>OX328272.1:32215744-34615744 GCA_946814005.1 Chamaenerion angustifolium
AAAATATATGTGCCTTAATTCTGATTGATTATTTATAACAATATGTGTAAATTAAAAACATATGATTTCGTATCATTTAAAATTTTGACACATATTTTCATATAAAATTGTTTGTATATTAAATCAAAACATTATAGAAAAATTTATGACTATTTTTTTATGATATTTAAAATTAAATAATATTATAGAAATAAAAATATATATCTACAAATTTTAAATAATATAATTTTCTTTTTTAACGTAAAATTGTCTAATGCTTATAATTATTTATTGTATGACTTGGTCAAATATTACATATTTAAACTCAAAAGTAATAAAAATTAATTTTAAATAACAAGTTTTCTGAATCGTTACGAGTCGCTATATGGAAAATAATGATCATATATATTTTTTATTTATTGCTTTCTGACTCTCTCACCTTCATAGCTTCAATATAACTTGTAGGTGGAATTAGTTTGATATCTCCCCACAAATGAACACAATTTCTATATATCAATTTGCTAGATACTCTATAATAATGAATATAAAAAAATTAGTTAATAAGAAAATTTGTTAATAATGTATCAAAATAGAGTTATGTGATTGGTCTATATCAAAATGTTTATAACCCTATATGATGTGGTATGATCAAATATGTAATTTATGTATTAAAAATGTTATAAATTAAACGTTCTTACGTTCTAAAAAGATTAATTAAATTATTGTTTTTGTTTTAACTTTTTATACTCTTAAATTAATACTAAATTTATCAAATTTAATATTAACTAATATATGTATGTGCAAATATATTATAATATCAATTATACTATAAAAGTATACTTGATAAAAAAAATAGTCTAGGGTAGATATATTACAGTTTTTTGCATACGACTTTATACAAAATAAATTGTGAAATCATATGTATAGATATTTGATACGAAAAAAATATAAAATTACAATTTGGATTTCACATAATAAATATGTGCAAATTGTAATTAAACGTTTTATATAATTGTGCGAACAAAACATATAAGTTATGGTTATATCTACAAAACAATATTTATATACAGATCAAATTATATTGCTCGTTATTATTGATCAAAAAAGTACATTTCATTTTATTACTTAATTAATAAATTAATTATTGTTATGGTATACTCTTAATATTTCTTTTGAAGTAGAAATAAACTGTACTGACTATGAATTTCATGGAACATTGGAACAAACCGGAGAACTTGATAATGCAATCATTTTAATTACACTTTAGTGGATTATTAATCATAATAAACGTACTAAAACGTAGAAATGGTTTTTAAATACCATTATTTGTTCATAAGACATTATCACTTCATTAAGGAGAGATAAATTAATTTGATGTGGATCAATAAAATAGTTTACTTTTTAACATATAATTGTTTAAGGTTGTAGATTTTCTAAAACTAAATTTATATTATATTATATATATACATTTCAATGCAGCATGAAATTATAAAAAGAAACCCTAAAATTCAAGACTCAAAAAGATACTCTTTTTTTCTCTCTAATACTACCACTACTAAAGTCGTCTCCTTACTCTATGAGATGAGTGATTAGTTCATCCAATGCCTGCAGTTTACCTACTTTATAAAAACTCAATAATTAGTTTTAGAAAATAATAATAAATCCATAATTTCATAGTGACAACTTTTCCTCTTCCTAAGGTTAGACGAATCAATTAATTTAATCATTTAATGAATGAAAACCCGACATCTCGTATTAGTAGAGAAATTTTGTCCAATAATAATCCCTCAGTGGGCCCAAGCTGACTTGGACAGTTCATGCACTCACGACTTTGAAAAGTGTCGTGACGAATGAGTGGGGCTTTGAAGTTGGGTGAGTGAGGAGGTCATCTTCTTTTGGTAGCAGAAAAAGGGAATGGAAAATACAACTTTATTAGGTTTGTAACAAATGAAATAGAAAAGGAAGGTTTACATGTAGAGATAGGAGTGACAATTTGGAACACGATAAGTGAGTGATTTGTCTATCAGTTGTGTTTCGGTCGAACATATTGAACTTGTTAGTTATTTTGATACGATCCGTCCAACTCGCATAAAAAATGAGATCGGGTTTGACTTTTGAGTCGTACTTATCAACTCATGTGTCAACCCATAAATTCGTATAATTAAAAATATATTTTAATAAATTGTATAAAAGTTCATGAGTCACACGAGTCGTGTGAATTATATGGATCACATGAGTCACATGGATTGCATAAATCAATGAGTTGTATGGCAGGTCACGTGGATCAATGTGTTGATCCACTAAAATCATATTGTATAAATTGAAATGACACGCGTTCACGGATCATACAGGGTGACCCGTGGATCCATGAGTAGTGTTTGAATCTTGAAAATTGACTCATCATTAATCACTAGTCGTATTTTGGTTGAGCATATTTGACACGACATACAGTTGAGTCATCAACACAAATTTACACCCCTAAATACGGGTAAGGAGACAGTTATGCGAAATTTGTGCTGATAAAAAGAGAGATGAAGATTGTCACAAGGAAATGATAATTGCTAGAAACATGTTTTATCTAGGAAAGGTTTCGATTTAATGATTGAAACTTGCACCATGGTGTGGATATTAATTTTTTTTAGAAATAACTCAGTAGTCATATGTAATAAGTATTATCATAGGTAAATCAAGGTAGAAAAATACAATTTAGTTGGTTTAGCATGTTGATTCACATAACATTAGTGTGGATTTCATCATATTTAATTTGTTAGGAACTGAAGCTATAATATTATTGATAGAAATTGGTATTACTGATAAGTTTTAATTCCACTGTTAATTTTACAAAGTTTACGTAGATAGTAATGAGAGGACATACGGAAAACTTATTTGGCTAAAAATTCTTTAATTTATTATTTTAAAGAAAGAGTCAAATTTAAATAGGGATAAAATAACTTAATTATCAATAACCCACTACTTCTAAGTACATATACGAAGTCATTAAGGGTTGAGAGAGGGTAATTGTTCTCATCCAACTTTTGATATTGTATAAAGTTAGATCTAAAATTGTAATTATTTTTGATTTAACTCTTCAAAGTAATCACTAATTTTTTTAGTTTAATTATTTACTTCTACTCAAACTTTTACTTCCACTCACAAAAAATTTAGTTTCGTCTATGCGTAATGCGTACATATGAATATAATAATTAATTTAATAATAATATTTGAGTAATAATAAATTATGTATATTTGAAAAATAACTCAATCAGGTGATTAATGAAGTCAATTTTTTTTTAATTAAGTTTAAATATTTTGAGATAACAAAACTAAAAATATTTTAAGGGTTATGTTTGTGCAAGTGGTTATTCGTTTGCATTATTGGAAGGTAGGTTTAGTAGACTCCGGTTTGGCGCTTAGTCCATGATTTTTTTTTTTTGGCCAATCGCTTAGTCCATGATGACTTCCACATGAAAGGGAATATGAATTATTGTGAAATATTAATGATTAAAGTAGAATAGTAATAATTAAGTACTTTTATTTTCTTAAAACAAAATTATAAATAAAATAACTGTTGTAGAGTCAAAGCCACAGGGGGGACCCACGCTGAGATCCAGTCCAGCACAAGATAAATGGCAGGCTCATTATAATGTCTCAGTAAAGATTCTTTATTGACCATAAACAAAAAGTAAAGATTCCTTTGTAGTATATAGATAAGATACGACATTCTTTTAATGTTTGAGAAATATTTTTATTTTTCTTACAAAGTTTAAATAGTAAAAAAAAAAAAGGTACAAGTTTGCCCCGTTAATTTTTTTCATCTAAATTTAATAGAATTAATTTAAAAAAAAAATTAAATGTCACAATTTAACAATTTCAAACTTTTTCAAATTGTATATGAGTGTCAATTTGATTGGTGCTCGATTGAGCCCCAATCGAGGAGGCTCGGGTCTGATTCTTGATCCATACTGACCCTCCATGGGTGGGAGACCTGATATGAGTCAAGATTCAAATTCGAGCCCTAATCGAATTGGGATCGAACCAACCCCCAATTCGATTGGGGTTTGGGTCTCGGTCTTGACCCAGACCAACACCCCATGGGTGGGCAACCAGGTATCGAATCAGGACTCAATTGTAACATTTGAAAACAGTTAAACTGTGACATTTTTTGAAAGTTTTTTTTTTTTTTTGCAATTTTCGAAACTAATTCTGAAAAATTTGGATGGAAAAGTTGACGGATGGGCAAACCTGCACTTTTTCCAAATATGAGGGATGCAAATTTTACGATTTAAATCTTAGGGGAAAAACTGAAATTTTGGTCAAACATTATGGGCAATGTCGTATTTTACACTAAGGTTTTAAAAAATAATCCACAAAAATTAAAAAATTGAATTGAAAGCATTTTAGCATAATTTACGAAGTAGCATGTAAATGGAAATTGAAACTCATATATAATAGAGAGACATGTAACTTATTAAGGGTGATAACTTAAATAATTAAATGATAATAACATAATTAATTAAAGATTTTTTATTCATTTTAGAAATAAGAAAAAGTCAATAGCATATGTGGAACAAGTTGATATTAATAAGGTTTGGGTAGCCTCCTTTATTATTAATACTAAACCCCGACACGCCCGTTACGCACGTGCACGTTGTCGTCATTGGTCGTGTGTGAGGTCTCACGAGAACATGATCAACCCGACTCCTAGGATAATACAAAAATAGTACAAACATTGAGCACTTCATACAAATATTATTAATATAAAACTAAACTTCATTTGCATAAGATAATGAAATAATAAAATTTAAAAACTCTTAAATATTTTTAAAAAATTGCTCGAGCGACCGGGAGCATATAACACTATCTAAAGGAATCCCGGTCGCTCGAGCAATTTTTTAAAAATATTTAAGAGTTTTTAAATTTTATTATTTTATTATCTTATGCAAATGAAATTTAGTTTTACATTAATAATATATGTATGAAGTGCTCAATGCTTGTACTATTCTTGTATTATCCTAGGAGTCGAGTTGATCATGTTCTCGTAAGACCTCACACACGACCAACGACAACAACGTGCACGCGCGTAGCGCATGCCGGTGTCTAGTATAACCATTAGGGAAATACACTTAAGTGGATTATGCAAAATTTCAGTATGGTTTAGTAGTTAATTAGATATATCTATATATATACGCAACACATATCTACATATTATGAAGGTACATCGTTGAGTTTATTCCAATTTTACTATAAACACTTGATTAAAAATATTAATTGAATTGTAAAACGAAACTTAAATTACCTAATATAATTAAATAAAATTAATTTTGTTTTAAAAAATTACTCGAGCAACTGGAAGCCTCTTTAGTAGTGGTTCTTGCTCCCGGTTGCTCGAGCAATTTTTTAAAAATATTTGTTACTAAGAATATGATTAAACAAATATATATCGATATTTGATAAAGTTGACCTTGCGCATTGTTTATAGTCACTTATAGTCACACTGAGAGTATTTTCACTCACATACAATGTCATAATACCTCATCTCATCTCAACTATCGCTTAATGTTCCACCTCAAACTAATTTCTATGAGTGTTCATACTGACTATTACAACGACTATTACAAATCTATCATGATAACATCAACTATTGTTTAATGCTCGATCTCGAACTTTCTATGAGTAATTTTCACTCATATACCATGTGATACTATCTCATCTCATACCAACTATCGTTAATGCTCGACCTCGAGCTTTCTATGAGTATTCATACCAACCTCAAACTTTCTATGAGTATTTTCACTCCAACAACATTCGTAGGATTCGATTTTATGCACTCATACTATTTGAGATTTAAGACGTACGCTCATAAGTTAGAACTCGTCAATGAATACATTCAATATATTCTTAAGGAATCTTAACACGTTCACTACCATGTCTATACAATAACGACTATTACAAATCTACCATGACAACATCAAGAAATTCCCACTAATTTGCACAAAAAATAAAATTATATATTATATCAATTTATTTCTTGTTTTCTTACTTTGATATTTTCAGAGTTTATAAAATATGGTTAAGTTAAGTTTAATTATATTTTAATTTCAGATATATTTATCAAATGTTTAATTCTCATATCAACACCTCAAGCACAGTAAATATTTATTATATTTGTTTCTAAGAATATGATCAAAAAATATATATGTCGATATTTGGACAAAATTAAGTATTTTACTTTCGATATCCAACTGACCTTTCTTTGAGTATTTTACTCTCGACATCTGATCGACCTTTCTTTGAGTATTATACTCCCGACATCCAACCTTTCTTTGAGTATTATACTCCCGACATCCGACCTTTCTTTGAGTATTATAGTCCCGATATCCGACTTTTCATTGAGTATTATATTCCTGATATCCGACTTTTTTCGACATCCGACCTTTCTTTGAGTATGTTCTTTGATTATTATAATGTTGACATCCCCTGGATTTGAACTTGGGCGCTGTCACTATTTATAATTTAAGACGCACGCCTTAACCAAATGTCTCATAAGTCCGAACATGTCAGTGATGACATTTAATATACTCTTAAGATCTCCTAACAAACTCATTACCATGTCTATGAAACGACGATTATCAAAAATATACTGTGACAACATAAAATAATTACCAGAAAAATAAAATTAGATATTTCATTAATTTTTTCCTTATTTTGATATTTTCAGAGTTATTTTCTTTTAATATTTTCAGAGTTCATAAAGTACGGTTGAGAGTTAGGTAAATTCATATTTTAATTTTAGATATATTTAAAATGTAGAGTTAAGTAAAGAAATACTCATAGAATCTAAATTTGACAAATCCTAAACATATTTTGTAAAGATAATAAATAATAAACACTGAAAATTAATATTGATTTTTATATTTGAGTAATTCGTAAAATATTATTTCAACACATCACCGGAGTTATTTTAATTTTGTAGTAAAATATTTTTGTTACATTTTTCTCAAAATATAATACCTAAATTTTGGATGATATTAGTTTGGAGTAATAACATATTAACAACTTTGGGCAGCTCGAATCATTTATGCATTAATATTAATAATACAAAAAATTTATATTTTTTTTAACGTTTTAATAATATCATTATTTGAAAATACTTGATAGTACATAATTATCATTATAAAAAATATATACATTAATCAAGCATCTCCTTTCAAATTTGATTAATTGTTTGTATTTATTGCTTCACGTGATAGATTATGTATATTCAATATCCTCTTAAGGTATCTTAACACGTTCACTACCATGTCTATAAAATTACGACTGTTACAAATCTACCATGACAACATCAAGAAATTCCCACTAATTTGCACAAAAAATAAAATTAGATATTATATCAATTTATTCCTTGTTTTTTACTTTGATATTTTCAGAGTTTATAAAATATGGGTAAGTTAAGTTTAATTATATTTTAATTTCAGATATATTTATCAAATGTTTAATTCTCATATCAACACCTCAAACACGATAAATATTTATCATATTTGTTTCTAAGAATATGATCAAAAAATATATATGTCGGTATTTGGACAAAATTAAGTATTTTACTTCTGATATCCACTTGACTTTTCTTTGAGTATTTTACTCCCGACATCCGACCGACCTTCGTTTGAGTATTATAGACCCGACATCCAACGTTTCTTTGAGTATTATACTTCTGACATCCGACCTTTCATTGAGTATTATACTCCTGACATCCAACTTTTTTCCGACATTCGACCTTTCTTTGAGTATTATACTGCCGACATCCAACCTTTCTTTGATTATTATACTGCTGACATCCCCTGGATTTGAATCTGGGCGCTGTCACTATTTATAATTTAAGATGCACGTCTTAACCAACTGTCTCATAGGTCTGAACATGTCAGTGAAGACATATTTAATATACTCTTAAAATCTCTTAACAAACTCATTATCATGTCTATGAAACGACGATTATCAAAAATATATTGTGACAACATCAAGAAATTACCAGAAAAATAAAATTAGATATTTGATTAATTTTTTACTTATTCTTTTATTTTGATATTTTCAGAGTTATTTTCTTTTAATATTTTCAGAGTTCATAAAGTAGGGTTGAGAGTTAATTAAATTCATATTTTAATTTTAGATATATTTGAAATGTAGAGTTAAGTAAAGAAATACTCATAGAATCTAAATTTGACAAATCCTAAACATATTTTGTAAAGATAATAAATAATAAACACTGAAAATTAATATTGATTTTTAAATTTGAGTAATTCGTAAAATATTATTTCAACACTTCACCGGAGTTATTTTAATTTTGTAGTAAAAAAATTTTGTTACATTTTTCTCAACATGTAATACCTAAATTTTGGATGATATTAGTTTGGATTAATAACATATTAACAACTTTAGGCAGCTGGAATCATTTATGCATTAATATTAATAATACAAAAAATTTATAAATGTTTTGAACATTTTAATAATATTATTATTTGAAAATAGTCTATAATACATAATTATCATTATAAAAAATATATACATTTATCAAATATCTCCTTTCAAATTTGATTAATTTGTTTATATTTATTGCTTCACGTGATAGATTATGCATATTCAACATATAATTATAGCCAACTTTGATCGATTTTAATTCTATTTTAATTATTTAATTTTATAGATGAAATGTATTTTTATAACGACAGTCCTCACAATTCAAAAAATCTTTAACTTCTTGGAAAGAAGAGAGAATGATTTGAAGAAAAAAAATCTATATAATTAATTGTAAAAACATTAAAATAATCACAATTACAAAACAAAATATGACGACTTGAGAACATAATATACAATTATCATTATTATGTACAATTGT
This sequence comes from Chamaenerion angustifolium, assembly GCA_946814005.1. Classification (NCBI taxonomy): domain Eukaryota; kingdom Viridiplantae; phylum Streptophyta; class Magnoliopsida; order Myrtales; family Onagraceae; genus Chamaenerion; species Chamaenerion angustifolium. Next base: position 32,224,614 of record OX328272.1, read on the forward strand.
AAAGTTATATAAAATAACAGATATAATAATTAAATAAAATAAATTTTAAAAAACCCGGATAAATAATAAATGGTACATTTTAATTATTTATTGCTTCAAATAATAGATAATGCATATTTGAAATATTAATTCAAACTAAGTGTTTAGATCCACTATTATCTTAATGTCCAATAAAGTGAAAATATTATTTCATTTGTTAGCGAGATATAAAAAAATGGTGCATGAGAAAAAAAAAATAGTGATAAAGAAAATATAATTTCATCTTGTTTAAATTGTAATGTTGCATAAGTGTGTAGCTGGTTAATACGTATGTCTTCAAGTTATAAGGTCCTAAGTTCGAGTCTCCGTGAAAATAATTTTTATAACATTTTTGAGAAGACATTTAAATGACCAAAATAGTCATGATAAATATAAATTATTAAATTATCAAAGGACATTTTTGTAATTTAGACAGATGGCGGTTACATAAACATGTTCAGCCTTAATAATATAGATGATAGAGTTTGATTATGAAAATTCATACTTTGATTAGGGATCCTTTTTTTGTCTCAAGATAATGTTGGGACAAAATACTGAAACTGATCTTGAAACTTGTCGTAAGTCGATCCTAATCATCAAAGGTTGATCCTAATCAATGTAGGTTTATCTAATCATATGCAAAAAGAGATAACTCAAGGTGTTCCTTCGGGTCCCTTTCTAGTAAAGGTGGATGCTAAGACTCGAGCTAAGCGGAAGTTGAAGAATGTTACCTTAAGTGCTCACATTCTATTTGAGTGCTCTCCTTATCCGAGTGCTTGTTGGTATTTCTCAAAATAAGTACCGAAACACCATGGTGTTGCCTAGTATCCAACACTTGCTTCCAAAACTCAAGTTAAAATATATTTGTCGATTGAGTGTTACCTTTAACAATTCTAGACGACCATGATAAGTGGGCCTATTCGACAAGTCCTTTCGATGTATCAAGGCGACTTCGATTTGAAGGATTTGTTTGGTGAACCTCTTTGAAGGTTTTTCGCACTTGGCGAGCCTCTCTATTGTTCTTGGGTTGCCTTGCACTTGTGCACCCTTATTTGGCGAGTCTTTCATGCGTTTCTCATTACGTTTGAAATTTATGATGACTATAAATAAGATGTAAAGTCTAGTTTTGTCATATATTTGTTTATCCGTGTTTTTAGTCAAGACCAATAATATGTCGCTAGCACGCGGTGTTGTAGAGTCAACAACAGAGGTTTTGGTTAAGAAATAAAATTTCGAAAGAATTATTATTGGTATACATACTCAAACTGTAGTCAATAAAAATATTTTCTTAACTTGATCAATATTAACTTTTAAATTTATAATATTATGGACATAATTGTACATCCTAATTTGCTTTAATTGTATTGATAATTTGAGTAGATTCTTTTAATTGACTATATTTCTATTATCATCTAAAAGACTTTTTCCACTTAATAAATAATGATAGATGAAACTAAATAAAAACATATATGTTCTACCATCATAATATATGTATGCCATATACAATCGAAAACAAAAGTAAAATGTTTTTTTAGTCAACTTAAGTGTAGTTCTTTAATGTTATACTAAATTTCGACACGCGCTACACGCGTGTGAGAATTATGAAAAACATGATCGTCCTGACTCATATACTAATAGAGAACGTAAATATTTTTTGAAATGTAAAACTAAACTTATATTATGTAGCATAATGACAAAAAAAAAAGCTATTTTCTTTTAAAGAATTTGCTTGAGCAACCAGAGCAACCAGGTTAAAAAAACATACCTGAAGTTACTCTTGCTCTCCCGAATAATTTCTTAATAAAAATGATCTTTTAATGCTTATTTCACCGTATTACATAATTTAAGTTTAGTTTTATATTTTAATTAAATGTTTAATTCTTCTCTGATTCAAACTGATCACACTTTTGTAATATATTTTACATATAACAAACGACGACAATGTACGTGAGGGATTATAGTATAATATATTAAAAGTATCCTTACAATAATAGATTTTCTCCCCATCCTTTGGTTTCTGCATTGTAACAAAGTATGGGAAATTGCTTGGTTGTATCCTTCATGAATTATGGAGTGCACGGTGTCTTTCAACGTGCTACTGCTACCTTCATAAAATGACAGCTTATGCAGCTATTTCACCAAGAACGAGGCCTTCGTAAAAAAGAAAAAAGAAATTTCCCCAATGGAAAAGTACGACTCTTGATCATTCTAAGAGAACTTTTCCAGAAATCATTCATTCACTATAATCTTGAAATGAAATCTGATTATGGTCTCAACGATTTGATTCAGTGCACAAAAGAAAGTTGTTGACGGGGGTTTATTGGACATGTAAATTGCACTACATGTTTAATAAAACGAAGAGATTCCTAACAAAGAAAAATGTGTTGTTAATTCGGGTTTATGTTATAACTCAATTAATGTACTTAGTCTCTCAGCCGTAGTACTTATTTTATTGTAATTCACATAAGATCACAACTCATTTTACCTAAATTAGCGCTCAGAAATTATAGGAGTTTTAGAAATGGGTTATAGACATGTAGCATGATGTATAGCCCATGCAATCCCAACATGAGACTTAACGGATAAGAAATTAAGAATATGGCCCAAGAACACGAGGCCTTCGCATCCCAACCATGAGGCCTTCGCATCTCAACAAAACTAGCTCATCTTTATCTAATCAACTATTTTCAGTTGGAGTGTTAATTTTGGACACGACCAATAACTATTGAAAATTTGTTTTTTATCGACGTATTTATGCCGATAAACGATGAACATTCCGTCGCCAAACATAATTTTCGTCTATAAATACACATTTTCGTCGGTAAAGACATATTTTCATCGGCAAAGATATCGTCGGCGAAAGTTTACCGACGAAAAATAGAGTTTTTTCAAAAAGTATGTATTTTCGAACTTTTTTTTGAAAAAGTATATATACAAAAAAAATATTTAGCAAAATGTGTATACGCGCACCCCGGGGTCGCGCCTATTGGACATAGGCGCACCCCAGGTGAATAGGCGCACCCTAGGGGTGCGTATGGGAAGAAGAGCGTTCCTTTTTTTTTTTTTTTTAAAAAATCATTTTGTTTGAAAAATGATGACTCGATGTTTAATTAAAAATAAAATTATGTATTTATTAAAAAAAATTTAAAAAAATTATAGTAAGTAGATATTTTAATTGCGATTCAAATGATGCAAAAAATATTAAATTTGGATTTACGGATTGACTGTACGGCATGCCGTAAGTTGAGATATGAAAATTGTACTTAAAAAATTATAACTCGGACCATGTAACTCCAAACTCAACACGGTTAACGCCATTTGGGTCGTAAATCAATTATCTACGTAGGATAATTTTTTGGATTAAAAATACAGTGATTTTGTAAACCCCCATCGTTTACACCCAAATTTGACCGAAATAAGTAAATGCATTAGGTGAGAAATTTAATTATATACTTACTCAAAAATAATCAAAAAAATTACAGTGCGTAGATAATTTAATTACGAATTAAATGACACTAACTATGCGTTAATTGTTTACTTTTAGACTGACTGTATAATACGGTACGTAAAAACTCTACATACGATACAAAAACTTCCAAATAGTGTTTTGCATAGTAAAATTACTGTTTACACAGTAAAATTACTGCTTAATCACTGTATAAACAGTAATTTTACTATGCAAAACACTATTTGGAAGTTTTTATATCGTATGTAGAGTTTTTTACGTACCGTATTATACAGTCAGTCTAAAAGTAAACAATTAACACATAGTTAGTGTCATTTAATTCGTAATTAAATTATCTACGCACTGTAATTTTTTTGATTTTTTTTGAGTAAGTATATAATTAAATTTCTCACCTAATGCATTTACTTATTTCAGTCAAATTTGTGTGTAAACGATGGGGGGTTACAAAATCACTGTATTTTTAATCCAAAAAATTATCCTCCGTAGATAATTGATTTACGACCTAAATGGCGTTAACCGTGTTGAGTTTGGAGTTACATGGTCCGAGTTATAATTTTTTAAGTACAATTTTCATATCTCAACTTACGGCATGCCGTATAGTCAATCCGTAAATCCAAATTTAATATTTTTTGCATCATTTGAATCGCAATTAAAATATCTACCATAATTTTTTTAATAGATACATACTTTTATTTTTAATTAAACATCGAGTCATCATTTTTCAAACAAAATGATTTTTTTAAAAAAAAAAAAAAAAAAAAAAAGGAACGCTCTTCTTCCCAGGCGCAACTTCTAAGTTGCGCTTGTGAATAGGCGCACCCATAGGGTGCGCCTATACACATGGGGTGCGCCTATGTCCAATAGGCGCGACCCCGGGGTGCGCGTATACACATTTTGCTAAATATTTTTTTTGTATATATACTTTTTCAAAAAAAAAATCGAAAATACATACTTTTTGAAAAAAAATCCGAAAAATAGCATAAATTTTTCATCAGTAAAGTTTTTTTGTCAGCAAAGATGATTTACGTTTTTGCCGACAAAATAGATTTCGTCGGTAAAATTAATTTCATCGGTAAATAGGTATTTCTCGACAAAAAACATTTAATTGGTAAGTAGGTATTTACGAGGAAAAACATTTCGTCGTTACACGTCTTATGCCGACGGAATGGTCATTTTAACACAATTCGTATGAAAAGGAGCTTAGATTTGGGTCGTACTTATCGACCCGTGAATTCATATAACTAAATATATATTATGATAAATTATATAAAAGTTCATGGGTCGCACGGGTCGTGTGAATCATCCGCCACGTGGGTCGCCTGAGTAACATAAGTTGCATGAATCAATGGGTTGGTCATATGGGTCACGTGGGTCAACGAGTTGACCCGCAAATTTCATATTGTACAAATTAAAATAACACGAGTCCACAAATCATATGGCTTGACCGTGGACCCATGGGTCGTGTTTGAGTCTTGAAAATTGACCCATCATGAATCACGGGTCGTGTTTGGAGTGAGTATATTTTGACACGACCCGTACTTGACACAATGCACAGCTGACCCGTTGACACGAATTGACACCCCTAATTTTCATGCACATGTCTGGTCCTGAGTCGGCTTTGATACCATTGTACATGAGTGAGTATCCTTACTAACCTAACCCGGATTGAGTCTATCCTCACTTAAGCTAAGTTCAGGAAAGTAAGAATCCGTTGTAGTACAAGTCCAAATCACTACTTTTCCGAAGTGTATAATCCATATTTGTCACAGATTACGCATGAACTCATGTACAGCTTTTACCATCAGCATTCGGACACTTGAGACACAAAACGAAAAAGGGAATAGAATGGTGTTTTTGTGTTGTGAATAGATAGATGTTCATGATAAAAATAGATACAGTCTCGAAAAATAATCTTGAGTCCTTCCATTTAAATGTCTGACTAAAAAGCCAGCCTTGGTTGGCGAAGAAAGCCACCCCGAGGATTTTACAGACCGGGAGGTCGCAAGAATGGAGGAGCCAAATTGTAGATACCATCCACATCTACAGGAACTCCAAGAACACGGCTCAGCAGCTCTGGCGTGTTGGTTTTGCCTTTCCAGGTGGTGAACCATGGACCTCCTCCAACTTCTAATGCGGCCATCTCACTCGTTACGTTCAATATCACCTGTAGTGATCAGTTTTAAGGTCGGGGAGTCTAAATTACTATGATTCGTTACGGTGCTATTGTTTGATGGTCACTATCCTACATGAAAAATAGACTCAAATGCAAGACTATGAAAAGGAGAAGTAAAACAATCAGCAGATTTAGGGTTTTGAAAAAATCAAGCAACTTTCAGTTAATCAATCTAATGTCATATATGATGACTCACAAGGTGGGATCACTAACCTTTCCCTTACTGCCATTGTATCCCTTCTCCCAAAGCTGCAATCTTAGGGAACCAAAGCAGGTATCCTTGCAAGCTGGAGAAAGGCCAGATTCAGATGTAGGAGCACGCAATGTGGTTCCGGAATCTTCTGCCGTTCCTTCCAATTCAACCTATGATTCATAAAGCCATATTGATCATACATATCAGGTTCTTGATTAAACTTTAAATTAATACTTTTTGCACAAAAGACTCATTTCATTGCTCTTCTTTTTAAGTATAAATTTTCATCTAAACCAAAATACGATACATAGTTCACTACCTATTGGGTAAAAGGAACAGACAGATTCCACGAACATCTTCGCAAGTTTCTATCGAACATATGATTCTTTTACCGATATGTTAATCATAAGAACAATTCGTACCTTGTGGGTTTCATTCTCTGCTTCCATGTACCAGTGACCCCATGTACTTATTTCCCACTGTACAACACCATTCCATGGCACAAATTCATAGAAAATGCCGGCATAGTGAACCCCTATCTGCATTAGAATGCACCACACAGTACACTAGCGTTACCAAGTTGCATAAATAAGCAACTTCAATGTAGACAAAGGGATACCACTACCAGCTCTAATATATAACTATATTTTTCATAAGGATTTCATCGTACTTTAACCAACTATTACTGAAGTACAAGTGCAACAAAACTGTAAAGTTGATATCAGTATCAAAATATTTCCTCAGGTAAATTATGTAACAAAGGAAGTTACCAGTGCAGCATTTTCAAAGGTTTCAGTCAGTCCAGGTAGCTGCCTCAGCCCACCAGCTGCAGTAACTGCTACTTCACCACTTGCACCTTCAAAGACATTGCATTGACCCTGTAGTGAAACATAAATCAAACATTATGAAAAATTCAAGTATTACAAAACTAAGATTTCCTCCATGATCAGAAATGGAAGATTTCACTGCAGGAAGATTAGTCCAGCTAACTCGGAGAAAAATAAATGGATCAAAATTCTAGTACAGGGGTCTCAGAAGTTTTACCCAAAACCATTTCCTTGGGAAGGCTCCACCCCAGTTCTTCTCTGAATAAGAAGGTGCATTTTCAAACTCATACCTTTTCCCATCCCATTCTATCCAACCTGTCATTAACAAAAAAAACGCACAAGTGATAAGGATAGATTCAAGACCATCAAGATGGAATCATAGAAAACGAAAACTCTTCGATATCGGGGTCCCCAAAACAGTGAAAGAAAAGCGGAAATTTTAATGTATACAAAATTTACTAAGTTCTTGAAAAAATGATAGTTACTTTTATAATTGGTAATCAAGATCAAGACAGTACTTTTCAGCAACTTATAGCTTTGACAGGTAATTATGCAAAATGAAAGACAACTGATAACGTTATAAGTAAACTTTGAATTGCCTTTTATGATTCTTGAGTTTACAATCCAAAAACAACTCCTATTTAGTAGGCAACTTCTTTTTGTCTAAGTTAACTTGTTAATTTTTCAAGATAATTTTGGACTATCTTTCTTTTATATTCCTTTATCCTCAGTCCATAATGAAGACATATACTCAAAGTTCATTTCATTTTACTCTCCAAGGGCAAAACAGGAACATAATTTTAAATTAACTCTTAAAGCCAATCTAGCATTATTCTTATATCTCCCAATATTGGTTCCACCAAAGTTAATGTAGTTTTCATTAAAATGTGTCAAAATCTACACTTTACATTTTTAAACCCTAAAAGAGTACAGAAAGAATGTAAAGGACCATCATATCTTTCTGCAGCTTATGTTCTGTCTACTATACTAGTATGCATAACTTATCAATTCTGAATAGCTATGTTATGAGCTCTTACTTAAGACTCAAAATTCAGTCGCATATCCCTTTAGCGTGTACTAATTGTTGCTGTAAACCTACAAGTATTAAATATTACACAATTAAGCATGTACTTGATATATTCTCAGAGTTCCCAAGTAATTATGGGATTGTACCACCTCATAAGGTTTGAACTTTAGGATCAAGAGTTGGCCTTTCTTAGGTAGTGAAGCCCATGGGTGTGTAACATATTATAAGCTATCAAAGTGGGTTTTAACACCGGTGAGGAAGACATGCACACCACGGACTGATCTTTATTAGGAAGGAAGGAGGGCACCTGTTTTTAAGATTGCTAGAGATGTTTGGTGTTAAGATCAAGTTGGTATGTCAGACCTGGTGTAGAGGTAGTCCTACATTGGAAAAGTAACAACGTGAACATATGAATGTAAGTAGAAGGGACTCCACAATATAGTTTCTTCTCTTGGGCTATAGGTCCTGCTTATTTGTAGCCAAAAGGAGCTCAACATGGACATACATGGTTCAGTAGAAAACTATAAGGACGTATGACTATTGGTCAAACTAAATCAAATCTGGGACTGCATCTAGGAATTACTTGACCATGGACTGCCATACCCTTAAGACATATTCATTATACATTTGCACGTACTATAAAAAAAATATGTTCATTCAACAAATATTAATAGATAAGATCTTGCCTGTTGATAACCCGCCTGCCATGCAAATTTGCCAATGGGGTTCGAATACAGCGAATGCTGCAAGCCAACCTGCTGTTGATTTCTGTTTCTGACCAACATTACCCCACCCATAGACAGGACGTGTACTATATTCCCAACGTGCAGTTTTCACAGTTTCCACATAGTTTGACCTGTCAACAGAAGCTTTCTTGTAACCAATAGAATCCGGTCAGGTAAAAAATTGTATAGCAGATGAAACAATAAGTTTCATCATGAAAGTTGCTACCACTAAAACTTATATTCATTTCTCATTGCACCATAAGCTAAAGTTAAGCCACTAACAATCTCTACATATATGAGAAATTATTTTAAAAAGTTCTGATTGCCTAAACACATTTTCATATGACCTGGAAGTAAAGATTTACCTGCCATCGTCACGAATGAAACCTTGGTTCCACAGAGGAGTAACTTGGAAACCTTCTGAAACCCTCCTATTGAATTCCTACAAGAATAATTCTCTTCTTAATGTTAAAAAGCAATTATAAAACACGGTGAAGTATATGAGTTTGCCAACATTAATTTCAGTTTAACAAGAAACGGTAGATGTACTCTTACATTCAATCTGCAAAATAAGTTTTCTTGATATCCAAGTACAAAACCTAAACTCTGAGAACGAAAGTCCAATGTATTATCGCTTCTTTTCATTCTGATTTTCCTCTAAAGACCCTTTCTAATGTTTTTGCATTGTGTTCTTCATAAAAGAATGTTTACCAAACTATAGTTTTACAATAACAGTTGTTTCTGTTGTGGTTTTGACAAAGTATGGTTTAGTACATTTATTCTATTTAATATTTTTAAAATACTTTTTGGAGCGATTTTATCCAAAAGGTGCACTTAGGTTTTTACATTATGAACTGTACTGTGTTGAATCCCGATATAGTGGAACTTTTACCCACGCACTAGAATCCCGATATAACTGACTCAGTTACAATCACCTTCTTGAACCTTAAATATTATAAATTACATAACAAATCACCTAAAATAGGAAGTGATTGAACAATGATCGTTTGGAAGCCATATGATAATCATCACTGGTAGGGAAATATATATTTGAAATTTATACTAACCTGCGGAGGAACCTCATTGTTTGGAGGTTTGGAGTCTTTGAGAGGTACAAAAGTATTTCCTAACATTAGCTCATGCCTATCTGTAACGTATTCCATAAGTTACACACAAAGCCATGAACTAGAATTTCGTAGAAAAATATTTCAGCCACAATATCAAAGGTGTAACTTGTAAGCTAACATTACCAATGTATATGGACACTGACTTTGATGAGTAATAGAGCTATTCAACTGAGACTTTCAGCTTGCACTTCTAAGCAGGTAGCATCATTATGCAGTTGAGTTACTGAGAACTAATAAAATATAAGCAGCTTAATTCTATACGTTTCCAAATTGAAAAAAAATTACAAACAACTCCATTGATAAGTGAAAATAACGAGAAGCAACTATGACTACTGGAGATCATTTATTCACATTCTTGTATAACAAGTGGATAAGTGAAGAATGTGGAAGAAACTTGTTAGTTTTGAGATGTAACTGAGGATCATATCTAGTTCGTAAAAATTAGCATAAGCCTGGTACTGATTAACACACAAACATTTCCAGTAGTAACAAGTTACTTGATTCATAAGCTTAAGCGCATCAGATAGGAGAATGAAAAGCAATATCTAGACCAGCAAAAGAATTGGTCAATAATATTCAAGAACTTACTTCCCCAAAAGTTTTTTGATTCCTCGGAGAATTGACATATGTACTTGTCATCAGCACCAAGAATCTGAGCTCCAACTCCAGTGAAACGAGGTCCGTACTGTATCACTTCCAATGGTCTCAATTTCTTGCGGAAAGAAGGACTTTCGACTGAATACATAAAGCAGAAGCTCTGCCTCTCCTCCGGAATGGACACCTTGAAGTACCATCCCTCGAAGAATTTCCGATTGGTTCCATCGAAATGGTATCTAATAATTCATTGTTTGATTACTATGATGGAAAATATGACAGATTAAAATTCCATTAATGAAAGAGAGAACTGGGATCTTAATGGAAACATGAGTAAAGTTGAAATATCCTGTCCCGTTTAGATCTTTCAAAAACATGAGTAAAGTTGAAATGTCCTGTCCCGTTTAATATTGAGGAATCTCATCTCACAAAGGAAGTGCTGACTTTCAAATACATAATTACCGTTTCCAGCAATAGAGTCAAACTATCACCATTTGCCTCATCTATGCACAAACTCACTATTAGACCAACAAGCCAAGTCCACTGAGACCCAGATTGTTGGACCTATTTGTGAAGCTTATGGAGTAATAAGTACAATTCATCAGAAATTTCATCAGGATCTCATCCCAGTTATCAATTCAAAGGAATTTTTTTTACACGAATTGGTTCACATGAAACAAGCTGCACCGAATAAGAATATTGTTCATAGATACATCTCAGTACAACTATACGTGTGACGGTGTGAGCATTTCCAAGACAAATAAATCTAGCAGACAAACAAACCTATAAACAAAGTCAACTCAAAATTACCCGCTGTGAGGTGTTCGAAGTTCCCGATTCGTTGGTGTCGGCACATAAACAGGACTGATGGAAGCAGAAGAGCCCGTCTTATTTGCAGGAGCATCAATTGTTGAAGAAGGACTCGATTCGCCTCCCGACACGGAGCTCGAGGCCTCGATTCTAGATCTAAAACTACGATACACACGATTCTTCTTCCAGTTGTAATTCAGACACTGAGCCTGAGATCGCTCGAGGGAGTGATGTCGCGTCTGAAACCCCTTGGCAGGCGAGAAATGGCGGAGTTCACGAAGAGAGATGGCGTTTGCTTCCATTGGTTTGAAGGAGATGATGCGCCGAGGTAGTTTGGTCAACCGTTGAGTGAGTATATATAAACGTGAAGGAGAGAAAGGCTTCGGTTCCAAATTTCACGCCGGAGAGTGGTTGCTTTGACACTACAAGCAACACTGAAGAGGTGGCGCCAAATTCAAGAAGAAGACAAGAGTCACAGACTCACAGCTCACAGACGAGTCTCACTAAGTGCGCTTAGGGAATTTCTTAGAGGAAATATATTATTGGTAGACTATATTTCAGCATTGTGCAGAATGATTACACATGTTTTAAAATGTCATTAATTGGTTTTGCTATGTGACTAATTGGTTACACATATTTTTCTCAATGTGATTAATTGATTATTCCGTTAGTAAATCGTTAATTTTACCGTTAATTAATATTTTTATCATATTTTTGAATTATTAAATGACTATTACGTCATTAACTGATGACTATTATGCTCAAAATACAAAGTAACTATTATATACTGCATATTATTGCTCATTCAACAAAGATAACACTTTTATATACTGTATACGCTCGAGATCCTCTGCTGAGTATTTTATGTACTTCTGTAGTGCTTTCCCGCTTTCCACCAAAGAGTTGTCACACCACACAATCATCATCATGATTAATTAACTAATTTTGATAACTTGATTACTCGTTAGAGGAAGACTAACCCAAATCGATTGACAAAAGATCTATAAACAGGCAAGAGGACCTCAGCAACTGCTAGTCTCCAAGACTCACAGCTCTGTATCAGGAACTGTCCACTGTGTTTGCCTTTGATGTAGCTCTTCAAACTGCATGTTGAATGTCTTGAACCTGCAATACATAATTTAATCCTCCATCAATTTTATGGTATTTCATCTTCTTGTCTATATCCCTATAAAGTTATACCAAAACAAAAAACGAATCGCAGTTCAGTTGACTATCAATCAGAATATGAGAAAATCTCATTATAACAACCTCTCCTTAACCAATGCTCTTGAAGCACCACTATTATTTCCTCCGTTCATAGATGCGTTACTACCACCTCCCGATGATGTCAAGCCTTGTGCAGAAAGACACTGCAAAATCTGAAATGTACCACATCCCAAATTCAGTAGTAATTCACCATTAGTTCCACATAGAACTCCATCTATCACAAAAGAGAGATTCCAAAACTTAGAGATTGAGGGTCTACCTTTCCCCAGGCAATCCTCTTATACCGGTTGGCATGCTGCTGCACAATTCTCTGATGCCTCTGCACCCAGTCATCTCCTAACAAATCCTTAGCTTCTGACCTACATAATAATCACCTTAATTAGTCTGTATCCATAAGGAATATCCATTGCTTGAGAAGTACAATGACAAGCATGCGCTTGCACTTGCATTTTTGAATTCTTAGAATAGTTGCTTCAAAGTCGACTGATAGCTGAAGTATTATAATAAATAGTTGTTGGATAAATGATTAACTGAAGATTTATAAATAATATGCTCAAGAGTTCAAGATGAGAAGAGAATATGCTTACTCGAATAAGAACTTCACATAGTTGATAACATAGCTCGTAAGAGGGTGTACAGTTCCGTCTGAAACAGCAGTCTTTGTAGCATCCTTTTCAACTGCTTCTTCAAAATCTCCAAAGGTCTCTTGAGCTGTTTGGGCAAGCCGTTTTGTCAAGCCTGATGGTGATTCTCTAATTTCACTGCAAGCTTGGATTTGAATACGTACTTCGATTCCTCCACCTGACCGAGATCAATAAAAAACAGTAAAAAATTAAACTTAAAGGATATCAATCGCGCATTTCGTCGAAGACTCGATATGCAACTTACTTGGAGGTCTACTAGCAACGGGACGTGAATCTCCTGAATTTTTGCAGCTATGGAGAGACAAGCCACCGCTGTCAGATGAGTCATCCATGGCTTGTCCCTCTGAAATCGAAACTTTGAGACCAATCTATCGAAGTAAGCAGCTAAAACAGCAGTAAGAATGCAGAAATCAAACTGTTCCTTTACGCTCAAAATCCAATCGACAACTTCTGTTCGTGCCTCTCGCAACCATCCATCGAAGATTCCGTCACCGCAACTCCAATCCGTTTCATCTTCCTTGAAAATCAAAGAATCTACCTCACTTTCTTCCCAGAACAGCTCGTGCTCTTCGAGCAGATGAGAGAAATGCGAGAAATTTAAGTCGATATCCTTCCATTCATCGTCATTGTCTTCCATCATGGTGAAGAACAGCTCGGGTATAAAAAGGGTAATTAAGTCATTTTATGTATCTAAATAGTGACTTAACGATGATTTTTTGACGATAAACAGTAGAAAAACCAATTAGTCACATATCAAAACCAATTAATCACATTTTGAAACATGTGTAACCATTCTAAACAATGGTCAAACATGTGTAACCAATTAAGTAATTAACCCAATATAATATTTCGGACAAAAATAGGGTTAATTAAATTACTTCATTATCAAATACTTTAATTGTTTAAATTTTGTTACAAATATTTCCAGATATGAAAAAATTATAACGTACGATACACATGCTAATGGACGGAGATACAATCACGTCCATTTTATGAAATTGTAAGTATTTAATTTGAAAAATAAAAACGTAATCAGTACAAGTAACAATATTTAAATAAACATTAATATATATTTTGTTGTACAATTAAACAAAACAATTCAGTATTATCAAAAACAACTCTTCATTAAAACTACATAATATCTTATTTATCTAACAACAATAAGGAAATTAGAGCAGATGGTGGTTCACATATTCAATTTACCAAACTCATCTCTCTCCTGGATTATCGGGCAATCCAGTTCGCGTATCTATTTGCTTTTCGACCTACCCGTCTCCATGAGATTCTCTCTACTTGTGTTGTTATCGTCTTTATCGTGTTGATGATTTTTCCAGTGTCCAGTCTTTTTCCTTTGCTGACCCGTCCAGTTGTTTGATGAGTTGCTCAGAATTCGACTCGATGATAACTTCTGTCCATCCATTGTTTTTCGCTAGCTCCACTGCTTGTAGAATTGTCTGGGCTCATGTGTCCCATGTTGATGAATTTCTTCCGTCGATCATGGCTCATGTTTCGTCTCTTGCGATTATCTCCGTTCCTCCTTTCCCGTTTCTCGTATCCCATGCTTCATCACAGTTTTATTTTAACTGTGTCTTCTCCTGGTGGCTGCCATCTTTGATTGCTCTGTTCGCTGGTACTGCTTCGTGGCTCCGCTCGGTTCCCCTATCTTACTTCCCATGCTTCCTATGCTAGTCGTAATCCACATTCAATGGTGATGGTCGTCTGCGGTTGTTCATTTTGATTGTATGCTTGACATCTTTCCTTCCATATCTTTAACGTTATTGTCTCGACTTTGGTCTTTAGGATGCGTTGTCATCATTATTTGTACTTGCCACCTCGAAGAACTCTTGAATCCACTATGTCCACGGTTTTTGAGTTGTCTCTTCCCATTGGACCCCTATTCCACCGAACCATATAGGTCGTACCCAGTTTCATTCCATCAATGCATGTTCCACCGTCTCAATTTGGTCGCAAAAAGGACAGTTCAGTGTCGAACTGATCCCCCTTCGGTGCAACTCCTCTGTCACGTGCAAAGCACGATTGCAACTTTTCCATATAAAATGTTTTACCTTCGGTATTGTGGGTCCTGTCCAGATCTGTTTCCATGTTGTCGGGTCAAGAGGTCGTGAGGAGGAAGCGTGGTTTGTTGCCTCCGATTCTTTGCGCTCCATAATTCGCCGATACACTAGTTTCAGATGGGCAATCCGCGATGTCGAGGAAGGCCATACTAGCCTGTCCTGGGTTCGGTCACGTGGCAGGTGTATGGCCTTGATGTGCTGTCTTCCTCTTCGGCTATGTGGTTCAGAATCCTCCTCGTGTCCCAAACCCTGTGCTCGTTCCGCATAATCTCCGCCACTCGCACATTTGTTTCCTCTGATTCTGGTTCGCCGCCTGATAGTCTGTGTCCAGTGATTCTCGGGATCCATGCATCATAGAAAACTCGTATATTTTCGCCATTACTGACCTGCCACATGCCCTCCTCTTGTAGTACCTTCCTACCTTCTAGTATGCTTGACCACGCCCAAGATGCCTGACCACGCCCAAGATGCCTGCCCTCCCTTCTTAGCCTGAAATAGGTTAGTATTAGGAAAATATATGCCTTTGATTACCTTGGCCCAGTATGCCTCCGGGTTATTGTAGAGTTTTCAAGCAGTTTTTGTGAGCATAGCTTCATTGAAAGTGTTGATGTCCCTGAATCCCATTCCCCCTTCTCATTTGGCTTAGTCATGTGATCCCACTTTCTCCAATGAATTGTTCTTCTATCCATGCTCTGACTCCACCAGAATCGTGCCATCATGGCCATTATCTCCCCGCACCATGTTTTTGGTAGTCGGAAAAGGGTCATCGCGTATGTTGGGATGACAGTGATCACCACCTTAAGCAAAATTTCCTTCCCCGCATTGCTTAGGTATAGGCTCTTCCATCCATGTGTCTTACTCCATATTCTGTTCTTCAAATACCATAATGCCTCTTTCTTTGATCGTCCCCAGACCGTTGGAATCCCCATGTATTTCCCCATATGTTGTGCTTCCTCGATTCCCAGTATTTGGCTTACCACTCCTCTGCTCCCTTGTGACGTTCCGGAACTGAAGTGAATGTTTTACTTTTGAAGGTTGACGCTTTGCCCTGACGTTTGGCTATACTCCTTGAGTATTGATTTGAGCTCGTGCGCATTCCGTGCATCCGCATTGATGAAGAAAATCGAGTCATCCGCAAATAGGAGGTGGTGGATAATCAGGCACGTCCTCCTTATTCAGATTCTTTCGATCTGTCCCCTGCCCTTCGTTTGTATGATATGTCTAGATAGAACGTCAGCCACAAATAAAAATAAGTAAGGGGACATGGGGTCCTCCTATCGGATGCCTCGTATGGGCGAGAAGCTTCCTGTCTTCTTCCCATTGATTATAACCATGTATCGGACCTTGGTAATGCAACCTTCCATCCACGTTTCGTCAAAGCCCATTCATCTCATCGTGTTGAGTAAGAAGCTCCATTCCACTCGGTCATATGACTTATTCATATCAATCTTGAATGCACATTCCTCCGCTTGTGGTCGCTTATTTGTCCTCAAATGGTGGAAAGCTTCATGAGCGACGATGATGTTATCGTGTATTAGCTTGCCTGGCACAAAAGCCCCTTGGAAAGAGGTGATTATCACTGGTAATATGCATTGCAATCTATTAGCAAGTGTTTTGGACATCACTTTATAAATAAAATTACTCAGGATAATTGGTCTAAACTGATTCGTTTTGAAAAGGTTTTGCACTTTTGGAATTAATACAATATTCGTATCATAAAAGCAAGGATCGAGTGTACCGTTTGACAGATAGTTCCTTATCGCATGAATGACATCAGGCCCCACAACTTCCCAATACTTATGATAGAACATGCCGGGGAAACCATCAGGACCTGGGGCTCTTGCCCCTAGTTGGAACGCGACTCGATTGATTTCTTCGTCAGTATACGGTTTTAGAAGATTTTGGTTCATCGCCCTTGTAACGACTGGTTGCACACATCCCAATATGTTTTCTGAGTTTGTCGTCCCCTCTGATTGGAACATTTGTTTGGAATACCTTTCGCACTCCTGAGTTATCTCTTGTTCTGATTCTGTCCATGTTCCATCATCTTGTTGTAGGCTTTTGATCTTGTTCCTGCTTCTCCTTTCTAGGGTAGATTTATGGAAGAAGGTTGTGTTTCAGTCTCCCTCCCCGAGCCATCGAATCCTCGCTCTTTGGCTCCAGTAGGTTTATCCTTTCCCAATATTATGATAGCTATTTTTTAAGGGCTTTTTCCCTCTCACTCGTGTGAGTCGAGTTGCTTTCCCTTTGGACCCTCTCAATTTGACTTTGTAACTGTTATTTTCACCTTATTATTGTGGAAGTTCTTTTGACTCCATTGAACCAGTTTGGTTCGGCATTTGTCTATCTTCGCATGGAATGCGGGTCTTCGAGAGGGTGTTGTGTTGGTCTCCCACGCTCGTTTGATTGTTTCCTCCCAGCCTTCGTTCGCCGTCCACATAGGCTCGAATTTGAACTACTTTTTTCCCCTTATGTCCCGGTGATCAATCCTAAGTATCAAAGGACTATGGTCTGAGTCTATGGCTGGTTGATGATATATTACGGTATTTGGATATTTGCTTAGCCATTCACCATTTGCTATTGCCCTATCAAGTCTTTCTCTTATCCGCTCTGGTCCCTCTCTATTGTTGCACCACGTGTAGGGGTTACCTTTAAATTCTACATCCCCCATTCTTAAATACGATATCATAAGGTTTAAGGTATCCATCTTCTTTTGATCTTTTGGTCTCCTACCTTCCTTCTCGTGTAAGTAACTGATTTCGTTGAAATCCCCAATGCACATCCATGGTCCTCTTCTGTTTCGTGGCATTTGTCGGATCTCATTCCATACTTTTACCCTTTCCTTACAAACCGGGTGTCCATATACCCACGTGACTTTTACTTCTTCGTTGTCACCTTCAAAACGAACCGTAGTGTCTATGAAGTGGGGGTTCTTTTGGAGAATCTGCACTTTAACCTCCTTTCTCCACCACAATGCGAGCCCTCCTAATAGACCTATGGGGTCCACATAACACCTATTCTCCATCCTAATATTTTTTCTCACTCTTTCACATACTCCTTCCTTATTCTTTGTTTCCATCATGAATATAATTGTTGGTTGATACTTCCTTCCGACGTCGGTTAGATGGGGAACTGTCAGGTCCGATCTCATTCCCTGACAATTCCACACCATAGCACTCATTGAGCACCCGTGTCTGTATTGGGACAGCCACCAGAACCCATTTCTTCATCCTTAGATTGGTTTTTCTCCTTGATATTTGTCTTCCTAATCACCCGAGTTTTGATCACCCTATCTGCCTGTGCCCCTTTTTCTATGTTTGCTCGGTTCTGCCCCCATTATCTCCTTACCAGCTTCGCTTTCCCCATATTCAATTCGGAGACACTTCTTTTTGTGATTATCCTCACCGTCCTCCTCTCCAGTGTCCTGAGGCTCCACTTCCTTCCGTTTTAGAGTCATCTTCCGGACTAGAGGGCTCAGTCCCGTAGGGGGAGCTGTGTTCTACTAGGAACTCCACATAATACTCATTGTTGTCAGGGTTTGACTTCGTTATTCGTCTCGGGACATTGTATCGTATTGTGTGCGGGGATCTTGGACTGCCTTTTTTTGGTGCTTTTGGTGGATTCATGTACTCCACTTGGACTGTGACTAGGTTCCCTTCTTCCATTGTCATGCTCTCCCCCTATCTGAGATATGATGCTGCCCTGTAGGGCTGCTCCCGCCATAGGACAGATCCATTGTGCCTGCCTCAGCTGCCTTCTGGATGATTACATTTAAATCCTGTGGTGCAGCCCCGTTATCATCACCATTCAGCACTTCCCTTTGCATATTGGTGTATGTCGAGATTGCCATGAGTTTCCGATCCTCCTCTTCCGTTTCTCCATCTCTGCTCAACTCCCTTATTTTCAGACCCTTCTCTTTTGACCTAGGCATCTCACCCTTATCTTGAGTTGGTGTTTGTTCAGGGGTTCTCCAATGTTGTCGGTTTCCCTTTGAAGATGATCCACCACGGCCTTTGCCTACCTCGACCCATGTTGTGTCTCGGCGCCTAGGTCTTTCCGCCTGTGTCTAGGGGCCATAGCACGGTTGGACATGATTTTCTTCTGCCATGACCACCGGTTCATTGCATGCTCTTTCGGTATGTCCAAGGCATCCACAGTTAAAACATAATTCAGCTAATCTCTCATATTTAATTGATGCCCAACTTTTCTCTCCATTCAATCTCTGATACCAAAATCCAGGCACTAAAGGTTTACTACCGTCAATCTCTAATTTTATTCTTATATAGCTTCTATCTAAACCCCTCGACCCTTTAATGCTATCAACCTGAATTTTTCTTCCTAGTCTCACCCCAATGATAACAACATTCGATTCATTCAACTTATCCAGTTCTAAGCCATGTATTTGAATCCAGAATTGAATATAATGAAAAGCAACATCTTCTAACCTCATATCGCCTTCCCATTGTTCGATGGAAAGGCAATGACCCTGAATTGCTGAGGGGCTGAATCGAGTGCATCCTTCATGTCCTTGGGATCGTCGAACTCGAACATCGTGACTGCATTTCCCATGTCCGTGATGCCTACCCCCGCATACCGATGTCAAGCACTTTTGAGGACGCCCTGGACTGCCACCGGTTTGACAACCCGATCGCTTAGCACTTTACCCATGCATCTCATCCCAGAATTGTCCTCGGTCGTCCCCTTCAGATTAATGGTGAAGCTGCCCCAATTTGTTCTATCATTTGAGTTGGTCTTGTTGTGGATTAGCTTGTTCCCCTGCGTGTCACTCATGATTTTGGAAACTTGTAAATATGACACAAAAATGCAACAATATCAGTAAATAATCAATCAAAACACCAAAAGTGAGTCGTTCATCTCTTGGTGGTGGCAGCGGAGGTCGGTTGAGTTGCGGCGTATGGCTCAAGATTCGGTTTCGGTGTGTGGCTAATGGTTGGTTCTTTCGGCGTATGGCTAATGGGTGGTAATGGTTGGTGGTGGTGGTGGCGTATGGTTAATGGTTGGTGGTGGCGTGGTTACGACGACGAGGCGGGGAGCTTCTATGGTTTGGGGGTCGGTGGGGTGCGGTTTTGGTCGATGGGGTGAGTGTTCTCCTGCGTATGGCTGGTGGTGGCGTGAGTGAGGGGCGTTCGTCAGCGGAGGTGGTGTGGCTTCGGAGTTGCGTGGCGTGGTTCCGTCTTCAAGAGTGGTGTGGCTGGGGCTTGTGGGTGTGTGTGGTTGGCAGAGTTGTGGCGATGGCGTGATTTCAGGTGGTTACGACGACGAGGTGGTCACGGTGACGAGGCGGGGAGTTTCGCTTGCAGGAAACTTGCAGGTGGTTACGAAACTTGCAGGCGACGAGGCTTGCTGCTTGCAGTTTACAGCTTGCAGGAACTTGCAGGCGACGAGGCTCCAGCAACTTGTAGGTGGTTGGGGAATGGAGCTCTGTGGAGTTCAGTTTGATAGCTTCTCTTGAGCTTCCCCTACAGATGGTTACGATGAGGATAATGCGGAGGTGGCTACTATGTTGGCGACGAGAACAAGCTCTCGTGGCTTCCGGGGACGAGGCAGCGCACCACCGAATATACCCTAGTGTCAGGGTAACAGTTCTCTCACTTAGGAGATAGACGTTTGGATAACTTTCATTACATCCTACATTCAATTCGCTTATTTGGTTAAGAGATTGAATTGAATTTCATATTGTCATCGATTTTACATTGTTTGCTAAAAGAATACTTCAACTATGAACGCTTAACTTCATGGGCTATTATTTTAAAAATATATTTTTACTTAATTAAATCATAGAATAATACATATTAAAATTTACAATTACATTTCAATTTACATTAGTTCGTTATATGGTCTAAACTGTAATTTACATTAGTTCGTTATATGCACTAAAATTTTGCATTATCATATAATATTATATTATTTGAATGACCATATCGTTATTTCTTTGTTTTTATTTTACTATAATATACATTATTTTAATAACTATAGGTACGAGTACTTACTAGGGTTAACTATTAATTAAATAGGTAGCCGAACTTGACGTGATTTGATAAATATGTACCCAAATTCTTTTTCCGCAAATAGGTTGCCGAATTTTTGGAAATTACCAATAGGTTTCTGACGTTAATTTTCCGTTGAGTTTTGACGGAAAACTGAACGTGAGGAGCAACCAGGTACCTGAACTTGACATGGTTTGACAAACAGGTACCTGAACTCACGAATTAGCAAGTAGAGACCTGGACTGGTTCAAAACCGGTTCGATCAAACCATTTTATTTAAAACAACAAAAAAGTAGAATTTATATATCAAACACATGCATGATGCATGACTCAACCCTAAACCCTAAGTCATGCATGTATTTGGTATATAAACCCTACTCTTTTTTGTGTTTTAAATAAAATGGTTAGACCGAACCGATTTTTGAACTGATTCATGTATCTACTTGCTAATTTGCGTAGGTTGCTCCTCATGTGCAGTTGTCCGTCAAAACTCAACAGACAATTAACGTCAGAGACCTATTTGCTAATTTTCAAAAGTTCAGCATCTTATTTGGGGCAAAAAATGTTTGAGTACCTACTTGCTAAACCATGTCAAGTTTGACACATATTTGATGATTAACCCTATTTACTATAGTACTTTAATTTTCAAATTATATTCAACTAATGACGACATCGTTATGCATAATTCTAAAAACATTGTAAAAAAGTATACATTCTAAAAAAAATAAAAATTATTATACCCATTACTTATCAAACAACGTGTTAAACATGGAGCTACTTGACCCATATTATGGGGCAAGCAATCGTATTTCCAAAACGCTACCAGTGTAGTAACGCGTTGGAGTATGGGATTGTTTTATCCAAAAATATGGGGTAAGCAACATATTAAGTATATATTATAACATGGAAAAACTAATTTAATTCTACACAACTTTTTAGGTGAGGTTGAGGGAGTTTTTATTTTTTTTTGATAATTATGAATTAAAATAATCACTATATATGACAACTAATCACCAAAATTCCAATTACACAACCAAAATTAGTTAGCTTTAGCAATCCGCGAAACAGAAAAGCCAACAACGTCTTTTCGGAGCGCGTTAATAGTTTCATTCGGAGGTGAGCTATGAATTTCAAACACATGTCGTTGTTTGAGCGCCATACGCGCCATGGTATCCGCTACCACATTTGCTTCTCGAAAAATATGTCTGAACTTTATTCTTTCGAACTGCATCAATAGCTTCCTGCAATCCACAATGATCGACATTAGTTTTTGATTTGACATATTTTCGTCAGAGATTACCTTATGAGCTGAGATGACGTCCGTTTCAAGATGAATAGATTTTAATCCGAGTGACTTTGCCAACAGCAACCCGTCTCGAATGGCCAAACATTCCGCAGTGATACTGTTTGAGCAACTCAAATTCCTTGAGAATCCTGCAACCCATTGACCCATGTAGTCTCAGATGACCCCACCGGCTCCTGCCAAACCTTGATTTCCCCTAGCACGCTTCATCTGTGTTAATTTTAAACCAATCCATTTTTGGAGAAACTCAACTAATATCAATGGAAATAAACTCATTAGCAATGACAGTTTCAAGATAAACATTTTGGTGAAATTTTGCTTGAGATAAAGATAAATTAGAAATAGAAGAAAAAACACGTTTATCATTAAAAATAAGAGAGTTCCTATTTTTCCAAATGTTCCATAGAGCATATGGGAAAAAGAACTTCCACTCAACTCCTTGATTATTGACTCTTGCTTCGTGACACCCATACTTGATCTACTCATTCAAGGGGTAGTGGAACGATTGCCCCAGATTTGGTGGCCCAGTGACTGAATTCCACATCTCTTTAGCATGCTTACACCCACACAATATGTGATCTATGTCCTCCACCCCAGAGTAACAAATTTGGCACAGAGAGCTCAAATTACACCCTCTATGGTTCAATAGTTTGCCCGTGGCTAGTCTATCTTTAAGGCACAACTAGATAAAATACTGAATTTTTTTGGATAGTCTGAGTCTTCTAAACCCAATCCCATTGATTAATCACCTGGTTGTTTGTGTCATGACCTGCTAAAAGAGAGTATGTTGATGCTGTAGTGTAATTCCCCGAGTGTGAGACATTCCATATTTGCGTATCCGAGGATACATTGGTCTTGTCCCCTGGAGTACCTCGAAACATGTCCACAAATTTTTTGGGGAAGTCAAAAGAAATTCTATCTAGATTCCACTCTTCATTTTGGAATACATCTCCTACCATCAATATGTATTCTTCATAGTTCAGTGGACCATAGATTGTAGCTCGCGAGGGTTGATTACCCACCCAATTATCGTGCCAAAATTTAATATCCCTACCATTTGTCACCACCCACCCTAAACCTAATTTAAGGGTGTTCATACCTAATTTGAGGGAGTTGTTAGTTGTTAACTAAAGTTTTTTTTTTTCAATATAATAATTAAATTGTTACATCAACTTTGGACATTTGACAAATTACTACTCAAACTTTATTTTTTCAAAAAGTGCTACCTAAACTTTGACACATGGGACAAATTGCTACATCGGTTAAGTTTTCTGTTAAATATGGAAGGAAAATTATGTGTCATAACATGATTGGTCCATAATTTTAAAAATTATATTATTTTTTTAAAAATACTAGAAAAATTAAAACAATTCTAAAAGAAAACTAGAAAATTAATAGGGAAAATAAGAGTTTTAAATATAATATTTTTATTAAAAATAAAATAAATGATTAATTTTTTTAATTTTGTTTTATATTTTTTTAATAAAAACATCACATTAAAAATCTTATTTTTCTAGATTTTTCTATTTTTTTGGTATTTTTAAAAAATTATTTAATTTTTTAAATTATGGATCAATTACGTGCTGTCACGTCATTTTTTGTCCATATTTAACGAGACAACAATTTATCCCATGAGTCAAAGTTTAGGTACTAATTTTCGAAAAATTAAAGTTCGGATAATAATTTGTAAAGTGACCACCGATGGAGTAACGATTTGGTTATTCACCCAACAAAAAAATGTACGTAACAATTGAAGACTTCATAGAGCCCATCCATCTATATTTATTTAGATAGCACTCAAAAGTCAAAATACTTAAATTTCGAAATAATTGAAAAGACTGGGGATAAACACTTGCCTATTTTGGGGGGGTAATATTACGTTATTTTTTTGAATAAGTAACCTTATCTATTTCATTTAAATCCTACAAAATAATAAATCTTGTATCCATTTTATTAAATGCCATGTATATTTGTTTGTAACATCGGCTATAATTCTTTGAAGTTACAACAATTGGTAATGGTTCATCACTATCAAACCTATCTCCTTCAATTCCATCATCTTCCTCTGAACCACAGGCTTGGAAGCTATGACAACCGGGGCTACGACCCGCAACCCCCAGTATAGAACCAAGGCACCGCCTAGTCGGAGATCTGCCTTGACCGAGTCGAGGGACGGACCGAGCATCAATGAAATGTCGTATAAGTCAAAGATGGCGATGGAGAGGAGGCAGGAAGTGAATACCAGGGAGAGGCCGATAACTGAAATGGCGACCAGGAGGAGGAGGAGGCAGCAGATGAAGGTTCCGTAGAGGAGGGATAAGAGGATGAGGTCTAGATTGGGCACCATTGTTGAGTCGTTGAAGATCGGAGGAATGAGAGGGAGTGAAGTAGTGAGGAGAAAAGAAAGAGATTGGTGGAGGAAGGAAGGAATGAAGTGAGACTCACTTCATACTTTTCCATATGATTTTTGTCTTTTCACCCCAAATAAATATAGAATAAATTTAGAAAAAGATAAAATATTTTGTTTTAGCCTAGTTTAATTAGTTAAATTAATTAGTAAACTGAATTATGATTTTTAAAAAATGAGTGTAGTTCAAATCTTACCAAAAACATTACTTCTTAAATGGGTAGCGAATAGTGATGCAAGTTTACTTACATAGTTACAAGAAAAAAAAATTAAAATTATAAATCTTATCATATTGGAATATTTTACTTATGATGATAAATTCTGTGTATATTCGTATTTTAATGTAAAATTGATAAGCTCAACTTTAGTATGTTCTAATAAATTAAGACCATACATTTTTTTTTAATACATGTTTAATCTCTTTGTAAAAATTATAAATTCAAACATGAATTTTACAAAATATTAATATAAAAGTGTCAATCTACGTTGAGGATTAGTACATTAAAATTTGAGGAATAAAAGAATCGTCGACAGCAGGATTCGAACCTGCGCAGGCAAAGCCCAACAGATCTCGGACATATCGACGTTCTGATAAGTTTTCGCAGATATTTAATTATTAATAGTAACAATATACCTTCCCGAAAGGCGGAGTGGCCAGTATGTCCAGTCCACAAGGCGCCGGCTCTCTCAATCTCTCTCTGCTCAAACACAGATTCTACTTCTCAGATCCGTCTCCACTGTCACACACCGGTCCGGCGACACCGAACTGCAAGCCCGTCGATCGGCTTCGATCACCATGGCGGTCAAGGTCTTTTCCCTACTTGTGCTGTGCTTCTTGTCATTAGCAGGCCTAGGCGTGTCTCTGTACGAGGATCAAGTCGGCCTCATGGATTGGTGAGCTTCGCGATTTTGATTATTTCTTAGTTCTAGTTGTCCCTGGATTGGTTTGGAAACTGTAATAATCGGGAATTCATTGCCGTGCTGCTGAGTTCAGTGATGAATTAGTTTTATAACTTAGATTGAATTGCATATGACCATTCCATCATTTTTGGACATCTGTTGTTGACTATATGTGTATACTTCCGATGAAGACTGATTTGGACGCTTAGATCATGTTCTAAAGATGTAAACTGCATCTCCTCTGTTTTTGATTCAGTATATATATTTATCTCTTTTGGTAGTGGAGGTTTATTTCAGTTGCATAATTCTAATTTCTAACACACGGATGCGCTGCTATGTGTTTAAAGGATTTATTATTTGATTGAGATCATGATAGGCACCAGAAGTACATCGGTAAGGTGGAACATGCGGTGTTTCACACACAAAAGTCTGGTAGAAAGCGTGTTGTGGTGTCCACCGAAGAGAATGTTATCGCATCTCTTGATCTTCGGCGTGGCGAGATCTGTAAGTTTCCTTGTCTATTAGAACTGTTTGATTCGGACCTTGAATGTACTTAAGAGCATACTGTGCTGCATGATTTGTTGATTGCAGTTTGGAGACATGTTCTGGGAGCTAATGATGCTGTTGATGGAATCGGCATTACTCTTGGAAAATGTAAAATCAGACACTGAACTTCAAGTTCATATTTGCTTCCTTTACTTTTTGGTGGCAATCATGGATTTAATCACTTTTAAGAATTCGGGTACTTTGACTTGATAAATTTGGACTTTATCTTGCTTGTTATCAGATGTTGTAACCCTGTCATCATCTGGAAGTACTCTAAGAGCATGGAACCTTCCTGATGGACAGATGGTCTGGGAATCCTATATTCCGGGATCGAAGCCTTCAAAGTCATTGTTGTTAGTGCCGGTTAGTGTCTGACATTATTGATCAAGTATTAAATAATTTGGATCTACCGATCTACATATATCCAACTTAAAATATGAGAGTTCAAACATTTATGCAGTAATAGTGATTTCATGATCTTATAAGACGATGTATGTCATATCTTCTGTGCTAATCTCTCTGGTGTTATGAGTTTTATGGACAATTTAGATTTGTCCTGTTGAAGTTTCTTGTCACGTATGTTTTACTTGTAGATTCTTTTGCTCGTCCATTAACCTTCTATCTACATCTTTTGCTTCTCTTCCCCAATGCTATGCATCTTGCATTTTCTTGGCACCATAGTAACTTTACCATTATATAAAGTGGCGCTTTCTAACATTTTAAAAACATGATCTCATTTATAGTGGATACATTTACTGCTTCTTCGCTCTTTAGATTTAGAATTACAAAGAATTGAGAAATCGCTTGTTTATTTTTCTTTTGTCTCAATTTCTCCTTATATCTTAAATTGCTTGCTGCATCTATTAGCTTTGTTTTCCCTTGGTTATTTACTTTGATTTGGTTTTGCAAAAAATATATGGTTAATTAAGCAATAATGTGCAGACAAATTATCTAGTGGACAAGGACAGTATTGTACTTGCTTTTGGCGGAGGGAGTTTAGTAGCTGTTTCAAGCATAGATGGCTTGGTGCTCTGGAAGATAGATTTTGCATCTGAAAGGTTTGAACTGTTTAAGTGATTTTTTTCAAATTCCTTTTTCACTCTACTGAATTTTCAGTACAGTTAACTTTTTTTGGTTGTTGCCGTTTCAGCTTTGAGGTCCAACAGATTGTTCAAACTCATGACAGCAACATAGTATATGCTTTAGGATTTGATGGTCACCAGTTTATTGTATATCATATCAATGTGAAAAATGGAAAGGTTGTGAAACAGGATACTGCAAACTTTCCTGGTGGTTTCCCTGAGAATACAGTACTCGTTTCGGATGGTATGCTGGTTGCACTGGATTCTTCCAGGTCAGCTTTGGTAACAGTATGTTTCCAAAATGGAAAAATTATTATCAAGGAAACACAAATTTCAAATCTTGTGGAGGGCTATTCTGGAACAGTAGATATCTTACCTTTGAAGCTGTCTGGAATGTTTTCTCTGAAAACCACAAAGCAAATTCTGTTTATAAAAGTGCCTGGTCAAGGAAGTTTGGAAGTGGTGGAAAAGATTAGTAGTAAAGCAGCAGTTAGTTATGCGCTATCGTTCTCTGAAGATCAACATGCCTTTGGAATCATTGAACATGGGGAAAATGAGGTGCATCTCACAGTGAAGCTTGGTCATGACTGGAGTACTGACTTGATTAAGGAAAAGATTAAGTTGGATCACCAGAGAGGACTGGTTCAGAAGGTCTTTATAAACAACTATATCCGGACGGATAAATCTCATGGATTTAGAGCTTTAATTGTCATGGAGGATCATTCGTTGTTGTTAGTACAACAGGGTGAAATTGTATGGAGTAGGGAAGATGGACTTGCGTCAATTGTAGATGTAGCGACATCGGAGCTACCTGTGGAAAAAGATGGCGTTTCAGTGTCAAAAGTGGAGCAAACCCTTTTTGAGTGGCTAAAGGTATTCAGTTTATACTTATCTGTTACTCGTCTCATGTTTTTCACTTGGAATATCATGCTTTACTGCATTCCCGTTTTTTTTTTTTTAGATTTTAAATGGGGTTTTGAAAATCTTTTTGTATCGCAACTTCTAGTTCTTACCATTTTAACTCTGTTCCCCATTCTGCTTTTTGTCTGAAAAGGGGCACCTTTTGAAGCTGAAGGGAACTTTAATGCTTGCAAGCCCTGAAGATGTTGTAGCTATCCAAGCCATGAGGTTGAAAAGTTCTGAGAAGAGCAAGATGACTCGAGACCACAATGGTTTCCGTAAATTGCTTATCGTGCTTACAAGGTCTGGCAAGCTCTTTGCATTGCACACTGGAGATGGACGAATTGTCTGGTCAACTTTACTTGGATCATTACGTAAATCTGACACATGTCAATATCCTACTGGGCTCCGTATTTATCCGTGGCATGTTCCCCATCATCACGCACTGGATGAAAATCCATCTGTGCTTGTTGTCGGTCGGTGTCTGTCAGGTCATGATGCCCCTGGCGCACTCTCTATAGTTGATACTTACACTGGATTGGAGATGGAATCTATGGTTCCTGTCCATTCTGTGGTACAAGTTATTCCACTGCCATTGACGGATTCAACAGAACAGCGTCTGCATCTACTTATTGATGGTGAAAAACGTGCACACTTATACCCAAGATCCTCCGAAGCACTCAGTATGTTTCAGCTGGAGAGTCCAAATATTTACTGGTACACTGTCGATGTTGACAAAGGTATTATTCGAGGACATGTGGCTAAGAGGTCCTGCATCCAAAATGGAGATGAGTATTGCTTTGAACCAAGTGATTTATGGTCTGTTGTTTTTCCTGAAGAAACTGAGAGGATTACTGCAACAGCTACCCGAAAGTCAAATGAGGTAACTTTTTATTATTATCTGTCTTCATATGAAAAGGAAATAAATTCTTTGAAAAGTATCAGACAAAATAAAGCAGCATTTGGGTATAGCTATGGTGATGTCCTGCCTTTTATCTGTTCTGCTTATAAATAATAAATTTTATTTTTCTTGCTGACTCATATTCCGTATTTGTTTCACAATCTGGATTCTCTAGGTGGTCCACACCCAGGCAAAGATTATGTCTGACCAAGATGTGATGTATAAATACATATCCAAGAATATTCTCTTTATTGCAACAGCGTCACCAAAAGCTAGTGGTGAAATTGGATCAGCAACTCCAGAGGAGTCATCGTTAGTAGTATATCTTATTGATACTGTAGCTGGTCGTATACTACACCGCATGACCCACCATGGTTCTCAAGCTCCAGTTCACGCTGTAAGATTGCAAAGTATTTTCTCATTCCCTAAACCTAAAATTGTGGTCAACAGCTCCTGATACATCAACTCTTGTTTCAGATTTTCAGTGAGAACTGGGTTGTTTACCACTACTTCAATCTGAGAGCACACAGATATGAGATGTCAGTTATTGAGATTTATGATCAGTCCCGTGCAGTAAGCCTTTGTTGTTTAATATTTTTGTTTAGATAATATCGTGCTCAATCTAGTGATCTTAATCATTATGAATACTACAGGACAACAAAGATGTTTTGAAGCTTGTTTTAGGAAAGCACAATCTTACTTCACCAGTATCCGCGTACTCTCGACCAGAGGTCATAGCAAAGTCACAGTCATACTTTTTCACTCATTCAGTGAAAGCAATTACTGTGACTTCAACAGCTAAGGGCATAACCTCCAAGCAGCTGCTTATCGGCACTATTGGTGATCAGGTTAGTGATTACATTTAACTATCATTGTATTTTGGCTATTCACATTATCTAATGCATTTTCTCTGGATGGCAGGTTTTGGCTTTGGACAAGCGTTATCTAGATCCTCGCCGTTCGGTGAATCCTTCACAAGCTGAGAAAGAAGAGGGGGTCATACCTCTTACAGATACGCTGCCAATTATACCTCAGGTCAGTTCTTTAACTATCTCTTCATTTCCCGAACATTTTGCTGAACATAGTTTTGACAAGCTCTCATCTGATTGATAGACTTGACTAAAAGATGTATGTGTTTATTAATCTTTTGTTTGCCCCAACAGCAGCTAGAGCTGATTTTCAGGATAATGCGGTATTTTAATAAGACATAGTAGCACATTGATTGATCTAACCTATACTTGCTATGATGTCCTGCTGCAGTCCTATGTAACTCACACAGTAAAAGTAGAAGGCCTCAGAGGCGTAATTACCGTGCCTGCAAAGCTGGAATCAACGACCTTGGTCTTCTCCTATGGTGTGGATCTGTTTTTCACCCGTCTAGCACCCTCACGGACCTACGACTCCTTGACCGAAGACTTTAGTTATGCACTGCTGCTAATCACGATAGTGGTACTTGTTGCTGCAATCTTTGTGACGTGGGTGTGGTCGGAGAAGAAAGACCTGCAAGAGAAATGGAGGTAGAACCAGTTTCTTTTTTTGTTGTCCGTCCAATTTATACACTTGCTGGATGGATATCGTTTGATCACGAGTTTGGCGAGCATTTCTCGACTTTCTTCTATATAGAATTAGAGAGCAATTTAACTTGTAACCTAGAAACTACCCTATTCGTTACTATGGTAATGGATTTTTCTCGATTTAGTTTAAGTTAATGTGATGTTTTCATTACCCACCGAAAGAGAAGATCTGTTAGTTTGAACGAAATTGGGTTTATTGGTAAATTTAGTCCTCAACCTCTATTATGTTCTAGTTAAGTCACCCATGTATTCCGAATAATGTACTTTCTGTCCTTGCTTAAACCCTTTCCCGACAACTGACAAGGTTTCTTTTATCAATAATAATTTCAAAATTTATTAAGGAATGAACATCGTAAAAAAGTTAGGATCTATTGGAGTGGGTTCAAGATGATACCGTGATGTGGCTATAGCAAGTATTATAATTGCTCTCTATTTTTTTTATTTTAACTACATAGAATAACCATAGCCGTTGTCGAAAATATTTTTTTAATATTGTAATTATACTTATAAAATGTGGTTATAAACCATATTGCTATGTGTATACTCTCATATTTAAATAGGGTTAATAGTCAAAGTGCCCCCTAATGTTTGGACGAAATTTAGGATTGCCCCTTAAAGTCTAAAATTTTAAATATTAGTCCTAAAGTTTGGACGATTTTAAGAATCGCCCCTTTCCGTCCTAAGTCCGTTAATTTGGAACGGAAAACACAACATGTGCCCTGCACGTGACTTCACTTAAGATTGAAAGACCAAAATGCCCTTTGCCTATAAATATTATTTTATTCCATTTTTTTTTGGCCAAGTTTTTATTCAATTAAAATACAAAAGAATAATGAAGACATCTTCGAGAGAGTAGCTTCGAGAGATTAGCTCCGCCTGGGCTTCACATCTTCAACCCCTTCGCCGGCGAATGCCTCGCCGGAGTTCTCTCTACCAGAGTCAGATCACGGATTATGTGCCTGCGTGGATCAAGCCAGTATCGGCGTTGTAGAGCGATGGGGTCGCTTCGAGAGATTAGCTCCGCCTGGGCTTCACATCTTCAACCCCTCGCCGGAGTTCTCTCTACCAGAGTCAGATCACTAGACGTTCGTATTGAGACCAAAACCAAGGTAAGATCGTACTTATGAATTCCGTTATTTGGGTCTTCTTATTTGGGTGGAGATGATGATAGTGATGCCACAAAGCAAGATGAAACTTCCTCCAGATTTGTCCAAGATGATGAAGACGATGTCATCCCAAAGAGCTCTGTTTAGCGCGACATTGAAGCAGAGCTCCAATGCTTTGTTCTGCAGAGTGTGGGGAAGAGACAGAGGTGGCTGCGATGAAGCGAGGCAGCATTTTAAGAGAATGGAGCAAGAAACGGCGATCGACATGGGCGGGACATGAAACAGAGGAAAATGTTGTGTGTATAAGAAACCCGAGGTCTACAGCTAATTAAACTCTACGAAGACTAGTCTAAGTAGCAGAGCAGTACATGATTGCTCCATTTTAATATGATTCAGCAAAACATAACAGGCGTCCTAAAAAGAGTAAGAATTACACTACAACATACGAAATAGTAGAATGCGCAAAGAGTATAAATTAAGGCGCGAGCAACAGGATCTGGATAAATCCGAAAATAGAGAAGTAAAACGTTGTCACCTTAGCGAAGAATCTGAGGTTATGCTTGGAGAGTCTAAAGTGGACTTTTGCGGAGGATAAGCGACCTGGCCAGCGAGTGCGGCAACTGATAGCAGCTTCAGGCAGAGTCGCAGTCGTTGTGTGAAGTGAAGACGCCATGGTTGTATAATCTAATCACTGAGAGAGAGAGTCTGGAGAAGTCCTTCCGTAAAGTGGAGAAGGAGGGATGGAAATGGGTACGGTGTCTGTGGGCAGGGCAGTGGGAGAACGAACAGTGGCAGACGAACAGTGAGAGAGAGAGCCATGGGGAAGATGACGTCTGGGAGTCATGGTGGAGAGGATGCTGAGGGCATTTTTGTCTTTAAATTGTAATTGAAGTCACGTGCCGAGCACATGGTCGTTTTTCGTCCCAAATTAACAGACAGAGGACGGAAATGGGCGATTTTTAAAATCGTCCAAACTTTAGGACTAATATTTAAAATTTTAGACTTTAAGGGGCAATCCTAAATTTCGCCCAAACATTAGGGGGCACTTTGACTATTAACCCTATATAAATACTTATATATTTATTATAGTCATTACAAATTATAAGTATTTTATTGACTAAAACAATCTAATTTCGAGTTTTTTGAATAAGTATGTATTGTAATTTTTTTTAAAAGAAAAGTAAGTATATAGGAAAAATATTTCGAAATCTGAATATACGCGCTACCGTGGGTAGCACGTTTTTTCAATAGGCTCTACCCAGGGTAGGGCTGGGCAAAAATAACCGTTTCGGCTGAACCGTACCTGAACCGTACCTGAACCGTACCGGTTCCGAACCGGTTCACAAAACAAACGTTTTTTTTCCAAAAAATATGGAGCGGTTCAGAATAGGTACAGAAAACCGATTAACCGAACCTGTTTTTGTACCGGTTTTAATCTTAAAATACTATTAAATACTAAACCAGACCAGACCACTTCAGACCAAGGTTCAGCTCGCAGGGAAGCTCAAGCATCGAGTTGCTCT
Source organism: Chamaenerion angustifolium (assembly GCA_946814005.1). Classification (NCBI taxonomy): domain Eukaryota; kingdom Viridiplantae; phylum Streptophyta; class Magnoliopsida; order Myrtales; family Onagraceae; genus Chamaenerion; species Chamaenerion angustifolium. The sequence continues at coordinate 32,257,770 of OX328272.1, forward strand.
GTTTCGAAGGAACGGGGTCCGACCAACTCCGACAACTCTTACTCTCGAGTTGCTGTTATTCGAGGAGTCTCAAGCGTCGCTTTGCTCGCACGGAGAAAGCAGCTCGCGAGGGAACCAACTCCCACCATGAAGGTGAACGCAAAGGAGGTGCATCTCTATCCCACTCCACTCCCGAGTTTTGAGGAAGACGCCGCATCAAGAGGAAACCCAAGCCAATTTCGCGGAAGGCACCGCTCAATTTCGAGGCTTTCATTTTCAATCCTAATTTTTTTGTCTTGGGGTCGAGTTATCGAGCATGAGCGACGTCGATTGTCCGCGATAGCCTATCCCCGAGGACTATGAAGGCTGCACCCCACACCCAATATATAGGCAGACCAAGGCGAATCCATAATCTATCTGACTAACATAAAAGCGGGACTTCGATTTCGTTTTTGCAAACTCTTGAAGGAGCTTTGGCAATATTATGGTATTGCTCATACTCAGTTAACGCCCAACGCCTTGCGTATACCGGTGGACTTTCGAATCCAATGCTTCGTTCGGGGTTGGACGTAAAGACGACAACCTGTACACATTGAGTGCCTTTTAGGCGGCGACGACCTTTAGGCGTTGGCGACCTTTTAGGCGTTGGCGGCCTTTAGGCGTTGGTGGCCTTTTTAGGCGACGACCTTTAGGCGTTCAAGACATTTAGGAGTTCACAACCTTTAGGTGTTGATTGCCTTTTTAGGCGAAGACAACCTTTTTAGGCCTTGATAGCCTTTAGACGTTGAGTGCCTTTTAGGCTTTAATGGCCTTTTAGGCGGCGGCAACCCCCCGAGCCTAAAAGGAGTGTTACTTCTTTTACTCTTGTTCATGCATCTCTCGGATAAAGGCGCCACCTATTACTTACATCATGTCAGAGGCCTTTTAGGTGGCCGATACTTTTAGGCGCGAGGGAAAAAACGTTTGACATTCGCCGGTCGAGCGAGAGCGAGCCGGGCAAGGCGTTTCCTTCCCCAGTCGAGCGATGCGTTGCCTTCGCCGGTTGAGCTAGTCAAGCGAGGGCGTCTCAAGCGAGAGCGAGTCGGGCGAGGCGTTGCCTTCGCCGGTCGAGCGAGAGCGTCTCGAGCAAGAGCGTCTCAAGCGAGAGCGAGTCGGGCGAGGCGTTTCTTTCACCGGTCAAGCGAGTCGAGCGAGAGCGAGCCGGGCGAAGCGTTTCCTTTGCCGGTCGAGCGATTTGAGTGAGAGCGTCTCAAGCGAGAGTGAGCTGGACGAGGCCTTGCCTTCGCCGGTCGAGCGAGTGCATCTCAATTGAGAGCGAGCCGGGCGAAGCGTTTCCTTCGCCGGTCGAGCAAGAGCGAGCCGGGCGAGGCGTTGCCTTCGCCGATCGAGTGAGAGCGTCTCAAGCGATAGCGTAGCCTGTGATAGACAGGGCGTTGGACGTAGCTTGCTGAGCGACAAGCTCCTTGATTTCCTCCCTGGTCTTTATTTTTAGCAATCTGAATCTAAGCAAGATGTTGATGATGAAGATAAGAAGAAGAATTGAAGGAAGCTTAGGTTCTAAGCAACCGAAATAACAGAATTCTAAAACTGAAATCTTACTATTGAATTGAGTTTCTTAAACCATTACAAATGAGTCCTATTTATACTAATCAAACAGATCTAAAGCTACCTATAATTACAACAATCTTGAAGCATCTACAAGCTTCTAACATCTTCTTGATCTTCCTTGATGACTTCGGCACATGATCTAGAGATACTTGGATTGCAAGCTATTCATACATCCTAACATTTCCTTGATAAGTTTCCTTTTCAAATTCAATTTGAAAATCTGATACTCAATCAGACTCCCTCCTTCTGAATGCTGAATAGTTGACTCAATCATTCTTTTAATCCATCTATATAAGCTGTGTACCTGCAATCGCTTGAAATACTCATATAGCATACTCACACTTTTTATCAAATCATATATATGATATTCACACATGATTAAACTTTCCTCAAGACAAATCTCATCTGTCACTACATATCTAGCTAATAGCAGACAAGCTTCTTGTACTCCTATACAGAGCTCTGCACTCAGCAATCATCAAAAAACAAGATCATTGTCTCTTCAACATGGTTTTTCCTTATTGCTCCTTTTTTTTATTATTAAGATACTGTCAGAGAGGTTTTCATATTTTCAGTGGAGTTGGGAGATTTTCATTTTCCTCCATCTTTTCATCCTCAAACTCTCCTTAAAGTATCTTCAACGTTTTCTTTAAGAAGATTTATTCTTGGACTCAAGCTCCACCCTATGTAGGAAGAGCCATTGCCGTCAGTTTCGAGAGCGAGCCAATCGAGAGCGAGGGCAGACCGAAGGGAGAGCGTTTCACTCGAGTGTTAGATGGTAGCATGACTTGTTGTCACGTTCCCATAGACGACGCCAGATGTTGGACCACGATTTTTCCGCTCCTCGGCTCCTGGTGCAGCTCGGGCGTTCTGCAAGAAAGAAACCCTGGGTTTTTCCCGTGGTTTCCTCTCTGACGATCAAGTCAGTCAAAGGTTCATTTTTTGGAGAGCAGAATAACATATATCCAAAATTCGTCCCCTCAAATGAAGGGGGTAAGAAGTATATATAGAGATACTTACCCTGAGTCCATGATCAGGTCTTTACCATAGTTATCAGAGCTGTCTCTTGGGCGAGCGAACCATGGTTACTTTAGGAATATTCGTTTATAGTGGCTACTCCACTGTAGACTGTTCTTTTAGTTTGTTTAATCCTAGGCGTGCTAAAAGCAACCGGCCTAAGTCGTAGGTGTGCAGGCGCACCAAGTGAGGTAGTCTGTGGATGTGGTGACACATACTCATTCTGAGTACTTTATGTTTTTTGCGCATCCTCATAGGGCGCATCCTTAGTCTTTGGCGCATCCTTGTAGGGCGCATCCTTAGTATTTGACGCATCCTTGTAGGGCGCATACTTAGTCTTTGACGCATCCTTGTAGGGCGCATCCTTAGTCTTTGGCGCATCCTTGTAGGGCGCATCCTTGTAGGACGCCGCCTTACATATAATTGGGCTTTAATAAATCCAGTTCAGAGTGTTATTGGGCCAACTGTAAAAATAGTCAAGCCCAATATTCATAACCCATCAACCGCAAGGTTAAAAGTCATGCACATTAGCGTAATTAGAATTTCTATGAACTTGTGTTAGGATTGTCGACTGGTCTAAGGACCTTTTAGAGTGTGTAAACATTTTAGTATCCTAGAAAACGATGGCATCGTGCCTTTACATGATGGATATTGTTACTTCTCTACCTAACTAAATTCTTTATGCATATCATGTAAACTTATAGGATTAGAGATTACATGTCGTTTGAGAGTTCTAGTAGGAGACCGACTAATCCCTAACTAGAAGACCCCTAGTTATGGATTTGAACTAAATGAGGTCCCTAAATTAGAATTTGAATTTAGTCTTTAATAGGTGTATGTGCCTCCAATTAGAATATGCGACTCATGACCAAGATCTTAGATATGTTCTCCGAGGGCAATCCCTACTCAGGGATTAGTTGTGAAACATAAATGAACTCAATTTTCATAAGCAATGAAATTACACTTTTACTAAAACTGTCAGGATCGCCGAGTGGTCTAAGGCGCCAGACTCAAGTTCTGGTCTTCGAAAGAGGGCATGGGTTCAAATCCCACTTCTGACATTATTTCTTCCTAAACTTGTAGGGGCTAGTAATCAGTTTACGGGGAATCAGTTGGACACTTAAATGGAAGATCAATACACACTTCTATCACATAAAACAGTGATCCACTTCATGTGTACACTATATTATGTATAATGTTCCTTCTTAGCTCACCTGGTAGAGCGCATGGCTTTTAACTGTGTGGTTGTGGATCCGATTCCCACAAACGACGTTCGTAAATACCTTATACATCATAAAATTATTTATTAATAAAGCATGTTTGCTTTAATCATAATATACTCAAGGAAATCAATTGCCAATTTTTATTCTTGTCGAGTGAAACGATCCTCAACAAGAAGCAATTAGAAGGAAACGTTTTTCATTCTTACTTTGAAAAACCGGTACAAGGATTACTTATAGTAAGTTCATATCGTTGAATCTATTGAACATTTACAAATCAGTCCTTAGACTTTAGGTAAACTACATAACAATTCTTAAACTCTAAATCTGAAACATATCCTCTAACATTGACCAATGTTCTTCACTTTCTTTTTCGGTTTTCATTTTCCATTTTGAACAAAAAATTTGTACCTTATCTTGATGAAATGCCCCTGTTCTGAACTTCAAATATCCTGTCATCAATATCAAAAGACATAGAAACAACACAACATATGCCACATATAGGTTACTTGCGATGAATCAAGCAAAATAGATCAAACTTCAACCACATCTCATCAAACACACACAATTCTTTTCATATTCAGTGAGCAAGTTATGGTTGTTCATACACATAAGCCTGATTGATTATTCAAATATGTGCCAGTATGATTCCACTTACACAAAGTTGACTGGGTTTGTGCCCAATTTCTTAATTTGGCTTTTGAAGTCCACTGTGTTTGTATGCACCATTGTGCTGCCCGAATCACCCTTCAACTGTTTTCTTCTAGGTGACTGGCTGGGTTTGTGCCCAACATCTTATTTTGGCTTTTGATACAAACACAAGACTATCAGAACAATACATGCTTGAACCACAGGTTACCGACCACTTCTCCTTCTTGGTTGAATATACCCATCAATTTTCAATGTAACTTGTGATTGGCTAGGTTTGTGCCTAACATCTTCATTTCGGTTTTTGATTTACAATGCCTAAACTTTGTGTTCAATCAACTAACACAGAATGAATCAATCTCCAAACTTATTGTATCATCTGAGCACAACAAACCACAAATATGCAACAAACATGTTTGTAATGAAAGATATAGGAGTTTATCTATTCTAACAGATTCACACAACACAAACTTATGATGATGTAGCATTGCGTGAATATGAATACTAATGAACCGACAACAGTCAATCAGCATGCTCAGGAGAGACATCATCAGAATCATAATTGAGAAATAGAGAATGAGAACCATCAAAAACTGAAAACAATTGAGAAAGATTAGAGGATACTTGCAAACCAACATCAGAAGCAGTTAACTGATGTAGAGAATCCAAATATGACAAATGAACATCACCACATGAACCCTCCGATAATGCCTCTGACAACGAGCACACTCCCAGCTTGCGACGAAAAGGAATGAAAGACTTCTCGGTCAACGGTTTTGTAAGAGCATCTGCTATCTGATCTGATCCAGGGACGTGTTCCATCTTTGCATGTTGAACTGGATTAGCAGATATGGAAATTGTGCTGGTGTTATCACACCAGAGTACATGAACAAATGACAAGCTCAAACTAAGTTCAATAAGCAATGATCTCACCCAGATGATATCACATATAGCATTAGACAAGCTACGAAATTCTGCCTCAGCTGTGGATCTGGATACCACCATTTGTTTCTTTGAACACCACACAATGGGATTACCTCATAGGAATAAACAACGACCACTTGTTGACCTTCTATCATCAGTATCAGCTCCCCAATCAAAATCAGTGAAACCTGTTAGATCAAGAGAAGATGAAGACTTAAAGATTAGACCATGATAAAGAGAACCATTCAGATATCTTAAGACACGTTTTACGGCTGCCCAATGAACCTCACTCGGTCTATGGAGAAATTAACTGAGTTTATGCACACTATAACATATATCTGGACGAGTGTAACAAACATGTTGTAAAGCGCCAACAGTACTCCTATATAAACAAGGATATGACAATGGCATACCTGAACCAGATGAAGAAGTGAGAATAGGAAAACCAACCATTGGTGTGGGACGAGGTCTGCAGTTAGTTATAGTTGTACGAGCCAGCAAATCAACAATGTACTTGTGTTGATTGAGTACCTTGAAATCAAGTCCTTATTGTATTTCTATGCCAAGAAAGAAATTGAGTGTTCCTAGATCCTTCAAAGAAAAATACCCATTCAGATCAATAATGACAGATTCAATTAAATACCCGCAAGACCCAGTCACGATTATGTCATCAACATAGACAAGAAGATATACTGATTTGCCAGATATGTGTTTAATGAAGAGACAATTATCTGACTGTGAGCTTGTAAAATGCAACTTATCAAGCAAACATTCTCGAAGTTTCTCAAACCAAGCTCTAGGAGCTTGTTTTAGACCATACAATGCCTTGGTAAGTTTCCACACTAGCCTGTTTCCAAATGAGTCAGATACTTCAAAACCTGGTGGTTGTGACATGTAAACTTCCTCTTGAAGATTTCCATTGAGAAACACATTATTTACGTCTATCTGTCTCAAATTCCAGTTAAAAAGCAATGCAAGACATAAAATGATTCTAACAGTGGCATGCTTAGCAACTGGACTAAACGTATTAAGATAATCAAAACCAACCTTTTGTGAGAACCCTTTTGCCACTAACCGAGACTTATACCTCTCCACAGTTCCATATGCTTTTCTCTTAACTTTGAAAATTCACTTACATCTTATGGGAGATCGACCAGAAGGTAGAGAAGTAAGGGTCCATGTGCCCTTTTCATGTAAAGCCTCCATTTCCTTCTGAATTGCCTCTCTCCACTCCGGTTATTGAAGAGCAACATACACATCTATTTGTTCACCTACATCAGCAGTTGATGCTAGTAACACATTGTCATATGATCTAGCTTTGGATCGTATGATCATCCCATGAGTAGATGAATGTTGAGGTCTTGAAGAAGGTTGTATCACAGATGTGGAAGTATCACCAGTTGAAGTTGGTGCTCTAAGACCTTAAACAACAACAGTTTTATCTGAATTGGATAATGGTAAACTAGGAGAAGACACAGACATATCAATTTCAGGAGGAACAATTGCAACAGAGTTAATGTTATCAGGTGATTCATATGACATTTTCGATGAAGAAGACATCAGATGGGAATCGAATGAAGATGTCATTTGATGAGAATCTCTTAATGGCCGAGTCATTACATCTGTTGGACCTCAAACTGGATCTGAGACAGGAACTTCTGGAATACTAGCAGAACAATCAACATTAAGAGAATCAAAATCACTTCTATGTTGCTCATTAGAAGAAGGACACAATTCAACATTTTCCCTATTCAGAGATGGAGTAGTCGAAACAGGAATATGAGTAAAAGGAACATTAGTATGATACTCAGGTGTCATCCATAGTTGTGATGTAGAAACAGAATCTGACATATCACTAGAATCAAAATAGACATTAGTAACAGAATTCTTGGTGTTATAAGGAAAAACTAACTCATTGAATTGAACATGCCGAGAAATGTAAACTCTACCTGATTTATCAATACACTTATATCCTAAATGAGCAGATGAGTAACCAAGAAACACACAAGGTCTAGACCGATAATCGAATTTATATCTATTGTAATCACGAATATGAGGAAAACATAAACAACCAGAAACACGTAATAAGGAGTATGAAAGAGATTTTAGAAATAGTTTTTCAAACGGAGACTTATCATCCAAAATAGGAGAAGGTAATCTGTTAATCAAGTACACTGAGGTTGCGAAAGAATCATACCAGAACTTGAAAGGAACCGATGCATGAGCAAGCAGAGTAAGACCAAGCTCAACAATGTGACGATGTTTCCTCTCAACAATTCCATTTTGTTGAGATGTGTAGGGACAAGTGAACCTATGCAAAATACCACATGAATTTAAATGCTCATGAAATGATCCTAAGAACTCACCCCCATTATCCGTTTGAACATATTTTATCACACAATTTAATTGTTTTTTCGCAAACAGTTGGAAAGATCGAAAAACAGTTGTGGCTTCACTCTTATTGGCTAAGAAGTATAACCAAGTAAATCTTGAATATGCATCAACAGGGATAAGATAATACCTCGACCCATTTGATCTTACCGGAGTTGGTCCCCAAATGTCAACTTGAAGCAACTGTAAAGGAGCGGTATATACACCCACAGAAGGACTAAATAGAAGCTTATGACTTTTTCCTATCTTACATGCCGAGCACATGTGAGACTTATCTACTTTGTCACTGCAAGGAAGATTAGACATAATAATTAGTTTCAATGTTTGTGAAGAAGGATGTCCTAGCCTTTGATGCCAAATAACAGATGAAACTGAAACAGAGGATGTAAGCACATTTCCATTTTCAGCACAAATATCAGATGTTACCTCAACTTTGGTTGGTAGAATGATCTCAAGACCTGACTTGTTACTAACACTAGAAGATGCAGTTTTAGTACCATGATTAACCCAAGAAGTATCACGAACAGAATCAACATCAACACTATTACTTGTATGCAACTCAGCACCAACAAATTCAATTTCAACATCAACAGGAACATGTTCAGCTTTAACAGCATTACTTGTAGCAAAATCAGCATGAAGAGAATCAGTTCTAATACAAGGATTAACCCAAGAATGAACATAATCAATATCATCATGAACATAACCCAATTCAGTTTTAACACCAACAACAGGAACATATTCAGTTTGACCATCAATATGAACCGATTCAGTTTGAACATCACCAACATGAACAAATTCATCTTTACCATCAATATGAAACGATTCAACTTTAACATCAACAGAACCAGTCACTTTATTCATATGATCACTAAAATTGTTCGAGACACCAATACAAGTTGATGATGCTGAATTATTCACCAAATATGACTGAGGTCTAGACACAGGACGACAACCAGCCATATCATTACAAGTAGCTGAATTATTCAACACAAAGGAATTAGAACTAAACATAGGAGAAACATTTTCAGTACTAACACACTCTTTCTTATCTAGCGATGCACACACAAGTAATACGAGAGATGATTATGTTGGTGATTCATGAGACACAATCAACTTGTACAATCCTTCTGATTCATGACCCTCCAGAAGCACGTGTGTTGTCAGATCCTTTGCAACACAACCAGTAGGAAAGAACACAAAATAAGCATTGTTATCCTTAACAAATTGAGATACGGATAAAAGGTTTTTAGTAATATTAAGAGCTATGAGAACATTTCTTAATATAACAGACTTGTTTTTGAAATGAAATCTTGAATTTCCTGTATGAGATATATGTATAGAATTACCATTACCAACATAGATTTTACCTTGCCCAGTATATGGAGATGCACTTGAGACATTCATGGATGTGTTTGTGAGATGATGAGAAGATCCAGAATCTGGAAACCAAGCCGAATGAGCTCTTCCCAAGTCAGATGACACACTTGACCCATGCACATTCAGTGCATTCATGTTAACATCACTGCGATTAGTGTGACCTTAAGTATGTTGTAGAAGACGTGTTCTGATAGAAAAACTGTTGAGGAGATTGCTGTGATGGCTGAAATTGCTGAGGAGATGACTGGAATTGTTGAGGTGCAGAGCTGAAATTTGGTTGAACAGAGTTGAAGTTCTGTTGCAACTCAGGAGGTAAATAAAACTCAGCTGAATGTGCTTGCCCTCTATTGCTATTTGTAGGTTGAGACTGATTGGTAATACCATTGAAAGAATGATCAAACAGAAACCAACACCTTGCAACCAAATGGCCAAACTTACCGCATAACTGACATTGCGGTTTGTTGCTGTTGAATTGGTTTCCTCGTCCTCTTCCTCTTCCATATGAGTTGGCTTGAAAATTCTGAGGAGCGAACCCTTCAACATGTGTATACTGTGTTAGTTGCTGTGAGGAAGATTGAATTGATTACTGAGATGAAGAATTCCTGATATTCATTTGACCTCCTGCTGAACCATCCATCGTTTGGACATTGAAAGCAACATAGTTTGAACCAATTTGCAGTAAGTTGTCTTGTTGACGAGACTCAACATCCATCAATACACTTACCACACCAGATAGGTCATACGATTGCCTGCTTGCTGTAATAACAACAACTATATGTTCATACTCAGCTGTTAAACTCGCTAAAATGGTACTAATCTGCATTGTCTCAGACACCAGATGATTTGAACTTCTCAAGCTATCACAAATCAGTTGAATTCGTCCTAGACATTCACGCATACTCATATCTCTTTTCCTTTGTGACTGAAGGGAACATAACAACCGCATTACACGAGTTGCTGATGCTACAGAATACAACTGATGCAGAGATTGCCAAATCTAATATGCTGATCTGCACTGAACCAGATTTGGAAGTAATGGAGTGGAAATTGAAGTTAAATGCCACGAAGCAAGAGCACTATCCTGTTCCTTATATGCTTTGTGTGCAGTATTTATAGCCTTGGTACCATTCACATTGAGGATGAACTCATCTACTCTAGCCGAACTATCAAGGAAACCTTGAAGCCGATGAGTAGTAATCGTGAAGCAAATATCTATTTCCATTGCAAATAATTCTTTTCGTCTAACTTGATGTTGATAACCTTGTTAGAGAACAGTTTCAGACTCAAATCCATCGAAAAATTATCAGAAGACAACAATCAACCAGAAACCATCAATTTCAGGCGCAACAGAGCAACAACTAACATCACTAACATCACCAGCAATGAATTAGCTTGATAATGAATTAACCTACATATCCTGGCATGTATCTTCACAACTAGGATCTATACTCAATTAGGTGCGAAACCTTAAAGTTTGAGTGCTGAATCTTCAATCCTTGGAAGAGCGAATCTGAAAATGACAAATAGCGGCTGACATCGACGAACACCTTCGTGGATGAAATCTAGATTGACTTTGAGCGGAAAACTCAGAATCTACACAACCTGAAGCTCTGATACCATGAAATAATCCTCAACAAGAAGCAATTAGAACAAATTGATAGAGATAAAACAAGAGAAAATGGAGGGAAAAGTTTTTCATTCTTACTTTGAAATACCTTATAAATCATAATTGTTTATACTAATCAAGTATGTTTTCTTTAATCCTACTTTACTCAAGGAAATCAATTGCACATCTTTCTTCTTGTCGAGTGATTTAATTCACCAAACTCAAGCTCTGGTCATCGTAAAAGGGTGCAGGTTCAAAACTCACTTATGGCGGAATTACGTCTACCAAAATGTGTATGGGTTAATGTCATTTTACGTCATGGAATCAATGGGACACGTTTTACGTGCATAGTGACACTTCTATCGCATAGATGAGCGGTCTACTACTACATTGGCACATGGAACTTTTTTATATTTAGGGTGACTTCTTAGCTCAGCTGGTAGACCGCAAGGATTTTAAGCTAACACATCGTAAAATGATTTTTTTACCGAAACGTGATTGCTATAATCCTAGATTATCCATACAAAAACTTTGTTTTTACATAAGCTATCTGAAATAGCGTTAATGCAATACTAAATATTTGATTGCCATATGTTAAGCTGCATGTGCCATCTTAATGCAGTTGGTAAGCAACTTGTCTCTTAATCAAGGGGTTGTGAGTTTGATTACCTTTTTGAGTGTGTAAATATTTTAGTATCTTTTAGAATAGTGATATCACTCACGACCGCATGTTTACCCGTACAACCATTTTTTTTTTTACGCCAGCTATCTAAAATAACGTTAATTTAGTAACATTTTTTTAGATTACAAAAGGTTAACATGAATGTGTCGACTTAACTCTGTTGTTATAACGCATAAATTTTAGTCCACGAGCTCATGGTTAAATGTCATGCATATTAGCGTAATTAGAATTTCTATGAACTTGTGTTACGATCGTCGACTGGTCTAACGACCTTTTAGAATGTGTAGACATTTTTGTGTCCTAGAAAACGATGATATCTTGCCTATACATGATGGATATTGTTACTTTTCTACCTTCCTAAATTCTTTATGCGGATCATGTAAACTTATAAGATTATAGATTACATGTCGTGTCAAAGTTCTAGTTGGAGATCGATTAATCCCAAACTAGAAGACCCCTAGTTTGGGACATGAACTAAATGAGGTTCCCTAAATTAGAATTTTACTTTCTTCCTTAATAGGCGTATGAGCCTCTAACTAGATTAAGCGAATCATGACGAAGATATGTTCTCCGAGGGCGATCCCTGGTCGTGGATCAGTTGAGATTCATAAATGAAGTCAATTTTCACAAGCAATGCAGTTACACTTTTACTAAAAGTGTCAGGATGGCCGAGTGGTCTAAGGCGCCAGACTCAAGTTCTGGTCTTCGAAAGAGGGCGTGGGTTCAAATCCCACTTCTGACATTATTTCTGCCTAAACGTGTAAGGGCTAGTAATTAGTTTATGGGGAATCAGTTGGACACTTAAATGGAAGAACAATGCACACATCTATCACATAAAAGAGTGATCCACTACTACATTTTCAGGTATACACTATTTGACGTACAAGGTGCCTTCTTAGCTCAGCTGGTAGAGCGCATGGCTTTTAACCATGTGGTCGTGGGTTCGATTCCCACAGACGGCGTTCGTAAATACGTTATGCATCATAAAATTATTTATTAATAAGGCATGTTTGCTTTAATCGTAGTTTGCTCAAGGAAATCAATTGCAAATCTTTATTCGTGTCGAGTGTTTTAATTCACCAAACTCAAGCTCTGGTCATCGTAAAAGGGTGTAGGTCCAAAACTCACTTATGGCAGTATTACGCCTACCAAAATGTGTATGGGTTAATGTCATTTTACGCCATGGAATCAATGCGACACGCTTACGATAGAACAAACGTGCAGAGTGACACTACTATCGCATAGAGTAGCGATCCACTACTACATTGGGACATGAAACATTTTTATATTTAGGGTGTATTCTTAGCTCAGCTGGTAGACCGCGTGGAATTTAAGCTAACACATCGTAAAATTATTTTTTACCGAAACATGATTGCTATAATACTAGTCTATCCGTACAAAGCTATCTGAAATAACGTTAATGCAATACTAATTTTTTGATTGCCACATGTTAACCTGCATGTGCCGTCTTAGTGCAGTTGGTAAGCAATCTGTCTCTTAATCAAGGGGTTGTGAGTTTGATTACCTTTTTGAGTGTGTAAATATTTTAGTATCTTGTGGAATAGTGATATCACTCACGACCGCATGTTTACCCGTACAACCATTTTTTTTTACGCCACCTATCTAAAACAACGTTAATTTAGTAACATTTTTTTAGATTACAAAAAGTTAACATGTATGTGTCGACTTATCTCTGTTGTTATAACGCATGAATTTTAGTCAGGCGGTTGTGAGTTTGATTATCTTTTATATTGTGTAAATATTTTAGTGTCGTGTAAAATGATGATATCATCCACGAGCTCATGGTTAAATGTCATGCACATTAGCGTAATTAGAATTTCTATGAACTTGTGTTAGGATCGTCGACTGGTCTAACGACCTTTTAGAATGTGTAGACATTTTTGTATTCTAGAAAACGATGATATCTTGCCTATACATGATGGATATTGTTACTTTTCTACCTTCCTAAATTCTTTATGCGGATCATGTAAGCTTATAGGATTATAGATTACATGTCGTGTTAAAGTTCTAGTTGGAGATCGATTAATCCCAAACTAGAAGACCCCTAGTTTGGGACATGAACTAAATGAGGTTCCCTAAATTAGAATTTTAATTTCTTCCTTAATAGGCGTAAGAGCCTCTAACTAGATTAAGCGAATCATGACGAAGATATGTTCTCCGAGGGCGATCCCTGGTCGTGGATCAGTTGAGATTCATAAATGAAGTCAATTTTCACAAGCAATGCAGTTACACTTTTACTAAAAGTGTCAGGATGGCCGAGTGGTCTAAGGCGCCAGACTCAAGTTCTGGTCTTCGAAAGAGGGCGTGGGTTCAAATCCCACTTCTGACATTATTTCTGCCTAAACGTGTAAGGGCTAGTAATTAGTTTATGGGGAATCAGTTGGACACTTAAATGGAAGAACAATGCACACATCTATCACATAAAAGAGTGATCCACTACTACATTTTCAGGTATACACTATTTGACGTACAAGGTGCCTTCTTAGCTCAGCTGGTAGAGCGCATGGCTTTTAACCATGTGGTCGTGGGTTCGATTCCCACAGACGGCGTTCGTAAATACGTTATGCATCATAAAATTATTTATTAATAAGGCATGTTTGCTTTAATCGTAGTTTGCTCAAGGAAATCAATTGCAAATCTTTATTCGTGTCGAGTGTTTTAATTCACCAAACTCAAGCTCTGGTCATCGTAAAAGGGTGTAGGTCCAAAACTCACTTATGGCAGTATTACGCCTACCAAAATGTGTATGGGTTAATGTCATTTTACGCCATGGAATCAATGCGACACGCTTACGATAGAACAAACGTGCAGAGTGACACTACTATCGCATAGAGTAGCGATCCACTACTACATTGGGACATGAAACATTTTTATATTTAGGGTGTATTCTTAGCTCAGCTGGTAGACCGCGTGGAATTTAAGCTAACACATCGTAAAATTATTTTTTACCGAAACATGATTGCTATAATACTAGTCTATCCGTACAAAGCTATCTGAAATAACGTTAATGCAATACTAATTTTTTGATTGCCACATGTTAACCTGCATGTGCCGTCTTAGTGCAGTTGGTAAGCAATCTGTCTCTTAATCAAGGGGTTGTGAGTTTGATTACCTTTTTGAGTGTGTAAATATTTTAGTATCTTGTGGAATAGTGATATCACTCACGACCGCATGTTTACCCGTACAACCATTTTTTTTTACGCCACCTATCTAAAACAACGTTAATTTAGTAACATTTTTTTAGATTACAAAAAGTTAACATGTATGTGTCGACTTATCTCTGTTGTTATAACGCATGAATTTTAGTCAGGCGGTTGTGAGTTTGATTATCTTTTATATTGTGTAAATATTTTAGTGTCGTGTAAAATGATGATATCATCCACGAGCTCATGGTTAAATGTCATGCACATTAGCGTAATTAGAATTTCTATGAACTTGTGTTAGGATCGTCGACTGGTCTAACGACCTTTTAGAATGTGTAGACATTTTTGTATCCTAGAAAACGATGATATCTTGCCTATACATGATGGATATTGTTACTTTTCTACCTTCCTAAATTCTTTATGCGGATCATGTAAGCTTATAGGATTATAGATTACATGTCGTGTTAAAGTTCTAGTTGGAGATCGATTAATCCCAAACTAGAAGACCCCTAGTTTGGGACATGAACTAAATGAGGTTCCCTAAATTAGAATTTTAATTTCTTCCTTAATAGGCGTAAGAGCCTCTAACTAGATTAAGCGAATCATGACGAAGATATGTTCTCCGAGGGCGATCCCTGGTCGTGGATCAGTTGAGATTCATAAATGAAGTCAATTTTCACAAGCAATGCAGTTACACTTTTACTAAAAGTGTCAGGATGGCCGAGTGGTCTAAGGCGCCAGACTCAAGTTCTGGTCTTCGAAAGAGGGCGTGGGTTCAAATCCCACTTCTGACATTATTTCTGCCTAAACGTGTAAGGGCTAGTAATTAGTTTATGGGGAATCAGTTGGACACTTAAATGGAAGAACAATGCACACATCTATCACATAAAAGAGTGATCCACTACTACATTTTCAGGTATACACTATTTGACGTACAAGGTGCCTTCTTAGCTCAGCTGGTAGAGCGCATGGCTTTTAACCATGTGGTCGTGGGTTCGATTCCCACAGACGGCGTTCGTAAATACGTTATGCATCATAAAATTATTTATTAATAAGGCATGTTTGCTTTAATCGTAGTTTGCTCAAGGAAATCAATTGCAAATCTTTATTCGTGTCGAGTGTTTTAATTCACCAAACTCAAGCTCTGGTCATCGTAAAAGGGTGTAGGTCCAAAACTCACTTATGGCAGTATTACGCCTACCAAAATGTGTATGGGTTAATGTCATTTTACGCCATGGAATCAATGCGACACGCTTACGATAGAACAAACGTGCAGAGTGACACTACTATCGCATAGAGTAGCGATCCACTACTACATTGGGACATGAAACATTTTTATATTTAGGGTGTATTCTTAGCTCAGCTGGTAGACCGCGTGGAATTTAAGCTAACACATCGTAAAATTATTTTTTACCGAAACATGATTGCTATAATACTAGTCTATCCGTACAAAGCTATCTGAAATAACGTTAATGCAATACTAATTTTTTGATTGCCACATGTTAACCTGCATGTGCCGTCTTAGTGCAGTTGGTAAGCAACCTGTCTCTTAATCAAGGGGTTGTGAGTTTGATTACCTTTTTGAGTGTGTAAATATTTTAGTATCTTGTGGAATAGTGATATCACTCACGACCGCATGTTTACCCGTACAACCATTTTTTTTTACGCCACCTATCTAAAACAACGTTAATTTAGTAACATTTTTTTAGATTACAAAAAGTTAACATGTATGTGTCGACTTATCTCTGTTGTTATAACACATGAATTTTAGTCAGGCGGTTGTGAGTTTGATTATCTTTTATATTGTGTAAATATTTTAGTGTAGTGTAAAATGATGATATCATCCACGAGCTCATGGTTAAATGTCATGCACATTAGCGTAATTAGAATTTCTATGAACTTGTGTTAGGATCGTCGACTGGTCTAACGACCTTTTAGAATGTGTAGACATTTTTGTATCCTAGAAAACGATGATATCTTGCCTATACATGATGGATATTGTTACTTTTCTACCTTCCTAAATTCTTTATGCGGATCATGTAAGCTTATAGGATTATAGATTACATGTCGTGTTAAAGTTCTAGTTGGAGATCGATTAATCCCAAACTAGAAGACCCTTAGTTTGGGACATGAACTAAATGAGGTTCCCTAAATTAGAATTTTAATTTCTTCCTTAATAGGCGTAAGAGCCTCTAACTAGATTAAGCGAATCATGACGAAGATATGTTCTCCGAGGGCGATCCCTGGTCGTGGATCAGTTGAGATTCATAAATGAAGTCAATTTTCACAAGCAATGCAGTTACACTTTTACTAAAAGTGTCAGGATGGCCGAGTGGTCTAAGGCGCCAGACTCAAGTTCTGGTCTTCGAAAGAGGGCGTGGGTTCAAATCCCACTTCTGACATTATTTCTGCCTAAACGTGTAAGGGCTAGTAATTAGTTTATGGGGAATCAGTTGGACACTTAAATGGAAGAACAATGCACACATCTATCACATAAAAGAGTGATCCACTACTACATTTTCAGGTATACACTATTTGACGTACAAGGTGCCTTCTTAGCTCAGCTGGTAGAGCGCATGGCTTTTAACCATGTGGTCGTGGGTTCGATTCCCACAGACGGCGTTCGTAAATACGTAATGCATCATAAAATTATTTATTAATAAGGCATGTTTGCTTTAATCGTAGTTTGCTCAAGGAAATCAATTACAAATCTTTATTCGTGTCGAGTGTTTTAATTCACCAAACTCAAGCTGTGGTCATCGTAAAAGGGTGTAGGTCCAAAACTCACTTATGGCAGTATTACGCCTACCAAAATGTGTATGGGTTAATGTCATTTTACGCCATGGAATCAATGCGACACGCTTACGATAGAACAAACGTGCAGAGTGACACTACTATCGCATAGAGTAGCGATCCACTACTACATTGGGACATGAAACATTTTTATATTTAGGGTGTATTCTTAGCTCAGCTGGTAGACCGCGTGGAATTTAAGCTAACACATCGTAAAATTATTTTTTACCGAAACATGATTGCTATAATCCTAGTCTATCCGTACAAAGCTATCTGAAATAACGTTAATGCAATACTAATT
The DNA here is from genome assembly GCA_946814005.1 of Chamaenerion angustifolium. Lineage (NCBI taxonomy): Eukaryota > Viridiplantae > Streptophyta > Magnoliopsida > Myrtales > Onagraceae > Chamaenerion > Chamaenerion angustifolium. The sequence goes on from OX328272.1 coordinate 32,275,483, forward strand.
TTTTGATTGCCACATGTTAACCTGCATGTGCCGTCTTAGTTCAGTTGGTAAGCAATCTGTCTCTTAATCATGGGGTTGTGAGTTTGATTACCTTTTTGAGTGTGTAAATATTTTAGTATCTTGTGGAATGTGATATCACTCACGACCGCATGTTTACCCGTACAACCAATTTATTTTTACGCCAGCTATCTAAAATAACGTTAATCTAGTAACATTTTTTTAGATTACAAAAAGTAAACATGTATGTCTCGACTTATCTTTGTTGTTATAAGGCATGAATTTTAGTCATGCGGTTGTGAGTTTGATTATCTTTTATAGTGTGTAAATATTATAGTGTCGAGTAAAATGATGATATCATCCACGAACGCATGGTTAAATGTCATGCACATTAACGTAATTAGAATTTCTATGAACTTGTGTTAGGATCGTCGATTGGTCTAACGACCTTTTAGAATGTGTAGACATTTTTGTATCCTAGAAAACGATGATATCTTGCCTATACATGATGGATATTGTTACTTTTCTACCTTCCTAAATTCATTATGCGGATCATGTAAACTTATAGGATTATAGATTACATGTCGTGTCAAAGTTCTAGTTGGAGATCGATTAATCCCAAACTAGAAGACCCCTAGTTTGGGACATGAACTAAATGAGGTTCCCTAAATTAGAATTTTAATTTCTTCCTTAATAGGCGTATGAGCCTCTAACTAGATTAAGCGAATCATGACGAAGATATGTTCTCCGAGGGCGATCCCTGGTCGTGGATCAGTTGAGATTCATAAATGAAGTCAATTTTCACAAGCAATGCAGTTACACTTTTACTAAAAGTGTCAGGATGGCCGAGTGGTCTAAGGCGCCAGACTCAAGTTCTGGTCTTCGAAAGAGGGCGTGGGTTCAAATCCCACTTCTGACATTATTTCTGCCTAAACGTGTAAGGGCTAGTAATTAGTTTATGGGGAATCAGTTGGACACTTAAATGGAAGAACAATGCACACATTTATCACATAAAAGAGTGATCCACTACTACATTTTCAGGTATACACTATTTGACGTACAAGGTGCCTTCTTAGCTCAGCTGGTAGAGCGCATGGCTTTTAACCATGTGGTCGTGGGTTCGATTCCCACAGACGGCGTTCGTAAATAAGTTATTCATCATAAAATTATTTATTAATAAGGCTTGTTTGCTTTAATCGTAGTTTGCTCAAGGAAATCAATTGCAAATCTTTATTCGTGTCGAGTGTTTTAATTCACCAAACTCAAGCTCTGGTCATCGTAAAAGGGTGTAGGTTCAAAACTCACTTATGACAGTATTACGCCTACCAAAATGTGTATGGGTTAATGTCATTTTACGCCATGGAATCAATGCGACACGCTTACGATAGAACAAACGTGCAGAGTGACACTACTATCGCATAGAGTAGCGATCCACTACTACATTGGGACATGAAACATTTTTATATTTAGTGTGTATTCTTAGCTCAGCTGGTAGACCGCGTGGAATTTAAGCTAACACATCGTAAAATTATTTTTTACCGAAACATGATTGCTATAATCCTAGTCTATCCGTATAAAGCTATCTGAAATAACGTTAATGCAAAACTAATTTTTTGATTACCACATGTTAACCTGCATGTGCCGTCTTAGTTCAGTTGGTAAGCAATCTGTCTCTTAATCATGGGGTTGTGATTTTGATTACCCTTTTGAGTGTGTAAATATTTTAGTATCTTGTGGAATGTGATATCACTCACGACCACATGTTTACCCGTACAACCAATTTATTTTTACGTCAGCTATCTAAAATAACGTTAATCTAGTAACATTTTTTTAGATTACAAAAAGTAAACATGTATGTCTCGACTTATCTATGTTGTTATAACGCATGAATTTTAGTCATGCGGTTGTGAGTTTGATTATCTTTTATAGTGTGTAAATATTATAGTGTCGTGTGAAATGATGATATCATCCACGAGCGCATGGTTAAATGTCATGCACATTAACGTAATTAGAATTTCTATGAACTTGTGTTAGGATCGTCGACTGGTCTAACGACCTTTTAGAATGTGTAGACATTTTTGTATCCTAGAAAACGATGATATCTTGCCTATACATGATGGATATTGTTACTTTTCTACCTTCCTAAATTCTTTATGCGGATCATATAAACTTATAGGATTATAGATTACATGTCGTGTCAAAGTTCTAGTTGGAGATCGATTAATCCCAAACTAGAAGACCCCTAGTTTGGGACATGAACTAAATGAGGTTCCCTAAATTAGAATTTTAATTTCTTCCTTAATAGGCGTATGAGCCTCTAACTAGATTAAGCGAATCATGACGAAGATATGTTCTCCGAGGGCGATCCCTGGTCGTGGATCAGTTGAGATTCATAAATGAAGTCAATTTTCACAAGCAATGCAGTTACACTTTTACTAAAAGTGTCAGGATGGCCGAGTGGTCTAAGGCGCCAGACTCAAGTTCTGGTCTTCGAAAGAGGGCGTGGGTTCAAATCCCACTTCTGACATTATTTCTGCCTAAACGTGTAAGGGCTAGTAATTAGTTTATGGGGAATCAGTTGGACACTTAAATGGAAGAACAATGCACACATCTATCACATAAAAGAGTGATCCACTACTACATTTTCAGGTATACACTATTTGACGTACAAGGTGCCTTCTTAGCTCAGCTGGTAGAGCGCATGGCTTTTAACCATGTGGTCGTGGGTTCGATTCCCACAGACGGCGTTCGTAAATACGTTATGCATTATAAAATTATTTATTAATAAGGCATGTTTGCTTTAATCGTAGTTTGCTCAAGGAAATCAATTGCAAATCTTTATTCGTGTCGAGTGTTTTAATTCACCAAACTCAAGCTCTGGTCATCGTAAAAGGGTGTAGGTTCAAAACTCACTTATGACAGTATTACGCCTACCAAAATGTGTATGGGTTAATGTCATTTTACGCCATGGAATCAATGCGACACGCTTACGATAGAACAAACGTGCAGAGTGACACTACTATCGCATAGAGTAGCGATCCACTACTACATTGGGACATGAAACATTTTTATATTTAGTGTGTATTCTTAGCTCAGCTGGTAGACCGCGTGGAATTTAAGCTAACACATCGTAAAATTATTTTTTACCGAAACATGATTGCTATAATCCTAGTCTATCCGTATAAAGCTATCTGAAATATCGTTAATGCAATACTAATTTTTTGATTACCACATGTTAACCTGCATGTGTCGTCTTAGTTCAGTTGGTAAGCAATCTGTCTCTTAATCATGGGGTTGTGAGTTTGATTACCCTTTTGAGTGTGTAAATATTTTAGTATCTTGTGGAATGTGATATCACTCACGACCGCATGTTTACCCGTACAACTAATTTATTTTTACGTCAGCTATCTAAAATAACGTTAATCTAGTAACATTTTTTTAGATTACAAAAAGTAAACATGTATGTCTCGACTTATCTTTGTTGTTATAACGCATGAATTTTAGTCATGCGGTTGTGAGTTTGATTATCTTTTATAGTGTGTAAATATTATAGTGTCGTGTAAAATGATGATATCATCCACGAGCGCATGGTTAAATGTCATGCACATTAACGTAATTAGAATTTCTATGAACTTGTGTTAGGATCGTCGACTGGTCTAACGACCTTTTAGAATGTGTAGACATTTTTTTGTATCCTAGAAAACGATGATATCTTGCCTATACATGATGGATATTGTTACTTTTCTACCTTCCTAAATTCTTTATGCGGATCATGTAAACTTATAGGATTATAGATTACATGTCGTGTCAAAGTTCTAGTTGGAGATCGATTAATCCCAAACTAGAAGACCCCTAGTTTGGGACATGAACTAAATGAGGTTCCCTAAATTAGAATTTTAATTTCTTCCTTAATAGGCGTATGAGCCTCTAACTAGATTAAGCGAATCATGACGAAGATATGTTCTCCGAGGGCGATCCCTGGTCGTGGATCAGTTGAGATTCATAAATGAAGTCAATTTTCACAAGCAATGCAGTTACACTTTTACTAAAAGTGTCAGGATGGCCGAGTGGTCTAAGGCGCCAGACTCAAGTTCTGGTCTTCGAAAGAGGGCGTGGGTTCAAATCCCACTTCTGACATTATTTCTGCCTAAACGTGTAAGGGCTAGTAATTAGTTTATGGGGAATCAGTTGGACACTTAAATGGAAGAACAATGCACACATCTATCACATAAAAGAGTGATCCACTACTACATTTTCAGGTATACACTATTTGACGTACAAGGTGCCTTCTTAGCTCAGCTGGTAGAGCGCATGGCTTTTAACCATGTGGTCGTGGGTTCGATTCCCACAGACGGCGTTCGTAAATAAGTTATTCATCATAAAATTATTTATTAATAAGGCATGTTTGCTTTAATCGTAGTTTGCTCAAGGAAATCAATTGCAAATCTTTATTCGTGTCGAGTGTTTTAATTCACCAAACTCAAGCTCTGGTCATCGTAAAAGGGTGTAGGTTCAAAACTCACTTATGACAGTATTACGCCTACCAAAATGTGTATGGGTTAATGTCATTTTACGCCATGGAATCAATGCGACACGCTTACGATAGAACAAACGTGCAGAGTGACACTACTATCGCATAGAGTAGCGATCCACTACTACATTGGGACATGAAACATTTTTATATTTAGTGTGTATTCTTAGCTCAGCTGGTAGACCGCGTGGAATTTAAGCTAACACATCGTAAAATTATTTTTTACCGAAACATGATTGCTATAATCCTAGTCTATCCGTATAAAGCTATCTGAAATATCGTTAATGCAATACTAATTTTTTGATTACCACATGTTAACCTGCATGTGTCGTCTTAGTTCAGTTGGTAAGCAATCTGTCTCTTAATCATGGGGTTGTGAGTTTGATTACCCTTTTGAGTGTGTAAATATTTTAGTATCTTGTGGAATGTGATATCACTCACGACCGCATGTTTACCCGTACAACCAATTTATTTTTACGTCAGCTATCTAAAATAACGTTAATCTAGTAACATTTTTTTAGATTACAAAAAGTAAACATGTATGTCTCGACTTATCTTTGTTGTTATAACGCATGAATTTTAGTCATGCGGTTATGAGTTTGATTATCTTTTATAGTGTGTAAATATTATAGTGTCGTGTAAAATGATGATATCATCCACGAGCGCATGGTTAAATGTCATGCACATTAACGTAATTAGAATTTCTATGAACTTGTGTTAGGATCGTCGACTGGTCTAACGACCTTTTAGAATGTGTAGACATTTTTGTATCCTAGAAAACGATGATATCTTGCCTATACATGATGGATATTGTTACTTTTCTACCTTCCTAAATTCTTTATGCGGATCATATAAACTTATAGGATTATAGATTACATGTCGTGTCAAAGTTCTAGTTGGAGATCGATTAATCCCAAACTAGAAGACCCCTAGTTTGGGACATGAACTAAATGAGGTTCCCTAAATTAGAATTTTAATTTCTTCCTTAATAGGCGTATGAGCCTCTAACTAGATTAAGCGAATCATGACGAAGATATGTTCTCCGAGGGCGATCCCTGGTCGTGGATCAGTTGAGATTCATAAATGAAGTCAATTTTCACAAGCAATGCAGTTACACTTTTACTAAAAGTGTCAGGATGGCCGAGTGGTCTAAGGCGCCAGACTCAAGTTCTGGTCTTCGAAAGAGGGCGTGGGTTCAAATCCCACTTCTGACATTATTTCTGCCTAAACGTGTAAGGGCTAGTAATTAGTTTATGGGGAATCAGTTGGACACTTAAATGGAAGAACAATGCACACATCTATCACATAAAAGAGTGATCCACTACTACATTTTCAGGTATACACTATTTGACGTACAAGGTGCCTTCTTAGCTCAGCTGGTAGAGCGCATGGCTTTTAACCATGTGGTCGTGGGTTCGATTCCCACAGACGGCGTTCGTAAATACGTTATGCATTATAAAATTATTTATTAATAAGGCATGTTTGCTTTAATCGTAGTTTGCTCAAGGAAATCAATTGCAAATCTTTATTCGTGTCGAGTGTTTTAATTCACCAAACTCAAGCTCTGGTCATCGTAAAAGGGTGTAGGTTCAAAACTCACTTATGACAGTATTACGCCTACCAAAATGTGTATGGGTTAATGTCATTTTACGCCATGGAATCAATGCGACACGCTTACGATAGAACAAACGTGCAGAGTGACACTACTATCGCATAGAGTAGCGATCCACTACTACATTGGGACATGAAACATTTTTATATTTAGTGTGTATTCTTAGCTCAGCTGGTAGACCGCGTGGAATTTAAGCTAACACATCGTAAAATTATTTTTTACCGAAACATGATTGCTATAATCCTAGTCTATCCGTATAAAGCTATCTGAAATATCGTTAATGCAATACTAATTTTTTGATTACCACATGTTAACCTGCATGTGTCGTCTTAGTTCAGTTGGTAAGCAATCTGTCTCTTAATCATGGGGTTGTGAGTTTGATTACCCTTTTGAGTGTGTAAATATTTTAGTATCTTGTGGAATGTGATATCACTCACGACCGCATGTTTACCCGTACAACTAATTTATTTTTACGTCAGCTATCTAAAATAACGTTAATCTAGTAACATTTTTTTAGATTACAAAAAGTAAACATGTATGTCTCGACTTATCTTTGTTGTTATAACGCATGAATTTTAGTCATGCGGTTGTGAGTTTGATTATCTTTTATAGTGTGTAAATATTATAGTGTCGTGTAAAATGATGATATCATCCACGAGCGCATGGTTAAATGTCATGCACATTAACGTAATTAGAATTTCTATGAACTTGTGTTAGGATCGTCGACTGGTCTAACGACCTTTTAGAATGTGTAGACATTTTTTTGTATCCTAGAAAACGATGATATCTTGCCTATACATGATGGATATTGTTACTTTTCTACCTTCCTAAATTCTTTATGCGGATCATGTAAACTTATAGGATTATAGATTACATGTCGTGTCAAAGTTCTAGTTGGAGATCGATTAATCCCAAACTAGAAGACCCCTAGTTTGGGACATGAACTAAATGAGGTTCCCTAAATTAGAATTTTAATTTCTTCCTTAATAGGCGTATGAGCCTCTAACTAGATTAAGCGAATCATGACGAAGATATGTTCTCCGAGGGCGATCCCTGGTCGTGGATCAGTTGAGATTCATAAATGAAGTCAATTTTCACAAGCAATGCAGTTACACTTTTACTAAAAGTGTCAGGATGGCCGAGTGGTCTAAGGCGCCAGACTCAAGTTCTGGTCTTCGAAAGAGGGCGTGGGTTCAAATCCCACTTCTGACATTATTTCTGCCTAAACGTGTAAGGGCTAGTAATTAGTTTATGGGGAATCAGTTGGACACTTAAATGGAAGAACAATGCACACATCTATCACATAAAAGAGTGATCCACTACTACATTTTCAGGTATACACTATTTGACGTACAAGGTGCCTTCTTAGCTCAGCTGGTAGAGCGCATGGCTTTTAACCATGTGGTCGTGGGTTCGATTCCCACAGACGGCGTTCGTAAATAAGTTATTCATCATAAAATTATTTATTAATAAGGCATGTTTGCTTTAATCGTAGTTTGCTCAAGGAAATCAATTGCAAATCTTTATTCGTGTCGAGTGTTTTAATTCACCAAACTCAAGCTCTGGTCATCGTAAAAGGGTGTAGGTTCAAAACTCACTTATGACACTATTACGCCTACCAAAATGTGTATGGGTTAATGTCATTTTACGCCATGGAATCAATGCGACACGCTTACGATAGAACAAACGTGCAGAGTGACACTACTATCGCATAGAGTAGCGATCCACTACTACATTGGGACATGAAACATTTTTATATTTAGTGTGTATTCTTAGCTCAGCTGGTAGACCGCGTGGAATTTAAGCTAACACATCGTAAAATTATTTTTTACCGAAACATGATTGCTATAATCCTAGTCTATCCGTATAAAGCTATCTGAAATATCGTTAATGCAATACTAATTTTTTGATTACCACATGTTAACCTGCATGTGTCGTCTTAGTTCAGTTGGTAAGCAATCTGTCTCTTAATCATGGGGTTGTGAGTTTGATTACCCTTTTGAGTGTGTAAATATTTTAGTATCTTGTGGAATGTGATATCACTCACGACCGCATGTTTACCCGTACAACCAATTTATTTTTACGTCAGCTATCTAAAATAACGTTAATCTAGTAACATTTTTTTAGATTACAAAAAGTAAACATGTATGTCTCGACTTATCTTTGTTGTTATAACGCATGAATTTTAGTCATGCGGTTATGAGTTTGATTATCTTTTATAGTGTGTAAATATTATAGTGTCGTGTAAAATGATGATATCATCCACGAGCGCATGGTTAAATGTCATGCACATTAACGTAATTAGAATTTCTATGAACTTGTGTTAGGATCGTCGACTGGTCTAACGACCTTTTAGAATGTGTAGACATTTTTGTATCCTAGAAAACGATGATATCTTGCCTATACATGATGGATATTGTTACTTTTCTACCTTCCTAAATTCTTTATGCGGATCATGTAAACTTATAGGATTATAGATTACATGTCGTGTCAAAGTTCTAGTTGGAGATCGATTAATCCCAAACTAGAAGACCCCTAGTTTGGGACATGAACTAAATGAGGTTCCCTAAATTAGAATTTTAATTTCTTCCTTAATAGGCGTATGAGCCTCTAACTAGATTAAGCGAATCATGACGAAGATATGTTCTCCGAGGGCGATCCCTGGTCGTGGATCAGTTGAGATTCATAAATGAAGTCAATTTTCATAAGCCATGCAGTTACACTTTTACTAAAAGTGTCAGGATGGCCGAGTGGTCTAAGGCGCCAGACTCAAGTTCTGGTCTTCGAAAGAGGGCGTGGGTTCAAATCCCACTTCTGACATTATTTCTTCCTAAACGTGTAAGGGCTAGTAATTAGTTTATGGGGAATCAGTTGGACACTTAAATGGAAGAACAATGCACACATCTATCACATAAAAGAGTGATCCATTACTACATTTTCAGGTATACACTATTTGACGTACAAGGTGCCTTCTTAGCTCAGCTGGTAGAGCGCATGGCTTTTAACCATGTGGTCGTGGGTTCGATTCCCACAGACGGCGTTCGTAAATAAGTTATTCATCATAAAATTATTTATTAATAAGGAATGTTTGCTTTAATCGTAGTTTGCTCAAGGAAATCAATTGCAAATCTTTATTCGTGTCGAGTGTTTTAATTCACCAAACTCAAGCTCTGGTCATCGTAAAAGGGTGTAGGTTCAAAACTCACTTATGACAGTATTACGCCTACCAAAATGTGTATGGGTTAATGTCATTTTACGCCATGGAATCAATGCGACACGCTTACGATAGAACAAACGTGCAGAGTGACACTACTATCGCATAGAGTAGCGATCCACTACTACATTGGGACATGAAACATTTTTATATTTAGTGTGTATTCTTAGCTCAGCTGGTAGACCGCGTGGAATTTAAGCTAACACATCGTAAAATTATTTTTTACCGAAACATGATTGCTATAATCCTAGTCTATCCGTATAAAGCTATCTGAAATAACGTTAATGCAATACTAATTTTTTGATTACCACATGTTAACCTGCATGTGTCGTCTTAGTTCAGTTGGTAAGCAATCTGTCTCTTAATCATGGGGTTGTGAGTTTGATTACCCTTTTGAGTGTGTAAATATTTTAGTATCTTGTGGAATGTGATATCACTCACGACCGCATGTTTACCCGTACAAACAATTTATTTTTACGTCAGCTATCTAAAATAACGTTAATCTAGTAACATTTTTTTAGATTACAAAAAGTAAACATGTATGTCTCGACTTATCTATGTTGTTATAACGCATGAATTTTAGTCATGCGGTTGTGAGTTTGATTATCTTTTATAGTGTGTAAATATTATAGTGTCGTGTAAAATGATGATATCATCCACGAGCGCATGGTTAAAGGTCATGCACATTAACGTAATTAGAATTTCTATGAACTTGTGTTAGGATCGTCGACTGGTCTAACGACCTTTTAGAATGTGTAGACATTTTTGTATCCTAGAAAACGATGATATCTTGCCTATACATGATGGATATTGTTACTTTTCTACCTTCCTAAATTCTTTATGCGGATCATGTAAACTTATAGGATTATAGATTACATGTCGTGTCAAAGTTCTAGTTGGAGATCGATTAATCCCAAACTAGAAGACCCCTAGTTTGGGACATGAACTAAATGAGGTTCCCTAAATTAGAATTTTAATTTCTTCCTTAATAGGCGTATGAGCCTCTAACTAGATTAAGCGAATCATGACGAAGATATGTTCTCCGAGGGCGATCCCTGGTCGTGGATCAGTTGAGATTCATAAATGAAGTCAATTTTCATAAGCCATGCAGTTACACTTTTACTAAAAGTGTCAGGATGGCCGAGTGGTCTAAGGCGCCAGACTCAAGTTCTGGTCTTCGAAAGAGGGCGTGGGTTCAAATCCCACTTCTGACATTATTTCTTCCTAAACGTGTAAGGGCTAGTAATTAGTTTATGGGGAATCAGTTGGACACTTAAATGGAAGAACAATGCACACATCTATCAAATAAAAGAGTGATCCATTACTACATTTTCAGGTATACACTATTTGACGTACAAGGTGCCTTCTTAGCTCAGCTGGTAGAGCGCATGGCTTTTAACCATGTGGTCGTGGGTTCGATTCCCACAGACGGCGTTCGTAAATAAGTTATTCATCATAAAATTATTTATTAATAAGGAATGTTTGCTTTAATCGTAGTTTGCTCAAGGAAATCAATTGCAAATCTTTATTCGTGTCGAGTGTTTTAATTCACCAAACTCAAGCTCTGGTCATCGTAAAAGGGTGTAGGTTCAAAACTCACTTATGACAGTATTACGCCTACCAAAATGTGTATGGGTTAATGTCATTTTACGCCATGGAATCAATGCGACACGCTTACGATAGAACAAACGTGCAGAGTGACACTACTATCGCATAGAGTAGCGATCCACTACTACATTGGGACATGAAACATTTTTATATTTAGTGTGTATTCTTAGCTCAGCTGGTAGACCGCGTGGAATTTAAGCTAACACATCGTAAAATTATTTTTTACCGAAACATGATTGCTATAATCCTAGTCTATCCGTATAAAGCTATCTGAAATAACGTTAATGCAATACTAATTTTTTGATTACCACATGTTAACCTGCATGTGTCGTCTTAGTTCAGTTGGTAAGCAATCTGTCTCTTAATCATGGGGTTGTGAGTTTGATTACCCTTTTGAGTGTGTAAATATTTTAGTATCTTGTGGAATGTGATATCACTCACGACCGCATGTTTACCCGTACAAACAATTTATTTTTACGTCAGCTATCTAAAATAACGTTAATCTAGTAACATTTTTTTAGATTACAAAAAGTAAACATGTATGTCTCGACTTATCTTTGTTGTTATAACGCATGAATTTTAGTCATGCGGTTGTGAGTTTGATTATCTTTTATAGTGTGTAAATATTATAGTGTCGTGTAAAATGATGATATCATCCACGAGCGCATGGTTAAAGGTCATGCACATTAACGTAATTAGAATTTCTATGAACTTGTGTTAGGATCGTCGACTGGTCTAACGACCTTTTAGAATGTGTAGACATTTTTGTATCCTAGAAAACGATGATATCTTGCCTATACATGATGGATATTGTTACTTTTCTACCTTCCTAAATTCTTTATGCGGATCATGTAAACTTATAGGATTATAGATTACATGTCGTGTCAAAGTTCTAGTTGGAGATCGATTAATCCCAAACTAGAAGATCCCTAGTTTGGGACATGAACTAAATGAGGTTCCCTAAATTAGAATTTTAATTTCTTCCTTAATAGGCCTATAAGCCTCTAACTAGATTAAGCGAAACATGACGAAGATATGTTCTCCGAGGGCGATCCCTGGTCGTGGATCAGTTGAGATTCATAAATGAAGTCAATTTTCATAAGCAATGCAGTTACACTTTTACTAAAAGTGTCAGGATGGCCGAGTGGTCTAAGGCGCCAGACTCAAGTTCTGGTCTTCGAAAGAGGGCGTGGGTTCAAATCCCACTTCTGACATTATTTCTGCCTAAACGTGTAAGGGCTAGTAATTAGTTTATGGGGAATCAGTTGGACACTTAAATGGAAGAACAATGCACACATCTATCACATAAAAGAGTGATCCACTACTACATTTTCAGGTATACACTATTTGACGTACAAGGTGCCTTCTTAGCTCAGCTGGTAGAGCGCATGGCTTTTAACCATGTGGTCGTGGGTTCGATTCCCACAGACGGCGTTCGTAAATAAGTTATTCATCATAAAATTATTTATTAATAAGGCATGTTTGCTTTAATCGTAGTTTGCTCAAGGAAATCAATTGCAAATCTTTATTCGTGTCGAGTGTTTTAATTCACCAAACTCAAGATCTGGTCATCGTAAAAGGGTGTAGGTTCAAAACTCACTTATGACAGTATTACGCCTACCAAAATGTGTATGGGTTAATGTCATTTTACGCCATGGAATCAATGCGACACGCTTACGATAGAACAAACGTGCAGAGTGACACTACTATCGCATAGAGTAGCGATCCACTACTACATTGGGACATGAAACATTTTTATATTTAGTGTGTATTCTTAGCTCAGCTGGTAGACCGCGTGGAATTTAAGCTAACACATCGTAAAATTATTTTTTACCGAAACATGATTGCTATAATCCTAGTCTATCCGTACAAAGCTATCTGAAATAACGTTAATGCAATACTAATTTTTTGATTGCCACATGTTAACCTACATGTGCCGTCTTAGTGCAGTTGGTAAGCAATCTGTCTCTTAATCATGGGGTTGTGAGTTTGATTACCCTTTTGAGTGTGTAAATATTTTAGTATCTTGTGGAATGTGATATCACTCACGACCGCATGTTTACCCGTACAACCAATTTATTTTTACGTCAGCTATCTAAAATAACGTTAATCTAGTAACATTTTTTTAGATTACAAAAAGTAAACATGTATGTCTCGACTTATCTTTGTTGTTATAACGCATGAATTTTAGTCATGCGGTTGTGAGTTTGATTATCTTTTATAGTGTGTAAATATTATAGTGTCGTGTAAAATGATGATATCATCCACGAGCGCATGGTTAAATGTCATGCACATTAACGTAATTAGAATTTCTATGAACTTGTGTTAGGATCGTCGACTGGTCTAACGACCTTTTAGAATGTGTAGACATTTTTGTATCCTAGAAAACGATGATATCTTGCCTATACATGATGGATATTGTTACTTTTCTACCTTCCTAAATTCTTTATGCGGATCATGTAAACTTATAGGATTATAGATTACATGTCGTGTCAAAGTTCTAGTTGGAGATCGATTAATCCCAAACTAGAAGATCCCTAGTTTGGGACATGAACTAAATGAGGTTCCCTAAATTAGAATTTTAATTTCTTCCTTAATAGGCCTATGAGCCTCTAACTAGATTAAGCGAATCATGACGAAGATATGTTCTCCGAGGGCGATCCCTGGTCGTGGATCAGTTGAGATTCATAAATGAAGTCAATTTTCATAAGCAATGCAGTTACACTTTTACTAAAAGTGTCAGGATGGCCGAGTGGTCTAAGGCGCCAGACTCAAGTTCTGGTCTTCGAAAGAGGGCGTGGGTTCAAATCCCACTTCTGACATTATTTCTGCCTAAACGTGTAAGGGCTAGTAATTAGTTTATGGGGAATCAGTTGGACACTTAAATGGAAGAACAATGCACACATCTATCACATAAAAGAGTGATCCACTACTACATTTTCAGGTATACACTATTTGACGTACAAGGTGCCTTCTTAGCTCAGCTGGTAGAGCGCATGGCTTTTAACCATGTGGTCGTGGGTTCGATTCCCACAGACGGCGTTCGTAAATAAGTTATTCATCATAAAATTATTTATTAATAAGGAATGTTTGCTTTAATCGTAGTTTGCTCAAGGAAATCAATTGCAAATCTTTATTCGTGTCGAGTGTTTTAATTCACCAAACTCAAGATCTGGTCATCGTAAAAGGGTGTAGGTTCAAAACTCACTTATGACAGTATTACGCCTACCAAAATGTGTATGGGTTAATGTCATTTTACGCCATGGAATCAATGCGACACGCTTACGATAGAACAAACATGCAGAGTGACACTACTATCGCATAGAGTAGCGATCCACTACTACATTGGGACATGAAACATTTTTATATTTAGTGTGTATTCTTAGCTCAGCTGGTAGACCGCGTGGAATTTAAGCTAACACATCGTAAAATTATTTTTTACCGAAACATGATTGCTATAATCCTAGTCTATCCGTACAAAGCTATCTGAAATAACGTTAATGCAATACTAATTTTTTGATTGCCACATGTTAACCTACATGTGCCGTCTTAGTGCAGTTGGTAAGCAATCTGTCTCTTAATCATGGGGTTGTGAGTTTGATTACCCTTTTGAGTGTGTAAATATTTTAGTATCTTATGGAATGTGATATCACTCACGACCGCATGTTTACCCGTACAACCAATTTATTTTTACGTCAGCTATCTAAAATAACGTTAATCTAGTAACATTTTTTTAGATTACAAAAAGTAAACATGTATGTCTCGACTTATCTTTGTTGTTATAACGCATGAATTTTAGTCATGCGGTTGTGAGTTTGATTATCTTTTATAGTGTGTAAATATTATAGTGTCGTGTAAAATGATGATATCATCCACGAGCGCATGGTTAAAGGTCATGCACATTAACGTAATTAGAATTTCTATGAACTTGTGTTAGGATCGTCGACTGGTCTAACGACCTTTTAGAATGTGTAGACATTTTTGTATCCTAGAAAACGATGATATCTTGCCTATACATGATGGATATTGTTACTTTTCTACCTTCCTAAATTCTTTATGCGGATCATGTAAACTTATAGGATTATAGATTACATGTCGTGTCAAAGTTCTAGTTGGAGATCGATTAATCCCAAACTAGAAGATCCCTAGTTTGGGACATGAACTAAATGAGGTTCCCTAAATTAGAATTTTAATTTCTTCCTTAATAGGCCTATAAGCCTCTAACTAGATTAAGCGAAACATGACGAAGATATGTTCTCCGAGGGCGATCCCTGGCCGTGGATCAGTTGAGATTCATAAATGAAGTCAATTTTCATAAGCAATGCAGTTACACTTTTACTAAAAGTGTCAGGATGGCCGAGTGGTCTAAGGCGCCAGACTCAAGTTCTGGTCTTCGAAAGAGGGCGTGGGTTCAAATCCCACTTCTGACATTATTTCTGCCTAAACGTGTAAGGGCTAGTAATTAGTTTATGGGGAATCAGTTGGACACTTAAATGGAAGAACAATGCACACATCTATCACATAAAAGAGTGATCCACTACTACATTTTCAGGTATACACTATTTGACGTACAAGGTGCCTTCTTAGCTCAGCTGGTAGAGCGCATGGCTTTTAACCATGTGGTCGTGGGTTCGATTCCCACAGACGGCGTTCGTAAATAAGTTATTCATCATAAAATTATTTATTAATAAGGCATGTTTGCTTTAATCGTAGTTTGCTCAAGGAAATCAATTGCAAATCTTTATTCGTGTCGAGTGTTTTAATTCACCAAACTCAAGATCTGGTCATCGTAAAAGGGTGTAGGTTCAAAACTCACTTATGACAGTATTACGCCTACCAAAATGTGTATGGGTTAATGTCATTTTACGCCATGGAATCAATGCGACACGCTTACGATAGAACAAACATGCAGAGTGACACTACTATCGCATAGAGTAGCGATCCACTACTACATTGGGACATGAAACATTTTTATATTTAGTGTGTATTCTTAGCTCAGCTGGTAGACCGCGTGGAATTTAAGCTAACACATCGTATATTTTTTACCGAAACATGATTGCTATAATCCTAGTCTATCCGTACAAAGCTATCTGAAATAACGTTAATGCAATACTAATTTTTTGATTGCCACATGTTAACCTACATGTGCCGTCTTAGTGCAGTTGGTAAGCAATCTGTCTCTTAATCATGGGGTTGTGAGTTTGATTACCCTTTTGAGTGTGTAAATATTTTAGTATCTTGTGGAATGTGATATCACTCACGACCGCATGTTTACCCGTACAACCAATTTATTTTTACGTCAGCTATCTAAAATAACGTTAATCTAGTAACATTTTTTTAGATTACAAAAAGTAAACATGTATGTCTCGACTTATCTTTGTTGTTATAACGCATGAATTTTAGTCATGCGGTTGTGAGTTTGATTATCTTTTATAGTGTGTAAATATTATAGTGTCGTGTAAAATGATGATATCATCCACGAGCGCATGGTTAAATGTCATGCACATTAACGTAATTAGAATTTCTATGAACTTGTGTTAGGATCGTCGACTGGTCTAACGACCTTTTAGAATGTGTAGACATTTTTGTATCCTAGAAAACGATGATATCTTGCCTATACATGATGGATATTGTTACTTTTCTACCTTCCTAAATTCTTTATGCGGATCATGTAAACTTATAGGATTATAGATTACATGTCGTGTCAAAGTTCTAGTTGGAGATCGATTAATCCCAAACTAGAAGATCCCTAGTTTGGGACATGAACTAAATGAGGTTCCCTAAATTAGAATTTTAATTTCTTCCTTAATAGGCCTATGAGCCTCTAACTAGATTAAGCGAATCATGACGAAGATATGTTCTCCGAGGGCGATCCCTGGTCGTGGATCAGTTGAGATTCATAAATGAAGTCAATTTTCATAAGCAATGCAGTTACACTTTTACTAAAAGTGTCAGGATGGCCGAGTGGTCTAAGGCGCCAGACTCAAGTTCTGGTCTTCGAAAGAGGGCGTGGGTTCAAATCCCACTTCTGACATTATTTCTGCCTAAACGTGTAAGGGCTAGTAATTAGTTTATGGGGAATCAGTTGGACACTTAAATGGAAGAACAATGCACACATCTATCACATAAAAGAGTGATCCACTACTACATTTTCAGGTATACACTATTTGACGTACAAGGTGCCTTCTTAGCTCAGCTGGTAGAGCGCATGGCTTTTAACCATGTGGTCGTGGGTTCGATTCCCACAGACGGCGTTCGTAAATAAGTTATTCATCATAAAATTATTTATTAATAAGGAATGTTTGCTTTAATCGTAGTTTGCTCAAGGAAATCAATTGCAAATCTTTATTCGTGTCGAGTGTTTTAATTCACCAAACTCAAGATCTGGTCATCGTAAAAGGGTGTAGGTTCAAAACTCACTTATGACAGTATTACGCCTACCAAAATGTGTATGGGTTAATGTCATTTTACGCCATGGAATCAATGCGACACGCTTACGATAGAACAAACGTGCAGAGTGACACTACTATCGCATAGAGTAGCGATCCACTACTACATTGGGACATGAAACATTTTTATATTTAGTGTGTATTCTTAGCTCAGCTGGTAGACCGCGTGGAATTTAAGCTAACACATCGTATATTTTTTACCGAAACATGATTGCTATAATCCTAGTCTATCCGTACAAAGCTATCTGAAATAACGTTAATGCAATACTAATTTTTTGATTGCCACATGTTAACCTACATGTGCCGTCTTAGTGCAGTTGGTAAGCAATCTGTCTCTTAATCATGGGGTTGTGAGTTTGATTACCCTTTTGAGTGTGTAAATATTTTAGTATCTTGTGGAATGTGATATCACTCACGACCGCATGTTTACCCGTACAACCAATTTATTTTTACGTCAGCTATCTAAAATAACGTTAATCTAGTAACATTTTTTTAGATTACAAAAAGTAAACATGTATGTCTCGACTTATCTTTGTTGTTATAACGCATGAATTTTAGTCATGCGGTTGTGAGTTTGATTATCTTTTATAGTGTGTAAATATTATAGTGTCGTGTAAAATGATGATATCATCCACGAGCGCATGGTTAAATGTCATGCACATTAACGTAATTAGAATTTCTATGAACTTGTGTTAGGATCGTCGACTGGTCTAACGACCTTTTAGAATGTGTAGACATTTTTGTATCCTAGAAAACGATGATATCTTGCCTATACATGATGGATATTGTTACTTTTCTACCTTCCTAAATTCTTTATGCGGATCATGTAAACTTATAGGATTATAGATTACATGTCGTGTCAAAGTTCTAGTTGGAGATCGATTAATCCCAAACTAGAAGACCCCTAGTTTGGGACATGAACTAAATGAGGTTCCCTAAATTAGAATTTTAATTTCTTCCTTAATAGGCCTATGAGCCTCTAACTAGATTAAGCGAATCATGACGAAGATATGTTCTCCGAGGGCGATCCCTGGTCGTGGATCAGTTGAGATTCATAAATGAAGTCAATTTTCATAAGCAATGCAGTTACACTTTTACTAAAAGTGTCAGGATGGCCGAGTGGTCTAAGGCGCCAGACTCAAGTTCTGGTCTTCGAAAGAGGGCGTGGGTTCAAATCCCACTTCTGACATTATTTCTGCCTAAACGTGTAAGGGCTAGTAATTAGTTTATGGGGAATCAGTTGGACACTTAAATGGAATAACAATGCACACATCTATCACATAAAAGAGTGATCCACTACTACATTTTCAGGTATACACTATTTGACGTACAAGGTGCCTTCTTAGCTCAGCTGGTAGAGCGCATGGCTTTTAACCATGTGGTCGTGGGTTCGATTCCCACAGACGGCGTTCGTAAATAAGTTATTCATCATAAAATTATTTATTAATAAGGCATGTTTGCTTTAATCGTAGTTTGCTCAAGGAAATCAATTGCAAATCCTTATTCGTGTCGAGTGTTTTAATTCACCAAACTCAAGCTCTGGTCATCGTAAAAGGGTGTAGGTTCAAAACTCACTTATGACAGTATTACGCCTACCAAAATGTGTATGGGTTAATGTCATTTTACGCCATGGAATCAATGCGACACGCTTACGATAGAACAAACGTGCAGAGTGACACTACTATCGCATAGAGTAGCGATCCACTACTACATTGGGACATGAAACATTTTTATATTTAGTGTGTATTCTTAGCTCAGCTGGCAGACCGCGTGGAATTTAAGCTAACACATCGTAAAATTATTTTTTACCGAAACATGATTGCTATAATCCTAGTCTATCCGTATAAAGCTATCTGAAATAACGTTAATGCAATACTAATTTTTTGATTACCACATGTTAACCTGCATGTGCCGTCTTAGTGCAGTTGGTAAGCAATCTGTCTCTTAATCATGGGGTTGTGAGTTTGATTACCCTTTTGAGTGTGTAAATATTTTAGTATCTTGTGGAATGTGATATCACTCACGACCGCATGTTTACCCGTACAACCAATTTATTTTTACGTCAGCTATCTAAAATAACGTTAATCTAGTAACATTTTTTTAGATTACAAAAAGTAAACATGTATGTCTCGACTTATCTTTGTTGTTATAACGCATGAATTTTAGTCATGCGGTTGTGAGTTTGATTATCTTTTATAGTGTGTAAATATTATAGTGTCGTGTAAAATGATGATATCATCCACGAGCGCATGGTTAAATGTCATGCACATTAACGTAATTAGAATTTCTATGAACTTGTGTTAGGATCATCGACTGGTCTAACGACCTTTTAGAATGTGTAGACATTTTTGTATCCTAGAAAACGATGATATCTTGCCTATACATGATGGATATTGTTACTTTTCTACCTTCCTAAATTCTTTATGCGGATCATGTAAACTTATAGGATTATAGATTACATGTCGTGTCAAAGTTCTAGTTGGAGATCGATTAATCCCAAACTAGAAGACCCCTAGTTTGGGACATGAACTAAATGAGGTTCCCTAAATTAGAATTTTAATTTCTTCCTTAATAGGCCTATGAGCCTCTAACTAGATTAAGCGAATCATGACGAAGATATGTTCTCCGAGGGCGATCCCTGGTCGTGGATCAGTTGAGATTCATAAATGAAGTCAATTTTCATAAGCAATGCAGTTACACTTTTACTAAAAGTGTCAGGATGGCCGAGTGGTCTAAGGCGCCAGACTCAAGTTCTGGTCTTCGAAAGAGGGCGTGGGTTCAAATCCCACTTCTGACATTATTTCTGCCTAAACGTGTAAGGGCTAGTAATTAGTTTATGGGGAATCAGTTGGACACTTAAATGGAATAACAATGCACACATCTATCACATAAAAGAGTGATCCACTACTACATTTTCAGGTATACACTATTTGACGTACAAGGTGCCTTCTTAGCTCAGCTGGTAGAGCGCATGGCTTTTAACCATGTGGTCGTGGGTTCGATTCCCACAGACGGCGTTCGTAAATAAGTTATTCATCATAAAATTATTTATTAATAAGGCATGTTTGCTTTAATCGTAGTTTGCTCAAGGAAATCAATTGCAAATCCTTATTCGTGTCGAGTGTTTTAATTCACCAAACTCAAGCTCTGGTCATCGTAAAAGGGTGTAGGTTCAAAACTCACTTATGACAGTATTACGCCTACCAAAATGTGTATGGGTTAATGTCATTTTACGCCATGGAATCAATGCGACACGCTTACGATAGAACAAACGTGCAGAGTGACACTACTATCGCATAGAGTAGCGATCCACTACTACATTGGGACATGAAACATTTTTATATTTAGTGTGTATTCTTAGCTCAGCTGGCAGACCGCGTGGAATTTAAGCTAACACATCGTAAAATTATTTTTTACCGAAACATGATTGCTATAATCCTAGTCTATCCGTATAAAGCTATCTGAAATAACGTTAATGCAATACTAATTTTTTGATTACCACATGTTAACCTGCATGTGTCGTCTTAGTTCAGTTGGTAAGCAATCTGTCTCTTAATCATGGGGTTGTGAGTTTGATTACCCTTTTGAGTGTGTAAATATTTTAGTATCTTGTGGAATGTGATATCACTCACGACCGCATGTTTACCCGTACAACCAATTTATTTTTACGTCAGCTATCTAAAATTACGTTAATCTAGTAACATTTTTTTAGATTACAAAAAGTAAACATGTATGTCTCGACTTATCTTTGTTGTTATAACGCATGAATTTTAGTCATGCGGTTGTGAGTTTGATTATCTTTTATAGTGTGTAAATATTATAGTGTCGTGTAAAATGATGATATCATCCACGAGCGCATGGTTAAATGTCATGCACATTAACGTAATTAGAATTTCTATGAACTTGTGTTAGGATCATCGACTGGTCTAACGACCTTTTAGAATGTGTAGACATTTTTGTATCCTAGAAAACGATGATATCTTGCCTATACATGATGGATATTGTTACTTTTCTACCTTCCTAAATTCTTTATGCGGATCATGTAAACTTATAGGATTATAGATTACATGTCGTGTCAAAGTTCTAGTTGGAGATCGATTAATCCCAAACTAGAAGACCCCTAGTTTGGGACATGAACTAAATGAGGTTCCCTAAATTAGAATTTTAATTTCTTCCTTAATAGGCCTATGAGCCTCTAACTAGATTAAGCGAATCATGACGAAGATATGTTCTCCGAGGGCGATCCCTGGTCGTGGATCAGTTGAGATTCCTAAATGAAGTCAATTTTCACAAGCAATGCAGTTACACTTTTACTAAAAGTGTCAGGATGGCCGAGTGGTCTAAGGCGCCAGACTCAAGTTCTGGTCTTCGAAAGAGGGCGTGGGTTCAAATCCCACTTCTGACATTATTTCTGCCTAAACGTGTAAGGGCTAGTAATTAGTTTATGGGGAATCAGTTGGACACTTAAATGGAAGAACAATGCACACATTTATCACATAAAAGAGTGATCCACTACTACATTTTCAGGTATACACTATTTGACGTACAAGGTGCCTTCTTAGCTCAGCTGGTAGAGCGCATGGCTTTTAACCATGTGGTCGTGGGTTCGATTCCCACAGACGGCGTTCGTAAATAAGTTATTCATCATAAAATAATTTATTAATAAGGCATGTTTGCTTTAATCGTAGTTTGCTCAAGGAAATCAATTGCAAATCTTTATTCGTGTCGAGTGTTTTAATTCACCAAACTCAAGCTCTGGTCATCGTAAAAGGGTGTAGGTTCAAAACTCACTTATGACAGTATTACGCCTACCAAAATGTGTATGGGTTAATGTCATTTTACGCCATGGAATCAATGCGACACGCTTACGATAGAACAAACGTGCAGAGTGACACTACTATCGCATAGAGTAGCGATCCACTACTACATTGGGACATGAAACATTTTTATATTTAGTGTGTATTCTTAGCTCAGCTGGTAGACCGCGTGGAATTTAAGCTAACACATCGTAAAATTATTTTTTACCGAAACATGATTGCTATAATCCTAGTCTATCCGTACAAAGCTATATGAAATAACGTTAATGCAATACTAATTTTTTGATTGCCACATGTTAACCTACATGTGCCGTCTTAGTGCAGTTGGTAAGCAATCTGTCTCTTAATCATGGGGCTGTGAGTTTGATTACCCTTTTGAGTGTGTAAATATTTTAGTATCTTGTGGAATGTGATATCACTCACGACCGCATGTTTACCCGTACAACCAATTTATTTTTACGTCAGCTATCTAAAATAACGTTAATCTAGTAACATTTTTTTAGATTACAAAAAGTAAACATGTATGTCTCGACTTATCTTTGTTGTTATAACGCATGAATTTTAGTCATGCGGTTGTGAGTTTGATTATCTTTTATAGTGTGTAAATATTATAGTGTCGTGTAAAATGATGATATCATCCACGAGCGCATGGTTAAATGTCATGCACATTAACGTAATTAGAATTTCTATGAACTTGTGTTAGGATCATCGACTGGTCTAACGACCTTTTAGAATGTGTAGACATTTTTGTATCCTAGAAAACGATGATATCTTGCCTATACATGATGGATATTGTTACTTTTCTACCTTCCTAAATTCTTTATGCGGATCATGTAAACTTATAGGATTATAGATTACATGTCGTGTCAAAGTTCTAGTTGGAGATCGATTAATCCCAAACTAGAAGACCCATAGTTTGGGACATGAACTAAATGAGGTTCCCAAAATTAGAATTTTAATTTCTTCCTTAATAGGCGTATGAGCCTCTAACTAGATTAAGCGAATCATGACGAAGATATGTTCTCCGAGGGCGATCCCTGGTCGTGGATCAGTTGAGATTCATAAATGAAGTCAATTTTCATAAGCAATGCAGTTACACTTTTACTAAAAGTGTCAGGATGGCCGAGTGGTCTAAGGCGCCAGACTCAAGTTCTGGTCTTCGAAAGAGGGCGTGGGTTCAAATCCCACTTCTGACATTATTTCTGCCTAAACGTGTAAGGGCTAGTAATTAGTTTATGGGGAATCAGTTGGACACTTAAATGGAAGAACAATGCACACATCTATCACATAAAAGAGTGATCCACTACTACATTTTCAGGTATACACTATTTGACGTACAAGGTGCCTTCTTAGCTCAGCTGGTAGAGTGCATGGCTTTTAACCATGTGGTCGTGGGTTCGATTCCCACAGACGGCGTTCGTAAATAAGTTATTCATCATAAAATTATTTATTAATAAGGCATGTTTGCTTTAATCGTAGTTTGCTCAAGGAAATCAATTGCAAATCTTTATTCGTGTCGAGTGTTTTAATTCACCAAACTCAAGCTCTGGTCATCGTAAAAGGGTGTAGGTTCAAAACTCACTTATGACAGTATTACGCCTACCAAAATGTGTATGGGTTAATGTCATTTTACGCCATGGAATCAATGCGACACGCTTACGATAGAACAAACGTGCAGAGTGACACTACTATCGCATAGAGTAGCGATCCACTACTACATTGGGACATGAAACATTTTTATATTTAGTGTGTATTCTTAGCTCAGCTGGTAGACCGCGTGGAATTTAAGCTAACACATCGTAAAATTATTTTTTACCGAAACATGATTGCTATAATCCTAGTCTATCCGTACAAAGCTATATGAAATAACGTTAATGCAATACTAATTTTTTGATTGCCACATGTTAACCTACATGTGCCGTCTTAGTGCAGTTGGTAAGCAATCTGTCTCTTAATCATGGGGCTGTGAGTTTGATTACCCTTTTGAGTGTGTAAATATTTTAGTATCTTGTGGAATGTGATATCACTCACGACCGCATGTTTACCCGTACAACCAATTTATTTTTACGTCAGCTATCTAAAATAACGTTAATCTAGTAACATTTTTTTAGATTACAAAAAGTAAACATGTATGTCTCGACTTATCTTTGTTGTTATAACGCATGAATTTTAGTCATGCGGTTGTGAGTTTGATTATCTTTTATAGTGTGTAAATATTATAGTGTCGTGTAAAATGATGATATCATCCACGAGCGCATGGTTAAAGGTCATGCACATTAACGTAATTAGAATTTCTATGAACTTGTGTTAGGATCGTCGACTGGTCTAACGACCTTTTAGAATGTGTAGACATTTTTGTATCCTAGAAAACAATGATATCTTGCCTATACATGATGGATATTGTTACTTTTCTACCTTCCTAAATTCTTTATGCGGATCATGTAAACTTATAGGATTATAGATTACATGTCGTGTCAAAGTTCTAGTTGGAGATCGATTAATCCCAAACTAGAAGACCCCTAGTTTGGGACATGAACTAAATGAGGTTCCCTAAATTAGAATTTTAATTTCTTCCTTAATAGGCGTATGAGCCTCTAACTAGATTAAGCGAATCATGACGAAGATATGTTCTCCGAGGGCGATCCCTGGTCGTGGATCAGTTGAGATTCATAAATGAAGTCAATTTTCATAAGCCATGCAGTTACACTTTTACTAAAAGTGTCAGGATGGCCGAGTGGTCTAAGGCGCCAGACTCAAGTTCTGGTCTTCGAAAGAGGGCGTGGGTTCAAATCCCACTTCTGACATTATTTCTGCCTAAACGTGTAAGGGCTAGTAATTAGTTTATGGGGAATCAGTTGGACACTTAAATGGAAGAACAATGCACACATCTATCACATAAAAGAGTGATCCACTACTACATTTTCAGGTATACACTATTTGACGTACAAGGTGCCTTCTTAGCTCAGCTGGTAGAGCGCATGGCTTTTAACCATGTGGTCGTGGGTTCGATTCCCACAGACGGCGTTCGTAAATAAGTTATTCATCATAAAATTATTTATTAATAAGGCATGTTTGCTTTAATCGTAGTTTGCTCAAGGAAATCAATTGCAAATCTTTATTCGTGTCGAGTGTTTTAATTCACCAAACTCAAGCTCTGGTCATCGTAAAAGGGTGTAGGTTCAAAACTCACTTATGACAGTATTACGCCTACCAAAATGTGTATGGGTTAATGTCATTTTACGCCATGGAATCAATGCGACACGCTTACGATAGAACAAACGTGCAGAGTGACACTACTATCGCATAGAGTAGCGATCCACTACTACATTGGGACATGAAACATTTTTATATTTAGTGTGTATTCTTAGCTCAGCTGGTAGACCGCGTGGAATTTAAGCTAACACATCGTAAAATTATTTTTTACCGAAACATGATTGCTATAATCCTAGTCTATCTGTACAAAGCTATCTGAAATAACGTTAATGCAATACTAATTTTTTGATTGCCACATGTTAACCTGCATGTGTCGTCTTAGTTCAGTTGGTAAGCAATCTGTCTCTTAATCATGGGGTTGTGAGTTTGATTACCCTTTTGAGTGTGTAAATATTTTAGTATCTTGTGGAATGTGATATCACTCACGACCGCATGTTTACCCGTACAACCAATTTATTTTTACGTCAGCTATCTAAAATAACGTTAATCTAGTAACATTTTTTTAGATTACAAAAAGTAAACATGTATGTCTCGACTTATCTTTGTTGTTATAACGCATGAATTTTAGTCATGCGGTTGTGAGTTTGATTATCTTTTATAGTGTGTAAATATTATAGTGTCGTGTAAAATGATGATATCATCCACGAGCGCATGGTTAAATGTCATGCACATTAACGTAATTAGAATTTCTATGAACTTGTGTTAGGATCGTCGACTGGTCTAACGACCTTTTAGAATGTGTAGACATTTTTGTATCCTAGAAAACGATGATATCTTGCCTATACATGATGGATATTGTTACTTTTCTACCTTCCTAAATTCTTTATGCGGATCATGTAAACTTATAGGATTATAGATTACATGTCGTGTCAAAGTTCTAGTTGGAGATCGATTAATCCCAAACTAGAAGACCCCTAGTTTGGGACATGAACTAAATGAGGTTCCCTAAATTAGAATTTTAATTTCTTCCTTAATAGGCGTATGAGCCTCTAACTAGATTAAGCGAATCATGACGAAGATATGTTCTCCGAGGGCGATCCCTGGTCGTAGATCAGTTGAGATTCATAAATGAAGTCAATTTTCATAAGCAATGCAGTTACACTTTTACTAAAAGTGTCAGGATGGCCGAGTGGTCTAAGGCGCCAGACTCAAGTTCTGGTCTTCGAAAGAGGGCGTGGGTTCAAATCCCACTTCTGACATTATTTCTGCCTAAACGTGTAAGGGCTAGTAATTAGTTTATGGGGAATCAGTTGGACACTTAAATGGAAGAACAATGCACACATCTATCACATAAAAGAGTGATCCACTACTACATTTTCAGGTATACACTATTTGACGTACAAGGTGCCTTCTTAGCTCAGCTGGTAGAGCGCATGGCTTTTAACCATGTGGTCGTGGGTTCGATTCCCACAGACGGCGTTCGTAAATAAGTTATTCATCATAAAATTATTTATTAATAAGGCATGTTTGCTTTAATCGTAGTTTGCTCAAGGAAATCAATTGCAAATCTTTATTCGTGTCGAGTGTTTTAATTCACCAAACTCAAGCTCTGGTCATCGTAAAAGGGTGTAGGTTCAAAACTCACTTATGACAGTATTACGCCTACCAAAATGTGTATGGGTTAATGTCATTTTACACCATGGAATCAATGCGACACGCTTACGATAGAACAAACGTGCAGAGTGACACTACTATCGCATAGAGTAGCGATCCACTACTACATTGGGACATGAAACATTTTTATATTTAGTGTGTATTCTTAGCTCAGCTGGTAGACCGCGTGGAATTTAAGCTAACACATCGTAAAATTATTTTTTACCGAAACATGATTGCTATAATCCTAGTCTATCCGTACAAAGCTATCTGAAATAACGTTAATGCAATACTAATTTTTTGATTGCCACATGTTAACCTGCATGTGTCGTCTTAGTTCAGTTGGTAAGCAATCTGTCTCTTAATCATGGGGTTGTGAGTTTGATTACCCTTTTGAGTGTGTAAATATTTTAGTATCTTGTGGAATGTGATATCACTCACGACCGCATGTTTACCCGTACAACCAATTTATTTTTACGTCAGCTATCTAAAATAACGTTAATCTAGTAACATTTTTTTAGATTACAAAAAGTAAACATGTATGTCTCGACTTATCTTTGTTGTTATAACGCATGAATTTTAGTCATGCGGTTGTGAGTTTGATTATCTTTTATAGTGTGTAAATATTATAGTGTCGTGTAAAATGATGATATCATCCACGAGCGCATGGTTAAATGTCATGCACATTAACGTAATTAGAATTTCTATGAACTTGTGTTAGGATCGTCGACTGGTCTAACGACCTTTTAGAATGTGTAGACATTTTTGTATCCTAGAAAACGATGATATCTTGCCTATACATGATGGATATTGTTACTTTTCTACCTTCCTAAATTCTTTATGCGGATCATGTAAACTTATAGGATTATAGATTACATGTCGTGTCAAAGTTCTAGTTGGAGATCGATTAATCCCAAACTAGAAGACCCCTAGTTTGGGACATGAACTAAATGAGGTTCCCTAAATTAGAATTTTAATTTCTTCCTTAATAGGCGTATGAGCCTCTAACTAGATTAAGCGAATCATGACGAAGATATGTTCTCCGAGGGCGATCCCTGGTCGTGGATCAGTTGAGATTCATAAATGAAGTCAATTTTCATAAGCCATGCAGTTACACTTTTACTAAAAGTGTCAGGATGGCCGAGTGGTCTAAGGCGCCAGACTCAAGTTCTGGTCTTCGAAAGAGGGCGTGGGTTCAAATCCCACTTCTGACATTATTTCTGCCTAAACGTGTAAGGGCTAGTAATTAGTTTATGGGGAATCAGTTGGACACTTAAATGGAAGAACAATGCACACATCTATCACATAAAAGAGTGATCCACTACTACATTTTCAGGTATACACTATTTGACGTACAAGGTGCCTTCTTAGCTCAGCTGGTAGAGCGCATGGCTTTTAACCATGTGGTCGTGGGTTCGATTCCCACAGACGGCGTTCGTAAATAAGTTATTCATCATAAAATTATTTATTAATAAGGCATGTTTGCTTTAATCGTAGTTTGCTCAAGGAAATCAATTGCAAATCTTTATTCGTGTCGAGTGTTTTAATTCACCAAACTCAAGCTCTGGTCATCGTAAAAGGGTGTAGGTTCAAAACTCACTTATGACAGTATTACGCCTACCAAAATGTGTATGGGTTAATGTCATTTTACGCCATGGAATCAATGCGACACGCTTACGATAGAACAAACGTGCAGAGTGACACTACTATCGCATAGAGTAGCGATCCACTACTACATTGGGACATGAAACATTTTTATATTTAGTGTGTATTCTTAGCTCAGCTGGTAGACCGCGTGGAATTTAAGCTAACACATCGTAAAATTATTTTTTACCGAAACATGATTGCTATAATCCTAGTCTATCCGTACAAAGCTATCTGAAATAACGTTAATGCAATACTAATTTTTTGATTGCCACATGTTAACCTGCATGTGTCGTCTTAGTTCAGTTGGTAAGCAATCTGTCTCTTAATCATGGGGTTGTGAGTTTGATTACCCTTTTGAGTGTGTAAATATTTTAGTATCTTGTGGAATGTGATATCACTCACGACCGCATGTTTACCCGTACAACCAATTTATTTTTACGTCAGCTATCTAAAATAACGTTAATCTAGTAACATTTTTTTAGATTACAAAAAGTAAACATGTATGTCTCGACTTATCTTTGTTGTTATAACGCATGAATTTTAGTCATGCGGTTGTGAGTTTGATTATCTTTTATAGTGTGTAAATATTATAGTGTCGTGTAAAATGATGATATCATCCACGAGCGCATGGTTAAATGTCATGCACATTAACGTAATTAGAATTTCTATGAACTTGTGTTAGGATCGTCGACTGGTCTAACGACCTTTTAGAATGTGTAGACATTTTTGTATCCTAGAAAACGATGATATCTTGCCTATACATGATGGATATTGTTACTTTTCTACCTTCCTAAATTCTTTATGCGGATCATGTAAACTTATAGGATTATAGATTACATGTCGTGTCAAAGTTCTAGTTGAGATCGATTAATCCCAAACTAGAAGACCCCTAGTTTGGGACATGAACTAAATGAGGTTCCCTAAATTAGAATTTTAATTTCTTCCTTAATAGGCGTATGAGCCTCTAACTAGATTAAGCGAATCATGACGAAGATATGTTCTCCGAGGGCGATCCCTGGTCGTGGATCAGTTGAGATTCATAAATGAAGTCAATTTTCATAAGCAATGCAGTTACACTTTTACTAAAAGTGTCAGGATGGCCGAGTGGTCTAAGGCGCCAGACTCAAGTTCTGGTCTTCGAAAGAGGGCGTGGGTTCAAATCCCACTTCTGACATTATTTCTGCCTAAACGTGTAAGGGCTAGTAATTAGTTTATGGGGAATCAGTTGGACACTTAAATGGAAGAACAATGCACACATCTATCACATAAAAGAGTGATCCACTACTACATTTTCAGGTATACACTATTTGACGTACAAGGTGCCTTCTTAGCTCAGCTGGTAGAGCGCATGGCTTTTAACCATGTGGTCGTGGGTTCGATTCCCACAGACGGCGTTCGTAAATAAGTTATTCATCATAAAATTATTTATTAATAAGGCATGTTTGCTTTAATCGTAGTTTGCTCAAGGAAATCAATTGCAAATCTTTATTCGTGTCGAGTGTTTTAATTCACCAAACTCAAGCTCTGGTCATCGTAAAAGGGTGTAGGTTCAAAACTCACTTATGACAGTATTACGCCTACCAAAATGTGTATGGGTTAATGTCATTTTACGCCATGGAATCAATGCGACACGCTTACGATAGAACAAACGTGCAGAGTGACACTACTATCGCATAGAGTAGCGATCCACTACTACATTGGGACATGAAACATTTTTATATTTAGTGTGTATTCTTAGCTCAGCTGGTAGACCGCGTGGAATTTAAGCTAACACATCGTAAAATTATTTTTTACCGAAACATGATTGCTATAATCCTAGTCTATCCGTACAAAGCTATCTGAAATAACGTTAATGCAATACTAATTTTTTGATTGCCACATGTTAACCTGCATGTGTCGTCTTAGTTCAGTTGGTAAGCAATCTGTCTCTTAATCATGGGGTTGTGAGTTTGATTACCCTTTTGAGTGTGTAAATATTTTAGTATCTTGTGGAATGTGATATCACTCACGACCGCATGTTTACCCGTACAACCAATTTATTTTTACGTCAGCTATCTAAAATAACGTTAATCTAGTAACATTTTTTTAGATTACAAAAAGTAAACATGTATGTCTCGACTTATCTTTGTTGTTATAACGCATGAATTTTAGTCATGCGGTTGTGAGTTTGATTATCTTTTATAGTGTGTAAATATTATAGTGTCGTGTAAAATGATGATATCATCCACGAGCGCATGGTTAAATGTCATGCACATTAACGTAATTAGAATTTCTATGAACTTGTGTTAGGATCGTCGACTGGTCTAACGACCTTTTAGAATGTGTAGACATTTTTGTATCCTAGAAAACGATGATATCTTGCCTATACATGATGGATATTGTTACTTTTCTACCTTCCTAAATTCTTTATGCGGATCATGTAAACTTATAGGATTATAGATTACATGTCGTGTCAAAGTTCTAGTTGGAGATCGATTAATCCCAAACTAGAAGACCCCTAGTTTGGGACATGAACTAAATGAGGTTCCCTAAATTAGAATTTTAATTTCTTCCTTAATAGGCGTATGAGCCTCTAACTAGATTAAGCGAATCATGACGAAGATATGTTCTCCGAGGGCGATCCCTGGTCGTGGATCAGTTGAGATTCATAAATGAAGTCAATTTTCATAAGCAATGCAGTTACACTTTTACTAAAAGTGTCAGGATGGCCGAGTGGTCTAAGGCGCCAGACTCAAGTTCTGGTCTTCGAAAGAGGGCGTGGGTTCAAATCCCACTTCTGACATTATTTCTGCCTAAACGTGTAAGGGCTAGTAATTAGTTTATGGGGAATCAGTTGGACACTTAAATGGAAGAACAATGCACACATCTATCACATAAAAGAGTGATCCACTACTACATTTTCAGGTATACACTATTTGACGTACAAGGTGCCTTCTTAGCTCAGCTGGTAGAGCGCATGGCTTTTAACCATGTGGTCGTGGGTTCGATTCCCACAGACGGCGTTCGTAAATAAGTTATTCATCATAAAATTATTTATTAATAAGGCATGTTTGCTTTAATCGTAGTTTGCTCAAGGAAATCAATTGCAAATCTTTATTCGTGTCGAGTGTTTTAATTCACCAAACTCAAGCTCTGGTCATCGTAAAAGGGTGTAGGTTCAAAACTCACTTATGACAGTATTACGCCTACCAAAATGTGTATGGGTTAATGTCATTTTACGCCATGGAATCAATGCGACACGCTTACGATAGAACAAACGTGCAGAGTGACACTACTATCGCATAGAGTAGCGATCCACTACTACATTGGGACATGAAACATTTTTATATTTAGTGTGTATTCTTAGCTCAGCTGGTAGACCGCGTGGAATTTAAGCTAACACATCGTAAAATTATTTTTTACCGAAACATGATTGCTATAATCCTAGTCTATCCGTACAAAGCTATCTGAAATAACGTTAATGCAATACTAATTTTTTGATTGCCACATGTTAACCTACATGTGCCGTCTTAGTGCAGTTGGTAAGCAATCTGTCTCTTAATCATGGGGTTGTGAGTTTGATTACCCTTTTGAGTGTGTAAATATTTTAGTATCTTGTGGAATGTGATATCACTCACGACCGCATGTTTACCCGTACAACCAATTTATTTTTACGTCAGCTATCTAAAATAACGTTAATCTAGTAACATTTTTTTAGATTACAAAAAGTAAACATGTATGTCTCGACTTATCTTTGTTGTTATAACGCATGAATTTTAGTCATGCGGTTGTGAGTTTGATTATCTTTTATAGTGTGTAAATATTATAGTGTCGTGTAAAATGATGATATCATCCACGAGCGCATGGTTAAATGTCATGCACATTAACGTAATTAGAATTTCTATGAACTTGTGTTAGGATCGTCGACTGGTCTAACGACCTTTTAGAATGTGTAGACATTTTTGTATCCTAGAAAACGATGATATCTTGCCTATACATGATGGATATTGTTACTTTTCTACCTTCCTAAATTCTTTATGCGGATCATGTAAACTTATAGGATTATAGATTACATGTCGTGTCAAAGTTCTAGTTGGAGATCGATTAATCCCAAACTAGAAGACCCCTAGTTTGGGACATGAACTAAATGAGGTTCCCTAAATTAGAATTTTAATTTCTTCCTTAATAGGCGTATGAGCCTCTAACTAGATTAAGCGAATCATGACGAAGATATGTTCTCCGAGGGCGATCCCTGGTCGTGGATCAGTTGAGATTCATAAATGAAGTCAATTTTCATAAGCAATGCAGTTACACTTTTACTAAAAGTGTCAGGATGGCCGAGTGGTCTAAGGCGCCAGACTCAAGTTCTGGTCTTCGAAAGAGGGCGTGGGTTCAAATCCCACTTCTGACATTATTTCTGCCTAAACGTGTAAGGGCTAGTAATTAGTTTATGGGGAATCAGTTGGACACTTAAATGGAAGAACAATGCACACATCTATCACATAAAAGAGTGATCCACTACTACATTTTCAGGTATACACTATTTGACGTACAAGGTGCCTTCTTAGCTCAGCTGGTAGAGCGCATGGCTTTTAACCATGTGGTCGTGGGTTCGATTCCCACAGACGGCGTTCGTAAATAAGTTATTCATCATAAAATTATTTATTAATAAGGCATGTTTGCTTTAATCGTAGTTTGCTCAAGGAAATCAATTGCAAATCTTTATTCGTGTCGAGTGTTTTAATTCACCAAACTCAAGCTCTGGTCATCGTAAAAGGGTGTAGGTTCAAAACTCACTTATGACAGTATTACGCCTACCAAAATGTGTATGGGTTAATGTCATTTTACGCCATGGAATCAATGCGACACGCTTACGATAGAACAAACGTGCAGAGTGACACTACTATCGCATAGAGTAGCGATCCACTACTACATTGGGACATGAAACATTTTTATATTTAGTGTGTATTCTTAGCTCAGCTGGTAGACCGCGTGGAATTTAAGCTAACACATCGTAAAATTATTTTTTACCGAAACATGATTGCTATAATCCTAGTCTATCTGTACAAAGCTATCTGAAATAACGTTAATGCAATACTAATTTTTTGATTGCCACATGTTAACCTGCATGTGTCGTCTTAGTTCAGTTGGTAAGCAATCTGTCTCTTAATCATGGGGTTGTGAGTTTGATTACCCTTTTGAGTGTGTAAATATTTTAGTATCTTGTGGAATGTGATATCACTCACGACCGCATGTTTACCCGTACAACCAATTTATTTTTACGTCAGCTATCTAAAATAACGTTAATCTAGTAACATTTTTTTAGATTACAAAAAGTAAACATGTATGTCTCGACTTATCTTTGTTGTTATAACGCATGAATTTTAGTCATGCGGTTGTGAGTTTGATTATCTTTTATAGTGTGTAAATATTATAGTGTCGTGTAAAATGATGATATCATCCACGAGCGCATGGTTAAATGTCATGCACATTAACGTAATTAGAATTTCTATGAACTTGTGTTAGGATCGTCGACTGGTCTAACGACCTTTTAGAATGTGTAGACATTTTTGTATCCTAGAAAACGATGATATCTTGCCTATACATGATGGATATTGTTACTTTTCTACCTTCCTAAATTCTTTATGCGGATCATGTAAACTTATAGGATTATAGATTACATGTCGTGTCAAAGTTCTAGTTGGAGATCGATTAATCCCAAACTAGAAGACCCCTAGTTTGGGACATGAACTAAATGAGGTTCCCTAAATTAGAATTTTAATTTCTTCCTTAATAGGCGTATGAGCCTCTAACTAGATTAAGCGAATCATGACGAAGATATGTTCTCCGAGGGCGATCCCTGGTCGTGGATCAGTTGAGATTCATAAATGAAGTCAATTTTCATAAGCAATGCAGTTACACTTTTACTAAAAGTGTCAAGATGGCTGAGTGGTCTAAGGCGCCAGACTCAAGTTCTGGTCTTCGAAAGAGGGCGTGGGTTCAAATCCCACTTCTGACATTATTTCTGCCTAAACGTGTAAGGGCTAGTAATTAGTTTATGGGGAATCAGTTGGACACTTAAATGGAAGAACAATGCACACATCTATCACATAAAAGAGTGATCCACTACTACATTTTCAGGTATACACTATTTGACGTACAAGGTGCCTTCTTAGCTCAGCTGGTAGAGCGCATGGCTTTTAACCATGTGGTCGTGGGTTCGATTCCCACAGACGGCGTTCGTAAATAAGTTATTCATCATAAAATTATTTATTAATAAGGCATGTTTGCTTTAATCGTAGTTTGCTCAAGGAAATCAATTGCAAATCTTTATTCGTGTCGAGTGTTTTAATTCACCAAACTCAAGCTCTGGTCATCGTAAAAGGGTGTAGGTTCAAAACTCACTTATGACAGTATTACGCCTACCAAAATGTGTATGGGTTAATGTCATTTTACGCCATGGAATCAATGCGACACGCTTACGATAGAACAAACGTGCAGAGTGACACTACTATCGCATAGAGTAGCGATCCACTACTACATTGGGACATGAAACATTTTTATATTTAGTGTGTATTCTTAGCTCAGCTGGTAGACCGCGTGGAATTTAAGCTAACACATCGTAAAATTATTTTTTACCGAAACATGATTGCTATAATCCTAGTCTATCCGTACAAAGCTATCTGAAATAACGTTAATGCAATACTAATTTTTTGATTGCCACATGTTAACCTGCATGTGTCGTCTTAGTTCAGTTGGTAAGCAATCTGTCTCTTAATCATGGGGTTGTGAGTTTGATTACCCTTTTGAGTGTGTAAATATTTTAGTATCTTGTGGAATGTGATATCACTCACGACCGCATGTTTACCCGTACAACCAATTTATTTTTACGTCAGCTATCTAAAATAACGTTAATCTAGTAACATTTTTTTTGATTACAAAAAGTAAACATGTATGTCTCGACTTATCTTTGTTGTTATAACGCATGAATTTTAGTCATGCGGTTGTGAGTTTGATTATCTTTTATAGTGTGTAAATATTATAGTGTCGTGTAAAATGATGATATCATCAACGAGCGCATGGTTAAATGTCATGCACATTAACGTAATTAGAATTTCTATGAACTTGTGTTAGGATCGTCGACTGGTCTAACGACCTTTTAGAATGTGTAGACATTTTTGTATCCTAGAAAACGATGATATCTTGCCTATACATGATGGATATTGTTACTTTTCTACCTTCCTAAATTCTTTATGCGGATCATGTAAACTTATAGGATTATAGATTACATGTCGTGTCAAAGTTCTAGTTGGAGATCGATTAATCCCAAACTAGAAGACCCCTAGTTTGGGACATGAACTAAATGAGGTTCCCTAAATTAGAATTTTAATTTCTTCCTTAATAGGCGTATGAGCCTCTAACTAGATTAAGCGAATCATGACGAAGATATGTTCTCCGAGGGCGATCCCTGGTCGTGGATCAGTTGAGATTCATAAATGAAGTCAATTTTCATAAGCATTGCAGTTACACTTTTACTAATAGTGTCAGGATGGCCGAGTGGTCTAAGGCGCCAGACTCAAGTTCTGGTCTTCGAAAGAGGGCGTGGGTTCAAATCCCACTTCTGACATTATTTCTGCCTAAACGTGTAAGGGCTAGTAATTAGTTTATGGGGAATCAGTTGGACACTTAAATGGAAGAACAATGCACACATCTATCACATAAAAGAGTGATCCACTACTACATTTTCAGGTATACACTATTTGACGTACAAGGTGCCTTCTTAGCTCAGCTGGTAGAGCGCATGGCTTTTAACCATGTGGTCGTGGGTTCGATTCCCACAGACGGCGTTCGTAAATAAGTTATTCATCATAAAATTATTTATTAATAAGGCATGTTTGCTTTAATCGTAGTTTGCTCAAGGAAATCAATTGCAAATCTTTATTCGTGTCGAGTGTTTTAATTCACCAAACTCAAGCTCTGGTCATCGTAAAAGGGTGTAGGTTCAAAACTCACTTATGACAGTATTACGCCTACCAAAATGTGTATGGGTTAATGTCATTTTACGCCATGGAATCAATGCGACACGCTTACGATAGAACAAACGTGCAGAGTGACACTACTATCGCATAGAGTAGCGATCCACTACTACATTGGGACATGAAACATTTTTATATTTAGTGTGTATTCTTAGCTCAGCTGGTAGACCGCGTGGAATTTAAGCTAACACATCGTAAAATTATTTTTTACCGAAACATGATTGCTATAATCCTAGTCTATCCGTACAAAGCTATCTGAAATAACGTTAATGCAATACTAATTTTTTGATTGCCACATGTTAACCTGCATGTGTCGTCTTAGTTCAGTTGGTAAGCAATCTGTCTCTTAATCATGGGGTTGTGAGTTTGATTACCCTTTTGAGTGTGTAAATATTTTAGTATCTTGTGGAATGTGATATCACTCACGACCGCATGTTTACCCGTACAACCAATTTATTTTTACGTCAGCTATCTAAAATAACGTTAATCTAGTAACATTTTTTTAGATTACAAAAAGTAAACATGTATGTCTCGACTTATCTTTGTTGTTATAACGCATGAATTTTAGTCATGCGGTTGTGAGTTTGATTATCTTTTATAGTGTGTAAATATTATAGTGTCGTGTAAAATGATGATATCATCCACGAGCGCATGGTTAAATGTCATGCACATTAACGTAATTAGAATTTCTATGAACTTGTGTTAGGATCGTCGACTGGTCTAACGACCTTTTAGAATGTGTAGACATTTTTGTATCCTAGAAAACGATGATATCTTGCCTATACATGATGGATATTGTTACTTTTCTACCTTCCTAAATTCTTTATGCGGATCATGTAAACTTATAGGATTATAGATTACATGTCGTGTCAAAGTTCTAGTTGGAGATCGATTAATCCCAAACTAGAAGACCCCTAGTTTGGGACATGAACTAAATGAGGTTCCCTAAATTAGAATTTTAATTTCTTCCTTAATAGGCGTATGAGCCTCTAACTAGATTAAGCGAATCATGACGAAGATATGTTCTCCGAGGGCGATCCCTGGTCGTGGATCAGTTGAGATTCATAAATGAAGTCAATTTTCATAAGCAATGCAGTTACACTTTTACTAAAAGTGTCAGGATGGCCGAGTGGTCTAAGGCGCCAGACTCAAGTTCTGGTCTTCGAAAGAGGGCGTGGGTTCAAATCCCACTTCTGACATTATTTCTGCCTAAACGTGTAA
The DNA here is from genome assembly GCA_946814005.1 of Chamaenerion angustifolium. NCBI lineage: Eukaryota > Viridiplantae > Streptophyta > Magnoliopsida > Myrtales > Onagraceae > Chamaenerion > Chamaenerion angustifolium. The sequence continues at coordinate 32,313,400 of OX328272.1, forward strand.
GGGCTAGTAATTAGTTTATGGGGAATCAGTTGGACACTTAAATGGAAGAACAATGCACACATCTATCACATAAAAGAGTGATCCACTACTACATTTTCAGGTATACACTATTTGACGTACAAGGTGCCTTCTTAGCTCAGCTGGTAGAGCGCATGGCTTTTAACCATGTGGTCGTGGGTTCGATTCCCACAGACGGCGTTCGTAAATAAGTTATTCATCATAAAATTATTTATTAATAAGGCATGTTTGCTTTAATCGTAGTTTGCTCAAGGAAATCAATTGCAAATCTTTATTCGTGTCGAGTGTTTTAATTCACCAAACTCAAGCTCTGGTCATCGTAAAAGGGTGTAGGTTCAAAACTCACTTATGACAGTATTACGCCTACCAAAATGTGTATGGGTTAATGTCATTTTACGCCATGGAATCAATGCGACACGCTTACGATAGAACAAACGTGCAGAGTGACACTACTATCGCATAGAGTAGCGATCCACTACTACATTGGGACATGAAACATTTTTATATTTAGTGTGTATTCTTAGCTCAGCTGGTAGACCGCGTGGAATTTAAGCTAACACATCGTAAAATTATTTTTTACCGAAACATGATTGCTATAATCCTAGTCTATCCGTACAAAGCTATCTGAAATAACGTTAATGCAATACTAATTTTTTGATTGCCACATGTTAACCTGCATGTGTCGTCTTAGTTCAGTTGGTAAGCAATCTGTCTCTTAATCATGGGGTTGTGAGTTTGATTACCCTTTTGAGTGTGTAAATATTTTAGTATCTTGTGGAATGTGATATCACTCACGACCGCATGTTTACCCGTGCAACCAATTTATTTTTACGTCAGCTATCTAAAATAACGTTAATCTAGTAACATTTTTTTAGATTACAAAAAGTAAACATGTATGTCTCGACTTATCTTTGTTGTTATAACGCATGAATTTTAGTCATGCGGTTGTGAGTTTGATTATCTTTTATAGTGTGTAAATATTATAGTGTCGTGTAAAATGATGATATCATCCACGAGCGCATGGTTAAATGTCATGCACATTAACGTAATTAGAATTTCTATGAACTTGTGTTAGGATCGTCGACTGGTCTAACGACCTTTTAGAATGTGTAGACATTTTTGTATCCTAGAAAACGATGATATCTTGCCTATACATGATGGATATTGTTACTTTTCTACCTTCCTAAATTCTTTATGCGGATCATGTAAACTTATAGGATTATAGATTACATGTCGTGTCAAAGTTCTAGTTGGAGATCGATTAATCCCAAACTAGAAGACCCCTAGTTTGGGACATGAACTAAATGAGGTTCCCTAAATTAGAATTTTAATTTCTTCCTTAATAGGCGTATGAGCCTCTAACTAGATTAAGCGAATCATGACGAAGATATGTTCTCCGAGGGCGATCCCTGGTCGTGGATCAGTTGAGATTCATAAATGAAGTCAATTTTCATAAGCAATGCAGTTACACTTTTACTAAAAGTGTCAGGATGGCCGAGTGGTCTAAGGCGCCAGACTCAAGTTCTGGTCTTCGAAAGAGGGCGTGGGTTCAAATCCCACTTCTGACATTATTTCTGCCTAAACGTGTAAGGGCTAGTAATTAGTTTATGGGGAATCAGTTGGACACTTAAATGGAAGAACAATGCACACATCTATCACATAAAAGAGTGATCCACTACTACATTTTCAGGTATACACTATTTGACGTACAAGGTGCCTTCTTAGCTCAGCTGGTAGAGCGCATGGCTTTTAACCATGTGGTCGTGGGTTCGATTCCCACAGACGGCGTTCGTAAATAAGTTATTCATCATAAAATTATTTATTAATAAGGCATGTTTGCTTTAATCGTAGTTTGCTCAAGGAAATCAATTGCAAATCTTTATTCGTGTCGAGTGTTTTAATTCACCAAACTCAAGCTCTGGTCATCGTAAAAGGGTGGTCATCGTAAAAGGGTGTAGGTTCAAAACTCACTTATGACAGTATTACGCCTACCAAAATGTGTATGGGTTAATGTCATTTTACGCCATGGAATCAATGCGACACGCTTACGATAGAACAAACGTGCAGAGTGACACTACTATCGCATAGAGTAGCGATCCACTACTACATTGGGACATGAAACATTTTTATATTTAGTGTGTATTCTTAGCTCAGCTGGTAGACCGCGTGGAATTTAAGCTAACACATCGTAAAATTATTTTTTACCGAAACATGATTGCTATAATCCTAGTCTATCCGTACAAAGCTATCTGAAATAACGTTAATGCAATACTAATTTTTTGATTGCCACATGTTAACCTGCATGTGTCGTCTTAGTTCAGTTGGTAAGCAATCTGTCTCTTAATCATGGGGTTGTGAGTTTGATTACCCTTTTGAGTGTGTAAATATTTTAGTATCTTGTGGAATGTGATATCACTCACGACCGCATGTTTACCCGTGCAACCAATTTATTTTTACGTCAGCTATCTAAAATAACGTTAATCTAGTAACATTTTTTTAGATTACAAAAAGTAAACATGTATGTCTCGACTTATCTTTGTTGTTATAACGCATGAATTTTAGTCATGCGGTTGTGAGTTTGATTATCTTTTATAGTGTGTAAATATTATAGTGTCGTGTAAAATGATGATATCATCCACGAGCGCATGGTTAAATGTCATGCACATTAACGTAATTAGAATTTCTATGAACTTGTGTTAGGATCGTCGACTGGTCTAACGACCTTTTAGAATGTGTAGACATTTTTGTATCCTAGAAAACGATGATATCTTGCCTATACATGATGGATATTGTTACTTTTCTACCTTCCTAAATTCTTTATGCGGATCATGTAAACTTATAGGATTATAGATTACATGTCGTGTCAAAGTTCTAGTTGGAGATCGATTAATCCCAAACTAGAAGACCCCTAGTTTGGGACATGAACTAAATGAGGTTCCCTAAATTAGAATTTTAATTTCTTCCTTAATAGGCGTATGAGCCTCTAACTAGATTAAGCGAATCATGACGAAGATATGTTCTCCGAGGGCGATCCCTGGTCGTGGATCAGTTGAGATTCATAAATGAAGTCAATTTTCATAAGCAATGCAGTTACACTTTTACTAAAAGTGTCAGGATGGCCGAGTGGTCTAAGGCGCCAGACTCAAGTTCTGGTCTTCGAAAGAGGGCGTGGGTTCAAATCCCACTTCTGACATTATTTCTGCCTAAACGTGTAAGGGCTAGTAATTAGTTTATGGGGAATCAGTTGGACACTTAAATGGAAGAACAATGCACACATCTATCACATAAAAGAGTGATCCACTACTACATTTTCAGGTATACACTATTTGACGTACAAGGTGCCTTCTTAGCTCAGCTGGTAGAGCGCATGGCTTTTAACCATGTGGTCGTGGGTTCGATTCCCACAGACGGCGTTCGTAAATAAGTTATTCATCATAAAATTATTTATTAATAAGGCATGTTTGCTTTAATCGTAGTTTGCTCAAGGAAATCAATTGCAAATCTTTATTCGTGTCGAGTGTTTTAATTCACCAAACTCAAGCTCTGGTCATCGTAAAAGGGTGGTCATCGTAAAAGGGTGTAGGTTCAAAACTCACTTATGACAGTATTACGCCTACCAAAATGTGTATGGGTTAATGTCATTTTACGCCATGGAATCAATGCGACACGCTTACGATAGAACAAACGTGCAGAGTGACACTACTATCGCATAGAGTAGCGATCCACTACTACATTGGGACATGAAACATTTTTATATTTAGTGTGTATTCTTAGCTCAGCTGGTAGACCGCGTGGAATTTAAGCTAACACATCGTAAAATTATTTTTTACCGAAACATGATTGCTATAATCCTAGTCTATCCGTACAAAGCTATCTGAAATAACGTTAATGCAATACTAATTTTTTGATTGCCACATGTTAACCTGCATGTGTCGTCTTAGTTCAGTTGGTAAGCAATCTGTCTCTTAATCATGGGGTTGTGAGTTTGATTACCCTTTTGAGTGTGTAAATATTTTAGTATCTTGTGGAATGTGATATCACTCACGACCGCATGTTTACCCGTGCAACCAATTTATTTTTACGTCAGCTATCTAAAATAACGTTAATCTAGTAACATTTTTTTAGATTACAAAAAGTAAACATGTATGTCTCGACTTATCTTTGTTGTTATAACGCATGAATTTTAGTCATGCGGTTGTGAGTTTGATTATCTTTTATAGTGTGTAAATATTATAGTGTCGTGTAAAATGATGATATCATCCACGAGCGCATGGTTAAATGTCATGCACATTAACGTAATTAGAATTTCTATGAACTTGTGTTAGGATCGTCGACTGGTCTAACGACCTTTTAGAATGTGTAGACATTTTTGTATCCTAGAAAACGATGATATCTTGCCTATACATGATGGATATTGTTACTTTTCTACCTTCCTAAATTCTTTATGCGGATCATGTAAACTTATAGGATTATAGATTACATGTCGTGTCAAAGTTCTAGTTGGAGATCGATTAATCCCAAACTAGAAGACCCCTAGTTTGGGACATGAACTAAATGAGGTTCCCTAAATTAGAATTTTAATTTCTTCCTTAATAGGCGTATGAGCCTCTAACTAGATTAAGCGAATCATGACGAAGATATGTTCTCCGAGGGCGATCCCTGGTCGTGGATCAGTTGAGATTCATAAATGAAGTCAATTTTCATAAGCAATGCAGTTACACTTTTACTAAAAGTGTCAGGATGGCCGAGTGGTCTAAGGCGCCAGACTCAAGTTCTGGTCTTCGAAAGAGGGCGTGGGTTCAAATCCCACTTCTGACATTATTTCTGCCTAAACGTGTAAGGGCTAGTAATTAGTTTATGGGGAATCAGTTGGACACTTAAATGGAAGAACAATGCACACATCTATCACATAAAAGAGTGATCCACTACTACATTTTCAGGTATACACTATTTGACGTACAAGGTGCCTTCTTAGCTCAGCTGGTAGAGCGCATGGCTTTTAACCATGTGGTCGTGGGTTCGATTCCCACAGACGGCGTTCGTAAATAAGTTATTCATCATAAAATTATTTATTAATAAGGCATGTTTGCTTTAATCGTAGTTTGCTCAAGGAAATCAATTGCAAATCTTTATTCGTGTCGAGTGTTTTAATTCACCAAACTCAAGCTCTGGTCATCGTAAAAGGGTGGTCATCGTAAAAGGGTGTAGGTTCAAAACTCACTTATGACAGTATTACGCCTACCAAAATGTGTATGGGTTAATGTCATTTTACGCCATGGAATCAATGCGACACGCTTACGATAGAACAAACGTGCAGAGTGACACTACTATCGCATAGAGTAGCGATCCACTACTACATTGGGACATGAAACATTTTTATATTTAGTGTGTATTCTTAGCTCAGCTGGTAGACCGCGTGGAATTTAAGCTAACACATCGTAAAATTATTTTTTACCGAAACATGATTGCTATAATCCTAGTCTATCCGTACAAAGCTATCTGAAATAACGTTAATGCAATACTAATTTTTTGATTGCCACATGTTAACCTGCATGTGTCGTCTTAGTTCAGTTGGTAAGCAATCTGTCTCTTAATCATGGGGTTGTGAGTTTGATTACCCTTTTGAGTGTGTAAATATTTTAGTATCTTGTGGAATGTGATATCACTCACGACCGCATGTTTACCCGTGCAACCAATTTATTTTTACGTCAGCTATCTAAAATAACGTTAATCTAGTAACATTTTTTTAGATTACAAAAAGTAAACATGTATGTCTCGACTTATCTTTGTTGTTATAACGCATGAATTTTAGTCATGCGGTTGTGAGTTTGATTATCTTTTATAGTGTGTAAATATTATAGTGTCGTGTAAAATGATGATATCATCCACGAGCGCATGGTTAAATGTCATGCACATTAACGTAATTAGAATTTCTATGAACTTGTGTTAGGATCGTCGACTGGTCTAACGACCTTTTAGAATGTGTAGACATTTTTGTATCCTAGAAAACGATGATATCTTGCCTATACATGATGGATATTGTTACTTTTCTACCTTCCTAAATTCTTTATGCGGATTATGTAAACTTATAGGATTATAGATTACATGTCGTGTCAAAGTTCTAGTTGGAGATCGATTAATCCCAAACTAGAAGACCCCTAGTTTGGGACATGAACTAAATGAGTTTCCTAAATTAGAATTTTAATTTCTTCCTTAATAGGCGTATGAGCCTCTAACTAGATTAAGCGAATCATGACGAAGATATGTTCTCCGAGGGCGATCCCTGGTCGTGGATCAGTTGAGATTCATAAATGAAGTCAATTTTCATAAGCAATGCAGTTACACTTTTACTAAAAGTGTCAGGATGGCCGAGTGTTCTAAGGCGCCAGACTCAAGTTCTGGTCTTCGAAAGAGGGCGTGGGTTCAAATCCCACTTCTGACATTATTTCTGCCTAAACGTGTAAGGGCTAGTAATTAGTTTATGGGGAATCAGTTGGACACTTAAATGGAAGAACAATGCACACATCTATCACATAAAAGAGTGATCCACTACTACATTTTCAGGTATACACTATTTGACGTACAAGGTGCCTTCTTAGCTCAGCTGGTAGAGCGCATGGCTTTTAACCATGTGGTCGTGGGTTCGATTCCCACACACGGCGTTCGTAAATAAGTTATTCATCATAAAATTATTTATTAATAAGGCATGTTTGCTTTAATCGTAGTTTGCTCAAGGAAATCAATTGCAAATCTTTATTCGTGTCGAGTGTTTTAATTCACCAAACTCAAGCTCTGGTCATCGTAAAAGGGTGTAGGTTCAAAACTCACTTATGACAGTATTACGCCTACCAAAATGTGTATGGGTTAATGTCATTTTACGCCATGGAATCAATGCGACAAGCTTACGATAGAACAAACGTGCAGAGTGACACTACTATCGCATAGAGTAGCGATCCACTACTACATTGGGACATGAAACATTTTTATATTTAGTGTGTATTCTTAGCTCAGCTGGTAGACCGCGTGGAATTTAAGCTAACACATCGTAAAATTATTTTTTACCGAAACATGATTGCTATAATCCTAGTCTATCCGTACAAAGCTATCTGAAATAACGTTAATGCAATACTAATTTTTTGATTGCCACATGTTAACCTGCATGTGTCGTCTTAGTTCAGTTGGTAAGCAATCTGTCTCTTAATCATGGGGTTGTGAGTTTGATTACCCTTTTGAGTGTGTAAATATTTTAGTATCTTGTGGAATGTGATATCACTCACGACCGCATGTTTACCCGTGCAACCAATTTATTTTTACGTCAGCTATCTAAAATAACGTTAATCTAGTAACATTTTTTTAGATTACAAAAAGTAAACATGTATGTCTCGACTTATCTTTGTTGTTATAACGCATGAATTTTAGTCATGCGGTTGTGAGTTTGATTATCTTTTATAGTGTGTAAATATTATAGTGTCGTGTAAAATGATGATATCATCCACGAGCGCATGGTTAAATGTCATGCACATTAACGTAATTAGAATTTCTATGAACTTGTGTTAGGATCGTCGACTGGTCTAACGACCTTTTAGAATGTGTAGACATTTTTGTATCCTAGAAAACGATGATATCTTGCCTATACATGATGGATATTGTTACTTTTCTACCTTCCTAAATTCTTTATGCGGATTATGTAAACTTATAGGATTATAGATTACATGTCGTGTCAAAGTTCTAGTTGGAGATCGATTAATCCCAAACTAGAAGACCCCTAGTTTGGGACATGAACTAAATGAGTTTCCTAAATTAGAATTTTAATTTCTTCCTTAATAGGCGTATGAGCCTCTAACTAGATTAAGCGAATCATGACGAAGATATGTTCTCCGAGGGCGATCCCTGGTCGTGGATCAGTTGAGATTCATAAATGAAGTCAATTTTCATAAGCAATGCAGTTACACTTTTACTAAAAGTGTCAGGATGGCCGAGTGTTCTAAGGCGCCAGACTCAAGTTCTGGTCTTCGAAAGAGGGCGTGGGTTCAAATCCCACTTCTGACATTATTTCTGCCTAAACGTGTAAGGGCTAGTAATTAGTTTATGGGGAATCAGTTGGACACTTAAATGGAAGAACAATGCACACATCTATCACATAAAAGAGTGATCCACTACTACATTTTCAGGTATACACTATTTGACGTACAAGGTGCCTTCTTAGCTCAGCTGGTAGAGCGCATGGCTTTTAACCATGTGGTCGTGGGTTCGATTCCCACACACGGCGTTCGTAAATAAGTTATTCATCATAAAATTATTTATTAATAAGGCATGTTTGCTTTAATCGTAGTTTGCTCAAGGAAATCAATTGCAAATCTTTATTCGTGTCGAGTGTTTTAATTCACCAAACTCAAGCTCTGGTCATCGTAAAAGGGTGTAGGTTCAAAACTCACTTATGACAGTATTACGCCTACCAAAATGTGTATGGGTTAATGTCATTTTACGCCATGGAATCAATGCGACAAGCTTACGATAGAACAAACGTGCAGAGTGACACTACTATCGCATAGAGTAGCGATCCACTACTACATTGGGACATGAAACATTTTTATATTTAGTGTGTATTCTTAGCTCAGCTGGTAGACCGCGTGGAATTTAAGCTAACACATCGTAAAATTATTTTTTACCGAAACATGATTGCTATAATCCTAGTCTATCCGTACAAAGCTATCTGAAATAACGTTAATGCAATACTAATTTTTTGATTGCCACATGTTAACCTACATGTGCCGTCTTAGTGCAGTTGGTAAGCAATCTGTCTCTTAATCATGGGGTTGTGAGTTTGATTACCCTTTTGAGTGTGTAAATATTTTAGTATCTTGTGGAATGTGATATCACTCACGACCGCATGTTTACCCGTGCAACCAATTTATTTTTACGTCAGCTATCTAAAATAACGTTAATCTAGTAACATTTTTTTAGATTACAAAAAGTAAACATGTATGTCTCGACTTATCTTTGTTGTTATAACGCATGAATTTTAGTCATGCGGTTGTGAGTTTGATTATCTTTTATAGTGTGTAAATATTATAGTGTCGTGTAAAATGATGATATCATCCACGAGCGCATGGTTAAATGTCATGCACATTAACGTAATTAGAATTTCTATGAACTTGTGTTAGGATCGTCGACTGGTCTAACGACCTTTTAGAATGTGTAGACATTTTTGTATCCTAGAAAACGATGATATCTTGCCTATACATGATGGATATTGTTACTTTTCTACCTTCCTAAATTCTTTATGCGGATCATGTAAACTTATAGGATTATAGATTACATGTCGTGTCAAAGTTCTAGTTGGAGATCGATTAATCCCAAACTAGAAGACCCCTAGTTTGGGACATGAACTAAATGAGGTTCCCTAAATTAGAATTTTAATTTCTTCCTTAATAGGCGTATGAGCCTCTAACTAGATTAAGCGAATCATGACGAAGATATGTTCTCCGAGGGCGATCCCTGGTCGTGGATCAGTTGAGATTCATAAATGAAGTCAATTTTCATAAGCATTGCAGTTATACTTTTACTAAAAGTGTCAGGATGGCCGAGTGGTCTAAGGAGCCAGACTCAAGTTCTGGTCTTCGAAAGAGGGCGTGGGTTCAAATCCCACTTCTGACATTATTTCTGCCTAAACGTGTAAGGGCTAGTAATTAGTTTATGGGGAATCAGTTGGACACTTAAATGGAAGAACAATGCACACATCTATCACATAAAAGAGTGATCCACTACTACATTTTCAGGTATACACTATTTGACGTACAAGGTGCCTTCTTAGCTCAGCTGGTAGAGCGCATGGCTTTTAACCATGTGGTCGTGGGTTCGATTCCCACACACGGCGTTCGTAAATAAGTTATTCATCATAAAATTATTTATTAATAAGGCATGTTTGCTTTAATCGTAGTTTGCTCAAGGAAATCAATTGCAAATCTTTATTCGTGTCGAGTGTTTTAATTCACCAAACTCAAGCTCTGGTCATCGTAAAAGGGTGTAGGTTCAAAACTCACTTATGACAGTATTACGCCTACCAAAATGTGTATGGGTTAATGTCATTTTACGCCATGGAATCAATGCGACAAGCTTACGATAGAACAAACGTGCAGAGTGACACTACTATCGCATAGAGTAGCGATCCACTACTACATTGGGACATGAAACATTTTTATATTTAGTGTGTATTCTTAGCTCAGCTGGTAGACCGCGTGGAATTTAAGCTAACACATCGTAAAATTATTTTTTACCGAAACATGATTGCTATAATCCTAGTCTATCCGTACAAAGCTATCTGAAATAACGTTAATGCAATACTAATTTTTTGATTGCCACATGTTAACCTACATGTGCCGTCTTAGTGCAGTTGGTAAGCAATCTGTCTCTTAATCATGGGGTTGTGAGTTTGATTACCCTTTTGAGTGTGTAAATATTTTAGTATCTTGTGGAATGTGATATCACTCACGACCGCATGTTTACCCGTGCAACCAATTTATTTTTACGTCAGCTATCTAAAATAACGTTAATCTAGTAACATTTTTTTAGATTACAAAAAGTAAACATGTATGTCTCGACTTATCTTTGTTGTTATAACGCATGAATTTTAGTCATGCGGTTGTGAGTTTGATTATCTTTTATAGTGTGTAAATATTATAGTGTCGTGTAAAATGATGATATCATCCACGAGCGCATGGTTAAATGTCATGCACATTAACGTAATTAGAATTTCTATGAACTTGTGTTAGGATCGTCGACTGGTCTAACGACCTTTTAGAATGTGTAGACATTTTTGTATCCTAGAAAACGATGATATCTTGCCTATACATGATGGATATTGTTACTTTTCTACCTTCCTAAATTCTTTATGCGGATTATGTAAACTTATAGGATTATAGATTACATGTCGTGTCAAGGTTCTAGTTGGAGATCGATTAATCCCAAACTAGAAGACCCCTAGTTTGGGACATGAACTAAATGAGTTTCCTAAATTAGAATTTTAATTTCTTCCTTAATAGGCGTATGAGCCTCTAACTAGATTAAGCGAATCATGACGAAGATATGTTCTCCGAGGGCGATCCCTGGTCGTGGATCAGTTGAGATTCATAAATGAAGTCAATTTTCATAAGCAATGCAGTTACACTTTTACTAAAAGTGTCAGGATGGCCGAGTGTTCTAAGGCGCCAGACTCAAGTTCTGGTCTTCGAAAGAGGGCGTGGGTTCAAATCCCACTTCTGACATTATTTCTGCCTAAACGTGTAAGGGCTAGTAATTAGTTTATGGGGAATCAGTTGGACACTTAAATGGAAGAACAATGCACACATCTATCACATAAAAGAGTGATCCACTACTACATTTTCAGGTATACACTATTTGACGTACAAGGTGCCTTCTTAGCTCAGCTGGTAGAGCGCATGGCTTTTAACCATGTGGTCGTGGGTTCGATTCCCACAGACGGCGTTCGTAAATAAGTTATTCATCATAAAATTATTTATTAATAAGGCATGTTTGCTTTAATCGTAGTTTGCTCAAGGAAATCAATTGCAAATCTTTATTCGTGTCGAGTGTTTTAATTCACCAAACTCAAGCTCTGGTCATCGTAAAAGGGTGTAGGTTCAAAACTCACTTATGACAGTATTACGCCTACCAAAATGTGTATGGGTTAATGTCATTTTACGCCATGGAATCAATGCGACACGCTTACGATAGAACAAACGTGCAGAGTGACACTACTATCGCATAGAGTAGCGATCCACTACTACATTGGGACATGAAACATTTTTATATTTAGTGTGTATTCTTAGCTCAGCTGGTAGACCGCGTGGAATTTAAGCTAACACATCGTAAAATTATTTTTTACCGAAACATGATTGCTATAATCCTAGTCTATCCGTATAAAGCTATCTGAAATAACGTTAATGCAATACTAATTTTTTGATTACCACATGTTAACCTGCATGTGTCGTCTTAGTTCAGTTGGTAAGCAATCTGTCTCTTAATCATGGGGTTGTGAGTTTGATTACCCTTTTGAGTGTGTAAATATTTTAGTATCTTGTGGAATGTGATATCACTCACGACCGCATGTTTACCCGTACAACCAATTTATTTTTACGTCAGCTATCTAAAATAACGTTAATCTAGTAACATTTTTTTAGATTACAAAAAGTAAACATGTATGTCTCGACTTATCTTTGTTGTTATAACGCATGAATTTTAGTCATGCGGTTGTGAGTTTGATTATCTTTTATAGTGTGTAAATATTATAGTGTCGTGTAAAATGATGATATCATCCACGAGCGCATGGTTAAATGTCATGCACATTAACGTAATTAGAATTTCTATGAACTTGTGTTAGGATCGTCGACTGGTCTAACGACCTTTTAGAATGTGTAGACATTTTTGTATCCTAGAAAACGATGATATCTTGCCTATACATGATGGATATTGTTACTTTTCTACCTTCCTAAATTCTTTATGCGGATCATGTAAACTTATAGGATTATAGATTACATGTCGTGTCAAGGTTCTAGTTGGAGATCGATTAATCCCAAACTAGAAGACCCCTAGTTTGGGACATGAACTAAATGAGGTTCCCTAAATTAGAATTTTAATTTCTTCCTTAATAGGCGTATGAGCCTCTAACTAGATTAAGCGAATCATGACGAAGATATGTTCTCCGAGGGATATCCCTGGTCGTGGATCAGTTGAGATTCATAAATGAAGTCAATTTTCATAAGCAATGCAGTTACACTTTTACTAAAAGTGTCAGGATGGCCGAGTGGTCTAAGGCGCCAGACTCAAGTTCTGGTCTTCGAAAGAGGGCGTGGGTTCAAATCCCACTTCTGACATTATTTCTGCCTAAACGTGTAAGGGCTAGTAATTAGTTTATGGGGAATCAGTTGGACACTTAAATGGAAGAACAATGCACACATCTATCATATAAAAGAGTGATCCACTACTACATTTTCAGGTATACACTATTTGACGTACAAGGTGCCTTCTTAGCTCAGCTGATAGAGCGCATGGCTTTTAACCATCAGTTAAGATTCATAAATGAAGTCAATTTTCACAAGCAATGCAGTTACACTTTTACTAAAAGTGTCAGGATGGCCGAGTGGTCTAAGGCGCCAGACTCAAGTTCTGGTCTTCAAAAGAGGGCGTGGGTTCAAATCCCACTTCTGACATTATTTCTGCCTAAACGTGTAAGGGCTAGTAATTAGTTTATGGGGAATCAGTTGGACACTTAAATGGAAGAACAATGCACACATCTATCACATAAAAGAGTGATCCACTACTACATTTTCAGGTATACACTATTTGACGTACAAGGTGCCTTCTTAGCTCAGCTGGTAGAGCGCATGGCTTTTAACCATGTGGTCGTGGGTTCGATTCCCACAGACGGCGTTCGTAAATAAGTTATTCATCATAAAATTATTTATTAATAAGGCATGTTTGCTTTAATCGTAGTTTGCTCAAGGAAATCAATTGCAAATCTTTATTCGTGTCGAGTGTTTTAATTCACCAAACTCAAGCTCTGGTCATCGTAAAAGGGTGTAGGTTCAAAACTCACTTATGACAGTATTACGCCTACCAAAATGTGTATGGGTTAATGTCATTTTACGCCATGGAATCAATGCGACACGCTTACGATAGAACAAACGTGCAGAGTGACACTACTATCGCATAGAGTAGCGATCCACTACTACATTGGGACATGAAACATTTTTATATTTAGTGTGTATTCTTTGCTCAGCTGGTAGACCGCGTGGAATTTAAGCTAACACATCGTAAAATTATTTTTTACCGAAACATGATTGCTATAATCCTAGTCTATCCGTATAAAGCTATCTGAAATAACGTTAATGCAATACTAATTTTTTGATTACCACATGTTAACCTGCATGTGTCGTCTTAGTTCAGTTGGTAAGCAATCTGTCTCTTAATCATGGGGTTGTGAGTTTGATTACCCTTTTGAGTGTGTAAATATTTTAGTATCTTGTGGAATGTGATATCACTCACGACCGCATGTTTACCCGTACAACCAATTTATTTTTACGTCAGCTATCTAAAATAACGTTAATCTAGTAACATTTTTTTAGATTACAAAAAGTAAACATGTATGTCTCGACTTATCTTTGTTGTTATAACGCATGAATTTTAGTCATGCGGTTGTGAGTTTGATTATCTTTTATAGTGTGTAAATATTATAGTGTCGTGTAAAATGATGATATCATCCACGAGCGCATGGTTAAATGTCATGCACATTAACGTAATTAGAATTTCTATGAACTTGTGTTAGGATCGTCGACTGGTCTAACGACCTTTTAGAATGTGTAGACATTTTTGTATCCTAGAAAACGATGATATCTTGCCTATACATGATGGATATTGTTACTTTTCTACCTTCCTAAATTCTTTATGCGGATCATGTAAACTTATAGGATTATAGATTACATGTCGTGTCAAGGTTCTAGTTGGAGATCGATTAATCCCAAACTAGAAGACCCCTAGTTTGGGACATGAACTAAATGAGGTTCCCTAAATTAGAATTTTAATTTCTTCCTTAATAGGCGTATGAGCCTCTAACTAGATTAAGCGAATCATGACGAAGATATGTTCTCCGAGGGCGATCCCTGGTCGTGGATCAGTTGAGATTCATAAATGAAGTCAATTTTCACAAGCAATGCAGTTACACTTTTACTAAAAGTGTCAGGATGGCCGAGTGGTCTAAGGCGCCAGACTCAAGTTCTGGTCTTCGAAAGAGGGTGTGGGTTCAAATCCCACTTCTGACATTATTTCTGCCTAAACGTGTAAGGGCTAGTAATTAGTTTATGGGGAATCAGTTGGACACTTAAATGGAAGAACAATGCACACATCTATCACATAAAAGAGTGATCCACTACTACATTTTCAGGTATACACTATTTGACGTACAAGGTGCCTTCTTAGCTCAGCTGGTAGAGCGCATGGCTTTTAACCATGTGGTCGTGGGTTCGATTCCCACAGACGGCGTTCGTAAATAAGTTATTCATCATAAAATTATTTATTAATAAGGCATGTTTGCTTTAATCGTAGTTTGCTCAAGGAAATCAATTGCAAATCTTTATTCGTGTCGAGTGTTTTAATTCACCAAACTCAAGCTCTGGTCATCGTAAAAGGGTGTAGGTTCAAAACTCACTTATGACAGTATTACGCCTACCAAAATGTGTATGGGTTAATGTGATTTTACGCCATGGAATCAATGCGACACGCTTACGATAAAACAAACGTGCAGAGTGACACTACTATCGCATAGAGTAGCGATCCACTACTACATTGGGACATGAAACATTTTTATATTTAGGGTGTATTCTTAGCTCAGCTGGTAGACCGCATGGAATTTAAGCTAACACATCGTAAAATTATTTTTTACCGAAACATGATTGCTATAATCTTAGTCTATCCGTACAAAGCTATCTGAAATAACGTTAATGCAATACTAATTTTTTGATTGCCACAGGTTAACCTACATGTGCCGTCTTAGTGTAGTTGGTAAGCAATCTGTCTCTTAATCATGGGGTTGTGAGTTTGATTACCCTTTTGAGTGTGTAAATATTTTAGTATCTTGTGGAATGTGATATCACTCACGACCGCATGTTTACCCGTACAACCAATTTATTTTTACGTCAGCTATCTAAAATAACGTTAATCTAGTAACATTTTTTTAGATTACAAAAAGTAAACATGTATGTCTCGAGTTATCTTTGTTGTTATAACGCATGAAATTTAGTCATGCGGTTGTGAGTTTGATTATCTTTTATAGTGTGTAAATATTATAGTGTCGTGTAAAATGATGATATC
Source organism: Chamaenerion angustifolium (assembly GCA_946814005.1). Classification (NCBI taxonomy): domain Eukaryota; kingdom Viridiplantae; phylum Streptophyta; class Magnoliopsida; order Myrtales; family Onagraceae; genus Chamaenerion; species Chamaenerion angustifolium. The sequence goes on from OX328272.1 coordinate 32,329,282, forward strand.
ATCCACGAGCGCATGATTAAATGTCATGCACATTAACGTAATTAGAATTTCTATGAACTTGTGTTAGGATCGTCGACTGGTCTAACGACCTTTTAGAATGTGTAGACATTTTTGTATCCTAGAAAACTATGATATCTTGCCTATACATGATGGATATTGTTACTTTTCTACCTTCCTAAATTCTTTATGCGGATCATGTAAACTTATAGGATTATAGATTACATGTCGTGTCAAAGTTCTAGTTGGAGATCGATTAATCCCAAACTAGAAGACCCCTAGTTTGGGACATGAACTAAATGAGGTTCCCTAAATTAGAATTTTAATTTCTTCCTTAATAGGCGTATGAGCCTCTAACTAGATTAAGCGAATCATGACGAAGATATGTTCTCCGAGGGCGATCCCTGGTCGTGGATCAGTTGAGATTCATAAATGAAGTCAATTTTCACAAGCAATGCAGTTACACTTTTACTAAAAGTGTCAGGATGGCCGAGTGGTCTAAGGCGCCAGACTCAAGTTCTGGTCTTCGAAAGAGGGCGTGGGTTCAAATCCCACTTCTGACATTATTTCTGCCTAAACGTGTAAGGGCTAGTAATTAGTTTATGGGGAATCAGTTGGACACTTAAATGGAAGAACAATGCACACATCTATCACATAAAAGAGTGATCCACTACTACATTTTCAGGTATACACTATTTGACGTACAAGGTGCCTTCTTAGCTCAGCTGGTAGAACGCATGGCTTTTAACCATCAGTTGAGATTCATAAATGAAGTCAATTTTCACAAGCAATGCAGTTACACTTTTACTAACAGTGTCAGGATGGCCGAGTGGTCTAAGGCGCTAGACTCAAGTTCTGGTCTTCGAAAGAGGGCGTGGGTTCAAATCCCACTTCTGACATTATTTCTGCCTAAACGTGTAAGGGCTAGTAATTAGTTTATGGGGAATCAGTTGGACACTTAAATGGAAGAACAATGCACACATCTATCACATAAAAGAGTGATCCACTACTACATTTTCAGGTATACACTATTTGACGTACAAGGTGCCTTCTTAGCTCAGCTGGTAGAGCGCATGGCTTTTAACCATCAGTTGAGATTCATAAATGAAGTCAATTTTCACAAGCAATGCAGTTACACTTTTACTAAAAGTGTCAGGATGGCCGAGTGGTCTAAGGCGCCAGACTCAAGTTCTGGTCTTCGAAAGAGGGCGTGGGTTCAAATCCCACTTCTGACATTATTTCTGCCTAAACGTGTAAGGGCTAGTAATTAGTTTATGGGGAATCAGTTGGACACTTAAATGGAAGAACAATGCACACATCTATCACATAAAAGAGTGATCCACTACTACATTTTCAGGTATACACTATTTGACGTACAAGGTGCCTTCTTAGCTCAGCTGGTAGAGCGCATGGCTTTTAACCATGTGGTCGTGGGTTCGATTCCCACAGACGGCGTTCGTAAATATGTTATGCATCATAAAATTATTTATTAATAAGGCATGTTTGCTTTAATCGTAGTTTGCTCAAGGAAATCAATTGCAAATCTTTATTCGTGTCGAGTGTTTTAATTCACCAAACTCAAGCTCTGGTCATCGTAAAAGGGTGTAGGTTCAAAACTCACTTATGGCAGTATTACGCCTACCAAAATGTGTATGGGTTAATGTCATTTTACGCCATGGAATCAATGCGACACGCTTACGATAGAACAAACGTGCAGAGTGACACTACTATCGCATAGAGTAGCGATCCACTACTACATTGGGACATGAAACATTTTTATATTTAGGGTGTATTCTTAGCTCAGCTGGTAGACCGCGTAGAATTTAAGCTAACACATCGTAAAATTATTTTTTACCGAAACATGATTGCTATAATCCTAGTCTATCCGTATAAAGCTATCTGAAATAACGTTAATGCAATACTAATTTTTTGATTACCAAATGTTAACCTGCATGTGCCGTCTTAGTTCAGTTGGTAAGCAATCTGTCTCTTAATCATGGGGTTGTGAGTTTGATTACCCTTTTGAGTGTGTAAATATTTTAGTATCTTGTGGAATGTGATATCACTCACGACCGCATGTTTACCCGTACAACCAATTTATTTTTACGTCAGCTATCTAAAATAACGTTAATCTAGTAACATTTTTTTAGATTACAAAAAGTAAACATGTATGTCTCGACTTATCTTTGTTGTTATAACGCATGAATTTTAGTCATGCGGTTGTGAGTTTGATTATCTTTTATAGTGTGTAAATATTATAGTGTCGTGTAAAATGATGATATCATCCACGAGCGCATGGTTAAATGTCATGCACATTAACGCAATTAGAATTTCTATGAACTTGTGTTAGGATCGTCGACTGGTCTAACGACCTTTTAGAATGTGTAGACATTTTTGTATCCTAGAAAACGATGATATCTTGCCTATACATGATGGATATTGTTACTTTTCTACCTTCCTAAATTCTTTATGCGGATCATGTAAACTTATAGGATTATAGATTACATGTCGTGTCAAAGTTCTAGTTGGAGATCGATTAATCCCAAACTAGAAGACCCCTAGTTTGGGACATGAACTAAATGAGGTTCCCTAAATTAGAATTTTAATTTCTTCCTTAATAGGCTTATGAGCCTCTACCTAGATTAAGCGAATCATGACAAAGATATGTTCTCCGAGGGGGATCCCTGGTCGTGGATCAGTTGAGATTCATAAATGAAGTCAATTTTCACTAGCAAGGCAGTTACACTTTTACTAAAAGTGTAACTGCCTTGCTAGTGAAAATTGACTTCATTTATGAATCTCAACTGATCCAAAGTGTCAGGATGGCCGAGTGGTCTAAGGCGCCAGACTCAAGTTCTGGTCTTCGAAAGAGGGCGTGGGTTCAAATCCCACTTCTGACATTATTTCTGCCTAAACGTGTAAGGGCTAGTAATTAGTTTATGGGGAATCAGTTGGACACTTAAATGGAAGAACAATGCACACATCTATCACATAAAAGAGTGATCCACTACTACATTTTCAGGTATACACTATTTGACGTACAAGGTGCCTTCTTAGCTCAGCTGGTAGAGCGCATGGCTTTTAACCATGTGGTCGTGGGTTCGATTCCCACAGACGGCGTTCGTAAATATGTTAAGCATCATAAAATTATTTATTAATAAGGCATGTTTTCTTTAATCGTAGTTTGCTCAAGGAAATCAATTGCAAATCTTTATTCGTGTCGAGTGTTTTAATTCACCAAACTCAAGCTCTGGTCATCGTAAAAGGGTGTAGGTTCAAAACTCACTTATGGCAGTATTACGCCTACCAAAATGTGTATGGGTTAATGTCATTTTACGCCATGGAATCAATGCGACACGTTTACGATAGAACAAACGTGCATAGTGACACTACTATCGCATAGAGTAGCGATCCACTACTACATTGGGACATGAAACATTTTTATATTTAGGGTGTATTCTTAGCTCAGCTGGTAGACCGCGTGGAATTTAAGCTAACACATCGTAAAATTATATTTTACCGAAACATGATTGCTATAATCCTAGTCTATCCGTATAAAGCTATCTGAAATAACGTTAATGCAATACTAATTTTTTGATTACCAAATGTTAACCTGCATGTGCCGTCTTAGTTCAGTTGGTAATCAATCTGTCTCTTAATCATGGGGTTGTGAGTTTGATTACCCTTTTGAGTGTGTAAATATTTTAGTATCTTGTGGAATGTGATATCACTCACGACCGCATGTTTACCCGTACAACCAATTTATTTTTACGTCAGCTATCTAAAATAACGTTAATCTAGTAACATTTTTTTAGATTACAAAAAGTAAACATGTATGTCTCGACTTACCTTTGTTGTTATAACGCATGAATTTTAGTCATGCGGTTGTGAGTTTGATTATCTTTTATAGTGTGTAAATATTATAGTGTCGTGTAAAATGATGATATCATCCACGAGCGCATGGTTAAATGTCATGCACATTAACGCAATTAGAATTTCTATGAACTTGTGTTAGGATCGTCGACTGGTCTAACGACCTTTTAGAATGTGTAGACATTTTTGTATCCTAGAAAACGATGATAACTTGCCTATACATGATGGATATTGTTACTTTTCTACCTTCCTAAATTCTTTATGCGGATCATGTAAACTTATAGGATTATAGATTACATGTCGTGTCAAAGTTCTAGTTGGAGATCGATTAATCCCAAACTAGAAGACCCCTAGTTTGGGACATGAACTAAATGAGGTTCCCTAAATTAGAATTTTAATTTCTTCCTTAATAGGCTTATGATCCTCTACCTAGATTAAGCGAATCATGACGAAGATATGTTCTCCGAGGGGGATCCCTGGTCGTGGATCAGTTGAGATTCATAAATGAAGTCAATTTTCACTAGCAAGGCAGTTACACTTTTACTAAAAGTGTCAGGATGGCCGAGTGGTCTAAGGCGCCAGACTCAAGTTCTGGTCTTCGAAAGAGGGCGTGGGTTCAAATCCCACTTCTGACATTATTTCTGCCTAAACGTGTAAGGGCTAGTAATTAGTTTATAGGGAACCAGCTGGACACTTAAATGGAAGAACAATGCACACATCTATCACATAAATGAGTGATCCACTACTACATTTTCAGGTATACACTATTTGACGTACAAGGTGCCTTCTTAGCTCAGCTGGTAGAGCGCATGGCTTTTAACCATGTGGTCGTAGGTTCGATTCCCACAGACGCCGTTCGTAAATACGTTATGCATCATAAAATTATTTATTAATAAGGCATGTTTGCTTTAATCGTAGTTAGCTCAAGGAAATCAATTGCAACTCTTTATTCGTGTCGAGTGTTTTAATTCACCAAACTCAAGCTCTGGTCATCGTAAAAGGGTGTAGGTTCAAAACTCACTTATGGCAGTATTACGCCTACCAAAATGTTTATGGGTTAATGTCATTTTACGCCATGGAATCAATGCGACACGTTTACGATAGAACAAACGTGCATAGTGACACTACTATCGCATAGAGTAGCGATCCACTACTACATTGGGACATGAAACATTTTTATATTTAGGGTGTATTCTTAGCTCAGCTGGTAGACCGCGTGGATTTTAATCTAACACATCGTAAAATTATTTTTTACCGAAACATGATTGCTATAATCCTAGTCTATCCGTACAAAGCTATCTGAAATAACGTTAATGCAATACTAATTTTTTGATTGCCACATGTTAACCAACATGTGCCGTCTTAGTGCAGTTGGTAAGCAATCTGTCTCTTAATCAAGGGGTTGTGAGTTTGATTACCTTTTTGAGTGTGTAAATATTTTAGTATCTTGTGGAATAGTGATATCACTCACGACCGCATGTTTACCCGTACAACCATTTTTTTTTACGCCAACTATCTAAAATAACGTTAATTTAGTAACATTTTTTTAGATTACAAAAAGTTAACATGTATGTGTCGACTTATCTCTGTTGTTATAACGCATGAATTTTAGTCAAGCGGTTGTGAGTTTGATTATCTTTTATATTGTGTAAATATTTTAGTGTCGTGTAAAATGATGATATCATCCACGAGCTCATGGTTAAATGTCATGCACATTAGCGTAATTAGAATTTCTATGAACTTGTGTTAGGATCGTCGACTGGTCGAACGACCTTTTAGAATGTGTAGACATTTTTGTATCCTAGAAAACGATGATATCATGATGGATATTGTTACTTTTCTACCTTCCTAAATTCTTTATGCGGATCATGTAAACTTATAGGATTATAGATTACATGTCGTGTCAAAGTTCTAGTTGGAGATCGATTAATCCCAAACTAGAAGACCCCTAGTTTGGGACATGAACTAAATGAGGTTCCCTAAATTAGAATTTTAATTTCTTCCTTAATAGGCGTATGAGCCTCTAACTAGATTAAGCGAATCATGACGAAGATATGTTCTCCGAGGGCGATCCCTGGTCGTGGATCAGTTGAGATTCATAAATGAAGTCAATTTTCACAAGCAATGCAGTTACACTTTTACTAAAAGTGTCAGGATGGCCGAGTGGTCTAAGGCGCCAGACTCAAGTTCTGGTCTTCGAAAGAGGGCGTGGGTTCAAATCCCACTTCTGACATTATTTCTGCCTAAACGTGTAAGGGCTAGTAATTAGTTTATGGGGAATCAGTTGGACACTTAAATGGAAGAACAATGCACACATCTATCACATAAAAGAGTGATCCACTACTACATTTTCAGGTATACACTATTTTACGTACAAGGTGCCTTCTTAGCTCAGCTGGTAGAACGCATGGCTTTTAACCATCAGTTGAGATTCATAAATGAAGTCAATTTTCACAAGCAATGCAGTTACACTTTTACTAACAGTGTCAGGATGGCCGAGTGGTCTAAGGCGCTAGACTCAAGTTCTGGTCTTCGAAAGAGGGCGTGGGTTCAAATCCCACTTCTGACATTATTTCTGCCTAAACGTGTAAGGGCTAGTAATTAGTTTATGGGGAATCAGTTGGACACTTAAATGGAAGAACAATGCACACATCTATCACATAAAAGAGTGATCCACTACTACATTTTCAGGTATACACTATTTGACGTACAAGGTGCCTTCTTAGCTCAGCTGGTAGAGCGCATGGCTTTTAACCATCAGTTGAGATTCATAAATGAAGTCAATTTTCACAAGCAATGCAGTTACACTTTTACTAAAAGTGTCAGGATGGCCGAGTGGTCTAAGGCGCCAGACTCAAGTTCTGGTCTTCGAAAGAGGGCGTGGGTTCAAATCCCACTTCTGACATTATTTCTGCCTAAACGTGTAAGGGCTAGTAATTAGTTTATGGGGAATCAGTTGGACACTTAAATGGAAGAACAATGCACACATCTATCACATAAAAGAGTGATCCACTACTACATTTTCAGGTATACACTATTTGACGTACAAGGTGCCTTCTTAGCTCAGCTGGTAGAGCGCATGGCTTTTAACCATGTGGTCGTGGGTTCGATTCCCACAGACGGCGTTCGTAAATACGTTATGCATCATAAAATTATTTATTAATAAGGCATGTTTGCTTTAATCGTAGTTTGCTCAAGGAAATCAATTGCAAATCTTTATTCTTGTCGAGTGTTTTAATTCACCAAACTCAAGCTCTGGTCATCGTAAAAGGGTGTAGGTTCAAAACTCACTTATGGCAGTATTACGCCTACCAAAATGTGTATAGGTTAATGTCATTTTACGCCATGGAATCAATGCTACACGTTTACGATAGAACAAACGTGCATAGTGACACTACTATCGCATAGAGTAGCGATCCACTACTACATTGGGACATGAAACATTTTTATACTTAGGGTGTATTCTTAGCTCAGCTGGTAGACCGCGTGGATTTTAAGCTAACACATCGTAAAATTATTTTTTACCGAAACATGATTGCTATAATCCTAGTCTATCCGTACAAAGCTATCTGAAATAACGTTAATGCAATACTAATTTTTTTATTGACACATGTTAACCGGCATGTGCCGTCTTAGTTCAGTTGGTAAGCAATATGTCTCTTAATCAAGGGGTTGTGAGTTCGATTACCTTTTTGAGTGTGTAAATATTTTAGTATCTTGTGGAATAGTGATATCACTCACGACCGCATGTTTACCCGTACAACCAATTTTTTTTTACGCCAGCTATCTAAAATAACGTTAATTTAGTAACATTTTTTTAGATTACAAAAAGTTAACATGTATGTGTCGACTTATCTCTGTTGTTATAACACATGAATTTTAGTCAGGCGGTTGTGAGTTTGATTATCTTTTATATTGTGTAAATATTTTAGTGTCGTGTAAAATGATGATATCATCCACGAGCGCATGGTTAAACGTCATGCACATTAGCGTAATTAGAATTTCTATGAACTTGTGTTAGGATCGTCGACTGGTCTATCGACCTTTTAGAATGTGTAGACATTTTTGTATCCTAGAAAACGATGATATCATGATGGATATTGTTACTTTTCTACCTTCCTAAATTCTTTATGCGGATCATGTAAACTTATAGGATTATAGGTTACATGTCGTGTCAAAGTTCTAGTTGGAGATCGATTAATCCCAAACTAGAAGACCCCTAGTTTGGGACATGAACTAAATGAGGTTCCCTAAATTAGAATTTTAATTTCTTCCTTAATAGGCGTATGAGCCTCTAACTAGATTAAGCGAATCATGACGAAGATATGTTCTCCGAGGGAATCGAAAACAATCGAAGATATTTCTGCCTAAACGTGTAAGGGCTAGTAATCAGTTTACGGGGAATGACACTTAAATGGAAGAACAACGCACACATCTGTCACATATGAGAGTGATCCACTACTACATTTTCAGGTATACACTATTTTACGTACAAGGCGCCTTCTTAGCTAAGCTGGTAGAGCGCATGGCTTTTAACCATGTGGTCATGGGTTCGATTCCCACAGACGGCGTTCGTAAATATGTTATGCATCATAAAATTATTTATTAATAAGGCATGTTTGCTTTAATCGTAGTTTGCTCAAGGAAATCAATTGCAAATCTTTATTCTTGTCGAGTGTTTTAATTCACCAAACTCAAGCTCTGGTCATCGTAAAAGGGTGTAGGTTCAAAACTCACTTATGGCAGTATTACGCCTACCAAAATGTGTATAGGTTAATGTCATTTTACGCCATGGAATCAATGCGACACGTTTACGATAGAACAAACGTGCATAGTGACACTACTATCGCATAGAGTAGCGATCCACTACTACATTGGGACATGAAACATTTTTATACTTAGGGTGTATTCTTAGCTCAGCTGGTAGACCGCGTGGATTTTAAGCTAACACATCGTAAAATTATTTTTTACCGAAACATGATTGCTATAATCCTAGTCTATCCGTACAAAGCTATCTGAAATAACGTTAATGCAATACTAATTTTTTTATTGACACATGTTTACCGGCATGTGCCGTCTTAGTTCAGTTGGTAAGCAATATGTCTCTTAATCAAGGGGTTGTGAGTTCGATTACCTTTTTGAGTGTGTAAATATTTTAGTATCTTGTGGAATAGTGATATCACTCACGACCGCATGTTTACCCGTACAACCAATTTTGTTTTACGCCAGCTATCTAAAATAACGTTAATTTAGTAACATTTTTTTAGATTACAAAAAGTTAACATGTATGTGTCGACTTATCTCTGTTGTTATAACATATGAATTTTAGTCAGGCGGTTGTGAGTTTGATTATCTTTTATATTGTGTAAATATTTTAGTGTCGTGTAAAATGATGATATCATCCACGAGCGCATGGTTAAACGTCATGCACATTAGCGTAATTAGAATTTCTATGAACTTGTGTTAGGATCGTCGACTGGTCTATCGACCTTTTAGAATGTGTAGACATTTTTGTATCCTAGAAAACGATGATATCATGATGGATATTGTTACTTTTCTACCTTCCTAAATTCTTTATGCGGATCATGTAAACTTATAGGATTATAGGTTACATGTCGTGTCAAAGTTCTAGTTGGAGATCGATTAATCCCAAACTAGAAGACCCCTAGTTTGGGACATGAACTAAATGAGGTTCCCTAAATTAGAATTTTAATTTCTTCCTTAATAGGCGTATGAGCCTCTAACTAGATTAAGCGAATCATGACGAAGATATGTTCTCCGAGGGAATCGAAAACAATCGAAGATATTTCTGCCTAAACGTGTAAGGGCTAGTAATCAGTTTACGGGGAATGACACTTAAATGGAAGAACAACGCACACATCTGTCACATATGAGAGTGATCCACTACTACATTTTCAAGTATACACTATTTTACGTACAAGGCGCCTTCTTAGCTCAGCTGGTAGAGCGCATGGCTTTTAACCATGTAGTCGTGGGTTCGATTCCCACAGACGGCGTTCGTAAATACGTTATGCATCATAAAATTATTTATTAATAAGGCATGTTTGCTTTAATCGTAGTTTGCTCAAGGAAATCAATTGCAAATCTTTATTCTTGTCGAGTGTTTTAATTCACCAAACTCAAGCTCTGGTCATCGTAAAAGGGTGTAGGTTCAAAACTCACTTATGGCAGTATTACGCCTACCAAAATGTGTATAGGTTAATGTCATTTTACGCCATGGAATCAATGCTACACGTTTACGATAGAACAAACGTGCATAGTGACACTACTATCGCATAGAGTAGCGATCCACTACTACATTGGGACATGAAACATTTTTATACTTAGGGTGTATTCTTAGCTCAGCTGGTAGACCGCGTGGATTTTAAGCTAACACATCGTAAAATTATTTTTTACCGAAACATGATTGCTATAATCCTAGTCTATCCGTACAAAGCTATCTGAAATAACGTTAATGCAATACTAATTTTTTTATTGACACATGTTAACCGGCATGTGCCGTCTTAGTTCAGTTGGTAAGCAATATGTCTCTTAATCAAGGGGTTGTGAGTTCGATTACCTTTTTGAGTGTGTAAATATTTTAGTATCTTGTGGAATAGTGATATCACTCACGACCGCATGTTTACCCGTACAACCAATTTTTTTTTACGCCAGCTATCTAAAATAACGTTAATTTAGTAACATTTTTTTAGATTACAAAAAGTTAACATGTATGTGTCGACTTATCTCTGTTGTTATAACACATGAATTTTAGTCAGGCGGTTGTGAGTTTGATTATCTTTTATATTGTGTAAATATTTTAGTGTCGTGTAAAATGATGATATCATCCACGAGCGCATGGTTAAACGTCATGCACATTAGCGTAATTAGAATTTCTATGAACTTGTGTTAGGATCGTCGACTGGTCTATCGACCTTTTAGAATGTGTAGACATTTTTGTATCCTAGAAAACGATGATATCATGATGGATATTGTTACTTTTCTACCTTCCTAAATTCTTTATGCGGATCATGTAAACTTATAGGATTATAGGTTACATGTCGTGTCAAAGTTCTAGTTGGAGATCGATTAATCCCAAACTAGAAGACCCCTAGTTTGGGACATGAACTAAATGAGGTTCCCTAAATTAGAATTTTAATTTCTTCCTTAATAGGCGTATGAGCCTCTAACTAGATTAAGCGAATCATGACGAAGATATGTTCTCCGAGGGAATCGAAAACAATCGAAGATATTTCTGCCTAAACGTGTAAGGGCTAGTAATCAGTTTACGGGGAATGACACTTAAATGGAAGAACAACGCACACATCTGTCACATATGAGAGTGATCCACTACTACATTTTCAGGTATACACTATTTTACGTACAAGGCGCCTTCTTAGCTCAGCTGGTAGAGCGCATGGCTTTTAACCATGTAGTCGTGGGTTCGATTCCCACAGACGGCGTTCGTAAATACGTTATGCATCATAAAATTATTTATTAATAAGGCATGTTTGCTTTAATCGTAGTTTGCTCAAGGAAATCAATTGCAAATCTTTATTCTTGTCGAGTGTTTTAATTCACCAAACTCAAGCTCTGGTCATCGTAAAAGGGTGTAGGTTCAAAACTCACTTATGGCAGTATTACGCCTACCAAAATGTGTATAGGTTAATGTCATTTTACGCCATGGAATCAATGCTACACGTTTACGATAGAACAAACGTGCATAGTGACACTACTATCGCATAGAGTAGCGATCCACTACTACATTGGGACATGAAACATTTTTATACTTAGGGTGTATTCTTAGCTCAGCTAGTAGACCGCGTGGATTTTAAGCTAACACATCGTAAAATTATTTTTTACCGAAACATGATTGCTATAATCCTAGTCTATCCGTACAAAGCTATCTGAAATAACGTTAATGCAATACTAATTTTTTTATTGACACATGTTAACCGGCATGTGCCGTCTTAGTTCAGTTGGTAAGCAATATGTCTCTTAATCAAGGGGTTGTGAGTTCGATTACCTTTTTGAGTGTGTAAATATTTTAGTATCTTGTGGAATAGTGATATCACTCACGACCGCATGTTTACCCGTACAACCAATTTTTTTTTACGCCAGCTATCTAAAATAACGTTAATTTAGTAACATTTTTTTAGATTACAAAAAGTTAACATGTATGTGTCGACTTATCTCTGTTGTTATAACATATGAATTTTAGTCAGGCGGTTGTGAGTTTGATTATCTTTTATATTGTGTAAATATTTTAGTGTCGTGTAAAATGATGATATCATCCACGAGCGCATGGTTAAACGTCATGCACATTAGCGTAATTAGAATTTCTATGAACTTGTGTTAGGATCGTCGACTGGTCTATCGACCTTTTAGAATGTGTAGACATTTTTGTATCCTAGAAAACGATGATATCATGATGGATATTGTTACTTTTCTACCTTCCTAAATTCTTTATGCGGATCATGTAAACTTATAGGATTATAGGTTACATGTCGTGTCAAAGTTCTAGTTGGAGATCGATTAATCCCAAACTAGAAGACCCCTAGTTTGGGACATGAACTAAATGAGGTTCCCTAAATTAGAATTTTAATTTCTTCCTTAATAGGCGTATGAGCCTCTAACTAGATTAAGCGAATCATGACGAAGATATGTTCTCCGAGGGAATCGAAAACAATCGAAGATATTTCTGCCTAAACGTGTAAGGGCTAGTAATCAGTTTACGGGGAATGACACTTAAATGGAAGAACAACGCACACATCTGTCACATATGAGAGTGATCCACTACTACATTTTCAAGTATACACTATTTTACGTACAAGGCGCCTTCTTAGCTCAGCTGGTAGAGCGCATGGCTTTTAACCATGTAGTCGTGGGTTCGATTCCCACAGACGGCGTTCGTAAATACGTTATGCATCATAAAATTATTTATTAATAAGGCATGTTTGCTTTAATCGTAGTTTGCTCAAGGAAATCAATTGCAAATCTTTATTCTTGTCGAGTGTTTTAATTCACCAAACTCAAGCTCTGGTCATCGTAAAAGGGTGTAGGTTCAAAACTCACTTATGGCAGTATTACGCCTACCAAAATGTGTATAGGTTAATGTCATTTTACGCCATGGAATCAATGCTACACGTTTACGATAGAACAAACGTGCATAGTGACACTACTATCGCATAGAGTAGCGATCCACTACTACATTGGGACATGAAACATTTTTATACTTAGGGTGTATTCTTAGCTCAGCTGGTAGACCGCGTGGATTTTAAGCTAACACATCGTAAAATTATTTTTTACCGAAACATGATTGCTATAATCCTAGTCTATCCGTACAAAGCTATCTGAAATAACGTTAATGCAATACTAATTTTTTTATTGACACATGTTAACCGGCATGTGCCGTCTTAGTTCAGTTGGTAAGCAATATGTCTCTTAATCAAGGGGTTGTGAGTTCGATTACCTTTTTGAGTGTGTAAATATTTTAGTATCTTGTGGAATAGTGATATCACTCACGACCGCATGTTTACCCGTACAACCAATTTTTTTTTACGCCAGCTATCTAAAATAACGTTAATTTAGTAACATTTTTTTAGATTACAAAAAGTTAACATGTATGTGTCGACTTATCTCTGTTGTTATAACATATGAATTTTAGTCAGGCGGTTGTGAGTTTGATTATCTTTTATATTGTGTAAATATTTTAGTGTCGTGTAAAATGATGATATCATCCACGAGCGCATGGTTAAACGTCATGCACATTAGCGTAATTAGAATTTCTATGAACTTGTGTTAGGATCGTCGACTGGTCTATCGACCTTTTAGAATGTGTAGACATTTTTGTATCCTAGAAAACGATGATATCATGATGGATATTGTTACTTTTCTACCTTCCTAAATTCTTTATGCGGATCATGTAAACTTATAGGATTATAGGTTACATGTCGTGTCAAAGTTCTAGTTGGAGATCGATTAATCCCAAACTAGAAGACCCCTAGTTTGGGACATGAACTAAATGAGGTTCCCTAAATTAGAATTTTAATTTCTTCCTTAATAGGCGTATGAGCCTCTAACTAGATTAAGCGAATCATGACGAAGATATGTTCTCCGAGGGAATCGAAAACAATCGAAGATATTTCTGCCTAAACGTGTAAGGGCTAGTAATCAGTTTACGGGGAATGACACTTAAATGGAAGAACAACGCACACATCTGTCACATATGAGAGTGATCCACTACTACATTTTCAGGTATACACTATTTTACGTACAAGGCGCCTTCTTAGCTCAGCTGGTAGAGCGCATGGCTTTTAACCATGTAGTCGTGGGTTCGATTCCCACAGACGGCGTTCGTAAATACGTTATGCATCATAAAATTATTTATTAATAAGGCATGTTTGCTTTAATCGTAGTTTGCTCAAGGAAATCAATTGCAAATCTTTATTCTTGTCGAGTGTTTTAATTCACCAAACTCAAGCTCTGGTCATCGTAAAAGGGTGTAGGTTCAAAACTCACTTATGGCAGTATTACGCCTACCAAAATGTGTATAGGTTAATGTCATTTTACGCCATGGAATCAATGCTACACGTTTACGATAGAACAAACGTGCATAGTGACACTACTATCGCATAGAGTAGCGATCCACTACTACATTGGGACATGAAACATTTTTATACTTAGGGTGTATTCTTAGCTCAGCTGGTAGACCGCGTGGATTTTAAGCTAACACATCGTAAAATTATTTTTTACCGAAACATGATTGCTATAATCCTAGTCTATCCGTACAAAGCTATCTGAAATAACGTTAATGCAATACTAATTTTTTTATTGACACATGTTAACCGGCATGTGCCGTCTTAGTTCAGTTGGTAAGCAATATGTCTCTTAATCAAGGGGTTGTGAGTTCGATTACCTTTTTGAGTGTGTAAATATTTTAGTATCTTGTGGAATAGTGATATCACTCACGACCGCATGTTTACCCGTACAACCAATTTTTTTTTACGCCAGCTATCTAAAATAACGTTAATTTAGTAACATTTTTTTAGATTACAAAAAGTTAACATGTATGTGTCGACTTATCTCTGTTGTTATAACATATGAATTTTAGTCAGGCGGTTGTGAGTTTGATTATCTTTTATATTGTGTAAATATTTTAGTGTCGTGTAAAATGATGATATCATCCACGAGCGCATGGTTAAACGTCATGCACATTAGCGTAATTAGAATTTCTATGAACTTGTGTTAGGATCGTCGACTGGTCTATCGACCTTTTAGAATGTGTAGACATTTTTGTATCCTAGAAAACGATGATATCATGATGGATATTGTTACTTTTCTACCTTCCTAAATTCTTTATGCGGATCATGTAAACTTATAGGATTATAGGTTACATGTCGTGTCAAAGTTCTAGTTGGAGATCGATTAATCCCAAACTAGAAGACCCCTAGTTTGGGACATGAACTAAATGAGGTTCCCTAAATTAGAATTTTAATTTCTTCCTTAATAGGCGTATGAGCCTCTAACTAGATTAAGCGAATCATGACGAAGATATGTTCTCCGAGGGAATCGAAAACAATCGAAGATATTTCTGCCTAAACGTGTAAGGGCTAGTAATCAGTTTACGGGGAATGACACTTAAATGGAAGAACAACGCACACATCTGTCACATATGAGAGTGATCCACTACTACATTTTCAGGTATACACTATTTTACGTACAAGGCGCCTTCTTAGCTCAGCTGGTAGAGCGCATGGCTTTTAACCATGTAGTCGTGGGTTCGATTCCCACAGACGGCGTTCGTAAATACGTTATGCATCATAAAATTATTTATTAATAAGGCATGTTTGCTTTAATCGTAGTTTGCTCAAGGAAATCAATTGCAAATCTTTATTCTTGTCGAGTGTTTTAATTCACCAAACTCAAGCTCTGGTCATCGTAAAAGGGTGTAGGTTCAAAACTCACTTATGGCAGTATTACGCCTACCAAAATGTGTATAGGTTAATGTCATTTTACGCCATGGAATCAATGCTACACGTTTACGATAGAACAAACGTGCATAGTGACACTACTATCGCATAGAGTAGCGATCCACTACTACATTGGGACATGAAACATTTTTATACTTAGGGTGTATTCTTAGCTCAGCTAGTAGACCGCGTGGATTTTAAGCTAACACATCGTAAAATTATTTTTTACCGAAACATGATTGCTATAATCCTAGTCTATCCGTACAAAGCTATCTGAAATAACGTTAATGCAATACTAATTTTTTTATTGACACATGTTAACCGGCATGTGCCGTCTTAGTTCAGTTGGTAAGCAATATGTCTCTTAATCAAGGGGTTGTGAGTTCGATTACCTTTTTGAGTGTGTAAATATTTTAGTATCTTGTGGAATAGTGATATCACTCACGACCGCATGTTTACCCGTACAACCAATTTTTTTTTACGCCAGCTATCTAAAATAACGTTAATTTAGTAACATTTTTTTAGATTACAAAAAGTTAACATGTATGTGTCGACTTATCTCTGTTGTTATAACACATGAATTTTAGTCAGGCGGTTGTGAGTTTGATTATCTTTTATATTGTGTAAATATTTTAGTGTCGTGTAAAATGATGATATCATCCACGAGCGCATGGTTAAACGTCATGCACATTAGCGTAATTAGAATTTCTATGAACTTGTGTTAGGATCGTCGACTGGTCTATCGACCTTTTAGAATGTGTAGACATTTTTGTATCCTAGAAAACGATGATATCATGATGGATATTGTTACTTTTCTACCTTCCTAAATTCTTTATGCGGATCATGTAAACTTATAGGATTATAGGTTACATGTCGTGTCAAAGTTCTAGTTGGAGATCGATTAATCCCAAACTAGAAGACCCCTAGTTTGGGACATGAACTAAATGAGGTTCCCTAAATTAGAATTTTAATTTCTTCCTTAATAGGCGTATGAGCCTCTAACTAGATTAAGCGAATCATGACGAAGATATGTTCTCCGAGGGAATCGAAAACAATCGAAGATATTTCTGCCTAAACGTGTAAGGGCTAGTAATCAGTTTACGGGGAATGACACTTAAATGGAAGAACAACGCACACATCTGTCACATATGAGAGTGATCCACTACTACATTTTCAGGTATACACTATTTTACGTACAAGGCGCCTTCTTAGCTCAGCTGGTAGAGCGCATGGCTTTTAACCATGTGGTCATGGGTTCGATTCCTACAGACGGCGTTCGTAAATACGTTATGCATCATAAAATTATTTATTAATAAGGCATGTTTGCTTTAATCGTAGTTTGCTCAAGGAAATCAATTGCAAATCTTTATTCTTGTCGAGTGTTTTAATTCACCAAACTCAAGCTCTGGTCATCGTAAAAGGGTGTAGGTTCAAAACTCACTTATGGCAGTATTACGCCTACCAAAATGTGTATAGGTTAATGTCATTTTACGCCATGGAATCAATGCTACACGTTTACGATAGAACAAACGTGCATAGTGACACTACTATCGCATAGAGTAGCGATCCACTACTACATTGGGACATGAAACATTTTTATACTTAGGGTGTATTCTTAGCTCAGCTGGTAGACCGCGTGGATTTTAAGCTAACACATCGTAAAATTATTTTTTACCGAAACATGATTGCTATAATCCTAGTCTATCCGTACAAAGCTATCTGAAATAACGTTAATGCAATACTAATTTTTTTATTGACACATGTTAACCGGCATGTGCCGTCTTAGTTCAGTTGGTAAGCAATATGTCTCTTAATCAAGGGGTTGTGAGTTCGATTACCTTTTTGAGTGTGTAAATATTTTAGTATCTTGTGGAATAGTGATATCACTCACGACCGCATTTTAACCCGTACAACCAATTTTTTTTTACGCCAGCTATCTAAAATAACGTTAATTTAGTAACATTTTTTTAGATTACAAAAAGTTAACATGTATGTGTCGACTTATCTCTGTTGTTATAACACATGAATTTTAGTCAGGCGGTTGTGAGTTTGATTATCTTTTATATTGTGTAAATATTTTAGTGTCGTGTAAAATGATGATATCATCCACGAGCGCATGGTTAAACGTCATGCACATTAGCGTAATTAGAATTTCTATGAACTTGTGTTAGGATCGTCGACTGGTCTATCGACCTTTTAGAATGTGTAGACATTTTTGTATCCTAGAAAACGATGATATCATGATGGATATTGTTACTTTTCTACCTTCCTAAATTCTTTATGCGGATCATGTAAACTTATAGGATTATAGGTTACATGTCGTGTCAAAGTTCTAGTTGGAGATCGATTAATCCCAAACTAGAAGACCCCTAGTTTGGGACATGAACTAAATGAGGTTCCCTAAATTAGAATTTTAATTTCTTCCTTAATAGGCGTATGAGCCTCTAACTAGATTAAGCGAATCATGACGAAGATATGTTCTCCGAGGGAATCGAAAACAATCGAAGATATTTCTGCCTAAACGTGTAAGGGCTAGTAATCAGTTTACGGGGAATGACACTTAAATGGAAGAACAACGCACACATCTGTCACATATGAGAGTGATCCACTACTACATTTTCAGGTATACACTATTTTACGTACAAGGCGCCTTCTTAGCTCAGCTGGTAGAGCGCATGGCTTTTAACCATGTAGTCGTGGGTTCGATTCCCACAGACGGCGTTCGTAAATACGTTATGCATCATAAAATTATTTATTAATAAGGCATGTTTGCTTTAATCGTAGTTTGCTCAAGGAAATCAATTGCAAATCTTTATTCTTGTCGAGTGTTTTAATTCACCAAACTCAAGCTCTGGTCATCGTAAAAGGGTGTAGGTTCAAAACTCACTTATGGCAGTATTACGCCTACCAAAATGTGTATAGGTTAATGTCATTTTACGCCATGGAATCAATGCTACACGTTTACGATAGAACAAACGTGCATAGTGACACTACTATCGCATAGAGTAGCGATCCACTACTACATTGGGACATGAAACATTTTTATACTTAGGGTGTATTCTTAGCTCAGCTGGTAGACCGCGTGGATTTTAAGCTAACACATCGTAAAATTATTTTTTACCGAAACATGATTGCTATAATCCTAGTCTATCCGTACAAAGCTATCTGAAATAACGTTAATGCAATACTAATTTTTTTATTGACACATGTTAACCGGCATGTGCCGTCTTAGTTCAGTTGGTAAGCAATATGTCTCTTAATCAAGGGGTTGTGAGTTCGATTACCTTTTTGAGTGTGTAAATATTTTAGTATCTTGTGGAATAGTGATATCACTCACGACCGCATGTTTACCCGTACAACCAATTTTTTTTTACGCCAGCTATCTAAAATAACGTTAATTTAGTAACATTTTTTTAGATTACAAAAAGTTAACATGTATGTGTCGACTTATCTCTGTTGTTATAACACATGAATTTTAGTCAGGCGGTTGTGAGTTTGATTATCTTTTATATTGTGTAAATATTTTAGTGTCGTGTAAAATGATGATATCATCCACGAGCGCATGGTTAAACGTCATGCACATTAGCGTAATTAGAATTTCTATGAACTTGTGTTAGGATCGTCGACTGGTCTATCGACCTTTTAGAATGTGTAGACATTTTTGTATCCTAGAAAACGATGATATCATGATGGATATTGTTACTTTTCTACCTTCCTAAATTCTTTATGCGGATCATGTAAACTTATAGGATTATAGGTTACATGTCGTGTCAAAGTTCTAGTTGGAGATCGATTAATCCCAAACTAGAAGACCCCTAGTTTGGGACATGAACTAAATGAGGTTCCCTAAATTAGAATTTTAATTTCTTCCTTAATAGGCGTATGAGCCTCTAACTAGATTAAGCGAATCATGACGAAGATATGTTCTCCGAGGGAATCGAAAACAATCGAAGATATTTCTGCCTAAACGTGTAAGGGCTAGTAATCAGTTTACGGGGAATGACACTTAAATGGAAGAACAACGCACACATCTGTCACATATGAGAGTGATCCACTACTACATTTTCAGGTATACACTATTTTACGTACAAGGCGCCTTCTTAGCTCAGCTGGTAGAGCGCATGGCTTTTAACCATGTAGTCGTGGGTTCGATTCCCACAGACGGCGTTCGTAAATACGTTATGCATCATAAAATTATTTATTAATAAGGCATGTTTGCTTTAATCGTAGTTTGCTCAAGGAAATCAATTGCAAATCTTTATTCTTGTCGAGTGTTTTAATTCACCAAACTCAAGCTCTGGTCATCGTAAAAGGGTGTAGGTTCAAAACTCACTTATGGCAGTATTACGCCTACCAAAATGTGTATAGGTTAATGTCATTTTACGCCATGGAATCAATGCTACACGTTTACGATAGAACAAACGTGCATAGTGACACTACTATCGCATAGAGTAGCGATCCACTACTACATTGGGACATGAAACATTTTTATACTTAGGGTGTATTCTTAGCTCAGCTGGTAGACCGCGTGGATTTTAAGCTAACACATCGTAAAATTATTTTTTACCGAAACATGATTGCTATAATCCTAGTCTATCCGTACAAAGCTATCTGAAATAACGTTAATGCAATACTAATTTTTTTATTGACACATGTTTACCGGCATGTGCCGTCTTAGTTCAGTTGGTAAGCAATATGTCTCTTAATCAAGGGGTTGTGAGTTCGATTACCTTTTTGAGTGTGTAAATATTTTAGTATCTTGTGGAATAGTGATATCACTCACGACCGCATGTTTACCCGTACAACCAATTTTTTTTTACGCCAGCTATCTAAAATAACGTTAATTTAGTAACATTTTTTTAGATTACAAAAAGTTAACATGTATGTGTCGACTTATCTCTGTTGTTATAACATATGAATTTTAGTCAGGCGGTTGTGAGTTTGATTATCTTTTATATTGTGTAAATATTTTAGTGTCGTGTAAAATGATGATATCATCCACGAGCGCATGGTTAAACGTCATGCACATTAGCGTAATTAGAATTTCTATGAACTTGTGTTAGGATCGTCGACTGGTCTATCGACCTTTTAGAATGTGTAGACATTTTTGTATCCTAGAAAACGATGATATCATGATGGATATTGTTACTTTTCTACCTTCCTAAATTCTTTATGCGGATCATGTAAACTTATAGGATTATAGGTTACATGTCGTGTCAAAGTTCTAGTTGGAGATCGATTAATCCCAAACTAGAAGACCCCTAGTTTGGGACATGAACTAAATGAGGTTCCCTAAATTAGAATTTTAATTTCTTCCTTAATAGGCGTATGAGCCTCTAACTAGATTAAGTGAATCATGACGAAGATATGTTCTCCGAGGGAATCGAAAACAATCGAAGATATTTCTGCCTAAACGTGTAAGGGCTAGTAATCAGTTTACGGGGAATGACACTTAAATGGAAGAACAACGCACACATCTGTCACATATGAGAGTGATCCACTACTACATTTTCAAGTATACACTATTTTACGTACAAGGCGCCTTCTTAGCTCAGCTGGTAGAGCGCATGGCTTTTAACCATGTAGTCGTGGGTTCGATTCCCACAGACGGCGTTCGTAAATACGTTATGCATCATAAAATTATTTATTAATAAGGCATGTTTGCTTTAATCGTAGTTTGCTCAAGGAAATCAATTGCAAATCTTTATTCTTGTCGAGTGTTTTAATTCACCAAACTCAAGCTCTGGTCATCGTAAAAGGGTGTAGGTTCAAAACTCACTTATGGCAGTATTACGCCTACCAAAATGTGTATAGGTTAATGTCATTTTACGCCATGGAATCAATGCTACACGTTTACGATAGAACAAACGTGCATAGTGACACTACTATCGCATAGAGTAGCGATCCACTACTACATTGGGACATGAAACATTTTTATACTTAGGGTGTATTCTTAGCTCAGCTGGTAGACCGCGTGGATTTTAAGCTAACACATCGTAAAATTATTTTTTACCGAAACATGATTGCTATAATCCTAGTCTATCCGTACAAAGCTATCTGAAATAACGTTAATGCAATACTAATTTTTTTATTGACACATGTTAACCGGCATGTGCCGTCTTAGTTCAGTTGGTAAGCAATATGTCTCTTAATCAAGGGGTTGTGAGTTCGATTACCTTTTTGAGTGTGTAAATATTTTAGTATCTTGTGGAATAGTGATATCACTCACGACCGCATGTTTACCCGTACAACCAATTTTTTTTTACGCCAGCTATCTAAAATAACGTTAATTTAGTAACATTTTTTTAGATTACAAAAAGTTAACATGTATGTGTCGACTTATCTCTGTTGTTATAACATATGAATTTTAGTCAGGCGGTTGTGAGTTTGATTATCTTTTATATTGTGTAAATATTTTAGTGTCGTGTAAAATGATGATATCATCCACGAGCGCATGGTTAAACGTCATGCACATTAGCGTAATTAGAATTTCTATGAACTTGTGTTAGGATCGTCGACTGGTCTATCGACCTTTTAGAATGTGTAGACATTTTTGTATCCTAGAAAACGATGATATCATGATGGATATTGTTACTTTTCTACCTTCCTAAATTCTTTATGCGGATCATGTAAACTTATAGGATTATAGGTTACATGTCGTGTCAAAGTTCTAGTTGGAGATCGATTAATCCCAAACTAGAAGACCCCTAGTTTGGGACATGAACTAAATGAGGTTCCCTAAATTAGAATTTTAATTTCTTCCTTAATAGGCGTATGAGCCTCTAACTAGATTAAGCGAATCATGACGAAGATATGTTCTCCGAGGGAATCGAAAACAATCGAAGATATTTCTGCCTAAACGTGTAAGGGCTAGTAATCAGTTTACGGGGAATGACACTTAAATGGAAGAACAACGCACACATCTGTCACATATGAGAGTGATCCACTACTACATTTTCAGGTATACACTATTTTACGTACAAGGCGCCTTCTTAGCTCAGCTGGTAGAGCGCATGGCTTTTAACCATGTAGTCGTGGGTTCGATTCCCACAGACGGCGTTCGTAAATACGTTATGCATCATAAAATTATTTATTAATAAGGCATGTTTGCTTTAATCGTAGTTTGCTCAAGGAAATCAATTGCAAATCTTTATTCTTGTCGAGTGTTTTAATTCACCAAACTCAAGCTCTGGTCATCGTAAAAGGGTGTAGGTTCAAAACTCACTTATGGCAGTATTACGCCTACCAAAATGTGTATAGGTTAATGTCATTTTACGCCATGGAATCAATGCTACACGTTTACGATAGAACAAACGTGCATAGTGACACTACTATCGCATAGAGTAGCGATCCACTACTACATTGGGACATGAAACATTTTTATACTTAGGGTGTATTCTTAGCTCAGCTGGTAGACCGCGTGGATTTTAAGCTAACACATCGTAAAATTATTTTTTACCGAAACATGATTGCTATAATCCTAGTCTATCCGTACAAAGCTATCTGAAATAACGTTAATGCAATACTAATTTTTTTATTGACACATGTTAACCGGCATGTGCCGTCTTAGTTCAGTTGGTAAGCAATATGTCTCTTAATCAAGGGGTTGTGAGTTCGATTACCTTTTTGAGTGTGTAAATATTTTAGTATCTTGTGGAATAGTGATATCACTCACGACCGCATGTTTACCCGTACAACCAATTTTTTTTTACGCCAGCTATCTAAAATAACGTTAATTTAGTAACATTTTTTTAGATTACAAAAAGTTAACATGTATGTGTCGACTTATCTCTGTTGTTATAACATATGAATTTTAGTCAGGCGGTTGTGAGTTTGATTATCTTTTATATTGTGTAAATATTTTAGTGTCGTGTAAAATGATGATATCATCCACGAGCGCATGGTTAAACGTCATGCACATTAGCGTAATTAGAATTTCTATGAACTTGTGTTAGGATCGTCGACTGGTCTATCGACCTTTTAGAATGTGTAGACATTTTTGTATCCTAGAAAACGATGATATCATGATGGATATTGTTACTTTTCTACCTTCCTAAATTCTTTATGCGGATCATGTAAACTTATAGGATTATAGGTTACATGTCGTGTCAAAGTTCTAGTTGGAGATCGATTAATCCCAAACTAGAAGACCCCTAGTTTGGGACATGAACTAAATGAGGTTCCCTAAATTAGAATTTTAATTTCTTCCTTAATAGGCGTATGAGCCTCTAACTAGATTAAGCGAATCATGACGAAGATATGTTCTCCGAGGGAATCGAAAACAATCGAAGATATTTCTGCCTAAACGTGTAAGGGCTAGTAATCAGTTTACGGGGAATGACACTTAAATGGAAGAACAACGCACACATCTGTCACATATGAGAGTGATCCACTACTACATTTTCAGGTATACACTATTTTACGTACAAGGCGCCTTCTTAGCTCAGCTGGTAGAGCGCATGGCTTTTAACCATGTAGTCGTGGGTTCGATTCCCACAGACGGCGTTCGTAAATACGTTATGCATCATAAAATTATTTATTAATAAGGCATGTTTGCTTTAATCGTAGTTTGCTCAAGGAAATCAATTGCAAATCTTTATTCTTGTCGAGTGTTTTAATTCACCAAACTCAAGCTCTGGTCATCGTAAAAGGGTGTAGGTTCAAAACTCACTTATGGCAGTATTACGCCTACCAAAATGTGTATAGGTTAATGTCATTTTACGCCATGGAATCAATGCTACACGTTTACGATAGAACAAACGTGCATAGTGACACTACTATCGCATAGAGTAGCGATCCACTACTACATTGGGACATGAAACATTTTTATACTTAGGGTGTATTCTTAGCTCAGCTAGTAGACCGCGTGGATTTTAAGCTAACACATCGTAAAATTATTTTTTACCGAAACATGATTGCTATAATCCTAGTCTATCCGTACAAAGCTATCTGAAATAACGTTAATGCAATACTAATTTTTTTATTGACACATGTTAACCGGCATGTGCCGTCTTAGTTCAGTTGGTAAGCAATATGTCTCTTAATCAAGGGGTTGTGAGTTCGATTACCTTTTTGAGTGTGTAAATATTTTAGTATCTTGTGGAATAGTGATATCACTCACGACCGCATGTTTACCCGTACAACCAATTTTTTTTTACGCCAGCTATCTAAAATAACGTTAATTTAGTAACATTTTTTTAGATTACAAAAAGTTAACATGTATGTGTCGACTTATCTCTGTTGTTATAACACATGAATTTTAGTCAGGCGGTTGTGAGTTTGA
Organism: Chamaenerion angustifolium; assembly: GCA_946814005.1. Classification (NCBI taxonomy): domain Eukaryota; kingdom Viridiplantae; phylum Streptophyta; class Magnoliopsida; order Myrtales; family Onagraceae; genus Chamaenerion; species Chamaenerion angustifolium. Next base: position 32,354,407 of record OX328272.1, read on the forward strand.
TTATCTTTTATATTGTGTAAATATTTTAGTGTCGTGTAAAATGATGATATCATCCACGAGCGCATGGTTAAACGTCATGCACATTAGCGTAATTAGAATTTCTATGAACTTGTGTTAGGATCGTCGACTGGTCTATCGACCTTTTAGAATGTGTAGACATTTTTGTATCCTAGAAAACGATGATATCATGATGGATATTGTTACTTTTCTACCTTCCTAAATTCTTTATGCGGATCATGTAAACTTATAGGATTATAGGTTACATGTCGTGTCAAAGTTCTAGTTGGAGATCGATTAATCCCAAACTAGAAGACCCCTAGTTTGGGACATGAACTAAATGAGGTTCCCTAAATTAGAATTTTAATTTCTTCCTTAATAGGCGTATGAGCCTCTAACTAGATTAAGCGAATCATGACGAAGATATGTTCTCCGAGGGAATCGAAAACAATCGAAGATATTTCTGCCTAAACGTGTAAGGGCTAGTAATCAGTTTACGGGGAATGACACTTAAATGGAAGAACAACGCACACATCTGTCACATATGAGAGTGATCCACTACTACATTTTCAGGTATACACTATTTTACGTACAAGGCGCCTTCTTAGCTCAGCTGGTAGAGCGCATGGCTTTTAACCATGTAGTCGTGGGTTCGATTCCCACAGACGGCGTTCGTAAATACGTTATGCATCATAAAATTATTTATTAATAAGGCATGTTTGCTTTAATCGTAGTTTGCTCAAGGAAATCAATTGCAAATCTTTATTCTTGTCGAGTGTTTTAATTCACCAAACTCAAGCTCTGGTCATCGTAAAAGGGTGTAGGTTCAAAACTCACTTCTGGCAGTATTACGCCTACCAAAATGTGTATAGGTTAATGTCATTTTACGCCATGGAATCAATGCTACACGTTTACGATAGAACAAACGTGCATAGTGACACTACTATCGCATAGAGTAGCGATCCACTACTACATTGGGACATGAAACATTTTTATACTTAGGGTGTATTCTTAGCTCAGCTAGTAGACCGCGTGGATTTTAAGCTAACACATCGTAAAATTATTTTTTACCGAAACATGATTGCTATAATCCTAGTCTATCCGTACAAAGCTATCTGAAATAACGTTAATGCAATACTAATTTTTTTATTGACACATGTTAACCGGCATGTGCCGTCTTAGTTCAGTTGGTAAGCAATATGTCTCTTAATCAAGGGGTTGTGAGTTCGATTACCTTTTTGAGTGTGTAAATATTTTAGTATCTTGTGGAATAGTGATATCACTCACGACCGCATGTTTACCCGTACAACCAATTTTTTTTTACGCCAGCTATCTAAAATAACGTTAATTTAGTAACATTTTTTTAGATTACAAAAAGTTAACATGTATGTGTCGACTTATCTCTGTTGTTATAACACATGAATTTTAGTCAGGCGGTTGTGAGTTTGATTATCTTTTATATTGTGTAAATATTTTAGTGTCGTGTAAAATGATGATATCATCCACGAGCGCATGGTTAAACGTCATGCACATTAGCGTAATTAGAATTTCTATGAACTTGTGTTAGGACCGTCGACTGGTCTATCGACCTTTTAGAATGTGTAGACATTTTTGTATCCTAGAAAACGATGATATCATGATGGATATTGTTACTTTTCTACCTTCCTAAATTCTTTATGCGGATCATGTAAACTTATAGGATTATAGGTTACATGTCGTGTCAAAGTTCTAGTTGGAGATCGATTAATCCCAAACTAGAAGACCCCTAGTTTGGGACATGAACTAAATGAGGTTCCCTAAATTAGAATTTTAATTTCTTCCTTAATAGGCGTATGAGCCTCTAACTAGATTAAGCGAATCATGACGAAGATATGTTCTCCGAGGGAATCGAAAACAATCGAAGATATTTCTGCCTAAACGTGTAAGGGCTAGTAATCAGTTTACGGGGAATGACACTTAAATGGAAGAACAACGCACACATCTGTCACATATGAGAGTGATCCACTACTACATTTTCAGGTATACACTATTTTACGTACAAGGCGCCTTCTTTGCTCAGCTGGTAGAGCGCATGGCTTTTAACCATGTGGTCATGGGTTCGATTCCCACAGACGGCGTTCGTAAATATGTTATGCATCATAAAATTATTTATTAATAAGGCATGTTTGCTTTAATCGTAGTTTGCTCAAGGAAATCAATTGGAAATCTTTATTCTTGTCGAGTGTTTTAATTCACCAAACTCAAGCTCTGGTCATCGTAAAAGGGTGTAGGTTCAAAACTCACTTATGGCAGTATTACGCCTACCAAAATGAGTATAGGTTAATGTCATTTTACGCCATGGAATCAATGCGACACGTTTACGATAGAACAAACGTGCATAGTGACACTACTATCGCATAGAGTAGCGATCCACTACTACATTGGGACATGAAACATTTTTATACTTAGGGTGTATTCTTAGCTCAGCTGGTAGACCGCGTGGATTTTAAGCTAACACATCGTAAAATTATTTTTTACCGAAACATGATTGCTATAATCCTAGTCTATCCGTACAAAGCTATCTGAAATAACATTAATGCAATACTAATTTTTTTATTGACACATGTTAACCGGCATGTGCCGTCTTAGTTCAGTTGGTAAGCAATATGTCTCTTAATCAAGGGGTTGTGAGTTCGATTACCTTTTTGAGTGTGTAAATATTTTAGTATCTTGTGGAATAGTGATATCACTCACGACCGCATGTTTACCCGTACAACCAATTTTTTTTTACGCCAGCTATCTAAAATAACGTTAATTTAGTAACATTTTTTTAGATTACAAAAAGTTAACATGTATGTGTCGACTTATCTCTGTTGTTATAACACATGAATTTTAGTCAGGCGGTTGTGAGTTTGATTATCTTTTATATTGTGTAAATATTTTAGTGTCGTGTAAAATGATGATATCATCCACGAGCGCATGGTTAAACGTCATGCACATTAGCGTAATTAGAATTTCTATGAACTTGTGTTAGGATCGTCGACTGGTCTATCGACCTTTTAGAATGTGTAGACATTTTTGTATCCTAGAAAACGATGATATCATGATGGATATTGTTACTTTTCTACCTTCCTAAATTCTTTATGCGGATCATGTAAACTTATAGGATTATAGGTTACATGTCGTGTCAAAGTTCTAGTTGGAGATCGATTAATCCCAAACTAGAAGACCCCTAGTTTGGGACATGAACTAAATGAGGTTCCCTAAATTAGAATTTTAATTTCTTCCTTAATAGGCGTATGAGCCTCTAACTAGATTAAGCGAATCATGACGAAGATATGTTCTCCGAGGGAATCGAAAACAATCGAAGATATTTCTGCCTAAACGTGTAAGGGCTAGTAATCAGTTTACGGGGAATGACACTTAAATGGAAGAACAACGCACACATCTGTCACATATGAGAGTGATCCACTACTACATTTTCAGGTATACACTATTTTACGTACAAGGCGCCTTCTTAGCTCAGCTGGTAGAGCGCATGGCTTTTAACCATGTGGTCGTGGGTTCGATTCCCACAGACGGCGTTCGTAAATACGTTATGCATCATAAAATTATTTATTAATAAGGCATGTTTGCTTTAATCGTAGTTTGCTCAAGGAAATCAATTGCAAATCTTTATTCTTGTCGAGTGTTTTAATTCACCAAACTCAAGCTCTGGTCATCGTAAAAGGGTGTAGGTTCAAAACTCACTTATGGCAGTATTACGCCTACCAAAATGTGTATAGGTTAATGTCATTTTACGCCATGGAATCAATGCGACACGTTTACGATAGAACAAACGTGCATAGTGACACTACTATCGCATAGAGTAGCGATCCACTACTACATTGGGACATGAAACATTTTTATACTTAGGGTGTATTCTTAGCTCAGCTGGTAGACCGCGTGGATTTTAAGCTAACACATCGTAAAATTATTTTTTACCGAAACATGATTGCTATAATCCTAGTCTATCCGTACAAAGCTATCTGAAATAACGTTAATGCAATACTAATTTTTTTATTGACACATGTTAACCGGCATGTGCCGTCTTAGTTCAGTTGGTAAGCAATATGTCTCTTAATCAAGGGGTTGTGAGTTCGATTACCTTTTTGAGTGTGTAAATATTTTAGTATCTTGTGGAATAGTGATATCACTCACGACCGCATGTTTACCCGTACAACCAATTTTTTTTTACGCCAGCTATCTAAAATAACGTTAATTTAGTAACATTTTTTTAGATTACAAAAAGTTAACATGTATGTGTCGACTTATCTCTGTTGTTATAACACATGAATTTTAGTCAGGCGGTTGTGAGTTTGATTATCTTTTATATTGTGTAAATATTTTAGTGTCGTGTAAAATGATGATATCATCCACGAGCGCATGGTTAAACGTCATGCACATTAGCGTAATTAGAATTTCTATGAACTTGTGTTAGGATCGTCGACTGGTCTATCGACCTTTTAGAATGTGTAGACATTTTTGTATCCTAGAAAACGATGATATCATGATGGATATTGTTACTTTTCTACCTTCCTAAATTCTTTATGCGGATCATGTAAACTTATAGGATTATAGGTTACATGTCGTGTCAAAGTTCTAGTTGGAGATCGATTAATCCCAAACTAGAAGACCCCTAGTTTGGGACATGAACTAAATGAGGTTCCCTAAATTAGAATTTTAATTTCTTCCTTAATAGGCGTATGAGCCTCTAACTAGATTAAGCGAATCATGACGAAGATATGTTCTCCGAGGGAATCGAAAACAATCGAAGATATTTCTGCCTAAACGTGTAAGGGCTAGTAATCAGTTTACGGGGAATGACACTTAAATGGAAGAACAACGCACACATCTGTCACATATGAGAGTGATCCACTACTACATTTTCAGGTATACACTATTTTACGTACAAGGCGCCTTCTTAGCTCAGCTGGTAGAGCGCATGGCTTTTAACCATGTGGTCGTGGGTTCGATTCCCACAGACGGCGTTCGTAAATACGTTATGCATCATAAAATTATTTATTAATAAGGCATGTTTGCTTTAATCGTAGTTTGCTCAAGGAAATCAATTGCAAATCTTTATTCTTGTCGAGTGTTTTAATTCACCAAACTCAAGCTCTGGTCATCGTAAAAGGGTGTAGGTTCAAAACTCACTTATGGCAGTATTACGCCTACCAAAATGTGTATAGGTTAATGTCATTTTACGCCATGGAATCAATGCGACACGTTTACGATAGAACAAACGTGCATAGTGACACTACTATCGCATAGAGTAGCGATCCACTACTACATTGGGACATGAAACATTTTTATACTTAGGGTGTATTCTTAGCTCAGCTGGTAGACCGCGTGGATTTTAAGCTAACACATCGTAAAATTATTTTTTACCGAAACATGATTGCTATAATCCTAGTCTATCCGTACAAAGCTATCTGAAATAACGTTAATGCAATACTAATTTTTTTATTGACACATGTTAACCGGCATGTGCCGTCTTAGTTCAGTTGGTAAGCAATATGTCTCTTAATCAAGGGGTTGTGAGTTCGATTACCTTTTTGAGTGTGTAAATATTTTAGTATCTTGTGGAATAGTGATATCACTCACGACCGCATGTTTACCCGTACAACCAATTTTTTTTTACGCCAGCTATCTAAAATAACGTTAATTTAGTAACATTTTTTTAGATTACAAAAAGTTAACATGTATGTGTCGACTTATCTCTGTTGTTATAACACATGAATTTTAGTCAGGCGGTTGTGAGTTTGATTATCTTTTATATTGTGTAAATATTTTAGTGTCGTGTAAAATGATGATATCATCCACGAGCGCATGGTTAAACGTCATGCACATTAGCGTAATTAGAATTTCTATGAACTTGTGTTAGGATCGTCGACTGGTCTATCGACCTTTTAGAATGTGTAGACATTTTTGTATCCTAGAAAACGATGATATCATGATGGATATTGTTACTTTTCTACCTTCCTAAATTCTTTATGCGGATCATGTAAACTTATAGGATTATAGGTTACATGTCGTGTCAAAGTTCTAGTTGGAGATCGATTAATCCCAAACTAGAAGACCCCTAGTTTGGGACATGAACTAAATGAGGTTCCCTAAATTAGAATTTTAATTTCTTCCTTAATAGGCGTATGAGCCTCTAACTAGATTAAGCGAATCATGACGAAGATATGTTCTCCGAGGGAATCGAAAACAATCGAAGATATTTCTGCCTAAACGTGTAAGGGCTAGTAATCAGTTTACGGGGAATGACACTTAAATGGAAGAACAACGCACACATCTGTCACATATGAGAGTGATCCACTACTACATTTTCAGGTATACACTATTTTACGTACAAGGCGCCTTCTTAGCTCAGCTGGTAGAGCGCATGGCTTTTAACCATGTGGTCGTGGGTTCGATTCCCACAGACGGCGTTCGTAAATACGTTATGCATCATAAAATTATTTATTAATAAGGCATGTTTGCTTTAATCGTAGTTTGCTCAAGGAAATCAATTGCAAATCTTTATTCTTGTCGAGTGTTTTAATTCACCAAACTCAAGCTCTGGTCATCGTAAAAGGGTGTAGGTTCAAAACTCACTTATGGCAGTATTACGCCTACCAAAATGTGTATAGGTTAATGTCATTTTACGCCATGGAATCAATGCTACACGTTTACGATAGAACAAACGTGCATAGTGACACTACTATCGCATAGAGTAGCGATCCACTACTACATTGGGACATGAAACATTTTTATACTTAGGGTGTATTCTTAGCTCAGCTAGTAGACCGCGTGGATTTTAAGCTAACACATCGTAAAATTATTTTTTACCGAAACATGATTGCTATAATCCTAGTCTATCCGTACAAAGCTATCTGAAATAACGTTAATGCAATACTAATTTTTTTATTGACACATGTTAACCGGCATGTGCCGTCTTAGTTCAGTTGGTAAGCAATATGTCTCTTAATCAAGGGGTTGTGAGTTCGATTACCTTTTTGAGTGTGTAAATATTTTAGTATCTTGTGGAATAGTGATATCACTCACGACCGCATGTTTACCCGTACAACCAATTTTTTTTTACGCCAGCTATCTAAAATAACGTTAATTTAGTAACATTTTTTTAGATTACAAAAAGTTAACATGTATGTGTCGACTTATCTCTGTTGTTATAACACATGAATTTTAGTCAGGCGGTTGTGAGTTTGATTATCTTTTATATTGTGTAAATATTTTAGTGTCGTGTAAAATGATGATATCATCCACGAGCGCATGGTTAAACGTCATGCACATTAGCGTAATTAGAATTTCTATGAACTTGTGTTAGGATCGTCGACTGGTCTATCGACCTTTTAGAATGTGTAGACATTTTTGTATCCTAGAAAACGATGATATCATGATGGATATTGTTACTTTTCTACCTTCCTAAATTCTTTATGCGGATCATGTAAACTTATAGGATTATAGGTTACATGTCGTGTCAAAGTTCTAGTTGGAGATCGATTAATCCCAAACTAGAAGACCCCTAGTTTGGGACATGAACTAAATGAGGTTCCCTAAATTAGAATTTTAATTTCTTCCTTAATAGGCGTATGAGCCTCTAACTAGATTAAGCGAATCATGACGAAGATATGTTCTCCGAGGGAATCGAAAACAATCGAAGATATTTCTGCCTAAACGTGTAAGGGCTAGTAATCAGTTTACGGGGAATGACACTTAAATGGAAGAACAACGCACACATCTGTCACATATGAGAGTGATCCACTACTACATTTTCAGGTATACACTATTTTACGTACAAGGCGCCTTCTTAGCTCAGCTGGTAGAGCGCATGGCTTTTAACCATGTGGTCGTGGGTTCGATTCCCACAGACGGCGTTCGTAAATACGTTATGCATCATAAAATTATTTATTAATAAGGCATGTTTGCTTTAATCGTAGTTTGCTCAAGGAAATCAATTGCAAATCTTTATTCTTGTCGAGTGTTTTAATTCACCAAACTCAAGCTCTGGTCATCGTAAAAGGGTGTAGGTTCAAAACTCACTTATGGCAGTATTACGCCTACCAAAATGTGTATAGGTTAATGTCATTTTACGCCATGGAATCAATGCGACACGTTTACGATAGAACAAACGTGCATAGTGACACTACTATCGCATAGAGTAGCGATCCACTACTACATTGGGACATGAAACATTTTTATACTTAGGGTGTATTCTTAGCTCAGCTGGTAGACCGCGTGGATTTTAAGCTAACACATCGTAAAATTATTTTTTACCGAAACATGATTGCTATAATCCTAGTCTATCCGTACAAAGCTATCTGAAATAACGTTAATGCAATACTAATTTTTTTATTGACACATGTTAACCGGCATGTGCCGTCTTAGTTCAGTTGGTAAGCAATATGTCTCTTAATCAAGGGGTTGTGAGTTCGATTACCTTTTTGAGTGTGTAAATATTTTAGTATCTTGTGGAATAGTGATATCACTCACGACCGCATGTTTACCCGTACAACCAATTTTTTTTTACGCCAGCTATCTAAAATAACGTTAATTTAGTAACATTTTTTTAGATTACAAAAAGTTAACATGTATGTGTCGACTTATCTCTGTTGTTATAACACATGAATTTTAGTCAGGCGGTTGTGAGTTTGATTATCTTTTATATTGTGTAAATATTTTAGTGTCGTGTAAAATGATGATATCATCCACGAGCGCATGGTTAAACGTCATGCACATTAGCGTAATTAGAATTTCTATGAACTTGTGTTAGGATCGTCGACTGGTCTATCGACCTTTTAGAATGTGTAGACATTTTTGTATCCTAGAAAACGATGATATCATGATGGATATTGTTACTTTTCTACCTTCCTAAATTCTTTATGCGGATCATGTAAACTTATAGGATTATAGGTTACATGTCGTGTCAAAGTTCTAGTTGGAGATCGATTAATCCCAAACTAGAAGACCCCTAGTTTGGGACATGAACTAAATGAGGTTCCCTAAATTAGAATTTTAATTTCTTCCTTAATAGGCGTATGAGCCTCTAACTAGATTAAGCGAATCATGACGAAGATATGTTCTCCGAGGGAATCGAAAACAATCGAAGATATTTCTGCCTAAACGTGTAAGGGCTAGTAATCAGTTTACGGGGAATGACACTTAAATGGAAGAACAACGCACACATCTGTCACATATGAGAGTGATCCACTACTACATTTTCAGGTATACACTATTTTACGTACAAGGCGCCTTCTTAGCTCAGCTGGTAGAGCGCATGGCTTTTAACCATGTGGTCGTGGGTTCGATTCCCACAGACGGCGTTCGTAAATACGTTATGCATCATAAAATTATTTATTAATAAGGCATGTTTGCTTTAATCGTAGTTTGCTCAAGGAAATCAATTGCAAATCTTTATTCTTGTCGAGTGTTTTAATTCACCAAACTCAAGCTCTGGTCATCGTAAAAGGGTGTAGGTTCAAAACTCACTTATGGCAGTATTACGCCTACCAAAATGTGTATAGGTTAATGTCATTTTACGCCATGGAATCAATGCGACACGTTTACGATAGAACAAACGTGCATAGTGACACTACTATCGCATAGAGTAGCGATCCACTACTACATTGGGACATGAAACATTTTTATACTTAGGGTGTATTCTTAGCTCAGCTGGTAGACCGCGTGGATTTTAAGCTAACACATCGTAAAATTATTTTTTACCGAAACATGATTGCTATAATCCTAGTCTATCCGTACAAAGCTATCTGAAATAACGTTAATGCAATACTAATTTTTTTATTGACACATGTTAACCGGCATGTGCCGTCTTAGTTCAGTTGGTAAGCAATATGTCTCTTAATCAAGGGGTTGTGAGTTCGATTACCTTTTTGAGTGTGTAAATATTTTAGTATCTTGTGGAATAGTGATATCACTCACGACCGCATGTTTACCCGTACAACCAATTTTTTTTTACGCCAGCTATCTAAAATAACGTTAATTTAGTAACATTTTTTTAGATTACAAAAAGTTAACATGTATGTGTCGACTTATCTCTGTTGTTATAACACATGAATTTTAGTCAGGCGGTTGTGAGTTTGATTATCTTTTATATTGTGTAAATATTTTAGTGTCGTGTAAAATGATGATATCATCCACGAGCGCATGGTTAAACGTCATGCACATTAGCGTAATTAGAATTTCTATGAACTTGTGTTAGGATCGTCGACTGGTCTATCGACCTTTTAGAATGTGTAGACATTTTTGTATCCTAGAAAACGATGATATCATGATGGATATTGTTACTTTTCTACCTTCCTAAATTCTTTATGCGGATCATGTAAACTTATAGGATTATAGGTTACATGTCGTGTCAAAGTTCTAGTTGGAGATCGATTAATCCCAAACTAGAAGACCCCTAGTTTGGGACATGAACTAAATGAGGTTCCCTAAATTAGAATTTTAATTTCTTCCTTAATAGGCGTATGAGCCTCTAACTAGATTAAGCGAATCATGACGAAGATATGTTCTCCGAGGGAATCGAAAACAATCGAAGATATTTCTGCCTAAACGTGTAAGGGCTAGTAATCAGTTTACGGGGAATGACACTTAAATGGAAGAACAACGCACACATCTGTCACATATGAGAGTGATCCACTACTACATTTTCAGGTATACACTATTTTACGTACAAGGCGCCTTCTTAGCTCAGCTGGTAGAGCGCATGGCTTTTAACCATGTGGTCGTGGGTTCGATTCCCACAGACGGCGTTCGTAAATACGTTATGCATCATAAAATTATTTATTAATAAGGCATGTTTGCTTTAATCGTAGTTTGCTCAAGGAAATCAATTGCAAATCTTTATTCTTGTCGAGTGTTTTAATTCACCAAACTCAAGCTCTGGTCATCGTAAAAGGGTGTAGGTTCAAAACTCACTTATGGCAGTATTACGCCTACCAAAATGTGTATAGGTTAATGTCATTTTACGCCATGGAATCAATGCTACACGTTTACGATAGAACAAACGTGCATAGTGACACTACTATCGCATAGAGTAGCGATCCACTACTACATTGGGACATGAAACATTTTTATACTTAGGGTGTATTCTTAGCTCAGCTAGTAGACCGCGTGGATTTTAAGCTAACACATCGTAAAATTATTTTTTACCGAAACATGATTGCTATAATCCTAGTCTATCCGTACAAAGCTATCTGAAATAACGTTAATGCAATACTAATTTTTTTATTGACACATGTTAACCGGCATGTGCCGTCTTAGTTCAGTTGGTAAGCAATATGTCTCTTAATCAAGGGGTTGTGAGTTCGATTACCTTTTTGAGTGTGTAAATATTTTAGTATCTTGTGGAATAGTGATATCACTCACGACCGCATGTTTACCCGTACAACCAATTTTTTTTTACGCCAGCTATCTAAAATAACGTTAATTTAGTAACATTTTTTTAGATTACAAAAAGTTAACATGTATGTGTCGACTTATCTCTGTTGTTATAACACATGAATTTTAGTCAGGCGGTTGTGAGTTTGATTATCTTTTATATTGTGTAAATATTTTAGTGTCGTGTAAAATGATGATATCATCCACGAGCGCATGGTTAAACGTCATGCACATTAGCGTAATTAGAATTTCTATGAACTTGTGTTAGGATCGTCGACTGGTCTATCGACCTTTTAGAATGTGTAGACATTTTTGTATCCTAGAAAACGATGATATCATGATGGATATTGTTACTTTTCTACCTTCCTAAATTCTTTATGCGGATCATGTAAACTTATAGGATTATAGGTTACATGTCGTGTCAAAGTTCTAGTTGGAGATCGATTAATCCCAAACTAGAAGACCCCTAGTTTGGGACATGAACTAAATGAGGTTCCCTAAATTAGAATTTTAATTTCTTCCTTAATAGGCGTATGAGCCTCTAACTAGATTAAGCGAATCATGACGAAGATATGTTCTCCGAGGGAATCGAAAACAATCGAAGATATTTCTGCCTAAACGTGTAAGGGCTAGTAATCAGTTTACGGGGAATGACACTTAAATGGAAGAACAACGCACACATCTGTCACATATGAGAGTGATCCACTACTACATTTTCAGGTATACACTATTTTACGTACAAGGCGCCTTCTTAGCTCAGCTGGTAGAGCGCATGGCTTTTAACCATGTGGTCATGGGTTCGATTCCCACAGACGGCGTTCGTAAATATGTTATGCATCATAAAATTATTTATTAATAAGGCATGTTTGCTTTAATCGTAGTTTGCTCAAGGAAATCAATTGCAAATCTTTATTCTTGTCGAGTGTTTTAATTCACCAAACTCAAGCTCTGGTCATCGTAAAAGGGTGTAGGTTCAAAACTCACTTATGGCAGTATTACGCCTACCAAAATGTGTATAGGTTAATGTCATTTTACGCCATGGAATCAATGCGACACGTTTACGATAGAACAAACGTGCATAGTGACACTACTATCGCATAGAGTAGCGATCCACTACTACATTGGGACATGAAACATTTTTATACTTAGGGTGTATTCTTAGCTCAGCTGGTAGACCGCGTGGATTTTAAGCTAACACATCGTAAAATTATTTTTTACCGAAACATGATTGCTATAATCCTAGTCTATCCGTACAAAGCTATCTGAAATAACGTTAATGCAATACTAATTTTTTTATTGACACATGTTAACCGGCATGTGCCGTCTTAGTTCAGTTGGTAAGCAATATGTCTCTTAATCAAGGGGTTGTGAGTTCGATTACCTTTTTGAGTGTGTAAATATTTTAGTATCTTGTGGAATAGTGATATCACTCACGACCGCATGTTTACCCGTACAACCAATTTTTTTTTACGCCAGCTATCTAAAATAACGTTAATTTAGTAACATTTTTATAGATTACAAAAAGTTAACATGTATGTGTCGACTTATCTCTGTTGTTATAACACATGAATTTTAGTCAGGCGGTTGTGAGTTTGATTATCTTTTATATTGTGTAAATATTTTAGTGTCGTGTAAAATGATGATATCATCCACGAGCGCATGGTTAAACGTCATGCACATTAGCGTAATTAGAATTTCTATGAACTTGTGTTAGGATCGTCGACTGGTCTATCGACCTTTTAGAATGTGTAGACATTTTTGTATCCTAGAAAACGATGATATCATGATGGATATTGTTACTTTTCTACCTTCCTAAATTCTTTATGCGGATCATGTAAACTTATAGGATTATAGGTTACATGTCGTGTCAAAGTTCTAGTTGGAGATCGATTAATCCCAAACTAGAAGACCCCTAGTTTGGGACATGAACTAAATGAGGTTCCCTAAATTAGAATTTTAATTTCTTCCTTAATAGGCGTATGAGCCTCTAACTAGATTAAGCGAATCATGACGAAGATATGTTCTCCGAGGGAATCGAAAACAATCGAAGATATTTCTGCCTAAACGTGTAAGGGCTAGTAATCAGTTTACGGGGAATGACACTTAAATGGAAGAACAACGCACACATCTGTCACATATGAGAGTGATCCACTACTACATTTTCAGGTATACACTATTTTACGTACAAGGCGCCTTCTTAGCTCAGCTGGTAGAGCGCATGGCTTTTAACCATGTGGTCATGGGTTCGATTCCCACAGACGGCGTTCGTAAATATGTTATGCATCATAAAATTATTTATTAATAAGGCATGTTTGCTTTAATCGTAGTTTGCTCAAGGAAATCAATTGCAAATCTTTATTCTTGTCGAGTGTTTTAATTCACCAAACTCAAGCTCTAGTCATCGTAAAAGGGTGTAGGTTCAAAACTCACTTATGGCAGTATTACGCCTACCAAAATGTGTATAGGTTAATGTCATTTTACGCCATGGAATCAATGCGACACGTTTACGATAGAACAAACGTGCATAGTGACACTACTATCGCATAGAGTAGCGATCCACTACTACATTGGGACATGAAACATTTTTATACTTAGGGTGTATTCTTAGCTCAGCTGGTAGACCGCGTGGATTTTAAGCTAACACATCGTAAAATTATTTTTTACCGAAACATGATTGCTATAATCCTAGTCTATCCGTACAAAGCTATCTGAAATAACGTTAATGCAATACTAATTTTTTTATTGACACATGTTAACCGGCATGTGCCGTCTTAGTTCAGTTGGTAAGCAATATGTCTCTTAATCAAGGGGTTGTGAGTTCGATTACCTTTTTGAGTGTGTAAATATTTTAGTATCTTGTGGAATAGTGATATCACTCACGACCGCATGTTTACCCGTACAACCAATTTTTTTTTACGCCAGCTATCTAAAATAACGTTAATTTAGTAACATTTTTATAGATTACAAAAAGTTAATATGTATGTGTCGACTTATCTCTGTTGTTATAACACATGAATTTTAGTCAGGCGGTTGTGAGTTTGATTATCTTTTATATTGTGTAAATATTTTAGTGTCGTGTAAAATGATGATATCATCCACGAGCGCATGGTTAAACGTCATGCACATTAGCGTAATTAGAATTTCTATGAACTTGTGTTAGGATCGTCGACTGGTCTATCGACCTTTTAGAATGTGTAGACATTTTTGTATCCTAGAAAACGATGATATCATGATGGATATTGTTAGTTTTCTACCTTCCTAAATTCTTTATGCGGATCATGTAAACTTATAGGATTATAGGTTACATGTCGTGTCAAAGTTCTAGTTGGAGATCGATTAATCCCAAACTAGAAGACCCCTAGTTTGGGACATGAACTAAATGAGGTTCCCTAAATTAGAATTTTAATTTCTTCCTTAATAGGCGTAAGAGCCTCTAACTAGATTAAGCGAATCATGACGAAGATATGTTCTCCGAGGGCGATCCCTGGTCGTGGATCAGTTGAGATTCATAAATGAAGTCAATTTTCACAAGCAATGCAGTTACACTTATACTAAAAGTGTCAAGATGGCCGAGTGGTCTAAGGCGCCAGACTCAAGTTCTGGTCTTCGAAAGAGGGCGTGGGTTCAAATCCCACTTCTGACATTATTTCTGCCTAAACGTGTAAGGGCTAGTAATTAGTTTATGGGGAACCAGCTGGACACTTAAATGGAAGAACAATGCACACATCTATCACATAAAAGAGGGATCCACTACTACATTTTCAGGTATACACTATTTTACGTACAAGGTGCCTTCTTAGCTCAGCTGGTAGAGCGCATGGCTTTTAACCATGTGGTCGTGGGTTCGATTCCCACAGACGGCGTTCGTAAATACGTTATGCATCATAAAATTATTTATTAATAAGGCATGTTTGCTTTAATCGTAGTTTGCTCAAGGAAATCAATTGCAAATCTTTATTCTTGTCGAGTGTTTTAATTCACCAAACTCATGCTCTGGTCATCGTAAAAGGGTGTAGGTTCAAAACTCACTTATGGCAGTATTACGCCTACCAAAATGTGTATGGGTTAATGTCATTTTACGCCATGGAATCAATGCGACACGTTTACGATAGAACAAACGTGCATAGTGACACTACTATCGCATAGAGTAGCGATCCACTACTACATTGGGACATGAAACATTTTTATACTTAGGGTGTATTCTTAGCTCAGCTGGTAGACCGCGTGGATTTTAAGCTAACACATCGTAAAATTATTTTTTACCGAAACATGATTGCTATAATCCTAGTCTATCCGTACAAAGCTATCTGAAATAACGTTAATGCAATACTAATTTTTTTTATTGACACATGTTAACCGGCATGTGCCGTCTTAGTTCAGTTGGTAAGCAATATGTCTCTTAATCAAGGGGTTGTGAGTTCGATTACCTTTTTGAGTGTGTAAATATTTTAGTATCTTGTGGAATAGTGATATCACTCACGACCGCATGTTTACCCGTACAACCAATTTTTTTTTACGCCAGCTATCTAAAATAACGTTAATTTAGTAACATTTTTTTAGATTACAAAAAGTTAACATGTATGTGTCGACTTATCTCTGTTGTTATAACACATGAATTTTAGTCAGGCGGTTGTGAGTTTGATTATCTTTTATATTGTGTAAATATTTTAGTGTCGTGTAAAATGATGATATCATCCACGAGCTCATGGTTAAATGTCATGCACATTAGCGTAATTGGAATTTCTATGAACTTGTGTTAGGATCGTCAACTGGTCGAACGACCTTTTAGAATGTGTAGACATTTTTGTATCCTAGAAAACGATGATATCATGATGGATATTGTTACTTTTCTGCCTTCTTAAATTCTTTATGCGGATCATGTAAACTTATAGGATTATAGATTACACGTCGTGTCAAAGTTCTAGTTGGAGATCGATTAATCCCAAACTAGAAGACCCCTAGTTTAGGACATGAACTAAATGAGGTTCCCTAAATTAGAATTTTAAATTCTTCCTTAATAGGCGTAAGAACCTCTAACTAGATTAAGCGAATCATGACGAAAATATGTTCTCCGAGGGCGATCCCTGGTCGTGGATCAGTTGAGATTCATAAATGAAGTCAATTTTCACAAGCAATGCAGTTACACTTTTACTAAAAGTGTCAGGATGGCCGAGTGGTCTAAGGCGCCAGACTCAAGTTCTGGTCTTCGAAAGAGGGCGTGGGTTCAAATCCCACTTCTGACATTATTTCTGCCTAAACGTGTAAGGGCTAGTAATTAGTTTATGGGGAATCAGTTGGACACTTAAATGGAAGAACAATGCACACATCTATCACATAAAAGAGTGATCCACTACTACATTTTCAGGTATACACTATTTTATGTACAAGGTGCCTTCTTAGCTCAGCTGGTAGAGCGCATGGCTTTTAACCATGTGGTTATGGGTTCGATTCCCACAGACGACGTTCTTAAATACTTTATGCGTCATAAAATTATTTATTAATAAGGCATGTTTGCTTTAATCGTAGTTTTCTCAAGGAAATCAATTGCAAATCTTTATTCTTGTCGAGTGTTTTAATTCACCAAACTCAAGCTCTGGTCATCGTAAAAGGGTGTAGGTTCAAAACTCACTTATGGCAGTATTACGCGTACCAAAATGTGTATGGGCTAATGTCATTGTACGCCATGGAAACAATGCGACACGTTTACGATAGAACAAACGTGCATAGTGACACTACTATCGCATAGAGTAGAGATCCACTACTACATTGGGACATGAAACATTTTTATATTTAGGGTGTATTCTTGGCTCAGCTGGTAGACCGCGTGGATTTTAAGCTAACACATCGTAAAATTATTTTTTACCGAAACATGATTGCTATAATCCTAGTCTATCCGTACAAAGCTATCTGAAATAACGTTAATCAAGGGGTTGTGAGTTTGATTACCTTTTTGAGTGTGTAAATATTTTAGTATCTTGTGGAATAGTGACATCACTCACGACCGCATGTTTACCCGTACAACCAATTTTCTTTTACGTCAGCTATCTAGAATAACGTTAATTTAGTAACATTTTTTTAGATTACAAAAAGTTAACATGTATGTGTCGACTTATCTCTGTTGTTATAACGCGTGAATTTTAGTCATGCGGTTGTGAGTTTGATTATCTTTTATACTGTGTAAATATTTTAGTGTCGTGTAAAATGATGATATCATCTGCGAGCTCATGGTTAAATGTCATGCACATTAGCGTAATTAGAATTTCTATGAACTTGTGTTAGGATCGTCGACTGGTCGAACGACCTTTTAGAATGTGTAGACATTTTTGTATTCTAGAAAACGATGATATCTTGCCTATACATGCTGGATATTGTTACTTTTCTACCTTCCTAAATTCTTTATGCGGATTATGTAAACTTATAGGATTATAGATTACATGTCGTGTCAAAGTTCTAGTTGGAGATCGATTAATCCCAAACTAGAAGACCCCTAGTTTGGGACATGAACTAAATGAGGTTCCCTAAATTAGAATTTTATTTTCTTCCTTAATAGACGTATGAGCCTCTAACTAGATTAAGCGAATCATGACGAAGATATGTTCTCCGAGGGCGATCCCTGGTCGTGGATCAGTTGAGATTCATAAATGAAGTCAATTTTCACAAGCAATGCAGTTACACTTTTACTAAAAGTGTCAGGATGGCTGAGTGGTCTAAGGCGCCAGACTCAAGTTCTGGTGTTCGAAAGAGGGCGTGTGTTCAAATCCCACTTCTGACCTTATTTCTGCCTAAACGTGTAAGGGCTAGTAATTAGTTTATGGGGAATCAGTTGGACACTTAAATGGAAGAACAATGCACACATCTATCACATAAAAGAGTGATCCACTACTACATTTTCAGGTATACACTATTTTACGTACAAGGTGCCTTCTTAGCTCAGCTGGTAGAGCGCATGGCTTTTAACCATGTGGTCGTGGGTTCGATTCCCACAGACGGCGTTCGTAAATACGTTATGCATCATAAAATTATTTATTAAGAAGGCATGTTTGCTTTAATCGTAGTTTGCTCAAGGAAATCAATTGCAAATCTTTATTCTTGTCGAGTGTTTTAATTCACCAAACTCAAGCTCTGGTCATCGTAAAAGGGTGTAGGTTCAAAACTCACTTATGGCAGTATTACGCCTACCAAAATGTGTATGGGTTAATGTCATTGTACGCCATGGAATCAATGCGACACGTTTACGATAGAACAAACGTGCAGAGTGACACTACTATCGCATAGAGTAGCGATCCACTACTACATTGGGACATGAAACATTTTTATATTTAGGGTGTATTCTTGGCTCAGCTGGTAAACCGCGTGGATTTTAAGCTAACACATCGTAAAATTATTTGTTACCGAAACATGGTTGCTATAATCCTAGTCTATCCGTACAAATATTTTGTTTTTACATAAGCTATCTGAAATAACGTTAATGCAATACTAATTTTTTGATTGACACATGTTAACCTGCATGTGCTGTCTTAGTGCAGTTGGTAAGCAATCTGTCTCTTAATCAAGGGGTTGTGAGTTTGATTACCTTTTTGAGTGTGTAAATATTTTAGTATCTTGTGGAATAGTGATATCACTCACGACCGCATGTTTACCCGTACAACCAATTTTTTTTTACGTCAGCTATCTAAAATAACGTTAATTTAGTAACATATTTTTAGATTACAAAAAGTTAACATGTATGTGTCGACTTATCTCTGTTGTTATAACGCATGAATTTTAGTCATGCGGTTGTGAGTTTGATTATCTTTTATAGTGTGTAAATATTTTAGTGTCGTGTAAAATGATGATATCGTCCACGAGCTCATGGTTAAATGTCATGCACATTAGCGTAATTAGAATTTCTATGAACTTGTGTTAGGATCGTCGACTGGTCTAACGACCTTTTAGAATGTGTAGACATTTTTGTATCCTAGAAAACGATGATATCTTGCCTATACATGATGGATATTGTTACTTTTCTACCTTCCTAAATTCTTTATGCGGATCATGTAAACTTATAGGATTATAGATTACATGTCGTGTCAAAGTTCTAGTTGGAGATCGATTAATCCCAGACTAGAAGACCCCTAGTTTGGGACATGAACTAAATGAGGTTCCCTAAATTAGAATTTTAATTTCTTCCTTAATAGGCGTATGAGCCTCTAACTAGATTAAGCGAATCATGACGAAGATATGTTCTCCGAGGGCGATCCCTGGTCGTGGATCAGTTGAGATTCATAAATAAAGTCAATTTTCACAAGCAATGCAGTTACACTTTTAATAAAAGTGTCAGGATGGCCGAGTGGTCTAAGGCGTCAGACTCAAGTTCTGGTGTTCGAAAGAGGGCGTGTGTTCAAATCCCACTTCTGACCTTATTTCTGCCTAAACATGTAAGGGCTAGTAATCAGTTTATGGGGAATCAGTTGGACACTTAAATGGAAGAACAATGCACACATCTATCACATAAAAGAGTGATCCACTACTACATTTTCAGGTATACACTATTTTACGTACAAGGTGCCTTCTTAGCTCAGCTGGTAGAGCGCATGGCTTTTAACCATGTGGTTATGGGTTCGATTCCCACAGACGACGTTCGTAAATACATTATGCATCATAAAATTATTTATTAAGAAGGCATGTTTGCTTTAATCGTAGTTTGCTCAAGGAAATCAATTGCAAAACTTTATTCTTGTCGAGTGTTTTAATTCACCAAACTCAAGCTCTGGTCATCGTAAAAGGGTGTAGGTTCAAAACTCACTTATGGCAGTATTACGCCTACCAAAATGTGTATGGGTTAATGTCATTGTACGCCATGGAATCAATGCGACACGTTTACGATAGAACAAATGTGCAGGGTGACACTATTATCGCATAGAGTAGCGATCCTCTACTACATTGGGACATGAAACATTTTTATATTTAGGGTGTATTATTAGCTCAGCTAGTAGACCGCGTGGATTTTAAGCTAACACATCGTAAAATTATTTTTTACCGAAACATGATTGCTATAATCCTAGTCTATCCGTACAAAGCTATCTGAAATAACGTTAATGCAATACTAATTTTTTGATTGCCACATGTTAACATGCATGTGTCGTCTTAGTGCAATTGGTAAGCAATCTGTTTCTTAATCAAGGGGTTGTGAGTTTGATTACCTTTTTGAGTGTATAAATATTTTAGTATCTTGTGGAATAGTGATATCACTCACGACCGCATGTTTACCCGTACAACCAATTTTTTTTTACGTCAACTATCTAAAATAACGTTAATTTAGTAACGTTTTTTTAGATTACAAAAAGTTAACATGTATGTGTCGACTTATCTCTGTTGTTATAACGCATGAATTTTAGTCATGCGGTTGTGAGTTTGATTATCTTTAATAGTGTGTAAATATTTTAGTGTCGTGTAAATTGATGATATCGTCCACGAGCCCATGGTTAAATGTCATGCACATTAGCGTAATTAGAATTTCTATGAACTTGTGTTAGGATCGTCGACTGGTCTAACGACCTTTTAGAATGTGTAGACATTTTTGTATCCTAGAAAACGACGATATCTTGCCTATACATGATGGATATTGTTACTTTTCTACCTTCCTAAATTCTTTATGCGGATCATGTAAACTTATAGGATTATAAATTATATGTCGTGTCAAAGTTATAGTTCGAGATCGATTAATCCCAAACTAGAAGACCCCTAGTTTGGGACATGAACTAAATGAGGTTCCCTAAATTAGAATTTTATTTTCTTCCTTAATAGACGTATGAGCCTCTAACTAGATTAAGCGAATCATGACGAAGATATGTTCTCCGAGGGCGATCCCTGGTCGTGGATCAGTTGAGATTCATAAATGAAGTCAATTTTCACAAGCAATGCAGTTACACTTTTACTAAAAGTGTAAGGATGGCTGAGTGGTCTAAGGCGCCAGACTCAAGTTCTGGTGTTCGAAAGAGGGCGTGTGTTCAAATCCCACTTCTGACCTTATTTCTGCCTAAACGTGTAAGGGCTAGTAATTAGTTTATGGGGAATCAGTTGGACACTTAAATGGAAGAACAATGCACACATCTATCACATAAAAGAGTGATCCACTACTACATTTTCAGGTATACACTATTTTACGTACAAGGTGCCTTCTTAGCTCAGCTGGTAGAGCGCATGGCTTTTAACCATGTGGTCGTGGGTTCGATTCCCACAGACGGCGTTCGTAAATACGTTATGCATCATAAAATTATTTATTAAGAAGGCATGTTTGCTTTAATCGTAGTTTGCTCAAGGAAATCAATTGCAAATCTTTATTCTTGTCGAGTGTTTTAATTCACCAAACTCAAGCTCTGGTCATCGTAAAAGGGTGTAGGTTCAAAACTCACTTATGGCAGTATTACGCCTACCAAAATGTGTATGGGTTAATGTCATTGTACGCCATGGAATCAATGCGACACGTTTACGATAGAACAAACGTGCAGAGTGACACTACTATCGCATAGAGTAGCGATCCACTACTACATTGGGACATGAAACATTTTTATATTTAGGGTGTATTCTTGGCTCAGCTGGTAAACCGCGTGGATTTTAAGCTAACACATCGTAAAATTATTTGTTACCGAAACATGGTTGCTATAATCCTAGTCTATCCGTACAAATATTTTGTTTTTACATAAGCTATCTGAAATAACGTTAATGCAATACTAATTTTTTGATTGACACATGTTAACCTGCATGTGCTGTCTTAGTGCAGTTGGTAAGCAATCTGTCTCTTAATCAAGGGGTTGTGAGTTTGATTACCTTTTTGAGTGTGTAAATATTTTAGTATCTTGTGGAATAGTGATATCACTCACGACCGCATGTTTACCCGTACAACCAATTTTTTTTTACGTCAGCTATCTAAAATAACGTTAATTTAGTAACATATTTTTAGATTACAAAAAGTTAACATGTATGTGTCGACTTATCTCTGTTGTTATAACGCATGAATTTTAGTCATGCGGTTGTGAGTTTGATTATCTTTTATAGTGTGTAAATATTTTAGTGTCGTGTAAAATGATGATATCGTCCACGAGCTCATGGTTAAATGTCATGCACATTAGCGTAATTAGAATTTCTATGAACTTGTGTTAGGATCGTCGACTGGTCTAACGACCTTTTAGAATGTGTAGACATTTTTGTATCCTAGAAAACGATGATATCTTGCCTATACATGATGGATATTGTTACTTTTCTACCTTCCTAAATTCTTTATGCGGATCATGTAAACTTATAGGATTATAGATTACATGTCGTGTCAAAGTTCTAGTTGGAGATCGATTAATCCCAGACTAGAAGACCCCTAGTTTGGGACATGAACTAAATGAGGTTCCCTAAATTAGAATTTTAATTTCTTCCTTAATAGGCGTATGAGCCTCTAACTAGATTAAGCGAATCATGACGAAGATATGTTCTCCGAGGGCGATCCCTGGTCGTGGATCAGTTGAGATTCATAAATAAAGTCAATTTTCACAAGCAATGCAGTTACACTTTTAATAAAAGTGTCAGGATGGCCGAGTGGTCTAAGGCGTCAGACTCAAGTTCTGGTGTTCGAAAGAGGGCGTGTGTTCAAATCCCACTTCTGACCTTATTTCTGCCTAAACATGTAAGGGCTAGTAATCAGTTTATGGGGAATCAGTTGGACACTTAAATGGAAGAACAATGCACACATCTATCACATAAAAGAGTGATCCACTACTACATTTTCAGGTATACACTATTTTACGTACAAGGTGCCTTCTTAGCTCAGCTGGTAGAGCGCATGGCTTTTAACCATGTGGTTATGGGTTCGATTCCCACAGACGACGTTCGTAAATACATTATGCATCATAAAATTATTTATTAAGAAGGCATGTTTGCTTTAATCGTAGTTTGCTCAAGGAAATCAATTGCAAAACTTTATTCTTGTCGAGTGTTTTAATTCACCAAACTCAAGCTCTGGTCATCGTAAAAGGGTGTAGGTTCAAAACTCACTTATGGCAGTATTACGCCTACCAAAATGTGTATGGGTTAATGTCATTGTACGCCATGGAATCAATGCGACACGTTTACGATAGAACAAATGTGCAGGGTGACACTATTATCGCATAGAGTAGCGATCCTCTACTACATTGGGACATGAAACATTTTTATATTTAGGGTGTATTATTAGCTCAGCTAGTAGACCGCGTGGATTTTAAGCTAACACATCGTAAAATTATTTTTTACCGAAACATGATTGCTATAATCCTAGTCTATCCGTACAAAGCTATCTGAAATAACGTTAATGCAATACTAATTTTTTGATTGCCACATGTTAACATGCATGTGTCGTCTTAGTGCAATTGGTAAGCAATCTGTTTCTTAATCAAGGGGTTGTGAGTTTGATTACCTTTTTGAGTGTATAAATATTTTAGTATCTTGTGGAATAGTGATATCACTCACGACCGCATGTTTACCCGTACAACCAATTTTTTTTTACGTCAACTATCTAAAATAACGTTAATTTAGTAACGTTTTTTTAGATTACAAAAAGTTAACATGTATGTGTCGACTTATCTCTGTTGTTATAACGCATGAATTTTAGTCATGCGGTTGTGAGTTTGATTATCTTTAATAGTGTGTAAATATTTTAGTGTCGTGTAAATTGATGATATCGTCCACGAGCCCATGGTTAAATGTCATGCACATTAGCGTAATTAGAATTTCTATGAACTTGTGTTAGGATCGTCGACTGGTCTAACGACCTTTTAGAATGTGTAGACATTTTTGTATCCTAGAAAACGACGATATCTTGCCTATACATGATGGATATTGTTACTTTTCTACCTTCCTAAATTCTTTATGCGGATCATGTAAACTTATAGGATTATAAATTATATGTCGTGTCAAAGTTATAGTTCGAGATCGATTAATCCCAAACTAGAAGACCCCTAGTTTGGGACATGAACTAAATGAGGTTCCCTAAATTAGAATTTTATTTTCTTCCTTAATAGACGTATGAGCCTCTAACTAGATTAAGCGAATCATGACGAAGATATGTTCTCCGAGGGCGATCCCTGGTCGTGGATCAGTTGAGATTCATAAATGAAGTCAATTTTCACAAGCAATGCAGTTACACTTTTACTAAAAGTGTAAGGATGGCTGAGTGGTCTAAGGCGCCAGACTCAAGTTCTGGTCTTCGAAAGAGGGCGTGTGTTCAAATCCCAATTCTGACCTTATTTCTGCCTAAACGTGTAAGGGCTAGTAATCAGTATATGGGGAATCAGTTGGACACTTAAATGGAAGAACAATGCACACATCTATCGCATAAAAGAGTGATCCACTACTACATTTTCAGGTATACACTATTTGACGTACAAAGTGCCTCTTAGCTCAGCTGGTAGAGCGCATGGCTTTTAACCATGTGGTCGTGGGTTCGATTCCCACAGACGGCATTCGTAAATACGTTATGCATCATAAAATTATTTATTAAGAAGGCATATTTTCTTTAATCGTAGTTTGCTCTAGGAAATCAATTGCAAAACTTTATTCTTGTCGAGTGTTTTAATTCACCAAACTCAAGCTCTGGTCATCGTAAAAGGGTGTAGGTTCAAAACTCACTTATGGCAGTATTACTCCTACCAAAATGTGTATGGGTTAATGTCATTTTACGCCATGGAATCAATGCGACCCCTTTACGATAGAACAAACGTGCAGGGTGACACTACTATCGCATAGAGTAGCGATCCACTATTACATTGGGACATGAAACATTTTTATATTTAGGGTGTATTCTTAGCTCAGCTAGTAGACCGCGTGAATTTTAAACTAACACATCGTAAAATTATTTTTTACCGAAACATGATTGCTATAATCCTAGTCTATCCGTACAAATATTTTGTTTTTACATAAGCTATCTGAAATAACGTTAATGCAATATTAATTTTTTGATTGCCACATGTTAACCTGCATGTGCCGTCTTAGTGCAGTTGGTAAGCAATCTGTCTCTTAATCAAGGGGTTGTGAGTTTGATTACCTTTTTGAGTGTGTAAATATTTTAGTATCTTGTGGAATAGTGATATCACTCACGACCGCATGTTTACCCGTACAACCAATTTTTTTTTACGTCAGTTATCTAAAATAACGTTAATTTAGTAACATTTTTTAGATTACAAAAAGTTAACATGTATGTGTCGACTTATCTCTGTTGTTATAACGCATGAATTTTAGTCAGGCGGTTGTGAGTTTGATTATCTTTTATAGTGTGTAAATATTTTAGTGTCATGTAAAATGATGATATCATCCACGAGCTCATGGTTAAATGTCATGCACATTAGCGTAATTAGAATTTCTATGAACTTGTGTTAGGATCGTCGACTCGTCGAACGACCTTTTAAAATGTGTAGACATTTTTGTATTTTAGAAAACGATGATATCTTGCCTATACATGATGGATATTGTTACTTTTCTACCTTCCTAAATTCTTTATGCGGATCATGTAAACTTATAGGATTATAGATTACATGTCGTGTCAAAGTTCTAGTTGGAGATCGATTAATCCCAGACTAGAAGACCCCTAGTTTGGGACATGAACTAAATGAGGTTCCCTAAATTAGAATTTTAATTTCTTCCTTAATAGACGTATGAGCCTCTAACTAGATAAAGCGAATCATGACGAACATATGTTCTCCGAGGGCGATCCCTGGTCGTGGATCAGTTGAGATTCATAAATGAAGTCAATTTTCACAAGCAATGCAGTTACACTTTTACTAAAAGTGTCAGGATGGCCAAGTGGTCTAAGGCGCCAGACTCAAGTTCTTGTCATGTTTGCTTTAATCGTAGTTTGCTCAAGGAAATCAATTGCAAATCTTTATTCTTGTCGAGTGATTTAATTCACCAAACTCAAGCTCTGGTCATCGTAAAAGGGTGTAGGTTCAAAACTCACTTATGGCATTACTTCTACCAAAATGTGTATGGGTTAATGTCATCTTATAGGTAGAGGTGGCTTCACATGTAGGAAACCCCTTATACAACAAAAAGCATCAATAAAGTTTAGAACATAGAACTTCTAACTATTAAAACAACAATCTTTCACTAGACCAATAGTATTTAGTTTTACCCTTAATCATATTCGTGAATAATATTCACGTGTATGATTTAATTAACTTATACCCGAGAATGTAATTCAGGGGTAGGATGTTAGGATTTAGCAAGTGTTCTACCCGTAAATATCATTTATGTATACGATTTCATTTGAATCCTACTTGCGAATAATTTGTTAATTGATTTTCAAATAGTAATTGTTGGATATTAAGTCGACATTTGCTGACCCGGTGTAAAGATCCAACCAGACATAAGAGTCTCGCCTCGCTCCCAATAAGGGTGCACTTACCCAAATTCAGAATACTGTTTCTGTTGCAGGGCAGCAACACTTCAAAGTCACGACCTGGGATGCCGCTATAGAGGTGCGCCATAAAGGCACACCCAATTGGAAGCCCGTATTCCCTTACTCCTATAGCACAAGGCTCCATGCTGGACATAGGGTAATGGGGAACAGTCATGCGGGACAAGGATCCAGAAAACAATGGCACTATGCACAGGGTACAATGGTAATATACACAGGACACTAGGCAACACAGGACTCGAGACATAACCATGGTTAGTCAACTAGAAGACACATGGGATGACCATGGTCAGAAGTTGTGCTTCAGTCAGGTTAGAGGTGGGGGTTATAAATACCTTTACTCATCCTTTTTCCAAGCTAATGTAACATCATCTACTTGAACTGCATACTTATTTTCATCCATAAACGAACATTCGACTAGCTTGATCGTCAGAGGGAAAACAACGGGAACACTCGGGCATTCCTTCTGTGCAGGTTAACGGAGCGGCACAGAAGTCAATTCGGAAAGCACCAAAGAAAATTCTACCGGTAAACGTGATTTAACAGTAATATTTTGGTATTTGATATATTTAAAAAATATCATAATAATCTAACCAAACATATTACAAATTTTTTATAGTTTCATAATATAGAATACGGTAATAATATTTGTCATTAAGCATCATTAGGCCTATATACACCCACTATCGTCTATCCCTGCTCAACTCTTCTTCTTGCTCCCTTGGAAGGAAACCATGAAACCTCATCACTCAAAGCTCAAAAATCCACCCCGACCAATCTTCTCCTGTGCATTCTTCCGTCACTGTACCCAAACCACCCTCAGCCCCACCACCCCCTCTTCCCCTACTTCCCACCACCCACCTCCGCCGCCGCTCCCTACGCCTCCTACTCTGCAACCCCCAACCACCACCAAACCCTCTTCATCTTTCTCGTCTTCTTCCTCTTCCTCCACCTCCCAAAGCTTCACTCAATGGAAGTTTCCACTCCCCACCTCCCCCATCCACCCAAACCCATTTCCAGCTACCCTCCAGCCACCGGCTCCTCCACAGCCACCCTTACTCCTATAGCACAAGGCTCCATGCTGGACATAGGGTAATGGGGAACAGTCATGCGGGACAAGGATCCAGAAAACAATGGCACTATGCACAGGGTACAATGGTAATATGCACAGGACACCAGGCAACACGGGACTCGAGACATAACCATGGTTAGTCAACTAGAGGACACATGGGATGACCATGGTCAGAAGTTGTTCTTCAGTCAGGTTAGAGGTGGGGGTTATAAATACCTTTACTCATCCTTATTCCAAGCTAATGTAACATCATCTACTTGAACTGCATACTTATTTTCATCCATAAACGAACATTCGATTAGCTTGATCGTCAGAGGGGAAACAACGGGAACACTCGGGCATTCCTTCTGTGCAGGTTAACGGAGCGCCACGGAAGTCAACTCGAAAAGCACCAGAGAAAATTTTACCGGTAATGATTCAACAGTAATATTTTGGTATTTGATAGATTTAAAAAATATCATAATAATCTTACCAAACATATTACAAATTTTTATAGTTTTTCATAATATAGAATACGGTAATAATATTTGTCATCAAGCATCATCAGGCCTATATACACCCACCGTCGTCTATCCCTGCTCAACTCTTCTTCTTGCTCCCTTGGAAGGAAACCATGAAACCTCATCACTCAAAGCTCAAAAATCCACCCCGACCAATCTTCTCCTGTGCCTTCTTCCGTCACTGTACCCAAACAACCCTCAGCCCCACCACCCCCTCCTCCCCTACTTCCCACCACCCACCTCCGCCGCCGCTCCCTACGCCTCCTACTCTGCAACCCCCAACCACCACCAAACCCTCTTCATCTTCCTCGTCTTCTTCCTCTTCCTCCACCTCCCAAAGCTTCACTCAATGGAAGTTTCCACTCCCCACCTCCCCCATCCACCCAAACCCACTTCCAGCTACCCTCCAGCCACCGGCTCCTCCACAGCCACCGTTATCATCCGCCAAACTTCAAGAGATCTTCCACCTTGCTGAGATCCGAATATCCTCCGGATCGTCGGAGTATGATCGCCTTACCGCCCTACACCTCCTCGAGCGCTCCCTCCTCCCCAACCCGCCGCCAGACGACCCTGCATGTCCCTCCGAGCTAATGCGCCACGTAGTTAGCTGCATGCGGAGCAAGCTCGGAGCAAAACCCGCCACCAAGGTCCTCTTTGCCTTATGTTTGGCCGGGAAAAACCGCCAGGTCGCGGTAGAGGTGGGGGCTGTCTCGGCGGTAGTGGAGACAGCGATGGAGCTCGACGGATCAGCCGCCGAGCGAGCATTGGCGGCTCTCGAGCTGATGTGCACCGTAGCGGAGGGAGCAGCGGAGATACGGTCACACGCCCTGGCGGTGCCTGTGATGGTGGGAATGATGGCGAAGATGGAAGGGCGGGGAAGGGAGCATGCGATCGGCGTTCTGGCAGTGGTGTTTGGGGGTGGGAGCGGGGAGATTGCGGTCGTTGCGCCGCCGGAGGAGGTCGCCCGCGCGGTGGCCCTGGCGCTGCAGGGTGACTGTAGTGCTAGAGGCAGGCGGAAGGGGTCCCAGTTACTGAAAGTTCTGCAGGAAAATCGTGGGAATGGACAGTCGGATTTTACTGAAGAGTGTGGATGATAATTGAACGGCTTTGATTGGGTCAGATCTGTTGGAATCTCTGGTCAGTGTAGAGTGTCTATGTCTAAGTAGCTTTCCCTCGTATGTACAAATATTTGAGTTCAATTATGAACGAGTTATTTAGAAGAAAAACAAAAATTTGTTTCCCCCTCTCCCAGGTGTAGGTAATTTAGTGGATGTAATGTTATATACATTTATAATCTTATTATCAGACTTTTATTTGCTAATTATGATTGATTGCATAATTATATTTGCTGCATATGAGCAAATACATCAAGTTTTGTTATAATGAAAATGCTTTTTGAAAATTATTAATGTTATCATTTTTTTTCAACCACATTATTTTTTTATATTACTTTTGTATCGACAAAATTTATGGGTCTTTGTATTTATTAACTATGGTCAAACTTATTCACACTAAATCGTGATGCTGAATAA
Organism: Chamaenerion angustifolium; assembly: GCA_946814005.1. Classification (NCBI taxonomy): domain Eukaryota; kingdom Viridiplantae; phylum Streptophyta; class Magnoliopsida; order Myrtales; family Onagraceae; genus Chamaenerion; species Chamaenerion angustifolium. The sequence goes on from OX328272.1 coordinate 32,384,341, forward strand.
CCTAATATATTAATTTAACTAGATTGTATTCAATTATGATAAATAAGTTTTTTGATAAATTTTTTTACTCCTAATGTCAAATTAATGTGGAAAATAAAATTCTCATTCTGAAGTGGCATGTCATGTAAGTCACTTTAAAAACTTTCAAGTTTTCTCATTCATTCTCAAAATAAGTTACAAAACCTTAATTATTTTTCTTTATTTCACATGTATATTTATAATTTTGTCTAAAATATATTTTATGTAGTTAAATTTATAAAATACTAAAATACATAATATTATATTTTATGAATATAAATAATTCACATAATAAATTTTTACATTACAAATTAATTAAGAAATATCTTTATTATAATCTCATTTTTAATATAAAATTGAACACGTGAATTAAAAATAATAATATTAAATTGAATTTTAACTATCTTATAAAATATATGTTATATATTTATAGACCCAAACATATTTATTTCAATTAACAATGCGTAAAAATAAATAAATAAATGCTATTTTTCTATACATTTTTATACAAGTATATGGTATTACTAGAAGTCATAAAATATAAGTTAAAAGTATTATATGAACATTAAGATATTATTGTGCATTTTTATGATAAATATCTTTTAATATATTTTGTGAGGTAAGAAAATTAAATAGTGTTTGTATGGTTAAAATTACTAAAATGAATAATTACTAATGATTCTAACATTTTTATAAGCATGACACTAAAAAAATCACAAAAACATTAACTTTATTATGATTCATGTATTTTTAATTAATTTTATAAATAATTATACTTAAACTTTTTATTCTATAATATATTTTATAGTATTGAGTCACAGAGTAGATAATATCATAAAAATATACTAATAGTTTTAACATTTTTTAGAAATGTGCACAATTTTTCTTATATAATATTAAATTTATCCTTAATTAATTTAAAAAATGTAAAAATAAGTTCTAATTAAATAAGTTATATATTGTTTTTATTTAATATATGTATGTTGCGTATTGATTGACCAAGAAGGATGAGCACTCATCATATCTGGTTAATTACGTCATTTTTGAAAGGTTGTTGGTCTAATTATTACTACAGAAAATAATGTACAATTCCCGGTACATTAATTTCTTATAAGAAATGGAAGAGATGATTGATTGTGTATAAGATTTCTGATATCAGTGTCAGGAAAATTCACGTGTTGTGGCCCTGTGGGGCACAGAGATGTCAGCAGTGTTAACAAAACCAAATTGAACCGGTGTCGGACGGTTTGGGTTAACGCCGACTTTATTTCGAAATAAAAAAAATTAATTAAAAAACATGCAAATGATATTGGAGCTAACAATTTGGGGAAGATAAGTTAAGTGATTTGCGTGTGATGAGATTGAGTTATTCCAAACTTTTAGTCGGCCTAAATAGGCATAGAAAGTGTTGGATCTTATAAAAACATTTGTGTCACGTGTCGAGATCATATGCTCCGAGGCGTTGACTTCTATTCAGATTTGGTGGAAAGTCGACCGCTTCTTGGCCCTCCGTGACTTGCAAGAAGGAAAACTCAGGCATTTTCATTTGTTTCTTCTCCGATTACTAAGTTAAATACGCGGTGATTTTAGAGTAGTATGTATATATATCCAAAAAAAAATCTTACCTTCTACTAAGGTTGATGGATTGGTATTTATAGCCAAAATATTTGATATTGTTCATCGGGTTAACTTTTAACTGTGGTCAGCTGCCTTACACTGACGGAGGGCTTAACCAAGGTAAAAGGGCGGAAAATATATTTTGAAGTGTATTGAATATATTTCACCAAAGCGTGTTCTACGTATGGTTCCCCCGAGGTTCATAAATGTTTCAAGTTAGTCTTGTCACTTCGATCACTTCTGTCAGTCCTATCGTTCTTATCATGTAAGGGTCTAGGCGACGCCTTATAAGAACGTAGGCGTTGATGGTATAATACTCATTGTGACGCATGAGGTACCAAGGTGACGCGCTAAGTTCCATCATCTGCCCTCGAGGCTAAGTGGGGTTGTGCGCCGCTTGGACTCATTTCACCATTAAGGCAACACCTGAGTAGAAGATGAAATATCCTAAGTATATATTATTGTTTGACCATTAACATCCAACGGTTAGGGATTCATGACTCCTGATATTCATGGTCCAAATCTTTTTTTCTTTTTTACCGTTCAGATCTGATGGTTTAAAGCTAGTGATGTTTGATATTCATGCTCCAGATCCTTACAACCTTTTTTACCCTCCTATAAAAATCTTGAACCTGCCAAATGTCGATTTACTTGTTCCAGCATTGTCTTATTCCAGTCCTTTACCTGTTGTCTTTCTCCCTTTAAATCTTCACCTTAAATGTTTACCTAGATTTCCGGCCACCAAATTTTGACCAACACTGATGGCGGGAACCAATGTCCTAGGTGAGGCCAATCCCTCTTTTCCTCCTGCTTTTCGGGGCCAAAAACCCAATACCTTGTCTCCCCACACCTTCTATCAGGTTGTAAAAATGCCAGTCATGACTAACGCTCACTGTCCCCGCTACCCTGTAGCGCCTAACCCTGATGGGGTGACGCTCCTTTCATACCAGAGGCTTGTGACGGAGAGGAATTTATTTTCCCCTGCCTAATCAATGCAGGGTTGCACTTTCTCTATAGCGCAGCCTTGCTTGAGTTATGCCAACATTTTTAGATTGCCCCAACTCAACTATCCCCGAATGCTATATGTTCTTGGGTTGAGTTCAAAATCATATGGTATCAACGAGGATGAGATTATTCCCTAGTACTTTTTCACTGTTTTTTCCGACTTCATGAAACCCCCAAGGGGTTTTTCACTTTCAAACTCGTTTTCCCTCTCTCAAAAATTGTGAATGGAATGGTAAACGACTGTTAGTGGATGGGTGTAAGCTCATCAATTCCAACTGGAAGACCAGATACTTTTTCTTCAGGGGTGGCTTTTCGTGGCCTTTAAAAATGATGCACGACATACCCGACCCATCACCGACCCTAGAAGAGTTTACCGACGTTGACCTAAGGATGATAAAAGACATCAACCAGGCCTATAACAGAAACATCCTGCATTAGGTCTGCAAAGAGACTACCGACACCCTTTTATTAGAAGTATGGGTCATCGTATCACATCTCGTTTCTCAATCAAATGGGTATTTTTTTTTAATTCCACCTCTTCCTCTTTTGTTTTGTAGGATCTTCCTTATTCAAGCGTAAGAGTGCGCATGAACACACAGGCGTCGATCTCCTCGAAGCAGAGTCCTCCCAGAAGAGGAAGAAACTGCAAAAACCCTAGGTGACCCCGGTTGCACCTCACAACAAGTATCAGAAGGTGAACAGGTGGAGGAGGTGCAAAGGGAGGAGTGTAAAGGAGATAATGGTCTTCGTGTACTTAGAGGAAACCTTTTTTGTGGACCATGATCCGGATGTGAGCGGCCTGGAGGAACAGGTGACGACTCCTACCCCTTCTCGTGTGGCGTCGCCTGTGTCTCAAAATTAGAACCAATCACACCTCCTTCCTCATCAAAGGGTGACTTGTCTCCTTCCCCTGGGATTGTGCCAACTTCCACTGCTCCAACCATGCAAACTGGAGGTCATTGACCTTGGGCGAGCTACATGGGCCCTCCTTTGACCTGATGGCGAGCCTGAATGTCATCGCCTCTCCTTCTGAGAAATACGAGCCATGGCAACCCTGGAAATCCCTAAAGGATGCGGCACTGGTGAAGGGGAATTCTATTCTTGATGAAGATCTAAACCTCCATTTGTTAACTAGTATGGTTCCCCCATTGGATAAAAATCCTATTTCCACAGCCCCTCAAGAAGTAGAGGCGTCGCTTTGGAGGTACCTTCAATGTATTACTAACGTGATTGTACTCCTCCTATCTTTTTCCTTGTTATATGGGAACAACATGTCTTAATTAAAAACCTTATTTTCCTTTCAGTTTATTCCCTGTCACTTAGAGCAAGCCCATCTCACCCTCTGATTATTACAATAGGTCACTCAGTCTGCTAAACAGTTCCAATAGGAAGTGCAGGCGAGAGATGAGGTGGAGAAGAGTCCATGCAGAAGGTTAAGCATGAGATGGATGAGTTCTATGAAAAGTCGCAGGTGGTGTACACCATCGTGGAGGAGTTCACGGAGAAGCATCGCTTCATGGAGGAGGCGAAAAACGATGCAAAGCGTCGGGCTACCCTAACTGAGGAGCGAGACCGGGTGGTGGAGGTTAGAGTGGCGCTCCTCGAAATTGAACTGCCTAAGAAGGATGTGGAGGAGTTCAACGGTAATGAGCACTTCAAAGATGTTGCTGAAGAATTCCTTTCTAACAAGATCCGAGAGTTTTATGAGAACTTGTTAGGCCAGATTCAAGGTGTCAATCCTGATTTCTCGTTGGAGAAGGTCGATATTATGTCATACTTTATTCAATGGAAGAATGATCAAGTCGCCAAAAGATTTCCTCTCCCAGTTGACAAAGAAGGTTCTTCCACTGAGGGACAAGACGGCTCTTTTGGTCAATCTCCTGGTGCTTTAGAATAATCTCCCTTTGCTCATAGTCTTTTGCTTATGTTTTTCATAACTTTACGAATTGTTACTTCGGCACCTATTTTGCGACACCTAATACCTTTAATTTTGGTTGGTCGGATATTCTGTGGGGCGACAACTTTTGCCTTTGACTCTTCCAGATTGTTTAGATTTTGCTTGGATGATGTGTTTTACCCGATTGTCATTTACTTAATGTAAAATCGTCCTTTTACTTTTGCTCCCAATATTTGATAGACTTTTCATGTGTCGATTACTGAATTTCGAACTTATTAAAAATCCATAATATTCTGAACAGTAGACGCCTTCATGACCCTTCAATCTTTAAGGGCGTCGATCATTAAAATAGTCAACGCCCATAAGTCATTCATCTGCCTAAGTCGTAGTGTTTAAAATGATGACTTAGGCAATAGTAAGTCAAATGACTATATAAGGCACTTTCAAAGTTACTGATCCTTTAGAGTGTTCTTTAAGGACGCTGATATTTTAGAATAAACTGGTTAAAATCCCTTAAGCTCCCATGAGTTGACACCTCCTATTACTTTATCTGGTTGTCACTTGTTAAGGTCGTTGACTAAAAAGTCAACGCATGTAACTCCCATAATTCACCCATGTTTTAAATTGAATTCACATGAGTGAGCTTTATGACACTGCTATTATGTAAGGGGGCGCCTTTAAACGTATCCTTTGATCAATGGATATTATTGAGGTGTGGTGACAACTTGATATGACTATAGTTAGGTACTCACCCTTTATACCGTCTTGATTCGCCTAACCCCTTACCCCCTTCAAAAATTGGTGAGGGAGGGCTCATCGTTTATTCATTTTGGTTCGCACTTCGTTTTAATCCCCAACGGCTGTTATTGGCCATATATATTTGGACGTCTCGCTCGCCATTGTCTATACCTTCGATGCTTATTTGATAGGAGTTTGAGATTTGAAGAATGTTATTACTTAAAATTTCCCTAATAAGGTAATGCCCGCAACCTACATAGAAATGTGGTTGATGGTGATGATAATTTGTTTCCATTGTCGTACAGGTCACGGGGGCTCCGAGTAAGTCAACGCCTCATCATTCGGCGAGGTGTCGTTTTATTTAGGGGGTATCCTTCACCATGCTCACGGGCCCATGCAAGATCTTTGTCATAGGGTCTTTCTGCATTAATCTTTCTTCCTGACCTACTACGTGCCCTCCGTGCGATTCCATTAGGAAAACGATGACCAGTAATAATGGCGCACTTCATGGAGTAGCGTCGATCTTCCTAGGGTATTGACACACGTTATGAAAGGGGCAATGCACTTCATGGAATAACAGTGGCGACACATTTTATCATTAATGTGTTGATACATATTCCCCTTGCTGGGTGTGGCCCTGTGATAAGGGTATTGCATTTTATATGGGCGGTGGTACTCCCTTTCTTGTACACCAGGTCGTATTTCATCAACCCATTAGAGTCGATGCTTCTAAAATATGGTAGCGTCGGACTCTGTTTGTGACGAGCTTGTTTTTTTCATGGCTACCCTGAGAGGAGCAATGTAGTTAGGGTTTTCACCTGACAATCGACTTTAACTCCTAGTTGAAGGAGTCTACTTTAATGCAGCACACATATTGCCTCTGCTATGCCCCAAAAAACATACTTATACGTATATATACATTCCTCTTTGGAAAAATCTCAAGGTGGAAGTACTTCGTTTCTTCAGCCCATATTTTTTATCCTAGCCAATCAATTTTTTATTCTTCATCCCTTAAATCATGCGTTAATCGGGCTTACTCCTAATTTAAAATTACACTTTACCCTGCAAGAGTCAGCGTCTATTCCTCTCGTAGGGTGCAAACCTATAGTCGGGTTTCATATCCCATATTGTTGTTATGACCTTAACTGTCAATGTTAAAGCATATCATAATGCATTATCCCGTTAGGTGGTGCCCATGTCCAAAATTATTTCAGAGAGGACCTTTTCATTCATACTTTCCAAAATTATTTTTACTTATGACTTATAACCCAGGTGTTGCTTTTTGTTTTAATAACGACGTCGGGGAGTATCCACTCTTGTAATTGTAGGTGTATACACCTGAAAATCTTACCTTTACCAACGAAAACATAATTTGGTCGGTAAAATTTCGTCGGTAAAATTTCGTCGGTAAATCTTGTATTACCGACAAAAAATATTTTCTGTCAGTAAAAAATTATATTACCGACAATATCAAATTTGGTCGGCAAAATATATTTTTACCGACAAAATCCAGAAATTTCGTCGGTAAAATCTCACGTCTTTGTCGGCGAAATGCAACTATTGTCGGTAATTAAGTCTTTACCGACCACATTAATATATCATCGGCAAAAATATATCTTTACCGACGATATTTAATTTTCGTCGGCAATAATAATGTTTGAAATTTGAATTTTGAAAAAATAAAAATGGTTAAAACCAATCCACTTTCTTTCTTGAATCCTAACTCTATCTCTTACTGGTTATCTCCGCTTATCTTAGAATCAAAGAACCTCACTCCCACGGTTGCTCCTACCCTAAGTTGACATCCCCAGCTCCAATTCTCAGTAAGTCTCAAAGTGAATCCGCCTTTGATAGCTTTGCGGTGATTTAGATGCTCGATTGGACATTCGGTTTCAATTAGCCTATCATGGATGGAATTATAAAGGAGTTTCTGGAGAATACAATTCAGTTAACTTGATTGTGAATCTCACAAATGGAAGCAATCTTTATAGAAGCGGTATCTTCATCAATGTCTCAGTTCCTTCAAATTATGCAGAGGAGGTGTTCTTGGAAACGATTACAAGCGTTGTCGGAAATAATTTCTGACAGTGTGTAGGAATTGTTGGAGACAAGTTCAAGTCCAAGGCTTTAACCATAATTTTCCTCCTGTGTCTTTAACATTTCTTCAAGGTATGGTAACAATTTTCTTTTTATTGAGAGTAGTTAATTCTGTAGTATTTGGTTTGAGTAGATAATGAAAGGAAAATAAAAGAATGCAAGAAGAAGCTATATCCGAAACTATTGCAGATGGAGAGACTCCATCTTAGATAAACATTATCAATTAGACTGAAAGCTATTATACTAAAAGCTTGGCCAATATGCAGGCCCTGACTCGAGTCAAAACTCACTTACGATCACTTGAAAATGGTGAGATGGCTTGCATCAATCAGGACCAGATGAGTCTCCACAGGTGGGGAAAATATATAATTTTTCTATGAATATTATTTCGGTCGGAAAAATATATTAGCGTAAAAATATATAGGATATGGATTTTTGAGTTTCTATATACGATATATGTCATTGAAACACGATATTTGTCATGTGATATGTTTAGAAGCAAGACTCAGTCGTAGGATTCCCATTTTGTTAAAAGATTATGTTGACAACATTAACACCTTGTTCATGTGATATGTGTAGTGTTGTATTCAGACATGCCAAATCAAGTGATGGGGGTTTGTAATTCTGGAAACGTAACTACACCACCACGTTTGTCGATGGATTCCTCCTAATATTTGGCTCGGGGAGATGGATACCTCAGTGATCATACAGCAGTTCTATAACTGAATCTAATATGCATATACAAGTAAGTAAATTTGATGTACGTACATTCAAAGCCAGTTTTCTCTTGTATACTACAAATTCATATTGACAGGTGATTATTCTCAAGCTTTTTGTTCAAAAATTTTGCATAAAGACATGAGATGCATGTGGTACATGAACTTTGAGTTATCATTTGTCAACTGTCTCCTTTCACAAGAAATTTGAGTTATCATCATTGAAATGCATGTGGTACATGATTTAAGGTCAGCCTAACAAAATATGCATTTGTTTCTCAATGTATGTAGTTTCATTCTTGCCTTTCCTTTACACGACATAGAGGTAACAATTCATAGAGGTAACAACTACGTATCAAATTCCAATAGTTCGAATTTTTACTTTCAGTTTCAGTTTAATGGAAAATTACTGTTTATTTTATATAGACAACGATCTAACTAGTTATTACTTTGTCTATTCTGGATCTCTTCTTAAGGTGTGACGAGTCATTACTTGTTTGTTTGCTGCTCAACTCTATGTGGTTCTTGTACTGAATGCAATTGTGATTTGTAACATTATGTGAACTGGTTTGTAAAATAAATGTTGCTTTCTATTTTTAATATAACTGTTATTTTCTATTATAATAGAACCGTTGTTTTCTATTTGTAAATTTGTTTATAATTTTGGATTCGTTTTTAAAAGATGAGTTTTTTTACCAACGGTATTTTCCGTCGGTAAAGGTTATATACCGACGAAACGTTTTTTGTCGATAAAGGTTTTATATGAGGAAATGAATTGCGTCGGTAATCCGTTTTAACGACCAAAATAAATTCGTCGGCAAAGAATGACATTTACCGACGAAATTCAATTGGGTCAACAAAATTCATGAATTTACCGATGGAATTTTTGTCAGTAAAGATACGAAATTTGTCGACCAAATAAATAGTCCAATTTCCGTCGGTAAATATTTACCGACGGGACTTTCACCGACGATATCTTTACCGACGGAAATATTATTTTACCGACAAAAGTTATTTTTAGCGACGAAATTTGTACCTTTTACCGATAATATAATATCGTCGGTAAATTCATAATTTTCAGTAATCTCATAGAAAGTCGTCGACTTTCTGATACCTTTCATGATGTTCCAAGTCGTCGATAAACAAAATAAAGGAGTCTAGCATAATAAAACGACAAAGATCGGGTGGGGGTCTAGAGACCCAATCTGAAGTACACACTCTAAGCTTAGTTAGTTTAGCTAACCAATCCGCACTCTGATTCACGGCTCTAGGAATAGCTTCCCAAGATGTGCATATCTACTATATGTGCTTAAATATACCATTGTTACTGCTCCATTCATTTATTCACTTAAATATTATATTCTTTGCTAAATTGACGTTTGTTAAATCGGTGATAGGAGAGTCTAATACTTAAGGCGTCGCCATTAAGTGTATCCAGATTTAAAAGTCAACTGGATAAGTGTTGTCGCATAAATAACTGTTATTGGATAAATAAATAAATAAAAAATAGAGAGGCGTTAGTAGGTATTTGTTAGTGAAAGGTCGTCATTTTACAACTAAAGAGACGAAGTCTTTATGGAACCTTATCAATATCTGGTTAAAGAATGTGTCGCGTGAGATCCATTAAACACGAGTAATAATTTTACTTTAAAGATGAAATATTTCAAATTAGGGTAAATAATTAAAAAGTTGAGGAGCAAATATAATAATTTTAAAGAATAAATTAACAATGAATATACTTTTTAAGTTTAAAATTATGTTACACTAATAGTTAGGGGTGAAACCGGACCGGTCGGACCGGTTTTTATACGATTTCGGTCGGGTCCTATATTTTCGGACAGGATTTTCTTCAAAAAAAAAACGACCAAAAGACCGTATAAGGGAAAATAAACCGTCCATTCGGATTTCGAATTTTCGGACAGGATTTTCGGTTTAAACCGAAAAAATAAATACTAGGTGTTTCATAAATACTAAGGAGGGTTAGCTTAGGGAGAAGAAAAGAAAAATTGATGGGTGGCATGGGAAAGATGAAAAGTTGAGAGTTTTGAAAACATGTTCACTCTTGAAAGTTGAAAAAAACAAGTTTTGACTCTTGGATGAATGAAAAAGTTGGTATATGTGCACAATGTTTTATATTAATTAATAATAAATAAATTATATATAATCAATTCGGTCGGACCGGACCTCATGGTTTTTAAACCCAAAGACCGAACCGGACCGAAAATCCGAAACAAAGAAAAAAAAACGTCCATAAACCGAACCATGTATTTTCAGATCGTTTTTTTTTGTCCGGTTCGGACCGGTTCTTATCGATTTTTCGGATCAACCGGATTTTAATTTCACCCCTACTAATAGTTGAGATGTTGGACAATTGTCGCTTTCAACTCTCAATGGTTTTGTACATGAATACATGGGTGTCCAAAAAACTTTACGTGCATATGTTACATTCCAAATATTTCCATCGCTCAGATCTTATATGAGGGGTGTTGACTATTGATCGTACCGGAAGGAAAGAAGGTAATCGAGTGCAAATGAGTATTTGCAAAGAAATAAGAATGTCAACATAAAGAATATGTTCGCTACAAGGCAAGGTTGGTAGATAAAGGCTTTGCTCAGAGGGAGAGAATTTATTATAATGGAGTATTTTTTCCCAGTTGTTAAACATTTCTCCATTAGAATTTTGTTAGCATTGGTAGTACAGTTGAATTTGGAGCTACCTCAACTTTATGTGAAGATCGCGTTCTTACACGATGAGTTGAATGAGGAAATCTACATGACTCGGCTAGAAAGTTACAAGGTTGCTGGTAAATAAGATTGGGTTTGTAAACTTAGCAAATCATTGTACGGGCTGAAGCAATCTCCGAGACAGTCGTACAAACGATTTGATAAGTTCATGAAGGGTCAGAAGTACAAAAGAAGCAAACACGATCATTGTGTGTATTTGCACAGACATCAGGACGGTACCTACATCTACTTACTCTTATATGTTGATGATATGCTGATTGCAGCAAAGAGACAAGTTAATATTGACATATTGAAGGCTCAATTGAGTAAAGAGTTTGATATGAAGGATTTGGGGGAAGCCAAGAAGATACTCGACATGGAGATAAACAGGGGCATAGAAAGGGGCAAACTTTGGCTGTCACAAAAGCAGTATTTGCATAACGTAATATAACGTTTTAGCATGCATGAAGATACAAAACCTGTAAGTACCCCACTTGCTTTTCATTTGAAATTGAGTAGCCCATTATCACCGACGACGGATGAAGAATGAGAATACATGACGAAAGTCCCATATGCAAATGCAGTTGGAAGCTTGATGTATGCAATGGTGTGTCCGAGACCAGATATTTCACAAGCTATTAGTGTTGTTAGCGGGTACATGCATGATTTAGGCAAGGGTCATTGGCAAGCTGTGAAATAGATTCTACTGTACCTCCAAAGTACCATAAATGTTGGATTGACATTTGAGAAGGATGAATCACTTGGTCAATGCATAGTTGGATATTGTGATTCTAATTATGCAGGTGATTTGGATAAGCGACGATCTACAACTGCTATTTGTTCACTTTAACAAAAGCACTAGTTAGTTGAAAGTCTACCTTGCAGTCAACCGTGGCTTTGTCAACAACAGAGACAGAGTATATGGTAATTACAGAAGTTGTGAAGGAAGCAATTTGGACCCAAGAGCTAACCCAAATTCAGACCAGCTTGCCCTTTCAGCCCATTTGTTGCGCTCGACCCAGCTTCCTCCAGCCCAGCTCGGCTCAGTTTCTCCAGCTCAGCTCCTCCAGCCCAGCTGCCTCTCCTGGACTCGGCCCGTGAAGAATCGGCCCACCTGACCCGGCCCAGCTACAATTGAACCGAGTTTTACTTAAGGAAGGGGATGGTAATAATCGGTTTACCCCGCACAGATTTGTACCTTGTGTTAGGGTTTGCTCTGCTAGGGTTTGTTCCTCCCTTGTGCCGTCGCCGCCTTCTCCACCGTGGCCATGGTTTCCGGCCACAAAACGACGCCTAGCCTCCTCTTGTTGGCTCCATGATGCATGAGGACCGTCGGGCCTCTCGAATCTGGTCCATCCAAGTGGTTCCGCCGGAACCCTAGCCATGGCAACCACTCCCCCTTGGTTCGGTTGGCCGTGAAAAGGAGGCGGTTGGCCGAGGGAAGGTGGCTGGTGGCCGTAACCTTCGGTGTTCCGTCCCCAATCGTCGCGGTCATTCGCCACTGTGGCGATTGGGCCTCCGACGCCGGCTCCGTCTCTCTGTTGGCTTCTCCATCCTTCGGGAAATCCTACTAAGAGGTAACACTCGATTTTATCGTGTCTTTCCTTACCACAATGTGTGCACCGTAGGTTTTTCCGATCAACGCCACCGACCCGGCCTGGTTTGCCCTTGCCGGCGAGCTGCTGCAGCTTGGCGGCGTGACCCGGTCCACCTCCTCCTGTGTTTGCCTCGGAAAAGTGTCGAACCATCAGCCCAGCTCCTACGCCTGTCCCTCCTGAATCGGTTACGGTGACAGCCCCCATGATAGCTCGCCGGTCCCGTTCCGATCGAATGGTTGAATGCGCCTTTTCAACTCCCGGTAACGGTTCAATCCTGAGTAAATCACGTTTTTCATTATCGAAATCGTTACTTACTGCATTTAGAAACTGATACAACTTAGATTCGGCCTGTTTTGTGTTCCATATTTGTATGTCCTTCGGGTATTCCATTGGATTCGGATCACATTGCTCAATTTCCCGCCATAATCCTTGCAATTTGTTGTAAAAGGATTCTAACGAATCTGTTCCTTGTCTGGTATTGTTGGTTCGGCATATGAGGTCGAATAGTTGGACTCTGTCTTTGGCTTTGCTATATGTTGCAGCTAGGCCATTCCAGAGATCCTTCGCCGTGGGGAATTCGGCATATTGGTTGACCAATACCGGTTCCATGTTGTCGAGCATCCACGAGCACACTACGAGGTCATCTTGCTCCCATTGTAAGTATGTCGGTTCATTCATTTTGGGTGGTGCCGGAACACCCAAAAGATGGTGGAGTTTTCCTTGGCCGCCTATCTTCATTCGGATTAGACGTGCCTAATTTCCTTCATTTAGCTTAATGCTTAAGCTAATATTGGATAAACTGACGGTTTTGTGAACGGTATTGGTTTGTGGCGGGTTCGAGAACATCGCCGCCCACTGAGCTGCAAACGGGTCACCACCCGTTGGGGTAGTCTCGGTGGTGTGGGTGTTGTCTCCTTCAGAATCTGCCATGATTCAGGTATGTCGGTCGGCTACGGTAAATGATGATGCCGAGAAAGGTTCAATCGATCGAACTATCCGGCTCTGATACCATGTTAACTATTATAGCGGAAATGTAGTATATTGAAGTTTTGTATTGCATTCAACTTAATGTTCATTCATGACTATTACATCTATTTGTACTACAAGTATGATACACAATTGTCCAAAAATACAACAACTATTTATCACTAACTAGACAAAGACATAAGGAATCAAGGAAAGGTTACATTATTACATAAAGCATTCTTTTCTAATGTTTATTGTTGAGCATGTGTAGGTGAAGAATATTCTTCAAGGTGGAGTTCCATGTATGATGTTTCTAACACTGTCGAACCCTTAAGATCATACCGTCTACGAATATGTAACTCAGCAAAAATATCGATTATTTACCGTGATCTCGTTTGATCAGGTGATACGTTGTTTTAGGTACGATTTGTAAATAACCGAGATTTTTGCTAAAAATGCAGCAAAAATGAAATACCTTTCTTCCTCCTTTTAATTTTATACGATGAACTCCAAAGAACTTTGTAATGAGCGTATTCTCATGTTCTCCCACGTGATTATAATAAGACGGCAGCATCCTTAAAAGAACCTGCAAAGTAAAAGAATAAAAAAGTGGATCTGTAATCCATCTAAAAAAAATATAATTTTGAATAAAAATGTAAAAGGGGGGGGAAACAAATATGTCTTTATTTAGCAATTTTATTTTATTTTTAAAATAGATAATGGTAAATATGTAAAAAAAAACAATTATGACATATTAGTCTTTGGTCTGTATATAATAGTTGATGGTTTGTAAATAGAATCTCCCTAATTTCTTTTGTTAAGTTTTCTATTTTGAGATATATATATATATATAGTTAAGATAATTTTCATAAAAAAAAACTTAGATTCCCACCCCTACCACACACCAAAAAAAATCTCTATTTATTTTTATTTTTCATATGTTATGTCAGTGTCTCTCAAACTTGACGATCAATAATAATTTGGACTAAAAACAACATTATGAACCTTGAGAGATCATTAAACAACATAGAGGTATCAATCGTTGACATTGGTCAAACATTAGTAACTGTTCAAATTATTAACTCTATATCGTAATACAATATTAATTATATTAATACGCCAAAAAAGCATCACCTAGATGATACTTATTGCACAAACTCCTCAAGTGAATTATTATTTTTGTGCAAAATTTTGTTCCACACAAGAAATCAAACTCATGACCCTGTTGTTGTAATAACATGGTGTTCTACAACTAAACCACTGATAACAAATTATACAAATTGAACTCATGGTCATACTATAACAACACAACAACAGTGTTTTACTATTAGACCACTCATACTAGATAGTTTATTTACGTAATTAATTTATACTTCAAAAATTATATTTGGGTACCTTCAATTCTCTAATTTTCTTGGCCAAAAAAAAAAATCTCTAATTTAAAAATATTATTTATTTGGACCATCTCCTCATAAACTGAAAAAATATATTTAATAGATAAATAAATTGAATTCTAATCAAACAAACGGGCAGGAGTTTTGACTTATATTGTTCACTATGTTACCAATTTTGTCGTCATCCACGTCAAGTTAAGAAATCACAGGGAAGATGTCTCTAGATCCTATGTATATGGAGATACTATAAATTAGTATAAATATTTAGTGACATGTCTATAATATTTACAATGGAGTCATTTAGTAAGATTATGGACAATGGTTTTACGTTTTGGACAAAATGGGATTCTTTGAAAATAAAAATGTGTTCAAGTAATATTTTTCTGTACAAATAAACCTTAGGTTCTATTAAATTTACAGAATGGGGAAACGAAAGTCCCCTATTTTATATAGTGGATCCGCCATAGGTCGGGTCATAGGTCGACTCATGGGTCGTATCAAAAACCCTCTAACTCAAACCGGACCCGTATAATAGTATGTGTCAGTTTTTGAAACTCAAACCTGACTCGTCAGAAATAGTATGGCTTGGGTCAGACTGACCCGTTCGGCCTCTATGACCTGCATGTCAGTCTGACCCGTTCGAGCCACCAGTACATAAAAATCCAGAAACAACTGACCCATGGGTCGAGATTACTGACTCATGGGTCAGAATTATATATATTTAATACACTACGAGAGAAGGGTCGTTTACCGGCTGAAAAATTCAGTCGTTAAATTATCACGGCTCAACTGAAGTTGAGCCGTGACATGAAGCGTTGGGACAATTATCACGGCTCAATATAAAATGAGTCGTGATAATTCTCGGCCCAAAATCAAAAGTGTCGCCAAAATAATTATGGCGGCACTTTTAGTTGAGCCGCGAAAAAGATTTTTTTATTTTTGTTATTTGTGGCGGCTCAATATATTGAGCCGCCACAAATAGGTATATTAAAAAATATATATTTCTTATTTTTTGCTCGTCGGAGCTGTTCAAGACGTCGATCCCGACGAGTTTGCAAATCCCTTCAACGATATTGCGACTGGAATCTTCTCCATCCCCATCGATCTACCCGGAACCCCTCTGAACAAGGCCAAGCACGCCGCCAACATCATCTGGAAGGAGCTGACCTCCATCATCAAGCATCGGAAGATCGACCTTGCATAAGGCAAGGCATCCCCTACCCAAGACATCCTCTCCTACATGTTGTTGGCTACCAACGAGGACGAGAATCACATGAACGAGCTCAACATCGCTGACAAGATCCTGGGTCTCCTCATCGGCGGCCATGACACCGCCAGCGCCACCTGCACCTTCATCGTCAAATACCTTGCTGAGCTTTGGAAGGCTCCAGCTCTGGTTCGTGGTTCTTCTTCTTCGAGCGGCTCCAGCTCCAGCTTCGCCTTCCCGCTTCAGACCACGCAGCAACAAACGCAGCAAGGGACGCAGCACCAGACCCAGCAGACGACCAGCCTTCGTCCCGCAGTGAAAGGCGCGAAGTTGAAAGAAGCAGACGGGAGTTGAAAACTTTGAAGGTATTGAAAGGTGCGAAATTGAAAATTTTGAAATGTGAACCGTGGGAAGAAGATGAATGTTATTCAGATGACAGAACTGAAGTGTAGCTAGGCTAAAAAAATTGAGACATTAAAACTCTGTTTTTGTTTTTGGTCATTTATCACGTCTCAAACCAAAATGAGCCGTGATAAATCTTTAAAACTAAATAATAATAACAGCTGGACAAAATAATGAGCCGCAAAAATTATAGCAAAAATAATTAAATATTAACGACACTTGATATTGAGCCGTGAAAAATAAGATAAAATTTACGGCTCAGTTGTTTGAGCCGTAAAAAAAATAAAATAACGGCTCAATTAACATTGAGTCGTTATATTCTATTTAAATTAAGTTTTAACGGCTCAATATACTTTGAGCCGTTACGTTTGGCCGGTAAATGGGTATTCTCCCGTAGTGATATAACATACAATTCAGAACGGGTCATGAGTTGACCCATGGGTCAAGACTACTGACTCAAACATGATCCGTGAAAACACGGGTCATCCATGAATCGTGTCAAAATGACTCGTGGGTCAAAAATTCTGACTCAAAAATGATCCGTGAGCGGGTCACCTACGGATCACCTACAGGTTGGGTCATTTTTTCACACCCCTACTGATTATCGTGTTTGTGTTCGACTTGAGAGTATGTGTCCGTTCGAACGTTAATTCTTAATTTCGGAAAAAATATATTTGCAACCTTATATTTTAAGATAGTGCAACTTAGCCCTTCAATTTTGATCTACTCTCCCTATCTATCTTCAAAAGTAACTATAACACCACATAGTATTATCCAACTCAAGCCACACCATACGATTCAAAACTTAGAGTTACAACCACACTAAACCTTCCATACAAAGCTTACTCTGCCTTCAAAGCATTCTCCATTTTCCTCCCTTAAAAGCCTTCTCCCCTCCATTCCACCAAACTCTAACCCTTCCTCTTCAACCCTAACAATGGCAGAACCCTTACAGTGCCTTCTCCGTCTATTTTCCTTCTTCCTCATCATCCATGGACTCTACTCCATGCCGCCGCAGTCCCCAGTAAAGTGTGGGGCCGACAGCTGCATCCTCTCCAACTCGTACGGAACCTGGGGTGACCGGAAAGACTGCCATGTCTCTAACGTCACGTATCCCACAACCGAGGAGGAGCTGCGGTCGGCCGTGGCTTACGCCACAAGAACCAAATTGAAGGTCAAGGTGGTGAGCAAGTTCTCGCATACGATACCGAAGCTTGCCTGCCCGGAGACAGAAACGTCGTCGTCTCTGCTGATAAGCACCGAAAAGTACGATTCAGGGATTGTGATTGATGAGGCCAACATGGTGGCTACTGTAGATTCCGGCGTTCCACTCAGAAAGCTCATCGATAAGGTAATATAATATTAGTGTATATTTAGTAATAATGGAGGATCATAAACTTTTATTGTTTCCACCGACGATGGATCTTCAATCTTTTCTCTTTTTCGTTTTCTTTAATATTAGCTGTAATAATACTTAAGACAAATAAATGATTCTTAGTTTTAAATTTAATTTTAAAGTTTCATAATTCAATTCCGTGACATTTCGTCATGGGTATAATAACTTCAAAAAAATTATGTTCTTAAATTTATTTTAAACATATACATATTTACTTATATTTTACTTTACTATTACATTTCTAATATATATGGATGTATTCATTTTTTTTAATTTATTATAATATTTTACTATCATGATTTAAAGAAAACATAAATGTTTCTACACAATTTGATTTACAATTATTTTTTATCAAAAAATAGACGTCCAAAACTTTTTAATAATACATAATATTATATATTTTTGTTATGTATATTATTATATAAATTATTAAAAGAAAAAGAAACATATATCATTTTAGTATATTAACTATTATATTTAGTTTTAAGTAAAATCATGCCAGGCCTGCAAAATCAATAACTAATAACTAGTGTTATATAAAATTGCATTGCCAGCTATATAATATATAAAAAAAAAAAGAATTATTAAAATTTTGATAACTATATATATACTCCAAACTCCAAAGTAATCATTTTTCTACGTATGTATAATTTTAAATTAAATAAATAAGATAATGGGGGGATCAACTTTTCTTGTTTCCACCCACGATGGATGTCGTCTCTTTTATGTTTTTTACTCTTTTTTTTTGTTAGCCATAATTTATTATAGGCCACAATACCATCAAACCTTTTTTTTTTTTTGGCCAATCAACAACATCATACTTCATTCAATATTCAACGAAGAAACCGAATACAAAATATTATCCGAAGTAATACATCTAAGGAGGGGGGTTGGGGGTGAAGAGACCCAATCCGAAGGACAAAGCCCGCCAAAACATTCTTTGCAATCCAATCCGCACAAGAGTTTGCGGATCGAGGGACATGCTCCCACGCAATTTCCCTAATCACAGACGATCGGGAAATCGCATTTGACAAAATGGGAGCAATCCTCCAAGCAAAGTCCCGCCTATGAATGTGGTTGATGACATTCAAGGCGTCCGTCTCGATAATAACTCTCGGTCATGCCATCTCGATCGCCAAAAGAACCGCATAGTAGACCGCATGAGCCTCGATCTCGTCCACCGAGCCCGCAAGTAGCACTCCTCCTCGACCACCCATCAGAGCCCCGGTGTTGTCCCTGGCCACGACTCCATATGCTCCTCGATGTGTCGTGACGTTCCAAGCCCCGTCACAGTTTATCTTGATGACGCCCGGTGGTGGACCGAGCCACGCCTGGACCTGCCTCACGTCTCGGCCGAAAGTCTGCGGGGTGCCCATCTCTTGTAGCGTCCTTGCAATCTCGCTCAAGACCGAAGGCACACATGGTTGGACGTTCTCGTAGACGAGCTTGCACCTTGTTTTCCAAATCACCCAACAAACCACCATGAGGCGCCTCCACATGTTTACCTTCTCCCGTCTATTCGCCCCGTCGAAGGTGATTGCGTCAACGAGCCAATCTTCCATCGAGTTCCTCCTCACATTTATCCGTGCGTGGTCAACGAAATGTAGCCAAACCTGTTGAACCCATGGACAAACAAACAACATATGCTCACGGGATTCATCATTAAGGCAAGTCGGGCAAAGGCTATTCACCACAAGACCTCTCCTAACAAGGGTCCCCCCCGTAGGTAAGGCGTCGTTAGCTAGTTTCCATACGAACGCCTTTATCTTAGGCCACACGTTAGAGCCCCAAATCGCTGGCCAGACCGAGGGGAGGTCCGGTGGTGGTCTTCGGTTCAAGTCCCGCGTTACCTGTCGAGATCGATAAAGGGAGTGTAGTCGGTGGTAGACCGACCTGACGGAGGTGTCGCCTGACCTTGAGTGTGGCCAGCCGTGTCTGTCTGGTGTGGGTGCCATGGGGATATGCTGTTGGAGGACCGCCTGCACATCGTCTGTATGAACTGCTAGCCGGACCGCCCCCTCATCCCAAGACGCCGTGCCCTGTCGTATCCAATGAGCCACCCGCGTCGAAGGTTGGTGCGTGGTATCCTGTCTGGGTCTGATCCTTAGGTGTTAGTGTGCAGTGACCCAGGACTCCGTAAACGGGTTAATCGATCGTCCATCACCTAGGAGCCAAACCCCCTCCGACCTGATAACGTCCCGGCCCTCAAGCAAGCTCGACCATTCCCAAGAAGCCCTACTCCCCGTCTTGGCCTGCAAGAATGAAGAGTCCGGGAAGTAGAGGCATTTCATGAACCTTACCCATAATGAATTCGGCTCAGCTAATATCTGTGCCGCCATATTAGCTAGAATGGCCCGGTTGAAATTATTCATATCTCTGAACCCGTAGCCTCCCACAGTTTTCGCCGTTGTCATAGATGCCCAGTTCCTCCAATGAATCTTTCTATGGCCCTCGCGAGACCCCCACCAGAATCGAGCAATGATCTCATTGATCTCATTACACCAAGTGACCGGAAGCTTAAGAATATGCATGACATAAGTCGGAATGGCGCTCAGAACCGACTTGATAAGAACCTCCTTGCCTGCATGATTAAGGAGCTTGTTCCTCCAACACTGAAGCTTGTCCCGAATTCTTTCTTTTAGATAGGTCAGAGCCTCCCTTTTAGACCTACCCCATACCGTTGGTAGACCCAAATAGAGACCCGGGTCAATGCAGTTCGGTACTCCAAAGAGCTCCGAAATATCTCTCTTAAGGTCGTCTTTAGCTCCAAAGTTGAAATAAATGGACGACTTAGAGAAATTGATCTTCTGTCCTGAGGCTCCACAATATAAGTCCAGTGTGTTTTTCAGATTTGTCGCCGAGGTCATGGAGCCTTTGAGGAAGAAGATTGAGTCGTCCGCGAAGAACAAATGCTGGATCTCGGGGCACCCCCTTCTAGGTCGGATGCCCCTAATATGACCCTGTCTGACCTGGTCGTCAAGCATTCTAGAAAGCACATCAGCGACTAAGATAAAAAAGATAAGGTGAAAGCGGGCCACCCTGTCTTAGGCCTCGAGTAGGGATGATTGTCGCCGAGAGCTTCCCATTGATGGTTACCCTGTATGTGACGGTTGAGATGCAAGCCCGTATCCAGCTAACCCACTTATCATTAAAGCCCCTCTTCTTCAGGCCTTGTAGGAGGAAATCCCATTCCACACGATCGTACACCTTTTGCATGTCTATCTTCAAGGCACACTCGGTTCGGTTCGAGTTCGTTCTTGGCTTGCCTCTTGTCTTAAGGAAGTGGAACATCTCGTGAGCAATGATTATACTGTCCTGAGTCCGTCGCCCTGAAACGAAGACACTCTGGAAAGGGGTAACCAGTTCTGGCAAATAGGTTTTTAGCCTATTTGCTAGAACCTTTGAAATAACCTTATATCCAAAGTTGCATAAACTGATAGGTCTAAAGTCGGATGCACACAAGGGATTAACAATCTTAGGAATCAAGGTAATGTGTGTTTGGTTAAGAAAAGAGGGCATGATACCTGATGTGAGGAAGGCATTGACCGAAGTGAGCATATCTGATCTGACTGTGGCCCAACTCTTTTGGAAAAACAATCCAGAGAAGCCATCCAGGCCTGGTGCCTTGGAGCCCCCCATCTGAAAACATGCCCTTCTAACTTCGTCCAGAGATGCTAACCCCGTCAAATTCTCATTGATAACATCCGTGACCCCTATAGGGACCCCGTCAAAGATTCGGTCTGACCCAGTGATCTGAGCCCCGTGACCCTGTTCCGAAGCAAAAAGACCCGAATAGAAACCATGTAGTTCGGTCGTGATGTCCTTTTCCTTTTCCAACCAAACCCCCGCACCATTCCTCAACCGAATGATCTTATTCCGACGCTGTCTGGAGATAGTCGTTTGATGAAAGAACTTGGTGTTTCTATCTCCCTGACTTAACCATTTCACCCGAGAGCATTGTTTCCAGAAAATTTCCTCTCGTTTCCACAACGCGTGAAGTCTCGACTTTAGTGCCCGATCCCGACCCAAGGCCTCGTCGTCGTTAGACGACGATGGAAGCTGCCGAATTTGCTGTTTAACCTTAGCAATTTCCACCACATTGTGTTTGAACTCCTTCGAGCTCCATTCTACTAAAGTATCCCTGCATCTATCGAACTTCGAACGGAGCCCGTTGGTCGATCGGATAGGTCCCCCCCCTTTGCCAAGCCCGTTCGATAATGTCGTGGCATTGATCGTTCTCCCACCACATATCCTCAAACCGAAAAGGCCTCTTCCCCTTCGCCTCACGGTGCGAAAGGTGAATCGAGATAGGTGCATGATCCGAACCGATGAGTAGTTCGTGTGTGCATTGGGCCTTAGGAAACATAGCTAGCCACGCCGGGTTCGCCATTGCGCGGTCAAGTCTTTCCCGTATCCGATCCCCCCCCCCCCCCCCCCCCCCGCCTATTGTTTGTCCAAGTGAAGATCGGTCCCTTGTATCCCAAGTCCTCAAGCGATAGATCATCCATAAGAGAGTTGAATCCATCAATTTTGGCTTGATCTTTTCGGCCACCTCTTTCTTTCTCCCTATGATGAGAGATATCGTTGAAGTCCCCCCCACACACACACGCATCCGTTCGGTTTAGCCCTATCCCTCTCAGATTGTCCCAATTGAGACACCGTCTTGCAAAAACCGAGTCCGCATATACCCATGTGACCTTACACGTGCTTGTCAATACCGAATTTGTGATCGAAGTATCCATGAAATTCTTATCAAGAGTATGAAACTGGATGTCGACCTTCTTTGTCCACCAAAGGGCCAACCCTCCACTAGCACCAATGGGATGGACATACTTAGCAAAATCCATCCCAACTTCCCTTCGAACCTTCTCGCAGTGGGCCTCAGTCTTCTTCGTCTCCATCAAGAAAACAATTGAAGGTCGAGAACCCTTCACTAAGTCTTTTAGATGGCGAATTGTCAGGAGAGACCCCAACCCCTGACAATTCCAACTGAGGAAGATCATTGATGGCCCGGGGCTGTGTTAGAACAGCCCCCGGAACCCTTCGAAATTGCAGCCACCTTAGTGACCCGACCCCCTCTTTTCTTCGCCACCTGCGTACCTTCCGCAGCCATACTCTGATTACCCTGCTTTCCAAGATCGAAGCAGATCATCTCTCCCTGACCAAGCACCGATGGACCACTCTGTGTCTTACGTTTCTTAGTCGGTCCTGGTTCTATTCCCTGTGCTGCGGTTCTCTTGGCGCCCAAGTCAGCTCTAGCAGCAAACCATCCCTGTGCTGTAGCCTCAATCTGATCAAGCTTCGTCCCACCTGTCATCACCCCCATCCATTCCCAATATTCCAGCATACCCGATGAAAGGGGTTTCATCCAAAATCGGCGCCTGACCTGCGGACACCGCAATGCCAGCCTTAGTCCCTGACTCCCCCCTGGGATCCACGACTGATTCCACCACCTTTGATGTCATTATAGGAGGCTCCACCAACAGCGCATGCAGCATAGGGTCTGCATTGTCTTGATCAACTGGTTTCTTAGAATGAACAAGGCAGATGGGTATGATTAGCTTCTCAACCAGCTCGCAGGGGATACAAGGGGTGAGGCCTTGGTTCCCCCCCGGCGCAGCACTCAGCTCAGAATCCATCGACATGACAGGAGACCTCGGCAACTCCCCCTGCAGGCCATTTTGGCCGAGCCCTGACTGAGGTACCATTGCCCTTTGAGGAGAGGCATGTACCCCAGCCCCAACTTCAACCGGAGCCCTCGACTGGGGCGTCCCCCGCTGCATACCCCGAGTGGCAACCGTAGGCGGGCACTTCTTGTGTAATCTATCCGTGCATCCTCCCCGCCAACCCTGCCTACCATCCCCTTGACAATGCGAGTCTGGAGCTTCTGAAGCCCTGTTACTAGCCGCATGACTCTGGTTCTCTCCCGATGACCTCCACGAAGAGCTTCCTTGATGCTTAGCATTTGGGGTCCCTCTCCGCTGTGGGCCAGCATGTGGCATAGGCCCGTGACCCTTCATCACTTCGCTCCAAGACTTAAATCGGTGTTCCCTAGAGGTGGCCAGCCGTGCACCCCCCCCCCCCCCCCCCCACGGTAACCCACCGGTTGTTCATCTTGGGGCGCTCACACGCGGTCCAAGGCCCATATAGGGGTGAGCCTTCGACCGGGTCAGTGATAACCGGGTCCGAGCACGCCTTCGACGAGTGACCAACCAGGCCACACCCATAACAGAAATCCGTAAGTCTCTCATATTTAACCGCCGCCCACTTCCCAACCCCTTCGAGTCGAACCACCTGAACCTAGTCATCAAGGGTGATAGAGTATCCACCTCGACTTGCACCCTAAGATAGGTCCTCTGTTTGATCACATTATACTCCTCCGTCTTGAGGCACCGACCGATCGTATCTCCAATGCTCTGGGCATTCGGTTTGTTCATCATTTCCAGACTCAACCCGTGAATCTGAACCCACATCTGTATCTTGTTGAACTCAATCTCAGCTATCGACTTATCAATCGGGCAAGGCTTCACATTTAGGCACAACCCGTGGATAGTCCACGGTGACAAGTCTATCACCTGATCAAGCTCCCTAGCACTTGCGAAATCAAATACCAGGGTAGTGTCATTTACCTCCCCTATGTTGACAGGTCCGAATCTTGCCCAAGCCTCCTTCAAAACCAGCTTGATAATGTCGTTCTTAACGTGTTTGTCCGAGAGAAGTACCCCTAGAGCTCGGTTGTCCGAAGCTTTTTCCAATCCAAGAGTCTCCGAAGACAACAAGCAAACCGTTGCCATCCCCGGAGCCGCTTCTCCATTCGAAGTTGAGTCACTGGCCATTGCCGGAATCGATCAGATATGCACACAAAGGTCGCCTCCAACCTGCACACAAGTGGAAAAGGCAGGCAATGATAGAAGAAAGGCAAGAGGTGAGTGAATTACTGGTATGCTCGAAATTAGCACGGTTGACCGGAGTAGAACCGACGAACCCTAATTCTGCTAAGTGCAAAAATTAGTTCTCGGCAGGGTAATAGCAGCACAGAATCTCACGCCAGGGGAGAAGGAGCTGAAAACAGATCGGAGCAGACCAATTACCGAAGCTGCAGCGGATTGCGGAACACAGTCGAGCTGAGGGCGGAATCAGTCGTCTTGGAAATGGGCGCAAGGGAAATCGCCATTTTCCGCAGAAGAGGGGCGCGTCAGGCGCGTGTCCGAATTATTGACCCCACTCTAATAACTCATACCATCAAACCAATTGAACATATTTTGTACATTACCCGTATTAATATTAGCTAATAATAATTCGAGAAATAAATAATTCTTAGTTTTAAAATTCCTTAATTCAATTTCTGGATATTACGCCATGTAGTAAAATCATTAAATTTGAACTTTAAAATGCATAATAAAAATTATGTTATTAAATCAAAATATTTTATTTCAAGCATATGCATGTTTTCTTTTATTTTACACACTAATATTATTTATTTCAATATACATGAATCTATTTATTTATTTTTATTTACTATAATATTATTATTTTTTAACTATCATAATTTTAAAAAAAAAATAAATTTTTTTACAACATTTTAATTTACAAACTATTTTTCATTAAAAAAAAATTAAACACTAAGAGCTTTCTCATGATATACGATATTATATATTTATAATTAATATATATTATTATAAATTTTTTAATAAAATCTAAAACACATGTGTTCTTTTGGTATATTAACTATCATAACATAAATTTACATTTAAGGAAAATCCGGCAAGACGTGACTAGTGTTATTTCATATTATATGGTATAACACTAGTCGGATCGGCGGTTCGGTTCTGATAACTATGATCATATATGAAACTACTCTATTGACAATATATTAATATATATATATATATATATATAATAACTGTATACTTCAAAGTAGTCATTTTTATACGTAAAAAAACATTTAAAAGCTCCGTAGCTCCAAAAATAATTTAAAAGCTCTAATATTGTGGAAGAAACCACGTGTCATTGTTACAAGTTACAACCTTGGAGAAATATTATCTCCCTTTATGCACGCTCGTAAAGCCTTCGGTTATAAAAATAACTATAAAGAATGTTTAATATTATATGAACGGAACAATTTTTAGTATAATGCTCTTTGATTTTTTTTAATAAATACAAATGAGAGGAGAATTATTTTAAAAAAATAAATAAAAGGAGCTCTCAAAAGGAAACTCTAAGATTAATGGGAAAACTAATATGAAAAGTAGTATATTTTTTGTGTAATAAACTTAAGTTTCTATGTCGAATTTGGACAAAACTTTTCTCCCACTTATTGTTGTTATATTTGCCTATACGTTGCAAGTAATTATTTAACAATTATTAATAAGAAAAAACTAAAATTGTTGTAGCATATTTTTATAAAAAATTTGTTGTATCGAAATATTTTTTTTATGATAAATACATCATTATATTTCAAAATAATAGTAAATACACATTTCGTCAATTATCCGTCCAAAAATTTGTTAAATAATTTTTAAAATTTACATAATTAAGTAAATATTCGCTCAAATACATTAATTAAGCTCTAGTAACGTATATTAATGTTAGAATTGAGATCTGACTCAATCTTAACTCGATTGGTACCCAACCAGAAGTCCACCTCGGGTCCTCAACCATCTTGCTCAGGGATGGCAAGCTAGTATGGGAATTCAAATCAATGGACCCCAAATTGGAGTTCAATTCGAGTCTCGATAAATTTAAATTGAGCACTAATTACTAGTATTTTTAACCTATTAGATTATTTAAAATATTTAGCCTTCAAAAACTATTTTGAGTTCAAAACTATTTTAAATTTATATAAAATATTAAATTATGTTTAAAGTTTAAACTTTCCAATACTTAATTAATTAAAATAGTTGTACATCAGGTCAAACTAAACATCAAAATCTATGTGCAGCTAAAATAATTATTTTCCATATCTAATGAAAAACTATGTCCAAAATCAGCATATTAATGTTGTGTGGTATTCTTGGTCTAGCTGGAAGAGCAAGGGCTGAGCTTGGTGGCTGCTCCTTATTGGGAAGGAGTGAGCGTGGGAGGGCTCATCTCCACAGGGGCTCACGGTAGCTCATGGTGGGGCAACGGTGGAGCCGTCCACGACTACGTGGTGGGCCTTACACTCGTAATCCCAGCCGCACAATCTGAAGGCTTCGCCAAAGTCATCATATTGGACGGTTCAAGACAATTCCTCCTTAACGCAGCCAAGGTTTCTTTGGGAACCTTAGGTGCCATCTCTAAGGTATCTTCTACTTCTATCATCAATTTTAATAGAAAATCCTTATTTCTTATAATTATATAAAGGAAAATTGCAAAATTATTATTTACTTTTATGAATATTTGATCATTATATTTTTTTTTCAAATACAAAATTTACCCTAGTACTATAAAAATTATAAGAATCATTATGTTGACTTTATTGTTAATTTATTTAAAGCAAAAAATATACATAAACATATCTTAGCAATAATTATATAGATTTTCTGTTAGTTATTCAATAAGATGATTCCAATTAGGGACTAAGCAAGAAAAATTTATTTAGTGTGGGACAAATATTATAGTAAGAGCAAATTAAATAGTTGAATTAAGGAAAATTCAGTGGGGGCAAATGTATGATTTAAAAAGATTAGACTGATTTTTTTTTTTTCATTTTTTAGAATCAAATTTACATAAAGTGAAAAGTTGAGGGGAGCATTACCCACCTGATTCCTTGGTGGCTCCGTCAATATTTTGGTATCCGTAAAAAATAAAATGTTTTGTTTTTCGAAATTTCATATGATGTTTTACATCTTTGGATTTAAAATTATAAATAATCATTTTTCAAAAAATGAATGCAAGGGTTAATTTTTGCAATTCTCTCATCATATAATAATAATGATAATAATGATAATAATAATAATGCATTATAGGTGAAATTGTCGCTCGAAAGAGGGTTCAAGAGAAGCGTCACGTATAATTTTACGGGAGATGATGACGTGGAGAAAATCTTCATGGCCCATGCACGTAAGTACGAGTTTGCGGACATTACGTGGTACGCGTCGAAGCACACCGCTGTGTACAGATACGACAACCGAGTTCCGTTGAACACCTCAGGGGACGGCGTCTTTGACTTCATTGGATTTCAGTCAAACTCTGTTTTGGTCTCGAAGTCCGTTCGGACAACCGGTAAGAATTTCGTCTCTTCGTGATGTATTTTTCTAGATATTTACCCAACAATTTAATATCAACCTCATGATAATCCTTGATTCATATAGATAGAGTAAGTGAATGCACAAATATTTTTATTTATTTATATTAATGAAAAATAATCAAACTATACTTTACAAGTTGTTTTATTCAAAACAATATAAAACCATCACGCCTAACATAAGACCTCATAATTGACAACCCAACAAATAAAAAAATAATAAGACACCACCGTTGACTCTTTCAAATTCACCTGTAAATATATGAAACTTACCTTTTTAATCACTTTTCCCAATTTTTATAATATCTAAAGGTAATTATATTTCTATTTATTTATTATTATTATTTTCATCTTTGTTTATGCATTTTGTAATGCTATCTTACCTCATTTTCCATCTTAAACGAATTAATTCCACTCAAATATATTTTTTTAAAATATTACTTAGTACTACAAATTGAATCTCAAATTATTTATTTTTTTAGTCTTGTGCCGTATGTTCTAACTTTACAAAATCACGAAAACCCAAGGAGGCAAAAATTAAAAGGAAAATCCAATTAATTTAAGAAAAAATTGTTATATATTTGTCCAAAACATTTTAAAATGTAACATTTCTTTGGATATATTTTATTTTATTGATTTTAAATTTAAAAAATAACTTTTTGTTCAATAATTCAGTTAACTATGATGATTGTGGGAGTTGCTAAAACTATCGTAGCAAGTATCATTGAATTACGGTGTAAAATAATAATATTATTTAAAATATAAAAAATATTTTTAAAAAAACGAGTTTTTCTATTGAAATTTTTGCTAAAAGTATGTTTAATTTAATTGATATTTTATAATATATTTAAAATTAATATTTTCAATTTTTTCCCGGTTTTTCAGTATTTAATTTATTTCACATTTATACTAACGTTTTTTTTTATTTGTATACTCTTTCCTATTTTGTAAATATTCTTTTATTTCAATAAAAATTATTTAGGAAAAAAAATCAGTTTTCCCCCTTTTTTTAAAAAAATTTCATAACATTATTTTCGTAAATGTTTTATTTGCCATTATTCTATTCATCCCCTCCACTACCTCTAATTTAACCTCATTTTCATACTTTCCTTAATATTTCTTCAATTTGTAGAGAAATCACTGGAGAACACTAGAAGTGTTAATGGTAAGTGTTTGGTGGCTTCCACGACCATCGGATTCAAGAAACTGACGGCAAACGGACTAAAAAACGGCCTCATCTTCACTGGATATCCCGTGATCGGACGCCATGGAAAGATCCAGACCTCCGGGTCGTGCCTCTACTCGAGCCCCTCGAGGAGCGATCTCACCTGCGCGTGGGACCCACGCATCGACGGCCTCTTCTTCTACGAGACCACCGCCATCTTCCCCGCCAACAAGTTCGGGGACTTCATTAGGGACGTCAAGAAGCTCAGGGACCTGAACCCCGAAAACTTCTGCGGCGTTGACATCTACAATGGCCTCTTGATCCGATTCATCAAGGCCTCCACTGCTTTCCTTGGTCAAACCGAGGACTCCGTGGTGGTCGATTTTAACTATTACAGAGCTGACGATGCTTCGAGTCCGAGGCTGAGTCAAGACGTGATGGAAGAGATGGAGCAGATGGCGTTCTTCAAATACGGGGCGAAGCCGCATTGGGCCAAGAACAGGAAGGTTGCATTCAACGGAGTGTCTCTAAAGTACCTTAACTTTGGTAAATTCATGGCGGCCAAGAAACAGCTTGATCCGAGCAACGTTTTCTCCAGTCGTTGGTCTGATGAGTTCTTGCTGGGGAAGGAAGGAGAGAAGAACGGCGGGTGTGCTCTGGAGGGAGAGTGTGTCTGTTCAGAGGATAGGCATTGTAGCCCTAGCAATGGGTACTTTTGCAGAGAAGGGCTGGTGTATAAAGAGGCTAGGGTTTGCAGGTTTATCAACGCTTATTCAGTAGCAGCATGAAATGTTTATGAACTGGCTTTGATTGGGGATTTTAATTTCTCATCTGTAAATTGACTCATTTTTTTATATATAAATAACTACTACTGCAAATACTTACATGATTTATACACATTTTTACCAAGTAAAAAAACACAATTATCCTTCTTAATTCAAGAGGTGGATAAAAACATGTATAATTTTCTTGTAGTTTTTCAGTTATTTCCTGCAAAGAGACTGATTTGGGTAAATATTAGACTGGGTCACCAATTCTGACTTTTTAAATTAGTACTACCAAATTAAATATAAAATATTAGTTAATTTTTGAGAGCTCATTTGCTACTTTAACCTTGTTTTGAACAAAATGTTAGTTTATTTTATAAAATGACACAATTGGCTAGCTGAGTCTAATTCGTTCTTAAAATGTGGAGAAAAAAAACTTGTATTTATTTATTATCTTACTAAGTTTTTTATTTATGCAAATTGATAGCTGAAGTCTACAAAAATGTGCAATTTGCTAGTTGAACTTTGCGAAAATGTGCAATTTGCTAATCAAACATTGAGAAAATTTGCAATTTGGTAGTTGACACATGACAAACACGTGCATGTTTTCGTTAACATTTAACAGTAAATTATACGGAGTTAGAAAATGGTATCTTTGTATAAAGTCAGCTAACAATTTATTAAAAAAAAATTAACTAACAAACTGTTCGAACACTTAATTTGTAGCTACCAGATAAGTAATTAAATCCAAAATTAAATATTAATGAATGTGACTTCTATATGAATGACGTGTTAAATATTTATATCACTATTTAATAGTTAATAAATAGGAGATAGGAGAATATATATGATGAGAGTTGAGAAGAAAAAAAAAAGAGAGAGAATATATAGGTTGGGGATCAATTATATATTTAGTTAGGGATAGATGGATGAGAACTGAACAATTATAATTACAAATTTTTGACATCTTAAATAATTATATACATAATTTAGGAGTGAATCAAGATTTCAATTGAATTATTACAAAGTTGGAGACCGAGATTTGGGAGAAACTGGGATAAAACGTGTTTGTTTTTTTAAAGTTGGATTGTAATATATTAAAATTTCAATTCTCTTTTTTGCCACCTATTAAAATTTAATTCAAATAGTACGTACCAATGTTATCTTAGATATAGACGAAATAGCTAGACTTGTGATTAAATAATTTGTATGATAACAGTAAATGAAAAACTCGAAATGAAATAGAAAAGTTAAATTGGTAGTCACAAAATTGCCCTTGTAAATTGTAATAACTTAGTTTATATCTTTAATTTCTATCCATATATCCTATTTATATTTTTATATTCAGAAAGCTTTTTCTACTGTACTAATAATAATATGTATACAAAAATATAAAAAAAGTAATATTCTTATTTTATAAATTTACCTTACAATCAGATAATTCTCATAAACTCAATTATGTAACAACACGAAAAAACTGTTGATTTAATAAGAAATTTGATGTAATTTTAGAGTTTTAAAATGTAAAATTAATAGAATTGTACTATTTAAGTATCTAAAATAGTATACGATTTATCAGTTGTCAGGCTTGTGGGTATAAATTAACTTTAAAAAATTATTTATTTGGTTATTTATATTTACTTAGTAGGTTAGCTCAGGTGGAACGGACCGGTCTTTTTGGCAAGGCCGAGTCCGAGCCTAACATTTTGGTTCTCACTTGTGGAGGATCGAAACCGAGACCAAATTCGGTCTAAAAAATCCATCCGAGTCGATATTGCATGCTCGGCCCAGTCTCGGTCTTGGACCGAAATTTTGAGTAAAAAATCAAGAACTAAGAAGGATCAAGAACAAAGGTCAAGAATCAAGAACATGATGGCAGAAACGTGAGAAGCGCGTACCTGCCAAACGGAGCAACTGACCTCGTGAAGCCAATTGAGGAACTAGAACGCCTCCTCGTCGAGGTCTCCAATCCCGTACGGACCTCCCAACGACGTCGGATGGAGTAAAATGTCGGCTCGTCTCTCCTCGTTGGGATCTGTTTGAGAGAACCATTTACCGTAGTCCAGAGGCAGGTCCTCCCCTACAATGGCGACGTCGTTGTTGTTCATAAAGCAAGGGATGAAGATGAGGTTCTTGAGCTTGCGGTTGCAAAGAAGGCGTGAGGTGAAGCTGGATTTGGAGAGATGAATAAGGATAACAGGATTTTGTATAACCAAATTATCAAAACACCATTAGGGGTTTAATTAAAATCGGTATGGGCCGGTTCTAGTCGGACTTTCGAGAAAAAATCGAGTCAGAGCTCGAGTCTGATCTACAGGAAAAAAACAACGTTTGTCCGGTCTTGGTCCTAGTCGGTCCGATCTCTGACCAGTTTTGTCAGGAATTCAATTCGGTCTGTCTTTTTAGCTCACCCATATATTTATCACATATTATATTTTGAACATTTATCTTCTTTTTTTTATCGTTGTTAAATAATTACTTACGTATCATAATGACTCCATCATAATTCCTAAATACTTCCTGGTATTTGGTCGTATGAGGCTATGAGCAACACATAATATTTTTATTTTAACTTTTTAATTATTAAATAATCATTGTACCTTTTCCACTTTCTTCTTTTTATTCATATTATTCTTATTCTGTTCATTACTCCTCTTCTTTCTATTTCAAATCTTCAAGACGATAAATTCTGCTTCTGGACGTTTTGAAGGTATTTTCGTACTGAGGTCGATTTGAGTTGCTCTGTCCCTCCTTACGTGATTTTTTTACTAAAGTTTCGAATCCTTTCTTCTTTCCTTTATTCTGAGAACAAATTTGATCTTGTTATCTTCTTTCCTAGATTCTGTCCTTCATTGATGTTCAGTTTCTTAAAATTGTTAAAGTCTCAAGGATTCATTTTCAAACTTCAATCATAGTTTCAGCTCCTTTATTCTCAAAGGAGCAGAAGAAGTAGAATTATTGGACCCATATGTGCCTCTATGAGTTGTCTCGGGACCTGAGTCATTATCTTGGAAGTTGCCTCCATTATTGGGAATACAGTCGTAATCTTTGAGAAGAGTGAAGATCGAATTGAATGTTTCAACCTACTTTGGCTGGGTAGATTAGAGACGGTAAGAGCTTCTTCTCGAGAGAATCCGTGGGAGTGAACGAGGTGGTCTACAATTAACCGATAGGTATTGTAGTCTGATTAATATGTAATGGTCGATTATGTATTAATGTACGCGTCTCGCGGTATACTGTACTGTATTGTATTTCTCCATGTATATGTATTTTGTAACAATAACCGTCATGAATATATCTTCTAAACCGTGTGGAGGTTGCCCACTTGGGTGTTACCACAAGAAATCAAAGTTATTCTTCTCTTCCTTTCCTCTCTGAAAACTGAAGTGTTACTGAAGTGTTTTCTTATCAATTCTTAGTGTTTTCTCCATCAGATTGAGTGTTTGATCCTAACATTAACACCTGAGACAGGGAAAGGTATGAGTGTCAATGGTGTGGGTTGGTGCAGTTTGAACACATATCAGACCCGCACTATGATGGTGGCAAGCCAGGATGACCTCCGAAATTTGGCCCGCGGGTTGATATGTGGTTCACCATGTTTTTTTATACTTAAAATGATACATTCATTCAACACAAATTACATAATTCAAACTAAAAACACTTAAATATCAAGTTTTAATTTGTTACTGACACAATTTGATGGATCTTCATAATCTTCACCCTACTTAGGCGTCGCTCTTCTTAAACCGTCGGGCCTGCACAGATAAAAAGCATTGGGTTGACCTGTTTTTCTCCACTCTAAAGCTTAAGTCAGTCCAAGTTTTTGGGAGCTTTTGTGTGTGGTAAAAAATCTAAATGTAATAAATGATAATGAATGATTGTATTTATAACATTGGTTTAACCCGATGAACAGTGTTACATTTTTACCGTGGTTAACCACTAACCGAAGTTACTTTATGTCATTCGGATAGGACATGGTCTTATCTATAAATATTCAGAGATGTTCAATCCCCCATTTAATGCGAGTGTCGGAGCACACTAGGCGACACCTTTAGCGGGGCACCGTCTCCTTGGGTAACTATGAGCATCGCCTAAATATCCAAGGGACTGATGCCCATTTTTAGCTTATAGTTGTCGCATTTATGCATATGGTGGATAGCATCTTGTGATTTTATTTAAAAGATCAGTTTCAAGTGGTTATTACATAGGGTGTCCCCTATAAACCCCATCATCTGCCCCCTGAGCCAAACAGGAGCTTTGGTCCTGATTGGACAGAATCTTCAGTGAGCTTCGACTTTAGATATAAGCCTTAATTTGTCTCAACTGGGTTCTGATTTTAATAGGCGTCGGCCAGCATTTGCTGTCTTTGTAAGGTGACGTCTGGGATCTTTGGAAGACGGGAAATTCGAATTTCGAAAGCGGGAAAATTCAAATTCAAATTTGAATAAAAAAACGATTCATCTGCCCCCCGTGACATCAGCGATCCGTGAGAGCGTTGAGATCCAACGTTCCACCATGCCCGACGCTTCGGTTTTCAACGTAATGATTACCATTTTTTCAAGGGTCCACTATAAAAAAGGATGACCCATTCATTTTCGATACTTTTGGCTGATTGAGATCTGCCTTCTCTCTAAATTCTCTTTCTAAAAACTCTTTTTATTTCGAATTCGCCTCCTAGTAAAAGTGTCAACATCATTGCCTGTTGCCAAGTAACGCTATTAGAGATCAGATTGCTGAAGAAAGTCATGGCATCTTCAAGCGACGTCCCTAGTAAGGCTCTTAACTTTCCCCTTCCTTCCATTGATCCTAAACCAAACATGATTACCCAAGAGAATTTTGTGTGGGGGATAGAACTCTCGGCTATGAGCGACGTTGACCGACCCGCTTCCCTTATCCCGAGTCTATGAGTGACGATTGTGTCTGCTTTCCAAGGGAAGATGAAGCCACAATCTATTTGGGTCAAATAGATGTGGGGCTTCACTTCCCTTTTAGCGAATCCCTTTAGAGATGTGTCGCTATTATGACGTCGCCCCTACTCAACTTATCTCAAACGCTCTTCGTATGTGGGTAGGTTTTAGTATTCTTTGATTTGATAAAGGTTGACCATACTCTCTTTCCTTATTTAGATCCTTCTACCGTCTTCAATTCAACGTCTTTGGCGTTTTTCTCTTTCAAACTCGTGAAACCGAGTCAAAGGGTTGGAATGTTCGACACCTCGGATGGTATCCTTGGTTCCAGAATCCAAAAAAGTCATTGGTTAGTGGGTTTAAGTCCATTAACTCAAATTGGAAAAGTAAATATTTTTTCTTTCGTGGAGGCATCGACTAGTCTTTAAAAACTCCACGTACATACCCTTTGCCCTCTTTCACTAAGTATTCCGACGAGAATCTCCATACCCTAAACCTTATATACCTAGCACACTCCAAGGGACAACTCTCGTATATATCCAAGGATACAACAGAGGCGACACTTGCTAGTGCAACATTAAAGTCGCCAGACTCTCGTCCAGAGATTGACTGAGTATTTTTTTAATCCTTTCTTTGCAGAGGATCATTTTGATTATCTATTTGAACCTGATGAACCCTATATCCAGGCGTCGACTGGTGTCCTTCCACCCGTCGAAGAGGAAGAAGAGTCATCTAAGAAGAAACAGAAGGGGAAATTCCTAGCCCCGGAGAAGAAGTGACGCTCAAAGAGGGACAAGGCTTATCCTACTGATCCATCAGCAACTATTGTGCTGGATGAGAGTACTGAAGAGGCGGCGACTCTTAGAGGTATTATTCCTTGTTATAAAGAACTTTTTTTTGCCATATTTTCTGAATTTTTGATAACTTATCCATTTAATCACTGACCTTTAGGTCATGAGGTGTCGCCTGAGGGTCCAAGGTTCTCGACCTCCACGATCGACATTTCACCCATTAGGCAAGCGCTGCCTTGAAGGTCCACTCCACCTGCCACCCAAGTCGATTATCCATTGGGTCCTTATGAAGGCCCTAGTTTCGATTTGAGGTGGAACCTATACGAGTCACTAGTTCAGGAGCCCTGGCGTCGCTTGCAGGGGACTAGACTTCCGGAAGGAACCACCCTCCATTTGGACTTGGCCTTACATTTGCTAAGTGGAATGGTACCTCCCGGGGAGCGTCGCCATCTCCACTTCGATCATCAGTGGGTTGAAGGGGCAGTTAGGTGTCATCTTACCTCGGTCGCCTCCATAAGTTTTGTTCATCCTTGTACTTGGTCATTTTCTGAACTATTCATAACAATTATTCTTTCTTCTATAGCTTGTAGCCACACAGACTGAAATCGGCGCCTTGGCGGTGCACCTTGCCCACAAATGCGCCTCTATGGAGGGATATGCAATGAAGGTTGCCAAGGCTGATCACTTTGAGAAGGAGAGGGTTGAACTCTTGAAGGCAAAGGCTGATCTCGAGAAGGATATAGCATTTCTCAAGGAATACCTTTCTGAGGAGCGTCGCCTCAAGGACGGAGCAATCGATAAGGCGAAGTTTGTTGTTGAGAAGGCGTCCAAGTTTGCTCAGCAACTAGCTGAGTGTGAGCAAGTCTCAAACTAAAATAGAGAGAGTGCTCGCCTGGCAGAGAAGATGGTTTCTACCTTGACTAAGGAGAAAGAGGCGGCGCTTCTCAAGGTTGAGACTGTCAAGGTCGAGGCAGTGAAGTCATTCAAGAAGACTGACACCTTTAATAAATTTTACTAACATGTCATCGACGTAGGCCTTCATATTCAAACCTATAATGCCTAAAAATAGCTTGTTGGCCATCCGTTGATAGGTGACACCAACATTGATGAGCTCAAAAGACATGACAGTGTAGTGATATATATCACTGTCTGCATAGAAAGCTGTGTGATGAGCGTTGCCCTTTGACATCTTGATCTGATTGTAATCAGAGTACGCATCCATGAAGCTTAAAAGCTCATGTCTAGAAGTGGCATCGACCAGTTGGTCAATTCTTGTCAAGGGATAGGAGTCCTTGGGACATGCCTTGTTCAAGTCCCGAAAATCGACACACATTCTCCATTTGTCATTACTTTTATTCACAAGCACAGGGTTTGCGACCCATGTCTGAAACCTGATCTCCTAGACAAGTTGAACGTCGATCAACTTTGCAACCTCATGTCGTATGGCTATGGCCTTTTCCTCCCCCACGGGTCATCGCTTCTGAGCGATCGGTTTTATGTTGGAGTCTATGTTTAGCTAGTGGGTGATAACCTCTTCACTTATGCCTCGCATATCGCTAGGCTTCCAAGCAAAGAGTTCTCAAAATTCAATTAATAGGAGGGTCAAAGCCCTAGCCTGCTTTGTAGGGAGCGTCGCTCCTATCTGGACGATCTTATCAGGTCCATCTATTTGTATCTTCATAATCCTTCTATCGGTGTTGGATGAACTTTCCCTTCCCTTGGATCTTCCTCTGTTTGGATGGACATGGTTTACTTTTTCAACACCCGGCGTCGTGTGGACTGAACATAACAACTTCGTGCCCCAGGTTGGTCTCCCTTCACAACTCCTATCCCATGGGGTGTTGGGAATTTCAAAAGTTGGTGATACGTCGAATGAACCATACGGTGAGGGTTCAAAGTAGATCGTCCCAATATCACGTTGTATGTGGCAGGGGCGTCGACTACAACGAATGTGGCGTCCATCGATAGGGAATTCTGCCCCTCGCCTAAAAATACCAACAGAGTAATGACTCCTATTGGGTATGTAGGAGTTGAGGCGAAGCCCAGAAGTGGAAAGTTCACATTTTTTAGATCTTTCTCACTCCTTTTCATTCTCTTTAGAGCGTCTTGAAAGAGAACATCGGTAGAACTTCCTGAGTCAATAAGTACCATTTTCACGTCGTAGTCATTGATTTCAGCTGTGATGACCAGTGCATTCTCATGCGGGCATGTCATGTGGTCCATTTCATCCTCCCCAAAAGTAATGCTTGCTTCATCTTGCGACCTAGGGTGCTTCCCTGCCTTGGCGGTGCCAGGCAGCTGGGTGGCGTTGACCCTCGAGCACTGCTGGTCTCCCCACCAAAGGCGAAGCCACCACTGATCACGTGCAGGTGCCCTTTATTCTCTCGGGGCCCATCATGCCCCCTCTCTCTTACTAGCGACGCCCTTCTATCCCTTCTGGGACTAGGATTTCAACCCCTCTTAGCCATGAAATTCTTGAGAAGTCCCTTTTGTGTATTTGTCTTGATATCTCTCCTCAAGGTTTTACAATCATCAGTACTATGTCCCTTGCATCGGTGGTACCGACAATATTGCTCATGATAGGGGCCCATGGGTCCCTCAGTCTTCCGAGACAGTGAAGGTGACGCACAATATTTCTTTTCCATTTCGCTCAAAATGATCGAAATATCTTGATTTAAGGGTGTGAAAGCCTAAAAAATTCTCTCATTGGGCGATGCATTATAGGGCTTCGCTTATCTTCTTGAGGGTGGCTTATCTGCGATCGTTGCTCCGACTTTTTTCCTTCATGCACTTCTTTCTTATAATCTTTAAGGGATTTTCTTCCCTACCTTGTTATATCAATGTCAATGTATGACTTGACTCTCGCCACCATCTCCTCTACCGTATTGACGGGTATGACACTTAAGCTGTCATATAAGGCAGAGCCCCTGGGACCCAATGCTCGAACAAAGGCTCGAATGGTCTCACC
The DNA here is from genome assembly GCA_946814005.1 of Chamaenerion angustifolium. Classification (NCBI taxonomy): domain Eukaryota; kingdom Viridiplantae; phylum Streptophyta; class Magnoliopsida; order Myrtales; family Onagraceae; genus Chamaenerion; species Chamaenerion angustifolium. The sequence continues at coordinate 32,422,942 of OX328272.1, forward strand.
ACCCGTGATAACCTGATCTATACCAGCCAAGTCTTTATTAAAACGAGTGTAGAAATTTCCCAGACTTTCTTCACTCCTTTGTTTGATGTGGTCAAGGGTACCAGTACTTTTGAGCAATTGCCTTCCGCCCATATATTGCACAATAAATTTGTCCTTCAAGTCTCCCCATGATTTGATAGACGTCTTTGGTAGGCCAAATAACCAGTGGGAGGCGCCGCCGCCCAAGGTTGATGGGAAGAGGAGTGCAAAATGATTGTCGTCATTAGTTCTTCCCAAAATTGAGGCTTCGTGCCTCTGAATATGCTCCACGGGGTCACCTTCACCTTTATAATAATCGATCATTGAGTTTTGAATATGTGGTGGCACCGTTATAGCCAGAATATCTAGAGTAAATGGGTGTGACACTCTGTCCCTTAATTGGGGTATCGCCCTTCCCTTCTGCTCTTTTACAGTCCTAATGACAACCTCTTCAATCTCCTCCCGGGTCATTATGCTCGGGGGAGGAGCCATTGTCACCCATGTTCTACGAGTGGCGACGCTCCTTGGCGAAGGATCTACCGGAGTCGGCGACCCATACATCGGGACGACATGAGGCCTTGAGGTTACTTCCTCCGTACGATGACGTTCGTCGAGACGAGCAGCACGGGATGAAGCCATACACTCTCTTCGATTTAAAAGTTCATCGATTGCCTCAATGAGTGCAGGGGTAATGACCACTTCCTGGGCATTCTGTGTCAATGGCGGTGCTCTTCTTCCTGAAGACGTAATATGAGATTGTGCTGGTATGGGCGGCGCCAGATCCTGCTGAGGTGGTGGTGCCATCGGAGACTCCATTATTGGTGCCCTGAAAAATAGCGGGACTCTCGCTTGGCCACCTATTGGGGCTGATGCACTTGGAAGCGTCGCTCCGATATTGGGTTCCATGTGTGGCATAAAAGTTGAAGGCATCAGGTGCTGCTGTAAATTGTGGAGTGAACTTCCTTCTGCGGGTTGCTGGTGGTTTTTTCTTGCTCGTGTGTTAGCGGGAGCCATGGCTATGTTTAGCTGAAGATTCCCACAGACGGTGTTAGATGTTGGATCTTCAGAATCTTTGCCCTACTTAGGCGTCACTCTCCTTAAACCGCCAGACATGCATAGATAAAAAGCCTCGAGTTGACCCGTTTTTCTTCACTCCGAAGCTTAAGTCGGTCCATGTTTTTGGGAGATTTTGTGTGTGGTAAAATTTTTGAATGTAATAAATGATAATGAATGCTTCTATTTATAGCATTGGTTTACCTGATGAACAGTGTTACCTTTTTACAGTGGTTAACCACTAACCGGAGTTACTTTATTTCATTCGGATGGGACAGTGTCTTATCTATAAATATTCAGAGATGTTCAATCCTCATTTAATGCGGGTGTCGGAGCACACAAGGCGACGCCTTTAGCAGGGCACCGCCTCCTTGGGTAACTATGGGTGTCGCCTATAATATCCAAGGGACTTATGCCCATTTTTAGCTTATAGTTGTCGCATTTATACATATGGTGGATAGCATCTTGTGATTTTATTTAAAAGGTCAGTGACAAGTGGTTATTACATATGGTGTTCCCTATAAACCCCATCACAATTAAAATAAGGAAAATACACTTACAAGCATTTAAATATCCTAAACTATTTAGTAATATATATTAAACTCTATAGTTTCATACAATAATAAATAAATAAATAAACTAAATAACAGGTTGGCTCGTGGGTTACCACTTATACTAAATCCGGCTCGTGGGTCAATAACCCCTACCAGACCCGTCCCATAACTTGTAGGTTAAATTCGTGTGGTGCAGTGTGACTCATTGACATCCCTAGGAAGAGGGAAGAATGACAGTTTTTCCATCTTATAAAGAAGTCACGTGTAGAGCACATGAGCTCACGATAGATAAAAAAAAAATGTAAGTTAAGAATTTTAATCAAAAAGTAATATTTTTAAATGCAAATGACTAAATAGCAAATTTTGAATCAAAGATTAACCTTATATTATAAATGTAAGTGATTAAATATGTAATTAATCCTAAAGAAAATATTAGTCTGAACCATTTGTTTAAAGTACATGACACTTATGTTATTCGTAGCATATTTTGGTATCGTAGAATTGAATGTGATTATTTAGTACAAAATTAGTGATGATCGTCAAAATTGATTGACATAATAATAATAATAAGATGCTGACACCGACAATGAAAAGTATAAAAAAATATGAAAAAAGAAATTAGAAAATTAACTAATAAAATATAGGGATATATATATGAAAAATATAAAACGTTTAAAAAAATATATTAGTCTCAAGTTTCAATGAGCCCAGCCAGGCCCACATTGGTATTTAAAATGGAAACCTTTGTAATTAAGTATAAAACGAAGGGCATTCCAAAAACCTAGATCGATATAAAAATGGGAACCATTCGGTTGTTTATTGTTCATTCCCCTCTCTGACTCTTTTTCCTCCCTCGCTCTCTCCACAATTCCTCTCGCCAGAGCCACCGTCCCTCCGCCGTCCGTACCGGAAAGATACGGTGAAGTCCTCTTCAGGCCACCTTCCTGATTTTCGTTGCTAAATCGCAAACCACCGCCTTCCGTGCTTTTAATTTTTTTCTCGATTTAACCATTTTTATTTTCTATTTTTAATCCAAATTAATTCCGCCCAGCCAACTGCTCTTTTTATTTATATATTTTTAGTTTTTGGATTTCCTAATATTTTCTTTTCTGCCGAGTTATTTGTAATTTGTATAGACTAGAGAGTCGAGACCCTCCGATTTTGGACGTTTTCAGTCTCTTTCGATAAGCTGATCTGACGTTTTTACCCTTCCTTTGAACCACGTGTCTAGCCTAAACACCGCAAAGATGAGCTACCATACCAGTAGAATTCTGCCACCTGTCGAGTCGAGAAAGCGTAAGGAGCGAGGAGAATTTCTCTACAATTACACTGGGGCGGCGGGGACGACCAAGCCGAAACCATCACCGGCTTCAGTAACCAAGCTGAAGGACGCGGAGTCGCCCTTAGACAATCGGCTTCTAGCCGGCTACATGGCTTACGAGTTCCTGACAAATGGGACGTTGCTCGGTCAGCAGTTCAACCCCGCTCGAGCCTCGGTTCAGCCGAAGAGGGCCAAGCCGGAGTCTGAGCCGATCGGGGTGAAGGAGCACGAGGGGTACGGTGAGCTCGCGACCATCTTGAAGACCGAAGGGACCCACATCCCTAGCATAGTGAATCCTACTCAACTTGCTCGGTGGATCCAAATGTGACACACGTGGCGTTGGCCCACTGGCGGACCTTTCCAGAAAGGTGGTCGTTCGACACAGGTAGCCGTACAACCAACACACCCGATGATCTCCTTCAACGACCTGAAATCTGAATGCTGCATGAGGAGCCCTATTCTTCTGTGTAATTTTTTTGCTAGGGTTTAGTAACTCATTACTTCCACATTTTGTGCTTAGTTCTTTTTTTTTTTAAACAATCGTTAATTAGATAGTAATTTTGTACTTCCCTTGTGGACTGAAAACTATTAAAAATTTATTACATACTTTTGTATTGTGACATTACAACGCCATCATATATTGAAACTTTTGGCACTACAAAGATAATCAACATGCATGTTACGTTATAATATAATACCCTAATTATTTAATGTTTCATAATTAAACCATCAAATATATAAATGACTGGCAAATGTGTCAAAATGGGATTCTGATCCCATCATTTTTAATTATTTTTAATAGAATCATATGTATTTATGTCACATTTTTGTTTTAGAAAATCCATTTAGTCTACAATTAGAATTTATGTTCATAAACATATGTAGTAGTGACATTACAAATATTTTAAATCTGTTATTGTAGTTGTAGTATAATATAGATACATATTTCATGTATGATAGACATGAATATTATGGTGTCATTATGCTATTATGGTGTCCATACCTGTGGGACATCCCCTATTTAGAGTTATTATTTTTCACGTTACCCCATTCTTTATTTTATGACACGAACAATAACGGAGGGTTTCTTTCACGGAATAGGGAATAGGAATTGAGAATAGAGAATAGGAGTTAAGAATATGAAGTTGTTTCTTTGGTGGAATTGAATAAGGAAATCTGTTGTTTCTTTGGTGGAATTGTATACGTAAAAGGAATGGAATGTGGTAAAATGACATATTTGCCTCTCTTTGTATATGTATAGTATATAATAAAAATAATTTGTATTAATTAATTATAAAACTTAAAAATATTAAAAACGTTTATTTAAATTTTAAAAAAATTTAAAAAACGAAATTTTTAATTATTTAATTTTTTTAAAAAGACCAATTTATTAATTTTATTTTTAAAAAAAATAAAGAATGTAAAATTTCTTAAACAATAAATTGATTACATAACATTAACATGATTAGAAAGTGAGGTGAAATATAATTGAGAGCTTACGTTTATTATTGATGCAAAAGTATATTCGTCTTTTTTAAATTTATTATATTAACAATAAAAAGATAGTATATTTCACTCATTTGATGTGATCACTTAACAAAACAAAGAGAATAGACAGTTAAGTGATGAAATAATGAATTAATTACATTTTGAAACCTAATTAATTATTTAACAAGCAAAGACTCACCTATGTATCACTAGGCAATCGCTTCACCAACCAACCAAGATCCACAATTGGAAGGGACCCTTTACGTGTAAGTAGATCAGAAACCAACCAAACTACCTCATGCAAATAATAAAGGAAGGAGTCTCACTCCCCTCCCTCCAAGAACAACATACTATCATTCTGTTGGTATAAATCAGTTTTTACTATTTAAATTGCTGCTACTCCAACATGTGTTTTACTATTGAAAATGCTGCATATCTACTATTGAAAAAACTGCACCAACCTTGTAAACTTTGTCAACAAAGTGTTGTAAACTTTGTCAACAAAGTACTACTATGTATTAGTATAAATAGGTGGTTATGTTTGTATGTTTTGTATGAGAGTTGTATGAGTTTTATAAGAGTTTAAGAGAGTTTGTTCAACACATATAAGATTTGTATTTGTGTGATTCAACTCCATGTTGAATCTCATCTTCTTCAATTTCTCTTGATTGAAGAACAACAGTGGTATCAGAGCTTTCTTCTTGAGGGATCTGTGAGGTTGAGTGATTGTCGATTTCTTGAGATCATCCACTCATAGCTTAACTTCTTGAGGGATTTGTGAGGTTGTTTGATTGTCGTTTTCTTGAGATCATCCACCTATAAACACTCTAAGCTCTCATCAAATGGAAGAATCCTTCTCAGGCGTTGCTCCACCAAAATTTGACGGCTCAAACTACCAAATTTGGGCTATCAAAATGGAAGCTTACATGGAGGGCACTGATCTGTGGGAAGCTGTTGAAGAAGACTATGAAATTCCAGCTCTTCCACCCAACCCTTCACTTGCTCAAATCAAGGTTCAAAGGGAGAAGAAGATGAGAAAGGCACGAGCCAAGTCATGCCTTTATTCGGCTGTCTCACCTGCAATTTTCAGTCGAATCATGTCCATAAGGTCAGCCAATGAAATTTGGGACTTCCTCGAAAATGAATACAAAGGAGATGAGAGGATAAGGGGCATGAAATCTCTGAACTTGATAAGGGAATTCGAGAAGGAGCAGATGAAGGAATCTGAGACCATCAAAGAATACTCAGATCGATTGGTGGGACTGGCAAACCAGGTTAGAATACTTGGTAAGGAGATGAAGGATAGCAGAATTGTGGAGAAAATATTAGTCTCTCTTCCTGAGAGATTTGAAGCAACCATTGTCTCATTGGAGAATACCAAGGACCTGTCAACTCTCAAATTGGCAGAGCTCCTTAGTGCTCTTCAAGCTCAAGAGCAAAGAAGATTGATGCGTGACGAAGGGGTAATTGAAGGAGCTTTGAAGGCCAAACTGCACTTAAACCAGAAAAGCTACGGCGACGGTGAATCGAGTGCAGCAGAAAGGGGTCCCAACGGAAGAAATTTTCCTCCTTGTATGCATTGTGGTAAGGAGAACCATCTTCACTACAAATGTTGGAAGAGACCCGACATAAAATGCAGGAGGTGTCAGAAGATGGGGCATGTCGAAAAGATTTGCCCTGAAAAGTACGATCAACAGAAAAGAGAAACTCAAGCTGCTGTCCATGAAGAAGAAGAGGAGCATCTGTTTGCGGCTTCTTCATTCACAACTGGAGCATCAAGTGATGACTGGCTGGTTGACAGTGGCTGCACTAGTCACATGATTGGTAATGTGAGACTTTTCAAACAACTTGACAGGTCAGTTCTTTCCAAAGTCAGAATTGGAAATGGTGAGTATATTGCAGTCAAAGGTAAAGGAACCATAGCTATCGCAAGTTGTTCTGGAACAAAACTAATCACTGATGTTCTCTATGTGCCAAATATTGATCGAAATCTGCTTAGTGTTGGTCAATTAATAGAGAAAGGTTTTAAAGTGATTTTCGAAAACAGAGTATGTGTGATAAAGGATCAAGTAGGTCAAGAACTGTTCACGGTCAAGATGAAGGGAAAGAGTTTTGCACTCAATCCATTGGAGGAGGAGCAATCTGCTTTCACAATCAAAGAAGATTGGCATAAGAGGCATGGGCATTATCATCATCAGGGGCTGATGCAAATCGAAGCCAAGATGATGGTGAAGGACCTACCTGAACTTGATGATCACATTCCAAGCTGTGAAGCATGTCAGTATAGAAAGCAAAGCAGGAAAACATTTCCCAAAACAGCATGGAGAGCATCAAAGAAGCTGCAATTAATTCACACAAATATTGCAGGTCCACAAAGAATGCCCTCTCTGAAAGATATAAAGAAGCCGAGAGTCCAGTTGGGGAGAGCTGCAGAGTGTGAAATCATGCAGAGTAAGCATGCAAAGTCTGCACATCAGGATGTTCATACACTCCGTATGAAGCACTATGAAGTTCTTGAACCTGGAGGATATGAGGAGGCCAAGATTGATGAGAAATGGCTAGCTGCAATGAAGGAGGAGCTTGCCATGATTGAGAAGAATGAAAAAGGAAAGACAGTTGCAATTAAGAAGGTTTTTTCAGGATAAACGATTTGGGTTTCTTAGAGAAAGATTGGGAGTTTGCAGCAAACCTGATTTAGGAGGAGTGTTGGTATAAATCAGTTTTTACTATTTAAATTGCTGCTACTCCAACATGTGTTTTACTATTGAAAATGCTGCATATCTACTATTGAAAAAACTGCACCAACCTTGTAAACTTTGTCAACAAAGTGTTGTAAACTTTGTCAACAAAGTACTACTATGTATTAGTATAAATAGGTGGTTATGTTTGTATGTTTTGTATGAGAGTTGTATGAGTTTTATAAGAGTTTAAGAGAGTTTGTTCAACACATATAAGATTTGTATTTGTGTGATTCAACTCCATGTTGAATCTCATCTTCTTCAATTTCTCTTGATTAAAGAACAACACATTCATCCATCCACAACAACACCTCAATTAAATTGAATAACAAAGAACCCAAATCATTACTAATGAAGCTGCTAGATGGAGGAAAGCAAATCAAATCAGCATAGCAACCAACAAGAAAAACACATGCTTGGCCATATACCTGAAATTATTTTATGTGTTTGAGATATACTGATAAAGAAAAAGTGTTATAGTAATAATAATTACTAATTTTATATTGAAAATTGTAAATATTAATTTAATGCTATAAATTGTAGAAAATCGGTTTCCAATCTATTAAATACTAAAATCTGAACGACTTTGAATTATTAAGTTCCGTGACAAGTATGGATGGTACGGTGCCAGCTCAGAAACCTTAATTACAACATTACTCGTAGAATTCATAGAGTTGGTAATACTTAATAGGGTGGCATTAGTAGTGTCGGGATAATAAATATTATATTATAATTACATTTTTTTTACATATTATAAATATTGTAGGTATATTTTTTAATAGGTAAATTACAACTTTGCACTTTAATATTTTGACTAAAATTATTTTTTCTCCTAATATTTGTTTTGAAATTAAAGTTTCGGTCCTTAATCTTTGATAATTTATCGAGTTCCCTCTTTCCTTTAAATTTTGCGTTCAAACTTAATAGAATATGTGTTGAAAATTGTAGAAATAACATATTACTTTTAAAAATATCACAATTTAATTCATCAAAACTTTGTCAAATATTACAATTGTTTCTAATTCGAACGAAACTTTAATTGAGTCTCAATTGACGGGGTTAGAGTCTTGACCCAGACCTACTCACTCATGGGTCTGAACTGAATTGACCCCAATTCGATTAGGACTCGATTAAACCTCAATTGAAGGAGCTCAGTTTAGGTCATGATCCAGACCAACTCTCTATTTGTGGGTGACTAAGTCTAGATCAAGACTCAGACCCAAAACCCCTCGTTTTAATCCTACAAGAGTTCTTACTTTGGCCAAAAAAAAAAAAAGAAAAAAGTTCTTACTTATTTAAATCAATAATTGCATGACATCATAATAATGTGTCATGCGCACACACGAAGCCACGAAAGAATGAAGAAATCAATTATTCCCTTAACTTTTGTCATTGCGTAAATTTTGACCTAAAAAATATAATAATTTTTAATTTAACCCTTTAAAAGTTTACATTTGCCCCTTGAAATTTTTTAATTCAATTGTTTACCCTAATCTATTTTTTTCCCTTAAATAATATTTTTGTCTTCGTCATTGATGGTGTGATTAATAACAAAGAAATAATATGAAAAAACATTACTTTTAGACTTTCATACCTAAACCCTAAAACCTAATTAGGGTTGATCATGGGCGGGCCGAACTGGTCCTGAAGGCAAGACCGAGACTGAAATTTCGGTCTTGCCTTCTAGAGGACCGAGACTGACCTCGGTCAAAAAAGTCCGCCCGAGTCGACCTTTCTTGACTCGGGCTGGTTTCGGTCCTGGACCGAATCTGCACCAAAAAAAATATGAGTTCACGGTATTCTTTAGTAAAAAGCGAAAGAATAGTTCACCTCTCAAAAAAATATTATGAACCCGTGATATTCTTTAGTAAAATTATCAGGATGCAGCTTTTATAGAGATAGAAAACCTCCAAAATTCACATTCCTTTCGGTGTGGTATTATTAAAATCTCAAATCCAGATTCATTCGGTCTGGTCCGGTCCTAAACAGGCTTTCGGGAAAAAAGCCCGAGACCGAAACAGACCTTGAAGGAAAAAAAAAACATCCGCTCAGTCTCAGTCCTAGTCGGTCTCGATCCTAGTTGGGTCGGTCTTGTCGGGAATTCGGTCCAATAGTCTTTTTCAATCACCCCTAACCCTAACGTTCAAAATACTCCCTAACTCTACACAAAGTGAATCAATTTGATCCATCCACAACTTTTTTAGCCAATCTTAACTATCCATCAAACTTTGCCCAAACCTTTGGTTAACCCTTATCATTGGTTTTGGTTACCTAATCAATATTTTCTGTTCAGCTGCAAAATGTCTGTCATAAAGAGCAGTAGCCATCACACCTCCGACCACCACTTAATACAATTCTCTAAGATTATATGTCTTACTCTTACTGTCCTTGTTTCCATGTCTGTCTCCCACACAACACAGTACTGCATTACATGCTCTCTTTTCCCTTGTAACTGCAGAACTCTCTCTCTCTCTCTCTATATATATATATATATTACAACTGATGTATGTTACAAACACAGCCTAACTTATTATGCGAACCTCATCAGGGTTCCATTTTCCGACCAAAATTATACTAAACCCATCGAACTTCCTCCATCCACACTTGTATTCCTCAGACGAAACAAACATTTCACATATGGTAAAAAAGCAATCGCTGTTATGAAGAAGATGAATCCCTTTACTTCATGCCTCCGAAACTGAGCCATAAGTTTCCTGAATCAGACAGAGATCAACTTAAGCAGTCATTAACCAAAGCCCTTTTCGAGTCAGACATTTCAGTCCATCCTCAACTTTCTGGTGGCTGGAAGGAGTTAGAAGCTACCTGGCAGAAGAAGTGAGGAGAATTGTTAAAAACAGTTGAAATGTAGTAGCAAAAGTTGGAAATTTTGCCAAAAAGTAGCAAAATTGCACAAGGAAAATGGATAATTTGAATTTTCTAGTATTTTTCAAATGGAAGACTGAAAGTAATAGCACTGAGATCACTTGATCAACAGAACAGACCTTTCCAAAATGTCAGGTACAGTCATGGACTTGCCGTAGCTCGGCCAACAGATCAGCAGCAGTGACCTGACTCTTTGTCTCTCGCTCCATTTTCTCTTGGGTGATCAAAAGAGGAAGAGTCCTTCTAAAGTCAGATTTTATCTCACAACCTCGGATTGTGTAAATGTTATTGGGTTCAAGAATACTGAAATCAGCTGGGTTTCGGTTAACCGTGCAGATTTCAATCTCAGAACTTACTTTCTGACACTGCACATTCGCATTTTTGTTCTGTTTTCTAATCTCGATACCTTTCCGGGGCAATATGACGGGGTTTATGAAGTTTGTCTGTGAAATCTGAACAGCAGGAGCAGCCGGTACAGGTTTTTGAGCAGTAAAACCTTCGATTTTCCTTTTTCCTTTATCATGAACTTTGTGGGGATTAGGTTGAAGCAACCAAGAAGAGTTGCCATTCCCGCAATATGCTGCTGAAGCTGAAGTAACCACGGTGGCAGGATAATTTGAAGATGAAAGATTTGAACTCTCATGCATTTTTCTATACATTGCAAAATTCATGCCCGTAAGGAAATCAGAGCTTGCAGCCTCTTTAGAACGATACCCATGAGGAACTGTTGGTTGTTTAACAAAACTAGGAGGATGGTTTGCATGTAAGTGAGAATTTTGACCCGAGCTTCCCCCACTGACTTGATCTGGGCCACATTTTCTGAGGGAAGGGTCTGGAGCCGTTTCTCCATTCGGGTGGCCATGCGATCTATGAGGAGGTCCTTGAGGAACTCGTAGAACTGCTCCTGAAACAGAGTCGGGTCTGGACAGGAAAAGGCTCGACTCTGAAGGAGGATTCGAACTTACATGAGAATTTTGACCTGAACTCCGTCCTGCATCCATCAGGCTCAGCAAATTCATCGCGGGTATCTTGTCATTGGCATAAAAGTCCCTCTGCTGGAACTTATTCTGCAGATTCAACCCATTTTGCTGAGGAGGATGCAGATTCAACCCATTTTGACTCTTTTCAGGGTTGGGATTTTGAAAGTTGAGGAACTCGGTAGGAGGTATCCGTTTCTTCGGAGGACTATTCAAAAACACTGCAGAGGCCCAGGAGTTTACTGGAGCAGCATTCTGTTGGGAGACAAGTTGTGGGGACTTGTTGTCTCTATGATACGGCGAAAATGCACCGTGACTCGTTTGTGAAGAGAAATGAACCACATTTTGCTTCGTGGACCCAGATGTGGCACTTTTCGAAGCTTTTGTCTGATGTGGCGGTTTTACAGTGGTTGTTTGCTTCTGCGGGAAATTCGGGTCCTTCTTGGTGCTACCAGCATCATGTAGACGGTTCTCGTATTGAATTTTGGCCATGAGTTCTACAATCTCCATAGGTATGTCATCTGAAGGAGCTACCTCTTTTGTTGCTACATCACTGTACTGTTTCTTAAAGACTGCTCCTTTGTGGCTCAATGGAGCAGTTTCTCCATCTTCGCCCAAACCTGCATTATCCTGCAATAGAAAGTGGGTGAAAATCAGTACACATCGATTTCAGTATTTCATAAAATTCAGCAAAAAGGCACATTTATATGGCTAGAGGAAACCATGTTGCAGCTACATTGATTTTTAAGGTAAACTTGAGGTGCAAACAAATCGAGGTTGCTCCACATTCATACAATATAATCTTATTACGAAAAACAAGGGCTACCTAACAATAGTAGCTCATGAAGAATCTTCAAATTGCAAATCAACAGGAAAAATTTATTAGTCTCCAGACAAACCTTGTGTGATGGGGCTGCACTCTTGGAATGAGAGGTGTAGCTTTGCATCTCACAAACCGAAGCCATTTTATGGTTGGCTCCCTTGCTCAAAAGATCAGAAGGGTTCACTTCCTTCCCTAACATGCTACTTAGTCTAGAAGAGGTTGAAGGAGCTATCAGCCCAACTCTTCTAGTTTTTGAAGGTTTTTTCAAAAGCTGGTCTTCTGCCCTAAAGAATGAAGAGCCATAATCTTCAACACGAACAGTACGGTTTGTCTCTGCTGAGGACCTATCCCTTGAATGGACAACATCTGATGGTGTAATTCGAGTAACAGCAGACCTACTACTCTGAACCGCTCCAAAACCCACCCTTGTAATTGATGGATCACAATCATCACCTGTTTTAGCTACCTTGGTCTTTTTCTTACACATGCATGATTCACCAGCATTATTATCAAAGAATAGGGGATCCTCATATACTTTCTTCGTCTTTTTCTTCTTCTCCTTCATCTCAACCATTCTAAACTCTCCCTTATGTTTATCATTCAAGTCGATCATCTTCCGCACAGATGCGCCCTTTTCAACTGCTGAGGGAACAATGGTTTTGCACCTCATTCCACCCACTTTCTTCTGGAAAGTTCTTTCTGTGACTTGATTGTTCTTCTTTAATCTCTTCTTAACTATCATCCTGGTATTAGCAGTATCATCAAAACAACCAAATCTCTCATTACTGCGTTTCATGACACTATTTGGACTTATTTTACCACATCCATCTTTTCCCAAACCAGAAACCGCAACAGCCTTGGAAGTTGTTGCAGAGTTCTTAGCTTGATTCTTTTCAATAACAGTAGTCTCCTGTTCTTCATCAGAATGGAAGATCACCTTCCTTTTCTGACCATGCAAACCTTTCTTAACAAATTCTGCTCCTCCAATTTCTTCAGTTCTGTCAGAAATTGCAGGCAAAGTCGAATTCACCTTGACGTTCGAATTCACCTTCTGACCTAACAAATCAGACATCAGACGGATCTTGCAGATTTTCCGACGCTGCAATCCACTAGACTTATTCCGAGAACCAGGACAAATCTCAGTACTGTCTGATGATAGCTCATCCAACTCTTCAAAAGGATTACAGACATCATTGTGGGTTCCAGATGCCTCACAAATCCCCCCTAGCATCATTTGATCATCATTGCAAGAAGATTTAATATGTCGGGTTTGAATATTTTTACCAGAATGCCCAATGTCACCAAATTCAAGGTTCCCAAGTTGTTGGTTACTTGAACAAGGATAGTCATATTGTGATGATGGGTGGCGTTCTGCATCAGTAACGAAAAAACAACGATTTTTATCCTGATCCAACCATATTTCCGAGTGCAGAGAAAGGGTGATGGCAAAAGTAAATAATGTGATCTTCATGTTGTAAATTTAGTATTTTAGTAATCGATGAAAGGGGATTCAACACATCAGACCATCTTTGCCTGTATATAGTTCTAAATAAATATATACAGTTACTGCCTTACTGGTATATGCATCAATTACCTTTAGTAACTTGCTGCTGCGCCAGGGCTTCAAAGCGTCCAGGAACAGTAGCTTGCCTTGGAAGTTCCAGATGAACATCATCTCTCAAGTCATTTTCCAACTCTAACATCAACAAATTCAGTACAAGAGTGTAAATTCTTCAAGCACATTAAAGCGATTTTATTATAGAAGTATTTCAGTGTAGAAAAAGATCACCTTTAAGTAGATTGCCACTTCCACGAGACTTGTTACCATTTGCTTGAACTGTGACATCATTATCGTCCCTTCTAATCTCAACCATATCTAAACTCACTATATCCTTGAACTTAGGCACCAGTTTTGCAGCCTCGATCCCGGTTAACTCATGGGTACAAAGACTTCCAGACTTGCATTTACACCTCGATAGCTTCTCAATACTACCTTCATTGTTAGTAGCAGTTTTGAGGAGACAGCTTTTGCACTGCCACCATCGAAAATTAGGAACATCTAGTGGAGGAAGAGTATATGTTGGCGCCTCATGACCACCATCAGATTCAAATGGCAAACATGCTGTGTAGTTTTTCCTCCGCATTTCAGATACATATTTGCTGCAGAAGAGAGGGGGGAAAAGTGTCAAAATTAATTGTGACCACCTAAGTTATTATAGCAAATTGATACTCAAGCGTAGAAAGAAAGAAAGGAAAAATCATACCAGCATGCATTTGAAGTTACATTTATAAGTTTTCTCATTAACAGTCTATTAATTTCCTAACGTTTAGACTGTTTCTGTCTTATAATTAACCAAAAAGAATTGCAAGTTAAATAGCAAAAGAAGTTCATCGATGCACAAGGACAAATCAACTGCTAGAAAAATGTGTCATGGCTAACAACTACATCAGACAATGAATGACTGGGAAGTACACTCTCATCAAGCATGGAGTAAATTAATTAAATGAGCAATTTATTTACCGTATGCAGAAGTGCTCACACGTTGTCACTTCGTTCTTGTTTTTGTTGTTGGGAAGATCAATTGATATCGAGTCAATCTGAATGAATGGGTTTGTTGACTTCAAGGCAGGAGTAGAACCAGTATGTGAACTGCTCTCCATTATAAAGCTTTTTCAACAATGTGAAACATAAGATAAGAGCATAAAGATAAATGCTATCATATGTAGGACCACATACCAAAATAGAGTACAGCTGCAATTTATACAATTTTCATGTCAAATGATTTAGCAAATTCTGCGGACTAGAGACTGGAGAACTGATAAACGCATACTAATTACTCTCCCATTTTGAAGTTTGAAAATGGAAAAGTAACTCATTATGAAAGGAGCTAACTCGACCTCTATTGATGAGCGAGCTAGCTCCACATTTCTGAAACAGAGAAAAAGGGAGATGGCGCAGCAACTTAATCTTAACATACCACGATTCTCAGACCACAAGTTAGTAAGGAAACGTAAAAACTGAATCCATTGATGATCTCCACTCAAACAAACTATTTGGCACATAAAATAACATCTTTACGTTACGATCCAAGCTTAACCAGAAACCCTAGCTCAAGATTTAGATTAGCAGTACAAAACTCCAACTGTGCTTCGAAATATGCTCTAAATAGACAGAGAAGAAAAGTATGAACCTCATCCTTACTGCTGAAAAGGTAGCCATGTAGCAAGAGACAAATCACTTAAACTAGGGTTTTGACCCACCGGAAAATTGGGACAGACTTGGAGTCAAGAGATCTATTCAAACGATTCATGAGCCTTAATGAACAAAAACAGACGCGTTTACTCTATACAACCAAGCAAATCTTCAATCAACCGCATCGTCACTGATCTCGTCAGACACTTATGTTAGCGAGAGAACAGTTTTACCGCCAAGAAATGGACATAAATTTACTGTTGGTAAACAAACGATGTATTGTAGACTATATGGCTTGCTCCCCAGATGGAACAAACAACGAATCCGACAGACAAGAGAAATTACTAGGGTTTGGTCTAAGATGAAAAAAAAAAATTGTGGGTCCCACCCAAGAAGGGGGCAGGAAAAGAAAAAAGTAATCGATATGCATCTGCGGAACGACGCAAGACATCGGAACAGTGTGGAAGAAATGGAAAAGGAAGCGTTGTAACCACAGACTAATGATCCAAAATTGGAAAGTGATATAAGAAATTCAAAACCAAACTGACCCATATCATTATTTGTCCAAAATAAGCTCAGTTCCAAGCAACATCGAAGAACAATCAAGAAAAGAAGGAGATTTAGATGGAGAAATCTCAAGTCTGAGCTGTAAACGCACCGTATTAAGAGTCAATCAGCAGCTCGGGAGTCCGACATGACCAGCTTGACTCGGATCTTCGTCGGTTTGGCCAGAAACTGGTATCATCTGAGAGAGCGGAGGGAGGACGAGCTCGAGGTGGGAGCTCAGGGAGGAGATTCGCAGCTGGGAATGCGTGATTTGAGTGCGCACAGATTGGAGAAACCCTAGTTTTCCTTGTGAGGTTTAATTTCGTTGAGCTCTAGAGAGAGATGTATCGTTTGCTGTCGTTTTTTTAATCTTTTGCCTTGAAAGGAGGTTTCTTTCTTTCTTCTGTGCGTGGAGTCATGTGACATGCTCTGCTATGATGCCCTCCTCACCATCACATGTCCTCCCTTCCATCATGCATACATAGATAGATTCTCATACCATACACATAAACATAAATCCACTAGCTATACGTGTACTCTATAAAATCGTATTTATATACAAAGAAAAACTTTTATTTAAAATAAAATTTTAAAAAATAATTAATGTTGCTTCATGTGTTATACTTTCTTTATACATTTAATTTAAGCTAGATTGGTAGGTTCTTGAGCAATAGCAAATAAATAGTCAACTAAAACCTTATTTTTTTATGTTATATTTTCTTGGAAAAAAATGTACACGCTAATATAATATAACTTAGCAGACCTTTTTTTTATTTTGTTTATAATAAATATAAATATCATATCTTTCGCTCTCGAACTATACAGTGTACATTCGTCATGCATGCGGTTATTTTTATAATTAATAAGTATTAAAATTACAAATGATTAGCTACCATTGTCTTTAAAAAAAAAAATTAGGGGTTGATTTTTTATCTCATCAAACAGCAACAGAAAAAACACTCAGAAGTAGGATTCAATAAAACTTAAAAAATTCTTTTTTAGAAACACTATTTTTTTTTAATGCGTCCACTACTTCATTAGCTTTTCGATAGATGTGTTGGATTTTTGAATTCCGCAATCAACTTTCTCGTCAAGTTACGCACGCATGGGATAAAATAGGGTTGATCATGGACAGGCTTGGGCCGATCTTGGAGGCAGGACCGAGACCGAGATGAAATCTTGGTCTTGACATTTGGAGGATCGAGACCGACTTTGGCAAAAAAAAAACGTCTTAGCGGTCTTGCTTCACTCGGACCAGTTTCGGTCTTTGACATAAATTTTTGGTAAAAATAACAAATCAACTAAATTGGCCCAAAAAACACTGAAGTTTGGGTGTTGAACTCACTCGTTTCTCGTCTTCCATCACACTTCTCTTATGAAACTGATTCAAGGGTTGTTGAATGCTTCAATGTCATATAAATTATTAGTGTTTTAAGGGCTACACCATGAATTTCTAGGGTTTTCTTCAAGGTCGGGCAGTCCGGTCCTAGTCGGATTTTTTTTTGGGGGGGAACGAGACCGACCTTAAAGAAAAAAAAATTGTCCGCTCAGTCTCAGTCATAGTCGGGTCGGTCTTGTCGGAAATTCAGTCTAATCAGTTTTTTTAATCACCCACAATAAATTGTTCACGTAAGAGTCTCAACAATTTATATTATATTACCATCATTACCTTAATTTGTGGGATCTTTAAGAATAATAGTTGAAACGGGAAATGTCGCAGATAACATGGATAACCCTTCACAAGATAAAAGAGTGGTTATTCAGGGTTTTATTTGGAAATATTTTATTAAAGGAAAAAAATGAAAGAAAAAAGGAATGAAAATAAATTAAAGGAAAAATAAATATAGATACTATTCCTTTATTTAAATAGACCATGTTAAAGGAGAAGAAACAAGAGGAAATTAAACACTTCCATCTCATTATTATTATTATTTTAAATATAATATATTTAAATAGACTAAATTCTCTTTATAATAATTAAATGAGAAGGCATAACTAATAAAATAACTAATTATATCTTTTACTTTCTAAATAATCCCAAATTGGAGGAATCATATATACTTTCAATAGGGTTTTGGGTGGAATGATGAATTCTTCCCTTCTCTTCTCCTTCAAAATAATGGATATCCAAACCATAAAAAGGAGAATCATATTCTTCTAGTTCCTTCTTATATACCTTTAAAAAGTAAAAGGTCAAACCTTGTATATATCCTTATAAGAGGATCATCTAGCTATATCTCTTATATATATATATATATATATATAAACGACGTAAGATCTAAAACGTTAGGGTGGCATGTTTATGGAATTGCGACGACGAGCCCAACTCCAATACTAAATCTTCTGACCGACGAACCTAAATAAAATTAACCGATACATTTTAAATTAATATTTTAACTTATAATTTAATAGTTTCTAATATATTTTTTTATTATTGGATAACCTTAAACTAAGTATGTGTAGTTTCTATAAATTTTCATTGATTTTAAGGTCATGTAAAATTCAATAGAGGATAACTACTTAGAACTTTAATCTTGTGTGGTTAATAATTATGTAACTTACTATTGAGGAAGGAACGGAGCATAATGATTATTTAACGTACGGAATCCCGACAATATATATAGGGATGAACCGTGTTTGTATCAACTTTTTTATGTTATTTTTCAATTTAACTATTTCAAATTTTATATTTATCTTTTTTTTTTTAAACAAACAATCAAACACTTTTATTTATTCTAATTCTTGCCAACTAAATTTAATTAAGTATTTTTTTTACCAAAAAAGTAGACACGTAGCAGGATTAGAAATAAGATATTTACGCAACCACCCATATGTAATATATATATACTATATATTTGATTTGTTGTGTAATTAATAGTATGTTTTATTTCTTAATATTTTTAGTTTTTATATTTAATATAAGTTATTTTTTATGGAACATAAAATAACATATTTAAATTATTTTCAAATGAATATAGTGTAAAATAATTCTAAAAAAAAATTACTGTTATAAAAATTTAAAAGTTAATTTTTTTTTTCATACTTGATATTCATAAAATATAATATTATGTATACTTGATATTCATAAAATATAATATTATGTATTTTATTATTATATAAATTTCACTTTATAAAATATATTTAATGAAAAATCATGATGATTACTAATGTAAAATAAAGAGAAATTATATGAATTTTGTAATTTATCTTTAAAATAAATGAACGACTTTTAAAATTTTTAAAGTGATTTACATGACATGCCACGTAGGAATTAGAAATTTATGATTGACATCGACCAATTAGAATAGGTTAATTTAATATTAGGAGTTAGAGAATATAACAAAATATATATTTGTTAACATTGTACGTGGTGTAGCCAAATTAATATATATATACACTTCAATTTGATTTAGACGTAAGCTTGTGATGATAGCTATCTTCTCGATTTCACTCATTCTTCTTTCAAACAAGAATCTCTCGTCTCTCTTCACGTTATTCTAATTATTTTGATACTTTTAAACTCTTATTAGTGAGTTAAGTCCATCATTTAATATATCTTTTCTTTAAATAAGTATTATTTTTTAGGATAATAAATACTATCGTTCTGTATATTATAACTTGAATGAGCAACTTTGTACATTTATGCTTATTTATTTAAAATTTAAAACATCATAGATATATAAATCGACTCACGTTAGCAACGCAGAATATATAAAAATCACTAGAGCTATTATATCATATAAAATTAAACGAATTATAAAATAAAAAATATATTATATATCAACGAGCATAAATACATAAAATATATAGAAAAGGTGCATAAATATTTCTTAATCAATATTAGTTGTAAATCAGTAATATTTAATTGACTTAATTATATAATATATAAATTATATATGCATGTTTATTTATAAAACTAACTAAATATTTGCAAGAATGGTTAATGAAAGTGAATAACGATGATTATTAATATGCGATTTTGTTGTCGAACTTAATATTTGGGTTTCAGCACCGCATCTACTATTGTCGTTTATTTAATAGTTTTTAAAAATATTTAGGTGAATCCCCCTACTTGAAACAAAGAACATATATTATAATATTTATTAACTAATATTTACAGAAATATGTCGTCTGAACCTTTTTTAATTTATTAATGTTAAAGCATAAATATATAACATTACGACTCTAAAAAAAATAATTGATTATAGTAAATAAATATAGTTATACATATTAAAATAATATAATAGTATAGTAAAGCAAAATAATTGATGGTTGATTGATTTGAAAAAAAAAAGTTAAATGTCAAGTAGCTACCTGAACTTTGGACATTTTGCAACGAGATACCCGAATTTTGAAAATTCAAAACGGACTACCTCAACTTTGAAGAAGGTGCAAATAGCTACCTCCGTCCAATTTCTGACGAATTTTCGACGGCTTTCCAACGACTTTCCAACGACAGTTACGAAAAATTGGACGGAGTTAGCTATTTGCACATTATTCAAAGTAGGTAACCCGTTTTGAATTTTCAAAGTTCGGGTAGCTCGATGCAAAACGTCCAAAGTTTCGTTATCTACTTGGTATTTAACCTTGGTATTTAACCAAAAAAAATTACTTGATTTAAAAGAAATACAGCAAAGAATTAGGCATACACACGTGTTGTTCCACAATTAATTATTAAAAATAAAATTATATAAGTGGGACGGTCATCATACATCATACCATACATATAGGATTCCATGCATGCGCATGCCATTCTATGAAAGGGGTAAAATGGTAAACATAAGGCGATTTCTTTTTCTTGTTAAATAAAACACAAGGCGGAGTGTGAGGAAGAAGGGAGTGTGATGTAGATGCAAAACAACCAATGTGGCCTCAACACGTGTCTAAAGTCTGGGGTTCTTATCACCATTCATTACGGGGCCATGATGGGAGAAAAGGAAACCCTAGAAGAAGAGTGAGGGATAAAATAGTGACATTCACTTGCATCCCACGCGTTGTGTACACGCTCTGTTTGTTTGTTTCCTAGGAGGGATAATAAAGTAGTTGCTGTCTTGTCCAAGTTGGTCCAAAGATGCCTTTGCATATAAGTGGAATCTAATTGGGCCGTGCGTTGCACCGCCCGACCAGGCGATTGGTGGTTGTTAAAGCCTTCAAACCCTAAAAAAACTCTCTCCTCTCTCGTTTCATTGCAAGTGGATGCGGGGTTGTGAACCCTAGACCCATTTTAGGGCCGAAATGACATTAATACCACTTACATATTAGGAAAGCCTAACTTTAATTAGGGTTTTTGTTAATTTCTTTTTAAACTTTAAATATTTTCCTTGCTAAATAAGACATGTAATAACCAAATTTACAATTCTAGTGTAGTAATTTATTTAAAATTATAATTATAGTTGTATTTTTCATTAATAATAATGATAATCAGAGTTGTGCATATATATATAAAAATTAAATTTAATAAACAATTTTAACTCAAATTTTTTGTAGAGAAAATTGTAATATTTTCTGATCCATTTTATACATACAATTCTTTTTATATTGAATGGCTTATTATATTATATTATATATTAATGTTATTAATTATTAGAAGTGTTTGTTTGGTAGAGTAGTGTAGAACAACAAACCCTATATGAAGTGGGGACTTTCAAGTTTCAAGTTCATTCAAACTTCTAATAATTTCGTGTTTGTTTATAGACAATGCAAATAAAATAAAAATTATTTAATTACCTTGTGTTTTTTATTTCAAAAAGTGGTCTTATTGTAGCTCTTTTATTTATTCCTAATGATGAGACTCAAAAAAATAGATAATTAATTTCTCATTGTTGCAAAAGACCGTTATTACGATCAAACGAAATAAAATGAGATAAGATGAATATGTTTTTTTTGCTACATATACAGAGTTAATTATATTGTGTAGAGTATGAAATCACTCCCTAACCTTTTAAAACGAATTATGGCATATGCCATGCATCTAAATCTAATAATGGTTATATCATGTTTCATTTCTAATTATAAAACGTGGCATATTTAGTGTTTTTATTCTTAAAATATTCGAAATATTAATTAGAAAATAGCTTAATTATTTAGTTTGTAAAGTGAGGATGGTTCAATTTATTATATATTAGTTTTGGAACTACAAACTAGTTTATGTAGAACTAAATCTTACCGTATCCCATATAGTGATGATGGATCCAAAAATTATATTATAATGGGTGGAAAAAACGAAGATAAAAAGTGATGAAGATTTAATTATGAAAAAAATCACACAAAATGCTACTAAATATTTTAGAAAATTGAAGAGACAGACCCACCCCACATGCACTGGCCCGAATATATGACTAAATCTTACAGATTGATGACATTTATTTATTTGATTACATTATTTTTAATTTTATATAGGTGTATATATAACACATAAAATCACGTATCTACAATTTAGTGCGCATTTTGGTGACCAATAATATATGACCATCCTAATCCTAATGATGGTACGAGGCATGTACTATCAGTGGCAATGTAGCAGCTATGCTCTAAAATTTAATTAATTCACGCTACCAACTTCAGTATATGTCAATGTCTGTTATACATGTCCTATATATATATATATACAGTGGCTATATATACATATATATATTGGCTGGAAATTAGGTTGTCATATTAAATATCCGCACTACAAATGGTACATACGTCCAAAAGCATCCCAAGGGTTCACGTGTCCTTTTTCTTTTATAGCAAAATGGGGTATTGAGTTAACACACATGGCCAGAGTCAGTCGAAAAAATGATGCGTCTTGATAATTGACTTATCCAACTTCGTTTTCTCTATTGAATTTATATATATAATTTTTTATAAATTGTTTGAAACACCTTGACTCTGTGATCTGTATGAAACTCTGGTTGTGTTTGTGATATATATAAGTATTCTTTTGGCAAAAATAAAATAAAAATATTAACACCAATGTCTAGACTCAAGATATTATGGAATATTATCAGTAAAATATTTATAGACAATTATTTCATTTATATCGAGTTAGCACTAATTTCATTTATTATAAGAAAATCATTTTCTTTCATTTATTTAGTTATACCCAATATTAATTTCTCATTTTATATGTATAGACGTAATAAAAATAATTGACTAATTATATCAGATTTAGTTGGTCTAGTGTCACTTGGATATAGAGTGTAACAACAATTTAGTGTTTAAAAATATATGGTAATGATACAATGTATAAACTTTTTAAAATGCATGTGAATGTTGATGATCCCTGAAACTTTAATCCTCACACCGCTTCTAGAAATTAATTAACGATCACAAAAGCAAACAAATCACATGTTCGGTTTGTGCCGAACACAATATGTTTATATAATTATTTGGTGTTGTAATATAATAGTTATGTAATTGACTAAATACAAATATTTAGATTATCTATTGGAGTGATTGCCTTTTGTGAAAATAGATATGTCTGGAGGTTGGAATCACAGTTTGCTGGACGGGAGAAAACGTTACGGTTTGATGGACAATGACATATAATACCATAGTTACTGAGCTCTGTCTAAATTGTAGAACGACAAAGTTTCTCTAATCTAGGGCAAGAGTGAGTGAGAATATTATGGTGTAGGTCAGTTTTCCAACTCTGAGCATTCCTATATATAAATGATACATAGAGAGAATGATTTTGAGACCAAACACACAACAAAACTTATATGAATGGATTTCCACTTATGTGCGGCTCATTATCCTAAAACCAACAACTGATAAAAAGATGAATAAATTATGTTGTTCTATAGAGGATTCATTATCCTAAAACCAACAACGGGTAAAAAGACGAATAAATTATATTGTTCTATAGAAGATTCAATTCGGGTAAACACGACGGATCTACATCCAATCAAACACTCTATTAAGATTTTATGTTCCACTCATGTGTTCAATTGACTGAAAAAATAGACCAATAATTAATATTTTCAAAATTAAAATTGAGATCGTTTATTTTTTTCACATACGGACTTTGTTTAGAGGAATTTAAGGAAGCTACTGGGGAGTCTCCTAAGCTCATCGATCAACCTTGCAAACGACCAATTTCCATTCTCGCTCCCTAGATATCTGACACTACTTCAGGCAACGGCGCTGCTCCAGTCACCACCGTTCCAGCCATCACCCTTGTCCTCCTCACCGACGCTTCACCCAACCAAGACTTATCGTCAGCTGACACCTCCGGCCGCCCCAACCATCATCATTACTCTCGGTCACCTCTTCTCTCTCTTGCCGCGTCGCAACCCTCACTTAAGTCCTAACCACCCATTTTCTCTGCTGAAATCATTCTAATCAAGTAACCCTTGCACCGCTGTGTGGAGTTGACCCTGCCGTAACCCTACTCTAATCAAGTAGAGTTTTGAAAAATTTAACCCACCCAAAAAAAAGAGTTTTGAAAATGGAAGTTTTTGGAAAATTATACATGTTAGAATTTTTTTAAAGTATATATTCAAAAAAATATATTTAAAAATCTAGACATATACTCTACCTGCATATTTTTTTAATACCAAAAACGCTACCCGAATAACATTCAAGGTAGCATTTGTGGAAAACGCTAACACTTGGTAGCGTTGATACACTATTTCTTTCTTTAAAAAAAAAAAATTTTGACGACTCAGTATTTAATTAAAAATTAAATTATGTATATATTAATTGTGATTCAAATTATGCAAAAAAATATTAAATTTGGACTTACGGATTGAATGTACGCTTTGCCGTAAGTTGAGATATGAAAAATTGATTTAAAAAAAATCTAAGTCCAAACTCAACACAGTTAACTACATTTAATGTGAAATTCAATTGTCTACTTACTCTAATGTTTTAGGATTTTTGTTATTAGATATATATTTTATTTTTTTAACATAACATCGTTTGTCCTATAATTTGACTGGAATGATTAAATGCATTAGGTGAGAAATTTAATTATATATTTACTCACAATTTTTTTTACAGTGCGTAGATAGTTTAATTACGACATAAGTAATGTTAACTAGCCGTTTATTTTTTACTTTTCGCCTGACCATATAATACGAGCGATAAAAAAACTATACATGTGTTGATTTTTTACCTTTGACATGACCGTATAATACAAGCGATAAAAAAACTATACATATATACATACATATATAACGTCACTTATGTTGTAATAAAATTATCTACGCACTGTGATATTTTTTTGAGTAAGTATATAATTAAATTTCTCACCTAATGCATTTAATCATTCCGTTCAAATTATAGGACAAACGATGTTAGGTTAAAAAATTAAATATATATCTAATCAAAAAAATTAGAGTAGGTAGATAATTGAATTTCGTTTTAAATGTCGTTAGCTGTGTTGAGTTTGGACTTACAGAGTCTGAATTATATTTTTTAAGTCAAATTTTCATATTTTAACTTACGACATGGCGTACATTCAATTCGTAAGTCCAAATTTAATATTCTTTTGCTTAATTTGAATCACAATTAAAATATCTACTTACTATAATATTTTTAATAGATACATAATTTAATTTTTAATTAAACATCGAGTCGTTAAAATATTGTTTTAAAAAAGTGTATCAACGCCACCAAGATGTAGCGTTTGGTAAAAAACAAATTATGCGCTACCGCAGGTAGTGTATATGGCTAGATTTTTAAATATTTTTTTGAATATATACTTTTGTTAAAAAAACAATTTGACATCTATATTTTTCGAAAAAACTCTTGAAAATATATCCAACTATTAAGAAGTGAATGCGTATTTATTTGTAAATAATTATAAAATTTCGTTTAAACAAAAAGAGAACAGTATTAAAAAAGCATAAAGGCGTATTCTTAAGAATACGAAATAGGTGCAGTTATAATATTTTTTTTAAGTAAGTATAATTTAAATAATATTTAGAAAAGTAAGTATTAAAAAATATATTTAGAAAAATAGGTATATGTCCACCTCGTGGATGCGAGTTGTGCTAAAAAATTGAACACCCACCATATGATAGTGAGTTGTGTCAAAATGGAACAACACTCTCTTACCCTTTTTTTCTTCGTATGAACGATGTTTAGTTAGAAATTAAACTATGTATCTATTAAAAAATAATGATAATTTAGAGTGAGTAGATATTTGAATTGTAATCTAAACAACGCAAACGGTATTGAATTTGAACTTACGAATTGATCATACACTTTGTCCTAAGTTGAGATATAAATTTTGACTTAATAAAACACAATTCAGACCCTTTAAGTTGAAACTCAATATCGTTAGCGAAATTTATGAAGAAATTCAATTATCTACCTACTGTAAAAAATTCTAGTTAGGTATATAATTATATTTTTTAATATAACATTCATTGTCCTATAATTTGACCGGAATAACAAAATGATTTAGGTGAGAAATTCAATTGTATACTTACTAAAAAAATAGAATACATAAATAGTTGAATTACTACATAAATGACGCTAACAATGTTGAGTTTCGACTTTCAGTCTAACCGTACAGTACGATAGACCAAATGTTATATATATATAAATTTGGTTTATCATACTACATGGTTAGTTTAAAGATCGAAACTCAAATCTTGTTAGCGTCATTTATATCATAATTCAACTATCTACATATTTTTTTTAATAATTATACAATTAAATTTTTCACCTAAATCATTTTGTCATTTCGGTCAAATTATAGGACAAACGATGTTAGGTTAAAAATTTAATTATATACATAATTATTTTTTTATGGTAGGTAGATAATTGACATTCACCATAAATTCCCGTTACCGATGTTGAGTTTCGACTTAAATGGTCTAAATTTTATATCTCAAATTAGAACTGAGCGTATATTCTACCCGTAAGTCCAAATTAAATAATGTTTGTGTTGTTCAAACCGCAATTCAAATATCTACTCACTCTAATTTTTCTTTAATTTTCTAATAGATACATAATTTAATTTCCAACCAAACATTGTTCGTCTGAAGAAAACAAATATAAGTAGGGGCTTGTGGCGTATTGTGCCACCCTAGGGTGCACATTAAGTCGATTTTTGAAAAAATCGACGCCCCATGTAGCTCATCTAGTAACTCATCCACCAAGGGTATCAGAAACTTGACCTTTATCGTAATATCATTGAGCCGCTTGTAATCGATACACATGCGCCATGTCTGATCCTTATTTCTTACTAAAATAACCAGAGACGAGAAGGGACTCGAGCTCAGACGTATAATACCACTTGTCAACATTTCCTTAACCATCCATTCTATCACGTCCTTTTGAGGAGCTAGGTATCGATAAGGACTCAAACTCACTGCATTACTGCCCTCCTTAAGTGATATTCGGTGATCCACCGTTCTAGTAGGAGGTAAACCCTTCGCTTCTTTAAACACATCTTCGTAACGTGCGAGGAGTTCGGTTAACTCCTTACAATCCTTCTCATCATCTCCAATACTAGCCGAAAATAAGAAGGGATGGTCCTCCTTATTCATTCGAAGGGACAAACTGCATAATTGGATTGAAGCTAGCTCTGTTTTATTGGATAGCAGCTTGGTCATCTTGTCTGAGCTGCTCAAGTGTACCGATCCACCTCTATTACCCTTCAATTCGAATAGTTCCTCTCCTCGTACAAACTTCATAGTAAGTTGGGTTAATTAACTGAAACGTTACACATGTTTGCGCAAGTGATTAATAGGTTATAACTTGTGCAGGATGGTTACACATGTTTCAGCATGTGACTAAATGGTCATTTTTACTGTTCATCGTTAAAAATTACTGTTAAATCACTATTTGGATACATAAAATGACAAAATTACCCTTACCTTCATTAATTAAGTACAGTCAAAAGGAAGAAGAAGATGAAGACCCTTCTTCATCCTCTAGATGAACAAAGTTCCTTAGCTCATTCCTTCATGAACCGATTGGCCTCATGGCTTTAATTTGGTCATTCAGAGACATTGGGTCGTGAGTCTGGAGGTTCCATGATTACATGGTTGCCCCCATTTTGAGGTAATTGCAAGCATTTTGAGTATTTCGTCCCAATTTTTCCTTTGATTGTGAAAAAACTCTAATTTTGGTAAGAACCCTAATAAGGGAGATCTCAAAATTGGAAAACATACCGAGGTGGGAGTGAAAGAGATGCACCGAATCGAGGATTTCGATTAGAAGAAGATGTTTTGATGTATTTTTTGTTGAATTTGAATTTGAATTTGTTGTTGAATATTTTGTTGAAATGGGTTTAAGTTCTTCAGATTCTGGGTTTTAGTTCTGCAGATCCTGGGTTTTAGTTCTGCAGATCCTGGGTTTTAGTTATGCAGATCCTGGGTTTCATTACATAGTATCTAAATTAAAGAATTCATTCTAACGTGAAATTTGATTAAATGGTTACATATGTTATCCTAGAATGTGATTAAATGGTTACGTATGTTCCTTGTAATGTGATTAAATGGTTACGTATGTTCCTTGTAATGTGATTAAATGATTACGTATGTTTTCTTAAAATTGGATTAATACGTTAAAATTGAACATTATTACTGAGGTTAAAAAAGAGTAGTGTTGATCCCTGAAAATTGCTACAGATTGGGATTGGAAGCTAGAGTAATTCCTCCATCTGCCGTTGTTGAAGAGCTTCAATTGCTGCAGATTGGGATTGGAATCTAGAGATGGAATTGGTGTCGGAGATTGAATCGGTGTCTTTCCTCTTCATTTTCACGAACAACACCATTTCTCATGTGGGCGCCATAAACCTTTGTCCCGAGCTCCAGCAACAAGATGAAGCCATATTCAATTCAATTTCAATTTTAATTTCACTTTCATTTTGTTTGGATTGGATATACAAAATGAATTGTAAACTGTAGTTATTAATACAGTGATGTGTTTCAACAACATTATGCTTATTTTCTTCAACTTTTGGTTATGTTTGATAAAATTGGAGCAAATAGCAAAAGGAACTTCGATTTGTGTCAACTGAATTTGTTGTTGAAATGGGTTTCAGTTATGATGTTCTTCAGATCCTGGGTTTCAGTTCTTCAGATCCTGGGTTTCAGTTCTTCAGATCTTGGGTTTCATTGAATAGTATCTAAATTAAAGAGTTCATTCTAACGTGAAATTTGATTAAATGGTTACATATGTTATCCTAGAATGTGATTAAATGGTTACGTATGTTCCTTGTAATGTGATTAAATGGTTACATATGTTATCCTAGAATGTGATTAAATGGTTATGTATGTTCCTTGTAATGTGATTAAATGGTTACATATGTTTTCTTAAAATGTGATTAATACGTTAAAATTGAGCATTATTACTGAGGCTAAACTCAGATTTTCAATTATCCCAAATACTGCAAAATCTCATACATTATTATATATTTCAATTCATCAAGAATTGTTAATTGACATGAAACATAAGAAGTTCAGTACTTCGATCGCACAGTTGCCCCAGAAGTTCAATAAGTATTTGTAAAACAATAATAATGAAGTGGCCTTAGCTTCAAATTTGAATACGACAAACTTACTGGCAATGGAAACCACATTCAATAAAATGTGCAGCAGAAGGATGAGTATCTTCACTCGGTCATGATCAGAGAATGGCCTTGGCAGATCCCTAAAATTGAATTGCTTGACAATAAACTTAGTGACAAATATTGGCTCATAGAAGGATCTGGCTGATAGATCTGCAACAAGTACGTAAATCAGTCCATATACTAAATTAGAGCAAAACATTCATAAATTATACAAAACGTGTAAGGAAGCAAAGAAAAATGGCCATCTCAGTAAATATACCAATATTGAGAGAGAGACCAATATGAGCTGGTCTTAATGACTGATAGTACCCTCTCCAGTACTCCACACTGTCACCCAGATCTCCTCTGCCCATGTAAGGAGAAACAAAGTGTCGTCCAACAATAGTATTGCTGCCATGATTTCAAAAGGAAATTAGCAAGTCAATAAATAAATGGAGCCTTGGCCAACTACAGACCTGCACATAAAAGCAGAATCACCTTTCAGATGGACCAACCCTGAGAACCACATCAAGAATTTGAATGACTTCTTGGGGGCAATCCAATTGCCGTCCCTGTAGAAATTGTTGGACATGATGAAGATCGCCTCTGCTTGCGTATTTGATAGTCACTTTAAACTGACGTTCCAAAAATGAGCAAATCCAAATCTCTGAGCAAACTGAACGATGGACTATGGCAAGAATAGGTGACACAATGACATGATTGACAGCGTACAAAGGTATATCTAAAGAATCGACCAAATCGGAAACTGATTGAGCAATTCAATTTATTTGTAATTTTGCATAAACAGAGACGGGTTCCTTTGAACCAGCACGACACATCAACAATCGCAGTCGCAATGGTCTTCGGAGAAAGGAAAATGAAGAGGAAAGGTGCAGCAGATTACCTGAGGTGAGTTTGGAGGTGGACCAATTGTGAAATGGAGTTTGAATGAGAACCACAAAGATGGAGTTTGAAAGAAATGGAGGGAAAGTAGGGAGAGAGTCATGGAAGGTAACAGAAGGGCAATTCTGTCATTTCAGAAAGGTCAAATGATTGTCACGTGCGAAACAGACAGAAAATTTTAACGGTTGAGTGACGGAGTAACCAATCAGTCACATGCTGAAACATGTGTAACGTTTCAGTCATGCGAAAAAACATGTGTAACCAATTAATCACATTGGTCAAACATGTGTAACGTTTCAATTAATTAACCCTAATAAGTTTCCCAAAATTCCACAGGATGTCATCTAAGGTTGCAAGTCACTGCACCTCTAATACCATGTGGTAATTTTCCCGATGCACCAGAAAAACACTCGCCGAGAACAGCTGCCCTTGCATACACCATTTGAAATTCCTGCAGACTTGGTTGCAGTTCATTTCACTGCCATTTGCAACGAGTACCTTTAGGGGTGCTACCTGTTCAGTTCGACACCCTAACTTGTCGACCATGGACTCATCTAGAAAATTGTGGGTACTGCCAGAGTCGATCAACAGCTGCAACCTTTTATTGTTAACCTTACCTTCTACCTCTATGGTGGAATTGCAAAGAGTACCCGTGATTGCATGAAGAGAAATCTCTGGCAGCTCCTCATTATCAACCTCGGTTCCTTGACCCTGTTTCAATTATGTTTCAGTCACTTCCTCTTCCCCTATCTCAATAAGGAAAATATGTTTTCCCTTGCACCAATGTCCAGCCGTGTACCTTTCAGGGCACCAATAACATAATCCCGTTGCCCTCCTAGCCTCCATCTCTTTATTGCTGGTTAATTTAGTTCCCCTGTTCTCCCCATACTTTTTAACAACATAATTTCCAGCATTTCTAGCATAATTTCCATCATTACTAGCATAAATTCCAGCATTTTCGGTCTTATATAAGGCAACACGATTATCTACAGCATTTCTACCTAGAGTTCCCATGGAAGTCAGAGATTGCTTACCCAGTGGGAAAGGATGATCTTACGTGAGGGTATGACCTTCCCTACAACTGAAGGATAACATCATGTAATGTTTCCATGGCATAAGCTTCCTGGAGGTTTTGTGGATGCTGCATTCAGACTGTTCCCTGTAGCTGCAGCTCAAGGCCTCCGATGAATTGGATGTCTGCTGCCCTTTCACTCACTTCTTCTAGAAGCTGGACTCCATGACGAAAAGCATCGAATCTGCATTGGTACTCTGCAAACATCCCATCCTGATGTAGGTTATTCATTTCTAGTATGAGGTTGCCATATAGTTCTTCCCCAAATCTAGCTTGAAGTGATGATACATATTCTCCCCAAGACAAGATTCGACCCTATTTCACTTGAATCTTCATATACCCCTGATGCCATTGCAGCACTTCCCCTTCAATATGTATGATGACAACCTTGAGTTTGGCGTCATCGTGAGTTTGGTCGATTTCAAAGCAGTGTTCCACCTGATACAACCAACTGGCAATGTTGATTCCAGCAAAACGGGGAAAGTCAATTCGGCTGAAGCAATATGAGTGATGAGGCTCGTGATGCTCCGTTTGTTGGTAATGATGTGCCTGCGGTGGAAGTGGGGTGCTTGCGGTTGGCTGAGTGGTAGCTCGAGAAGATCCTCCTCCCGACCCGAGAATGCCTGAGTCCCTTTATAAGTCAGAAATCTGGGCAGATAGTTGAGCAGACATATATGTCATCATTGCTCGTATATCATCGAACATAGACTGATTACGTAGGTTGGTTGCTGCCATCTGCTCTGTTAGCTCCTGTAACGTGGCGTCTACTCTTGTGTTTTTCTGAGCACGAGATTCCTTTGCTGCCCCCATGCCTGAATGCAGCGTCGACCGAAAGCTTCCCTTCTAGGTAGGTCCTCCTTTAATCGACGACGGATTAGTGGCGGTGGTTGACTCTGATACCACTGTTAAGTCCAACGGAATGTGGCCAACAGAATTTAGAAGAATTGAGAAGGTAGGTACAAAGCATAAATGAGAATGAGAGAGAGAGTAAAGTTTGTTATTTTTCTATATATCCTCCCTTCAGTCTGTCCACGCCCATATAAGGGTTAATTACATGGCAGAGACAAATCCCCAACAAGGTGGGTTTCTATACATTATTCGACTAAGCCCAACTCCAGCTACCCAACCCAAAGCTCCTACTCGGCCCTAAGCCTTTAGGCTCAACCCGGTTTATTAACGACTCGTAACATAGTCGACGACCGCAATTTCACAGAAAGTTAGGGTTTCAATTCTTTTGGTCTTTCAAAATATTATTTTGGGTGGTTGGGTCTGTTCTGTGTTTCAGATCAATAATTCTAAGCATGTATCTTGTGCGATCTTGGGTTTGTATTTGAACCATGCTTATGAGCGATTCTGTTAACAATATTCGTGATTCTTATCCCATGACGTGATTTCTTTTCGGTGTAATGGTTAATATTTTGGATGGCTTTAGAAAACCTAAAAGAGTCCCTTTGAATATGTAGGGTTTCTGAGTTCGAAATTACAAGTATTGGTTGAAAAGGGCCACTTTTGAAACTAGATTACTAGATTGAATTTCTTACTCTTTCTTTTGTCCTAATTGGTGTAGTTTTATTTCTTTCTGTAATTTAATTGATGTAAATTAACTGAATATAATTTCTAATTTCTTCGTCTTAGAGTGGTGAAACTAACACAATGTTGAAGATGCTTTCAGGAGTTAAATTCGTTCCACGTGATAAGTTAAAGGTGTATTTCACAATTTCTTCTTTACCTTTTTGATTTATTAATGGCCCGTTCTTTTCATTGAATTCCAAAGGATTTGGGCTTACGGATTCCGTAAGCCCATGTTCTTTTCACGGAATTGCTCAACATTTGCTTAGGCATTCCGGGCGGGGTGGGCTTAGGTTTTCCGGGTGAAAACCTCGGAATTCCTAAGCCTAGAAGGCCTGGAATTCAGAATAGAGGGTCAAAAGACAATTATGCCCTAACTGATTTTACTAAATTCCTACCGTGCCCCTCACTGATTATGTCTTCTCTTCTGCGTCTTCAATTTCTGGGTTCTCTTCTCTTCGGAATGCTGAGTCTTCAATTCTTCAGCTGCAACCGAGCTGCCCTCTGCAAATCATTCAATTGTTGCACAGGTTAAAGAATTCTCAGCTCACACAGCCACAGTCAATGATCTTAGCTTTGACACTGAAGGGGAGTATATAGCAAGCTGTTCAGATGATGGGTCTGTAGTGATAAACAGACTTTTTACTAAAGAGAGGATGAAGTTTGATTATCATCGACCAATGAAAGCTATTGCATTGGATCCTGACTATTCTAAGAATACTTCTAGACGATTTGTAGCTGGTGGTTTGGCTGGTCACTTGTACTTGAACTCGAAGAAGTGGCTAGGCTATCGGGATCAGGTATGTGCACATGAAATGGGTTTTGTTTGGGCAAAGTATCATGTTGGAATGTCTGATTATAGCAGTTAATTTTCTTTTCCAATTCATAGATTTTGTACTCTGGTGAAGGTCTGATACACACAGTGAAGTGGAGAACAACTTTGATTGCTTGGGCTAATGATGCGGGTGTTAAGGTGTATGACACTGCTAATGATCAGCGCATCACATTTATTGAAAGGCCGAGAGGAAGCCCACGCCCTGAGATTTTGATTCCTCATCTAGTTTGGCAGGTTATAAAGTAGTACAATTGGAGTATGATGGTGCAGCATGATAAACTCGGCTTGCTTTATCTGTTGCTCATTTGCTCTTGTAATTAGTTGTTTCCAAAAAAAGACATGCCACACCTTTCATTTTCAGGATGATTCACTGCTGGTTATTGGTTGGGGGACATCAGTGAAGATTGCGTCCATTAGAACCAATAGATCTAAAGGAACCAATGGGACTTATGCACAGATACCTATCTCCAGCATGAACTAGGTGGATATCATGGCATCGTTTCAAACAAGCTATTACATTTCGGGAATTGCTCCATTTGGTGACACTTTGGTTATTCTCGCATATATTCTTGGAGAAGAAGATGGAGAGAAGGATTTTAGCAGTAGTGTTCCGTCTAGGAAGGTATTAAAAACTTCTCTAAGGTGACTGCATTATTTATTTGGTGAAGTAACATCTCTTTTTGTCAAATTAATCTGCATCGCTTTCAATGAGTCATTTTCTTCTATGTACATTTTCTAATTCTCTATCCCTGAGGAAGCCCTGTACCATAACAGTAGTGATTGATCTAAAAAGTAGGGTAATGCCCAGAGACCAGAGGTACGAGTAGTATCCTGGAACAATGATGAACGTGCTACAAATGCACTTCCTGTACATGGTTTCGAGCATTACAAGGCAAATGACTATTCCCTTTCTCATGCCCCCTTCTCAGGTACGATCCCCTTCATTTATAAAGTGGAACTGAAAGTTTTATGGTGAGATGATCCCCTTTTGAAGGTGTCACCATGGATGATGAGTGGAAGGCTCACCATCTTAACCCGTGAGAAAAGTGTACTGATTTTTTTTGGGATGGAGTCTGGCAACCGGCTCGAGTGGTTGCGTGCAATGAAGCTGTAGATGTATGATAGTTTTATCAGATCGACATATATGTATAATTTTGATTAAGGACAAACCCACGTTTTGTATAATGTATATGGTGACTAACAACATTTTGTATTATGTATGTGGTCATTTTTGCTAGGTTTCAAGCAAATGACTTAACACTTATTTGGAACGACTATTGTCGTACGTTCATGAAATGTTATATTGTGAATATTGTATTTATCGATATTTCTAATCATGTTAATGTTATGTAATCAATTGATTGTATAAGAAATATTATTTAGCATGACAATTTACATTATTTATTTATTTTAAATAAAATTAATAAATTGGTCTTTTTAAAAAAAATAAAAAATTCATTTTTTTTTAATTTCAATAAACGTTTTTAATATTTTTAAGTTTTATAATTAATTAATACAAATTATTTTTATTATATACTATACATATACAAAGATGGGCAAATATGTCATTTTACCACATTCCATTCCTTTTCCGTATACAATTCCACTAAAAAAACAACAGAATTCCTTATTCCATTCCATTCTATTCAACCAAAGAAACAACTTCATATTCTTAACTCCTATTCCTTATTCCCAATTCCTATTCCCTATCCCGTATTCCTTATTCCGTGAAAGAAACGCCCCGTAAGTTAAATTTCAGTGAAGAATAACTACTTGGAGTTTAGAATATTGGAAGATTAGTTTTAGCTGTTCTTTTGGCTGACGTTGTGTCTCTGGATCATTCTAAAAATTGCAATAGATCCATCTATATCTTTATCTCGCTACCATTTGTTATCTCTCAACATAGGAAATGTTGTCTTGCTATGTACTGATAACTTTTTTTTTTTTTTTTTTATGCAGACTAAGATGGGTAATACTAGGGAATTAAATCCCTACTTTAGGGATGATGAAAGTGGGTATCCAGAAGAAGTGAATTGGACAAAGCGTGTTAAATACCATGTAATTTCCGTCATCCTCAGTTGTTGGTGATGGAGGTGCAAGTTAGAGGCTGAAAGCCTTAAAACGGGCACAAGAGCAAGCTGTCAGGGAAGGAAGTAAAGTTGATGAGGTATATCAATCATTGCTCTTACCTTACATTAAGACTATTGGTTCCAGAATTCTGTTTTTCTAAGTTGAGCAAGCTTTCATTAATTGTGCAGATTGTATCAAGACGATGGGTTTCTCTTTGTCAACTGGTAGTATTTGTATCATCTGGTGTTGCTGCCCCATCTCATGCCCATCTTTTTGCAATCCGTAATAGAAAGAGTAGAGGATCAACTGACTACAAAACTATTGTTGAAGATATAAAGATTAATGAAAAAGACACTCAAAAGGTTGGTTGATATTCATATTTGATTGTGTAATTTATCATCTCTTTGGTTCTTAATATTTTGCATTGTATTGCGTATTGAACCTGCTCTTCATAAAATGTGATTATTGTTTGTTTGTAGTATTCTCGAGACTATTTGAAGGATGTTTCTGTTCGACATTCTGATATGAAGAAACCAAAAGGAAATGATTCTTTATCACGAGGAAAGCGAACAAGAGGAGGAGGAGGTGACCATCTTACTCCTAAAGTCATAGTGTGTGTTCATCAATAGAAGATGTTAATCTCATTAGATCAGACAATTTTATACACGCTACTTGAATATATTTAAATCTGATTTACATGAATGCTTTCTGTTTACCAGGAAGAGGTAGAGAGGCTAACAACTTAACAACACAATGGTGATGCATCTCAGAAAGTGCAAGGTGTTCAAGCAACAAGCAGGCATATTTCATGTTCTCGAAAAAGGCAGGATGATGATGATAGTGATATGCATTTTGCTAGAAACATAATTCAAAACAAAAAATATGATGCAGTTTGTCAGGCCGATGATGAGTATGATTATGATGGTGTTCCTAAGAAAAAATCACGTAAGCAGGGGAACGACAATGTAAACCAGAAACCTGGCGCTCTTGGGAAACGACTATTAACTCAGCAAGAGCGCTGTTTCTTTTGCTTTTAGAATTCAAGCATATCAAAGCACGTTGTTGTTTCAATTGCCAATCTTCCACCTACATATTTCTATGAAAGAGTGCTTTTATCATTATATTTATTGCCGACATCTGAATGATGACATAGTATCTTATTTTGAAAGCACAAAGCCTGCACAAGAACAATTGATTCAAATGTATGGGATGAGATTCGCAATTTCAAGAAGTGTCTAACCATGATGTTTTCCCAGTAAGAGAAATAAGTCGTATTTCTTGAAACTGTGATCAATCTGGCACAACAACGCTGTCATTGTTTGGTTGAGTGCATTCCTATACCAAGTGACATTGCCAAAGAGGCTCCTTTAATTTGTACTTCAAAAAGGCGTTTGATGAAGCTAGAAGACAATTTGAGCCAGCACAATGCCAAGAAACTCATTGATACGAGCGTGAAGGGATTGAGAGGGTTGATCCCCAAAGACTTCCCATACTTCCATGTAGAGTTTGGTATGAATAAGGGATTTGTGCATGTGATTGATGACGAGAAACAGTTCCAAAGCAGCCTCGGCCTCAATGTTATACGAGGTATGCTCCAATTGCCTGAGGAAGACATGCATCAGAAGCAAAAGGTAGAATCTGTGGAAGTGCAAAGATTGGCAGTGGCGAGCTTTGTACGGGACTGGGAGCTGTTTGACTGGACCAAGCAGCTTGATTGAAATTTCTTCTGTTGCTACCTTGGGGACTTGTGTTTGAGGAAACTATTTTAGTTTTGGCTTAGGGTTTACAAATACATCCAAATAGTTACTGTTTGTTTATATCTATGTCTTCTTTTCAATTAACCTTTCATTCATCACCAATGTTGTGTATTATAAAGTCCTATGGTGGTGTGTGTACATAGAAAGTCTCAAAAATTTGATTTGAGTGGTACCAACTTATACATTGAGGTAAATGTTGGGTTTGATTTTGATGTGGTGTATTAACCAAATTACAATCACTACGGGATATATAGTTAATTACGGCCGCAAAAATTATTATTATTTTTTATTTTTGGCACCTCAAATAAAACGAGCCGTGAAAAATATATATATTAAAAAAAATATAATTCTTCGGCAAATGCAGATCTGCCATGGAGGTCCGGCTTCGTCCATCTTCTTCATCTTCGTCCGACTGCATCTTCGTCCAAAAAAAATGTCCATCTTCGTCTGACTTCTTCATCTTCGTCCGCCGGAGCTCTGCCATAGAGAAAAATGGAAATCCCATTCCGTCCGCCGGAGGTCTGCCATCTTCGTCCGACTTATTCATCTTTGTCGCCGGACTTGAAGTTGTTGACGTCTGCTCCGACCAGAGGGACGACACCAACGTAGACACCAGTCATCTCTGCATCCTTCAAGAAGAACTCCGTGTCTTTCTGCTTCTCTTGGTCCGACATTGATGACCCTTGATGAGCAAATGGTAAAGGAGAAAGCAACAAATGGTGTCATCCTTCATCTTATTCGGAACTAAGGCGAAGGAGAAGTAGCAAATGGGGAACAAAATGGAAAGAATAAGAAGACACACCAAGCAAATGGGGAACAAAAGGGAGGCACACGTCATAAAGGAAGGTTGGTAGAAGAAAAGTCATAAAAGAAGAAGAAGATAATGACTTGTTAGAAATTAGAATGGGTGAGCGGGAAAGTGGGTGAGCGATCCGAGGAAAAGTTTTAAATTTGTTTATATTTTTTTAACGGCTCAATACTGATTGAGCCATGAAAAATACCGAAAAGAAATAAAATAATTCATTTAAAAAAGGACGGCTCAGAAAAGGAGCCGTCAAAAACGTTTTTTTCGCGACTCTGACATTTAAGCCGCAATATATATATATATAATAAAATGGCATCTCAATAGCGTTTGAGTCGTGAATAATCCGATAATTAAATTATTCACGGTTCAATAGTATTTGAGTTGTCCTGTTGAGCCGTTATCTCACTATTCTTCCGTAGTGAATCTATTTATACATTGATGATTTTATTTGAATTTTATTTTTTAATATTTTGTTAATTATACTTCCAAAGTTGGGACAAATATTATACAATACTTTTTTTTCCCACATAATCACTTCATTCTCATTCACTAACCGAATTCATAATATCCAACATACATAACGAAAACAATTGAGGTGGATGTATGAATGTCCAGTTCACTGATCACATCCCCTGTCTAGATCTTCGAGCGATCCAATTAACACATCTATTGACGCTTCGTCTCACAAATTGCTAGCTCACCTTAGGAATTCCTTTCGATAATTCTAAGGTGTCCTCTGAAACATGTTTGATTTCCCAATCCATACCATCTTTCGGTTTTTTCAAACATTCGATTATTACCTGGGCATCCGACTATATTATCACCTCGGTCCATGCATTGTCCACCGCCAGTTCGACCGCGTGAAGCACCACCTTTGCTTCCGTCATTATCGCCTTGGTTTCCCTTCCACTCGTGTGCCGACCTGCAACAATCTTCCCATTCCAATCCCGAGCAACAACCCCCGTTCCCCCTCTCCCGTTCCTTCCATCCCAAGCACCATCACAATTCAGTTTAAACGAGTTGATACCTGGTTTCGTCCACCTTGCTTGTGTCGGTCGGGTGGTTCGTGTTTGGGCACCTTCGGCTGGCAGCTTCAACCCCCAGCACTCTTCGGCAAGTATCTTGGCTATGTTAATGACGTGGCTCAGTCTTGGCTGATCTTTTTCATGGATTGCGCAACACCTTCCCTTCCAAATTTCCCAAGCCACGATCTCCGCTCGTAGTCTCCCCTTCTCGCCCAACTCGCTCGGATCCTCATCCATGCTTAAAATGTAGCTTAGCCAATCGCCTCTGCCTTGGTCCCATTCGGTTGGCCATCGTATTCCCAAGCTCCCCAACTAAACGCTCCTCGCCCAGATACACCGGATCAATGTGTGCTCCACATCTTCCGACTCGCTGCATAATGGGCATGTACGGTGGACCACGATTCCTCGCCTCTCCATCACCTCTCGAACCGAGATTGAGTTGTGACCTGCTTGCCAAATAAAATATTTACCTTTGGCGAGGCTCTCCCCTACCAAATCTTATCCCACTTCAGCAATCTGGTGTTGTTGCGCACTTCGGCTCTTGATTCCATCTCAT
Source organism: Chamaenerion angustifolium (assembly GCA_946814005.1). Lineage (NCBI taxonomy): Eukaryota > Viridiplantae > Streptophyta > Magnoliopsida > Myrtales > Onagraceae > Chamaenerion > Chamaenerion angustifolium. The sequence goes on from OX328272.1 coordinate 32,462,626, forward strand.
TGTTGTTCGGCTCCCTTAATCTTCGATAGATAAGTTTCGGTTCTGGTGCCCCCTTCCTAGACGTTGGCCATACCAATCTATCTTCAGCCTCTTTCATGCAAAGATAGATAGATTGTATCACTTGTTTCTCATCCTCTGAAATCATGTGACCGATCGGTTGGAGATTCCAGGTTCGGGTGTTTTTCTCGATCAGGTGCTCCGCACAAAGGTTTTTAGATTTTTTTGATTAGATATATATTTATTTTTTTAACCTAACATCGTCTATCCTATAATTTGACTAGAATGATAAAATGAATTAGGTAAGAAATTTAATTATATACCTACTAAAAAAATAATACGGTTCGTAGATAATTTAATTACGACATAAATGACATTTACTATGCATTAATTTTTTTATTTTCGGACTGACCGTATAATACGACAAATAAAAAAACTATAAATACATATATATAGAGAGAGAGGGAGAAAAAAAAGAAGATATATATGTATGTATAATTTTTTATACGGTTAGTCAGAAAGTCAAAAATCAACGAATAGTTAACGTCATTTATGTTGTAATTAAATTATCTACGCATTGTAATGTTTTGATTTTTTTTTGAGTAAATATATAATTAAATTTCCCACTTAATTCATTTTATCATTCCAGTCAAATTATAGGACATACAATGTGTTAAAAAATTTAAATTTAAATATCTATCTAATAAAACAAATCCAAAAGAATTAGTGTAGATAGATAATTGTATTTCACCGTAAATGTCGTTAACCGTGTTGAGTTTGGATTTACATGGTCTCAGTTTTATTTTATTTTTAATTCAAATTTTCATATTTCAACTTATAGTAGATTGTACAGTCAATCTGTAAGTCCAATTTTTGTTTTGATAATTTGAATCACAATTAAAATATTTACTTATTATAATTTTTTTAATAGATACATAATTTAATGTTAAATTAAACAGCAAGTCGTCGAAAAAAAAAAAAAAAGATATTGAATTGGGTGCTACCCTGGGTGGGAGGTAGTACTCATGCCAAAATGGATTTGGACGCTACCCGGGGTAGCGTTTTTGGCCAAAAATAATTATGCACTACCGTGGGTATATATATATTTTTCATTTATTTTTATTATACCTACTTTTCAAAAATAAAAATATCAACATTTTCCTAAGCAATTTTATATGAGATTGCTTAATACTTTATAAAACTATAAATGGTTATTTATTATTTTAGATTAATTTTTCTAAATTATAAATTTAGAAAATTTTATATAAATATAATATTTTTTTTAAAAAACATCTAAAAATTTTAGGGTTTTATTTTATTTTTTATGTATAAAAAATTATTTTGGGTTTTTCTGTTTATTATGATTTTTTATATCAATAGCAAATAATGTAACTTACATGTATTGAAGTGGAATTTTTTCAAAAAGTAGGCACTATTCTATTTTTTTTAAAAGTAAATATATCGAAAAAATATTTAGAAATCTGTATATAAGCGCTACCGTGGGTAGCGTTTTTTACAAAATGCGCTACCCAAGGTAGCGTTTAGTAAAACACATCAATTTTTTTCTTCCCGTTTTTGACGGCTCGATGTCTAATTAAAAATTAAATTATGTATTTATTAAAAAAATTATAGTAAGTAGATATTTTAATTGTGATTCAAATTATACAAAAAATATTAAATTTGAACTTACAAATTGACTGTAAAAAATATAATTCAGACCGTGAAAATCTAAACTCACCACGATTAACATAAATAACGACATTTATGGAAAAAAAAAATTCACCAAAAAAATTAAATTTTTTATTTAAGGCCAACGAAGTACCACCAATGATACTGCGCCACGTGCCTCTTCGAGCTGACCTTTATTTTGAAATAACCATCTTCGTAATGTGGTCGAAACTGAATAAAATAAATAAAGAATTAGATGATTCTGCAGTCTGCAAGTTCAAATATTAACCATCCATTCAAAATTTAAATCCACGTGTTTTATCTTTGGATCAATATCCACCCTACACGTGTCTTGCCTCCATGAGAACGTCGACTTTTCTCTCTCTCCTACCGGCAAAACTCAAAATTACACGAAAACCCAAAGTCGGTGATATCCAAAGGTCCATATCTATTTAATAGTCTTAAACTTTAAATATTTGCCGTCCGATCAACTATTTGAAAGAAAATCAATCAAATTTTCAGAAGTTTTTGATTTTTTGAAGGGAGAGATGTAAGGACTAAGGAGGAAGGCGGACATGGATATCTCAAAATTTAAATAATATTCAACTCTCTCTCTAAACCCAAAACCTCTCTTCGTTAGTCGCCAGCGGCCGTCGCCGCCACCACCAGCTTCAGGCGTGCTTCCTCTAATCGGCGGATGCATCTCCTGCCTCTCTCGGTGCCATTTGTTTATATTGATGCTGTGCTCTGAGACATTGGTGGGCACTGTAACGTGTTTGAGGCTCACACGATTGCTTTTGGTAAATGTGGATTTTTACATCGGAGATCGGTGATTAAGAGGTAAATCTGCTCCTTAGATGGAGAGAGGCGAGACAGTTTCGGAAATCGTGCCTCGGAAATTGGCGAGGCAATTGGATTTTACGTCTGTTTGTAGGGAGTCCGCCAATGCGGTTTTACCGCCGTCGTTACAGTCTCCGTCATGGAAGGTTCCGCGGTTGCAGGTTGAGCTGCAATTGCGGCTAGGATCGCCGTCACAGGAGTCATCATCGCCGCAGAAGCTGACGCAATTACAGTCACCTCCACCGCAGCAGCCTCTGCAATATCAACTCCCTTCGCAACTGATTAAGCAACAATCGTTAATGCAACCGAGGATTTCTGATTCATCAATTCAGTATTTTTCACAGCCGAAAGCAAGTTCCCCGGCATTTCCAAGAGTACGACATCTCGTGCATAAACTTCCATCCGCGGTATCTAAAGACGGGTGAGAATTTCGCAAGTCAGGTTGCGTACTGCTTGTGTTACTCTTATCCGCTTATTCTGTTGGTACCAATTTGCAGAATGAATATATGCTATTTCTTTTGAGACTCTGGAGTTACTGAACTGAAAATGGATAATTTTTTAGGAAAACGTTACAAAATTGTCAATTTTTTGACGAATCCAGCGGCAGTCCAACTAGTTAAAATCTATGAAGCAAGCAGATAAATATAATTACGTCATAGACGAGCTCTTCCATTCTATAACTATTAGCTCGTGAGTGCAGAAGTTTGTTATCAACTTCTACGAGTAGAATGTTAATATCTAAATCGATGGTAAATCCGTGATAAAGATAAAATTATCTTTTGCAGATCTGTTTTTATTCTTCTTTGAGATAACGTCCTCTTGCCTTTAAGAGATGTTGCACGGGAATTGTTGCTTGAATGTTCATAATTTATCTTCTTTTTCAGCAAACAAGGATCTCCAGTATCACGTGTAAGGTGTAGTGACGATGCAAATGATGGCACACCCAAGAAACAAAAACGATGCAATTGCAAAAGTTCGAGATGTTTGAAGTTGTAAGTCCCTTCATTTTCTAATCATACGAGGATATGGCGTGGTGTGGATATTCCTTTTTAGTATCTTATAAAACAGGAGCCTTTGCTCTTATATTACTTACAGTTTGGGTGGATCCTATTACACTAAATTTCACTGAATATCTTCTGGTTGAGTTTTCCTTCTTCAGTTACATTTGAAACTAAGAGACTTTTCTGAAATTGCAAAGATGGATAATCCGTTTACAGTTGTTTTACTACAAGGAAACTGAAACTTTTTGTTATCAGATACTGCGAGTGTTATGCTGCTGGAATGTATTGCAATGGTTGCAACTGCAATAACTGCCAGAATAATTTGGATAATGAGGTTGCTAGGCAAGCAGCTATTGAGGCTACCCTAGGGAGGAACCCAAATGCATTTAAACCGAAAATTGAAAGCAGTCCATGCGGAACAAGGGATCATAGAGTATGGAACTTCACCCTTTGTAACTTGGAATGAATTGTTTGTTTAATGTACAACTATTGTTTACATTATCTACTTCTTTTATTTGCAACTACTGCTTTAAGTCAACTATATTTGCTAATTTTATCGAAGGGATTTATTTCGAAATATGAAAATAATTATGAAGAACACAAAAACAGGAAGAAGCTGAGGTACTTCAAATCGGAAAGCATAATAAAGGTTGTCAGTGCAAGAAGTCCGGGTGCCTCAAGAAGTATTGTGAATGCTTCCAAGCTGGTGTCTTATGCTCTGAAAATTGTAAATGCAAGGACTGCAGAAATTGTGAAGAAAGTGAAGATAGACGATCTATGTACCAAGTCAGCCCTAACAGCATGGACCGCATTCAGCAAGGGGCAAACACAGTTATTGGTGGGGCTGTTAACTCTGGATTTGGTGCACCTCCTGCATCAGAAAGAATCAAAATCTTTGGTGTACCAACTAATGGACCATTTGCCGTAGGAATTCCTAAATTTGAGCAGGTATTTTCTTTGATAGATCCTGGTCCATGATGTTGTACTCCCTTCTAATCTTTTCTGGAAATCTATCCTAAACTATCTTCAACTTCGCAGCTCACTTTTGCAGATGATAATGTCAATGTATCTCCATTGGTGAGCATTCTCCAGTCACAGGATGTGAACAATCTTTGCTCACTCTTAGTTGTCACTTCTGCAGAAGCTAGGAAGATGTCTTCAGGTACAGATATGTTACTGAGTACAACTTAAGCTGTAAAAAATTTCATATTTGACATTGAAATTTTCATATTACATGATTATTTTTCATGGTTATGTTAGTAATTTTGGTCACCATGGTCATTGAATAATTCATTTTTCATAGTATTTTGACTATTGATCGTAATTGTAATAATATATACTTATATGCAGTTAACATGAAACGATGAATTACATACATTTTGAATTTGTTATTCAACATGTTAGAGAAAGAAGTGAATGCAGAGGAGCCTGCTGAGAGAAGTGACCTAAAAAAGAAAGTATTAGAAGCTTGTGGCTCCGCATCAAATGGAGGAGACGAAGATAAACGACCACTGTCCCCAAGTACTCTAGAACTGATGTGTGATGAACAAGACACATATTTTCTAGAAGATGAGGGGAGAAATACAACTAATGGTTTATGCACGAACGAGAACTCTTCAGAGCACCTTGCTTGGCAGGAAAACCTTGTATTGACAAGATTTCGTGATTTTATCAACACACTCATCAGTGCAGGACCTTCAAGTGTCGAAGGTAAAACCTTGTGATTCTAGTTATTGACTTGAATGGGAAAAGAAAAGGATGATTCTGCACTTGTTTAAAAGTAATCTCCTCACTTACCTTGTTGCAGAGACATGAAAAGGTCTGACAATGGAGAAGGATATAAAACATGATCAAGAACTACACAGTATCAACATAACATATGAAAATGGTAAAAAAAGGAAAGCTACAAGGAAGCGCAGTGCAATGGTAGCACAGTGATGCGTTTGGAACCAGGAAAGAGCATACTCAGCAGGGTTGCTGCCTCAATCATCATGATCTTGCTTTGAAGATTGGGATGGGGACCTGAAAATCTAACATTGAAACTGAGGTATAAACTGATTCTTGAGAGTTTTGATCAAATATCGCTTCCCCTCCTTGATGCAATTGCGCCTTTGCATGCATCTCAAGGATATGATTATCTGACACTTCATCTGCTATCTTTCTCGATTGAACTTCTTCTGCCTCAACTTAGAAGGAGTATCAGGAGCGCATTCTTTTTCTTGAGAATAAGCTGACAGTTTACATACTGCTATATGTTCCTTTCACACTTTGTATTGTCTGAGTTTGTTTCTTGTAGAGCAAGGCAACTCTTAGAGAACATTGGATAGAATTATGTCTTAACTTGAGGAAGCTAGAACATACATTTCTTTGTTGAAAGTAAATCAAGATAATGTTTCTTGGATCACAAGCAACATGGAAATGCAATGATAATCTATTCATTGACAGCAGTCCACTCTGTTTAACATTACAAAGCTAGAAATACAAGAAAGAAGCAGAAACCTCTCTTTCAGCAAGACTGCGATCAATAAGGAACTGGAATTCGAACAGTTGATGGTCCCGATTTCATGTCCTCAAGAATAGCGTTCTGGAGAGCTTCAGTTACAGGGCCTTCTTTACCTGTAAAAGGAAAACAAGACATGAGACATTATTGGTTGGTCTAGCTGCATTTGATGATCTGATGATGCTCCTAGCCAATTGCAATTACAGATTCAGATGAGACTCTTGCAGTTTCTGGTGAGTCCTACATATCTAGAGAGTTGCGAGCGTTATGGGGAAGAGAACATACCATCCCCGATGACTTGCTCGTCCCACTGAACCACTGCACGAACCAGTACCCCACTCCCAATAAGCATCATCTCCTCTGCACTCTTCCCTTCCTCAACTGTCACATTTCCAACCCTAATCCCCCGAACCTTCCCCTCCTTCACAAGACCTTCTGCAAGTTTCAAAACCCTCTTTGCTGTGCACCCACTAAGGATCTTATCAAAACAAGGCATCAAAAGCTCTTTCTCCTTAGTCACAAACCCAACATTCATATTCGGGCCTTCTGCTACAAACCCTTCATTGTCGAGCCAAATGGCTGCATAAGCACCATTCTCCTCGGCCTCCATCTTGGAGAGCACGTTAGGGAGGTAGTTAACACTTTTCATGGTGGCAAATTGAGGCGGCTTTATTGTAACTGAGGATGTTATTACTTTTACGCCCCTGGAATCGAATGGGGATTTGTCTTGGATGACTATGGCGTAAAAGGAGGACTGAGGGCAGGCAGAAGGAGAGAGTTGGAAATCACCGAGGCCTGCAGAGAGCCAGTATCGGAGTGAACCCTTTCGACACGTGGAGACGATCACGGTTTTGATCAGTATTTGCTTTATGGTTTCCCGATCAAATGGAGCAGTGATTTTCGCCTTTGAAGCTGAACCCAAGATTCGGTCCACGTGTTGGTATCTGGTATTCTACTAACCCGTCGATTATAGCAGCTGTGTCGAAGACACCGTGCCCCCTGTGAACCATATGATCATCCATGGGGATCAGCATAGCTGCTGGGTCGGTTATTATTCCACCGAAAACACTGGAATACATGGCCAGAAACTGTTGATTTCCGTTCCATTCGCATCGCTTTGCTCGTAATCTTTCAATTGCCTGATAAACATACAGGTTAATGCTCGTAATGTCGAGCTACTTGATGAAAGATTAAGAACTGGAAAATAGACAAGGTAAAGATAGAGAAAAGAAAATTACGAACCTCTAAGCCAGTCAGTATTGGAATACTAGCTACTATTTGATTGCTGGAATCTGCAGAATAGATTCAACTGCATTACTTAATCCATGACGATCATAATCCAGTTCTTCAACTGAACCAAAGAATTGGAACATCAGTGAAAATTGAAGAATCCCGCCAGACACATCGAGGTCAAACATCCCGGTGTGTGGGCTAGTTGCCAGGCAAAGCCTGAGCCTAACCGATTCACGGCTAAATGAACGAAGTTTGAAACACGAAGGAAAAAACTCACCTATCGAAATGTCACCTTGATGAGAATTTCCGGCGATTCGTAATCTCCTCGACGGTTTCTGCAAAGAAAAGAGGTGCTGATTCGCCGGAAAAGATGGTTGCTTTGGAATAAGGCACCGATTTTGAGAATGGGCGACGACTTCAGGGAGTTTAGGGAGGATAGGTTTAGCGGAAAAAGTGAGAGAAGCCATGGAAGCGGAAAGGGGAAGGAGCTTCGAGCTCTAGTGTTGAGGTCCTTTCTTCAGTGATTGTTGATCCAGATTCCAGTGAGCATAAAAGAGAAATGGTCGGGGAGATGCGACGAAAATGATCGGAGTAAAGAAGTCACTGCCGGCCATCGCAGGTTGATAGGTACGTTCATATTATATTCTCCATCTTTTTTTTTTATATATAATTATGGATTAAATTAACCGCAATAGGTGACAATAAATCACCCAAGTTCAAAATACACAACCAAAACTAGCTAACTTTAACAACCCGCGAAACCGAAAAGCGCACAGCGTCTTTCCGGAGCGCAATAATAGTTTCATTCGGAGGAGAGCTATGGATTTCAAACACGTGTTGCTGTCTGAGAGCCATTCCCGCCAATGTATCCGCTACCGCATTCGCTTCTCGAAAAATGTGTCTGAACTTCATTCTATCGAACTGCATCAAAAGCCTTCTGCAATCCGCAATATTCTCCATCTCTCCTACTGTCCTTTTTGATTTGGACATTTTAATAAAGTTATTTAATCACATTTTTAAGAATAGATATATTTAGAAAAAAAGATTGTTATAAGAAAGGCCAACCATTACAAATCCATCACCCACCTCTCTCTTCTCTTCTGTAAACCCTATTCTCATTCTGTTTTGATCAAAAAAATAAAAACAATTCTCATTCTGTCTTTTGCCACTCCAGTCCACAGTCCTAGCTAGCAACCGCCATTGGAGCTGAGATTTATATCTTCCTCATGTATCAGTTTGATTCGTCTACATCGATATCAGGTTTTGCTCCATTTGATTCTTGAAATTCCGGATCAAATAGGCCGTGCCACTCCATCTTCGAAATTCCAGTCTCCCTTTCAGCTACAATGGTAGCGAGTTACGACTACGACGATGCCAGCTACGACGACGGGTGCCGTCAGTCACAATCCTCCCAGCAGGACGTTCTATACGATCCCAACTTCGTGCCTGACTCTGTCAAGTCCTTCGTCGTCCACCTCTACCGCCACATCCGCGAGAAGAACGTCTACGAGATCCACCAGATGTACGAGATATCATTTCAGACCTTGTCGGAGCGGCTCTTTAAGGACACACCATGGCCGTCGGTTGATGCCGTGGCACCCCACGTGGATAATGATCACGTGTTCTGCTTGCTCTACCGCGAGATGTGGTTTAGGCATTTGTATGCGAGGCTCTCCCCTACGTTGAAGCAGAGGATTGATTCGTGGGATATTTACTGCAGCCTCTTCCAGGTTAGCAATCCTTTTTAGGATATCATAATAGAACACAATTTAGTTCCGGCTACTGTTTATTCACTTTATGTCATGAATTAACAGTTTGATTGGGATAATTCTCGAATGCAATTTATTTAGGAACAGAAGCTGAAATTCGTTACTGTACTACATTAATCAAGAAATGTCATGCTACTCTTTTTGGATTTTGTATTACTTATATGAAGCCAAATGAGTAGTTTTTCTGATGCATTTAGATTTTTATATTTACATTTTAAGGTGGTTTTGCTTGGTGTAGTGAGTATGCAACTCCCGAACCAGTGATTGTGGGATATGGTGGATGAGTTTGTCTACCAGTTTCAGAGTTTCTGCCAATATAGGGCAAAGATGAAGAACAAGCCTGAGCAGGAGATTGCACTCTTGAGACAGTATGATCAGGTAATATTTGCTTGAGCATCTATTCATTCTTTTATTGATCATTTTCTCTTCAGATGGCTTAACATTGTAATCAATATTTGGTACCAAAAGTGCTGATTTGAGTTAAAACGTCCGACATTCAAGAGAATATAGTTAAGTTAATTATTTGTGTTTAATTTTTATCTTCCTGTTTCCCTAGCAATAGGTAATCCTGCTAGTTCTCATGGTTGTTACTTCTTAGAAATAATTTGGCAGATAAATGTTGCTTTTCACCTCACGATAAAAAATCATGGAGAACTGTGTTTGTTTCCCGTCCCTTTCATTCTTCAAACTAAGCAACAAATAAGGGCCTTGTATGTTCATGTTGTATTTCTTTCTCTATCTGTATTTTTATTTTGATATTCACACCCTTTTGGTGCTCTTAGTTACAATTATGCGTATACAATATTTTGTAGATAAAAAACGAGCTTCATATGTTAACATGTGTGTTTGTCATTGAGAAGTAGAAACAAATCAGTTCATCATCTTGTAGTTAGAAAATATGCATCTGTTTCTCCATTGAATAATGGCTATATGACATTCTCTTTAAATCACTCGTGGAAATCAGGCCTGGAATGTGTATGGTGTCCTCAACTACCTGAAGGCACTTGTGGATAAATCTGCTATTGCCCAAATTCTAGAGCGGGAGAAGGAAGGCCTAGAACAATTCACGGCTAATGATGGGTATGATTATGATGGTGGGAGTAATGTTGTCAAGGTGTTGGGATATTTCAGCATGGTGGGATTGCTGCGTCTGCATTGTCTTCTAGGTGATTACCAGACTGGTCTGAAGTGCTTGCTTCCGATTGACATTACCCAACAAGGCGTCTACACTATAGTAATTGGAAGTCACATTGCAACCATTTATCACTATGGATTTGCCTGCCTCATGCTAAGAAGGTAAGTCTCTCTCAATGTTTCTCTCTACATCTAGTTTTGTGAGAATAGTTATTATCCTGAGGTGCCATTTTTTCATATTGTTATAACTGGATAGAAGAAGAAATGTTGCTTGCGTTCATGATATTGCGAGTCAGCCATGTACACATCCATCAGACTGTGTATATGAAAGGCATCTGACTCTTAGCTGGTCTCTTGTTCAAATAAGCTTGGTAGGAAACAATGTAATTTGTACTGAATTTTGGTCATATCATTTCTCCAACAGATATGTTGATGCAATTCGGGAGTTCAATAAGATTCTTTTATATATTTACAAAACAAAGCAGTACCACCAAAAGTCTCCACAATATGAACAGATTGTTAGGTATTGTAGTCTGATTAATATGTAATGGTAGATTATGTATTAATGTACGCGTCTCGCGGTTCTAAACCCATAGGCTATACTGTACTGTACTGTATTTCTCCATGTATACGTACTTTGTAACAGTAACCGTCATGAATAGTATCTTCTAAACCATGTGGAGGTTACCCACTTGGGTGTTACCACAAGAAATCTGATTTTGCTTCCCTTCCTTTCCTTCTAGAAAAACTGAGTTTTTCTTTCTCAGATCCTAAGTGTTTTCTTCATTAGATTGAGTGTTTGATCCTAACACAGATACTGAAGAAGAACGAGCAGATGTATGCCTTACTGGCCATATGTCTCTCTCTTTGCCCCAAAGTGAATCTTGTTGATGAAACTGTGAACTTACAGTTGCTTGAGAAGTATGTCGAGAAGATGCTCAGGATGCAGAGATACGACGATGAAACTTTTGCTATCTATGACGAGCTTTTCTCTTATGCTTGTCCCAAGTTCATCACTCCTTCACCTCCAAATTTTGAGGAGCCTCTTGTTAATTACAATCAGGTGTGTAAAGATCAGCAGTACCCTACCATTTTGTTCTTTGATTGTTTGGCCATCCCCAGTGATGATTGAAACACTCAAAGTTTGTAACTACCAGAGGCTTAAACCTTAACAATTGTACTCAGGTTTATATTGCAACTAATATTCTAGTCTTGTGGAGATCATCTAATGATTGCATACTGTCAATTTTGGCAGGATTCTTATAGACTTCAATTGAAGCTGTTCCTCTATGAAATCAAACAGCAACAGTTGCTGTCAGGTGTGAGGGCTCTCTTAAAGGTGTACTCTACCATCTCTCTCTCAAAGCTCGCAAACTATATGGATGTAGATGAGCCAACTCGTCGGTATGAAAATTCATTCCTTTTGTTCTTTCTTTTCTTTACCCCATTTTCTCACCTAATGGTAGTAGAACATAATTTACGCTGTGAATTATTTGCATTGCAGGAGTATACTCTTGACTTTTAAGCACAAGACGCATGCTGCAGATAATGTTGGAACTGTCATCTCAAATGCTGACATCCATTTCTACATTAATGAGGTATGTTCATAAGCTTTCTTTCTCTCTATCAGACTCATTCTCATCGGTGTTAGATTAGCCGAAGGATGATGCCACTGCAAGTGACTTTTATAATGGTGTGGGATTTAAACTAGATAACGTTATCTGACCAATTTGTTCATGTGTTATACCTCTATTTGTGCTGCTGGTGCTGCAGGATATGGTCCATGTAACCGAGTCAAAACCAGCTAAGCGGTATGGGGATTTCTTCTTGCGCCAGATTGTCAAGGTGGCGCCAGATGCTATATATATATATATACACACACAATAACTAGTTATTACACAATCTGGGTTGGTGGGTCTTTATTGCTTCATGCTTATGAAATGTTTTTTTCTTCTTGATACTAATATTTGCAGCTTGAGGGGATGATGGGCGATATGGACCGAATCAAGCTTGATTGATTCATTTCTCTTAAAACTCAATCCTCCTCTCTAAGTGGTTTTACTTTAAAATTTAAGTAAAATCCAGAGCATACTGGGAAGCTGTCACTGTGCATTTTGGACAATGACTCCTCATTTTCTTTAATGTTTTGTATCCGCAGAGGGGATGATGGGCGATATGGACCGAATCAAGCTTGATTGATTCATTTCTCTCAAAACTCAATCCTCCTCTCTAAGTGGTTTTACTTTAAAATTTAAGTAAAATCCAGAGCATACTGGGAAGCTGTCACTGTGCATTTTGGACAATGACTCCTCATTTTCTTTAATGTTTTGTATCCGCAGAAGTTGCAGACCTCCTGCCCTCTGCTTACTTCTGTATTCATTTGCAGTTCATGACTGCAATCCTCTTTTTCTTTTTCAAGGATTACCGCTTTTCTCCGGCCCAAGTCCTCTCCTTTAGTTAGGACAAAGCCCTCCTCCATGTTCTTCTGCTTTTGCCTTTTAATTTGGGTTTGGTGGCTGTGCTTATATTGATTGTCATGCCTCTGAAATTTTGTAGTTATTTTGCTCGACATGAGGTAGGCTCTAGTAGGTGCACTAGTTTTCAATGTACACTAGTAAGTGTGATAAGAGATTTTAATACTCAAAAGGGATGCCATTTATCTGAATGTTGTAATTTTCATGTGTAGGAATAACGCCGGTTCAAATCGTATAACATTTTAAAAAAGAGATCACAAGATTGAGATAACTAATAATATAAAGTTAAAATTATTATTTTAATAGAAAAAATTGACGGAACAGTAAATATCATAATTGAAAAAATTATGTAACTAACTTCATAGTTCATTAATAGAAAAAAAATATTATCATAATTTTTTAGTCAAACTCTTTATTTCATTGAGTATATAATTAAACCAACTTCGTTTGACGTAAAAATATTAACTTGTAGACTCCTAGCAGTATCATACTATATTATTTTTAAAAATGGATATAAAAAGAATTACTTATAATATCATCCCAGTCCTCTGTAGAGAGATTAAAAAAAAAGGTGTTATATTTTTTTAGATTAGTAGAGATGATGGAATGAGAATTGAAGGCTAGAAGAAAATAATGTATTTTTTTAAACTAAAGTTTTTCAACAAAACAAGTCTATTTGAATGCAAGTCTTAATTGAATAAAATTTAACTTATCAACCGATAGACAACAGGTTTTAAGGATGTGTTAGTAGTGAATCTAGAACTCTTAACGACTTCCTTGGTCAGAAAATTTATTTCATTTTTTTTGGTCAACTAAAAAAATTATTTTAATAGCATGACAATAATAAGTGGGAAAAATATAATAAAAAATATTTTTAGAAATAAATGATTATTTTTTATTAGCCAAGTTTTATTTTTTTAAAGAACTAATTATTAAAAAATGCTTAAGTTATTCCTCCACTAATGAATCTGCTTAGACCTCTATATTGAATTATCCATTTAATAAATATGGTTGATTTATTTTTACTATCAATATTGTCTCGGTAAATTTATATAAAATTGTTGATAATTAACTTCTATGTAATTTACAATTTAAAAATATTAAAAAATTATTCTTATGCTATATGTTTTGTGTATTTATAATTAAATATTTTAAGTTTAACATAATTTTTAAAAATAATAATATATAATTTTTAACGTGCCACCGTCAATTAATTATTCTTCATAATATTATTTATATGGTATTTGAATTTTTTATACTGTGCCAAAAATTTCAAAAACAGATTTTTCATTTTTTTATTTTAAAAAAACAGCTAGGTTATGCACAAGCGATACGAGAAATGATACGAGGTTGATAGATGTGTCTTCTTTTTAAGATTTTGTTCCATTTGGATTTGCATGCTCTACTTGTTGGAAAAACATGAATTCGAAATAATTAGGAAAATAAATGTGATAATGCAATTCTCAACCACCAATAATTCTTGTGTTTTCTGTTTAGTTTTTTTTTTGATCCAAATACTCGTTTCATTTGATGAAATAAAACGTTTTTTTTTTTTTTTTCCCCTGTTTAGTTGACCATCAATAATTCAGTGAGATGAGCCACGTTTTCAGATAACCACTTGTAGTGCCACGTTTTCAGATAACACATCTACGTCCAAAAGTATACCCATGTTATCAGATTTATTATGGGTTAATTATCAAATAGGTACCCCAACTTTATATGATTTGGCAACTAGATACCTAAATTTTTTTTTTGCCGCAAATAGGTTGCCCAACTTTGTGAAATTAGCAAATAGGTACCTACCGTTAATAATAAACGGAAAATATCACGTGAGGAGCAAACAAGTACCTGAACTTGACATGGGTTGACAAATAGGTACCTGAACTTACACTAATTAGCAAGTAGATACCTGGACCGGTTCAAAATCTGGTTCAGATAACCACTTGTAGTGCCACGTTTTCAGATAACACATCTACGTCCAAAAGTATACCCATGTTATCAGATTTATTATGGGTTAATTATCAAATAGGTACCCCAACTTTATATGATTTGGCAACTAGATACCTAATTTTTTTTTTTGTCGCAAATAGGTTGCCCAACTTTGTGAAATTAGCAAATAGGTACCTACCGTTAATAATAAACGGAAAATATCACGTGAGGAGCAAACAAGTACCTGAACTTGACATGGGTTGACAAATAGGTACCTGAACTTACACTAATTAGCAAGTAGATACCTGGACCGGTTCAAAATCTGGTTCAGTCGAACCAATTTTTATTTTTTTTAAAAATGTAGGGTTTATATACCAAACACATGCATTACTCAATTTCAGACGTTCTCGGTGCATCTAAGTAGGGTTTATGGGGGCTAAACTAAAAAAAATACTCGAACGACATCGATAACCACATAAACGAAGTCGAGAGCGGTCTTTTCCCGACCGGGGATAATAGGGATCGATGGGGTCGGGATGGTGATGGACCCGAGCGATGGGTTCATGATGCTTCATAAATGCACCGAGAGCGTCTATAGTTGAGTCATGCATGTGTTTGGTATATAAACTCTACTTTTAAAAAAATATATTAAATAAAGTGGTTAGACCGAACCGGTTTTTGAACCGGTTCAGGTATCTACTTGCTAATTCGTGTACGTTCATGTACTTTTTTATCAAACCATGTCAAGTCCAGATACCTATTTGCTCCTCACGTTATTTTCCGTTTATTCTTAACGGTAAATTAACGGTAGGTACCTATTTGCTAATTTCACAAAGTTGGGCAACCTATTTGCGGCAAAAAAAAGTTTAGTTACCTACTTGCCAAATCATGTAAAGTTGGGGTACCTATTTGGTAATTAACCCATTTATTATTTATATTTTTTTTCTCTCTCACTGAATAAAATCATATCTTTAACATATTCTCTTCCTTTTTCCACATGAATATTATGTTAAATATCACATGAATTCACAACTATTTTACATGGTTCATATTTAAATGAATTTAAAACATTTTTAATAGCTAGAATAAATGATAAAAGATGAGAGTGACACGTAGTAATCATATCTAATGTATGTAATGTGCAAATGAAATGAAATGTAATGTAGGTTCCTATTAGTGTAAGTAAGATAAATATTACACTTTTAATTATATATTATAATTATTAGAACTATAATTTGCAGTACAAATAACCGGGTCAACTTCTAACTTCCATGGAATAATATCATGATTTTAAACCTTTTAATATAATTCAAAAGTTTACCCAAAGTTTGATATATAAAACATTTAAATTAATACAACACAAAAAATATATCTAATAGTATTATTTATATGTAAATATATATTAATAAATATATACACATGCAGTTATAAGTTAATAACTAAGGTTGCGAAAATCACAAATTTTTTATGGTCCCCATATTGCAGCAAATGACATCCACGTCATTCTTTATTTCACTATTGACAGAAAATGACTTCATTGGGTGTCCTTTTCTATAAGCGAAGGTACGGTAGTAGCGTTTTTACGAAAAAAACCACTCACAGTAGCGTTTTTGCGAAAAACGCTACTGTGTGTGGCGTTTTTGTTTTTTTTTGAAAAAAAATAAAAATAAAAAATTACAGTAAGTAGATATTTGAATTTCGATTCAAATGATGCAAAAAATATTAAATTTGGACTTACGGATTGACCGTAGGCTCTGCCGTAAGTTGAGATATGAAAATTTGACTTAAAAAAATATAACTCATACCCTGTAAGTCCAAACTGACCACGGTGAACGTCATTTATGTCGTAATTCAATTATATACCTAGAGTAATATTTTTGATTAGAAATACAATGATTTTGCAGCCTAACATCGCTTGTCTTAAAATTTGACCGAAATAATCAAATGCATTAGGTGAGAAATTTAATTATGTACTTACTCAAAAAAAATCAAAAAAATTAATCTAGGTAGATATTTTAATTACGACATAAATGACATTCACCGTGGTCAGTTTAGACTTACATGGTATGAGTTATATTGTTTTAAGTCAAATTTTCATATCTCAACTTACGGCAGAGCCTACAGTCAATCCGTAAGTCCAAATTTAATATTTTTTGCATCATTTGAATCGAAATTCAAATATCTACTTACTGTAATTTGTTAAATTTTTTTTATGATTTTTTGACTTTTTTTCAAAAAAAAACAACCAAAAACGCCACTCAGAGTACCGTTTTTCGCAAAAACGCTACTCACAATAGCGTTTTTGAAAAACGCTACATCCACCTGCGTAAATGCACATTTTGCTAAATACTTTTCTTACATATATACCTTTTCAAAAACAAATTCTAAAATAAATACTTTTTAAAAATGTTCTAACCCAAACTATCCCAGGAAAATGTCACAGTTTTTTTAAAAAGTAGGTACTATGCTAAAAACATTTTAAAAAAAATAAGTATACTGAAAAAATATTTAGCAAAATGTATATAAGCGCTATTGGGGGTAACGTTTTTTACAACGTACGCTACTTTGAGTACTGTTTGTTGAACGCTACTAGGGGTAGCGTTTTTCATATAACGCTACTCAAAGTAGCGTACGTTGTAAAAAACGCTACCCCCAATAGCGCTTATATACATTTTGCTAAATATGTTTTCAGTATATTTACATTTTTTATTTTTTTTGGCATAATGCCTACTTTTTCAAAAAAAAACTCTTGACATGGGATAGTTTGGGTTTGGGTTATAGTAAAGGACACCCAATGAAGTCATTTTCTGTCAATAGTGAAACAAAGAATGACGTGGATGTCATTTGCTGCAATCTGGGGACCATAAAAAAATTGTGATTTTCGCAACCTTAGTTATTAACTTATAACTGCATGTGTAACTTATTAACCCATAAGGTAATTTTTGATGAAAATATGTCAAATCAAAAACTAATGCCGATCATTGCAGATTGCAGGAAGCTATTGATGCAGTTTGAAAGAATGAAGTTCAGACATATTTTTCGAGAAGCGAATGCGGTAGCGGATATCATGGCGGGGATGACGCTCAAACAGCGACATGTGTTTGAAATTCATAGCTCTCCTTCGAAGGAAACTATTATCGTGCTCCGGAAAGACGTTGTGGGCTTTTCTGTTTCGCGAATTGTTAAAGTTAGCTAGTTTTGGTTATGTATTTTGAACATGGGTGATTAATTGTCACCTATTGCGGTTATTTTAATCCATAATTATAAAAAAAACTGCATATGTATATATTTATTAATATATATTTACATATAAATAATATTATTAGATATATTTTTTGTGTTGTATTAATTTAGATGTTTTATATATCAAACTTTGGGTAAATTTTTGAATTATATTAAAAGGTTTAAAATCATGATATTATTCCATGGAAGTTAGAAGGTGACCCGGTTATTTGTACTGCAAATTTTAGTTCCAATACTTTTTTTCAGTATACTTTTTCAGTAGCGCTTATTTTTGGTACAATGTCTACTTTTTAAAAAAACTCGAAAATGTCAGGAAACAAAAGTAGACGGTAATTTGGAGTTTTGTGAAAAAGGATATAAACTAAAATAATAATAATAATAATAAAGAAGTAGGTAAAGATAACAAAATATTAGAATTATGAGTATATATATAGGCTTAATAGGTACAATGTTATCATGCGTTTGAGTAATGTGATCAGATAATACCCTTATTTTGTTTGTTGGTACCTTATGTTTTTAGAATGTTGTTATTTAGTCCAAATTACTGTTGTCGTAAAGTTTAACTAACATAATGCTGATGTGACGCTGACGTGGCAGATGAAAAATAAAAATAAATATGAAAAATAATTTAAAAAAATATGGAAAAGTCGGAAAAAATTAGAAAAAAGTTTAAAAAAATATTTTAAAACTTTATATATTAATAAAATTATTAAAAAAACTGAGAAATAAAACAAAAAAATTAGGGTTCAACCGACTTGGGTCCAATTGACTTACCCTAGGGTCGAACTCTAGTTTTTTTTTCCATTTTTTTAAAAAACAAATTATAAAAAAAATATTTTTTTATTAATATATAAAGTTTTAACATATTTTTTAAACTTTTTTCTGATTTCCCCCTAATTTTCCTATTTATTTTTTAAATTAAATATTATATTATATATCTACGTGGCACTAACATTGACCATTTAACAGAAAAATCTAACGATTAACTGACAGAATACTGTAGGACAACATCCTCCAAACATAACATACCATTTGACCACATAAAAAAATATATGGTACCATCTGATCACATGACCCAAACATATGGTACCATTGGACCTATTAACCCATATATATACTATATGCGTCCCCTAGCAGCATGTTGTTATATTAAAAAAAGATTCAGACATACAAGCATGAGTTGTCAGTTTTGGGCTGCAACCCGTTATAACACATTTTTTAACAGCGATTTATTAAAGGGTTAATTATTAAATAGGTAACCGAACTTGACATGGTTTGACAAGTAGGAACCCTAATTGTTTTTGTTGCAAATAAGCTGTCGAACATTTGGAAATTAGCAAAAAGGTTCCTAACGTAATTTTTTTCGTTGGTTTGTGACGGAAACCGGTTCAAAAACCGATTCAGAACTAATTCGATTAAACTACTTTTTTTTTAAGCAGGATTTATATACCAAACACATGCATGACTCAACCCTAAACCCTAAACCAAGTCATGCATGTGTTTGGTATATAAACCCTACCTTTTTAAAAATAAAAGAATTTCGATCGAACTGATTCTGAATCGGTTTTTGAACTGGTTCTGAATCGGTTTTTGAACCGGTTTCCATCACAAACCAACAGAAAAATTAACGTCAGGAACCTATTTCCTAATTTCCAAAAGTTCGTCAACCTATATGCGGCAAAAACAAGTTTGGATACTGTTGGATCGTGAAATCCTGGATGCTGATCTGGCAGTGAATTAAATGCCAGACAAGGACGGAAAGACGCTTCTACTCCAACTCCGGTGAACCTGCAGGTAGGGGAGCGCAATAGAGGGGGTGTCTCTGGGTCCCTCTCCGATGCTTAAATGAGTATATGTGTGTATAAAACTCAAAAACGTAAGGAACGTATGTAAAGCAAGGGTATTTATAGGGTAGGAGAGATCAAACCGTATAAGGCAGCTGAATATCTTAGTGTATATTTTGTTGCTGAAGATTCGGATCATGGGATATGGCAGTTACTGCGAGATATTGCAGTTACCAAATCTAATCTTTAGTGAATATGTGACCGAGATACGCGGGATATCGTGGACACTTCCTTATTAACGGTTTAGTGGGACCAGAGGAGAGAGGCAAGACTCTCTTCGGGGCGAGCACTCTCATGGCGAGTAGTGAGAGGTCGCGGCCTGGTGAAGAATGGCGAGCAGTCTGGGAGCCTTTGGCGTCCCTAAAGGCTTTGGGCTCGGTTCTGGGCCACTCGATGATGGGCCAAGTTTGACTCGTACTTAGGCCGATCCGGTTCGAATATCATGGGTTTACCCCCTCTATGGTTATTGGGCCTTCGAGGCCTTTTCTTTACTGGGCTGTCACTATCGATACCCAACATTTGCCCCCGAAGCTTGATTGAAGTTTCTTCAGTCGAGCTTGATTTCTTGGTAGGGTTTTGGATAGTGACGTCTTAAATTCGGTTTTCCTCGTCCCCTATAATGGTTCATGACCTTTGGGGCACGTCAGGTTCGTTTGGCGAGCAGTTCCTCCACTGTTTAAAGCTGAAGGAATATTCTTCCTTTTATTCCCTTTTGGCGATCACTCGAGGTAGCCTTGGTCTGAGGAATTTCATCTTTCTTTGCTAGGCGATCATTACCTACCAAAAGTGTTTCTGATAGAGCCTATCAATGCGCTGGCGACCACTTTGTCTGCTCAGTGGACTTTAGCCTTTAATGACTACACAGTTATCTGGAAATCGAACGGTCGCTTGGGGCACGCCTGTCATTTATTATTCCGTAAACCAAGGGCAGTCTGACAACTGTCTGTACTGGCCGACCATTTGTCTCCCCGAGGTGTCTCTTAGAATTCTGACATTCCTTCGGGTTTTTTCCAAAAAGGTGCAATTATTCTCCTGCGTCGCTTCGATTCGCCTGTGGCGGTTACTTCTTTTTGGGCCTATATAAGAGACGTCAGTTTCTCTGTTTTGTTTTTTACGCTCCTTTACTCCTTCAGATTTCTAGAGCTTTTTGTGTGAATCCTTCTTCTTTCTTCTTCAATCTTCTTCAACCCTTTTTCCCAACTGTTTCCATGGCTACCCGAGGTCAGAGAGTTAAGCACACAGCCACCAAGGGGCCTAAGAATGTCAATGCCTCCAAGAATACCAATGCCCCCTGACCATTAGGGATGGCGCCGTGCCCCCATCAACGGGGGAAAAGACTGACGTGGGGAGGTCCGCAGCAACCCCGGTGGTGGTGGATGGGCCTGAGCTTCAGACACCTGTTTTTTCTCCAAAAGGTAAACCTTCGTCCTTTTACTGCTCTGTTTTGGGGAATATCCTCAGTTTTTCTTTCTTTTTTTATACTTGATGTGCTATATTTGAATCGTTCTGAGTAGATGTCAAGCCCAACGAGTTGAAGCCATCGTATTTCAAGACGATGGTGGTACTTGGTGGTCTTGGTGCGGGGGATGTCCCTAGATATCCGGGCATGGGTTTGCATTACCCTTGTTAAGGAGATGTTTACTTATATGCGGCCCAGATTAATGCTGGGTTGCGTTTTCCTCTCTGCGAGAATTTGCAGGACTTGTGCCGGTTCTACATGATACATCCCACGCAGCTCGTTCCCAACGCCATTAGGATCTGGGCTGGATTCAAGTTCCTGTGCATACATCAAGAATGGACGTATTCACTGGCTTTGTTCCATTGCTTTTTCCGGTTGGCGGTTGAGACGAATCATCTCCACCATTTCCAGTCTCGATGGCCAAAATTTGCTGAATGGAGGGGCCTTCAAGCATGGGTTTGGAATGTCCATGTCCGTCTGGTTGATGACTTCCGGGCCACCAACTCCAACTATAAGAAGTTCTACTTCTTTTACAGGGGGGGGCCTTGGAAGTTATCTACCCCTGATAGGGACCTTCCTCCTGAGTTTGATGAGCTATCCGGGGGCGACCGGAACACCATCGATGATCTGTTCCGGATACATCGATCCAATTCATTCCGCTCCATCCACTCCGTGGCAGAGACCACAGAGAACATGCTCGAGATGGCGGGCATCCATAAGGCCACAATAATCTTTGATGATTGGGTAACCCCTTCTAACTCTTTCTTGTTTTATCGTTTGTAGGCAAGGCCGTAGGCAAGAGCCGAAAACTGATAGATCTCTTTGATGTCCAGGGATCGGCGGGGCTGTCCTCCGACCAGGCATTGCTGAACTCTCCTCCTTCCCCTCTAGGCGTTCGTCCAAGAGGAAGTCTGAGGAGGTGCTTCCCTCGGCCACTGCTGTCCCTCGTCAACCAGGTATGTTGCCTCGCCATTTGTAGATTTAACGTTTTCATACTTTGCAGTTTTTTGGTTTCTGACATCTTGTCTTGTTGTTTTGCAGAGAAGTCCTCGGCTGACGTGGCCCGGGACCCTCCTCCTCCTCCCTCCAAGAAGGTCAGGAGTGAGGAGCACCCAGAAGTCGACCAGCATCATCCTCCTCCCCCTCCTAAGGGCCCTTCTGCCAGCAAGGGGAAGGGTCTGGATGTGGCGCCTCCTTCTCCATCTCCCCAGGGCCCTTCTGCCACCAAGGATAAGGTTTTGGCCTTGGTGCCCCCCGCTCCTACTGTGCCCACGGTTCCTCCTAAGGAGTCTGGGACCCAGAAGAAGGGGCCCGACGCTTCCAGCTCCTCAAGGGCTCCTGCGGAGGAGTACTGCTCCATGGCGAGCTTGTTCCAGCCACTTAAGGCTGCGAACTCTCGGGGGTCTTGGGTCCCTTGCGGGGACCTTGCGAAGAAGGGGTACCCTGCCCAGAAGAGCCTCCGGGGTAGCCCGGACATGTCATGTGGCCTCTTGATGGGATAATTCCCCCCAAGGACCGCTCGATTGTTCCCACTGAGCTACCTCAGATCGAGGGGTTCCTGCGGACCCACTTCGAACGAGTCGCCCTGGTATGATCTCGCCTCATTTCCGTTCTTTTTTCCTTGTCGTTCCCTTTTTGTTTGATGTCCTGACAATTTTCCTTATGTTTTTGTTGCCAGCTCGTTCGGGAAGAGGTGATTCTTGGTCGCGTTTTCGGCGAGCTCGCCGACAAGCATTCTGACCTGCTTGTTGAGCTGGAGCAGTACCGAAGTACGGGGGTCACCCCCGGGCAATTGGAGGCCATCAAGAAGACCGCTGATGTGGCGATCGCCTTGGTGGACGGTGCCCGGGAGGAGTACTTCAGGAAGGAGCAGCGTCTCCTTGCTGATGTCAAGAAGAGGAAGGCTGACGCTGCGGCCGCCCTTCAGGATTCTGAAGCCCTTCATCGGTGCTTAGATGAAGGGGAGGCTGTCATGGCTCGCCTGGAGGCGGAGCTGAAGGAGGCCCGAGCCCAAGGAGCGGAGTCAGAAGCTCGACGGGTCGCCGCGGAGGCGCAACGGGATGCTGCTGAAGCCAGGGGGTCGCCCTGGAGAAGGAGAAGGAACAGCTGGCTGAACAGCTGAAAGCTGTCCCTTCGCCCCAAAGCGTAGTCGAGGCATTCAAGGCCTCTGAAGATTTTGAAGACTGCGCTTTGAAGGTGATGAAGTCGGCGATTGCCGATTTTCTCCAAGTCCTGGTGGATGATGTCCAGGCGGTCGACCCCAACTTTCCCATTGGGGAAGTTGAGTCCTTGAAGGGCTTCCTCCGAAGTCGCACCCTTCAGCCTACTAATGCTGCTGAAGAGGTTGACCCCGCTGCGACTGAAGAGGTTGCCCCCGAAAGCGAGCTGAGCCTTCCTGCCCCCGAAGGTGAGCAAAGCACCCCTGCCCCCGAGGATCCAAACGCTTGAAGTCTCCACCTCCGTTATCGACCATATTTTCTTTGTCTTTTTAGATAGCGGATTTCCTTTGTAATTTTTGTTTCCTTTGTAATTATTTATTTGACTTAAGACTTGGTTTTCTTATATTGAATGCCTTTATATTCATGAGCCATTACTTGACTTCGAACATGTTTGGCTATTCATCCAATGTCTTAATCATAATTACTCTCGACTTTTCTTGCTTTGTAATGGCTTCGACTCTTAAAGTCTTAGGCCAAGCATAAGTCTATCGTTGGCGATAGGGCTTTTGGCCTAGCTTTGTTGCTAGGGCTTTTGGCATAGCTTTGTTGCTAGGGCTTTTGGCCTATCTTTGACGCTAGGGCTTTTGGCCTAGCTTTGTTGCTAGGGCTTTTGGCCTATCTTTGGCGATAGGGCTTTTGGCCTGACTTTGGCGTCGGGACTTTTTGGCCTAACTTTGTTGTTAGGGCTTTTTGACCTAACTTTGTTGTTAGGGATTTTGGCTTATCTTTGTTGCTAGGGCTTTTGGCCCGACTTTGGCGTCAGAGCTTTTTGGCCTAACTTTGTTGTTAGGGCTTTTGGCCTAGCTTTGTTGCTAGGGTTTTTGGCCTATCTTTGGTGATAGGGCTTTTGGCCTGACTTCGGCGTCATGGATTTTTGGCCTAGCTTTGTTGCTAGGGCTTTTGGCCTATCTTTGGCGATAGGGCTTTTGTGCCCGATTCGGTTATCAGGTCTTTGCCTGACTTTTGGCGTCATGTCTTTTTCTTCGACTTGCTTCGAGTGGACACGCTTTATGAAGGAATGGCTTTCTTTTATTAACATAACAATTTGATTAAAAACTATGTATGAAATCTCCTTAGATGCTCAGAATTGAATGGACGGGGTAACCTTTCGCCTTCGGTGGTTTCCAAATAGTAGGATCCTGGTGCGGCGATCTCTATTACCTTGTACGGTCCTTCTCATTTGGCTAAAAGTTTATTTTTACTGTCCAACCTTGTGAATTCATTCCTTCTCATAACCATCTCCCCCATGAAAAATTGGCGAGCGCTGACTTTTCTGTTGAAATATCGAGCGGTCGCCAGGCGCATCTTTGCTTGTGCTTTTTCTGATAACCATCTCCTTTCTTCTGCCAAGTCGAGGTCAGTTCTGCGCTCGACCTCGTTTGCCTCAGCGTTAAAATGTAGGATTCTATGGGTAGGCACTGCTATTTCGGCGGGTGCTACTGCTTCTGATCCATACACTAAGCTGAAAGGTGTTTCTCCTGTGGCTGACTTAGGTGTTGTTCTGATGGCCCATAATACGTTTTCCAGCTCTTCTGCCCAATTCCCTTTGAATGCTCGAACCCTTTTCTTGAGTCCTGCTAAAACAACTTTGTTGGCTGCTTCAGTTTGCCCATTCGTTTGATGATGATGCACCGAGCTGAAACGATGGTCGACATGATATTCTTCACAGAGCCATTTTAGCTCCTTTCCAATGAATTGCGGACCATTATCACTGATGAGTATTTTGGGAATTCCAAACCTGGAGAATATGTTGATCTTTAGGAATTTGATGACCTGAAATTCCGTTGTAGAAGCTAGAGTTTTCGCCTCTATCCACTTAGTGAAGTAGTCGATCGTCACTATAATGTGAGTGCGTTGCCAGTGCTAATAGGGAAAAGACCTAATATATCAATTCCCCATTGAGCGAAAGGCCAAACACCCGCCATTGGGGATAATAGTGTTGATGGTCGACCTGATCGTGGTGCAAACTGCTGGCAAGTCTCACACTTCCGCGTTAATTCAGCCACATCTTTTCCCAAGGTTGGCCAATAGTATCCCAACCTGAAGATTTTTCTTGTCAACGATCGAGGACCTTCGTGACATGCTGCCGCCCCTTCATGAGCTTCTCGAAGAACCTTTTTTGTTTCTAGATGAGCAACACATCTTAAGTAAGGAGTCGAGTAACCTCTTCTATAGAGTTCTCCATCTATAATCAGATAACTGGCCGCAAGTCGTCTTATCCTCGTGGATTCGCCTTCATCATTCGGGAGGATCCCTTCTTTCAAGTAATTCTGAAACGGAGTCATCCATGTGACCTGTCCTTGAATATTGAAGTCCTCGGCTCTGCTTTCAAGGACTGAACATATGGCCTTTTCCAGAAATTGCACATCCTGGATTGTTGTTCCCCCGAATGCTAGTTTGCTCAAGGAATCTGCCATCTGGTTTTCTTGGCGAGGAATAGACTCAATCGCGAAATTTGGGATTTCCGCAACGAGCTTCTTGGCGATGCTAAGGTATTTTTTCATCCTTTCTCCCCTTGCCTCGTAGGTGCCATTAACCTAATTGACAATAAGTTCTGAGTCACTTTTTACCTTAAGCGCAGTTATACCCATTCCTTTTGCTAGTCTGAGTCCAGTGATAAGAGCCTCATATTCTGCTTCATTATTGGTTGTCGGGAATGTTAAGGCGATTGCATATTTCAAAGTCTCGCCCTCAACAGGAATAAGAATTAAACCTGCCCCCGAGCCTTCTTTTGATGAAGACCCGTCTGTATAGAGTTTCCAGATTTGATTGCTGTCTGCTGACTAACTTAGCCTGTTTTCTGCTTCTGTTTGACCGTTACTCGTGCTTTCCACAATGAAATTAGCTAGTGTTTGACCTTTGATGGCCGTTTTTGGCGCAAATTTGATCCTGAACTCGCTGAGCTCGATCGCCCACTTGACAATTCTTCCTGAAGAGTCTGGCTTGATCAGGAAGTTTTTGAGTGGTTGATTAGTGAGGACCGTGATGTCGTGCGCATGAAAGTAAGGTCTCAGCTTCCGAGCAGCAATAACTAAGGCATAGAGATACTTCTCAATCTGGACATATTTTATTTCAGCTGAGTTGAACATTTTACTAATGAAATACACTGGACTCTGAACATTATTTTCCTCCCTTATTAAGACAGCACTGGCTGCCACCTCGCTAATGCCTAAATAAAGGAAGAGCTGCTCGCCTGGAACGGTATTTGCCAGAGCTGGGAGTGTTTGGATATGCCTATTCAAGGATTGGAATGCGTCCTCGCAGTCTGGCGTCCACTCGAACTTGCGGTTGGCCCTCAGCGTTTTGAAAAATGGGAGGGACCTGTCGCTCACTTTGGAGAGGAAGCGGTTGAGAGCAGCCAGGCGTCCATTCAGGCATTGGACCTCCGTGTGGCAGGTTGGCGACTTCATTTCTTCTATGGCCTTTAGCTTTTTTTCTGGGTTTGCTTCGATTCCCCTTTCGCTGACCATGAAACCCAGAAATTTTCCGGACTTGACTCCGAAGGCGCACTTGGCAGGGTTCAGGCGAACGCTGTGTCTCCTCATGCATTCGAAAGCCTCGCGGAGGTCTGTTGTGTGCGGATTGCCCTTGATGGTTTTGACGAGCATATCATCCACATAAGCCTCAATGTTTCTCCCCAGCATGTCCTGGAACAGGCGGTTCACCATTCGCTGATAAGTTGCCCCGGCATTGATGAGGCCAAATGGCATCACCTTGTAGCACAGAATGTCCCCATCATCATAAAAAACGGTGTGAGCCTCATCGTCTGGATGCATTCTGATCTGGTTGTAGCCTGAGTAGGCGTCCATGAAGCTCAGCATCTCATGACCCGAGGTAGCATCGACCAGCTGATCAATTCAAGGAAGGGGGTATGAATCCTTAGGGCAAGCCTTGTTCAAGTCGCAGAAGTCGACGCACATCCTCCACTTGCCGTTTGATTTTCTGACCAGAAATGGGTTGGCGACCCAGCTCTGGAATCTCACCTCTCTGACGAAGTCAGCCTCAATCAGCCTGCCGACCTCCTGCCTGATAGCCAAACGCTTGTCCGTCCCGAATGACCTTCTTTTTTGGGTGATCGGCTTGATGGAAGGGTATATTCTGAGCTCGTGGGAGATGATATCTGTGCTGATTCCTGGCATGTCGCTCGGCTGCCAGGTGAAGAGCTCTTTAAATTCTTTGAGGAGGGCGGTCATGGCCTCCTTTTGATCCTCTTTCAAGGTGGTTCCAATGCGCACCTTCTTGTCCGGACCATCGATTTCAACCTCTTCCAATTCTTCCATGGGTGTTGGCCGAGCCAAGTCCTCGCGAGGGTCGGACTCTGTTTCAATGGCGAGGGTCTCCCTTTGGTTCTTCCTGCGCAGACAGTTCACATAACATTGCCGCGAGGAAGGCTGGTCGCCGAGCACTTCTCCGATCCCGTTGGGAGTGGGGAACTTCATCTTCTGGTGGACTGTGGAGGCCACAATCTTGTTTGGATTGATCGTGGTCCTCCCTATGATGGCGTTGTAGGATGTAGGTGAATCGACCACCAGGAAAGTGACTGATACCTTGATGCTCTTCCATCCTTCTCCAAAAATCACTGCCATGGTTATAGCCCCCAGTGGATAAGTTGTCCTTCCCGCAAACCCAATCAACGGAAAGTCGACCCTCTTCAGGTCACGCTTGGACTTGCCCAACTTCTCGAAAGCGTCCAGAAATAGGATGTCTGTCGAGCTGCCTCCATCGACCAGAATCCTAGCAACGTCACAGCCGTCAATATCTGTCGTGATAACCAAAGCATCGTTGTGGGTGGTGGTGACATGTGCCAAATCATCTTCAGAGAATGAGATGACAATGTTCTCCTCTCCATCTCGACTAG
Organism: Chamaenerion angustifolium; assembly: GCA_946814005.1. Lineage (NCBI taxonomy): Eukaryota > Viridiplantae > Streptophyta > Magnoliopsida > Myrtales > Onagraceae > Chamaenerion > Chamaenerion angustifolium. The sequence goes on from OX328272.1 coordinate 32,490,794, forward strand.
TACCGCTGAGATCTGCCTATTTAAATGCGTGAAGTACTCAGGGACCTCTGGATGGCGAGGCGCTGGATTAGACTCGACCCGGGGCCTGCTGTCTTTTCCCTTCTTCTCCTTCTTCACCTCATTCTTACCATCGCGTCGGGGTTCATGAACCACCCTTAGCGAGGTTGTCAGGAAGTCCGCCTCTGTGTTCGCCCTTTCAAGGTCTATGAAACCTTTTGCTCTGGACGTCGACCCCTTCAGCGTTTCGATCTCCTTCACATGGTAGCTGTTTCGCAGCTTCCTCGAGGCCTTGTTGGCCACATTCAGACCCCTGTAAAATGCTCGAATGATCTCCCCATCCGAGATTCGGCGATCTATCTCTGTGACGTTCTGATGGAAACGTCCATAAAAGTTGGCCAGCGACTCTCCAGGCTGCTGTTTGACCACATCCAGGGCGACCACGCTCTTTAGCAATTGGCGCTCGCCCATATACCTCTCCAGGAACTTGATCCTTAATTCTGCCCAAGTTCCGAAAGATCCTGCAGGGAGGCCGAAGAACCAGGACGAAGCCGAACCCGAAAGAGTGGATGGAAATAACAAAGCCAAGTGATTGGGATCATTCGACTTACCCAGGAGAGAAGCCTCGTGCTTGTTGACGTGTACGGTGGGGTCTCCCCCGCCACTGTACTCAGGTATGGCCCGAGCAACCACGTCTTTGGAGATCTTGATGGAGACGAGCTCGTCAGAGAAGGGGTGAGAAGATTGCTCCTTGAAGGGAGCTACGACTGTCAGCCGCCTTTCTTAGAGCCGTTTATTGAGGAGATCGTCCATCTGGTCCACAGTGCAGTACCTGGGCGAGGTCCCTGAAGGAGGAGGACCGGAAGGGTTGGCAGCGTATGCAGCTGTGGGCTCATGGGTGCATGCCGGAGGTATGGACTGTTGCCCTGATGTCATCTCCTGATCCTCCTGAGGTGCGGTGGTGCCAGGATTTGCGGCTTCAGAAGGCAAGGGCCATGTGGCAGCAGGGCGGTTGTTTTCTTGGGGAGCAGGGGCTTGACGGCGCGCCTGCCCTAGGATGGCCTCCAGCAGTGAAATCATCTCCGGGGTTAACTGGATGTTTTCCCCGGCGATGTGGACGGTTTGCGGAGCTGGAGTCTCGACGTGGTTGGTAGCTGGGGTCGGTCTGGAATTACCGACATGCTCTCTGGCCGTTCGCAGGGGGACGACATTGGCTCCTACCTGACTGACAGGTTCTTGTTGAAGAGGGAAAGCGGCGGCGGAATCAGAGCTGTCTGAGGATCGCTCGCGAGTCTGGTTTCGACGGTTGTTTTTGGGATCGAGTTCTCATGGCTGAATTGCTCGTTCCCACAGACGGCGCCAAATGTTGGATCGTGAAATCCTGGATGTTGATCTGACAGTGAATTAAATGCCAGACAAGGACGGAAAGACGCTTCTACTCCAACTCCAGTGAACCTGCAGGTAGGGAGCGCGACAGAGGGGGTGTCTCTGGGTCCCTCTCCGATGCTTAAATGAGTATATGTGTGTATAAAACTCAAAAACGTAAGGAACGTATGTAAAGCAAAGGTATTTATAGGGTAGGAGAGATCAAACCGTATAAGGCAGCTGAATATCTTAGTGTATATTGTGTTGCTGAAGATTTGGATCATGGGATATGACAGTTACTGCGAGATATTGCAGTTACCAAATCTAATCTTTAGTGAATATGTGACCGAGATACGCGAGATATCGTGGCCACTTCCTTATTAACGGTTTAGTAGGACCAGAGGAGAGAGGCAAGGCTCTCTTCGGGGCGAGCACTCTCATGGCGAGCAGTGAGAGGTCGCGGCCTGGTGAAGAATGGCGAGCAGTCTGGGAGCCTTTGGCGTCCCTAGAGGCTTTGGGCTCGGTTCTGGGCCACTCGATGATGGGCCAAGTTTGACTCGTACTTAGGCCGATCCGGTTCGAATATCATGGGTTTACCCCCTCTATGGTTATTGGGCCTTCGAGGCATTTTCTTTACTGGTCTGTCACTATCGATACCCAACAGATACCTACTTGCCAAACCATGTCAAGTTCGGCTACCTATTTGATAATTAATCATTTATTTAAAAACTTTGGTCCAACAGTATCACTCTTGCTTCAGATCAAGAGGTCCCGAGATCGATTCTCGACATGTCCCAAGATGACTTGGATGACAAAAAAAAATGATTAATTAACATTTTATATGTACCTATCAAAAAATAAAAATAAAAAATAAAGTGTATATATATATAAATTACAATTAAAATATCACAAACAATATTGAATTTAGTCTTTTAAATTAATCAAATACGTAAAAATTTGAAATTTTGACTAAAATAATTCAACATGAACCAAATAACACGGAACTCAACCCTGCTAACGATATTTAAGTCATAATTCAATTATATAAACAATAAAAAATTTTAAATATTTTTTGTAGTAGTTATATAATTAAAATTTAACTTAATATTATTTATCCTTTAATTTGATCGGAATAACAAACGATATTAAATTAGAAATTTTATTATATACATACTCAAAAAAGTATTGTATCTTCATAACTTAATTACAAACTAAAGGACAATAATAAAATAAAATTTCAATTTTTTAATTTATCGTACGCTAATGTGAAAGGAAAGTAAACTAAAGAAATAGTTATACTATATATGCCTATTGAGTGAGCTATATATATATATATATTGTAACTATTTAGTTTTTTTAGTTGTTCAACAATAGCATACGGTTAGTTCGAATATCACAACTTCTGTTAATGATATTGAAGTTATTAATATATTGTGAGTACATATATAATTAAAATTTTAATTTAAAGGTGTTTTGTCTTTTTAGTCAAATCGATAGATAAACAATAGTACATTCAAAATTTAATTATATAACTATTATAAAAATATTTCAAGAATTATTATATTTAGATAATTGAATTATGACCTAAATTTTCCTTCCAATATTGAATTTTGTGTTATATGGTCCAAATTTGATATTTTTTTAGTAAAACTTCCATTTTTTAACGAAGAACGGATGGTTTAATAAATCTGAAAGTTCAAATTTAATATTATTTGTAGAATTTTCATTGTAATTCAATTATATACTTTATTTTTTAGTAAGTACATAATTAAATTTTGGGTTAATTACTTAATTGGTTACACATGTTTACCATTGTTCAGAATGGTTACACACGTTTCAAAATGTGAAATTGATTTTCTATGTGAGTTCTACTGTTCATCGTCAGAAATTATCGTTAATCACTATTCTAACATATGAAATGACAATATTACCCTTTTTTAATTAGTTTATTAACCATAAACTCTCTTATTCACTTAGAAGAAAAGTTAACTCAGCAGAACCGGAAGAACGAAGAACACCAGGAAGCCACATGCAGAGCTGATTCTTCTTCTTCTTAGATACTCCTCCAGGAACTCCAGGAACACATGGAGGTTTCTCCTTCACCCCTCCCTCCTCTTTGATATGTTTTAAACTACCCATTTCGTTGAATCGTGTTATGGGTCTGCGTCTGGAACTTCGCCGCCGTCGATGGATTCTTCAGCAAAGGTGGAAGATTTTCGAGCTTTGAGTAGATTCCTTTTCGGGGTTGCCTCAATTTGAGCTCTGATTGAGAAATTCCTCGGCCCGACAAAATCCTGCAACCATAAAAGAGTAAGGATAATGGAGGAAACAAAGTCTGATGTACGAATCGAGGATTTCGATGAGAAGAAGATGTTTTCTATACCAAACAAATAGTTTGAATTTGTTGCTGCATCTCTTTGTTGAAACGGAAGCAAGAAGATGAATTCGTGAATCTTTTGTCAACTACAAAATGATACATCCGTGAATCTAGAGTCTTTACATTCAACCCAACATTTGAATATGAACTTTCTCCAGAAGCTATCTATTTGCTGGAGGAACCTTCATTATTAAATTGTTATGCCATGATACATGAGTTTGTGTTACTTAAGAACTTGAGGAGTTGATAGATTGTGGAGTTCAATTGCAGAACATGAGGTCAATTGCAGAACAATGCATCAACTTCATCATAAGAAACACATAGCATACAGTAAATAGTTTAGTAGTTCTTTAACAGATTCAACCACAGAGATAATGCAATTAACTCATCAAGAAAGTAGCCTAAAAAGGATGCACATCGACTAACACACAATCAAACCCTAGGAAATCAGAAATAGATGAGTCAAACTAAGAATGAACAAATACCCAAGCACAAGAACTCACAATGGAGCCTTCGAACCACCACAAGAGTTGCGATTTCTGCAACTCCTCACTCGTTTTGCCACCGCAAACAAAAAAAAAAACGCAAAATAGAACTCCGCAAGAAGAAAAGAAGCAAGGGACAGAGAGTATACCTGAGCCTTCGCACGGAGGTGGAGCACTTGGAGAGAGTAGAAGCTACTGGAAAGTCTCGTGCATGGGGAGGTTCATCAAAGGAGATAAAAGGGCATACAAATCTTTTCAAATGTCATAAATTAGTGAAACATGAGTCACGTGTTACAAACATGCAAAATTGATAGAAAAATTGACGGTTCACTAACGAATTAACCAATTAATCACATTGTAAAAAACATATGTAACCATTAAGTCAAATAGCAAAACCAATTAATCACATTTTGAAACATGCGTAACCATTCTGCACAATATTCAAACATGTGTAACCATTTAAATAATTAACCCTTAAAGTTTTAATTAAACATCGTTTAAAAAATGTGTTGCAACATATTTGTTGTAGCCCAAAACAAATGCGAGTTGTTTAATTTTTTTAATCAAGGTAACACATGTATAATCATATTTAAAAAAATTAAAAACATCTTACCTACTTTTAATTTGTTTTATACTCACATTTTCATTTTCAAATATATATATGAGTAATTTTCCTGTCCTATATATGGGCACGTTTCAAGTCCAGAAAATAAAACGGATGAAAATGCATGCAAAGTGACTAAGTCATAGCAAACTCTAATTATTAGTTTGTTAAAACTTTTATTTTTGTTGTTGTTGAATTAACATGTTCTTGGATCTTGTGGGAAATCTTCACAAGTTAAAGTAATATATATATATATATATATTATATTTTTAAATATTTTTTACATATAAAAAGACGTCCTCATTGAAATCTATATATACTAATATAATATGCAAGATAAATGGTTCATCTCCCTCTTAATAATGTGTGCATGCATTTTAAAATTCTATCTTAAATCTTTTTTTAAACTTTTTCACTCTTAAAGTTGTGACGCATTTTAAAAATCATTCTTTAAAAATTACAAAAATAACATGATGTTTTTTCATATATCACAACTAAATTTTTATTTATGTTACAATTGAATCATTGTTTGATCGATACTCAATTAACACAAGAGAAAAACTTGTATGTATATAAAATTTATCACTCTAAATATGATATTTAAGAGATTCACTTGTACAACTCGCTTAGTTGGAGATGCTGGTTGTTATTCTTGTTTTATGACAAATGATTTTAAACTTATTTATAGTACGTTAGATAAGTTTATAGAGCTTATTTTTTTTTTACAAAACTATGGAATATATTTATTTAATAACATACTAAGAAATTCCTAAATATTATTTAGTTCTAAAATTATCTAACTATAAACCAAATCCTAATTTTTTATTCTAGACTTCTTTTTGGTCCAATTTTTCAACTTAGCCTCATAAAATTTAAGTTAATTTTGAGCCATAAAAATCAAGATTAACATTCAACATCAATAAATTATATAAATCGAATAGCGAATCGGTCCAACCTCGATCTAATTGGGAATTAATCATGTACTGATCGAATTGTAATTCAATTGTACCTATATAAAAATATTTTAAAATATTTAATTGTGATATTTGAAAAATATATATTATGTTAGTTTTACAACTTTTAAAATATATTCTGTTAACATTTTTTTTTTAAATCTGTCTAACCTTTGATTTTACCGTAATATAAAAATCAAATGGAGGTACTATTTAGATTTTGTTAGTTGGCTAAGTTCATCAAAGACTCAACAACGTAAGACATGATTGATAATGAGACCAAAAGAAGGATTGGCCTACTAATCAACAGTGGCACACCCATAATAGAACATTTATTCTTCATTTTCGATTTTTTTATTATTATTAATACTGTATATAAATTTATAAAGAAAAATAGAATATAAACGTACTTTTAAACTATCATTTTTACCATCCAAAATTCCTAATCATTTTTTTATAGTGTAATTATATTGTTTATTTCTTAGATTCATCCGTATTAGTGATGCGGCTAGAAAGGTGGCCTAAAATAAATGACAAATGAGATAATAAATAAATAAAATATAGACAAATAATTAAACAAAAAAAAAGTAGGGGATAACTATAAAATTTTAAAAGGGCAAATTGAAATTTATTTTATTTTTAGATCCAAAATTATTAATGTTAAAAGTTGAGAAGGGATAATTGCTCTTCTCATCTTCAAGTAGTTCGTCCGAAATGCAAAACTATACCAAAGAGCTACCTGAACTTTGGACGTTTTGCAACGAGCTACTTGAATTTTGAAAATTCAAAAGGGGTCACATCAACTTGGACGAAAGCGCAAATAGCTACCTCAGTCCAAGTTACCGTAAACTGTTGACAGAAATTCGTCAGAAATTGGACGGAGGTAGCTATTTGCACCTTCGTCCAAGTTGAGGTAGCCCATTTTGAATTTTTAAAGTTCGGGTAACTCGTTGCAAAACGTCCAAAGTTCAGGTAGCTACTTGATATTTAACCATTTTTAATATATATATATATTTATTGAGAGAGTTGTTAAAGGAGTAAGGGAACAATTATGACTCAACTTTTGACGTTATGTAATTTTGACTCTAAAAAATGTATCTATTTTTAATTAATCTTATATTTATATTCTAAAAAATTATTTTATTTATTTGTATTTACTGGTTTCGTTTTAGTTTGTGTTAGATACTTAGATTCTTTTCTTTTTTTTTCAGAAAAAAAAATAGGAACCTAATCATTTCCATTAGAGTTCAGAAAACGTCTCCAACCAGTTCAGCTTTTGTATTTAAAACTTGACTTTGATTCATTATATCATAATTTGCTTACGTATTTAATTAAATTATTGAAAACGCGAATTTATCGATTTCAAATTGTTAGTCACCCTAATTCCATTAATTCTATGGTTTGGGTTCCTTCTGACTTCCCTCCATTATTAATGGAATGTGGGTTCTACGTAACTTGCATGTGCTTCTTCAGTTATTCCCCTCCTTTATATATTCCAATGGAACGGTTTGATTGGCAGGTTTGACTTCTTTCTTTCTTTCTTCTTCATGGCGGATGCACGTAGCCTGCTACTTACCCCATATCTATCCACATCCATTGCTCACCTCACCTACCAGATCTTCTTCCCTTCTTCTTATTGTCTTCTAACCCAGTTGTGTATTGCCATGAATCTGACTGAAGAAGCAGTGTGCGTTGACCATCAGGAGAAGGAGGAGGAGGAGGAGGTTTGATTGAGTATGGTGAAATGTTTAAGATGCTGGATTTACAGTATGATGATGGGGATGAATACGTTGGTCAATCTGTGCGGTGCTGCCATGATCATATACTCCTTGTGGCTTGAAAAGATGTGGTACAATGGACTTCAGCAGATACCTTACAGTATCAACATCCCTAAACCCTGGTACGTATGGATGGAAACATTACATAGAACTATTTATACTAGCAGTATTTGACTAAACGGTCACTTATTTTTTTTGTGTGTGTAGTTAAATGGTCAGTTACGTTACAGAAATGTGATTTTTTGGTTAAACTTAACATATATTTGACAAATATAATTAAATGGTCACTAAAATTATGATTTTATCATTTCCTTTTATATTGTTTTTCATCTTCTTCATCAATTCAAACCCGAAATCAAATTTTGAGTTTGAATTGAGGAAGAAGATGAAGAAGATAAGTTCAATGGTATTTTAATCATTTTTTTCACATATGTTTTTGTTTGTAATCGTCCAGTCAAATTTTAAAACATAAGTAACTGTTTATCATTAATTTCAATTGTTCAATCACATGTGTCAATATAAGTGACGGTTGAAATTATTTACTGGCGTTCATCAAATTCATTATTGTTTTTACCTTATCCGACAGTTTGTAATGAATCGGACAGCACCTTCTCTTACGTTTGTGCAGGTTCATCTACGCATGTTTATTGGTGGGAATGGTGGTGTGTTTGAGTACAGTGTTTGGTCATGCAATTGTCAATTGTTTCAGCAACTCTGCTTTATGCATAGTATCCTTATTAACAACTTCACTTCTTCATATATCATATTAGTAGTTTAATTTACAAAGTTATCGAGCATTATATATATATATAAACTGATTCTCCTATCACCAATTACTTTTATGATATAATTCATTGATTTTAAGTCTATCTAATATAGAATTTAATATGGTATTAGAGCTCATATCTGATTGACAGTGTAAGACTATGTTGTTTTCCATAGTGACATTTCGGTGTGGATTTGTTGTTTCCCGTTTACTTCACGTATAAGCGCTTTGGTCAGGACGGGGTGTAAGAGAGAATTTGTTAAAAAACAATTAAGTCTCAAACCCGTCTGAATTTAAAAAAAAAAATATTATTGTCATGCCTTAATCAATGAGTTCTTAAGTGCGAGAAGTGTTGAAGTCTCCACTGTGAAGTAATACCACATCAGTGGTTTATAATATAATTAGATATCACATATAAATATTTACTATATACTCCTATCAATTGATTTGAGAATGGAACTCAAATTGTGTAAATGGTTGTCCTAATTTATCTACTGGGGTTGACTCGGTCGTCACATGTATAATTTATAAATATATATACTACAATAATAATATTTAGTAATTAAGTTTCTAACATAGATCTCTAGCTAATTGCATGATTGTCTCTCCTTGATGATAAATTATACAGTATGTAGTCGCTTTGACCTCCCTCCTACTCCTCGAAGTTGCAGTGGTGGTGTTGATATTTTTCGATATGGACTGGTCCAAGGTATGTTCATGGATTGAAAAATCATTCATTATATCAAATGATGGAGAGCAGGTTACAAATGGAAAAATATTATATATAAATTCGTAAATGGAATACTACGAAACATTTAACATACAAATTACATGTTATAATCATTGTCTTATTATATATATATATATATATATATATATAGCAAATGGAAATGTTGCATACGTTCATGATTATATTTGTTGATCTTATATCCTTTTAGTTTGAACTTGCAAGAGAATTACAAAATATCCAAATAAAACAAAAATAAGGGAATTTTTAAGATCTTCAAAATTTAAGTCGCAATATCTCACTAGGTTAATTACAAAAAATAGTAATAATAATAATAATATTTTAAAGTATTTTATAAAAAAAATGTTTTTAATATAGAAAGTCAACTGAGCTTTCAACACATACTAAAGGATAAACTTTAGTGATTCTTCATTAAAATATGACATAAGTGTGATGCATTTTAACTTGATACGAAAGACGAATTAAAAGAGTTTTCATTAAATATGCATTATATTGTTGTCATTTATGCATTTTTTGTAATGATTTAGTGAGAAAAAGTTAATATAATTTACTTTTTACTATACGATCAAAATTCAGTTCGGTTTCTACCTGAAACATTTATTTTTTTAGTAATTAACCAATTAATGGATGTGTTTGTATATCATGATATCTTTATACAAAATTAGATTTAATAACATTGTAGTTAATAGATCAATTATTACTATTTCACATAAAGTTGCATATATATGAACTTAGTATATTTTAAGTGTTTGTTATTGTTTTCTATGAGACAGCTAATTATCGAGTACATTGATGAGCCCTACACAAAATTCAGGAACTTTGTGGTTTTCCATCTGCATATGTGTCGCTTCATAGTGATCTTCATTGTGGTGCTTCAGGTAATGAATTTTTTCTAACAAAAAAAAGGTAATTAATTAAATTGAAATATGTAGGAACATATATATATATATATATTATTAAAAAAGAGGCAACTAATTATTTAATTTTTTTGAAAAACTAGCATGTATTTTTCTTTAAAAAAATTAATACATACTTTCATGTGCCGCATGTGGGTGCGAGTTGTCACCAAATTAGTTCAACTCGCCATTTAGAAGTGAGTTATCTTAAATTTGGGATTCCTCTCTTTTCTAAAGAGAAAATATAATAAGAAATTTTTTAAATTCTAGATCAATATCATAAATGGTTTTAGTTTCGACTTTCGAATTCTTTACAATATATTCAGAGGTTAAAGTATACTTCTACATCTTAATTTTGGAATGAGTGTGTGATTAGTACATAAGTTGAAATTCAATTTCATTTGCAATGTTAGAACAATAATTCAGCTATCTACCTATAATAATTTGTTTATTTTTTTTAGAGTATGTAAAAAATGAATTTATAATCAAATGTCATTTGTATTTCAATTTATTTCATAAAAGAATAAGTATTTGGTTCGGTCAATGTTAAAAATTCAATTATTCACTCACTCTAAAAATATATATAGTAATTTGATGATTGAGTTAACTTTTAATTTCGACTTTTGTACATACCAGACTTCAATAAAAGTGGATATCTGAAAGTCTACATTAATTTGGACGTATCCGAAACTCAAAATTTTAAATTGTTTATGGCGTTGAACTCGTAATTTAATGTTGAACTTGAAGGGAGTGTGTATTCCTATTTTTTTAATTAAAAAAACTATTTTTTTAAATGAATTTTCAACTTTTTAAAAACTAAAAATTGGTTATATGGCCTTTTGCTTAACTCCCCGCAGGTCATTGTGGTCATCTTTGCAGTCATTCTATGGACGATAGGGACCGAATCCAGGTACGGACACCGCCTTTCTAGGGTCCCGGATTTCAAGCAGTCCTTCCTGGTCGGGCCTAATGTCCTTGTGGCCGATGATGAATCCGTGCCGGTTCAAAACGGTTCATCTTCTCACCTTCAATTTCAAACATGTATCACATGTGGGGAATTTTGTAGGAATCACAGGGAGAGTCTTGTCTCGTATTTTGAGGGTGTAATTACAGCTAGAATTTTTCAAAGAACAATTAATACGGATATTTAACCTATTTCTCATTATTTTCTTTGTTAAGTACTTTTGATTCTTTTATTTGCATATAAAAGATATTACAAATACGACTTAGCCGTAGCCAAATAAGAACACATAGATATGTCTGTTATCCGTTGCACGATGAATACTCATTGAGCTGGCAACACAATGTTACATAACACATCAAATAATAACTAAATTATAGATTAGACCATATATTTGGGAGTTTTCTTAATTTAATTTGTAATGTATCAAATCCGAACAACTATCTTTACTAATCTAACTGTTGAAGTCCGATGTTCTCAATTATTCTAGAGTTAGTTAGATTGTTCTAGAGTTAGTTAGAAACTAATTCTGTTAGAAACTTGTTACTGAAGATTATAACTTCTGCAGCTTACTATAAATAGCTGTTCTGTATATTGTATAGAGTTAATACAGATTGAACAAGTTTCTGTTCATTCCTCTGAGTTTCAACATGGTATCAGAGCTTTCATCTTCTTCATCTCGTTCTCGTTCTCGTGGATAATCAAAGAAGTGGCAGAGAACACCTGCGTAGACAGGATAGTACCTCCTTCTGAGATTTTTCACAATCTTGTAAGTCACACACTGTGATTTACGTTCTTTCTTCTGTTCGGTCATTCACTATTTGTGATTTCCGATTGTTCCTGTCGCGATTTGCGATTTGATTCTTCTTGATCATTTGCATTCTGCAATTCGTTCTTCATTCTGTCCGATCGGTTCATTGCCTTTCCGACTGAGATTATGGCGATTGAAGGAGCTGCGATCGTGGATGACAGATTCTACTTGCATCCGTCTGACACCACCGGGTCTTCACTGATATCATTTCAGTTGATTGGAACGGAGAATTACCAAATCTGGAGCAGAGCGGTCATGGAAGGTCTCTTGGTAAAAAATAAGCTCTGTTTCATAGATGGTTCATGTCCACGGCAATCAGTCATACCTGCACAGCATACGCGATGGGACAGGTGCAATGCCATTGTCAAGGCCTGAATTCGAAATGCCGTGACAAAGGAGTTAGCCAGCAGTCTCGTCTATAACACCACTGCTCAATCTGTGTGGGATGATCTACGGAACATGTTTAGCAAGGTGGATGGAACAAGGATTTTTCAACTTACACATGACATTTATCATGTCACTCAAGGTACTTTGTCAATTACTGCATATTTTGGCAAGTTAAAGATGCTTTGGGATGAGTTAGCAGCTATTGATGATCTGGTTTTGGTATGTGAGGAGGATAACACATTATTATCTGCTAGCAAAGAAAGACAGAAGCTAATTCAGTTTCTGCTTGGATTAAATGAGACATTTGCTTCTGTTCGTACTAATCTGTTGCTTCGACAGCCATTACCCAACCTTCATGTAGCATATTCAGTTTTGTTGCAAGAAGAAACACAAAGATCTCTTGCAGGAGTTCTTTCGGATGGCATGATTGATACAACTACTGCATTATTGGCTTCTTCATCTTCTAGACCGAATGTTGCTTCGAAAGGAAGAATTGACAAATCCGGGTGGTTATGTACGTATTGTGGAAGGAAAGGTCATAAGATAGACACTTGTTGGAAGAAGAATGGGGTTCCGGACAATTTGAAGAAGAAATGGAACAACAATCGAGCAATAGCCAACCTGACTTCTAATGATGTTGTCAATGAAGCTGATGTTCTTGATCATGATGCCTCTCATGCAGTTCGTGATGCAGATACTGCTTCTATGCAGTTAACTTCGGAGCAAATCAACCAAATTGGTCAATTCTTGAAGTGTATGCAGCAAGGAAAGGACAGTCCTATTGATGTTCATGTCAATATGGCAGGTACCTTTAATAACCTCATGATGACTCATTGGATAGTTGATTCTGGTGCAACTAACCACATTACCTTTAATCGTTCATGGCTGACTCATCTTCGACTGAATGATACACCATTTCAATTTGTTCATTTGCCAAATGGACAAAGATGCAAAGTAACACATGTTGGTTCTTATATGTTTGCTGATAAGCAATGTTTGAGTGATGTATTGCTTGTTCCTGAGTTTAAGTACAATCTTCTTGCTGCTTCAAGACTGACAAAGCAGCTGAAGTGCAGAATAATATTTCTTCCTGATTCAATGCTTGTATAGGACCTATGCGGTGGGAGGAATCAGGTGATTGGTAAGAATTTTCAAGGTCTGTATATTATACCTGCAGTATCTGTTGACACTGATAATGTTGTTCAGTACAAAAAGGTTTATTGTAATGGAACGACCACTAAGATTTTTGATGGTGATCCAGCTACATGGCACAGACGACTGGGTCACATATCGGCATCACAATGGGCAGCTCTGTTTCCTAAAGCAGATCCGAGAAGTGTTGATAGTTTTAAAGATTGTACTGTATGTCATCTTGCAAAACAAACCAGACTAAGATTTCCAATTAGTGATTCTATAGCTACAAATCCTTTCGATCTTATACATTTAGATTTTTGGGGACCTTACCGAATTCCTACTAATAAAGGTCATCGGTATTTTCTCACCATCCTTGATGATTGTACAAGAACTACGTGAATTTTCTTGATGAAATGTAAAACAGAAATGATTATCCATCTTAAGACATTTCTGTTACTTATCAAGAATCAGTTTCAGACTTCGATTAAGACCATTCGAAGTGATAATGGAGGTGAATTTTTGAGTAACGAATGTCAATTGATGTTTCAGCAGTTCGGTATTATACATCAGCGAAGCTGTTCTTTCACTCCTCAACAGAATGGCCGTGTGGAAAGGAAGCACAGACAATTGTTAAACACTGCAAGAGCATTACGGATACAAGCTGCGATTCCGATCAGGTTTTGGGGGTGTTGTGTTTTAATGGCATGTCACTTAGTTAATTTGTTACCCTCCAGAATTTTGAACAGCAAGTCTCCTTATGAGTGCCTATACAAGAAACCTTCTTCATTGAATCATCTTCGAGTATTCGGATGTTTATGTTTCATGACCAGGTTGAATAACAAAGACAAATTTGCTGCCAGATCTGATGCAGGGGTCTTCATGGGCTATTCCTATAATCATAAAGGATATGTGATACTGAAATTGACAGATTTCACATTTCATATCAGCAGAGATGTGATATTTCACGAGTCAATCTTTCCTTTCAGCTTAAGTAAGGAAGAAGTGAGTTCATTAACTCCATCTTTGTTGGATCAGTCTGTGCCGCAACAGCAATGGGCCACTGTAGCTGAGAATTTTGTTCATCCAGCACATAATCAGTCTGAACAGATAGTTTCTGACCCTCATATTACTTCTTCTTCTATAGAGGTACACGATGCTGTTTTTTTATCTCTTGATGCAGCTTCTACTGATGCAGCTCCAACATCAGATGCAACTTCTCCTGGTTTAGCTGAAAACAGAATTGTTCGTCGTTCTGGTCGAACAAGAAGACCTCCGACCTGGCTAGCTGATTTTGAAACTAATGTTGCAAAATCAAATGCAACTTTTGGTCTTGAGAAGTATATTAGTTATGAACATCTTTCATCTGATTATAGATGTTTCTTGGCTAATTCTGTCAAAGTTGCAGAACCAACTACTTATGCTGAGGCTGTTGCAGACCCGAACTGGATTGAAGCCATGAATGATGAGATATCTGCATTGCAGGCGAATAATACTTGGGTATTGGTTGATTTACCTGCTGATAAGACTGCCATAGGATGCAAATGGGTCTATCGTGCGAAGTATCAGTCTAATGGAGAGCTTGACAGATATAAGGCTCGTTTGGTAGCCAAAGGGTTCACTCAAGTAGAAGGTACAGATTTCAATGAAACCTTCTCACCTGTGGTTAAGATGACTACTGTTATGATTATCTTGACAATTGCAGCTGCGAAATCTTGGGAGATATACCAAATGGACGTGAACAATGCATTTCTTCAAGGGGACTTGGAGGAAGATGTATATATGCAGATACCTGAGGGATTTGCTACTGGTTCGAACAAAGTTTGTAAACTCTTGAAGTCACTTTATGGTTTGAAGCAGGCGTCGCGGCAATGGAACATTAAACTTACTCAAGTTTTGATCAACAATGGATATATTCAAAGTAAGTCGGATTATTCGCTGTTTACAAAAGAATCAGGTTCTGATCGGGTGTTCCTGCTTATATACGTTGATGATATTCTGATTACTGGAACCAGTGCTGCTGTTATTACTGAATTAAAGCAGGTTCTGCAGAAAAGTTTCAAGATTAAAGATCTTGGTTTCTTGCGTTATTTCCTTGGTTTGGAAGTATCTCGATCAGCAGCTGGTATTGTTATCAACCAGCATAAATATGCTCGAGAATTGATCATTGATGCAGGTCTTGGAGCTGCAAAACCGGCTCATACACCCATGGAACAAAATTTGAAACTTACCACGGTTGAGTTTGATGAGGCATTCGGTCTTAATTTTGATGATGGGAAGTTTGAAGATATTGAGTTATATAGAAGAATGGTTGGGAAATTGTTGTATCTCACAATGACAAGACCTGATATTTCATTCTCTGTTCAGCAATTGACTCAATTTCTGCATGCCCCTAAGAAGTCACATTATGAAGCAGCCATGAGGGTTATTCGTTATATCAAAGCAACACCAGGTCAGGGCATTATGTTTCCTTCATCGAATGATATGAAGGTATCCATTTATTGTGATGCAGATTGGGCATCTTGCCCATTCAGTAGACGTTCACTGAGTGCATACTTGGTTAAGATTGGAAATGCATCGGTTGCTTGGAAGGTGAAGAAACAGGTGACAGTTTCTAAATCAAGTGCAGAGGCGGAATACCGAAGTATGAGTGCAGCTGTTGCAGAGGCTGTTTGGATTAGAAGATTGCTGATTGAACTTGGACTACAAGTGGATCCAGTAAGTCTTTATTGCGACAATAAAGCAGCGATTCAAATAGCCAAAAATCCGATGTATCACGAACGGACAAAGCATATTGAGTTGGATTGTCATTTCATTCGCGAGAAAATACAGGATGGCACTATCAATCCGTATTACATTTGTTCGAGAGATCAACTAGCTGATTTGTTGACAAAGGCGTTGAGTAGACAACAACATGAGTTTTTGATAAATCAGTATGGGATAAAAGATGTATTTCGAGAAGGATGAAGATTGGTAGATGGGGAGGAATGTTGAAGTCCGATGTTCTCAATTATTCTAGAGTTAGTTAGATTGTTCTAGAGTTAGTTAGAAACTAATTCTGTTAGAAACTTGTTACTGAAGATTATAACTTCTGCAGCTTACTATAAATAGATGTTCTGTATATTGTATAGAGTTAATACAGATTGAACAAGTTTCTGTTCATTCCTCTGAGTTTCAACACTAACTATATTGACTAAGTCTGTTATGCTCACTTAGGTCAAGAATACTTAGGTTAAGAATATGAGAAATTTCTGTTGGATTTGAGCATTATATTTATACGTATATGAGTTTCAAATAACTTATTGTCTATCCAATATGAGATAAGATATCCCATAATCACTTTTAAAACTACTTATATAATAATTTATGGTTAATATATTCAATGGTCACACATGTTTGACCAATATGACTAATTGGTTAATCATATTTTGTTTGTGTGACTAAATGGTCAATTACGTTTCAACATGTTACTATTTGGTCACTCCGTTAGTCAATCGTTAATTTTTTTCGACAATCAACATTTTTAACATATTTTTAAATAATAATTTTACCCTCACTTATATATTCTTCATATCTTTTTCATCTTAATTTTCTTTAAAGAAAAAAGAACTCAAATTTACTCCAACTAACTGGTAATTTGCAGTCTCAAATGAATGATAATTGAGGAAAATAGACAAAATAGATTCTCAAAAAGTTCAATTACACATATGAGGAAGAAAAAATAATAATTTTCATGATATTAACATGTAAGACCTAATTGACCCAGAATGAAGAACAACGGAATTCGCTCTGCCATTTTTTTCTTCAATGTGATTGCATCATATTTTTTTTGGTAATAAAGTGGTTCGTCCGAACCGGTTCAGTAAATTGGCCAAAATCTGGAGCGGTAAACCGTACCTTATTTAAAATGTGGTAAATGTATGGTTCTGAACCGGTTCATGCCCAACCCTAATCAACACCATACAATTGAATCATTTTGTCACATGGCTAATAGAGAGTAACTTGCAAAATAAACTAGGGAAATAAAAACACTTTTGCAATAGTCCTTGCTCCATGAATTTGTGATAAATCTACATTTGCACTCCCATTAGGGGATAATTTATTTGTGATAGTAAGGTTCTTAGCAAAACATAAACAGACAAAAACTCTTAAATGGTCTGTTCGAGGCCATTTGTTGGTCATAATCTCAAGAGGAGATTTCCCATTATGGATGGACAAATGAGTTCAATTAATGAGATATCAAGCATCAATAACACATTCACCCCAAAAAAAATTCAAAAATGGAAGCTTGAATTTTAAGGGATCTACCTACTTCCAATAAGTGTCCATGTTTACGTTCAACCCTATTAATTTGTTGATGGGTGTATGAGCAACTACTCTGATGGATAATACTTTTTTTCCTTAAAGAAGACATTCAAATTATCATTAAAAATCTCGCTGCCATTATGTGATCTAACTGCCTTTATACAAGTGCGAATTTGTTTATTAATAAGCACAACAAATTATTTCAAGGTAATCACAACATCAGACTTGTTAACAATCAAATAAATCCAAGTCATTCTGGAATAGTCATCAACAAGAGTAAAAAAACAAATCTTCCATCATATGTTTATTTTCAATGAGGGCCCCAAATATGAGCATGAATACGATCAAAGAGGACACTCACTTTAGAATCAGACACAGGAAAATGCAAGCAAGTCATCTTAGCAAGAAGACAAATATGACAATCTTCAACAACATATTCTTTATTCCTGATCAAACTCAATCCATTTACATGTTTTAAAACTTTTAAAGAGGCATGTCTGAATCTCTTATGTCACAATTGTGGTGAATCCTTAGAAGAAGTCAAAGCAACAAATTTTGACATACGAGCAAAAAGGATGAACTCATGTTTTAAGAAGAAACAAGGCCATATTGTTCTGTAAAGGCCGCAAGACCCTCCTACTCGAGAAGTCCTGCAAAACAACCGTTTTCGGAAAGAATGTTATAGTACAATTCAATTCAGAAGTAACTTTGGACATTGAGATAAGATTGTACTTAAAAGCAAATATAAAACATATCCCGGAATCTTACTAGAGTCGAATCTATATCACCTGTATTTTCTACGACAACATGCAATCCATTAGGCAATTGAACTTTAGACCTAGCGACCGACTTTTTATTCTCTAGACAATCAGATCTATTAGACATATGATTAGTAACACTTGTATCTAAAATTCAATAATCATCATTTTGGATAAGAGAATCTAAACCAGTCGTACGTGACACATTAATTTGGGCACCTGAGGCAGAGGAAACCTGCACTAAAGAGGTACGAACACGGTTGATGGTTTGGATAAACTGCCCAAATTGCACAGAAGTAAAGCTCACTTCTCCTTGAAAATTTGGGCTTTCAAAGGATATAGCAGTAGAAAAGGAATCTACAGAACCAGAGCTTTCAAAATAAACAACATTAACCTGGGATTGGGACCCTTCCTTTTCTTGATATCCTTAAATTTAAAGTAGTTGTCCTTCACATGACCCTTCTTCTAACAGAATTCACAATCTTTAGCATAGGATTTGTCATTGGTGTCACCCTTCTTATGACAAAAGCCACATTTAATGTTAAGATTACCTCTACCTTTATTGTCATGAAAGGAGACAACATTGATTATCATCACACCAGTTACCCTTCTCTGACTTTCTTCTTGAATATCCATGCTATAAGCTTAGTTTAAAGAAGACAAAGGGGTCCAAAGTAAAAGATCAGTCCTAACATTGGAAAAAGTCTCATTTAGACCAATGAGAAACTGACAGATGCGTTGGTTGTCATAATGATCGATATGTTTCTTAAATTTATCACAATCACAAGGGTCAAGGTCACAAGCAGCATCATATTCAGCCTAGAAAAGTTTCAGTCTAGTAAAAAATATTGAAACTGAATCAAGACCTTGTTAAGCAAGAACAATCTCCTTATGCAGTTGGTAAAGTCATGGTCCATTAATCTTTCCATACCTCTCCTTAAGAGCTTTCTAGACAAGATAAACACTAGTAGAATACATAATGCTACTAGAGAGATCTCCGAAGTGTAAGTTCATAATCCAACCAAAGATGACAACATTACATTTATCACATAAGGCATGAAGAGAATAATCACACAGTTCCTTACCAAAACCATCCACAAAACTCAGTTTGTTCTTTCTTTGAAGGGTAACAACCATAGAATGGTTCCACATATCATAATTTTTAGGACCACTAAGCTTGTATGATATGGGACTTATACCTGGATTATCGGATGGGTGAAGATAAATAGGATGGTTGGAATGAACCCTATCGGCGAAATCAGGCCATACATGGACCGCCTTTGCATCTACGATGGTAACTTTCACCTTCACGTCTGCAGTCTCAGTGGCCATAGAGAAATCCGAACAAGTAAGAGAAGAGATAAAACTCTAAACACAAGCGTCGACGAAGACGAAAAGAAAAACCGTCTTCAAGAAATCAAGGAGCAGGTCTAGGCTAGGAGGGGAAGAGACCAACACAGAATTTGTTCCTTGCTGAAGATCAAACCAAAGACAAAAAAAATAACCATCTTCAGAAACTCAATAAACAAATCTAGGGTAAAGAAGCAAAAGGACAAGCACTAAGGAAAATGTCTGCGTCTTGCATAAGATTGAAACAAAAATGCAAAAGAGAGGATTAAAAAGCAAGGCAAAGAAGAAAATTCATGTTACTGCTCTAATATCATGTCAAAGTGAGGATATGCAGAACATGAAAGAACTGAAGACAGAAAGGGGAAATGAGAGAGTATTTGATGGGATTATTTGTAATATTCAATTAATCAAAATATTAGATCCCCCATCAATCCTTAAACTAGATTTAAATAACATAAGTCTGATACAACTCTATCAAATAGGTCCATGAAGTATACAAAATATTTAAAATAAAAAATCATAATCTAAACAAAAGATTCAACTTGAACCTCATAAAAAGAAATACAATACATAAATTAATGGGTTAAATACCAAATAGCTACCCGAACTTTGGACAATTTACAAATAATTACCCGAACTTTGAATTTTCAAATATGGCTACCTAAATTTTGACATATGAGTCAAATAGCTACCTCCGTTAAATATGAACGGAAAATGACGTGGCAGCACATGATTGGTCTATAATTTTAAAAATATATTATTTTTTTAAAATACTAAAAAAATCATAAAAACTCTAAAAAAATTGGAAAATTAATAGAAAAAATAAGAGTTTTAAATATAATATTTTTATTAAAATTATGAAATAAAAATAAAAATAAATGATTAGTTTTTTTTTTTAATTTTGTTTCATATTTTTCAATACAAAAATTATATTACAAACTCTTATTTTTCCTATTATTTTTCCAGTTTTTTTAAGATTTGTTTTCTGATTTTTTTAGTATTTTAAAAAAGTAATATAGTTTTTAAAATTATGGACCAATCATGTGCTGACACGTCATTTTCCATCCATATTTAACAGAAACTTTAACGGAGGTAGCGATTTGCCTCATGTGTCAAAGTTGAGGTAGCTATTTGCACATTCGTCCAAAATTTAGGTAGTCGTTATTGAAAAATCAAAGTTCGAGTAGCTATTTGTAAAACGTCCATAGTTCGGGTATCTATTTGTAAAACGTCCAAAGTTCGGGTATCTATTTGTAAAACGTCCATAGTTCGGGTAGCTATTTGATATTTAACCCTATATTAATTCATGAGCTTTAATTTAACTTCATCCCTCTCGACAATTTTGGATCTGGTCAACCATTTAGGATCTAGCTATCAAATCTCATATATATCAAGTAAATGATGTCATTTTTCAACCATTGTTTCACTGCACTATTTCGAATGTATATGGTATCTTATTTGTCATTGTGTAACCACTATTTTTTTACTACTTGAATCGTTGATTCTAAATCACAATAAAAAGAAATATAAATGGTCTGTTAAGTTAATTAAATACATAAAAATTATTATTAAAAAAAAGTTGGTATGGATCTTGACCATTGTTATCAGACCGGATCGGCTCTCGAACCGGCGAGAGAACCGGTTTTCGGTTGGACCCGGTTCGATGTGCAATTCACTGTTCACAAGCAAAAAAAACTTGAAAATACAATTACAAACTGCATAGTCTAAAACACACACATAATTACCTCAAACACACACAAACTACATAGTCTAAAACATACACATTACTCTCAAACACAATATAACACAACATAATTATCTCAAACTTTGAACATACATAACACAATAGGTCTAAACTTTAAACATAATTTCTAAACCAAAGAAGTTGCTCGATTGAACCGAAGAAGTCGGTTTAGACCGAATAGAATCACCAAAAAAACAAAAAAAACCAAAAAGCTACAACAGGAAACCGACCGATTTTAGTAAAATTGGCCGGTTCAAACACTGTTCATATATATTTCGATCTTTTAGTTGAACCAAATCGGAGAGGGGTTCAGTTTCCGGTCGAACCGCCGGTCCAGTTCTGATAACACACGGAAAATTTCGTCAACGCCGTAAAACCATGAAATACGTCTTGCCGATACATGTTCCAAATAAGATAACAATGAGCCCATAATTCTACATCAAATACCGTGCCGACGCCCCTATTGGGCTGGGCCCACCATTATCCAATTACAAATATTAAAATCAAAATGAATCAACAAGTGTAGATAAGCTTGACATATATATAAGAGATAATTAAATTATATAATATTTAAAAGACGGTTAAACTTGAGTACCAGAAATTTTTACTTTAAGTTTTTAATTATTTACAAAAAAAACAAAAATTAATTAATTTCAGATCTTATACCATATTATTCTCTTATTACCATTTGGACTTTTAATCTCGACGAACTATAATTCTAATTATGAATGAATATAATAATATATTATTAAATGAAATAATTAATTAAGATTTATACAAATATAAATTTAAAGTAGTTTCAGTGTTTTGTTGTTTAATTACAAAAGTTGAGATTAAAAAAAATCTTCTTAATCAATATACTCTATTTGAATGAGTATTATTATAAATTATAGCATAATAAGAGTGCCGCATTCGATTTTCTTTTCTTAAAAAAAACAAAAACTTTAGCGTCCGGTCTCTATCAAGACACCCAATGTGTGCTCCCCTCTGCTATAAATAGAAACAGAAGCCGATTACTCCACCTCCCGAGGAAAAATTCATAATCTGAAAGTGATCCGAAATCAACAAAATGGAGAAATCCAGCAGTAATTGGAGGTTGTCCGTACTGGCTAAACATTTGATCGCTCCGATCAATGACTCACCCAACGGTGGCGGCATCTCTGCCTCACTCACTTCCAGCGGTCTCGCTTCCGTCTTCGATCACGTCGCTCCTGCTCCCGAGGATCCAATTCTTGGCGTATGCTCTCTCTATAGGATTTTCTGTTCTTATGATTCTGCTTTTATTCATTGCTGCGGACCTGCGGTTGACATGCATGACATGATCATGTTGATGTGTATCTACTCTTAGCCGTGAATGTTCGAATCAATCGTTGTTTAGTTGCTTTGACGATCCTGGAGCTGTCTGAATCCGTTTTATTTCACCCTTTCTCGTTTGCATACCAACTAGAACTAGTTCGCTTTTTATGGATGATGGTGCATAGAAATTCCTTTATAATCAACAAGTGATTTCGAAATTCTGTGGATAATTCATTGATTACTAATATATGTATTTCTATTATGCATGCAAATGGTTTTATTGACCTTGTTTGCTTTGTGAACATAGGTTTATCCTATATGCTCTTTCGCCACAGGTCATGGTGATTAGTTTAACTACTTGTATTCAGTGGCTTATTTCATCATTTCACAGGTGACCGTTGCCTATAATAAAGATCCAAGTCCGGTGAAGTTGAATCTTGGTGTGGGTGCTTACCGTACAGAGGTGAACTTTCTGAATATCTACATAAAAGCTACATGTTAATTGCTACAATGTGTATGGAAATTGAAACATCTAATATGTTTCCAGGGGATTCTAGTTTTACCAGCATTGCCTTTTATGTCATGGGAGAAGCTTGTCTAAGAAACTATCATAGGGACTGATGCTTTTACCCTAAATGAGTAGAAAAGTATAATTTTGTTCTTATAAATTTTCTCTTTAGCTGATCTCTTCTGTTTCTAACAGGAAGGTAAGCCTCTAGTCCTCAATGTTGTCAGACAAGCAGAGCAGCAGCTTGTCTCTGACAGGTGATTCACTATTGTACCAGATAGACATGGTTACTATTCTGTCTGTAAAGTGCTTAACTTTATTTCATCTAATACTCAGGTCCCGCTTTAAGGAATATCTTCCAATTGTTGGTTTGGCTGAATTTAACCAATTGAGTGCAAGGCTCATCTTCGGTGCTGACAGGTGTGAACTAAAACAATACTAAATTAAGAAACATCATTTGTATGGATGTATACTGATCCTCTGTCATGCATTTCTTGCTTTCATTTGGATGCTTAACCCTTTCTTCCTTGGAAACAGCCCAGCTATACAGGAGAAGAGGGTCTGTACTGTCCAATGTTTGTCGGGAACAGGCTCTTTACGAGTGGGTGGTGAGTTTTTGGCAAGGCACCACAATCAGGTAGTTCAACTCTTAAATAAATCTTACTTGTTTACAACTCAGCTTAGTTCAAAACTAACGTCTCTGATCAATTTGAATTTGTTCCATGCAATGCAGAGGCTGATTTACATTCCTAAACCTACCTGGGGAAACCACACTAAAATTTTTGGTCTGGCTGGTCTAACAGTGAGAAGCTATAGATACTATGACCCAGCAACACGTGGGCTGGACTTGAAAGGTTAGCTAATATACTCTTGTCAGTCTGGACTCTAGGAATTGTATCATAGACTTAAAAAATGATTTTGGATGTCAGACTTGCTTCTCAATATCATTTTTGCAAACTGTGGGAGAAACTGTCCCAATTAATCTGATGGCTTTCCACTATCTTTGTTTTGGTTTAGTGGATTATAAATGATATCTATGTGGGTTTATTATAGGTCTTCTGGAAGACCTCAGTGGTGCCCCTTCTGGCTCTGTGGTTCTTCTTCATGCATGTGCTCATAACCCTACTGGAGTCGATCCAACAGTTCAGCAGTGGTTGCAGATCAAGCAGTTGATAAGATCAAAAGGGTTGTTGCCCTTCTTTGATAGTGCCTATCAGGTATATCCTTATCCATAGAAGTGATAAACCGTATTATCCAAAAAAAAGTGTGGGAAAGGGTGGTTCATACTTTTCCTTTTTGTAACTAGGGATTTGCCAGTGGAAATCTGAACAGTGACGCTGAATCTGTCCGTATGTTTGTGGCCGATGGTGGTGAGTGCTTTGTAGCTCAGAGTTATGCTAAGAATATGGGTCTCTATGGTGAACGAGTTGGAGCCCTGAGCATAGTAAGAATCTTTTTAATTGTCCGTACTTGGTTAAGAGATTGACTGGTGAAATAAACTGGGTGTATTTTGACTCTGCATACCAGGTGTGCAGGACAGCTGATGTGGCACGCAGGGTTGAGAGTCAGGTGAAAATGGTAATAAGGCCCATGTATTCGAACCCTCCTATTCATGGAGCATCCATTGTGGCTGCTATCCTTAGAGATAGGTAAAAACAAATGTAGTCATTTTCCATTTTGTCTGATAACTAAGAGATTAATTAGAGCCTGACGAAATGTCTGTCTCTGATTTGTGGTTTCAGGAACTTGTACAATGAATGGACTGTAGAGCTAAAGGCAATGGCTGACCGAATCATTAAGATGCGCCATGAACTCTTCAGTGCACTGCAGAAGAGAGGTATCTAGTTCATTATATTCAATTTTATGAATCGCATTACGAGCCCGATGTGTGTTTTGGCTAGGTACACCTGGAAACTGGAAGCACATTATCGAACAGATCGGTATGTTCACATTCACAGGTCTGACTCCACAGCAAGTTGCTTTCATGACAAAGGAATATCATATCTACATGACAGCAGATGGGTAATGAACTTCTCCAAGTCTTTTTTGGTTCTGCATATGGTTTTAACCATACATTAACATATGCTGTTGTTGATGGTTTTGTGGGAGAGACAGGAGGATCAGCATGGCCGGGCTGAGTTTTAGGACGGTGCCTCATCTCGCAGATGCCATACACGCTGCAGTTACTCGCATCCAGTGAAAGGGAGGGAGGGATAGCAGTTTGGTCTCGGCTATTTCCTATTTAATGATGTTCTCTGGCTTTAGTAGTCTTTCTTTTGACTTGCTGAGTAGTTTCTTTATTGTTTGCAATAATGAGTCACTCTATATGCAGAAGAATGTTGAACAAAAAAAATATATGCAGAAGAATGAAATCAAACATTGCAAGGTAGTAATGCAATGCGTGATGGAACTGAAGGAATTTTGCCTCTTTATCTTTCATTTTTTAAACTTGTCAACTTGACTAATATAAATTTACAATTGTGAATTTATTCCAGGACCTAAATAGTAGGGCTGGGGAAAATAACGGTTCAGCCGAACCGAATCTTATTTTTTGCGAACCGTACTGCTTTTGAACCGATTCGGTCAAATTGGTTCACAAAACAAACAGTTTTTCACTTAAATATGGAGTGATTTTAATGAACCATAAAAAATCGGTTCATATATGGTAAATCGTACCTCTTTTTGAACCGATTTCAAAAAACACCTTCCTTTCTTATATATTTCTTCCTCTTTCTCTCTTAAACTGTACCGCTTCTTCCTCGACACAGAGGATAGGCGTCGACCTCTGCCACCGTCCTCAGTCACCGATGGGATTCTCCAAGGAGGAGAGATCGAAGACACCCTCCTTGGTGTCACTCCTCCTTTACTCCGCTCCAATCGAAGACACCCTCCTTGCTATCCCCTTCGAGATCGATAGGACCAAAGATGGTAGCACAGAGCCCTAGACGACCAAAGCACTACCGTACCCAGATGGTAGTAACACACGGTAGCAGCACCGTACCCAGCATAAAGCGGCAGCAGTAGGGCTGGACAATGTACTCTTCTTTGAGACGCCGTCAGGAAGCTACAAGGTCCAGTCAATTGACACAGCAGCAGTAGGGCATGGGAACCAAGGCAGCAACAACCAGCACTAGCAGTGGAGCCAAGGCAGCAGTGGAGGCGTGGAGCACTAGTTGGTGGAGTCAATTAGGGTTTAGAGGGTCTTGTCGTTGGTCTTCAAGCTTCCGCCATTACGATTACTCACCTCTTCTTCTTCTAATCGACCAGAGTCGCAATCGGAAACGGGGAGCTGTGATCTGGAAAGAAGATGGATGCCAGTTTTAATAGTTTTTTTTAATCTTTATAAAGTGGTTCAACTGAACTGATTTTGAATCGGTTCATATAAGGTTTGGTCGAACCGATTCTAAACTGTTTGTTGAATCGTTTCATATAAGGTTCGGTAAATCAACCAAAATTTGGAGTGGTTCTCTTGAAGAGGCCGAACCGCACTTTACCTAAATGTAATAAAGGTATGATTCTAAACCGGTTCAGCCCGAATCGGTTCATATCCAACCCTACCAAATAGAAAATTATTATAATAAAAAAATTCAGTAGTAAACTATAGGAGTGTCAATTTTGGTCCAGACTCACGAGTGACCCGCATGAAAAATGAGGTTGAATTCGGATTGTACCTACAACCCGTGGATCTGTACAACTAAATATGTATTATAATAAATTTATGAGTAAGCACAAGTTATATTAATAATGTGGATTGTATAAATCAATGGATTGTATGGGTCAATGAGCGTCGATAATCAAACAAAATTTATATTGTATAAATTAAAATGACACGAGTTCATAGGTCAACACTATGGACCCACATATCATTATTAATCACATGTCGTGTTTGGATTAAGTAAATTTTGATAGAATTCACAATTGATCCGTCACACAAATTTATGCTTTTGACCAACCGTCAACGCGAATTGATATCCTATTGAACTGTTATATAGTTTAACTAAGAAATTGCTATGTAGCCCTATAAGTGGTTAGTTAACCCTCGTTTTATACGCATCATTGTCGTAGCTAATAAATACATACCCTACCGAGCCTCGTTAGTTACATACATTCCAATTCCAACCAATACTAAGAAGCCAAGTACGAGATACTGAATTTCAAATGTTTGTTCAGAATCAAATGTAGGACCAGCGAGACAATCAATACATGTTGCAAACATAATATATATATATATATCTACCTTGTATAACGATGCTGATGCATGGATGGATTGAAGCAGTTTTTTTTCCACTATCTGCAACCTTTTAGCAGATACGAAGACGGACTGGAGAAGCTGACTCCATTGCTACTGTTACTGTTGAGTCTTCCCTGTTCTTTCGATTTTCCCGGACTAGGGCTACCGCACTCACTGAAGTCAAGCGCACGACGCTCAATCTGCAGACATTCCACAACAATTATACTTCAATGCACTCAATTGAAGGGGAAATGAAGTCTAACAATTCAATTGAAAAGGTGTGTAGTTTATTACCAAGATGTTTGAAGATAAACTTGAACTGCAACCTGTTGGTTGGTTCTTGTTCGGATTCTGATCTTCTTCAACACAATTCTCCTCCTTAGAACTTGGGTCATTTGCAGTTTCAGGGGCATCAATTCCGAGGACTTCCTGGGCATTGGAAAATGCAGCTGCACTATGCTCACTCAAATGTTTCATCAGGCTGAGCGCATCATAGCTTTTATCTCCAGGGCTCATGAAGTACCCGATATCCTGAAAAATGCAGCTGACAATCAGAAATCAAATATTCCACATTATAACAGGAAGAACAAAAAAGACGCAGAATTATCGTACTTCAATTGTTATTTCGGTCTCAATCCTTGGGCCAGGAAGAAATGAGTTCATGAACCAGGGTGACTTCCATGCTGAAGGTGACTCGAGACTTCGCTTAAATGGAGTGCCCCCGAATCTGCAGAATAATAATAAGATGATTTAGCACAAAGGGTGATTCTGCCGCATTGGCTAATTCTCTGATGGGAGATACTACTCTCTTAAAAAAATTGAATCAGGTGGCATAATCGTTTCTATTAATCAAGCACAAAATTAGATCCTGGATTAGTTTAACTCAAATAGAAACAGAAATGATTTAAATCTTTTTGTAATAGCAGAGTTTGTAATTCATCAAAAGGAAAAGGTCGTCAGAGGCTTCTTACATGCTTAAATTTTCAGCTCCAGAATCAGCCGGGGCTCTGTCAACCACAATCTCCAGAGGAGTTGATGTATGAAGTGCTAACTTGGATCCAGACGCACGCTTTTTCTGAGAACTCCCACAGGTTATTTGATGAACCACGGGAGAGTTGACTGCCTGGCATGAATTGCCCGGAGACCCGACAGTACTACCACAAGCACCCACCACCAATGCTCTATCAGTCTTCTGATTAGGTTGGGTAGGAGAAAACAAAAGCAGATCATTCACATCATGTTCGGTTAGAACATCATCAGTAGTCTGTTCCATCTGAGATTTAAAACAAAAATAAAATCACAAAAAATATTCTTCAAACTAAGATGTTCAAGCACATCACATAGTTAAATGTTAAGATTTCCATCAAAGATGAAACAACTCACCAACACCAACTGACGGTCCTTTGAATCCTCCTCCTTGACCTTAGCATCACTATCAGCTATTCCTTGTTCTAGATTTTCCTTACGAGAATTTGGATGGTGACCTCTACCAGAATTCACCGCCTGATTTCTCGTCACCAGACCACCTCCGAAGGTATTGCCCAAATTTTCTTTATCATCTAAACAAGATGGTAGAGACATTTTGCTTGCAGTGCTTTCACCAACCACAACATCTAATCTGGAGAAATCTCTGCTCAGGTTAGAAGCAATGTCCATTTCAAGCCTCTTATCCATTCGTCTGTCGGATAAAGGAGACAACAGATCACGGGTACGTTTCCTCAGTATGGATGGTGGATTCGTGAAAGTTTTAGCAGCACTTTTCAGCACACCCTCGGGGCTACTACCATGAGAAGGTGAATCCCACAACCGAAATGGTGAGATGCAGTTCATAGAAGACATCATCAGTTGACGTATTCCAAGCGGACTATAATCGATATGTGCATCGTTGCTAGACTGTATAAGATCACAGCTTAAAAAGGGGATATCCAGGCTAGGAAATCGAGGAGGCTCGTAGCAGAGAGAACCCGACTCTTCCTTTTGCATTTCTGATTCTGGCTCTTCCAGAGAACAAGTTGGTATGGAAACTGAAGTGGACTGAAGATTACCAGCTGCAACTAACCTTGAGTTATCTTCGGGCATATCAAGGGGTTCCACTGTTCCAACCGTATCGGCATCATATGAAGAAGCCGCAAAGTCATTTTTAATAAACCCATCATGTGAAATTTCGTGATTTCCAACTGATTGATTCGGCATGGGAGAAGACATATAACATTGCCCGTCGGACCCACCAGAAACTTCTAATCTCGAGTCGTCATATGGCTCTGATAAACCTCTTGAGCATTCCGTTACATGAATATCTGATGATTGATATCTGTCTACATCTTTAACGAGATCCTCTGAGGAAAAATCCCCCCCATTATTTGTTGTTTCTGAGAATAATATCCGGCAGCACTCCTCATCAGATATCAAAATATGATGTACTTGATCATTGTCTACAGCCAAATTTCTGGCTGATGAAGCCACCAATGGCCCCATAGAAGACAGAAATGGACTGCTAAGATGCTCATGGTTTTGATTAGTGCCTTGTGGTGCGAAATCTAGGGTCCCTTGTGTTAATTCCTGGAAAGAAATGTGTGGCAGTTCATTTGAATTAAATTGGTAGCTCTGATCTCTACAAATGCCATCTTCACTTGAAAAATGTTGTACTGGTAGATTAGAAGGGCAGCTTATATCAGGATGGACGTCGGGAATATGAACAGTGGTTTCTTCAGTAGTTGGATAATAATGAGTGGAATTATGTGCGATTATAAAATTGGACTCTTCAACCAACTGGAGGTCCTCACTTCTTTGCAAAACCATATCGTCCTCTCCAGACTGAGAAGAACCAACAAAAGCTGAACCCTGATTGCAATCTGAAATTTCCTCAACTTCTGTCGCACCATTCATAGCATTATCATCTCCATTGCTTTGCATCCTTGAAGCTGATGGAACGAAGTGATTTTGGTATCCAGAAAACGGTAGATCTGGAACTTGTGCAAGTAATCCAGAAGCAATGTAGGAATCTAGTTTCTTTTTAACAGAACTGTTCCAGTGATTTTTTATGGCATTGTCCGTCCTGCATATTGTGGTCTAAATGTAAGAGCGTAATGATAGCCTGACATGAGATAAAGAGCAATGCGGAACTGCAATCGAATAAAGAAAAACGTCTAATTAATGAATGGATACCTTCCAGGCAGGAACTTTGATAGCTCTGCCCACTTGTTGCCATATAACTGATGAGCACGAATCAAAGCCAACTCTTCTTCCTGTGTCCATGCCTCTTTATTTATGGAAGGATTCAAATGGTTATGCCACCTGTAATTGGTATAGAATCTAAGTTAACCCAAAACTACAGTTATGTAGAACTAAGCTTGCTAATTCAAGTTTTTCTATATTCCACCACTAGAGGAATTTGGTTGAAGTGTCCTGCTGGTTAGAGTATATGAAGAAACACAATCTTTATCTATTACGCTTGATTTCATAGCAGGAAACATTTGTTATTGCTACAGATAATTACCAAGAATGTCTACCAAATAACCAAACTTCATATGAAAGATAAATAATTATTGTAATGGCAATGATTTAAGATTCAAGAATGCAATATTAGTGAGTAGAATATGATTCTATATCACGTGCATGGTTTCAGAAAACGCAACAAATGGAGGAAATACCATCATAAGAAACAAACCAGAGATAAAATCTTCCTACCTCTCCCGGCATTGCTTCCCGATTCGCCCTGGTAAATGCTGTGCAATTGTGGACCACTTTTTGGGCCCATATTTCTTCACCATTTCTACAATGATTGAATCTTCCTATTCATTTCAACAGCTGATAGGTTACTTACAAAATTTTGTCTGTCAGGAAAAATGAATGACGTTAGCAAATACAAAAGTTTCACCTCTTTAGACCATGGGCCTTTAACAAGTTCAGGATTCAGAACTTTCTGCCACCTATGAAGACATTGAACATCAGTTCGATCCTTGAAACATTCAGCTGCAAACACCAAAATTTGACATCAAGCAATTACAAGATAAGCTGCAAAAAGACATAAAAATAAACTGATAATGTGATTAAAATAAGTATTAATGACATACCTATCTTTTTCCAATTCTTCCCCTTGAAACGTTCCACTGCCTTCCGCAAAATTTCATCCTAATCATTTGAAGTCAATAACTGAATTATGTTGCAACTTGCAAAGATGAAAACTAGTTTCAGACTGAATATGAAAAGTTCAAAGCAGTGCACCACAGGGAAAAGAAACTTGATATTTAGTGGGAAGTGAGAATAAGGATGTATAGAGAAACAAAATACGACGCCTGGAAGGTCCTATTATTGCAACTAAAAAGGGATATTTGTTGGAGTTGTATATTTTCTTGATGACTTTATTCACTTTTATTAGCTGGTTCATAAAACCAACTTATGATGCTTTCTATTTGTTCAGTGAATTGTTGTCTTTCGGCAAAGTTGTCCTACTTCTAGAGAAATGATTAGCAAAGGCTCAGCAAGATAGTGCTATGTTCTTCAAACAATAACTATTAAAATGGGGCTAAATGTCAGTTGAATCATTTACAAAGCTTTCCTTTCCATAAAAAGATGTATGAAAAAATAATATCCTAATGTGCAATTTACCTCTTCTGTTGTCCATTGCCCTTTTGTCGACCGCCTTGTGGGGCCAGTAGTCCTCCTACAAAGAAGTATAACAAGTAAAATACAGAATAAATCAGTACTCTGATCGTACTCTAAATCAATCTCATTAGTGACAATTTGATTCTTAGCTAAACAAGCCACTCATACGTTACATATATTACTTTCTACTGTTTTCACTAGAGTTATCTGGGAAAGAATATTCATTGGAGAAAGTTATCAGACAAAATAATAATAAGAAAAGCTTTGCGTTGATGGTGGTTCCTTCAATTAAGACTCCATTGCATTGTAGAAATTGAGATGTAAGATCTGCTTATATCCTGAACTTCATTGAATAAAGCAATAGGTGCATGTACCTATTTTTGCCGATCAATGTAAACATGCTTGCCTTGCAGAACGATAGTTTCATTTTTCAAGAACTATAAATGTGCACAAATGCATGTATATGTGTGAGTGAGTGTTTTAATATAGGATTAAACAGTAACTAGGCAGTTGAAATTTGGAGATTTAAACAATTTGCTAACTAAATTTTATTTTTTGGTAATACACAGGAACTTAGAGATTTAGTTGAATAGATATAAAATTGCAATACACTATCTTTTTCTAATTTACTGTTAAATGGTGACAGAAACT
This sequence comes from Chamaenerion angustifolium, assembly GCA_946814005.1. Taxonomy (NCBI): domain Eukaryota; kingdom Viridiplantae; phylum Streptophyta; class Magnoliopsida; order Myrtales; family Onagraceae; genus Chamaenerion; species Chamaenerion angustifolium. Next base: position 32,523,501 of record OX328272.1, read on the forward strand.
TGCATATTGTTTATTTTATTATCTTCATTTATTTTTTGTGCAAATTGTTAACTGAACATTTGAGAAATTTGCAATTTACTAGTTGAACTTTAAGAAAAATTGTAATTTGCTAGCTGAAAGTTGGAAAATTTTACAGTTTGCTAGTTGAACTAGGGAAAGCATACAATTTGCTAACTGGATTTTGATGACACGTGAAAAGCGTGTGCATTTTTGTCATCATTTAACAACAAATTAGACGGAGCTAACAAATTACAATTTTCAATAAGTTCAGCTAGCAATCTGTCCAAAAAAAAAATCCAACTAGCAAATCATCCATTTGGCCAAAACAAAAATCATATATCTCACAAAGTTCAATTAACAAGTATACAACCTTTCAATACATAGATGTTTAGATCTATGCAAATCTTCTTAAATGATCCCAAATAAGGATAGGCATCATCATAAAAGCAAATGATTTGTCGAAACATTTTAATAAATCAAATGAGTGCTCAACATTCAGATTTTCTGTAACACCCTAACATAAACCCAGTTTGAAAAGCTTAGATGATGATGATAAGTTTCTAAGGAGGATAGATTACCCATGAAGAGGTCGTGCTCTTTGACTGCTAGCACTTGGCCCATCCAAAGGCGAAGACATTGTTATCTCACGTTCCATAGTTCCTCTCTGAGCGTGAAATGCTGTGTACACCAATTCCCACTCGACAATGACTATTCCCCCAATACGGTCTCCAAATCATTATAATTCTTCCTATGAAATGGTCATAGCTACACTATCACAACGTGAATTTGGATAAGATAGTCAGGTTAACACACCAAAAGATGAAATAACATTATTCTAAAGAAGCTCGAACTAATAACTAAGATCATAACAGATTGAAATGAATGAAGTCCACCAAAATCTCTTCCTGACGTATTGAAAGGCCGCACTAATTATGTCAAAGTCATATTCTCAAGACAACCCGGTGTCAAACTACAGTCTCAGCTTCTATCACAAGTCAAAGTGTTTCGATCAAATTTCAAAGAAAGAAATACTTTTGTAGTACAGTACCTGAATCATTCTCAAGTTTAATTGCACCGATTCATAAGGCAAACCCTAAAATGGCTAGAGTACTCAAAACAAGAGAACAAGTTAGCCAACTCGTTCAGTAAGAATCGAGGTTTCTCAGACCATATCCATTGACCGTATCGGACCAGGATCAAAAGTCCCAAGTGTCGATCGACGATTCAACGGGATTCCGGAAACCGTAACCTCAATCACTCAGAATCTCTAGGCAAGTTATAAGAAGGAAATGCACAAGAAAATTCTACGATATTTAAACTTTGATCCAAAGAAATAAACTTCTTCAAGTAATTCACCGAATCGATGATGAGCGCTTACCAGACTGAGCTCCACAGCAGCAAATCCAATCGCAGAGAAGGTCCGCTCGATAATCACCTCCCACTCGAAAATACGACGAGCATTTATCGACGCTGGCGTTACTTCGACGGGCGAGCCCGAGAAAAGAGAGACGATCTGGAATTCACTGTTGAGGGAGAATTTGAATGTGGAGAGTGAAACGGTCCAGGAAGAAAGCTCTCTCTGCTCTATTACCAAAAAAAAAAAAAATACTTTCTCTGCTCATTCAAACAATGAAGGGCGGACATTTAGATTTCAAACCCTATGGATAGATGGACGGTGGAGATTGAGTCGTTCGATCACTATAACCGTTCATTTCCACCATGATCTTTACTCAAAGTTCAACGGACATTTTAAAATTAGGAGAAAGTGCATTCCTCGTCCCCTTACGTTATAAAATAAGACAAATTAGGCACCTAACTTTAACTAGGACTGACAGAACGGTCCCTCCGTTAAATAATATGGTAATATGGTCACACGTTGACGGAAATGGACATTTTATTTGGGAAAACTAACGAAATGGCCATTTACTATATATATATACCAACTACAAAGCTGTAATTACTTATTCTTAACATAATTTATACGACTGTAAAGGAGTTTAGCGGGCAAAAACTCATAATCATGATTATAATCATTACTGTTTAATATGTTAACTGTACTATTATGGTGCAGTACTGTTATGGTGATGAATTTTCTACTCATAGTAGTTATGGTTATACTATTTGAGTTATACTCATGGTTATTATATAAATATAATAATTATTTATTATTAATAAACTAATATATACTAAATAATTGAAGTTGCTTTACATATAAGTTGCACAACACTATGTTAAAGGCGTCAAACCACCAACCTTTTTCGTCTACTCCTTTTAATTGAAGTGGTCTCTTATCTTGAACTTTAACTAGAGGAAGATGATGATTGATAACAAAGTTACAGCAAGTAATCTACATCAATCCTATATATAAAGATAGATAGATAGATATAAACTGGTTAATCTTTGCTTTATATGTGTAGGAAATTCAAACATGATTACGAAGTCAAGAAGGAATGTTAGTTTTGTTTTAATTGTTAGGGGTGTTGAATCGTGTGGAATTGTATTAATGTTACATGTGTGGAATGAATATGGGTATACAGGTAAAACCGTGGTTAATAATCATGGTTATTTTAATGGTTATGATATTGAAAATTGTACTTGTAATGGTTATGGTTATGGTATGTGGTTTAAAAATATGGTATGGTTATGGTATTTGTCATACTCGTACCATACCGTAACCATTGACAACTCTATAAAACAGTATTTGGGTAAGTCGTAAAGTGAAATTACTAAATATTGTGGTGAGTTTATCGATATAATATAAAGGGTTAATTGAAAAAAAAATAAGGAAAAACCAAAACAGTAAACTGAAATACTATTTTTTTACAAACAACAAACCAAACTTTTAAAATTAAAATTTCAACAAACATACCTCAAAATTTCATTATGTTTGAATGGAAATGGTATTACCACTTAATAACTCCCTCAAACATTGAAAAATCTGTTCAAACATAATAAAAAATTGAGGTAGGTTTGTTTGATTGCTTAATTTCATTATATTTGAGCAGATTTTTCAATGTTTGAGGGAGTTATTAAGTCGTAATACCATTTTATTCAAACATAATAAAAATTTGAGGTAGGTTTGTTGAAATTTTAATTCTAATAGTTTGGTTTGTTGTTTTAAAAAAAACGGTTTGTTGTTTTGTTTTTCTTCAAAGTTCTGTTTTTTTTTATAATTAACTAATATAAAATATAATATTAAATTGTAATATTTAATTATAAATAATGTAACGTGTAACTTTTTTTTACTGAAAGAAAGTGTAACGTTAGATTATACAGTTTGATGTACGCACAACAATAGAAACATAATAAGGGTGAATCCCTTTAAATTTTTATTTTTTTACTCTTTCATATGTAATCATTTACATGTGTTGTCAACAAGTTCAATAATAGACTCCACATGAATAATCAAACTTTTGGTTGACATTCCATATCCCAAATTCTTCTCCACAACTCGACTGAGACCAGATTCGAACCAAGTCTTCTAGAACCATTTTGTGTTATCCTTAGGTGTCGATACAACGACTTCACCGTGACCTCATCCGTGGGAGTATATGGACATATGAGCTCGGCCACTTTCCTCACCAATCTTGTTGGTATGCATTGAATCCATTCAAGTTACAACCATGATAGGTGATCTCGTACGATGTTGGGCTTCCAGTCGATGCCGTCCTTTTTGAGCATCGAACGCAAGATCTGGAGACCGCACTGAATTTCATCAATTAGAGATGTTCGATATACACGAGTCCCCAAATATGCTCACGCTTTTTCATGGATGCGGTCCCAGCCCAGGCAAAGCCCTTGGCTTGGATCAATCGCCCCTTAGCCCTTAGGATGGACTCCCTATTTCTTAGTGTCCAATCCCAAACTTTGGTATCCTGTAATTTTAAGTTAACCAGATCTTACCCTATATTTATAGGGTTCTGACCATAGTTATCAAAACCGGACTGACAGTCGAATTGGTATAAAGACTGGTTCACGGTCCGACCGCAGTCCTCAATGGACCAATAAGTTCCTTTGCAAATACATTTCTATTATTTTTCTACCATAGTCCTAGGGTTGATCATGTGCGGGCCGAGCCGATCTTGGAGACAGGACCGAGACCGAAATCTCGATCTTGACATCTAGAGGACCGAGACTGAGACCAACGTTGGCAAAATAAAATGTCTGAGTCGATCTTGCTTGACTCGAGCCAGTCTCGATCTTGGACTGAAATTTTTGGTAAAAAAATTCAGTTGAATTGACCAAAAAAATCACTAAAGTTTTAGTTTTGAACCCGCTTGCTACTCGTCTTCCGTCACACTTCCCTTATGGAACCGATTCAAGTATGGTTGAATACTTTAAAGTCATGAATTATTAGTGTTTTAAGAGTTACGCCATGAATTTCTAGAGTTTTCTTCAAGGTCGAATCGGTCCTAGTCGGGCTTTTGAGGAAAAGCCCGACCTTGAAGAAAAAAAACCACCCACTCGATCTCGGTCCTATTCGGGCCAGACTCGGGCCGGTCTTGCCGGGAATTCGGTCCAACAAGATAAAAAAAAAGTCTTTTTATCACCCCTGCCTAGTCCACTTCCACGTCTACCCTAGCCCACTCCCCCTTCTATAATTCCCTTTTCCAGCCCCCCTCCACATGCTACCTCCCACCAGTCACCACCAGTCCGTCCGCCACCTCCAGTCGTCCCCCTCCACCCGCCACCTCCCACTAGTCACCACCAATCCGCTCGCCATTTCAGCTGCCCCCACCTCCACACGTCCGCAACCTCCCGCCGACCCCGCCTCCTCCCACCAGCCACCACCTAACTTCAGTAGTGGAGCCAACCAACAAGCAATGAACTCACATGTACATCAATCAATATCAACCCACTAAATATATTCAACAAAACAATAACTAGGAGCATTTCGAATGATTTCGGAGTATACCACAAACCATTAAGAAAAGAAACTGAAAAAGATTCAAACTTTAGTATTATTCCCAATGCGAAGGTACATAGATACCCATCATTTTTTGGAGGGCACCAAACTGCATGTCTTTGTAGGCTGTTGTTATATGCTGTTTTTGATCACATGAAGTCCTCTTCAAGTTCCTGCAGTGACTTAGCCGATGATGCAATGTCTTTGTTTGAAGTCATCTTCTCTGCAACCATCAACCCTTTGTAGCTACGGAGCTCTGCTTGTCTCTCCTTTTCCATCCTTTCCATTTCTTCTCTACGTTTCTGCCGAAAGCCACATATGTAACTCAAAATCATTTCTAACATTGATTAATTGTTAAGTATAACGTTCAAAAAAGTGATTGGTTAACATGTTTCAACTTACTTTCTCTCGCAGTTGAAGCTTTCTCTGTGCTCTTTCTGCTGCATTGACTGCCTCTCGCTCGGCTGCAGAAATTTTTATAACAATAGACAGCATGAAATTATCAAAGTGGTAAGTAAGAACAGTCTACACTGAATAAACAAAGGATACGTTTGCTACTTTTTTCATGATTTCAAAGTGCAGACAATGGTCACTAATTTAATGAATTGCATACAGACTACAGAGGCCTCATCACAACTTTCATAAGAAACATATAGCTACTGAAGCTAACAATGAAGAACAGTCACAGACTACAAACCTCTCAAGTCAGGTGTCCTCTCCACTTTTGTCTTATTTAATCTATTGACAATGTCATTGATCCGCTTCTCAACTTTAACTGTCCGAACCTTAAGAATAAATTGTATCAGAACTGAATACCAAAAGAACAAATTTGACAATGTGAGCAACATACAAGACAACAACAAATATATGCGTGAATGAAGTAAGGCTCACATTCTTTGAATTGTGGAAACCGACTTGGCCAACATCCATAGAAGCAGTTTTCTTAAGGTTTGACCAAGGAGTGTACACCACATCAATGTTATTTACCTTGTTACCTGGATGAAAAGCAACCCGTTTAACATAAACTCAATCCCGGACCCAGAAACATCACCAGAAAAGAGGAAAGTGAGATGAACAGTACAGGATAATATAGTCACTTGGGAGTAAACAACTTGCCTTGGATGGAATTTGCTTTAACAAGCTGAGCACAATCCTCCAACAAACCTTCGCTCATATCATCAATCGTCTGACCTTTGTGCATTCGAACATAAACATGAGCAGAAGACATCTTGTCCACATGGAACCTAGAAAAGGTAAATCCTCCATAAGAAGATCTGTCTATGTCTAACCAGAGTAACATCACGCGCATTGGCTGTCAATTAACAGCGAATTAGTCATCTTCACCGTACAAGGAGATACGAAATGGCATTAGCCCGACAACTTTTTCACTAAAATGCAAAAGCCTTATGAGCTATGAAGTACACTACAGACTTACACAGCATAAAGCTGCCAAATTTATGCAAACTCCAATTAATTTATCACTGATGAACTCCATTCTTCTGCCAGTTCATGTACAGAGGACGTTCAGGAAGGAATCCACGCAATAGAAATTGAAAGAAAATCTGATCATTATTTAAGCTGTATTTTCGTTCTAATTTGGGAATGGGAAACCTTCATTGCAAAATAACAAGCAATTTCAGCAAAGTTTCGCACAATCTAGCCCAATTCTCAACTTGTGCACTCCAGTAGAATCCCTAGATACCTAATAGCGATTCAAGGATGCCGAGAAGATCTTGGAAAATAGAAATTAGACCGGGCATACCAGATATCTTCAGGAAAGCCATACTTGATGAGCTCCTCGTTCTCGTGCTTGTCGAGACCCATGAAGATCGTGTAGTCTCCGGCCTCCGGACGAGCTTTGAAGTAGAAAACCATGGTCGATTCTACGAAGTAGAAGAGAGATAGAGGGTAATCTGGTTAGGGTTTGAGGAGGAGGAGGACTCGGCGAATATGAGAGGAAGAGAAGTGGATGGGAATTTGAAGAGAAGAAAAGAATCACCTTGCGTAATTGCGTTTTGCTGTTAAAGGTCCCTGTTTGGGGCATGATGACGTTTTCGTCATAACGCCGTTACTTGTCGATGAGACGCGGGTGGAGATCAATTTTTGCTGAGGTTTTTCTTTATTATTATTAAATCAACTAGGGCTGTCAATTTACTAACGAAACGATAACACGATACGAATACGCACGAAAAATTTTGTGTTCGTGTTTATCTTTGATGACACGATAACACGAACACGATAACACGCTTTTTTTTTCGTGTCGTGTTAGTGTTTAGGTCTTAAAACACGATAACACGTTGAGATATCGTGTGTGTAACGCACGATAACACGAAAACTAATAATTTATATACTATATTGAGTATATTCATATCATTTTACTAAAATATTATAAATTAGAGGAACAAACATTGAATATGAAAAGATTAGGGATCTTTCTCTAATTTTAATATTTTTATAGTATATCCTAGCAAAGCAAGTCAGGAACCTGTTTTTCATTTCATTCAAGCACAACATCTGTCATTCAAGCGCAGCCTCTCTACCATTTCCATAGTTCTCTTATAGGGTTTCACACAACATTCAATCTTACCGTGTTTTTGGAGAAATCTCGTCGGATACGGTAATTCCTTCTTCTACTACTTCAATTCTAGTTGTTTTTCTGCATTCTTATGTCTCTAAAGTTAGTTGTAATGGTCTTCTTCTCCATCTTAGGTCATATTCATGTCCGATCTTGAACCAAGGGGTAAGCGAGGACCATTGAAGTCCACGACACTAACAGAAAAGAAACTAAAGGTACCCTATCGACTGTGTTTCTGACTATGTAAATCTGATTGTGTTAGATCTGTGTTAGATCTGTGTGTTAAATCCGACAGCAGAATGTTGCTGTTAGAAATCTGATTGTGTTAGATCTGTGTAAATATTATGTTTCCACCGTTGAATTGATGAGGGTATACCACCGTTGTTTTCTGGTTCCAGAGTTTTGATTAAATAAACTTCATTAATCATATATTGAGCAAAGTACAAGCAGCACTTCTCATGCCAAATAGATATGATTGGTTAGCAAATAAGAAGTTGTTTTCTGGTTCTAGAGTTTTGATTAAATAAACTTCATTAATCATATATTGAACAAATTACAAGCAGCACTTCTCATGCCAAATAGATATGATTGGTTAGCAAATAAGAAGTTGTTTTCTGGTTCTAGAGTTTTGATTAAATAAACTTCATTAATCATATATTGAACAAAGTACAAGCATCACTTCTCATGCCAAATAGATATGATTGGTTAGCAAATAAGAAGTTGTTTTCTGGTTTTAGAGTTTTGATTAAATAAACTTCATTAATCATATATTGAACAAAGTACAAGCATCACTTCTATGTTCATTCATTAACCAAATATTAACTTACGAATGTTGTTTAATTTTTGGTTTAGCTAAATCATTTTGGTAAATCACGGATGTTGTTTAATTTTTGCAGACAAATAATGAAGATGCTACACAATCTATGCCTATCAATGTTGATGATGACGACACGAATGATTTGGAACTACAGGTTTCTAAACCTATAGAGGCTTCATTTTCAGAAATAGGGTCAAACGATTTGAAAGATAAAGCTCGAAAGGAGATATCAAAGGTATGGACTCAATTAAAAAAAAATGGTGTTGGTAATGAGACGACATGCATACATTGTGGTAAAAAATATGATTATAGTCCCAGAACTGGTACTGGTTCTATGTTGCATCATATGGACGTTTGCTTAAAAAAGGAAACACGGGATGTTGGACAGTTACTTCTTATGGCAAGTAAAGGTCAACTGGCTATGTCAACTACATTTGATCCTTCTAAATTTCGTGAGTTGGTTGAAGCATGAGTAGCTTGAAGTTTCTGTTCGAAGGGTGATGTTTGATTTTGTTTTGGACATATTGTATTGTTGTTTCTGTTATTTAGGTCTTGTTATCGTGCAAACGTGTTATCGTGTTACGACTAAATAGTTATCGTGCTATCGTGCTACGATTTTCCACGATAATTTCGTACTATTGTGTTCGTGTTAATACAAAAAAATTCGTTTCGTGTTCGTGTGGTGTGAATGTGACACGATTACATTTTCGTGCGTATCGTGTTGGACTATCGCGCGTGTCGTGTACTGGAGCACGATAGCACGCACGCACGCACGAATTGCCAGCCCTAAAATCAACTTTTTAAAATTAATAAATAATTATTAATAAAAGTAAATTGTATAATTCATCAGTGTTGTGTATGATGAATAAATGGACGATACCTGAAAAATTATATTTTTACAAATAGGTACTTTATAAAAAAAAAATTGTTAATTTTGGGTACCTCATAAATTATAAATGTATTTACTTTAATATTTCAGTCATGTATCCGTCATGTATATAGTATTTTGTTTCATTAAGCTAACTCTATTTTATTTTACTGTTACTTTTAGGTATCTCTAAGTTACTTTATTGTAGCAATCAAATATATTTATTTTTTATTTATCAAATTGTTATTTGTTTTTTTTGTTACTTTCAGGTACCTAGTTAAAGTAAACACATTTATGACTTTTGAGGTACTTGAAAGTAACAAAAACATTTTAAGGTACTTGTTTGTAAAAACGTGACTTCTAAAATACATAAATGACTTTTATCCCGATGGATGTCCCATAATTCTAGAGTAAAAAAAATTATACATATGTTGAAATATATTTTTTTATCATACATTACACTTTTGTCTCATTTACTAACTTATTCTTAATTACTAATAATACATTTGAATTTTATTAATGTTATTATCGTACTTAAAATCGTTTTAGTGCCCTTTGTCTTAGAACAATCTATCATAAAATGAGTGTCCTAAAACTTAGGGTAAATAGTGTTAAATAACTCAAATGTTTATCAGTTGTTGATAATTGTACTAATTTGTTTGAAATGTTATTATATGTGCAGCAAACATTTGCATGTTGTTATTAAATGTATAGTCTTCAGGGTGTCATTAATTTTTTCCGTTAACATTACTATTTTCTGTCTAAATGACGATTTTGCCCTCATGTTTATCTTCATCTCATCTTCAACACAAAATCATGAATCAAATCTAATAAAACAGTTTTGCGTATGAATTTGAACCACAAAATGCATTTTTGAGTTCAAAATCAACCCAGAACAACATTTATAGGTTTGAAATGACCCAAAAATGTTGTTTTAGGTGAAAAAATAACATGAAACATTATTTCTAGGTTGATTTCGATTTCTGGGTTGATTTAAAATCAAGAAATGTTATTTTGGGTTCGAAATTTAATATACATTTTGGGTTTGATTTAGTGTTGAAGATAAATAAAAGGGTACAACTTCATATAGTTAGTATTTCTGCATGAGGTGGTGGTGTGTTTGTGAGTCAAAATGAGGTCAGTTGGGACGCTCCCCATAATTATAGTATCTTCATATAAATGATATTTTTTCTTAGGGATAAGACATGATGATTATTTTTTGTGGTGTGATAAGGTGAGGTGAGGCGCTTCCAAACGTTGGTAGGTTTAGAATTCCACATTTGGATGACTGCATAATTGCTAACTACATGGAACTTCCAATAATTATAGTATATTGATATAACCAATTGATCAACTTGGGGTGGGTGGTGACAGGTTTTCATGGGAGTGTGACGAAGTAAATTGCGATGTTTCTAAATCTACATATAACTAGTAATTATTCTTGTGATGTTTGGATGGTGGTTCTATTTGAGGTTAGGTCAGTCGCTACATAAATTTTCGGGTGGAGGTTCGGTGGAAAGGAGAATGAAGACGATGGTGGAAACAAATGTGTCTGTTTGGACACATTTATACACACCTTACTCGTGGCAGTCACGATGGAAGGTTAGCTGCTACCAACCTGTGATTGTTAGTCACAAATGAAAGTTGTATAAATATACTTGGTCGATCAAACACATTACCTTCCAAACTGAGCCTTCAATTCCTCCCGTCTTCGTCGGGGCAACCTCTAAACCGTCAACCATTTTCTGTAGAAGAAGCGTACATCATCGATTGAGGTGACTCAAAAATTTCATTTGTTTTGTCGTGATAATTTTAGAATGCATAATATGTTAGAATACATAGATCGTATTTTACTCTTATCGAAATGGTGACTATCGATTTTCATTATGGTGGTCAAATTAGTCTACACTCATGGATTGTTTAGTATATCGACGATAACCACCACTTAAAGATACATCACTCTAACACAGTTAAAAAATGTGTTACCACTGTTTACGAATTTAGTAGTCAGGTAGTTGTCTATCTTCTAATTTGGAACGTGAGTCACGAACTTTATTTAATCACTGATGAAGATGCATTAAAAGAAGTTTTTGCAATATGCGACGAATACATGGAAGTATCCGTCATTCCAAAATTAGAATTCGATGGAGAAGATCAAGAGGAAATTGATGAAGAAGAGGAAATCGGTGGAGAAGAGGAAGAAGACGTCAGTGGAGAAGAAGAAAAGAAAGTCAGTGGAAAAGAGGAAGAAGAAGTCGGTGGAGAAGAGGAATGAGGAGATTTATCCTTGGTAGATGTCTCTGAGGTATAATATCTTACAGATGATGAAATCAATAATGATACTTCAGAGTCGATCCACACGGTAACGACGGGTAACTGGGAATTTATCAATATCGATCCAGTAACATAGACATCTTGACTGCAAAGTTTTTGATGATTTAATATATTCATACATGTATAAGCACATGAGTATTAGAGTTTTAGACTTGCAACAAGTTGTGAAAAATAAATATACGTAGACTCTCCCATGGCCTCATACCGCAAGGTGTGGTATGTTAAACAAAAGGTGATTGAGAAGATGTTTGGAACACATGAGAGTGCATTTCAGCAGTTGTCACAACTAATGGTTGTGATATGTCATTTTGTTCTTGATATCATTTATGACTATGAGTGGAAAAATATACAAACGAAGGAACTATATTAGGAAAGTGGTTCTAGGCTTACAAACTCTCACTTGAAGGTTTCTCACATTGTCGACCATTTAATCAACATCGATGACACACATTTGGATGGAAAGTACACATGCAAATTATTAGTGACAGTGACATACCATGCTCACAATCAAATTTTTTCATTGTGCTTCACCTTTGCAAAGAGTACATGGTTTTTAAAGCGTCTGCACCAAAACGTGACTAATGATCAATGCATGATGTGTATAATATTTGATCGTCATGCAAGTATTAAAATGGTTGTTGTCACCGTTTTCCTAGAACCCTGCACGCTCCATAAATATTAGGCCCATCACTTGGACAACGACTTCAATAAGAATTTTAAAAAGAAATTATCTGAAATGTCATAGATAACATCAAATAAAAAGTTCAACAATGCTAACAAGGGCAAGTTTAGTCAATGGTTAGCCAATTGTAGGGATTTCAGCCTATGACGTCAAGCGTACGATGGTGGATATATATATATGATGTTATGATAACAAATAAGTCAAACTTCTTCAACAAGATTTTGATAGGAACTTGGTCATTACATGTAACGACATTAGTAGATGTTACATTTAAAAGACTAAGCATGTACGACTCGATATGAAAATGAGGTAGTTATGGAAAATGTATTTCTTACGAAAGTGAGATAGTTATTGACTGCCACTGAGGAGTCCGATTAGCCTTTTGAAATGGATACGTACTCATACGGATTAAGAACGTGTGTGGTAACAACTATCGTGTAACCTTACAACAAATGTCATATGACTGCGGTGAATGGACATTGTTTCGACTATCATGTAAACACTCCATAACAATAATCCTATTCACAAATACGAATATGAAATTGTATGATGATCCTAATATTGGTGTTCATTACTACATGCGGACATATATCATAATCATATTCGTGGCTAGAGTGAAATGGTCCAACAGTAAGGTGTGATCCGCAAATGTTAATTTCTCCACGTGGATACAGAAAATTAAGAATTAACAATGTGATGGATTCTAGTAGTACACCAAGACAAAATAAATGTGGTTGAATATGACATAACAAAAAATATTTTAAATAGTAATGTAGATACTGATGTAACTATAATTATTTAGTATCGTTGAGTAAGTTGAAGAATATTTCACCAATCTATACCTCAAATCAAAACTATTTACCTAAATAACCTCCATTTTGAATCAAATACAAAAGCATACCTACCTGCGACTCCCATTCGCGGGTGGAAACCCGACCCGTGAATGGGAGTCGCGGGTAGATATTTTTTTTCTTTCCGCCAGTTTCACCCGCGACTCCCATTCGTGGGTGAAACTGACCGTTAGTTCCACCCACGACTCCCATTCACGGGTGGAAATGCTGTTTATTTTCTCAAGGAGGTGAGAAAGAGAAGAAGACATGCGTTGTGATAAGGGGAACTAAAAAGGAAATGTGAACCCCTGCGTGATGAAGATAGGCGTGGTAATACTTTTCATATTAAAATATATTTTGTTTCATAATTAATTACTTTTCTAGAGTTTTTAATATAATATTTTTTATTAAAAATATGAAATAAAGATAATTGTTTTTATTTTATATGTTTAATACAAATATTATATTAAAAATTTATATTTTTCCTATTAATTTCCCAATTGTTTTAGATTTTTCTAGTATTTTAAAAAATAATATAGTTTTTTTTATTGAAGTGATGAAGGGAAATTAATTTTAGGAATTATTAAATAATAATAATAATAAAAAATTGTAGCATTTCAAATGAAAAGTCCAAGAATACATGTGGGGTCCACATTTCCTTTTTGGCATAGTTATCATAAACGGGTCGGCGGTCCGACCGGGAATCGGACCCCTGTCCGGTTTGGTTCAGTTAAAAAATCGTTTTATAAATGAACAGTGTTTGAACCAGGTTGAACCGGACGGTTTTTGGAAAACTGACCGGTTTCCATTTCACTTTTTGTTTTTAATATATATATTTAAAGGTGGAAGAAAGAAAAAAACAGTGTTTTGTTTTAAGAGTGAAAATTTAAATAGACTTGGTTCTAAAATATATTTTTTTTAATTATTTTTTCTATTCTACTTGACGTCCAAATTACCTTAAAAATATTTTTTTTTTCAAAATATTTATTTTATAATTTGCATCCTATAGTATATATTATGTTGCAAAAGAATATAAAACGACACATAATATATAAATAAATCAAGAAAAAATAAGTAGATGAAATAGACAAATTGTAAAAACTTTTAAAAAGTGATAACATTTGGAAAAAAATAATATTAAAGATAAATGATTAAAATACCTTTCAAACAAATATTAAAAAAATGTTTGTAGGTTTTAATTTACAAGACTAAAAGTACATAATTATAAGAGAAATTGAAAACAAGGTTAGAAACAAACATAATATGATACAAAAAAGAGTCATTAAAAAGAATGAAAAAAATCTATACAAAATTATATATATAGTTTTTTTATGTTAGTATATCATGTATTTTTTTCATCACTTTTCTAAGGTTTTATAAATTTTCTAGGTTCACTGCTAGGTTTAAACCTATTGTCATTGTGTTTGATTTTGACACTATTATTGTGTATTGTGTTGAGAATTGAGAGTAATGTGTGTTTGAAATTGAAACTATGTAGTTTGTGTGTGAGAGACTATGTAGTTTGAGGTAATTATGTTTGTGTTTGAAACTATGTATGTATTTTAAGTTTTCAGTTTTTTCCCCTTGTGAACAGTGATCCGCACACTTAACCGGGTTGGATCGGTCGAACCATGAATCGACTCCCTCGCCGGTTCGATGGCCGATCCGGTTCTAATAACTATGCTTTTTGGTTCCCCTTATCAGCACATTTGTCTTATCTTCTTTCTAAAATTCTTGAGAAAATAAAAAGCAGTTCCACTCGCGAATGAGAGTCGCAGGTGGAACTATCGGTCAGTTTCACACGCGAATGGGAGTCGCGGGTGAAACTGACGGAAAGAAAAAAATACCCACCGCGACTCCCATTCGCGGGTAGTGTTTCCACCCGCGAATGAGAGTCGTGAGTAGGTATACTTTTGTATTTGATACAAAATTGAGGTTATTTAGGTAAATAGTTTTGATTAGAGGTATAGATTGGTGAAATATTCTTAAGTTGAAATGTAATGTTATTTGTTTAATTATAGTTGTAATTTATTTATTTTAATTTTTTGGAGATGGTTCAAAAAAATTACATATCTAAATAAGAGTGTTTTAGGTACCCGAAAAATCTTTTTTTTTTTTGTTGGGACAAACTAAAACATATGTGAAAAAATAAGATTCAATAATTACATAGCTTATAACATTAAATTTTAACTTAAATGCAATTAAAAATATAAAAAGTTGTAAAAAAAATAGATATCTAGTGAGTGATTGTCACAAATATATTTTTATTTTATCATATTCGTGTGTGATAGTCGAGGTGAAATTTAAGAGACGTTTCGCCCGTGACTAGGAGATAGGGCTGATCATGGGCGGTCCGGTCCGGTCCTGAAGGCAAGACCGAGATCGAAAATTCGGCCTTGCCTTCTGGAGGACCGAGACCGACCTCGGCCAAAAAACTCGACCGAGTCGGTCTTCCTTGACTCGGGCCGGTCTCGGTCCTGGACCGAATCTGCCCCCCCAAAAAAAACTGAATTTGTCCAAACTCCAAATACAAATAACAAACATACAAAGTACAAAATACAAATCAACCAAGTAACAAACATACAAAGTTCTAAACAAAGTTCATTTTCTCCCAACATTACATAAAAGTTACAACAATACCATACAATGATCAAGATACATTAATGGAATCAAAGTTTGCGTAAGCCGTAGCCCGTAACCATGTTTCCCTAGTCATCATAATCCAAATTAGACAACGGAAAGGTTTGTGCCAACTCCAATGTCACCTCAGCAGATTCTGCAATTATAAAGAATAGTATAATACAATTGACTAGTACAATACAATTGAACTAATTGATGATTTGAGTACAATACAAATATTAAGATAAGTATCTGACTCTTCTTCGGTATCAATGTCAAGTGTTGAACTAGTTGAAGATTTGAGACAATCACCTGTGCAAATTAGTGCTTCAACTATACCTGCTGAGAGTGAGCTCCGAAACTTATCCAACACGTGCCCTCCAGTACTAAAAGACTTTCAGATGCTACTGTCGAGACTGGAATTGCTAAGACATCTCTTACAATTGCTGATAAAATGGGATATCGTGCAGCATTCAACTTCCACCAATTTAAAATGTCAAAATAAACTCTAAGAGTCTCGAGATCTTCCCTTAAATACTTCTCTAATTCCGATTTCTCATCACTAATTTCTTGCTGCACACTTTTACTCAAGAACTTCATATCCAAATAATCTGCGGACGCATTACTAATCTCTGCATGCGAAGTAGTAATTTTGCTGACTGCATTATGATCCTCTGACATAGCTTTTTCTTTCTCAAAATGCGTTTCATACTGCCGATACAAAGACTCCAACGTCAAATTCAATTTGTCTTTCAATTGAGCAGATATTGTTATATCATAATGATAACACTCGTCAATCATCCATGACACATATATCAATTTACGCCTAGGATCAAGTACAGCAGCTACAAACAACAACATATTAAGACTCTTCACAGTCCCCAATATTTGTCATGTTTTTTCTTCATCTTTGCAGCCATGGTAGAAAATCTAGCATCTTGCAAACGTTCACTAATTTGCATTGATATCTTACACACTTCAGTCATGCAATTGTTGCTAGTAGCATAAGAAGAACCAGAAACAAGTAGAGTAGCATCATAGAAAATTCTAAGAAAGGGCAAAACTGACCCAGCAAAATCCCAATCTTCATCAGTAGGAACTCCTACACCACTACTAAGCTCCAACACATACTTCGAGTTAGTTTTCCCTTCCAGATATTCAAATGCTTTTCTATACTTGATAGCAGTCTCTAACATATTAAAGGTGGAATTCCACCTTGTTTCAACATCCAAACACAAATTTACTGTCCAAACCAACTTTTCATGTTCAACTGCATCCTTAAACTTCTGTAACCTAGCTGGAGATCCTCTCCAAAATCTAACTGCTGTACGGATTCTGCTAATAGATACAGTGATATCCTTTAACCCATCCTTCACAGTAAGATTAAGAACGTGTGCAGCACACCTAACGTGAGAAAATTCCCCTTTAAGTATGGTTGTGTTCCATACTTGAAACCTTCTTTTCAGATGTTTAACAAGAACATCATTAGAACTAGCATTATCAACAGTGATAGTAAGTACTTTGTTAATACCCCACATAACCAAACATCTTTCAATAACTACACCCATCGATTCAGTAGTGTGGCTAGCAACTTGACAAAAGTTCAAAATTTTCTTATGCAACTTCCAATCAGGATCAATATAATGAGCAGTCAAAGACATAAAACACTGATTTTTAATGGAGGTCCATGTATCAGTCGTAAGACAAACCCTTTGTTGTGACACAAGAAAATACTGTGTCAACTTCAATTTCTCTTCATTGTACAAACTAATACAATCCCGTGCAACAGTTAGACGTCCAGACAATACAACTTTTGGGTTCAAGGATCTTACAAACCTTTTGAAACCCTCATTCTCAACTAAGTTAAATGGTTTTTCAATCTCAATTATCATCTTTGCTAGTTCCTTACAAGCTACTTTGTTATCAAACTTCCATGACGCTTCACTACTAGCAGCAGAGGTAAATGAAAGAGTCTTTTGCTTTTTATCTTGGACTCTATGTGGATTAAGTTTGCATCTTTCAAGATGGTGGTGCAAACCACTAGTTCCTTGAGCACTACTATAAGCAAAATCTTTTCCACAATAGTTACAAGTAGCTCTACTAGTTGAAGCATGTCTCACAAAATGTTTCCAAACAGAGGATCAAGTTTTACCTCTAATAGTTGCAGCACTTGCAGGTGGTAGACTTGCAGTTTCAGTGATTGTCGGTGCATCTACTAATGGAGTTGGAGTTGACCCAACATCACTTGGAGTCGGGTGCGAACTTGGAGCATCAGATTCACACTCACCCACCAAAGTCATCTACATAATCAACAATTCAGTGTTTATGTAATCTACAATGACTAACCACTCAAGAACACAATTCAGTGTTTATGTAATCTACAATGACTAAGCACTCAAGAACACAATTCAGTCACAATGACTAAGCCAGATTTCAGTGTTCCAGTAATCTACAATGACTAAGCCAGATTCACGCCAGAATATAATGGCTAAGCCAAATTTCAGTGTTTCAGTAAATCCCTAAACCGAAGTAATCAATTCACGCCTTTCTTATCGTTTTTCAGTCTCTAATCTAGCATCTACTTGTTTCAGTGTTTCAGTCCCTAAATCCCTAAACCGAAGTAAATCCCTAAACCAAAGTAATCAATTCAGGCCTTTCATATCGTTTTTAGTCTCTAATCTAGCATCTACTTGTTTCAGTGTTTCAATCCCTAAATCCCTAAACCTAAGTAAACAATTCAGTAAATCCCTAAACTGAAATGTGAATCCCTAAACTGAAATGTAAATCCTTACCTTCGAGTGGCGACGACCGAAGGAGCTGGAGCTGGACACCGACTCGACGACGAGCCGACGACGAGTCGACGACACCGACTTGGCGAGCTCGAAGGAAGAAGAGTAGAGATGAAGAGGGAGGCTGCCTCTGTCTAGGGATGTAGAGTCGCAAGAAGGCAGAAGCTATAATGGAAAGGAAATGACTTCGCTTGGCCGCTTGCCTCTGTTATGTTTAGGGTTTAGGGTTTTTACTTTAGTTTGCACTAATTTCGGGCCGGGCCGGTCCAAACCGGGCTTTCGGGAAAAAAAGCCCGAGACCGAGACCGACCTTGAAGAAAAAAAACCGCTCACTCGGTCTCGGTCCTAGTCGGGCCGGTCTCAGACCGGTTTTGTCGAAAATTCGGTCCTATAGCCTAGTAGGAGAGGAGTTCACTTAATCCTTATTTGTGACTGTTAGTTATAGTTAAGTATACTTTGATCTTGGCCAAAAAAAAAAAAAAAACCTGCTCACTCGGTCTCGGTCCTAGTCGGGCCGGTCTCAGACCGGTTTTGTCGAAAATTCGGTCCTATAGCCTAGTAGGAGAGGAGTTCACTTAATCCTTATTTGTGACTGTTAGTTATAGTTTAGTATACTTTGATCTTGGCCAAAAAAAAAAAAAAAAAAAAGTATACTTTGATAATTATTTTTTATAATATCGGATATTTTTGAAAGAAAAAAATTTATATATGGTAGGAGTCGGGGAATAGTGACACTGACACATTTGAGGCGAACGGGTGAGGCTAACTCCATCCATCCGTTGCCCAAAGAATTCTTGTACCACCGTCGCCTGCGTCTATGACCAATTAGGCTTAGATGCAGGCGCGTCCATGCAATCTACTCATCGTCAGCTAGCTCCGTTGAACTTGATTGTTCTCACCTTCAAATCCGTCCCAAAGAGCATATTCTGTGAAATGTTGCGGCTGTGGAAGTGGTACCAGACCTGCTTGCAGGTATACCCAGTGAGGATGCAGATCGTCAGCTCGGGATTGATTTGGGGAGTCGGTGATATTGCTGCACAGACCGTAACTCACTTGACGACGAAGAGGAATCTTCCACTCAAAGTTAGTGTAAGTTGTCCAGGAAATGCCCTAAATTCTGTCATTGATGCAAAGCGTAATCATTGTTTATTTTGTTTTTAATCTGATAAGCATCCTTTGGCCCAAAAAATAATAATTTGATAAGCATCCGCCATGCTTCTTGGATTTCAAGTGTTGGTTATTGTAGTTGGCCTCCCGTTGATGTTATATCTTGCAGTATGTTAGATAACATAATCATTATCTTTAACCTGCATATGTTAGTCTCTTTGCAAAGGCCTTTTTTGAGTAGCTCCGGTTCTCATGTATATGTTGAGTTCGTAAATTGATTGGACCATCCTTGATAGTTAGGGAAAGCAAAAGCGTAAATGCTGGATGCAGTTTCTTATGGATATATTATTTGTAAAACGGAAAGGCTACTATCATATGGAAGTTGGCCAGGGTATATTAAAGAACCAAGAACATTAATTTCTTCACCATTGCTCAGTGGAGGTCTTGCCTTGATAGATTTTTCCAGGTTATATATATTGGTTGCAAACTAGTTAAAAAGGTCACATTTTCTTGATTGGAAACTATGAACGTGAGGTTTTCCCTTGTTCGTTTTCAGTGTAGGGACTGTATTGCTGATTATTCAGTGTAACAAGATGCCTCATCATCTCAAAGCATTTAGGTTGTTATTTTCTCTGATGGAGCTTATCAATGTGCATGTAATACTACTGAGTTTTGTCAAGGTTTACCATAGGAGTAAAACTTGAAGATAATGCTCAATTGAAGCTATTTGTCCTTTGAAAACGCAATCACTTCTCCTTCATCATATATATTTTATATCTCATGCATTAATTAAAAAATCTGTTGGAGCAGATTGTCAGGGAGAACAACATTATTCAGCTTCAAAATGCCTAGGGTTTCTTCTCTGAAATGAAATACCGGAAGTTTTGTCAAAGAAGATAAATCTTGAGAATGGAACTTTGAGAATTATTCTTCAGCTCTAGCGTGAACTTTTTTCAGGATGAGCTGAAGGTATTTTTGATGCAACAATGTTCAGTAGAGAGCAGAACTGTTGAGCTGTTTATGATATTTTAAAACTTTATTTGTTCCCCCTTATGCTATCTGCATCTAGACTGCAACCTCTCACTATCAGGCACAACAATCATTTTGACATAGCTTATGTTCCTTGTTATTGATCCTTTTTTTGGTTAAAAGAAAATTTATTTATGAATCCCTTGTGAAATTTTTGTAATCTGTTTGTTGTGCATAGTGACCCACAGTCTTGCATACTGAGTTGTCTCGAGCATTATTGACAGAGCACACTAATGTCACCTTGCATGTGCAAATCTCTACCAAATTTGCCTGTTTAACTAATTATTATGACACTTGTATTCATTTAACTCTTTCACTGTTACTGTTAGAGAAAGGGCCAGTCCAAGTATTGGAGTAGCCTATAACCTTGGATGTATATGCATTATTAAGCCTTAAAAATGATCTGGTCTTGCTGTATCTGCTTGTGAAACAGATTACATCCTTTCAAGATCCACTATACTAAATCCCATGGTTTCATAGTTCTGATGTTATTGACTATATACATTATGATGCCAACTAAAATTTCAAGGAACTTGCTGGCATTATTGCTCATTACAGTATAAAGACTGGAACTGAAAATTAATTGGAGACGAGTGGCTACTACTAGCTTGTTTGAGCTTGGATTCGTTGGACCTGTGGGCCATTTCTGGTATTTCTGTACTTCTTCTGGATTTACTCGTGTTCTTCTCCTACATGGGTTTTGCTTTGGGGACAAGTCATCCTCAAGTAAAGGAAGATGTGAAGAGGGATTTCCTTCCTGCAAATTTCAGATTCATCCCCGTCAGGTATCAGCTTCTGTACGTTAACACCTTTTGTTTATTTGATAGATGCTTCTTATCATGGGTCGAGCAGCAAAAGGATGCTCCCTGGAAGCAACGGCTTTCTTCCTTGGTTCCCACATATGATAAGAAAGGCCATGGTCAATGATTCAATCCAATTGTCTTTGAAGTTTGAGAAGAATGAGGAGTGAGTTGTGTAATCGTCTGTCTATGATTGTTTTTAGGGTTAGACAATTTCCTACGAAACACGATAACACGATGCGGATGCGTACAAAAAAATCGTGTTCGTGGAAATATATGACAAAACGATAACACAAATAAGATAACATGAAAGTATTTTCGTGTCGTATTTGTGCTTAGGTATGAGAACACGAACTTTTGTTTTGCCAACTTGAATTTTTTTTTAAAAAATATTTTTATAAACAAGTTTCATTTAATAGTTTTTAAAAGATTACTTAGATATTTAGTTTCTAGAGTGTTAATTCTACATTAAAGACTCGTGAAATCTGATATTTGAATTGTTAATTCTTACTATGAACAATTTATTATTTTGATATTTTCTTAAATTCTTATATGTGAAAATATAATTGATTAACTTAAGGCTACACGATAACACGACATGAACACGCATGAAAAATTGTGTGTCGTGTTCGTGTTGAGGAACATGACATGATAAGCTTATCGTGTGTGTTTGTGTTTGGTAAGTGTCACACGATAAACGTATTGATACTTACGTAAGCACGATTTACCACCCCTAATTACTTTGTTGTTCATTTGGATTAGGAAGAGATTGCTGTGATATATACATACTCATTACCATTCGACGACATTTAGATTCTTCATTTTCCTTCATCTTGAAGGACCCTGTATCCTTTGTTCTTATCATTAGGGCTGAGAAAAAACTGATTCGGACCGAACCGCACCTTTCGTGAATTGTACCGATTTTAAACCGGTTAGAATGAATCGGTTCACAAAACAAACATTTTTTTAGTAAAGTTATGGAGCGATTCAAAAAAGGTATAAAAAACCGGTTCACATATGATAAACCGAGCCACTTTTTGAATCGATTTTAATACATTATTGTTTAATTTAATAAAATATCTAATAAACTAAGTAACCTAAATAGTAAATCCCAAATTTCATTCGAGCTTTCCTTAGGCAGCAGCAACAATGGAATGGCGTGAAGGAGGTTCATGGACCCCTTCGTTGGTCTGATTGTCAATTTCTTCTGTAAGATCAACCAGTACCCTTCCTTCCTCCCATTGTCTATTTCTTCTGTAACTACAACTACAACAAAACCTTTCAGTCGAACAGAGAGGACGCACACCACTACTAGAATGATCAAGCAACTCATCAATCAGCAACATCTAATAGTGAACAATCTGTTAGTGGAAGCTAAGAAAACGATGAAGAAAATGAATCGTTTTAGTCATGACAGTATTAGGAATGAAGAATTATTCAGGTTATGGTTATCGTTTTTGTCAAGACAGTGTTATGGATATGTAATGTATTGTATGCAAAAATTATGATATTGGTATGTAAACTATTCAGGTTATGGTTATTGTTGTATGATTAGGATTATAATATAAATTATTATTGCTTTTATTAAAAAAAAATTCATTTTCACGGCTCATATGAAACGAGCCGTGAAAATATGAATTAAAAAAAAATTAATTCATTTTTCACGGCTCAAACGCAAATGAGCCGTGAAAAATGAACTATTTTTTTAATTCATATTTTTCACGGCTCAAATCCAAATGAGTCGTGAATAATAAGGGTTTTAAAAAATAAAATTATTGCGGCTCAACTCAAAAGCGCTGCGATAATTATTTTCGCGGCTGGTTTGAGTTTGGGCCGACAATTATCACGGCTGAATTGAAATTGAGTCGTGATAATTGTCCCGACGCTTAATATTACGGCTCAAAATCAATTGAGCCGTGATAAATTAACGGCTGGATTTTTCAGCCGTTAAAAATACCATTTTTGGCCGGTAAACACCATCTCTCCCGTAGTGTCACCCGACGCCTTCCCTCTCCGCTGATTGGATAACCGAGAATCATAACCATAACCAGTTACGACCACTGAACAAACTTGGTTGACGAACATGGTTTATGCACAGCTACTGTAGCGGCTTGTCAAGCATTTGACAAACTCGGCCACACCATCCATTTCAACTAGGATTTGTCCCATGGACACACGAGCAACCCAAACCGTAGGATTTCCTTTTCCTCTTCCCATTCTTACTTCTGTAGGTTTCCCGGTTTCTTGAAATCCACTGTTTTGGTTTCCGAGTAAGTAACCTTTGTCGATTGCTTTGGCGAAAATTAAATTTTGAGTCTAGTTTCCCGTCGTTAGCGGCTTAGCTAATTCTCTCGTGTTACTCATTAGTGTTTTTTTTCGTGTTAATCTGCTGCCCAGCTTCTCTGATGCATATTAGAAATACACACCACCAATTGTGTAATTGGGGATGAGGTTAATTAAATTACTAGACAGAAGAGGAAAATGTCTTCTACTCCCTGAACTAAACCTTGACGGAGAACGCACTCAAGTTTATATGTATATGGGCTTTATTTATCTGGTCTGCGATGGGTTTGTTGTATATGTATAAACACGATAAAACACGATTAACTAATCGTGTCTAATCGTGTCGTGTATACCTGTGACACGAATAAATACACGGTTAACTAATCGTGTCGTGTCTAATCGTGACACGTTCAGAAAATATATAAAATTAATGTTTTTCGTGTTAATCGTGTCGTGTAACGTGTCATTTCGTGTTTAATCGTGTAAATTCGTATCAGTCATGTCGTTCTTAATCGTGTCGTGTCGTATCATGTCGTGTTAATCGTGTCATATCGTGTCGTGTCTATCCGTTATGTTTTTCGATTTTTAATTTCCAAGAAAGTTAATCGTGTCTCGTGTCGTGTCACGTGTGATCTGCTACTTAATCGTGTCGTGTTCGTGTCTGATGTTTTGAGACACATTTAGAAATTATCCGTTTAGACACGAAACCTGTTAAGACACGACACGATTAATAACACGATACGATTAGACACGACACGATTGCCCTAGTGGTCAGTCTTAAGAGTAAGATGCTGTTCATTATCTTTTCATTTCTGAGACTCGAACCTCAAACCTCTAGGTAAGAAAATTTGTCCATGTAACCTTATATTCTGAAAGCTTGTCCCTTCCAATGAAGTAAACTTTATACGAGAATCTTGTGTTTGTTTTTTATTCCATGGATGGATGGGATATGACCCAGCAATCAAAAACACTTCCTTCCTTCCATCTTGATGGGCCTACGAGCTCCACTCACACGGTATGCCCAAATGCTTCACCCATGAAGAGGGCCCAAAGACATCACCTTAGCTCATAAACGAGGGTCACCTCCGTTATACGATGAAAGGTGAGGAATCACTTGCTAAATAGGCATTGCCTTTCTCATACGGAAATGTGACAGGCCTTAATCTAGGTGCCGCCTGATGAGGGACGTGACATAACAGTCATCCCTCCAACCGGTGATGTGACCCCGTTCCGTTTCCCAAGTTGATAATGAGTGACCATGATTAAGACATTTAACCACGGGTTAACTCTTCCTATAAATAGTAACTCATTTATTACTATTGAGCATTCTACCAACCTCACACAGTGCATTTATTACTCCTAAACTCCCGGACTAATTTAAGATTCAGAGAGGAAACGAATGGGAACACTCGGGGTTTTCCCTTGTGTAGGTTTTGGGATATTTTAGGAGTGACGCCACATATACTTGAGCAAAACGTGATCCAACACATCTCTTCCCTATTTCACCCTACAAGATAGACTAGAGGAGAGGGAATGTTTCCTCCTTTGAAGTTGACATGCATGATTTATTTTGATGGTGTTTGATTTCTCGAAACACAGTCACTACATCCATCCATCCATCAGTTCGTCGGTCTCTGTTGCAGACAATAAAAGAGAAGTGAAGTGGGACATGGAATTTCTCGACCATACATCACTCAGCACCCACCTCGGATCCATCCTACTTCCTTCTCCTCCTGTCCTCCACTTACCATTTCCATTTAGGGTTTGGGAATATGGAACTTCAAAAACACAAGAAGAAAGAAGAACAAAAGGATATATAATATGCTTTAGAGAGCGTCAACCCTACAATACCACTCAATCTACTTAATAAGTAAAAGCAGTACTACTCAAATTATAAAAAGAAAACAGTTTTTCTTAACTATAAAAAGATTAGGGAATTAATTAGGGTTTAAATTAAATTCTACGTGTCTTTAGTAATCCAAATTATTCATCTTTTTATTTAGTTATTTAGAAGATGTTCAAATGTTTTTTTTCTTCATTTTGAAGTGTCACTAAATAATAGGATATCAATACCATTTTGCCTCCTAATTTTTTTAGCACATTTTAAGAGTTCACTTTAATGTTTGGTTTTGAAAATTGCTTTTCTTAAGGTTTGACCATGTTTTAACTTTTCAAAACTCATTTGGAACATATTAAAATAAATTGAAGTGTTTAATTGTAACATCTTAAAAATATTTTGTTTTTTTACAAATTAAAACATAAATGGTTAAGTTTGAATAATTGACAAAATAAAATAAAAAAAAAACTCAAAATATAATGAAACATTATAGGGCAAATTCGTTTTTTTTTGGTCAACTGCAAAATCGTATTTTACTGTTCAAAAAATTGAACATATATTATTTTCATATCACTCTCTTCTTCTAACCAACCCTACATATATTTTGGTGAGTAGTCTCTACTTATTTCCGTTCGCTACGCTCCCGAAAGAGGATCGAGACAGAAAGTGCAAATAAAGCAAAAGAAGATTATGTTAAAGTGGGTACCCAAGTGAAGATAAGTAGCATGGTTGTTTGGTCCCTAGAGATACACTAGATTCACTAGATAGAAGCTAATTCCATCAACTACTACTACTACAAATGACAAAACAAATAGCAAATAAAAGGGAGATTATGACTTTCCATTTGGAATTCTAATGAGAAAATGTAATTTCTTTTATGTTATAAAATGATATTGTTTATAAATCTTCATATGGAATCTAATGAATTAAAAAAATGGTATAATTTATGTAGTGATGATAATTTCTTCAACACGACATGAATAATTATATAAAAAATGTTTGTTGAAGGATATGACATACCGATAAAATAAGATAATTTTCGTGTTATGTTCGTTTGTGCTAGTAAGTCTGGCATTTGATTTTTTTTTTAACAAGTCTTATTTAATAGATTTTAAAATTTTAATTAATTGTTTAATTTTTAGAGTATGTCAATTTTACATTAAGGGCTTGTGAAATATGATGTATGAATTCATAGTTATTATTACTATGAACAATTCTTCATTTCGATATTTTCTTACAAATCTCTTATGTGGATGTAGAATTGATCAACTTAACACAACATGAATATGGATGAAATTTTACATGTTATATTCGTGTTTATAAACATGACATGATGAATTTATCGAGTTTGTTCATGTTTAGTAATTCTAACATACAAACTTGTTGATTTGTTGATGTTCGTTCTGGAAAATCTTATTTTTATTTATGAACAAGTCTTATTTAATAACTTTTAAAACTCCAAATAATTGCTTAATTTTTTGGGTATGTAAATATTACATTAAGGACTTGTGAAATCTAATGTTTGAATTCACAATTAATTAGTATAAGCAGTTCATCATTTTGATATTATTATTAGCTTATAAATCTCGCATATGGAAGTAGAATTAACAAACTTAACACACCATGACATGAAAACAGGACACGATAAATATATCGTGTTTTGTGAGTTTAACACGATAAACTTATTGATCGTGTGTGTTAGCATTGGAAAGTCTGACTTTTATGTATTTTTCTAAACAAGTCTTATTTAATAACTTTTAAAAATTCAACTAATTGTTTAAATTTTAGAGTATTGACATTTTACATTAAGAGCTTGTGTTGTGAAATTTGATATCTGAATTCGTAATTACTACTATAAACAGATCATAATTTATATATATTACAAATATCGCATGTGAATGTGTAATTAACTAATTTAACATAACACAATATAACGAAATGAATACATGCAAAAAACAAAATGTATGCCGTGGTAATTCTTGCACAGATAAATTTATTAATATGTATTATAGCATGTACATACGTCTAATAAAGATAAAGATGACTATTTTTTTTATAGTTGTTTATACTTTATATACTCCATATTTTATGCCATTAAGAATGAAATAAATTAATAAGGATTTATCTTAATTTTATTATTATTTTTTAAATAAAAATGATTATAATTTAAAGAATAAATTGTCAATTTTATAATTTTTTTTATATTTGTTTCTAAATTTGATTATCATACTCGTACCTAGTTATTTGTGAAATGGGCCGGGTTTCGAGTTACTTTGTTAAATGTTTGTTTAAAAAAACAACTTTACAGTCGCATACTAATTAGTAATTAGTATAGATGACATACTTTACATTAATGACTACAAATTATGTTTTCTTTAATAGTATGTACGTCTTAATTACTACAAATTATTGTTTTTTTTTAAAAACTAAATATGTATAATCTATCTATCTATCTATATCTATATATTAATTTGGTTATAATGCATATAGATATAATGGTGACAAATAAACTTTTTGATACATTTTCTCACTACTAATGTCATAATAATTAATTTTATTTAGTCCATGTCAAACATACAAATCTCACTGCTAAGTGGCATGTCATGTAAATCACTTAAAAATTCTCCAAAAATTCTCATTCACTCTCAAGACAAGTTACAAAATCTAACATTTTTTTTGTTTATTTTTACATGTATATTTATGATTTTATCTTAAATATATTGTATTTAATGAATTTTATAAAATACTAAAATACATAATATTATATTTGATGGATAATAAGTATGAACATATAAATATTTGCAATTAAAAATTAAATAGATTAATCATAAATTTAGATTAGTAAATAATATTTTTTGTCAAATTGCATATCAACATTGTTTAGCTTATTATAACTAAAATTGTAATATATATTTAGCATACGAGTAATAATAATAATAATAATATGAAGATAATGTTTTTACATTTTTATATAAGTATATAAAACTAATAGAAGTGATAAAACCATACTAGTTAAGTTAAAAGTATTATATACACAATAATATATATTAAAAGTATATGAAAAATATTTTTATATTGATAGAATTAATATTTTATAAATAGAAAATAAATATAAATTTATTTTTAGATATTTTTACCATCATTTTCATTCACATATTAAAGAAATAAAAGTGACAAAACCACAAAAAATAACTTAAAATTATTAACTAATATTGTCTTAATATTACCACGGTTGCTTTTCAATAATCATTCATGTATTTTTTTAATTAGTTTTATAACTAAATAAACTTTATCTTGATTTTATTTAATAGAATTATAATATTAAAATAAATAAAATAATTTATATTATACACAAATATTAATACGTTAATATTATTTATAAATATACCTTATTTTTTTATTGTATAATACTATAATATTAAGTTAAATTTTTCTTAATTAAAAATAAATTTATAAAATAAAAATATAATAAATAATAAGTGAATTATGCGAATTTTTTCAAAATCTGTTTATTTTAGAAAAAAAGTTGAAAAAGTGAATATCAAATTTTTTTTTTATAAATCTGTATATAGGCGCGACCTGGGGATGCGCAGTTTGACGTAGGGTTCTTTTTAAAGAACCCTACGTCTTCTTCGTCCGCATCCCCGCCTCCAGAGCTCCCCGACGCCCTCGCCTCCTCTCCAGTTGTCGACGCCTCCGTCTCCAGCCTCGCCGTCTGCATCCTTCCCGCCTTGCCAGCTGCAGCCTCGCCGTCGCCAGCTTCGGCCTCGTCTCGCCAGCTGCAGCCTCGCGGTCCCCTCGCCTCGCCGCATGGAGCAGTTGTTTCTCCTGGGCAAACCTTCCATAGCGTCCATCTCGTTATGAATACGACTGGATTTTCTTCTACCGCGCTTTGTCCTCCACCTATCCGGATCATGAGTGTACTTTGGAAGATCAAACTGTGGCCAACAATAATCGTCTGGTATTGGTTGAAAACATGGTGAGTATGCTGCTAGACGTGCATGATTCGAATATAGCGGATCAACATGAGGAGCCCATTACATCCCTGCCTTAGTGAGTGCTGTCATTCCATGTGCACACGGGTGATGATATATTTGCCATAACCCACACTCACATGTTTGCTCAACCACGTTAACCGTATAATTCCCGGGAGTGGTCCAACCGACACCTTGTACAAATCTACCAATATCACGGACTTGGAAAACACCGTGTTCTCGACTGAACTGGGCCACTTGCATCCTGCCAAGTTGTTTCTGTGCGCGAGAAATGGTCTTTTGGACAACGTCCGACCACACCTTCGACTCCTCAATGGCAACCATTGCTTCGTGTCGACGCGTGAAGATGTACGTATTGGATATCCAATAAGTTAGTTTGACTAACTCAGTCAACGGCAATGCCCTTGCGCCTTTCAAAACGCCGTTAAACACTTCAACCAAGTTCGTGGTCATGTTTCTATACCACACTCCTCCATCGTACGCTAATGCCCATCTCTCAAGGGGTATGTTGGATATCCAATCCCTGTACTTTCCATCATGAATCGCCAATAGATTAGCATACCAAACATCAAACTTACGTTTATCAGGTGTACTTGCCATTATGTAAACCTGTTTTTTCAGGATAACACTTTTGAAGGCGTGATTGAAATTACTTGTTATGTGCCGTGCACAAAAGCGATGTGTTCCAACACCGTATTGACAATATACAGCCTCGACCGCGTTAATTATTGCCCTGTGCCGATCAGACATTAGACATACATATCGATCCTTGGTTACGTTATCCCTCAGATGCTGTAAAAACCAGTTCCAACTCTCTTTTGTTTCTCCGTCTGCAATACCAAATGCCAAAGGATATATGCCATTGTTAGAATCGTACGATACGGCTACAAGCACTTTTCCATTGTATTTCCCATACAAATGTGTCGCATCTATACTTATAAGAGGCCGACAATGGGAAAATCCTTCAATGGTTGGACCAAATGACCAAAACATCATTCCAAAGGTCGCTACTCCAGTTTCAGCATTTACCCTTTTGGGCATGAAATCATACACTGTCCCAGGGATATATACGGCCATAGCTGAAAGTAGCCTAGGGAGGTTTAGAAACGCATCCTCGTGCGTTCCATATAACGACTCCAACACCACTTGTTTCGAGTACCACGCCTTCGGATATCCAATTTTCGAACCAATCTCGTTCTCCACCATCGACTGGATTACTGAAATTTTTAGTCCAGTGTCAGCTAAAACAGAATTTCTTATTAAAGCCGCTATCATCTTGCAGTCGATGTTTTGGTGTCGCTCGATGAGGACTTCATTAACACATGTATGTGGAGAATTTAGTTTGGATATTCTCCACAATCCAGTATGCTTAAAAAGACTTCCTCTCAATGACCAAGAACAATTTGTTTGATCAACTTTACACCTGAAAACAATTGATTTTGGAGTGGATGTCTCGACAATACACACCTTAGAATTTGCTATGTGCCATTTCCTCACAGCGGCAGCTAACTCGTCCTTACTACTAAACTTCATGTTTGTATTCAGGAAACTTTCACTCGACGAGTCATCATCAGCCATAGACCACTCATCCATTGATTGAAAGTTGTCTATCCAGTTACTATCAACCCAATTTTCAGCAGTGGGTTGCATCATTTGCACGCCGTGTGAGCTACTTCCACCATGGACACCTCCGTGTACATCTTCAGAATTCTCGCCAACTTCAAACACCTCTTCGTTGTCTTCATCAATGTGCCCAGTAAAATGCTGACTATACGGATCTTCTGCATTAACCACATGGTCATCTGAGAGTGCATCAACGTCGACATCGTCATCTGAGATATCATTGTTGTGACCATGCAAAATATTCACTGTCTCCTCACCCCCATCCCCGATGTTTGGAATCAAATTGAGTTCTCTAGTCACGCTAAACACAATAAATCGACTAGCAGAACTTAATTCTAAAGCAAAAGACAATGTTGAATCCGACCGAATACGCACAAACTTGCAAAGTCCATCAGTATCCGTAAATTTATATGAAATGTTTATGGACATGGCTTCAACATTCGGCCAACTACACTCCATACATATAATTTCCTTTAGGCGACAAAGAGAGATATCCAAGGTAGCTGTAATAATACTGGATGTACCACCAACATAAACCTCACTACCATTCTCGGACACTATTTGGCCGCCATATAAGCAAATTATACCAATTTTTGTCATGTTTGATCCTAAAAAATTTGTAGTATCAACATTCTTATCACATATGATATATACGTAAATATAACTCCTACACATTTTTTACAAAATTAATATTATGAAATATATAAACATAAATAACTTACCTTGGCTGGTGAAGCAGGAGATGCTGAGGAAGAAGATATGCTACGCAGATGATGAAGAATATGATGGAGAAGAGAACGGTACAAACGCAGCAGCAGATGAGCGGTATATTTATCGAATGTAATAATAATTGGTTATTACTGTTCAAATCGGTACAATAATGGGGTAGAAACACATATAATTGGTTAATAGACGCGATTTCAAAGTCGCGCCTATTGCAGTAGGCGCATCCCCAGAATGCGCCTATTGCAATAGGCACATTCTGGGGATGCGCGTATTAACATTTTCTTAAATATGTTTGAACGATATCTACTTTTTTAAATTTTTTTCCTAAACTATATACTTTTTGAAAAAAGTCGAATTATGCATATATTTTCATATCGCAGAAAACGCGTGTCGGCTTCTCATTATTAATATTATCCACACTTCATATTATATATATTAACCAAATATGTTTTTGAGTCGTGTATAGGGGATAGGTCAGTTCTAAATCCTTATCGGATTTAATACCCTGAAGTTGACTGGTAAACCCTAAGCCACTAAAAATTAGTCAATTATAGATTCACTAACTCAAGACAAGTTGAATGAGGCAGGCAACTTGGACTATGGCCATTTAATACAATAATAACTCAAGAACAAAACAAAACACAACACTATGATAGACTTTCATAACACTTGAATATATATAAATAGATGATTCGAGAGATTTCGTGTGTATATACATATAGAGAGAGATTAAATTTATTCCTTTCACTTTAATAATTGTAGTCAAAATCGAGTTTTGAAACGTAATCAAATGATTCATACACTCACATCAGTTACTTAAATATAGCATACAGTATAGCTGTCTCTTAATATTTGAAATATCACTAAACCCTAAAATCTAAACATTTTAAAATTTATTTTCAAAAATTTTATTACTTCTTGTTGGGTTATCGGTCGAGATTACCCTTTTATCAGTTTTTTCTTTCAAAACTCAACAAAAATATGTTTAAAACATTGCAAAAATAGTATAATATTTTAAGAATGTCATAATTTAACTGTTCACAAC
Source organism: Chamaenerion angustifolium (assembly GCA_946814005.1). NCBI lineage: Eukaryota > Viridiplantae > Streptophyta > Magnoliopsida > Myrtales > Onagraceae > Chamaenerion > Chamaenerion angustifolium. Next base: position 32,556,366 of record OX328272.1, read on the forward strand.
TTTACTATATACTACAATTGCGTCTCAATTGAAAGAATAGGGTATGAGTTAAACCCTAAACTCAAGACCTATACCATAATCTATTTGATTGAGGTCCAAATGAACCCTAGTTGAATTGAAGTTATACATGACTCCAATTTGATTGAGACTCAATCGAAAGATTTAGAGTTTGGATCTTGACCCAAACTAACTCGCTCATGGGTGAGGGACTAGTTTGAGTCTTTACCCAAACTAACTTGTCAATGGATTGGAGATTGATCTAGGCCTTGACTCAAAGCAGCTCAAGACCCAAACCAGCTCAAACACTACATTAGGCCTCAATTGAATTTAAGTCCCAATTGAGAGAGTTAGGGTTTTAGTCTAGACCCATACCAACTCCACCTATGAGTGAGATTGTCAGGATAAAAAAATGATTTGGATCATGGCACATATAAAAACCTCTTATTTATAGATTTAATATTCAATATTAAAATATTATTATAAATTGGTGCTGCAGCTAATAATATATATATATATATATAAAATATAGAAATACAATTTTATATTTTTCCATATTTTTTTTGGTCATAGAAACTCAATTCATTGTTCGTTGATAAATTGCACATTCAGGTTTTGTTAACCAATATAGGACCAAAATAGAAGGTAGACGAAGCAAAAAATGTGAAGGACTACAGAAGATAAAATTTAAAGTTTAAGGACCTAACTGATGTTTCCCCAAGATAAGGTGGTCCTGCCCCCATTACGTGGTCCTGCTAAGGTGCATCTCATCCACAAGCTCATGATAGACATGCATGTATTGAGCTGGGCTGTGCCCGCCAAGGGACACATTGTGTACATGGCAGCCAATCAGGACCGTCCACGTTGGCTGCGGGACCCCTTTCATCGAAGAAGTCTTCTAGAAAATTACAGAAGGTATAATTTGAGAAAATAGTCTCTTTTATAGACAGAAATATGCTTTGGGAAGAGTATAGGAAGAATCATGAATATCCCTCTAAGATAAGGACTAATATGAAAATTTTAAAGTAACAGTCGTAACGGAGACATTTCTTTTACGAAATTCGGAATATGAAATATGAATAAAGAATAAGGTATATGAGATGAGAATATGAAATTGTGTCTTTGGTGGAATCAATTCTGGGTTTATCACGAACTCAGAAACGATTATGGTTTCATCACGAACCCAGAATCGAGAGAAGAATTGAGGAGAAGGGTTCGTGATGAACAGAGCAAAACGTTGAAGGAGAGAGTAGAACGAAGGAGAAGAAGAGCATACATGAGGAGAAGGAGATCAAACTGAAGAAGAAGAGTTTCGATTGGATTGAAGGAGCATGGAGCTTCGGTTTGTAAAGAAGAGAAACTGATGGATACCGAAAAAGTTAATTCGGAATTAACAAAATATATTGAGAGTAAAAAAAATCATTTACATATCTATTTCGGATTCTTTGCCATATAGAGTTAGAAATTTCGAGATTTTCTTACGGAATCTCTAAGTTTACCCCGTCCGGAATCTGTAAGTCAAGTATTTTTAATTTCTTGAAAAGAACTCGTAAGCCGAATTCATTTTCCTTTCCGAAAAAAAACATGACACAAGTATAAGGATCATGATATTTATGGTGGGGACAGTCGTTTGTAATTTAATACATCGTTCTCTTGACTAGTGGCTTGAGTCAACGTCAAAGATCTGAATCGGAGGGTTGGGAGTAACTAGTCAAATGGGTAAGGTAAAGTCAATGCATCGAATGGTCAGGATCTTGCTGGAGTGGATATTAATGACTGATTATTCCCACTTGGTTAGGAGTTGAGTGGTGGGGATAAAGTTTCAGGAGGTGCTAGAACAAGTATCGGGTGATGGATGTTGCTAATGGTGCCCATATATATCGTCGGGTGTACAAATGAAACGTTATGATTCTTTGATTTATGTTACACAAAACTAGACATATTATATTAAAATAAATAAATATGTGTATATGTGTTAAAATATATTAGTATTATAGTAAATAAAACAGTATATAATATATATAAATATAGTTATTAATATTGCATTTTTAGAGTTGAATTATTTATGGTTGTGTTTAAATGATAGAAAATTTAATCGTACAACTTTAGAATTAATTTTAAACTTCCAAATTATCGTGGTATTATATAGTTTAATAAGTATAATAATATTTCTCTACATGTTTTTTTTTTTTGTCAATAAAGAGGGGTGTAACACGAGGACTTCACAGGAGGTCACTCATCCTAGTACTACTCTCGCCCAAACACGCTTAACTTCGGAGTTCTGATGGGATCCAGTGCATTAGTGCTGATATGATCGCACCATTTCTCTACATGTGATTGCTAATGTTTTCTAATCTATTTGTTTAATTGTAAACCCATAACCTCTAAGAATAAAACATTATAGTTGAGTGGTAAACAACCGCGTCAAATTAGATGTATCATGTATTGAAAACAAAGACAGTATTAGACCAAGAGATTCTACATTTATACATATACATATATATATATATGATTAACATGTAATTGTATATGATTAAATTAGATAATAGTAAGTTATGAAATCGATAATTATAAGATTGGAAATTGATTTTGGATCCAACGGATAATTCTATATATATTTCATTTGTTATTTCATTTTATTTAAATTTAATATAATAAAATATTACACTGTAAGTGGATGAACCATCAAAGCCCAAAGGCGATGGAGGGGCATATTCTATCCATTATTTGCAAGGACCCTTAACAGCCCAACTCTCTTCTCTAACCTTCCATATGTATTTTTTTATTGTTGGCAATTTTTTAAAATACACGATATCACGGTACAGACACTACGAAACAAACCGTGTTTGTGGAAGCATATGACAGAACGATAGTACGAATACAATAACGTGAAAGTATTTTCATATCGTATTCGTGTTTAGTATTAGAACACAACACAATATAACACGATAAAATTGAACTTTTTTCTGTCAACTATAAATTTGGACTTGAAAATCTATTTTTTTTCTATATTTTTTAAACAAGTCTCATTTAGTAGATTTTAAAAGTCTACTTAGATATTTAATTTCTAAATTTTGTCAATTATATATTAAAAATTTGTGAATTATAATATTTGAATTGATAATTCTTACTATGAACAATTCGTTATTTTGATATTTTCTTCTAAATGTCGCATGATAACATATAATTGACTAACTTAACACAACACGATAACACGACATGAACACACACGAAAAATTATGTGTAGTGTTCGTGTTGAGGAACATGACACGATAAGCTTATCGTGCATGTTCACGTTTAGTAAGTGTCACACAATAAACGTATTTATACGCATGATAACACACACGTACAGGGACGAAGCCATAAATTTAAGTCAGTGGGGGCAATAATTAGTAATAATTAATATAAGGGCAAATAGTTAAAATAAAATAATTTCAGAGGGGGCAAATGTAAGAATTTTTAGGACTAAATTGACACAAATTCAAGGGGAAATTGATACAAATCTAAAAGTTGAGGGGGGCACCCCTACATGGCTCCATCACTGCACACGTACGCACGATTTGTCACTCCTAACTTTTTTAGATTTATCATTATTATAAATAAATAATATTGCATGAAATGTCAATATCTCGACATTTCCTTAAAATATTGCTTATATATATATATATATATTATTAGATATATAAGGAAAATAATTTATGGGCATTACACATGGAATCATCAATCCTATCCATGAAGTTTTTTTTTTTTTTCTGTCCATGATATATATGTTTTTATACTTGGTTAGCATCCACGTCAATTTACGTGTATGGCACGGAAGAACTTCTCAAAGATGATAATAACTAATAAGTGCTAACTGCTAACGGTTGAATGAAGTTTGTTATAGCTAGGGCAGTGTTCGAAAAATATAATATAAGAACTCGTTAAACCGGTTTTTGAATTTGATTCCAATAATAGAGTAGTCGTATTAGAACTGAAATCGAATATATGTAAAAAAATAAATAAATATTAATATATCATAAATAATATGTTATTGATTACTTAATGTCTTGTAATTAGTTTTTTATTGTTAATTTTATTTTTAGTCTATATATATACTTATATGTTTCACTTTTATTATGTACATTTTAAAATAAATTTATAAAAAAGATTAGTATTCATTTAAAAAATAATAATACGGGTTAACTCAGTAACAAATTTTGAATAAATTTTAGCTTGACTACTAACTGAATAAGATCTAAGTACGAAAATTATAGATCAGTTTATTTTGAATAAGTTTCATAGATCTATAGATTTTATATGATTCCTTCACTCTTAATATTAATGAAAGAGATGTACAAATCTATACTCTAGAAAGTCCAAAATAAAAAAGCATATATAAGTCCAAATAAATCTGGAATGCCAAAAATATAATATATATTCTTAAAATGTTTATATATATTATATAGCTAATTAGTCACGTGGCAAGAGTGATTTTTTTTTTTCATAAACATTTAAAGAGAAAATATTTGTAGAAATACTTTAAAAATGCAAAAACATCCAAGAATATTGCTTCAAGCACTACTCTAAGTGTCTTTGATTTTTTTTTTTTTATACATATTTTTAGATACTCTTGGATCACATAAACCGGCTTCTCCTTCATAGTGTTCGCTCCTTTGACCTGCACAAAGGAAAGCTCGGGGTGTACCCGTTTTTTTCCCTCCGATGACAAAGTTAGTCGGAGGTTCGTTGTGTTGGATTACTCAGATTGTATAAGTGTTGAATGTCAGAAAACATTACCCCTAACTGAGGATACATGTACCATAGTAAAGTCAAATTCTACCATAGTTATCTCAGTTGTCTCTGAGGCAAGTCAACCGTGGTTACTTTAGGAATATTCGTTTGTAGTGTTTATTCCACTGTAGACTATCATTTTAGTTTGTTTAATATTAGGCGTGCCAAAAGCAACCGACCTAATTTGTAGGTGTGCAGGCGCAGCAACTGAGGTGGTCAGTGGATGCAGTGTCACACACTTATTCTTAGTATTTCATGTCTTTGGCGCATCCTTATAAGCTTACGTCTTTAATATAATTGTGTATCCTTAGTCAAGGGCGACGCCCAAATATAATTAGGCTTTAATAAATTCAGTTCAGAGTGTTATTTGGCTAAATGTAAAAATAGTCAAGCTCAATATTCATAACTGATACCTTAACTGTTTGTTTTCAATTATATTTATTTTGGATAACAATATATTTTTGCATTAAGATAGAGTTCTTTATCATAATAACGTCGCCTTCAGTGACATATACAAATTTCGTTCGATTTTTTTTTAATTTAAATAAACAAATATAAATGATTTTACGAGTTGGTCCACCAACCTGAGTTACGAGGAAAAGTGTAGATAGGTTAATTAAATTGGAATTTTGTACTGATTAAAGGCCTAAATAGTGGGTAATTATAGCAACCACTTCAAAGAATCAGTGGATGGCTTTGGACAATGTTTGACTAAGTATACATACCTACCTTAACTTTACAATATTGGTGTCGTTATGTTTTCATTATGACGTGTGTTTATCTTCCACGTTATATTGCAGCAATTGAACAGTATGTTTATTGCCAACTTAATGAGTTTTTTTTGGTGTTTTTCCCAGAGTGCTTTTTTTGGGTGGTGGGTGGCGGTGGTGGTGGTGGCGGTGGTGGTGAGAGGGGGGAGGGGGGTCAACTAAAGGGTCTCCATCTGAAAAATAATATTATTTATATAATTGTTTTATATTTAAAATAATTTTCACTAACAATTTATTTATTTAATGTTAATAGACAAATTACCACATTTTATTATTTTATAGTTGTTGTATAACTAGTATACATTTGTTTATAAATTTTTTTAATCATTAGGTCAAAATACTATTTGAATTATTTTTTTCAAGTATTTAACGTGTGTGTATATATATGTGTGTGTGGTGTGTGTGTGTGCTTTTACTAAACTGAGCTATGAACTTTAATAATATACCCTAATAGAGTAGAGTAGAATGTGTAAAATATTATCAAATCCTTATTATATATATATAATATAAATTTTTAAATTTCCCTAATGTGTATCAACATGATTGCAGATATATTTAAAGTGGATCACAATGCTTGGTCGTTCCAAGTTATGTTTGTATAGTCATCATCATCATCTTAGCAATAGAGATTAAGATAGAAAATCTATCTAAAAGAAGGAATAAATAATTATTATATTCAAGTAATTTAAATAAATATATTTATACTTTAAGCTTTCATTGGTTCCCTCGTTACTAAATCTATGGGAATTTGCAAGTGCTCTCATAACAATGGAACTTAGAATTGTTTAGCATTATATGCTATGAGAGGATAATTATTTGATGAATTAATCAATGTGTTAAATATTATATGGAAGAGTTGATTTTATCTATATTATTAAGGGAGAGATAATTTTTGTAACAAACGCCTGAAAATTTACACAAATACCCCTTAATAATCCAATTAATTTATGTTTATCATGACTATTTTGGTCATTCAAATAACTTCTCAAAAGGTTATAAAACAATATTTGCATATAGACTCAAACATATGACCTTATATATTAAAGACTTACATAATAACCACTTTCACACATATGCAACATTATAAATTTTATAAGATGATAATTAATATTTCTCTATCACCATCCATTCATCATTTCTCATGCACAATTTTTTTTTTATCGCTAACAAATGAAATTATATTTTCACTTTATTGGACGTTAAAATAACATTGAATATAAAGACTTAGATCATTTATAAAAGTTATAATTTCATCTACAACTGAGAGAATTTAGATTGAATTAATAATGTTAAATATGCATTATCTATTTTTTGAAGCAATAAATAATTAGTATGTACAATATAATAAAGTTTAAATTTAAATTAGAGTGGAAGAAAAAATCTCATTCATTATTTATCTGATTTTTTTAATTTGTTTTATTTTATTTTATTTTATTTTATTTGTTATTTTATATAACTTTTCAATTTTACATAATAATGATAATTGTATATTATGTTATGAAGTCTGTCATATTTTGTTTTGGTAATTGTGACTTTTTAATGTTTCTACAATTATATAGATTTATTTTCTTTATAACATTCTCTCTTCTTTCCAAGAAGTTATAGATTTATTGAATTGTGAGTATGCTCATTATAAAAATACATTTCATCTATAAATTTGATTAAAATTGACGTATATGTATATATTAAATATACATATTCTATCGCGTGAAGCAATAAATACAAAACAATTAATCAAATTTGAAAAATTAAAACCAAATTGAAAGGATATATTTGATTAATGTGTACATTTTTTATATTGATAATTATGTATTATAGAGTATTTTCAAATAATGAGATTATTAAAATGTTTTAAAAAAACATTATAGATTTTTTTATATATATATAATTAATATTAATGCATAGATGATTCTAGCACATTGACAAAGTTAGTTTAATAAAATAGTAAAATATCATTTTTAGTTATTTTATAAATTTTGCCAAAAATTGTTAATATGTTATTACTCCAAACTAATATCATCCAAAATTTAGGTATTATATGTCGAGAAAAAAGTAACAAAAATATTTTAGTACAAAATTTAAATAACTCTGATGATGTATTAAAATAATATTTTACGAATTACTGAAATATACAAAATCAATATTAATTTTTAGGATTTATTATTTATTATCTTTACAAAATATGTGTAGGATTGGTCAAATTTAGATTCTATGAGTATTTCTTAACTTAACCCTACATTCCAAATATATCTAAAATTAAAATATGAATATACTTAACTCAACCATACTTTATGAACTCTGAAAATATTAAAGTAAACAATCACTCTGAAAATATCAAAACAAAAAATAAGGAAGATGTTAATCAAATATCTAATTTTAATTTTTCGTGCAAATTTTACTGGTAATCTCTTGATGTCGTCACAATATATTTTTGATAGTCGTCGTTTCATAGACATGGTAGTGAGATTGTTAAGATATTTAAGAGTATATTGAATGTCTTCACTGACATGTTCAGACTTATGAGACAGTTGGTTAATGCGTACGTCTTAAATCATATATAGTAACAATGCCCAGGTTCAAGTCTCGGGATGTTAGGAGTAAAATACTCAAAGAAATGTCGGATGTCAGGGGTATAATACTCAAAGAAAGGTCGGATGTCGGGAGTAAAATACTCAAAGAAAGCTCGGTCTGATGTTGAGAGTAAAATACTCAAAGAAAGGGCAAAGGTATCAGAGTGCCCATATTTTCAAATCCTCTGGATGCCGGGTATAAACAAGGTGCAATGTCAATTTTGTCCAAATACGACATATATGTTTTTGATCATATTCTTAGAAACAAATATGATAAATATTTATCATACGTGAGGTGTTAAGATATCTTAATAGTATATTGAATGCATTCATTGACAAATTATGACTTATGAGCGTACGTCTTAAATCTCAAATAGTATGAGCACATAGGACCGAATCCTGGGGATGTTTTGGGGTGAAAATACTCATAAAATTTTCGAGGTTGGTATGAACACTCATAGAAAGTTCGAGGTCAGACATTAAACTATAGTTGGTATGAGATGAGATAGTATGACATGGTATGTGAATGAAAATACTCATAGAAAATTCGAGATCGAGCATTAAGCGATAGTTGATGTTATCAAGGTAGATTTGTAATAATTGTTATAATAATATGTATGAATACTCATAGAAAGTTCGAGGTCGGGTCTTAAGCGATAGTTGGTATGAGATGAGATAATATGACATGGTATGTGAGTGAAAATACTTATAGTTTGTAGTCACCATAGTAACAAAAAATATTATATGTTAGATAATTATATGTTACTTTTTCACACATAGTAACAAAAATATTATATGTAGTCACAAACAAAAGGTTTGGTTAAGAAAGGGGATTTCAAAAGAATTTCAATATATATACTCGAACAGAGTTTACAAAATATTTTGTTATGTTTATCAATTAACTGTATAAATTTGTTATAGTAAGGACGAAAATGTGCATCGTAATTTTCTTTAATTATATTTTTTTTTCCATTTAGCTATATCAATTAACTGTTCAATTTTGTTATAGTTATAAGGAAAATATACATCTTAATTTTCTTTAATTGTATTTGATAATTTGAGTATACTCTTTTCATTTACTAAATCATATTACTTATATATCTATATTGTTCTCTAAGAGTAAATTTTCATTCACTCAATGAATATTTATAGAAAATATTTCATATACAATCTAAAATAAAATTAAAATGGAAGTTCTAGAATCCACTTAAGTGCATTTTCCTAATGGTTATACTAGACTCTGGAACGCGCTACGCGCGTTCACGTTGTCGTCGTTTATTTTGCGTGAGGTGTTCGGAGAACATGATCGACTCGATTCCTATGATAGTATAAGAATTAAACACTTGATTAAAAGTATTAAGTGAATTGTAAAACTAAACTTAAGTTATCTAATATAATGAAATAAAATTATTTGTTTTTTTTTAATATTTTTAAGAAATTGCTCGAGCATCCGGGATCAAAAAATCATATTATTTCATTATATTAGGTAATTTAAGTTTAGTTTTACAATTCAAATAATATTTTTAATCAAGTGTTTAATTCTTGTACTATCCTAGGAGTCGAGTCGATCATGTCCTCCTAACACATCACGCAAGACAAACGACGACAATGTGCAAGTACGTAGCGCGTGCCGGAGTCTAGTGGTGTTAAAGTAGAATGGATAGGCGGATTTAAAAATGTCGTAATTAAATCAGCTTATGAGAACATAATTATTCTACGATAAGACAATATACTTGTAATGAATACTGAAGCTACACATGTTTCACTTTAATATCCTTCAATAATGTTTCGGTAGAACTCTACTCGTAAGTTTATTTAGGAGTTAATTACCAACAAAACAAATCGAAATTTGAGGAAAAATCAAACAACAAATTGAACATTTTTTTTTTTTGCAAACAACAAATTAAACTTTTGGAATTAAACAATTAACAAACCTATCTCAATTTTTCATTATGTTTGAACGAATTGTTCAATGTTTGAGGGAGTTGTTAAGTTAGCATTAGTTGAAGTATTCTAAGGAAAATGTATTACGACTTAATAACTTCATCAAACATTGAAAAATTTATTCAAACATAATGAAAATTTGAGGTAGGTTTGTTGATTATTCAATTCCAAAAGTTTGGTTTATTGTTTGTAAAAAAAAAATCAGTTTATCGTTTAGTTTTTCCTCAAAGTTTTTTTTTATAATAGTAATTAGTCATTTATTTGAAGAAGAGGTTGCCTATAATTAGAATTTAGAACATGAGATCCTATCATGGTTATCAGAACCGGACCGGTTCTTGACCTAGCGAGGACGCCGGTTCTCGGTTCGTCCGGTCCAACACGATCGGACCCGGTTCAATATGCAATTCAGTGTTCATAAGTAAAATAAAATAAAAAACTGAAAATACAAAGTTATAAACTACATAGTCTCAAATACATACATAATTACCTCAAATTACATAGTCTCAATACACGAAAAAAAAAAAACACGAAAACCAATCGGTTTAAACCGGAAAAAACGATTGTTCTGCCAAACAAAAAATCATCCCAAAAAAGAAGAACCGAAAACCGGCCGAGTTTTGCAAAACCGATCGATTCACGCTGATTCAAACGCTATAGATATGCAATTCGGTCTTTTAGCTTAACCAAACCAGACAGAGATCTGGGTCCCGGTCGGACCGTCGGCCCGGTCCGTTTCTAATAACACTGGATCCTACCAAAGTAGAAAGTACCAATCCCTTCTGCTTTACGAAATTAATAATATATAAAAATGAAAATAATGGAGTTGGGAAACTGCAAAGAGAGGATGTGAATGTTTTATCTGTTTAAAACAAATAAAATTTTAATAAATTAAATAAGATAAATAACATAATGTCATATGATAAAAATAACGATTATGAGAGATTTAAAATTAATTATACAGTTTTTTAAGTTTAAATCTTTAATATTTCAACACGTGGCACAATAAATAATATCAAACTTTAATAGAAAATCTATGTTATCAAATAATATTATACTAGGTATCTTTTCCGTGTTTTGCACACGGTAAGTAATAAATTTAATTTATGATTTATTCATTTTGTTATTTTTCTTAATAGTAAATATTATTACATTATTTATTTATTGAATATATATTTTAAAAAATCTTTACTATTATAAAACTTAAATTGTCTATAATAAACAATTATGAGTTTTTATGGAAAATAATATTTATATTATACCATAATTATGAGTGAAATAATATCAAAATACTTAAAATTAAAAGGTAAATTAATAAATATTGTAACGGTAAATGTAAGAGAATGTGTTATTTTTTTAAATTATAAAGTTTGATGATATATATATACATATTAATAGAGTTAGTGAATAATAATATGAGTTGTCGATAAAAATGATATAAACATTTACTAATATAATATTAATGCATATTTTTGAACTTAACTTTTATATTATTATTTTTATCGTATATTTACCATAAATATTATGTTGATTGTTGAGTATACATATTTTTGTACTTATAACTATTTTGATAGTAGTTATTACTTATTTTGAGACTTATTAAAACAATTGTATATAATATTTACAAATATGTATTTTTATAATTGAACATGCTAATATTCAAAATTTAATATACATTCATTTTTTTCATAAGATAAAATAGTAGGTTTATAATATTAATTATAAATAAATTCAAAAATTTAAGTATATATAAGCTTTCATTCAAAAAATCTCTAATTATTACATAACATTTTTAAAATAGAACAAGCACACATAAAATGTTTTATAATAAAAATAAATAGTAATACATTGATAAAAAAAATAATAAAAAAATTAAGACAATAAATGTGGTAGGTGAGATAATATATGAAACGTACTGTGAGAAACGATGAGCAGCTTTAGAGGAATTCTAGAGATTTTGGAGGTACGTGTGACGAGTCCATGTCATCGTCCGTTACAATTTTTTTTAATCCACCAATGAAAATGCTTCTTTTGACAATTAAGTAGCTAAAAAACGTATGTGTCTTAATTATAGAAGAGTTAGCCAAATTAATGTATATAGATAGATAGATTATTTTAACTGAACGATGTTATTAAATAAACACTCTTGTTATTTAGTCATTTATATTTGACCAATATTACTAAATAGTCACTAAAATAATGAGTTTACCTTCTTCTTGTTCTTCTTCAATATATTGAACAATCTTTAACATTCAAAACGAATCCATAAATCAGATGTTTAGTTCATTTCGAACCCAAAATTTCTTCTTCTTCTTCTTCTTCTTCTTCTTCTTCTTCTTCTTCTTCTTCTTCTTCTTCTTCTTCTTCGATTGAACAATGTTTAACATTCAAAACGAATCCAAAATCAGATGTTGAGTTCATTTCGAACCCAAAATTTAGATTTTTTGGTTCATTATAATTAAAATGCTGATAAAGATGGAAAGGCGTATTTTTATAGATTTCATCTCATAAAAATATAATTGCAACCAAAAAGTAACATTGTCAAACCTAAATGAGTAAATAAAACAAATTTGAACCAAATAGTCACATGATCAAACATAAGTGACCAAATAAGTAACTATCCATTGTTTAAAACATTATTGTAGTTAATATGTTAAGACTTGAAATTTATGGTTGATTAATTATTATTATTAAATATATGTGAGATGGTCTAGATCAAAACTCAAACCCTACCTCTCTCTCTCTCTCAACTGGGGTGTTATCGAGTACGATATTGTGAGAAGTTAATTGTAATGTATAAAAATGTTACAAGAAGTTTAATTGTGATATTTGAAAAATATTATGTTATTTTTACACATTTTAAACTTATTCTGTTAATTTTAAATTGAAAAATAAAATTAGGACAGTGAAAATTTAAAAAATTATTATTTATGAATTTCTTTTTACTCGTAGTGCTAAAATAGAGACCTTTAATTAAGGAATTAATATATTGAACCGCTTAGAATATTATAACGATTGACAAAATGTCTTTTTTACTTATCCTATATTCATATTTACCCATGTATACGGTTTTCACTTATTCATTTCTAAATTGGCGTTATATATATATTGTAAAAAAAAGTACTCCTTTATTTTTGTTTATCCTTTGAGTCCATGCATTGATATCGATGATTATTATGTATGGAATTGGAATCTTGTGGATGTTCTTAGGATTTAATCATGCAGTAGCTTACTTCGAATTCAAACCGAAATCTAGAGTTTTATTTCTTTTCTGCAATTAATGAAACCCTACTGCTGCTGATCTTTTCATAGTAATTTAAGAGGTGTCTCTTCAGACCTGGAGGTGGAGGTGGTCCTATCTTCTGCATGGAAAATGAAATTATTTCGATTGGTACACTAGACATCTACCACAGAAGGAATACTAATAAACCCAGATGTTTATAGATAGAAACTAATGATTTTGATTTATTGATCTTTTAAATATTAGACTCTTAAAGAATATGAGAATCGAACTAGACCATTAAGTATTTTCTAGTGATTTATTGTGATGGCGATTTATCATCTTTCAATAGAATTAACTATAAAACAGTGCTTACAAAATGTATCAATATAAATTGAACAAAAGTTATTTTGAACGACAATAAATTAATAAATAATATTGGATAGTATCGTATTATAGAACTGTATATTTATGACAGTAAATTATATTGGATAATATAATTATTTTAATTTTAAAATTGTTTGAAGAAAAAAAAAGGTATAATTAGTCAATTTCGATTTAGAACGAATAGGGTTGGTTGATTGAATTGATATATTACCTATTTTATAAAGAAATGAAGAAAAATAACGGTAGAAAAAAAACATTTTTTTTTTGGTCTTAACCAGTGTTATCAGAACCGGATCGGCCCTCGAACCGGCGAGGCAGCCGGTTCCCGATTCGGCCGATCGAACCGCCGAATCGACGTGTGCTTCACTGTTCACAAGCAAAAAAAACTGAAAATACAATTACAAACTACATAGTCTAAAACACACACATAATTACCTCAAACTATGTAGTCTCAAACACACACAAACTACATAGTCTCAACATACACATTACTCTCACACACAATATAATTACCTCAAACTTTGAACATACATAACACAATAGTCTCAAAATCAAACACAATATGTCTAAACTTTAAACATAACTTCTAAACCGAAGAAGTTGCTCGGTCGAACCGAAGAGAACCACCCAAAAAATTTAAACCACCCCCAAAAAACTAGAACCGGAAATCAATCGGTTTTAAAAAAGCATTTGGTTTTTCAAAAACCGGTCGGTCCAACCCGATTCAAACACTGTTCATATGCATTTCAGTCTTTTAGCTGAACAAAACCGGATAAGGGTCCGGTTCCTAGTTGGACCGTCGACCCGGTTCTGATAACACTAGTCTTAACAGTCCATTTCGTACGTTTTAGACCAAAACAAAACCGAAAATACCTTATCATATCAAATTGTCTTAACGGTTTTGATTTCGTCCTCGGGACCTAAATAAGAAGACTGAAAGTGTTGGTCTCGATCCTAAGACCGAACCAAACCGCCCCGAACCAAGATTTGCTCTTCCCTAAGAAGTGCACATGAGTTTGGGAGAGGTATTCAATCCATAATCAAACTTTAATTTATGATAGGTTAAACATATCTAATTTAGGAAAATTGATGGCCAATCTATGTATGTAATTATGCGTAATACTTAGGAAAATTGAGGCAACTGTGCGTGAGGGATTTTTTTTTTTAAGAAAGTTTATAGTTATACAAAATTGATAAACTTAGTTTGGAGGTACACGTTTAGTTTTTACTATGCTAGAAAAGTTTATTATAATAATAGACAACGCGTCTAATAATGAATTTAAAGAGTGGAACAGAGCATCTGAATATAATTGAAAAGGAGAAAATAGTAATCAAATACTATGCCAAATACGTCATCCTTCTCAATTATAATATCAAATTAATTTTACATACTTAACAAATATGTGAGAAGAACTATAAAAATAGTTTACATAATTACATGGCAGGTCAATTAAACGATATTAATGGAAAATCTTACCGGTTTTAATTTAAAAATTAAATAAACTTAGTATACTACTACTATTACCGCTAATAGAAGTACTAAATCTGTCCCAAATATAATAAATAATACAGACTATTCATTATGTAAGAGTATAGGAACTAATTATAAAATAAAGGAATTGTTGAACCTTTAGTGATGATAACATATCTCATATGTATGTATAGTTAAATAGACAATTGAAGGTTATGCAAATGAGATTAAATGGACTAAACTAATAATTACACTATATATATATAAGTGTTAAATATTATTTTGTCCTCTAAATTTTTAGGTCAAAGTCAAGTTTTTTGCTTAATATTTAAAAACAAAAGTTTCAGTTTTTAATGTTTGAAATTTTGTCGAGTTTCCCATTCCATTAAATTTTTCATCCAAAATTAATATAGTATGTTGTAAATATTATAAAAATAACAAAATACTTTTAAAAATGACACTATTTAACATTTTAAAACTTTTCTATATGTTACAATAATTCAGTTTCAACTTGATTAGGACTCGATTGAGCTCCAATCAAAGGGGTTCGTGAGTTTGGATCTTCATTTAGACATGCTCGCCCATGGGTTGGAGGTTGCTCTGGGTCAAGATCCAAACTCTAGTCCCGTCGATTGGGCTTGAATCAACCCCACTTTGATTTGGGGATCAATGAGCCCCAATTGAAGCATCTCATACATGTACTTCACCCAGAACATACCCCCACCGAATGAGAACTCAATTATATGAAGTTTCAAGGGTTTTTGTTGAGACATTTTTAAAAGTTTTCAATTATTTTTATAATTTTCAAAATATTTTCTGTTAATTTTGGATGAAAATTTTGACGAAATTAGAAATTAAACTTCCCACCATATCAAACTTTTCATTTTTTAATTATTAGAAGTGAAATTTGATTTTAACTCAAACATTAAAGACAATATGTATTTAACCCTATTTTTAATAGGTTTGTATACTGAATTGTTTATGAAATCAATCTATAAGCTATTAAAATGAAATTTTCCTTCTCTTAAAATTCACATTTAGAAAAATGTAATGTAATGATTATGAAAGTGCTAATTGCAATAAACTATGAATGATTCAATTCAGTGGACAAGGAGATAAAGACCCCCTCAATCTTTTTTCTTTTATAAATACTCAAAATTGCCTGAAAAATCACATAAATATTTAGGGCTTTTACAACTCATATGCAAAGCTATATCACTCTATCTCTTTAACAAAATCCACAGCAATCCTCAACCAAATTTTATACCAAACACAGAACACCTTTTCCTTTGTCTCCCACCTTCCCCTCTTCTAATTAAAGGTCACCTAATTGGAGAAAAATGATAATGTACAGACAGCTTGTAAGAGGTCCCCAAACCCTAATTCGAAAAAACTTCATTTCTTTCACCTTTGAAAACCCATAAATCTTCTCTCTTTTTAAGGCCTTGTTTGGGTGCAACATATGTAAAAAGATAGGGTTTACTGCAAAATCTGCTGCTTCCACTTATTGGCTTTGGTTCTTCCTTTTTCTCCCTTCCTTTTACCTCAATTGGAGAACACACTCCATCACCTTCTTCTCTCCAATCTATTCCAAGAATCAAGTTTGCGAAAAATTTGATTGAGAGAACGACATAACGTTATTTCGGGTTTTCCTATCTTCTATTAAGCAACGTTCAACGTCTTCGGCGATCTTCTTAGCATCCATTGATGCCCCGATAATTCCTCGGCGGGTGAAACCGACAGCATAAAGACCCGAATCGCCTTTCCACCCGTTCGGGAATGGTCGTCTAGGCAACCCATCATCTTGTGAGAACATCTTGACTTCCTGTAGTATAACCAAATCTCAATGAATCAACTTGTAATGATAAATGTCCTTAATTAGTGAAAAAAATCTATTATTTATAGTTTGGTTACACAAAGAAAAAACAAATCTAGTTCGAGTGATGAAGATCGCGTAAATATAGTTATCGATCATCGAGTGTAATAAAATCTTAAAGTGACAAAAATAATTAAAGCAAGGGTTAATTATAAAACAAACAAACCAAACTTTTTTTTACAAACAGCACAAATCAAACTTTAATAAATTTAGCAATCAACAAATCTACATAAAATTGTCAGTATGTTTGAAAGATTTTTCTAATTTGGACATAATGATTTGCCTAATTATAAGTATAACAACAACATTATAGATGGAATTAGAGAGAATCTAACAAATTACTATGTTCAAATTAGAAAAATTCGTCCAAACATAACTGCAATTTTAAGTAGCTTCGTTGATTGCTAATTTTATTAAGTTTGGTTCGTTGTTTGTAAAAAATAATTGATTTCTGCTTTATCAGTTTGTTTTTTTGGTAATTAAATGTTAACAAGCAAATATGATATAAATTTACCTTTAACCAAGAGGGGACATTGCTTTTGTATCCAGTTGCTAAGATTATAGCATCAAAGTTCTCCACTTTTCCATCAACAAACTCAGCCGAACGTTTTTTTAAACGTTTCACGCCTGAATTCACCTACATATCCGACAATTAAAATCAATCAAATTATGAAATTTAATTACAAAAACAAACCCATTGGAATTTATTTTTAAAAAAAATGTATTTTTACCTTAATGTCTCCACTTTTAATCTTGTTGAGGGTTCCTACATCCAATACGGGTGTCTTCCCATATAAATTCTTGAGCTGGAGGGGTCCTAACTGGGGCCGGTTCAAACCTAATCGAGCCGTGTCCCCCAAAATGATTCGAGCCACTAGAAGCAAAAACCGGTCGACAAGTCGTATCGGGAACCACTTGAGAAGACACATGGACAACCCGAAAGTCGATCGACCTAGCATCTCTCGTGGTAGGACGTGCACCTTAAGATCGATCCAGGAACAAAAGTTAGGGTACTCAAAAGGGGAACAAAAAGATTGATGGATATGAAAGGAAATAATCTTTTTTTTGGTACAATTTTAGGGTAGGGTTGGTTTGCTTAAAAGGACCATCATATGGTAAATGAAAAGGTTGTTCTTTTACAGAACAATATCGTCGGACAAAGGTGAATGGAGATATTATAGTATCTTACAACTAATATTGCGCATGCTAAGAGAATCCCAAGAAAGTAAAATATTATTTGGTAAAAAAAACTTATTTTACCTATTTCTCTCCAAATAATTATAATAATAATAAAAGAGAATTTGGTTTTACTTTTCGCATACTTAATTGGAACCCGAACTCACTATAATATTCAGGATTGACCACAAATATTTGGTGAAGGGAAGAAAGTTAAGGATATATCTTCCAAAAATCTACAAAAGCTCATGAAAATAATTATTATTTTCCCATGGTAATTTTCCCATAAATAAAATAAACAGAAGCATATATTTTTTGTTTGTTAAACTGAAATTAAATTTATATATTCATTCCTAAAAATGGCATATTAATTTTTCCGACCAAGACTAAATTCACTTTTATCGTTTTTTCATTAATTAGGGTCTAATTTGATGGAATATTTTTTCCTAATGGGCAACTCCCCAAAATCTGAGGGACAAGCAACTTTATATCATGAATCTTTGAGATTGAGTAGATTTAGAGAGGAAAAAAACACATGCAAAATTCATTAGTAGCCTCTTTTTGTTACTACTTACACAAATAAATAAATAATTAAACCTAGAAAAATTATTTATAAAATTTGAATAAAAAATATATTTATTTACTTTTTAATTAGGGACAAACTTACTGTGTCTCGCACCGCCAACGAAGGTTTTGCATTATAATTGCAAAGATCCAAACAGACCTCCATCCCTGAATTCCCACAGCCAACCACCAAAACCCTCTTTTCCTTGAACTCTTCCCCACTCTTGTATAGACTTGTGTGCTTTATTGGCCCTCCAAATTCCTCCATGCCTTCAATCTGCGGCACCACCGCCTCCGCATTCTCTCCGGTAGCCGCCACCAACCACCGACAGACATACTCCGTGATCACCCCTGTCCCGTCAGAGGCAGTACTCCTTGTCTTCACAAACCACAACCCTAGCTTCAGATCGTACTCTGCTCCTTCCACCGTTTCGTTGAATCGTGGCGTAATCTCAAAGCGCTTAGCGTAGGATTCCAAGTAGTCGATGAAGAGCTTCTTGCTCGGGTACGTTGGATATGTTGTAGGGAACCCCATGATTGGGAGTTGGCAGAATTTCTTTGGTAGGTGGAGAGATAACCTATCATAGGTCTTGAGCTGCCATAGAGATGCTATGCAGTTGGATCTCTCTAGGACTATGCTAGGGATGCCCTTTTCTTTGAGGCAAGCCGCCACGGATAGACCGGAAGGTCCTGCTCCGACAATTATGGGTCCCGGAGCCACCACATACTTTCTTGCTGTCGTCCTCATTCTGGAGGTGAAATGAGGATCATGCAGTTGCTTCCCTTCTATTTCTTTTAGCCTTTCCATGGCAAGATATCTCCCCTGAATATTGTGTGAGACACTAAACAAATTACTGAACTTACCCACTTTATACTTACACCTTAAGATATATAACAGATGAGTCTCCTTGTTTCTGTTACGAAGAATGAATGCTAAACCTCTGTTGAAGAGCTGAAGCTCTTATCCAGAGAGAGAGAGAGAGACTGTTGTGGTGTAGTATGGTGATGAAAAGTGATGAGTTTCAATGGCGGAGGGGAGTTAAGAGTCTAGAGGGCTTAATCAGCATTGAAGGTTGAGAGACAGAGAGAGGGAGAAGATGGCGATGTGTGAATTTATATTCCTTTTGCTGTAGAGAAGAATGGGAGGGAACTGAATATAAACACAGAGAGAGAGAGAGAGATTTCTAAGAGAGGTGAAGTGGGGACTCACAGTACAAATGTCTGTAAGTACTAAATGTGCTAGCGCCAATTAAAAAACAATATTAACTATTTTGTTTAAAAAAAAATATTAACTATTTTGTTTAAAAAAATATATTAACTATTTTGTTTAAAAAAATATATTAACTTTATGTTTTAAAAAAAATACATGATATTTTAACTATATAAATGAACATGTTTAAAATGATAATAATTACTACTTTTTGTTAATTGTGCGTTTAAAAGTTTGTTAAATAATTTTATAAATTTAATTAAATACTTTACTAAAGATTAAAATTTAGTCATAATACTTTATATTAAGTATACAATTTTTTTTTTTACATCAAAAGGAATGGGCTAGTAGTGGCGACCCTAGACCCATCCCGCTACGTCCCAGTGTACATCCCTCCGAATAACCAGCGCATGCACTGATCCAGTCAATGTAACCCCGTTGACAACCTAGAGTTGAGAGATCGGCCCTTCATATATAATTTATTAAGTGTACAATTGAATCATTATTATAATGAGACTCAAATATGGGTACTTGATGTAGGTTCCCTCCCCAACCGAGAAATCCTTGGTTTGGGTCCCACCCGGACCAACTTACCATCCAATGGACCTCCAAATTCCAATTGATACCCGAACTGACCTCCAATCGATTGGGATTAGTTCGGCTCCTAATCGATAATCCATGGTCTTGGTGTAGTTCCAATCAGAGTATTCCAGTCAGTTATAATATTAGTGTAACTTACTACGACTTAATTATGAAATTTAAAAGAGTATCCGGTTAACTATGTAAATTTAAAAATTATTTAATAAACTTTTGAATAATGAATTAATGAAATTACCGATCACTATCATTTTTTAAAATGATAGCGCATTTAACATTCTGGAAAAATATATTAGTACAATAAAAAAAATTATGTAAAAGATGTTGGATTTTTTTTTTTTTTTACTTTTAAAAACTATATTTTGTTCTATCATTGAAAATTGAAATTCAACACTTTTTATATAAAATTCATAACTTTATGTAAGTGGGCTAATAATTTTATGTGGTGCAATTTATTAATGTGTGGCTTAGGTGTCATGGGAGTAATTATGTTTTTGCAATCTCTTAATCACTCTATAATAACGAGCAAATCCACGATTAAATCATCACCTAGACTTTGTTCATCCAAATTTCACTATCCAATTTGGCAAAAAAAAATAAATTATGTCCAAATGATTATGAAACATTGACTTTTTCAAACCAACGTGGAAGTGTTCATATATAATAATAATAATAATCCGTGTTATTAAAACCGGACCGACGATTTGACCCGGAACCGGATTCCTATCCGGTTTGGTTCAACTAAAAGACTGAAATGCATATGAACAGGGTTTGAACAGAGTTGGACCGGCCGGTTTCCGGTTTTAGTTTTTTTGGTGTGGTTTAAATTTTTTTGAGGGTTCTCTTCGATTTAAACCGACTTCTTCGGTTCGACCGAGCAACTTCGTCGGTTTAGAAGTTATGTTTAAAGGTTAGACCTATTGTGTTTGATTTTGAGACTATTGTGTTATGTATGTTCAAAGTTTGAGTTAATTATATTGTGTTATATTATGTTTGAGAGTAATGTGTATGTTTTAGACTATGTAGTTTGTGTGTGTTTGAGGTAATTATCTGTGTGTTTGAGACTATGTAATTTATAATTGTATTTTTATTTATTTTTTTGCTTGTGAACAGTGAACCGCATGTCGAACTGAGTTCAACCGGATTGGACCGACCGATATGGGAACCGGTCCCTCGCCGGTTCGAGAGTCGGTCCGGTTTTAATAACACTGATAATAATGAATGATTAATAATATTTTTTTTAGAAAAAATAAACTGAAGTAAATGAGAAAGGGACTTAAAGTTCATGAATCGAGTTGACTTATATTTATTTAATTTATTCGTTTCTCGCTTTCTAGGTAAATTCTTCATGCTTACTCGTTTTGTATTATAATAATCAAGAACATATTCCACAATTAAATCATAACCTAACCTATATACCTATGATAATCTAGTTTTAAGATCAAGTTTCTCCCTAGTCCCTATACGATTAAGAATCATTGACTACGAAGCTCTCGTGCAATTTTATTGATCATTCAATTCAAGTGGGCGCATGATCTTCATCGCATCACATAAGCAAAAGCGGAATATGAGGATTGTAACATCCATTAATAATACATGCTAAATTGCATAGTAATTTAATTTGTGCAATAATTTGCGGTTTAAAGAAATGGAATGCAACCGGAATTTTAGTTAAGAAGGGTAAGAATTAAAGTAAATATATTTTTTGGGGTAAATTTAAGATTTAAAAAACTTACATAAGAAAAAAAAAGATAAAATAAAATACATAACGTACAAAGTTGAGAGGTATGATTACCCTAATCAACTCAAGAGGGCTTCAACATTGTCTACAAATAAAATTTAATAATATCAAGAGAATAGATACGGGTAGCGATAGGTTTGTTCATGAACCGGTTCGGGGTCAAACCGGTTTTGAACTGGACTGGTCTGGTTTGAAAAAAACCAGTACATTTTTCTGTTTCTAAAAAAATTGGTCTGGTTTAAGGAAAAAATAACTGGTCTGGTTCGAACCGGTTCGAACTGTTCTGGTCTGTTTTTTTAAATAACAATTTTGGTTCGGAAATAATTCGGTTCAAACCGAACCTAAACCGGCTGAAAATCCTGTCAAACACACTAAACTGTTTAAAAAAATACTGAACCAACTGAAAAACACTGAACCGGCTGAAAAAAATACTGAACCGACTGAAAAATACACTGAACCGATTTAAAATATGTTCCACAACCGACTAAAATCCTGTCCAACATCAACATACGAGAGTTCAATATATCTCTAGGTTTGGTTATTGAAGATATCTCTCGGTTTGGTCTAATTTCAGACTGGTTTAGTTGATTTAGCTTCAAACCGGTTCTAAAATTATATAGGTTTAAAGTGGTTTGATTTAAATTTAAGTATAAACCAGTATAAAAAAAACGAGTCGATTCGAACTGGATTTTTGGTACTATTTTGAACTGTTCTATTTGAAGGCTAAAAACACTGGTCTGAATTTGAAACTAGTTCGGCCGAACCGGTTCGAACCAAACCAGTTCCAGACCAGTTCGTCCGAACCGGTTCATTTGGACAAGCCTAGGTAGCGAGTGACTTTGGAGAATTATTTTACCGAAATATAGCTTAAAATAAAATAATAAAAAAATCAAAATATGCTCAATTTTGAAAAAAAAAATATACTCATCCGCGAATCCCATTTGCAGGTGAATATAAAAAATATCACTCGCAAATGGCATTAGCGGGTGGGTATAAAAAACATAACCCGCAAATGACATTTGCGGGTAGAAATGAAAAGTTGTTAAACATGTTGGTTGGTTGGTTAGAACCAATATTATCTCTTTCTTCACATTGAAAAGTTGTTAAAACACGTTAATTAGAATCCCCTCTCCCAATGCACTTTCTCTCTTCCCAATGCTCTCTCCCTCTATTCAATAAAGAAACTAGTGTTATCAGAACCGGATCGACCCTCAAATTGGTGAGGGAGCGATTTCCGGTTCGAACAGTCAGACTCGATTTGACGTGTGGTTCACTGTTCACAAGAATAAAAAAATGATAATACAATTACAAATTATATAGATTCAAACACACATAATTATCTAAAACTAAATAGTCTTAAATACACACAAACTACATAGTCTCAAACATATGCAAAACTCTCAAACACAATATAACACAACATAATTACCTCAAACTTTGAACATACATAACACAATAGTCTCAAAATCAAACACAATAGGTCTAAACTTTAAACATAACTTCTAAACCGAAGAAGTTGCTCAGTCGAACCGAAGAAGTCAGTTTAAACCGCAGAGAACCACCCAAAAAATTTAAACCACCCCGAAAAAGACTGGAAATCCGTGAGTCGAAACTGGTTCAAACACTGTTCATATGCATTTCCGTCTTTTATCTGAACCAAATCTGTCAGTGGTCCGGTTCTCTATCGGATCGTCGGTCCAATTTTGATAACAATGGAAGAAACGTTTCACTTTTTGGGTAAAGTCCACCCGCGAATTGCATTCGTGGGTGGCAATAAAACAAACTCCAACCTGCGATGTCATTCGTGGGTATGTATGCTTTCGTAATTTTTAAAAATTGAAGATATTTTCGTATTTTTAAAATTATCTTCAGTGGAAATTATTAAAATCCGTGGAAATTGTTGATTTTTAAATCAAAAATATTTCATGCGGCTTCTTTTTTAAGACGTCATTTTATTAAAGTATTTATATTTTTTATGGCTCAATCTGCTTTCACCCGTGGAAATTGTTGATTTTTAAATCAAAATTATTTTTTGCGACTCCTTTTTCGAGTCGTCCTTTTTTTAAAGCAATAAATTTTTTTCCTTTAAATATTTTTTACGGCTTATTCTGCTTCAGGCGTGGAAATTGTTAATTTTTAAATCAAAATTATTTTTCGCGACTCCTTTTTTGAGTCATCCTTTTAAAATTATTTTCCCTCCCTTCACGTTTTTGGCCAAAAAAATTTGTCCTCTTTAATCTTAATCTTCTTCAATTTCACTTTGACCTCTTCTTGACGAAGAAGCGGAGGAATCCGACACCGGAGGCTAGGGGACTCAAGTGGACAGTGGATGGAGCGAAGTTGGGGCGGCTGGGATAGAGCTGGAGTTGGGATGGTGGATGGAGCTGGAGCTCCAACGTGGGATGGAACTGGAGCTCGCTAGAGCGGAGCTGGGACGATGGATGAACCTCCAACTAGGAGCTCAAGTGGACAGTGGATGAAGCGGAGCTGGGGCTAAAGAAGACTTGACTGTGACTAGGGTTGAAGAACCTCCTCTGGCTCGGGCTGGGGCTAGACTAAATTTTATTTTTTTAAAAAAATGAATTTATTTTTGGCGACTCTTTATATGAGCCACAAAAATAAGGATTAAAAAAAATTCCGGCGACTCATTAAGAGTGTCGTTATAATTATTTTGGCAGCACTTATCATTTGAGCCGTTAATTTGCACGGTTGTTCATATTTTGAGTCGGGATAATTTCCACGAGACTTCCTATCGTGACTCCATTTGTGTTGAGCTGTTAAAAAATATTTTTCTGGTCGTTAACTATAAGGTCTCCCGCAGTGTGCAAAATTTGTCAGAAAGAAGAGAAATTTGAAGTAGAAGTAGGACATGTTTTGAGTTAAGAAGCAAACCACAATAACATATGAACGCCTACAAACTATATAATTTAAGGTCGTCTCGTTCCATTCGAGAATTGGGTTAGCGGGATCGAGTTTAACTTGTACCCGAACGGCAATAAAAAAAATCCATATGTTTTATGTTAGTTTTAAATTTAGAACAAGTCATTCAAGACAGTTTAGGTCGATTTTTCGATCTATTCTAAATACTAGGGTTTGACTTTTTACACATCGTCAAGTCACACTATGAAATTTAATTATATTTGAAACTATTACGTTAACATGAAAAATGAAATGAATATCTTTAGAATCAAGTCAGTGAGTTCCCCTTTGTCTACCTCCCTGGTGCGTGGTGTCCAGTCTCGCCTCTCTCCTCTTTCGCTAGAGTGAGCGATTTTTTCGGCCGTCCTTGGCTTCTTCCCGCATTCATTGCGTTTCAGACAAATCATGTTTGAATCCCAGAGCAGAGACACCTTAAGGCCAAAGTAATCAATGCCTTTGCTGTCGAAGAGAGCCAGGTGAAAACTGCCATCTGTCAAAGCTGCCAAGGAAATCAATCAGCCACGGATACCTCGACTTTCAAATCAGTCCGTCCAATCGGGGAAACTCCAAGTTCTGATCGATTCTCTGACATCGCGCCCAGACCAAGCTCTCCAGCTGCCCAATCAAAACCAAGCTGCCCAACAGTCCCATGCAAACCAAGAACTGAAACCCTAACCAATATAGAAAATCCTAAACTCAATTTTCGGGGTTTTCTAGACAGTCTGTTTGTTTTTTTCCTTACGCTGATTTTCGTCTCCTTTGCTGTCTGCAGGAAGGTTAAGACGCTGTGAGGACGTGTGGACCACGAAGAGGATGACGAGTCCTCATGCCGATTCCGGAGATCAAAACAATGCCCGAGACATCCTAGACCTAAACCATGAACCGCCCCATGAGGAAGGTGTCAGGTACGCCGGGAAACTTATATCCCAAAAACCGATTAAAATGAATGTGATGCATAGTGTGCTCGACCAGGCCTGGATAAGATTTAGTGTTGTTAAAATCTCTGAACTGCCCGAGAAATTCTGGAATTTGTATTTGGCAAGGATGAGGATAGGATCAGGATTATTGATATGTCACCTTGGGCCATCAATGGGCATATCCTTAGTATTAAGCGATGGGATCCGTATGTCGTCTTGAATGAGATTGAATTCATTAAGGTTATGTTCTGGGTCCAAATCCATGATTTGGGGTATGAAAATTTCAGCATCAGTAATGCCTGGAAAGTGGGGGGGGGGGGGGGGGGGGGGGGGGAATAGGGTGGTGTATCGAGGTGGAACCGAACCACGTCTTATGAAAAGAAGCTTTATGAGGGTAAAGGTCGAAGTCGAGGTCACTAAACCACTATTGGCGGGATTTTGGTGGACAAATTCTAAGGGAGCGTAAAAGTGTGCGACGATCAAATATGGTGGAGGTCAAGCAATCAGAGATGAACCCAGTTGCCCCGGCATACAGGCCATGGCTAATTGGGACTCGACCAAAGTCTATGATCTCAAGGGAGAACCACCCAAAAGAGGATGGACACCGAACTCCGGGGGCAAGGGGTGATGCAAGGAATACATGGTATGCTGTTATGGAAGAAGCACGAGCTGAGGCGAAAAACAGAGCTAAAACATCAAAAAGGGCAGACTCGGTGCAGCCCAAACCGCACGGCAAAGGAAAATGTGGGCAAGACAGCTCTGATGTTGGCATGGAAATGGATGCGGAAATGACCTTGGTGATCACCGAGGCTACTCCAGGACTGACGACAGACCATGAGGACATGCTCGACCTAAACCACCCACCAACCGATGCCATGATCATAACTCACCAACCATACCAACCAAAATCCAACCTACCCCCTCCCAACCGATCTGTCGTACCAATGAACCTCAAACCCCCATGGCCACAACATTTCAGCCCAAACCCTCCACACCACACAACGACCATACACAGTATCCACCACATCCTAACCCATAGCCCCATGCCGAATACCCCCCCTCGAATCACCCACCTACCCGACATAGATGAACAACCATCAACCCCAACCCACCCAACCCTAACTCAACCACATACCGTTGAAAACCCACCCGACACTCCACCAAAAACTCCCACTACCGAGCACCAACCTATGATGTCCGGTCTAAGCCCTTTCATGAACCGCATGACGCTCAAACGAGCCCGAATGGAAGACGAGAAGGAGGAGTACCAAACAAATAATCAGCGAACCAAACCAGTTGGGGCTGCGAAGAACACCGAGGGAAACCAACCTCGGGGGGAAAAAAAAAGCCCGAGGAAGAAGGTAATTCGGGGCAAGACAAACCGAAAAAATAAGGAGTCTCCAAGCTACATGGGTGTCGAAGGCATTGAACAAGGAGACATGGAAAATACGGGTTGTGATGGCTGTTCCGACACAGCCACACGACCCCAATGAGCCTACTTGCATGGAATTGTCAAGGTTTGAGGTCTACCTTGACAATCCAAAATCTAAAAGACCTCAAGAGAAGGTATCGCACGAACATAATATTTCTAATGGAGACGAAGAACGGGGACACCTTTTGTGAGACAATAAGGAAACAAGTAGGGATGGCAAATGCGAAATACATATCACCAAGAGGAGCATAAGGCAGTTTAGCATTGTGGTGGGACGAAGAGACGAAGGTCAACATAACCCATGAGAGTCCCAACACCATTGATAGCGAGGTCACCTTCAAAGATCATGAGGGGTCGAACCTCATTACTTGGGTTTATGCTGACACAGACGAACAACGGAGAGCGGACAATTGGCACACAATCAGGAATTTTGGGACCGACCGAACCACAAGGTGGATCATTGTGGGAGATTTCAATACCATAAGCAAACCGCACGAAAAAGAGGGGGGGTCGAACAAAGCCTCAAAGGCAAATGAACATATTTAACAAATTCATGGAGGACATACAAGTAGAAGACATGGGATCGAAGGGGCAACCGTTCACATGGTGCAACAATAGGAGCGGGTCGGACCGCATCAGTCAAAGATTGGACCGAGCCCTCATTAATTCTAAATGGGGGAGGGACTACCCGAAGAGCCAATGTATCAATGAACTCGCTCTTGGATCAGACCACACTCCTCTAATAATCCGGACGACCGAACCAAAGAAGAGAACACCTAGACGTTTCAAGTTCGAGGAAATGTGGATGGAGGAACCGAGATGCAAGGAGGTCATCCAAGAGGCATGGCAATCCACCACCCCAATCATAGATGGGAAAGGTCTGACCACAAGGATGTGAAGGTGCCGAAAGAGTTTAGAGAAGTGGAGCAAAAGGCAATATGGTAATAATGCGAGGAAGTTGGTCTAACTTAAAGAAGAGCTCAAACGTCGAACCAGTCCAAATAAGACCCAAACCAAGGTTGAATAGGAAAAGCTCTTAAAGGATCGAATCAAAGAGGTGGGACGACAAGAATAACTATATTGGAGGCAAATATCACGAGTTAAATGGCTATCGGAGGGGGATCGAAACATGGCCTTTTTCCACCTCACTACGACGTCAATGAGAAGGAGGAACAACATATGTCGAATACAAGATAGTCGGGGTCAATGGATCATCAAAGAAGCCGAAATAGCACATGAGATGAGGAGGTATTTCATCACAATATTTACCTCTGAGGGGCACCAACCGAATGGGGGGATGTTGGACTGCATTCCTCACCAAGTGACCGAAAGAATGAACCACGAGTTGACAAAACCGGTTGAGGACAAGGAGATCAAGGGGCTACTTTCCAAATGGGCGGGTCTAGGGCTCCAGGTCTGGATGGTTTCCCGGGTATGTTTTATCAAAGGAATTGGCACACCGTGGGACTAAGCGTCATCACCGCAGTCAAAGCCTTCTTCAGTTCAGGTACCCTCCATACTAGACCTGTCAATTCGGGTCAACCCGCCGGGTTCGACCCGACCCGACCCGCAATGCTTCACGGATCGACCCGGACCCGACCCGCCGATCGGCACGGGTCAGTTTGTGCGACCCGAACCCGACCTGCCGGGTTGACGGGTCGACCCGCCTGACCCGCCTGACATACCATTACATCCAATATCCAATATATTCATTCATTTTGTAATAACACAACTGACCCATCAACCATAATATTCAGTCATTCAGATACAGAAAAATACCAATAACACACACCAATACACCATACATCCAATGATCCAAGTACCATTGTACCATCACCTAAACTTCTTCAAAATAAACACACTAAGAAGAATCCAAATTCCAACGAAAAACATCTAAATTAAAACCACATAATTTCAAGTTTCATGCGTGTGACTCTTCCTCATTCGGGATAAAATCGTCAATCTCTTGCTCCAAATTTGTTTCTTCATCTTCTTCTATGCAATTGCAAACATATATTTGTCATATATATAATCATAAAACAGTAAGAAACAAAAATGTAAAAAGATTATAGATATTACTTGTCTCGTCTTCAATCCAATCACGAGTGCACATAATAGCTTCCACAGTTTCCGGCTTGAGCGAACTCCTGTATTGATCGAGAACACGACCACCAATACTAAATGTTGATTCAGAAGCCACTGTTGTAATAGGGATGCTGAAAATATCACATGGCATAGCAGAAAGAATAGGAAATCGAGTCGATTCCCTATGCCAATAATCAAGAACATTCAAAGTCTTCTTCCTATCAAGTAGTTCTTCTTCCAAATATCGATCAAGTTGCGATTTTTGAATTGATTGACTGCTGGATCTTAAATCATCAAATTCCTACAACACATATTAAGAAATAAGAAACATATAAAATAATTGAAAGATTAGGAAAAAAAATAGCATTAAAGAACTTACATTGAGCACATTGCCTCCAGCGGTCGAATGATGCAACACTTGATCAGTGTAAGAAAAGGTTGAACGACCCTTTTTACAAGCCTGAGATTTCTTCTGTAAAGAAGAAGATGCTACAACTGACTTATCCACATACACATTATATAACTCATACAACTTAGACCGAATAATTTCAGCTTCAACGACCCCATACTCTTCACCATGCAACCTTTTATAAGCAAACTCGACAAACTCAGACTTGTATCGAGGGTCCAAAATAACAGCAAATGCCAAAATGACACTGTAGTTCGTCCAATACTTATCAAATTTGGACCTCATATGATCAACCATACCTCTCATGAACAAGCGCTCACCGTCATAATTTTTCTTCAATGTGTAATTGATAACAAACACCAACGGGAAGTACAAATTTGCAGTAGGATACTTCGTTCCCGAAAAAATCACAGTCAAATCATAGAAAACACCTAGAAAATCTGCAATTGCTTCCAACTTTGCCCATTCAGCCTGGTTAGGACACACCAATGAATTTCCTAAATCCATGTGACGAATCGCACTTTTATAGTATAAAGCACTTTTAAGCATAAAAAATGTGGAATTCCACCTGGTTGGTACATCTTGCCGCAAACCTCGACGATTATCCAACCTCATATCACTGACATGTTTAAGAAATTCAGTTTTTCTAACCTGTGAGCCTTGAATGTACTTGACAATTTCTCTTATACTCTTCACCACATCATCAACTTCTTTCAAGCCTTCTTGCACAATCAAGTTAAGAATATGAGCACAACAACGGATATGGAAAAACTCACCATCCAAGATCAGTGGATTGTGAAGTGACAGCTTCTCCTTCAACACTTCAACACAAACATCATTTGATGAGGCATTATCCAAAGTCAAACAAAATACTTTATCAAGAATTCTCCAACTCCCCAACATGTCATAAATTTTGTCAGCTAAAGCCCTACCAGTATGTGGAGGTGGCATAAAGCAGAATCCTAAGAGGACCTTACGCAATACCCAATCAGCATCTATAAAATGTGCAGTCAAGCATATATAACCATCAGTTGTAAGAGATGTCCACAAGTCTGACGTTAGACAAATCTTACTACGGGAACAACCTAGAAACACCTTGATCTTCTCCTTCAAAGAAATGTACTTCTTCATAACATCAGATTTAACTGTATTTCTACTAACCAACTGCACATTTTGGCGTAGATATTTAAAAACTTCTTTGATACCAGCATATTCAACAAACTTAAAGGGCAAGTTATGTGCTACAATAGCATTTGTAACCATTTCTCTAAATTTTAGAGGATCAAACTGAGCACTTTCGAGAGTAACAGTGTTTCTATTTGCTGCAATGAACATTTGACCTATGTCCTTAAAATCTCTTTTTCCACATTTGTTCAAATGACGCTTCATATTTCCAGTTCCATAACTAGCATCACAGCGATATTGTGCTTTACACTTCAAACAACTACTTTTGGTTATCCCATCTGTCTTATCTAACGGAAGAATTTCAAAATAATTCCAGACATCAGACTTCAATAGCTTTTTCATTCTCTTACTATCACCTTCAGAACTTTCTGGAATTGATTTCCCACTAACCTTTTCAACACTTTCTTCTTGTTTGCGCTTGCCTTTAGCTTGTTTAGTTGTTGATCCGGTCTCAAGTATATCAATTCCGTCGACATCAACATCACCTTCATTAAATCTATCATCGTCAAAGTCAAGCCTCCAAACTTCTTCATCATCCATGTTCACAGTTCACTGCATTGCATATCACAGCACAAATCAGTTACATATCAGTTACATATCACAACACAAATCAGTTACAAATCATCCTTCACTAATCTATCACATATCACAGCACAAATCAGTTACACATATCAACACTAATCTGTGAAGTAATCTATCACATATCACAGTTACACAAACTCACAGTCACAGTGAAGTAAAATCAGTGAACCAACAACATGTTTATGATACAACCGATTATTTTAAAATTCGAATAAACACAGATACAACCGATTAGTAACAGGTAAAATTCGAATAAACACAGATACAACCGATTAGTAACAGATACAACCGATTAGTAACAGAACCGAACATAGAGAAAATAAACATATCGTGTTTTGCAAAATTTTGTCTCAAGTCGGAAAACAACTCGAATATGATGATGAAGTACACAAAATGTGAAATTGCTTTCATGACTACCAACTGCACATAGAGCTGTCGTCCTTGACTTGCTATCTATCTAGAAAAAATGGCATTGAAATTGGAAATACGATTATTTTTAAATTTTGAAAAGGGATGGTATAAGAAAAAGGGTTTTGAAATGGAACCAACTATGAATAATCATATTTTAAAAAAACAAGAAGAAGTAGCAGCAATGCAGCATTCGAACTTCGAAGTACATAACACATAGACAAGAAGAACCCATTAGTAGCAGCATTCGAACTTCGAAGGACACCATCATGTGTTCAGAAGGACTTACACGAGGTACGGAGGTAGCAGCGAAGGCGAGGTAGCAGCTGCGACGATCAGGTGAAGGCGAGCCGAGGTCAGCGAGGTCAGGCGAAGGCGAGGAAAGCGAAGGCGTGTTCTTTCTGAGACTTGAGAGTTGAGAGACAGAGTGAAAGACTGAGAGTACCACTGACTGCGTGTGTCTGTCAAAACAAAACAACGAAGTAGGAATACTAGAATTTAGGGTTTTGTTTTGGCGGGTCGGGTCCGGGTCATAAGGGTCAACCCGGACCCGACCCGTCTCTTGTGGCGGGTCAACCCGAAAATGACCCGCCATCCATTTTTTGTGACCCGAACCCGACCCGACACCGAGTCGATTCCGGGTCATTTTCGGGTCGGGTCATTTTTTGACAGGTCTACTCCATACTCCTTTAAATCAAACGGATGTTGTCCTTATCCCAAAAATCCAAAATCCCATATCACCAATTGATTTCCGTCCTATAAGTTGTTGCAATTTTGTGTACAAGATTATATCAAAAATGATGGTAAATAGGCTAAAAACCTTTTTACCAGAACTTATCACCCCCTACCAGAGTGTGTTTGTGACAGGGCGAGCGATCCAGGAAAATATATTGGTGGCCCATGAAGTGTTCCACTACCTCAAGTCCCGGAAACAGACAAACAAGGTGGAATGCGCACTTAAGGTGGACATGCAAAAAACATATGATCAGGTCGAATTGGGCTTCCTGGTAGAGAGTCTCGGGAAGAGGGGATTTGCGGAACAATGGCTTAAATGGATCAAGGAATGCATCGAGACAACGACCTACCAAGTACTAGTTAATGGCGAGAGAACCACGACAATCCGACCAACGAGGGGAACCAGACAAGGTGATCCA
Source organism: Chamaenerion angustifolium (assembly GCA_946814005.1). Classification (NCBI taxonomy): domain Eukaryota; kingdom Viridiplantae; phylum Streptophyta; class Magnoliopsida; order Myrtales; family Onagraceae; genus Chamaenerion; species Chamaenerion angustifolium. Next base: position 32,589,750 of record OX328272.1, read on the forward strand.
CTATCACCTTATTTGTTTATACTCTTGGCTGACGTGTTGTCAATGACCATTGAGCAGGAGATAGTACATGGCGGTTTTATCGGGATTAAGCTAAGGAGAGCATGCCCCGAGCTACACCACATGCTTTTTGCGGACGACTCTCTTTTCTTCCTAAAAAGGACAACCACGAATGCAATACGCCTAAAGGAGATACTAGAAGCATATTGCCAAGCATCGGGCCAAATGATCAATGAAGCGAACTCTACCCTATATTTTAACAAGGGTGTTGATCGGTCCAAAGCTCAGGAAATAGAGGAGGTGTTGAATATAAAAGGAACGACCGACTTGGGGAAATACTTGGGCCTATCGACGACGTGGGGAAGGTCGAGGAAAGAAGCAATGAGATACCTAAAGAATAGGATCTGGGACAACCTCGCAGGATGGAGGCCTAAGACACTTAACCAAGTCGGGAAAGAGGTACTCATCAAGGCGGTAATAACGGCGATACCCACATACGTTATGAGCATATTTAGTCTTCCAAAGACGTGATGTGCGGAGATCAACTCGATGATAGCGGATTTCTGGTGGGGCACAACCACGGATACGAAGAAAACACATTGGAAGAGGTGGGAGGTCTTAACAAAATCAAAGAGCACGGGAGGCCTAGACTTCCGGGAGTTGCAAACGTTCAACAAGGCCCTCCTAACAAGGATGGCGGCGAGAGTCATGGAGGACACGTCGGCACTGTGGGTGCGCATATTAAAGGGCATATACTTTCCGAATGATAATTTCCTCGAGGCTACAAAGGGGAGACGAGCATCGTGGGGATGGAGTAGCATCATACTAGGACGAGATGTGCTCAAACAAGAGGGGCTTTGGAGGGTGGGAACATGAGAATGTATCTGCATCTACTCGGACTCGTGGCTCGCTCAAAAGCCGGGATACAGAACCACGGCACAGACCGAACCAGCAGTGGACCCACGGACAACACCAGCTGAACCGACAGTTGAGGATCTCATCACGACCGAAGGCAGTTGGAACACGCAGAGGGTTCGGGAGATGGTAGGAGGAGACGATGCTGAACTTATCATAAACATACCCCTCCATCGGAACCGCACGGTTGACAAATTTATATGGCCACATTCGCGGGGCGGCGATCCAAACGCCCGCTCGGTCTATCATAGGTTATGCGAGACACAAGCCGAGCTGAGCGACCAAGGTGACCCAAACAACAAAGAAACGGGTCTATGGAAGGCGATATGGGGGCAAACGTCGCGCCTAAAGTGAGGAATTTTGCATGGCGTTTGGCGACAAACGCACTATCGGTAAAGACAAACCTGATTAAGCGGGGCTCGGTAATAACACCGGGATGCACGGTGTGCGGAGCTGATGAGACCCGTGAGCACATGACCACGGGATGCAGGTGGACGACACAGGTATGGGAGGCTACCCTGGGAACCAACAGTCGGCCTACTCCGGGACGAGACATAACAGCGTGGCTCGATAAAATTAGGGGGAACCAGATCGGAACACCTAACGGTTCGACTGACATATGTGAATCATGCCTCCTTGCGATTTGGTTTATCTGGAAAGCACGATGTAAGGCTGAGTTCGAGGGCAAACAACCAAATTCCGGGCTCATTGCGGAGGAAATCAATAGGGCAAAAACCGAACAACCTAGGCGGGGACACGAGGATCACAGCCATAGAACCAGAGCTAACCACAAGTGGAAAAAACCGACAAACGGAACCACCAAGATTAACTGCGATGCCTCGTGATGCCCCAAAACAAACAAGGCGGGTATAGGCATTGTGGCCCGAAACCGGAGGGGGACCGTAATAGGTAACATAAACAGGAGAATTAAGTGTGACAACATAGTGATGATTATATTAGATGGTACTAGATTGGTACTATCAACATGTACTATCTTCACACTTATATAATCATATTATATATATTCTGAAGCGCATATTATTAATAATATTTTTTTGTCGGTTAAAAAATAATTATTAATATTTTTAAACACAAACCAATTATTGACAACCTTAATGCTGGTTTTGAGTGCAATGCTCCGCATGGAAAAAAGCAAAACAAAAAAGGTGCAATGCTCCGTAGACCAAATGTTGACTACAGTCAACATGTGGACTTCTTAAATTAATAACCCGCAGGTAAGCTTGTACGTCATCATACGACGACGTCTTGGGCGAGATGCCCAAGAGGAGCTCCCGTATGGGCCGTATATGAGTGTACGACCACTGTTTTTAACGGCAAATTACTATGCATACGGCGAAAATTAAAAAAATGTGCTTATAATTATTTTTTATATGTTAAATGTATTATTATAGTGCGATTATGATATTGAATTTTCTATGACTATAGTATTTTTTCATATTTATAATTATTATATTGATCTGATAATTATTTAATATATTAATAAATAATAATAACAGAAATAGAATTTCATTTTTAAATTTTATTAATTCATAATTTCAGGTCGAACTGTAATTGAATGATATTAATGTTAAATGGTGTTAATGTTAATATTGAATGATGTTAATGTTAAATATTTTTGTTGTTTGTGACATAACTTTATATATTTATTAAGATAAATATTTATGGTGTTTCATTCTATTTTATATGTGATAATAAATATGAATATATTGTTAAAATCGTGGTTAATAACCACAATTATAGGTATGGTTAGAATATAAAAAATTGTATCAATAATAATTATGATATACAATTTAAAAATATGGTATGATTATAATATTTATACACGAGTCATACCTTAATCATTGTTAGTCTTATGTCAAATACGATATTTTCAACTCAATTACTATTTTTGATTTTATTAACTAATAATTAATTATATTTGAGTCTACTAATAATTCAGTGTTGTATTATATTGAGAATTTGGGATTCTGCAATATTTGAACATTTTTTTTTTGACCAAATATTTGAACATTTACTAAATCGATTATTTACTTCTTTTTTTTTTTTAATTGAGGGACAAGGAGCACGTGCACGTGCGGTTCTTGATCTTGTTCTAAGATACGACTCCTCCGATGCAGAAGGAATTATTTTATTAGTAAATTAATAAATAGAATTTACGGCTGGCAATGGGTTGGACCCGACAGCTTTTTTGGGCCAGGTGGAGTTGTGAATTGTAACCCATATTGTCCGATTTTTTTCAAAAAGTAACTATTTCGAAAATAAATATTCAAAAATATATATATTCAAAAAATATATTTAACAAAATGTGTATTTGCATATGTGCATTTGTAGCGTTTTTTTTTCCAAACCGCTATCGGCAGTAGCGTTTTTCAAAAAATGTCACTAGTATTAGTGTTCTTTCAAAAACGTTATTGGTAGTAGCGTTTTTTCAAAAAACTCTTACAAACGCTATTTGTAGAGTTCAAATGTCAACACGCGTAATTAGGTCAAGTCATTCGTATGGTCAAAATGTTGTTAACGTTGGTTTGTTTGACCAATCGGTACTCTTAGGACAAGATCAACATCGTTCGTCAGACCTGAGTGAGGACCAACAAATAACATTTAGGTGTTTAAAATTAGAGGATAATCTAATATCAGAAGAGGCTAAAGATATTGTCCAAGCGACTGGTTTATGGAATTTATTTATTATGTCACATCCTAGGCTAGATCATAAATTGTTGACCGTATTATGCAAGCGTTGGCGACCCGAAACACATACGTTCCACCTCAGACATGGGGAGATGACGATCACACTTGAGGATGTTTCCGTGCTACTAGAACTACGAGTACACAGAGATGAAATAACTGATGACCATGCACCTAAGGAATACATGGTTGGTGCGTGTCTGGAGTTGTTGGGCATGAATCTACAAGGTCGTAAAGATTTTCTCAAAATGACTAATTTACGACAGCATTTAGTTCAACCTAATCTCACAGCCGAACAACAAGCAAGAACATTCATGTTGATAATAATCGGCGGTGTTCTGTTTACAACGACAAAGAAAGATAATGTATCGTTGATGTACTTATCTCTACTTCGAGATTTAGAAAGAGCAGCACAGTACAGTTGGAGTTCAGTTGTGTTGGCTGCAACGTACCGTGGACTTTGTGAGGCATCTGAGCTCAACTGTGCAACATTCCATATAAAGACTCCAACACTACTTGTTCCAGGGATATATACAGAGATGACTGATAGTAGCCGCAAGAGGTTCACAAAGGCTTCTTCGTGTGTTCTGTATAAAGACTCCAACACTACTTGTTTGGAGTATCACGCCTTCGGATATCCAATCTTCGAACCAAACTCATTCTCCACCATTGACTGGATTATTGAAATTGTCATTCCAGTGTCAGCTAAAATTGAATTTCTTATGAAAGACGTTATCATCTTGCAATCGATGTTTTGGTGTCGTTCAATCAGGACTTCATTCGTTCATGTATTTGGAGCATGCAATTTTGATATTCTCCACAATCCAGTATGCTTAAAAAGACTCCCTCTTAATGACCATGAACAATTTATGGGATCAACTTTACACTTAAAGACAAATGATTTTGGTGTCGATGTCTCAACAATGCGAATCTTAGAATTATATATTTTCCATCTCCTTACGACGACAGATAAATCGTCCTTACTCCTAAACTTCATGTTTGTGTTTAGGAAATCTTCAGTTGACAGTTCATCAACATCCATTTACAACTCATATGTTCATTGTAAGTCGTTAATCCAGTTACTATCAATCCAATTAGAAGCAGTGAGTTGCATCATTTGAAGGGTATGGGAGCTACTTCCACCCTCGTCATCCTCGCCAAACTCAAACACCTCTTCATTTTTCATCAATGTGACCCGTAAAATGCTCCATATACAGATCTTATTCATTTATTGAGGCATCCGAGAGTGCATTAACATCGACCTCGTCATCGGAGAGATCATGTGTGTGACCATGCAAAACATTCACTGTCTCATGATTATCATATGTGTTTGACCTCAAGTTAACTTCCCTAGTTACACTAAACACAATAAATCGACTAGCCACGCTTAACTGTAGAGCAAAAGACAATGCACTTTGCGTTCAAATCCGTACAAACTTGCAAAGTCCATCAGTATTTGTAAATTTATAGGATATGCTTATGGACCTAGCTTCAACGTCATGTCAACCACACTCAATACATATAATTTCCTTTAGTCTATAAATAGAAATATTCAGTGTAGCTGTAGTAATACTGGAAGTATCACCCACATAGACCTCACTACCATTATGAGACAATATTTCACCCTCATACAAGCAAATGATACCGATCTCTGTCATGTTTGATCCTAAATAATTAATATTATAACAATTCATATCATATGTGCTTATTTTTTAGATAACCTAATACTTATGTAAATATAACTGCTAACAATTTTAAAAATATTGTAATTAAAAAATACATAAAAATATATTATATACCTTCGGCGAGATTGAAAAAACAGGATGAAGATGATGGAGTAGGAAGAAAGACGCAGTAGGAGGATGAAAAAGATGTATAAGGAGGTTAAATATAATTAAGATACGGTAATAATTGAATATTTTGCACAGAAAAACGCAAATAATTGGTGTTGTAGACAAATAATTATCTAAATCGCTACTCAATACTCATAGTAGTGAATTTATTAAAATAGTAGCGTTTTACTTTTTTCACTACCGTTAGTAGCGATTATTTGTTTTTCGCTACTGTAGGTAGCGATTTTGTTTTCCAATAGCACAAATACACATTTTTTTAAATATTTTCTGACGATATTTATTTTTTTTCAATTTGTTTTTCAATACAGAGTTACTTTTTGAAAACAATTCCATATGTACTCTATACAGCATATTTTTTACTACCATAGTTAAATAAATCCATACAATTAATTCTATGTATTATTATTACTAGCTGTTAATAAGAATTTTGAATGGAAAAAATATTTTAAAATAAATTCATAAATCCTATTTTTCATATGCCAAAATAAACTTTTTTTTAAATTAATTTGTTATAATAATATTCATAAATTATAAATTTAGGGTAAGAAGTTATAATATTTACCACCTTACCTTTTAAATGATAGTATATTTATTAATTTTAAAATTTAAAATTTAAAAAATGTTGTAAAATGACACTTACAAAAGTACGTTTAAAAAATAAGAAGAGATAAAGGAAAACCCAATTCATAATTATTTTTTTCTTGAGATAATTTACTTTCATATTATTTAAAAACATTTATATTTTTCTGTAAGAAAAGCAATTTCAATTTATTTTATCGATTTCATTTTTATTTTTATTTGTAACAAAGCAATGGTGACTTAAAAATTAGATTGATAAAGTTTTAATTACTAGTCTCTAACTGTAATGAGTGTTTTTCTAATAAATTTATTTAATAATTTTGTTAGTATTAATTCTTTCGCAATTCCAACAAGTAAAAAATCAACATAATTTCTTACTCGTGCTACACGAATTTTTTTGAAAACTAACTATATTGATTTTTTTATTTAGAAAAGTAAGTATGTAAATTTTTTTTTAGAAAAATAGGTATACGCGCACCCCGGGGTCGCGTCTTTTGGACATAGGGTGCGCCTATTCAAAGTGACGCCAACCAATTGTCTTTTTTTTTTTTTTGAAAATCATTTTTTTTAACGATAACTTGATGTTTAATTAAAAATAAAATTATGTATCTATTAAAAAAAATTAAAAATTTATAGTAAGTAGATATGTTAATTGCGATTCAAATGATGCAAACAATATTAAATTTGGATTTACGGATTGACTGTACGACATGCCGTAAGTTGAGATATGAAAATTGTACTTAAAAAATTATAACTCGGACCATGTAAGTCCAAACTCAACACGGTTAACGTCATTTAGGTCGTAAATCAATTATCTACGTATGATAATTGTTTTGATTAAAAATACAGTGATTTTGTAACCTAACATCGTTTACACCCAAATTTGACCGAAATAAGTAAATGCATTAGGTGAGAAATTTAATTATGTACTTACTCAAAAAAAATCAAAAACATTACGGTTCGTAGATAATTTAATTACGAATTAAATGACTCTAACTATGCGTTAATTTTTGACTTTTAGACTGACTATATAATACGGTACGTAAAAAACTCTACATACGATACAAAAACTTGCAAATAGTGTTGTGCATAGTAATTTTACTGTTTAAATAGTAAATATCACTGTGTAAACAGTAACTTTACTATGCAAAACACTCTTCAGAAGTTTTTGTATCGTATGTAGAGTTTTTTACGTACCGTATTATACAATCAGTCTAAAAGTAAAAAATTAACGCATAGTTAGAGTCATTTAATTCGTAATTAAATTATCTACGCACCGTAATATTTTTGATTTTTTTTGAGTAAGTACATAATTAAATTTCTCACCTAATGCATTTACTTATTTCGGTCAAATTTGGGTGTAAACGATGTTAGGTTACAAAATCACTGTATTTTTAATCAAAAAAATTATCATACATAGATAATTGATTTACTACCTAAATGACGTTAACCGTGTTGAGTTTGGACTTACATGGTCCGAGTTATAATTTTTTAAGTATAATTTTTATATCTCAACTTACGGCATGCCGTACTGTCAATCCGTAAATCCAAATTTAATATTCTTTGCATCATTTGAAACGTTATTAAAATATCTACTTACTATAATTTTTTTAAATTTTTTTTAATAGATACATAATTTTATTTTTAATTAAACATCGAGTTATCGTTAAAAAGATTGATTTTCAAAAAAAAAAGACAATTGGCTGGCGTCACTTTGAATAGGCGCACCCCTGGGGTGCGCCTATGTACAAAAGACGCGACCCCGGGTGCGCGTATACCTATTTTTCTAAAAAAAAAATTTACATACTTACTTTTCTAAATAAAAAAATCAATATAGTTAGTTTTCAAAAATATTCGTACTACACTCACTGTGACTACTTTACGATTCTAGACTTAATTAATTACAGAATAATTATTAATTTATTATTATTAAAAATGGATTATGAATAATCATTATTGCCCATCATTGATTTTTCAATGTTTATCTGCGTATACGTATATTTGTTTAGTTTATTTTCATTACAACAATAAAAATAAAGTGGCAAAAAGATACATAATTTTTTTTGTTCAAAAAAAGATACATATTCGAATGCAAGAATTTCATTTGGCCCTAATGTGATTAAGTAATTATATTCATTAGTAAAAAGGTAGACTAATTCTAAATTCTAATTACTCAAATGTAAAGATATATAACTGCAATTTTAAATTAAATTAAATTTAACAGAAATACGTATCACGATCTAATAAATTCGATATAAATACCCAATTCAGTTTTTTAAAAATAAATTGAAAAAATTATAATTATTTTTTTACCCTAACGAAAGGTAAAATTTTTACCGACAGGAATGTCTTAGGGACCTTGATTGCTCCATTACATACACCACTAGCCCACTTCATGGAACTGTGGAAGACATATTTTTCCACTAGCCCTTTAGAAAATGATGAAAAAGATTTTGTTTATTGCACGCTTTGATTATGCAATATCTCACGTCCAATTCATTGGGTTCAACATGATCACAGAAATGCAAAGGAATTGGAAAAAAACAAAAAACTAGAATTTAATTAAAAGTATTTAAGAGATTATTGTTATTTCATCTACGGGTTAAAAATATTAAAAGTATTTAAGAGATTATTAAAAGTATGTATCTATTTAAAAAAACTAAAAAATTGTAGTAAGTAGATATTTTAATTACGATTCAAATTATACCAAAAATATTAAATTTGGACTTATGGATTGACAGTAACCTCTGCCGTAAGTTTAGATATGAAAATTTGACTTAAAAACATATAACTCAGACCCTCTAAGTCCAAACTCACCACGGTTAACGTCATTTATGTCGTAATAGAGTAATTTTTTGGATTAGAAATACAGTGATTTTTTAACCTAACATCGTTTGTTTTATAATTTGATCGAAATAATTAAATGCATTAGATGAGAAATTTAATTATGTACTTACTCAAAAAAAAATCAAAAATATTACAGTGCGTAGATAATTTAATTACGAATTCAATGACGCTAACTAGGCGTTAAATTTAGAATTTTAGACTGGTCGTATAATACTATACGTAAAAAAACTAAACAGTGAAATTACAATATAATCTCTGTTTAAACTTTAAACAGTGATTTTACTATGTATATATACATATGTATAGTTTTTTACGTATTCTATTATACGGTCAGTCTAAAATTCAAAAATTAATGCATACTTAGCGTTATTTAATTCTTAATTAAATTATCTATGCCTTTTATATTTTTTTTAGTAAGTACATAATTAACTTTCTCACCTAATGCATTTAATTATTGCGATGAAATTATAAAATAAACGATGTTAGGTTAAAAAATCAATGTATTTCTAATCCAAAAAATTATCCTAGGTAGATAATTGAATTACGACATAAATGACGTTAACCGTGGTGAGTTTGGACTTACAGAGTCAGAATTATATATTTTTAAGTCAAATTTTCATATCTCAACTTACGGTAGAGTGTACAATCAATCTATAAGTCCAAATTTAATATTTTTGGTATCATTTAAATCACAATTAAAATATCTACTTACGATATTTTTTATTTTGTTTAATAGATACATAATTTAATTTTAAGTAAATATTGAGTCATCGTCGTTGAAGAAAAAAGAACAAAAAAAAGGCACATGCCAACTTTGGGCATGTATCGCCACCTTTGACAATACACACCACTGTGGGTAGCGTTTATTGCAAAAATGCAATACACGCTACCCTGAGGTGCGCGTATTGCAAAAATGCAATACGCGCTAGCCTGGGTGTGTGTATACCCGTTTTTTGAATTATTTATTTTATATACTTATTTTTAAAATTTTGTTTTCCACATGCCCACTTTTTGAAAAAATTCAGAGTTTAGTTGGAAAGAAAGGATAGTCCCTCAAATTATTTACCTTTAACACCCGAGACCTTACAAAACTAAAATAACAAGCAAAACAGATAAAACATGTTCAATAAGTTTAAAGGGTTAATTAGCTGGTTACTTATTTTTCTCTTGTGGCTAGCAGTTATAAATTGTGCACAATAGTTACGTATGTTTGACTATGTGACTATTTGGTCATTGTTACTGTTCATCGTTACTTTTTATGCCACGATTGATTTTGATGTAGTCCGACAATGGACACATCCACCTTGGTATGTCCCACATTTCACATGGGTGACTCTAATAATGTGACAATATTTCGTAGCATTGCTCCATGATAACCTGATAAGCTAACTTAACCGACAACTCACCCAAGGTAGTATGTGACCACATGAGTGCATCCATGTTCCTTTCCAAATGCACCGGGATCCTCTATTACGTCCATATCAATACCGAGTAATTAGTTAAAATGTGAAATACATCTAGTATCAAGTATATATTTTGAGTTTTTTATTAAATTTCTTTCGATTTTTTTTTTATATAAACTTTTTTATTTAATATTTTAGTGTTCAAATTGCATATGAAGAAAATGTAAAATTGTTTGTCTTTTGAGTCATAAAGACAAACACGTGATTTGAAAAATTAAATATATTTAAGCTAATATTTTTTTCAGTTGATATGGATTGAATATCTCTACCCGAACTCCCGTCTACTAAATATAAAATCAGCCTAAAGAAAAGAAAAACATATTATAATGTATATTATATATACATTTATATATAATGTAGGGGTGATAAAATAAGACTGGTTGGACAAAATTCCTGACAAGTCCGACTATGACCGAGATTGAGCGGACAGTTTTTTTCTTCAAGGTCGGTCTCAGTCTCGATTGTTTTTCCCAAAAGCCCGACTAGGACCGGACCGACCTTGAAGAAAACCCTACAAATTCATGAAGTAACACTTGAAACACTAATAATTCATGATCTTGAAGCATTAAGCAAACCTTGGATCGGATCCATAAGGGAAGTGTGACGGAAGACGAGAAGCGAGCGGGTTCAAGACCAAAACTTCAGTGATTTTTTTGGTCATTCCAGTTGATTTTTTTTACCAAACATTTCGGTCAAAGACCGAGACCGGTCCGAGTCAAGAAGACCGACTCAGGTGAGCATTTTTGGCCAAAGTCGATCTCGGTCTCGATCCTCCAAATGTCAAGACCGAAATTTCGATCTCGGTCCTGCCTCCAAGATTGGCCCGACCCGCCCATGATCAGCCCTAATATAATCTATAACATTTTATATGTACAGCCAGTTTGAAAGTCCGAAAGTCAAAATTCAACGTTGTTGACGTCATTTACGTTATAATTCATTATCTACATATTGTAATTTTTTTAGTAAGTATACAATTATATTTTCCATCTAAATAATTTTGTGTTTCAGGTCAAATCATAAGACAAACGATGTTAGGTTAAACATTTATTATACACCTAACTAAAATAACCTACAGTAGATAGATAATTGAATTTCGTCACAAATGTCACTAATGGTTTATTGTGATTTTTTAGTCAATTTTTTAATCTCTACTTAGGATAAAGTGTTAGATCAATTCGTAACTCCAAATACACTGTTTGTGTTATTCTGAACACAATTTAAATGTCTACTCACTTTATTTTTTGAATAGATGCATTAAAGAAGCATCATGAACCAATCACTCGAGTCCATCACCATCCCGACCCCATCGATTCCTATTATCCCCGGTCGGGATTAGATTGCTCTCGACTTCGTTTACGTGGTTGTCGCTTTCATTCGGGGTACTTCCTTAGTTCAGTCCTCATCAACTTGATAAACTCGATAACAGAGAAAATCACACCGAGCAAAACGAATGATGACTGCGAAAACGAATACAAACAATTCGACTCGAAATCTAAACCTACTTCGGAGATGGGCATCGTCGACAAATCCGACTTAGAATCTAAGCCTTTGAAGGAGGAGTTTGTATGTAGAAAGAGATTTTTTTGCAAAAAATATTACGACCGATATATCGATCGATATTAAATTACGACCGATATATAACTTATATTAAATTATCGATCGATAATTTATATTGAATATATATTCGACCAAAAAAAAATATCATGTATATACTATACATTTTAAAGACTCAACAACACGATATGTAGGTTTACCTAATTTGTACGATCTGTTCTTATTTCAATTCTATGATATAAATTTTACATATCAACTAGTTCACTCGCACGACCCCATAAAACCTACTTATATGCACCGAGAACGTTTGGAGTGGAGTCATGCATGTGTTTGGTATATAAAACCTACCTTTAAAAAAAAGTAGTTCGCCCGAACCGGTTTTTGAACCAATTCAGGTATCTACTTGCTAATTCGTGTAAATTTATGTACTTGTTTGCCAAACCATGTCAAGTTCAGGTACATATTTGCTCCCCATGTGATACTTTCCGTTTATTCTTAACACTAAATTAACGGTAAGTACCTATTTGTTAATTTTACAAAGTTGGACAACCTATTTGCGACAAAAAAAAATTAGATACCTACTTGTGAAACTATGTAAAGTTGGGGTACCTATTTAGTAATTAACTCATTTTAGTATTTACTTTTATATATATTAAGGTATATTTAAAACGAAATCATAAAAAAGGGACAAAGATTTGACTATAAATGATTTCTCACTATATTTTGTCAGCGTGACCAATGAAGTTGCATGTGGATACATCCGTGTGTTTAATGATTAGTTCCCGACTCCCAAATCAAACTTGATTTAAGAAATCTTGTCGATCTGCCCCACTATTTTGGGAGGGCATTCACATAATATACGTGAAGTTATACACGTTTACGAAAAAGTGACTATGTAATAATTGTTTTTGTTAAAGTAACTATAAAAAAAATATTTAAAAATTTAGGTATAAGCATTAATATTAGTAGTGCGTTATATTTCTTTTTACAAAATACGCTACATAAGGTAGTCTTTTAGTGGTAGCGTTAGCTCAATTTTTTTTCTTAACGACCCGATGTTTAATTAAAAAATAAATTATATATCTATTAAAAACTTATAGTGAGTAGATATTTTAATTGTGATTTAATGATACAAAAAATATTAAATTTGGACTTACGAATTGACTGTACGCTCTGCCGTAAGTTGAGATATGAAAATTTTTAAATCAAATTTTATATCTCAATTTACGGCAGAGCGTACAGTCAATCTGTAAGTCCAAATTTAATATATTTTTTATCATTTGAATCGCAATTAAAATATCTACTTACTATAATTTTTTTTAATAGATACATAATTTAATTTTTAATTAAACATCGAGTAGTCGAAAAAAAAAATAGCAACGCTATCATAGTCACTTTATATGCTCATTTCTTATAAAATGAAATAAAGAAAAATCTATCGATTCTAATACTAATGAAATTAGGTGTGTCAATTTTGAACACAACTCATGAGTGATCCACATATGGATTGCGTTTGAGTCATACTTATCGATCCGTAGATCAATTCGCGGACACATATAACTAAATATATATTATAATAAACTAGATAACCGGTATGCGCTTTGCGCAATTAGTAGTATGTTTTATTTTTTTTTATATTTTTATATTTATAAGTTATTTTATTATGGTACATAGTATAACATATTTAAATTATTTTTAAATGAATATAGTGTAAAATAATTTTAAAAAATAAAATAATAATTTTAATGTTATAAGGTTTAAAAAGTTATTTTCCAAGTGAATATAAAGTATAATAATTTTTCAAAAAGGTCATTGTGGTATGTTTGAATTGTTTACAATAAAAATATTAAAACTTAAAAATGCATGAAATAATAAATTATATAAATAAGTTATTATAAATTATATTATGAAATACAAAAATTATATACTATATTTAGTGCATTTATTCATAAAATTAATTAAAAATGCATGAGTCAATAATTAAAATTAATATTAATAAATGCATATGTTTACAAAATACTATGAAAATCATTAGTAATTTTTATTTATTTATTTTAGTAATAATAATAATATATTGTAGTTTTATTATATAAATAGTATTTTAATAATTCAAAAATAGGTTGGGTTATAAATATATAAAACATATTTTTCACAAAACTGTAAACAAATACGTTAATGTTCATATTAAAATCATTAGTAATTTTATTTATTTATTTTAGTAATAATAATAATATATTATATTTTTATTATATAAATAGTATTTTAATAATTCAAAAATAGGTTGGGTTATACTTGATATTCATAAAACATTTTGATATAAATAATATTTTAATATGTGCATACTTGATATTCATAAAATATAATATTCTGTATTTATTATTATATATATTAATTTCATTTCATAAAATATATTTAATGAAAAATCATAATTTATGAATGAATGAGAAATGATAAGAGTTTTGTAACTTATCTTTAGAATGAATGAGAGACATTGAAGGTTTTTAAAGTGATTTACATGGCATGCCACTTAGGAATGAGAAATTTATGATTGACATATATTAATTAGAAGATGTTAATTTAACATTAGAAGTGAGAAAATACAACAAACAGCTTATTTGTCAACATTGAATGTGATTTAGCCAAATTAATATATATATATAATTTCATGGGAAACATTGGTCGTATGGTTCCGTGGGTTTAGGGCTATCGATGGTTAGAGTATAGTCAAGGTATGACAAATACCATAACCATACCATATTTTTAAACCACATATCATAACCATAATCATTATGGGTATAATTTCAATACCATAACAATTAAAATAACCGTGGTTATTAACCATGGTTTTACCCGTATAGCCATATTCATTCCACACATGTAATATAATAAAAGATCGAAAAATTTATTTAAAAAAATACATCAATCTATATTACCATTTTTGGACTTTGACGCCTTCAATCTTCAATAATTTCAAATTTTCAATTATATAATTTATATTTAGTATATTATATAAATTAGTTTATTAATAATACATAAATATTATATTTATATAATAATCATGGGTATAACTCAAATACCATAACCATAACCATTTTGGGTAGAAAATTCATCACCATAACCGCACCGCACCATAATGGTACGGTTAACCATATTAAACAGTAACAGTTATAACCATGGTTATGAGTTTTTCACTGCACCATTACCGGCCCTACGTGGGTTGTATAAATCCGTAGGTGTATGAGTCGATGGGTTGACCCGCAAAATTTATATTATACAAATTAAAATGACATGAGACCACAGATCATATAAGTTGACTTATGGGACCGCGGATCGTGTTTGGGTCAATTTGATTCATCATTAATTACATGGCGTATTTCTTCTTTTTGGCCAATAAATCACTTCATTTAATCATAATAAGAGCCCTTAATATCCATTACACATAATGACAATAATGAAAGAAGATGTCTTATAGTCCAATCTCTTGGACGCAAACCCCGTTTTGATTCCGTCGCTACCCAATTGGCGCACCTGTTCGCCTTTCGTCTTACAAATCGCCATTGGACCCGTGGAATTTGCTTTGCCAACTCGATGATGTTCGTTAGCACATTCCGTAGTTCCCAATCCTTCCCCGATTTCCCTCCTTGTATAAGGTTAATGACATGTTGTACATTTGATTCAATGGTTACCTCGGCCCATGCACCTTGGATCGCCAATTCCGTTGCTTGGAGGATCGCTTTCGCTTCGAGTGTCTTGGTGCTCGTGCCAGTACACATCATGTTCCGACCTGCAATTATTGATCCCGTCCAGTCCCGTGCCATTACACCAGTGCCACATTTGTGTGTGTTTTGACCCCACGCCGCATCACAATTGAGTTTCACAACCCCTTGTCTCGGCCCGTCTCCACACCTGTTCCTGCATTCTTCGTGTTCGGTTCTGGTTTGCCTCTGTTCGTGCCATCACTCGCCACGTTTCCTTGGCCAATGCCATATATGCTCGGATTGTCGTCTCCGACCTCGGTCTATCCTCTTCGTGGATAACCCGACACCTCTCTTTCCACACGTCCCAAGCGATGGTCCCCCCCGTAAGTCTGCATTTCTGCCCCACATCCCCACCATTCACACCCAATTCCTGCATTAACCGTGACCAACCATTCCATTCGGACCCCCCATTCATATCTAACCTTAGCCCCATACCCCTAAACCATACCCTCCTAGCCCATTCGTAACCTATAACAGCATGGCTCACAGACTCCATCTCATCACAAAATTTACAAGTTGGGTCTAATTGTATTCCACGTCTAGCTAATTCAGCTCTAACTAGCAATTCACCTTAGGAATTGTGTCGCTTTTCCACAGGCTGTGCCACTTCCTGCCCGTCGGTCGAGTTGGTCCCTCAACTTCCTTGGTGTCCAGTTGCTGCATAGTCTCCCTTGGCCGTCGGTAAATTAGACTCGGTCTGGCCACTCCATCCACAACTGTTGGCTAGACCAACTGTTCCTTGTACGGTTCCTTGCTGATGTGGATCGTCTGGATGACTTGCATTCCATTTCAATGATGTTGTGTTGAATCTCGGTCAGATTCCATCTCCTCTGATCCCTGTCTATCAACTGACTGACCATAACACTTCCACCATCATCCTCCCTTAGATCGTGGCCGGTGCGGTTGTTAGTAATCTCAGACACCCACGCATCATGCAATGCTCGTATTCGTTCTCCCGTGCCAACCTGCTACACACCTTCATTCTTGAGTATGTCTCGGCCCGTTATGATACTTGACCATGCCCACGATGATCGGGCACCAGCTGTGGCCTCCATTAGATCTCCTCGAGGATAGTATAGCCCTTGAGGACTTTCACCCACATCGACGCACCATCATTGTGTAGTCTCCACGCCGTCTTGGTCAACATTGCTTTGTTGAAGTCCATCATGTCCCGGAACCTCATGCCGCTCATATCTTTTGGTTGGGTGAGCCTACCCCATCAGACCCAATGGATTTTCCTCTTCTCATCTCGTCCGTTCCACCAAAACCGAGTCACCATTATTGATATGTCTACACACCAGGTTTTAGGCAACTTAAATAGAGACATAACATAAGTAGGGATCACAGTTATTATCGCCTTAATTAAGACCTCCTTCCTGACATGGTTCAAGAACATTGTCTTCCACCCATGGATCTTCTTCACAACCCTTTCCTTCAAATACCTCATCGCTTCTATTTTCGACATACCCCAGTTAGTTGGGAGGCCCAAATACCTTCCTGCATCTGGTACAACCTCAATGCCCAAGACCTCCGCAACCCTTCGCTTCGTGTCATCCCTAACTACCTTGCCGAATTGGATACATGACTTATCCAAGTTGATCTTTTGCTCGGATGCCTTACTATACCTCTCAATTGTGCCTTTAAGTGCCCGGGCATTCCACTCCGTTGCTTGCATGAAAAAGATTGAGTCGTCCGCGAAGAACAAATGATGTATCTCCAGGCACGCTCGCTTCATTCAGATCCCCTCAATTCGGTGCTATTCCACCTCATTAATAATTTGCTGGGACAACACATCCGCCACGAGGATAAATAGGTAATAAGATAGGGACGTATTTGACTTGAGCATATTTTGACACGACTCACAAGTCAAGTTGACCTGTCGACACCAATATACACCTCTAAATTAAATTGAATTACGTAGCTTCCTATCTTGAACGCCAACCTTTTTCTTACAATTCAACAGGATACTCATCTATCACTTGTATATCCCCAAACTTACATCGTTTGAGCCTTGAGGGCTAATCTAATAGATTTAGAAAGGACCCAGTAGAAGCCAAACATGAACTCTGCAACCACCATCCATATCCATCCATAATAACGAATCTATGCCGCCGCCGGGGCCGCTTTATCTCCACTGCCACCACCGACAGCAGTTGGAATCTCCACCAGTATGTAGCTCGTCAAGGACAAAGTAGTTGGAATATTAGTGAAGCAGTGAATCTTCGTCGGAGCTGAAGCAGAGTAGGGGTAGAGTCATCTTCTTCGCTGCAGCAGCCTGTCCTTGTTTCCTTCGCCATGTAATAGTGGTCTAAGGTGAATGTGGAGATGGGAGGGATTTTGGCGGTGTGCGGAGTTCTCCGTTGAAGCAGAGTAGGGGGTAGAGTCATCTTCTTCGCTGCAGCAGCCTGTCCTTGTTTCCTTCGCCATGTAATAGTGGTCTAAGGTGAATGTGGAGATGGGAGGGCTTTTGGCGGTGTGCGGAGTTCTCCGTTGCTCGCAAACTGTTTGAAGAAATGCCCAAGTGAATATGAGCCCTCCGGAACAGGAAAGGGAATAGAAAAAAAAAAGAAAAAGAAAAAAGAAAAAGGAAGCTCTGTTAATTGGTGCGTAGCTTGTACGCGCCCCCCTTTCTCTCTTAGGCCTGCTTAGTGGGAGACTCAGTTGGCACCAAGATTGTCTGGAGCCCCCACCAAAGGAGTATTCCAAGTGTGGCTAGAAAAATTAAGGTTGCGATTGAAGCCATCTCCGTGCACCATCGCATCGCCTGAGTTCGGTTTTTTCCCTCCATCCTTCTACTGCTTGTGATCATTCACTGCTTTCCTGAACTAATCCTTCTCCTAGCCTCTCTCTCTTTTTGCCTCTGTTCTGCAGGTTGGCAAGACCGCGGTGAAGGTGTCCTGCCCTACAGCGACCATGTCCGGCGGTGAAGGCTCACAAAGAGAAGTCTTGACCCTTGTCCCAAAGCCCCCTGTGCAGTCGGTCGGGAGAGTGGTTGGGAAGATGATCTCCCTTAAGCCAGTGAAAAACAACGCGGTCTACAACGTCCTAAGAGTAGTGTGGTCTTCGTTTGGGGCAGTGAATATGTCTGATCTTCCTGGAGAGGTCATGGCCTTTGACTTCGAAACGGTGGCGGACCGATATAGGGTTCTTGACATGTCGCCATGGACGATCCATGGTCATTGCCTAAATCTGAAGGTATGTCCCCCAAACCAAAGCCCTAGTGATGTTTATTTCGGAAGCATTCAGATGTGGGTTTAGATCCATGGCTTAAGTTTAGAAATACTCAATCTTGAAAATGCAAAGCATGCTGCCACTAGTATAGGTATTTGCCTAGAGGTGGATAGTGAAAAGGAGATGCTTAATAGAGGGTATATTCGGATGCGTGTAGAAGTTGGGGTAAATGCACCCTTTCTACAGGTTTTTGGTAGAGAGATGCTAGGGGTGAGGAGAGGTGGGCTCACACTGTTTATGAGCGCCTTTCTAACCTCTGTTATGGTTGTGGGGTCCTGGGACATAGTGCTCAATTCTGCAATCGAGACATAGTTCCGTCGGAGGTTAATAGCAAAAAGCCTATGTACGGGCCTTGGCTGTCTTGTGCTAGGCAAAGGAGGCAGAGTAAATGGAACCAGATTGGAGGGGGGGAGTATGAACTTGATTCCCAAGAGAGAGTCGAATAGGAAGACCTGACATGATATGATGAGGGAATGTGACTCGGCTCAGGATCACCCACCGACAGCTTGTAGAGTACCAAAAAAGGAGACGAGTATGGTGAGCATCTCGGCTGAAGCACAGGATCAGGATATCTCAAATAAGGATGCCTTGGGGGCCAAACAAGGCCTCTGTTGGGTATTGATAGTGACGACCCAATATGGGAAAGGCCTCGAAGGCCCAATAAATTTGCAGGGGGTGCAACCCATACCATTTAAACAAGGCCAACCCACAGTAAGGTTACTCTGGCCCTCATAAAGTGGTCCAGTATCGAATCCAAACTAAAGTGGACGCCAAAGTGCCACTTCAGGTCGCCATTGGCCAAGGCCAAAGCCTCCCACTGCTCGCCATGGGAGTGCTCGCCAAGGGAGTGCCCAGGAAGTGCTCGCCAACAATCAAGGTTGCAGCCATAGGAGTGCTCGCCATCAAGAGAGCCTTGCCTCTCTCCTCTGGTCCCACCAACCGTTAACAAGGATATAGCCACGATATCCCGCATATCTCGGGCACATATTCACTAAAGATTAGATACGGTAACTGCAATATCTCGCCGTAACCGCAATATCTACTATCTAAATCTTCAACAACACAATATTCACGAAGATATACAGTTACCTTATACGGTTTGGTATCTCCTACTCTATAAATACCTTTGCTTTACATACATTCAATACGTTTTGAGCTATATACACACATATACTCATTTAAGCATCGGAGAGGGACCCAGAGGCACCCCCTCTGTTGCGATCCCCTTCTTGCAGGTTCATCGGAGCTCAGGCGAAAGCGCGCAATCACCATCTCCTTGGCATTCAATTCATTGCCAGATCAGCATTCAGGAAATCACGATCCAACATTTGGCGCCGTCTGTGGGAAAACGAGCAAAACAGTCATACATACTCGCTCTAACCGCAATCATCGGAAAGAAGCTAACGAGCAGTCCTCGGATAGCTCTAATTCCGCTGCCGCTTCGCCACTCCACCAAGAACCTGCAAGCCAAGCAGTCTGTGATGCCGTCCCTCCGAGACCGGCACGTGAACACATTGGCAATTCGAGAACGACCCCTGTTCCAAACGTCGCAGAGATTCCAGATCGACAAACCATCCAAGTGGCTTGGGAAACCATTCAGGTAACCGCAGAGATGATATCCCTCTTGGAAACCATCATAGGACAGGCCCGCAGAAATCCCCCTGCTCCTCATGAAGATCCTCGTCCTACGGGGCCACCGGAATCAGAAACTGGAAATCCTGGCACCACAGCCCCTCAAGAAGATCAAGAGATGACCTTTGGACACCAATCCTTACCTCCGGCCTCCACTGAGACGCCGGCGGTCACTCACTCTGTCAATCCATCAAGTTCTGCACCGACTGGAGGACAACAACCCCAATTCACTCTTGACCAAGTTGAGGAGCTTATCACTAAGAGACTCAAAGAACAACGCGAAACCGTCATGACTCCCTTTAAGGAACGATCAGCTCATATCTTCACCACTGACCTGGTCGTCATCAAGACCCAAAAGGATGTCGCCGCCAGGGCCATCCCCGAGTATAGTGGTGGAGGCGCCCCCATTATACATGTTAATAAGCATGAAGCCTCTCTGTTGGGTAAGTCGACTGATCCGAATCACTTAGCCCTGTTATTTCTGTCGACCCTTTTGGGTTCGGCGTCGTCTTGGTTCTTTGGTGTCCCTGCAGGATCAAGAAGGGTCGAGAAAAGCCTAGATCGGAAAACCCAGGACCAAGACATCCAGAGGTCCCCGAGTATTTCACGCCTTTAAACAGGCAGATCTCGGCGGTACTAGTCGAGATGGAAAGGTCTCTGGCAAGGCCACCGAGTCCCCGCAAGAGTGGTCAGCCTATGGGGAATGACACCGAGATCCATTGCAGATATCACAAGCGCGACATCGAAAAGCTGATAAAGAGAGGAATGTTGAAGGAATGAATTCACAAGGCTGGACAGTCAGAATAAACTTTCAGCTAAGTGGGAAGGACCATACAAGCAAGTAATTCCTTCATAAACATGTTCACTCGAAGCAAATCGAAGAAAAAAAAGCCCTAACAACAAAGTTAGGCCACAAAAGCCCTGGCGCCAAAGTCAGGCCAAAAGCCCTAACAACAAAGTTAGGCCACAAAAAGCCCTATCACCAAAGATAGGCCACAAAAAGCCCTGACGCCAAAGTCAGGCCAAAAGCCCTAACAACAAAGTTAGGCCACAAAAGCCCTGTCACCAAAGACAGGCCAAAAGCCCTAACAACAAAGTTAGGCCACAAAAGCCCTGACGCCAAAGTCAGGCCAAAAGCCCTAACAACAAAGTTAGGCCACAAAAGCCCTGTCACCAAAGACAGGCCAAAAGCCCTAACAACAAAGTTAGGCCACAAAAGCCCTGTCGCCAAAGACAGGCCAAAAGCCCTATCACCAAAGATAGGCCCCAAAAGCCCTAACAACAAAGTTAGGCCACAAAAGCCCTGACGCCAAAGTCAGGCCAAAAGCCCTAACAACAAAGTTAGGCCACAAAAGCCCTGTCACCAAAGACAGGCCAAAAGCCCTAACAACAAAGTTAGGCCACAAAAGCCCTGACGCCAAAGTCAGGCCAAAAGCCCTAACAACAAAGTTAGGCCACAAAAGCCCTGTCACCAAAGACAGGCCAAAAGCCCTAACAACAAAGTTAGGCCACAAAAGCCCTGTCACCAAAGACAGGCCAAAAGCCCTAACAACAAAGTTAGGCCACAAAAGCCCTGTCACCAAAGTCAGGCCAAAAGCCCTAACAACAAAGTTAGGCCACAAAAGCCCTGTCACCAAAGACAGGCCAAAAGCCCTAACAACAAAGTTAGGCCACAAAAGCCCTGTCACCAAAGACAGGCCAAAAGCCCTAGCAACAAAGTTAGGCCAAAAAGCCCTATCACCAAAGATAGGCCACAAAAGCCCTGACGCCAAAGTCAGGCCAAAAGACCTAACAATAAAATTAGGCCTCAAAAGACCTGACGCCAAGAGTCAGGCAAAAACCTGATAACCGAATCATGCACAAAAAGCTCTGACGCCAAAAGTCAGGCCAAAAGACCTAGCAATAAAGCTAGGCAAAACAAAAAAGCCCTGACGGCAAAGTCAGGCCAAAAGACCTAGCAATAAAGTTAGGCAAGATGAGAAGAAGACGCCAAAACCAAACAAAGGGATCTGCTAACAAAGAATTTTAGGCGATCACTATGGATGACAAAGCCTTAGGATGACCTCGAAGGTCTAAACTTCAAAGAAGGTAATATCTCTTTGAACTTAGAAGTTTATGCTTTTAAGTATCAGAAGTATTATCCTTAGAAGGATCGACTTAAGCTTGGTCTAAGACTTCAAGAGTCGAAGACATTACAAGTCAAAAGGAAGTCGAAGAGTAATTATGATTAAGACGTTGGATAAATAGCCAAGCATGTTCAAAGTCGAATAAAAGGCTTATGAATATAAAGGCATTCAATAAAAGAAGCCAAGTCTTAAATCAAATAAATAATTACAAGGAAAACAAAAAATTACAAAGAAAAACAGCTATCCAAAAGGCAAATATTGTCAATAAAAGAGATGGAGACTTCAGGCTTGGGGATCCTCGGGGGCAGAGGCACTTGGCTCGCCTTCAGGGGCAGAGGCACTTGGCTCGCCTTCAGGGGCAGGGACGATTTGCTCGCCTTCGGGGGCAGGAAGGCTTGGTCCGCCTTCGGGAACAACCTCTTCAGCCATAGCTGGAACAACCCCTTCAGCAACAAGGGTAGACTGAGAGTTACGACTCCGGAGGAAGCTCCTCAAGGACCCAACTTCCTCAAGGGGAAAATTGGGATCGACCGCCCGGACATCATCCAGCAGGACTTGGAGAAAATCAGCGATCGCCGACTTCATCATCTTCAGAGCGCAGTCTTCAAAATCCTAAAAGGCGAACGAATCCATAAAGGATGACAGTTTCCCTAAAGGCATAATCCTTGGGTAACAGTTTCCTTAAGAAACATGGCGAAAGGAACGGACGAGCCGATAAGAGGCCACAGTCCTTCCCCCGAAACCTAAAGGAGCGAAAAGAACCTCTAAAGGGTAACGTTTCCTCCAACGAAAGGTCCAAGACCCTTTGAATGAAAACAAAAAGGCGAGACTATTCTACAAAAGCTGAAGCGAAGTTGAAAACAAGTATGGTAAAACTTCCTAAAGCTTTAAAGCAAGATAGACATCGGAAGAACAACCAAGTATACTCGAAGTCAAACAAAAACCAAGGCTTACGAAACAAAAAGACCCGATATCAAAATTGGGCGAAAGACCTAACGCCAAAGTTAGGCAAAAAGACCTAACGCCAAAGTTAGGCAAACCAAAAGATCCGAAAGACCTGATGACTGAATCAGGTGAAAGACCTAGCACCAAAGTTAGGCGAAAGACCTGATGCCAAAGTCAGGCACAAGACCTGTTATCAAAATCAGGCGAAAAGACCTAAGGAAAAAGTTAGGCAAATAAGGCCTAAATATAAAAATCAGACAGAAGTCCTAGCGCAAAAGGCGAGCAATCCGTCAAGGAGTCCGTTCTCTTATAAGTTGGGCAAAAATTGAGAAGTAACATCCAAAGCGAATGAATCCATATCATAGGTAACAGTTCCTTTGCGAAACAAACACAAGAAAGTGGGCGAATGAACCTAGGGCGACCACTTACTAAAAGGTGAATGAGCCTCGGGTAACAGTTCCCCGTGATTAGACGAACACTCCAAAGGTCTAAAACCTTAACAAAGCGAACACATCTACAAAAGATGATAGTTTCCTTAAAGGTATGATCTTCGAGTAACAGTTCCCTTAAGAAACTTTGGTGAAGGGAATGGATGGTCCAAGATCCTATATGGCGAGACTCTCCTACATAAGCGCCAGAGAAGTTGAAAACAAATATGGTAAAACTTCCTAAAGCGTTCGAACGAAAAGATATCGGAAGAACGACCAAACACATTCGAAGTCGAAAAAGAGTAAAGGCTTACGAAATTAAAGGCGTTCATTATAATAATATCTGAGTCTGAAATCAAAAGAATAATTACAACTATCCCAAAAACAAAGGGAAGTAAAAGTGATTATCGATAAAAAGAAGGATGAGCAAAAAGCAGGAGGATGAACAGGCTCCCTTGACCTGAAACTCTGCATCGACTCGGTCGCCTGAAGGCCTGAGACCTCAAGGTCTGGGTTCATCAGGGGATGCAGTTTCCTTCTCGGCCTCGGGGGCAGCCTCATCGCCAAGGAGCTTCCTTGGTGTAGCCGCTCTCAATGAAGTCCTGAAGAGACCTCACCTCCCAGAGAGGAAACTTGGGATCAATCCCTTGAATCTCGTCGACCAAGATCTGGAGGTAGGAAGCAGCCTCGGCCTTTATCACCTCCAAGGCGCAGACAGAGAACTCCTCGGACTTCTTAAAGTCCACGCTAAGGGGGGATGGGACAGCCTTACGATTTAAGGAAGGATGCTCCTGCTCAGCCATCGAGGCATCCCTCTGCACCCAGGACTCTTTCAATTGAGCCCTGAGGTCACCATTCTCTGCCTCTAGCCAAACAGAGTACTGGTCGACATCCTTGATCTGAAACTCATAGACGCCTAGGCAGCTAAAACAACCTCGTCTTAGCCCGCTTGGAAAATAGACTGAAGAATTTAGGTCCTCAAGTGCGGTCAATGAATTTAGGTCCCAGACTGATGGGTCAGAAATTTATCCAATCAATAAAGACTGGCGTGGAATGACGAACCCCGACCTTGAGCGTCAGTTGTACGAACTGATGAATGCCCGCTAACCCAAGCATCGACTCTGAAGTTTCCGCCCCTGAGCGGATTGAACAGAAGTTTGGTTGCCTATGATGTCAGAAGAAGTCATCAATGATGTTCCGATCACTCCCCGACAGCTCTCCAAAGCTCGAAGGAGTATCCCGTTCTGGCTGAGAAAGCTTTCGAGGATAGAAAGAGAGAAATGAAAAATTGAAACAGAAGGCTGAAAGAAGATATGAACTCTGGAATGCAAATGAATTGAGTGCGTAAAAGACTAAATGCTAAAGTTCGGCCTTTTTAGCCAAAACGAAGGAAACCGAACGGGCATGTGAGAAACGGCTCAGATAATGATTACACCCTTTTGGGTAAAACCGAAGTAATGTCAGAATTCCAAGGGTTACATCGGGGAGACAAAAGGTTGGAACGACACGAAAAACCTGTGAGTCTGCCCACTGGTTACGGAAGACAAAGAGACAGACATGCCTCAAAAGTCCTCTCGACTTCCGCTAACTGTCCATTCATTAAAATGTTCGAAGTCTTACACAAAAAAGGTGATTGCCAAAAGCTATACCAGACCTCTCCTAACACCCTCGCAATGATAGTGTTCGCCCAAAGAGTGAAGAATGAGCATCCATAAACCCTGGAAACCCAAAGCGTTCGCCTAATGGGGTAAGGTATCACACATTCCGAAAAACTCTACGCAACCAAAATCGTTCGCCAAAGGATACAGAGCATCAAAAGGCACAAATAGCATATAAGGAAAGCAAAAAATCCAGTCCAAAAGTCACTATATTAAACCCTATCACAGAATCAAGCTCGACCGAAGAAACTTCACTCAAGCTTCGGGGGCAAATGTTGGGTATTGATAGTGACGACCCAATATGGGAAAGGCCTCGAAGGCCCAATAAATTTGCAGGGGGTGCAACCCATACCATTTAAACAAGGCCAACCCACAGTAAGGTTACTCTGGCCCTCATAAAGTGGTCCAGTATCGAATCCAAACTAAAGTGGACGCCAAAGTGCCACTTCAGGTCGCCATTGGCCAAGGCCAAAGCCTCCCACTGCTCGCCATGGGAGTGCTCGCCAAGGGAGTGCCCAGGAAGTGCTCGCCAACAATCAAGGTTGCAGCCATAGGAGTGCTCGCCATCAAGAGAGCCTTGCCTCTCTCCTCTGGTCCCACCAACCGTTAACAAGGATATAGCCACGATATCCCGCATATCTCGGGCACATATTCACTAAAGATTAGATACGGTAACTGCAATATCTCGCCGTAACCGCAATATCTACTATCTAAATCTTCAACAACACAATATTCACGAAGATATACAGTTACCTTATACGGTTTGGTATCTCCTACTCTATAAATACCTTTGCTTTACATACATTCAATACGTTTTGAGCTATATACACACATATACTCATTTAAGCATCGGAGAGGGACCCAGAGGCACCCCCTCTGTTGCGATCCCCTTCTTGCAGGTTCATCGGAGCTCAGGCGAAAGCGCGCAATCACCATCTCCTTGGCATTCAATTCATTGCCAGATCAGCATTCAGGAAATCACGATCCAACAGCCTCCACCCAGAAACCTGCCCTGATCTTGCCTTAAACCTCTACCTAGGCTTGCCCAATATCCAAACCGTGCCTATACCACCACCTTTAGACATTATCCCACCCTTGCCTAACCCACTAGCCCCCTGCACCATATTTGACCTTAACCTTGCCCCAATCGAGGAGGACAGTGTCATTGTATCTATCCAAACACAAATCTTGACCCCCAGTGTCCTCCCATCAACCCTGATCTGATTCCCGGCATACCACCCACTCAGTCCAGCATGCCTGCCATCCTCTCCACCCGAGCCCTCGACCTCTACCCGAAATATGCCCTCACTCCCATCCGACCACCTTCACCCCCTAGCCGTCCTTGTATCCTCAACTCCACCTAGAAACTGCCTAAACCTCCATCCTTCCCCATCCTATCTCGGTTTGAGGCAAAATATCAGGGAAAAACCATGTCTCTTTTCATCTCGGGAGACCCAAAGCAGCATCCAAGTGGAGATATCTGCTTTGATCCCAAGGCTGAGCAGATGCAGGCGGAAGGCCATGTCCGGTTTAAATCAGAGAAAAGTAGTAGTCACTGTAAAACGAGGAAGGTGTCAGGGACCTTTCTCAATTCAGTGGTGAGAGGGGAAAAGAATCTGTCAGTGGCCTCTGGTAGGGAGCACACGCTGAGGCAATTGACAGGAAATGGCCGAATGGGAAGGAGTTCCAACCCGAAAAAGGAAGATTGTTCTGTTAGCAAGTGGAGAAATAAAACCAAAGATTCTGGTGGTTGTTCCAAAACAGCCACACGGGATCAATGAGCGTCCTCAGTTGGAATTGCCAGGGGTTAGGGTCTCCCCTGGCAGTTCGTCACCTAAAAGACCAGATAAGAAGACTCCGACCAGAGATTGTATTTTTAATGGAGACCAAGCAGCCGGAGCCTTCGTGTGAAAGGATTAGAAGGGCAGTTGGGATGCATCACGCTTTTTATGTCAATCCCGTGGGGATTAGTGGTGGGTTGGCCATTTGGTGTACATTCGATATCTCAATATCCTTCACCCACATTAGCAAAAATATCATCGATAGTGAAGTGAGATTTGGTGTGGATGGCTGCAGCTTCTATGTGTCGTGGATTTACGGGGATTCTCTCTATTCTAGGAGAGCCCAAAACTGGAATAGACTTAAGGTAATAGGGCATTCTCGGTCAGCCCCTTGGCTTCTGGTGGGGGACTTTAACGATATCTGGTTCAATTGGGAGAAAGTAGGAGGAAGGAATAAGGAACAACGAAAGCTGGATGGTTTTAACAGTCTACTAGATGGGCTCGGACTGGGGGATATTGGCTTCAAAGGTCCGATGTTCACCTGATCTAATACCAGGAGTGGTCAAGAGTGTATTGTTGAAAGGGTGGACCGTGGTCTAGCTAATGGAGCTTGGTGCAGTATCTTCCCAAAAGCGCAGTGTATCCACGAGTTAGCAATTGGTTCCGACCACGCCCCTATCCATCTTCGTTTGGACTTGTCCAATCGAAGGGGGGGGGGGGAGAAGAGCTTCAAGTTTGAGAACATGTGGTTTGAGAAAACCGAATGTCTAGAGGTGATCAAGAAAGCGTGGACAAGGGGGGCTGCATCAAAGGGTCGGATGACTACTACGGCAAGATCAAGGCATGTCAATACGAGTTATCGGAATGGAGTAAAATCTGTTTTGGCAATAATAAGAAGCGGATCGAAATCACCAAGAGAAGACTCCAAATCATCTCTAGGTCAGGTTCGTCCGATGCTATTCAGTTGGAAGAAAATGTGATGAAATCTAAATTACATGCTTTATGGAGGAATGAAGAGATCTACTGGAAACAGAGATCCAGGGTTCGGTGGCTTGTTGATGGTGATAGGAATTCTAAATTCTTTCACCAAAATACCCTGGATAGGCGGAGAAGGAACAAAATTGTTAAGTTGCGCAACTCGGTGGGGGTTTGAATCGAGGACGAACAGTCTATCATTGAGGAAATCCATGGTTCTTCTCGTCGTTACTCAGGAGGGATGATGAGAGGGAGGCAGCCGAGGGGGAGTCTGATATTCTGGGTTGTCTTCCTAAGGATGTCTCAGATAGGATGAATGCCAGTCTCACTCTTGAGGTGACGGAGAGTGAGAACAAGGCTGCGGTGAACCAACTTGGGGGGTCAAGGGCTCCGTGTCCGGACGGCTTCTTGGGATCCTTCTTCCAACGAGCATGGTCGGTTGTGGGCACGGACATCGTCACCATGGTTAAAGCCTTCCTCTCAACAGGTATCTTCCCTCCCTATAACTCTCATTCCTAAGAAGCCTAATCCTATGCATGCCTCCGATTTTTTGCCCAATTAGCTTATGTAAGTTCGGTTATAAAATTGTCTCGAAGGTTCTGGCAAATAGGTTGAAAACCTGGTTGCCAGAATTGATCACCCATTTTCAGAGCGCGTTTGTGGCTGGTAGACAGATTCAAGACAACATCCTCGTCGCCCACAAGATGTTTCATTACCTGAGAACTTCCCAGAGCGCGTTTCAGACTCACCCCGACTGCGCTCTCAAAGTGGACATGGAGAAGGCCTACGACAGGGTCAACTAGGTATTCCTTCTTCAGGTGCTGATCGCGAGAGGGTTTGATCCGAGATGGGTGTCTTGGATCAAGGCCTGCATATCTTCGGTTTCCTATCAGGTGATCGTCAATGGTAACAAGTCGGGGTTGATTCAGCCGTCGAGAGGGATTCGCCAGGGGGACCTGATGTTCCCGTACCCGTTTATTATATTAGCGGACGTGTTGTCCCGAAGACTGATCCAAAGGACAGTCCAGGGCGAGATTGTGGGGGTCAAGCCATCGAGAACATGTCCCGACATCCACCACCTCCTGTTCGCCGGCGATTCTCTCTTTTTCTTGAAGGGGTCGTTGGCGAACGTTCGAGCTCTCAAAGACACCTTAGATGAATACTGCTCGGCCTCGGGTCAACGGGTAAATTTTGCAAAATCTGCCTTATTTGCAAGTTCGGATGGAAACAACAGGTTCGCAACGGAAATGGCAGCCACCTTTGGCATGAACGCGATCTCCGACCCGGGCAAATACTTGGGTCTCCCCTCGGTGTGGGGGAGATCCAAGTGTGAGGCCCTCGACTTCCTCAAGGAGCGGATCATTAACAAGTTGCACGGGTGGAGATCGAAATTACTCAACAACGCCAGGAAGGAGATCCTTATCAAAGCAGTGATCTCAGCCATCCCAACCTTTGCCATGAGTGTTTTCAAGCTCCCGAAGAGCTGGTGCAGTCAGATTACCGGGCTTCTAGCTCGGTTTTGGTGGGGCACGATGAACGGGGACCGCAAGATCCATTGGAAGAGGTGGGAGCTGATGACGATATCAAAATGTGATAGAGGCATGGGCTTTAGGGAATTAGAGTCCTTTAATTCTGCATTGTTGAGCAAAATGGCTATAAGGATTATGCAGGAACAAAACGCCCTATGGGCCCGGGTCATTAAGGGAATCTACTTCCCCAACTCCGATTTTCTAGCAGCTGGCAAAGGCAGCCGTGCCTCCCTAGCATGGTCCAGCCTCCTTGCAGGTCGAAGGGTGCTGGAGCTTGGTGCGGTCTGGTCAGTTGGGGACGGGACGAGGATCAGGCCTTTTGTCGACGCATGGATCCCGGGGCAACCTCACACCAGACTGGGCCCCCGCCCAGTCACGAACCAACAAGCTCGCCTCAAGCTAGTGGAATGGATTGATCCGGAGGAAAGGCAGTGGAGGACCAAGGTGATTCAGGCTGCTCTTCATGAAGAGGAAGCCACCTTGGTCGAGTCTGTTCCAATCCCAATCGTGGAGCGCCAGGATGAACTGAGGTGGCCTTTCCAGAGAGACAAGGTCGTGTGTCTGTTCGCTCGGCATACCACCTCATACGGGCTCAAGAGAAGGATCAGGCCACCCTAGTTTCTGGAACCTGCGATGACAGACAGGAGTCGAACCTTTGGGAAGCCATTTAGAAGTCGAAGACCTTGCCTAAGGTTAAAACTTTCGTATGGAGGCTCCTCTCCGAAGCGATTGCAGTCCGAGCTGCACTGGTAAGAAGAGGTATGAAGGTTGATATTGCTTGCCCGGTTTGTGGGTTAGATGAAACTGTAGAACACTTGTTGTGGGGTTGTGCCTGGGTCGACCAGGTATGGTCTGAGTTGCTGGGTTTGCAGGATGCTAGAGACGGTTGTGGCTCGGTTAAGGAATGGTTGTGCAAGAGGTATACTGAGAGATCAAGTGATAGCCATTACATCAAGTGGATGACCACTCTTTCAGCTTGTTGGGCAATTTGGAAGGCTAGATGTGCTCGGGCCTTTGAAGGTAGACAACTGAACCCTGCTGAGGTAATTTTCAATGTTCGGATGGCAGTCCGAGAACAGGTAGCCACTGTGGCCTCACAGGTGAGGAGGCAACCTGCAACTCAGCATCAGATTGGTCTTGAAGGTCAGAGGAGTCGGGCGGCCGAATCATGGTCGTGCCCGATCGCGGGCACTGTTAAAGTTAATTGTGACGCAGCCTGGAATTGGATTACTAGACATGGGGTATTGGCGTGGTGGCCCGTGACCATTTCGGTCGGGTGGTCGGGGGTCGCCACCGTTCAACCCAGTCCCTTTCTGTCGCGATTTTGGAGGCTCAAGCGGTGCTCAAAGGTGTTAAACTCGCCATCGACAACAATTGGGAATCAGTAGTTATAGAGTCGGATGCGGAAGTGGTCATAAATCACGTTAAAGGTATAGCTCATTTTTGGCAAATAGAGACAATTATACAAAATTGTCTTTATATAGCAGGTTCGATTAGGAACTTGTCTTGGATTAGGACACCACAGACCGCTAATCAAAGTGCGGACTGGTTAGCTAAGCAAGCTCTAGGGGGGATGTATCCTTCGGATTGGGTTTTCGAACCCCCACCCCCTCTCTTACATTTTTTGCACCTAGATTGTAATTGTAATCGGGATTATGTTAATCCCCAACTCTCGGAGTAATATACGGATGTTTTTGGGCCCCCAAAAAAAATTAAATTGAATCGTAATTATTTAATAAGTACTAACCCAGTCCTAATTACCCAGTTTTCCGCGATGAAATGATTGGAGTTTCCTATATTTATAGAAAAAACAGTAATACAATCCCTAATGAGTAGATTTTGTGTCATTGCACCACTCTGATAGTTAAGTTGCCGAAAGAATGGAAAGAATCGCTAGGATTAGTGCTCGACACATGGTAATGCATTGTTTCTTTTGGACAAAATGGTAGTGCAAATTGAAGTGAATGTATAGTATTATATATATAACTTAAAAAAGGCAATCATTATATAGGATCTTGAAGTAAAAAAAAAATCTATAAAATGAATTTGTATTGGGTTTATTTATATATTATAGGATCTTAAAGTAAACAATTTTTTTTAAACAATTACTTTGCATTATTTTTAGTTTCTAATTTCGACATGTTGATTCCATAATTTTGATCATATTGATAAAGAAAGTTGCATGCTACATCATGATTTTGCCCTATATAATGTGTGGCACTAATGAAATTTATAAATTACTAAATTAGGCCTGTAAGTGCATTTACTTGTTGTGCAAATTAATTGAGTTGTAGATAAATCTTATATAATGCAAACAAATTGTGTTTAAATTTTCTAATTTCAGGTAGAAATTAATAAAATATTGATTTTTTTGGCCAATTAATATAATGTATTTTTCTTTGTGTACTTGACCTAACACTAACATTTATTTAAGAATTAATAACTAATTTTTTTTTAAATAATATGTTTATTGCAAATAAGAAATAAATGAAAATAATGATTAATTAGTTTTTCTTCCATATTTTCAATAAAAATATTATATTAAACTTTTATTTTCTATAATAATTTTCCATTTTCTTACTTCTCTGGTATTTTTTAAAAATAATATATTTTTTTAAATCATGGATCAATCATGTATTGTCACGTCATTTTCTGTGTAGATTTAACGGAAAAAAATTAGTGGAGGTAGTAATTTCCGCAAGTGTCAAAGTTCATGTAACAAAGACTTTTTGAAAAAGTAAAATTCGGATAACAAATTTTTTTTTTTATCAACTGAAAATAGTAGTAATTTATAAAGTCATCAAATTTTGGATAGCGATTAATTATTAACCCTTTATTTAAATGCAATTTCAATTCCACTCCTAAGATTTATTTTACTATTTTTATGGTGGTTTCTTTAGTGAGATTGGACCTCGATCACTCGATGCATCCATCCAAATTTGAATTAAAAATAACATTCAATTAAAAAATAAGCACTTTGTAATGAATGGTGATTTTTACTTTGTTAACGTTTTCATTAAATTTGATATTATCAACTATATTTAAAAGATAGTTTATTATAAATTACATGTTTTAAAATTAAGATAATAGATGTGTGTGCATATATATATATATATATATATATATATATATATATATATATATTACTTGTTGCTATAGAGTATGTCATACTACAATAATTGTAAATGATTTTGTTTGGATGATTGAGATAAAGCTTTATTTGTTGATTGTCCTAATCCTTGAAAGATGCTTCTCAACATTTCTAAGCCACATTTATAGCATAGGATACACATATGGACAAAAATAGTAGTTCCTTGGCAATTTATATAATCAACTTTTTTTAAGACAAAAATAGTAGTTCCTTGGCAATTTATATAATCAACTTTTTTTTAAGACAAAAATAGTAGTTCCTTGGCAATTTATATAATCAACTTTAAAATAAATAAAAAATCTCTACCGAATTTTTGGGTGGAGTGGACATTCTCAACTTTATCACGGTGTTATAAAACTAAAGGAACGTGCTTTCTTGGACACCAAACACGTACTAAGGTTGTTTTAATTAGACAAAATTATTGCACTTCAAATTGTAATTAAACCTAATTTCTCTATTATGTAAATATTAAAAATATTACAACTAAATAAAGTATATATTTACTATGCATATATTTATAAAGTTAGGATATACATTTTTGAATATTATTACAAATATCATATATATCTCCATATTATGAGAATTTTTATACATAGTACATTGTTAGGTAAACAAAAAGAACAACAATGTAGACATACATATGTTGATCAAATAGAGAGGAGAGGAGGAGATGTTAATGGCTGTTGTGAGAGATGACTTAGTAAAGAGTGATAGGTGGAGTGTTAGAGGATAATGTAGTTTCTCCTAAATACTTAGGGTTCTTTCTGTATTAGGAGTAGGGGTGGTAATTTGCGAGTGGTGTCACTTATCATCATGTGTTCATCCCGTGTTATTAACTATGATGTGTGTAAACAGATAGGACTTAAACGTGTTTTCAAACATGAACATGACACGATTAATAAATAGATCATACAAGATACATAATTAATTTTTAAAACAATTTTTTTAAAATATACATGACATAAGTCGTGTCACACTACACGAAATTTACAAATTTCATAATTTATTTTAACAATCAACTTTTAAAAAAAGTACAAGAACAAATTCAAATATTAGATACATATACTTATTCGTATTTAATCGTGCTTATGTGCATATTTGCATATCATAAATATTTAGACACATTTACTAATCGTGTATAAACATACAAAAGTTGTTTAGACGCCGAAAATATTAAGGTCAAACTCATATACACATAAAATCATATCGTTTAATCATTTCGTGTTAAAAATTGACAGTGATAATTAGGACCGAAGCATTTCTATTTTTATTAAAGTGTGATCGTATATTAGAAACAAAAGTTGTAATCGCTTTGTTTAATGAAAAGTTTAACGACTTTTGTTACGTTTATTATAGTTATAAATAAGAGTATTCTGATTCGTAAAGACTTTTGTTATTTTTAATATAATTATAAATAAGAGTAATCTGATTCGTAAGTTATTCTCTATAAATACTTAACATTTTGAGTTTAAAATTATTACATTGTGCATAGTAAAAAAATATATCTATAAATTGGATTAAGTGGTTGAAGAATTAGATTCCTCAACTTATTTATCCTCCAAAAGAACTCCCACTAACCTCATGCAAAGCTCTTTCTCACCTTTAGGCTCATGATTTTCAACTTAGTAAATGAATTTAAAATGGACATTATAAGCATATAAGCATGCAAAGTCCGAAGTACATAGAATCTCAAACTTGTGAAAAGGGCAAAGCAAATGTAAAGAAATCATTGAAGAATTGTGTATTAATAAAAGATGAATTTGAGCCGAAAGTTTAAAGGGAAAAACAATATAAAAAGAAAGTAAAGGGGGAAAATTTAATAAGGACATTAGAGGAGACCTAGACTCGTAGCTATAGGTACATAGGTTAGAACAATAAAGTTATTCCCATTATTAGTAAGCTTGCCTTGTTCCTTTGATTGGGGAACTCGAAGTTAGATTAGTTATAGCACCCTATATTTTGCAATTAATTAAAGAAATATGGAAAAACTAAATATTTTATATTTAAATATAAATATGAGATTTGATTTAACGACCCACTTTGAGAGATAGAGTACAGATTAGGTACGTTAATGGTTGTTGTCATAACAATAAACTAACCTTAAATTGATTAATTAAAGGTTCCTAATTGATCAAATTAATAATTAATCTAAGTTTTATTCTAAACCTAACTGCGATTTTAACACCACAAGTAGGGAGTTTTAAGAACTTTTTTACTAATTTGAAGGGTTTATATTACGGGCGTGGAGAAAAAAATAAATAAAGTTTTGACTTTACCGGTATATGTAAGAGAAACTGCCCATCAACTAAATACGAAGTTTTTCAAAAAGTGTTTGTTTTAGAATTTTTTTTTGAAAAAGTATATATTTAAAAAAAAATATTTAGCAAAATGTGCATCTGCGCAGGTAGGACAATAGCTATTTTACAAAATCGCTACTGTAGGTAGCTATTTGTTAAAAATAAATTGCAAGATGATAGCGTATTTAATAAGTAGGTTTGATCAAGAGAAATGAGTCAATTTTGAGAAGACACATCAGAGTGTAAATAGATTTTCAGTGGGTGGAGGAACATGATACAGAATTGTAACCTCATTCACAACCAAAAATGAAGTATCAACCAAGGAAAATGGAAGGTTTGATCAAGAGAAATTAGTCAATTTTGATTACTTTGAGAAGACACATCAGAGTGTAAATGAATTTTCAGTGGGTGGAGGAGCAGGATACGGGATTGTAACCTCATTCACAACCAAAAAGGAAGTATCAATCAAGGAAAATGGAATTTGTTAGGTGGGGATCGAGTAATCTCATCGAGTTTCTCAAATCGGTTGGTATAGAGACGCATGATTAGATCTCTCAGCAAGATGTTGGAGCAATTATAGCGCGGTATATCAATGACAACAAACTGAATCACCCTACGAAGAAGAGGGTAGTTTGTGATGAAAGACTTCAACGAGTTGCTGTCAGTATACTATGCAGAAATCAAGAGTCTTCAGATGAGGAGTTTTGGAGTTCGGGTGAG
Organism: Chamaenerion angustifolium; assembly: GCA_946814005.1. Classification (NCBI taxonomy): domain Eukaryota; kingdom Viridiplantae; phylum Streptophyta; class Magnoliopsida; order Myrtales; family Onagraceae; genus Chamaenerion; species Chamaenerion angustifolium. The sequence continues at coordinate 32,625,895 of OX328272.1, forward strand.
AATGTTGCACCAGTTAAAGTCGATCGCCCTCTTGCACCTAAAAATCCCAAACAGCTCTTTTGCAGCAGTAATTCCTGAAAATGTCAAACTAGCTAGTGTATTTGAAGAAAAGTCTCATTCAGAAACTTGTGAATAAACAACTTTGTTTCAATGTTTTACCTCGCGGATGTTGTTCAGAACAAGTTGGAAAATTTAGGACAGGTAATATTTGCCTAGGAAAAAAGTATTTAACTTCTTATAACTTCCTTTCTTGTTTACTTGAGGAATTTGGTGAGACTAGCCTAGAGAATGAACAAGCATCAGTTCGCTTGAAAGACCTTGGTTGCAGTACCATGTTAGTATCTAAACTTCACATTTTTAGAGAACCAGTTGAGGAATTTGGTGAGACTAGCCTAGAGAATGAACAAGCATCAGTTCGCTTGAAAGACCTTGGTTGCTGTACCTTGTTAGTATCTAAACTTCACATTTTTAGAGAACCAGTAGAAATTGTAGCACTGACACTCTTTTGTCTGACAGACTTTCTTTAATAATTTATGTTGCAGGCTTGAACCTATGAATACTGAGATGAAGCAACGCAAAGTCCCTGTCCATCGAAAAACGCCACGTAGTGGTGAATGAGCGATTTTTTTCAAAAAGTGTATATTTTAGAAAAAAAATTTGCAAAATCGCTACTACCAATGGCGATTTTCTGAAAATCGCTAATACCACCTGCGCAGATGCACATTTTGCTAAATATGTTTTTTACATATATACTTTTTCAATTTTTTTTCTAAAATAAATACTTTTTGAAAAAAGTCACTAAATATTAATGAAAAATTTACATATCTCAACAATAAATTATAAATGTTATAATGAATATTTCAAGTTACTTTAAATTCAGAAAAGTACGTGGAATATGAGTTGTAACAAGTTCCCTCCTACTTGTTGCATTGTTTTCACTAAATTTTCTAGAACCTTTCATATTTGAGCTCACCACGTACAACAAGTTCGACCTAATTAATGTTATTACTTAAATCGTATATAACCCAAAAAATTAGGTATTGAGTGATTAAAAAAGCAATAAAAATATTTAACTACTAATTTAAAATAACATTAGTGATGTGTTGTATTGATCATCATCTACCTAAAATCTAACAATCAATACTATAAGTTTTTAACAAATTAATTTTCTAAGTATTTCAAAAAAATAATAGACGTTTGATTGTGTAAGAGAACTAAATGATTGATTAAAAATATTTATTGAGATATAAAGCTAAACTTAAACCACGTTAGACAATAAAACTTATAATTTTGCCTTCTAAAATAAATACACAATGCATGTAAACAAATTCACTCAAATAGTCAAATGTTATGATTAATTAATTTGTAACCTTATTAAAATATTTTTTAGGATTTAGTATTAAATATTTTGTATGTACATTCTTTCATGGGTATCTAGAAGTGAAGTGAATTAATTTTTTAGAGTTTGATATTTATTTTTCAGAATTTAATAATTTTTTAGGGTTGGTCAAATTTAGAGTGTATGATTATTCATTACTTAACCCTAAACTTTGAAGGTCAATAATTCTCTATAATACACATGATTGGAATATGAACATTAATACTCAAACAAATAATAAATAAGATAAATTCAATATATATATGAAATTTAAAAAATAAATAGTACTTAACCCACCATAATTTTGAAAATACCATTGTAATAAAAATAAGAAAATATCCAATTTCATTTTATTTTTAAAATATATCACTTGAATTTTCTTAACACTGCACAATAGACTTGTAATAGTTGCTGTTTCATGGACATGGTACTGAGCGTGTTAAAATATCTTAAGCGTATACTGAATGCATTTACTCATAAGTTTGTACTCATGAGACAGTTGGCTAAGGTTGAAGTCGGTATCAGAGTCTACAGGTTCAAATCATGGGTACGTGAGGAAAAAAATAGTTGGGTAAGGCAAATATAGCTTCGTAGTAGAGTGCACATGTTCAAATTATGCGGATGTCAGAAGAATTAGTAAATGAGTATCTAAATATATTCTAGGGGAAAGTCTGAAAATGACCCACCATGCTTACACAAAACTTTAGTTGCACCAACATGTTTTTTGGCGATGGTTAATGGTTCAACATGTTTGAAAACGATTGTAATTGCTACTTATGTTAATTCTCTATTAAAAAATCCAATTAGATATTTTTTTTTATATTTGCAAAATTAATCGAATATTTTTCTAAATGTTACAACTAAAATGTACAAACTTATACTAATGTTACAAACAAGTCCCAACTTGATTTGAGTGATACCACAGGTGATTCGAGCCCAAACTAGGTCTCCAAGGTCTGGGCTCAGATCCTGGCTAGGGGACCCTCAGTGTGGCTCGAATCGAGTCGGTACTTGTTTGTAACATTAGTGTAAGTTTGTAGGGTTTAATTGTGACATTTAGAAAAGTATTCAGTTATTTTTGCAAATATGAAAAATATTTAATGAAAATTTTTAACTGAAAATTAAAAGAAGTACCAGTTACCATCATTTCAAATATGTTGGACCATTCAAAACATACCATTTTGTACAAACATGTTAGACTATTTTCATATTTTTCCATATATTCTTTTCTTAGGATTATTGATAACGAATTTGAGGGTTTATATCAATGTGAGTACGTAAACTTCATTACTCCAAACAGAATGTATACTCATTATCTAACACTTAAGAAAGGTGCATCAGTATTTGTTTTATTAGAATTTTGAGCATAATGATGAGTTTTGTAACGATGCAAGATTGATATGTTTCGATTTTATTCGTAATCAAATTTATGCGAAAGTTCTTGGTGGACAATTTAAATGAGCTAAAGCATTTATCTCAAAGATATCAAAGAAAGCACAAAACCGTTCACTTACTTTTTCATGTCTCATAAACTGTTTTCAGTACGTCTTAGTATTGCGGTGACTATACATAAGGCTCAGAGTCAAACTTCGACCTATGTTTTTCTGACCATGTTTTTAGCCACAATCAGTTATATGTTAATTTATCACGTAATATTGCAAGTCAACAACAATTTTGATTAAGTAATGGAATTTCGAATGAAGTATAAGTATACATAATCGAAATGTAGTTTACAAAGATGTTTTGTCACCTTGATCAATGATTTTTTAAACTACTAATTAAGAACGTAGTTGCACATCTGAATTTTCTTTAATTGTATTTCTTAATTTCAGTTTATTCTTTTTATTGACTATTAATATCATATTGTGTCACTATATATAATTATATTGTCGTTTAGTAGATTATTTACATTCAATGAATAATTATGAAACAAATTGAATCAACACATATATTTACATATAAAGTGTTGTATTTTCATAACATGTCGATATATATATATTTTATACATGCACAATTGAAAAATATATTTGATTTGTTATAGTTTGGCTATAAGTTCACTATGTTTGCGTTAGGGTTAGAGTGCCAGGACGAAAACGAAGGTGAACGAGTACTTACTAAAGAAGATCATATCAGCTTTTATTTTTTCTTTGTAAATTACGTTTATCATGTGAGTTATAGGCCTATTTGACGAACACGCAACGTATTACTATGTTAATCGGTTATAAGATTTTATTGAAAAACATTAATATAATACTTGCGTAAATACAATGCGAGATTATTAAAGTTTACATACAATAAACTATGCTACTTAGTTAATTATATTTAATCACTTACAATATTTTTGTTAAAAACAATAAATATTTAGTAATCTATTTTACAAATATTATTACTTAGTTATCTATATTATTAAGGCTGAACATGTTTATGTAACCGTCGCCTGTAAATTGACACAAATACTCTTTAATAATCTAATTAGTTTACATTTATCATGACTATTTTGGTCATTTAAATGTTTTCTAAAAAATGTTATAAAAAATTATTTCTACGGAGACTTGAACATATGACCTTATAATTGAAGACATACGTATTAACCAGCTACACCCTTATCACTATCTCTTTCATTTTTCTCATGCACCATTTTTTATATATATCGCTAACAAATGAAATTATATTTTCACTTTATTGAACATTAAGAGAACAGTGAATCTAAAGACTTAAATCACTTATAAAAGTTATAATATCATCTACAAGTGAGAAAATATAGATTGAATTAATATTTCAAATATGCATTATCTATTATTTGAAATTTAAAATGTACAATATAATCAAGTTTGAAATTTAAAATGTACAATATAATCAAGTGTGAAATTTAAATTCGAGTAGAAGAAGAAAAACTATTTATTATTTATCCAATTTTTTAAAAATTATTTTATTTAATTTAATTACTATATCCGTTATTTTATATAACTTTACAATTTTAAATAATAATGATAACTGTATATTATGTTCTCAAGTCGTCATATTTTTCTTTTGGTAATTGTGACTTTTTAATGTTTCTACGCCTTAATAATATACATGTTTTTCTTCAAAATATTCTCTCTTCTTTCCAAGAAGTTAAAAAAAAAATTGAATTGTGAGCATTGTCATTATAAAAATACATTTCATCTATAAATTTGAACCTATGACCTTATAATCGATCAAAATTTACTATATTTATATGTTGAATATACATAATCTATCGCGGGAAAAAATAAATACAAAAACAAAATCAAATTTTAAAGGAGATATTTGATTAATGTATATATTTTTTATATTGATAATTATAAATTATGTAGTATTTTCAAATAATGATATTTTTAAAATGTTTAAAAGATTATACTTTTTTTAATACTATTAATATTAATGCATAAATGATTACAGCTGCCCAAAGTTGTTAATATGTTATTACTCCAAACATATTATCCAAAATTTAGGTATTACATGTCGAGAAAAAAGTAACATAAATATTTTACTACAAAATTAAAATAACTCCGGTGATGTGTTGAAATAATATTTTACGAATTACTGAAATATAAAAATCAATATTAATTTTCAGTGTTTATTATTTATTATATTTACAAAATATTTTTGGGATTGGTTAAATTTAGATTCTATGAGTATTTCTTTACTTAACTCTACCCTTTCAAATATATCTAAAATTAACATATGAATTTACCTAAATCTCAACCCTACTTTATGAACTCATGAAATATTAAAGTAAAATAACTATGAAAATATCAAAATAAAAAAATAAGGAAAAAATTAATCAACTATATCTAATTTTATTTTTTGGGTCAATTTTTCTGGTAATTTCCTGATGTTATCACAGTAGATTTTTGATAATCGTCGTTTCATAGACATGGTAGTGAGTTTGTTCTTTGATCTTAAGAGTATATTAAATGTATTCACTGACATGTTCGAACTTATGAGACAGTTGGTTAAGGCGTGCGTCTTAAATTAAAGATACTGACAGCGCCCAGGTTCAAATCCCGGGGATATCGACAGTATAATAACCAAAGAAAGGTTGGATGTCGGGAGTATAATACTCAAAAAAAGGTCGGATGTCGAAAAAATTTGGATGTCGGGAGTATAATACTCAAACAAAGGTCGGATGTCGGGAGTATAATACTCAAAGAGAGATCGGATGTCGAGAGTATAGAACTCAAAGAAAGGTCGGATGTTGGGACTATAATACTCAAACGAAGGTCGGTCGGATGTCGGGAGTAAAATACTCAAAGAAAGGTCGATCGGATGTCGGGAGTAAAGTACTCAAAGAAAGGATGGTTGGATGCCGAAAGTAAAATACGTATTTTGTCCAAATATCGACATGTTATTTTTTGATAATATTCTTATAAACAAATATGATAAATATTTATCAAGCTTGAGGTGTTAATATGAGAATTAAACATTTGATAAATATATCTGAAATTAAAATATAATTAAACTTAACTCTGAAAATATCAAAGTAATAAAACAAGAAATAAATTGATCAAATATATAATTTTCTTTTTTTGTGCAAATTAGTGGGAATTTCTTGATGTTGTCATGGTAGATTTGTAATAGTCATTATTTTATAGACATGATGGTAGTTAACGTGTTAAGATACCTTAAGAGTATATTGAATGCATTCATTGACGAGTTCTGACTTATGAGTGTACGTCTTAAATCTCAAATAGTATGAGCGCATAGAACTGAATCCTATGAATGTTGTCTGAGTGAAAATACTCATAGAAAGTTCGAGGTTGGTATGAATACTCATAGAAAGTTCGAGGTCGAGCATTAGCGATAGTTGGTATGAGATAAGATAGTATGACATGATACATGAGTGAAAATTACTCATAGAATGTTCGAGATTGAGCATTAAACGATAGTTGATATGAAATGAGATATTATGACATGGTATGTGAGTGAAAATACTCATAGTATGACTATAAACAATGCGCAATGTCAACTTTATCAAATATCGACATATATTTGTTTGATCATATTCTTAGTAGCAAATATTTTTAAAAAATTGCTCGAGCTGTTAGAGTATTATGTAGTCTAGATTAGTCTTTATCTTTAGTTTATCTATATTAGTTAGTTTATTATATATATAGTTAGATAGATAGTATGAGTATCTTTATAGATAGAATAAATATATATAGATAGTTATCTCTATACTATATATATCTAGCTCTCTATGTACTAAATAATAAGTTTTCTCAAAAATGGAGTCAGATGTTTCTCTTATTCATCTCCTTCACGCTTCATGTTCTTTTAAATCTAACATGGTATCAGAGCCTTCTTTCCAAGGACTGAATCATTCATGCTGCTGATCTGTGATTTGCTGATACAATGGGTCTTCAACAATGCTGAATTAATTGTGCTGAAATCCAGATTTGGTATAGTGAAGATGTGTGATCAAATTGAGTTTGCACAACCAAGTTTTTTTGATGATTTACAATGGATTCAATAGAAGATTGGAACTCTGGAATTCAGATTTTAGATTAGTTTGTTAGCTACTACGGCATGACCACGACGAGATGACCGAGATGGCACCGCGATGGCATGACCGAGTTTTTTTCTTTTTTCGTTTTCGTTTTCATCTGGATTTTAGCTTGAAAAACTTGTATTCGAATGTGTAGTATCTCACCAATGATGCAGATGTGCGAGCTCAATTCGATTGGGGATTTGTTCGAGATTGAATTTGGGATCCGACACAAGCAAAGAAGCATTGGAAATTTGGGGACCAATTCAGCAAATTTCAAGAAAAACAAAGAACATGGGTGAATGGTAGAGTATTATGTAGTTTATCTATATTAGTTAGTTTATCATTTTAGATTTAGTTTATTATATATATAGTTAGATAGATAGTATGAGTATCTTTATAGATAGAATAAATATATATAGATAGTTATCTCTATACTATATATATCTAGCTCTCTATGTACTAAATAATGAGTTTTCTAAAAAATGGAGTCAGGTGTTTCTCTTATTCATCTCCTTCACGCTTCATGTTCTTTTAAATCTAACACGAGCAACCGGGACCAAAAACCACTACTAAAGAGGCTCCCGGTTGCTCGAATAATTTTTTAAAAATATTTACAACAAAAATAATTTTATTTAATTATATTAGGTAATTTAAGTTTAGTTTTACAATTCAAATAATATTTTTAATCAAGTGTTTAGAGTAAAATTGGAATAAACTCAACGATGTACCTTCATAATATGTAGATATGTGTTGCGTATATATATAGATATATCTAATTAACTACTAAACTATACTGAAATTTTTGTAATCCACTTAAGTGTATTTCCCTAATAGTTATACTAGACCCCGGCTCGCGCTACGCGCGTGCACGTTGTCGTCGTTGGTCGTGCGTGAAGTCTTACGAGAACATGATCAACCCGACTCCTAGGATAATACAAGAATTGATCACTTCATAAAAATATTATTAATGTAAAACTAAACTTAATTTGCATAAGATAATGAAATAATAAAATTTAAAAACTCTTAAATATTTTTAAACACTTGCTCGAGCGACCGAGATTCCTTTTGATAGTGTTATATGCTCCCGGTCGCTCGAGCAATTTTTTAAAAATATTTAAGCATTTTTAAATTTTATTATTTAATTATCTTATGCAAATTAAGTTTAGTTTTACATTAATAATATTTTTATGAAGTGATCAATTCTTGTATTATCCTAGGAGTCGGGTTGATCATGTTCTCGTAAGACTTCACGCACGTCCAACGACGACAACGTGCACACGCGTAGCGCGAGCCGGGGTCTAGTATTAATTAACTATGAAAAGGTGATGTGGTGAGCGACAAAACGGATATGACCGTGCCCGTCATCTCATTTTTTCCAAATCATCTTCTTCATCTTCATTTCAACTTCAATTTTTATCTAAACTAGGCATACACGTTGTCGTCGTTGGTCGTGCGTGAGGTCTTACGAGAACATGATCAACCCGACTCCTAAGATAATACAAGAATAGTACAAGCATTTAACATTTCATAAAAATATTATTAATGTAAAACTAAACTTAATTTGCATACGATAATGAAATAATAAAATTTAAAAACTCTTAAATATTTTTAAAAAATTGCTCGAGCGACCGGGAGCATAAAAATATTTAAGAGTTTTTAAATTTTATTATTTCATTATCGTATGCAAATTAAGTTTAGTTTTACATTAATAATATTTTTATGAAGTGCTCAATGCTTGTACTATTCTTGTATTATCCTAGGAGTCGGGTTGAACATGTTCTCGTACGACCTCACATACGACCAACAACGACAACGTGCACACGCGTAGCGCGTGCCAGAGTCTAGTATAATCATTAGGGAAATACACTTAAGTGGATTATGCAAAATTTCAGTATAGTTTAGTAGTTAATTAGATATATCTATATATATACGCAACACATATCTACATATTATGAAGGTACATCGTTGAGTTTATTCCAATTTTACTCTAAACACTTGATTAAATGAATTGTAAAACTAAACTTAAATTACATAATATAATTAAATAAAATTAAGTTTGTTTTAAATAATTTTAAAAAATTACTCGAGCAACCGGGAGCATCTTTAGTAGTGGTTCTTGCTCCCGGTTGCTCAATCAATTTTTTTTTAAATATTTGTTATTAAGAATATGATCAAACAAATATATGTCGATATTTGATAAAGTTGACTTTGCGCATTGTTTCTAGTCACTTATAGTCATATTTTGAGTATTTTCACTCACATACATGTCATAATATCTCATCTCATATCAACTATCGCTTAATGCTCGACCTCGAACTAATGTCTATGAGTATTTATACCGACTATTACAACGACTATTACAAATCTATCATGATAACATCAACTATTGGTTAATGCTTGATCTCGAACTTTGTATGAGTAATTTTCACTCATATACCATGTCATACTATCTCATCTCATCTCAACTATCGTTAATGCCCGACCTCGAACTTTGTATGAGTATTCATACCAACCTCGAACTTTCCATGAGTATTTTCACTCCGACAACATTTGTAGGATTCGGACCTATGCGCTCATACTATTTGAGATTTAAGACGTATGCTCATAAGTCATAAGTCGTCAATGAATGCATTCAATAGACTCTTAATGTATCTTAATACGTTCACTACCATGTCTATAAAATAACGACTATCACAAATCTACCATGATAACATCAATAAATTCCCACTACTTTGCACAAAAAAATAAAATTATATATTTGATCAATTTATTTCTTGTTTTTTTACTTTGATTTTTTCAGAGTTTATAAAATATGGGTAAGTTAAGTTTAATTTGATATATTTTAATTTAAGATATATTTATCAAATGTTTAATTCTCATATCAACTATCTTTTTCTAAGAATATGATCAAAAAATATATATGTCGATATTTGGACAAAATTAAGTATTTTACTTCCGACATCCAACTGATCTTTCTTTGAGTATTTTACTCCTGACATTCGATCAACCTTTCTTTGAGTATTATACTTCCGACATCCAACCTTTCTTTGAGTATTATATTCCGGACATCCTACCTTTGTTTGAGTATTTTACTCCCGACATCCGACCGACCTTCGTTTGAGTATTCTGGTCCCGACATCCAATGTTTTTTTGAGTATTATACTCCCGACATCCAATCTTTCTTTGAGTATTTTACTCCCGACATCTGACCAGCCTTCGTTTGAGTATTATAGTCCCAACATCCAACGTTTCTCTGAGTATTATACGTTCGACATCCGACCTTTCATTGAGTATTATACTCCCGACATCCAACTTTTTTCGACATCCGACCTTTCTTTGAGTATGTTCTTTGATTATTATCACGAATATACCATGATAACATCAATAAATGACCACTAATTTGCACACAAAAATAAAATTATATATTTGATTTATTTCTTGTTTTTTTACTTTAATATTTTCAGAGTTTATAAAATATGGGTAAGTTAAGTTTAATTTAAGATATATTTATCAAATGTTTAATTCTCATATCAACTATATGTTTCTAAGAATATGATCAAAAAATATATATGTCGATATTTGGATAAAATTAAGTATTTTACTTCCTACATCTAACTGACCTTTCTTTGAGTATTATACTCCCAATATCCGATCTTTGTTTGAGTATTTTACTCCCGACATCCAACCGGCCTTCGTTTGAGTATTATAGTCCCGACATCCAACGTTTCTTTGAGTATTATACTCCCGACATCCGACATTTGTTTGAGTATTTTACTCCCGACATCCGATCGACCTTCGTTTGAGTATTATAGTCCTGAAATCTGACCTTTCTTTCAGTATTTTATTCCCGACATCCGACCGACCTTCGTTTGAGTATTATAGTCCCGACATCCAACGTTTCTTTGAGTATTATACTTTCGACATCCGACCTTTCATTGAGTATTATACTCCCGGCATTCAAAAAATTTCGACATCCGACCTTTCTTTGAGTATGTTCTTTGATTATTATACTGCTGACATCCCCTGAATTTGAACCTGGGCGCTATCACTATTTATAATTTAGGACTCACGCCTTAACCAACTGTCTCATAAGTCTGAATATGTCAGTGTTGACATTTAATATACTCTTAATATCTCTTAACAAATTTATTATAATGTTTATGAAACGACGATTATCAAAAATATACTGTGACAACATAAAACAATTACCAGAAAAATTAAATTAGATATTTGATTAATTTTTCCTTCTTTTGATATTTTCAGAGTTATTTTATTTTAATATTTCAGAGTTCATCAAGTAGGGTTGAGAGTTAGGTAAATTTATATTTTAATTTTAGATATATTTGAAATGTAGAGTTAAGTAAAGAAATACTGATATAATCTAAATTTGACAAATCCTAAAAATATTTTGTAAAGATAATAAATAATAAACACTGAAAATCAATATTGATTTTTATATTTCAGTAATCCGTAAAATATTATTTCAATACATCACCGCGGTTATTTTAATTTTGTAGTAAAATATTTTTGTTACATTTTTATCGACATGTAATACCTAAATTTTTTATGATATTAGTTTGGAGTAATAACATATTAACAACTTTGGGCAGCTGGAATCATTTATGCATTAATATTAATAAGGGTTAAATAGCAAGTAGCTACCTGAACTTTGGATGTTTTGCAACGAGCTACCCGAACTTTGAAAATTCAAAACGAGATACCTCAACTTTGAAAAAGATGCAAATAGCTACCTCCGTCCAATTTCTGACGATTTTCCAATGATTTTCCAACGATGTTTCGACGACTTTCCAACGATTTTCCGACGGAAAATTGGACTGAGGTAGCTATTTGCACATTCTTCAAAGTTAAGGTAGCCCGTTTTGAATTTTCAAAGTTCGAGTAGCTCGTTGCAAAACGTGCAAAATTCAGGTAACTACTTGGTATTTAACCCTATTAATAATACAAAAAATTTATAATTTTTTTAAACATTTTAATAATATAATTATTTGAAAATACTCTATAATACATAATTATCATTATAAAATATATACATTAATCAAATATATTCTTTCAAATTTGTTTAATTGTTTTATATTTATTGCTTCACGTGATAGATTATGTATATTCAATATACTCTTAAGATATCTTAACACCTTCACTACCATGTCTATAAAATTACGACTATTACAAATCTACCATGACAACATCAAGAAATTCCCACTACTTTGCACAAAAAAATAAAATTATATATTTGGTCAATTTATTTCTTGTTTTTTTACTTTGATATTTTCAGAGTTTATAAATATAGGTAAGTTAAGTTTAATTATATTTTAATTTCATATATATTTATCAAATGTTTAATTCTCATATCAACACCTCCAGCACAATAAATATTTATCATATTTGTTTCTAAGAATATGATCAAAAAATATACATGTCGATATTTGGACAAAATTAAGTATTTTACTTCCGATATCCAATTGACATTTCTTTGAGTATTTTACTCCCGACACCTGATCAACCTTCTTTGAATATTTTACTCCCGACATTCGATCTTTCTTTGATTATTATACTGCTGACATCCATCCTTTCTTTGATTATTATATTGCTGACATCCCCTGGATTTGAACCTGGGCGCTGTCACTATTTATAATTTAAGATGCACGCCTTAACCAACTGTCTCATAAGTCTGAACATGTTAGTGAATACATTTACTATACTCTTAAGATCTCTTAAAAAACTCATTACCATGTCTATGAAACGACGATTATAAAAAATATACTGTGACAACATAAAACAATTACCAGAAAAATTAAATTAGATATTTGATTAATTTTTCCTTATTTTGATCTTTTCAGAGTTCATCAAGTAGGGTTGAGAGTTACGTAAATTCATATTTTAATTTTAGATATATTTGAAATGTAGAGTTAAGTAAAAAAATACTGATAGAATCTAAATTTGACAAATCCTAAAAATATTTTGTAAAGATAATAAATAATAAACACTGAAAATTAATATTGATTTTTATGTTTCAGTAATTCGTAAAATATTATTTCAACACATCACCACAGTTATTTTAATTTTGTAGTAAAATATTTTTGTTACATTTTTATTGACATGTAATACCTAAATTTTTTATGATATTAGTTTGGAGTAATGTTGGCCAAAAAAAAATAGTTTGGAGTAATAACATATTAACAACTTTGGGCAGCTGGAATCATTTATAAAAAATATCATTATTTGAAAATACTCTATAATACATAATTATCATTATAAAAAATATATACACTAATCAAATATATCCTTTCAAATTTGATTAATTGTTATGTATTTATTGCTTCACGCGATAGATTATGTATATTCAACATATAAATATAGTCAATTTTGATCGATTTCAATTCTATTTGAATTATTTAAATTTATGGATGAAATGTATTTTTATAACGACAGTCCACACAATTCGAAAAATCTTTAACTTATTGGAAAAAAAAAGAGAATGTTTTGAAGAAACAAAATCTATATAATTCATTGTAAAAACATTAAAAAAGTCAGAATTTAAAAAAAAAAAATATGACGACTTGAGAACATAATATAAAATTATCATTATGATGTAAAATAAAAGATATATTAATTAAATAAAATATTTTTTTTAAAAATTGGATAAATAATAAATTATACATTTTAATTATTTATTGCTTCAAAAATAGATCATGCATATTTAAAATATTAATTCAATCTACATTTTCTCAGTTGTAGATGATATTATAACTTTTATAAATGATCTAAGTGTTTAGATCCACTATTATCTTAATGTCCAATAAAGTGAAAATATAATTTTATTTGTTATCGAGATATAAAAAAATGGTGCATGAGAAAGAAAAAAAATAGTGATAAAGAAAATATAATTACCATCTTGTTTAAAATGTAATGTTGCATAAGTGTGTAATTGGTTAATACGTATGTCTTCAAGTTATAATGTCATAAGTTTGAGTCTCCGTGAAAATATTTTTTATAACTTTTTTGAGAAGACATTTAAATGACCAAAATAGTTATGATAAATATAAAATATTAGATTATTAAAGGAGATTTTTGTAATTTAGACATATGACAGTTACGTAAACATGTTCCACATTAATAATATAGATAAATACAGATTTGGTTATTTCGAACATAGAAACTCGATTCCTTAAGTTTGACTAAACCGAGACTTTGTTCAAAATATAATAAATTTAAGATGAAGATGATAATAATCAATTTGTCAAAAGAAATGTGCCAATTTGAATTAATTAATTTTGAAAAAATAGTAAGATAAACTCAGAAGATAATTATAAATATATTAATATAATTAAAATAATATACTTTTTGTTTACATAGTAATTTTTGAAATTTTAATGGGGTTTTTGTTGAACTTTCGAATGGTGTTTCTTGGATTGTTCTGAAGTCGTGACAGCACTTTCAGATTGAAACAATTTGGAGGTATCCAAACTTTCAATCGGATAAAATCTGAATACTGAACTAGAACTTGAGAAGGATTGTGAATGTTTGAGATGAAATTTTTGAACCTTCCCTATGACCAAGTTATAGTGTTTGCCACACCATTTGGACGAGACACTATGCCCTTTGGAAGAGACACTACACCCTTTGGACAACCCATGTGACATTTCGGCCAAGCCATGTCCCTTGAATTCAAAATTTGGCTCCAAAAACCAAAGGGACACCTTGGGATGATGACTTGGAACCTAAGTCATTGCAACATTTCGGCCTAAACTTGGCTCCAAAGCAATTGTCCAAAACCTGGGAATTTTGAGGTTAAAATGTTAAGTCATTAATTCCAAAATTCAAATTTACAATGTGGACCCCGGCCAAGTGCTCTGCCCCAGCCAGGGGCTTTGCCCCTTGGACCCCGCCAGGTGTCACTATGGATTGAACCGAATATCAAGGTGTCACTATGGATTGAACATTTGCTATTCATTGTGAATACATGAAGATAATATACACATAAATTAACATTCTCAAATGTTCTTTCTTGATACTATCTTTTACTAGCCTTGTGTCCTAATCCATCATAAACATATAAAAGCCAAGTCTTAGCTTCTTGAAGCGGCTAAACTTCATGTTTACATAGGTAACTCTTTTACTCTTGCACCTACATATGCAATTTTTCAAAAGAACTATTAAGAAGTTAAACTTCAACCTCCTCCACTTGCAGGTCTGAACACATACATTGGGATAATATAATCAATGTGTTCTAATCTCTAGATGTTAAGTTTTCCACATTGAATTCAACACCTAATGTCATATTAGGTGGGAATTGGGTATCTCAACATGAGATATTTCAAATGGACTTTAATCCTATCCCCACAGCCGATTTGTGCACAATATTCCTTCTTAACCCCTTGGTTAAATGATCGGCTAAATTATGTTGAGTTTTTATAAACTCCACGGCTATAACACCATGCATGATGAGCTCACGAATCATGTTGTGTCTAATACCTAAGTGTATAGACTTGCCTATATGCATTAGCCAAGGCAGATTCACTATCATATCTGATAGATATAGAAGATATCGGTTTAGGCCATAATGGAATTTCATAAATCAGATTTCTTAGCCACTCAGCTTCTTTACCAGCCGATGCTAATGCATCAAACTCAGACTCCATTGTTGAGTGAGTAATGCAACTTTGTTTCTTTGATGCTGAAGAGATGACACCTCCCTCAAGAAGGAATACCCATCCACTTGTAGTAAAATAATCTTCCACATTGGAAATCCAACTTGCATCTGAATATCCTTCAAGAACCGAAGAGAATCCAGTATAAGTCAAACCATAATCCATGGTTCTTTTCAAGTACTTGAATACTCTATTTAAGGCTTGCCAATGATGTGAACTTGGATTAGTATATCTACTAAGCTTTCCAACAACATAAGCAATATCTGGCCTAGTGCTAATCATGGCATACATAAGACAACCAATAGCTCTTGAGTATTCAACTTGAGATACTGCAACACCTTTATTAGGTAGAAGCTTAAGACAAGTATCTATGGGAGTGCTAATTGGAGAACAAACTTTAAAATTAAATTTATTCAAAATCTTCTCAATATAATGGGATTGAGAGATTGAAATACCATTGTTCTTTCGCTTGATCTTTATACCAAGAATCACCTCAGCCTCCCTCAAATCCTTCATCTCAAAATTAGATGACAGGAATTTCTTGGTTTTATCAACTTGATTTTGGCCAGTACCAAAAATCAAAATGTCACCTACATATAGACAAATGATAACTCTATTACGGCTCGACCCCAGCCATGGGCTCTGCCCCTTGGACCCCGTCAGGGGCTCACGCCCTTGGGACCCAGCCCAGGGGCAATGCCCCCGGACCCCTGCAAAGAGGATGTTGCCCACTTTGACCCCCATTTCTTGTCTCTAAGCAACGGATGAATCTCTGATACAGTGAATCATAATATACTTAAACAAGTGTGCACTCTGCACCCTTCTGGGATCATGAGATACTATGATCCTATTGGTCAACTAGTCAATCCAATTATGAGATACTATGATCCTATTGGTCAGCTATGAAATCCAATTACACTAAAATATCTAACAGTAATATCACATTAATATTAGATGAAAATTTAACGCACTACTGGAGAGACGATTAATTACGACTGAAAAATATTTTTTTAACGCTGAAAAATTGAGTCGTGATATGATGTGTCGAGTGAATTATCATACCTCAATATATGATGAGTCGTGATAATTCCCGACCCAAATCAAAAGTGCCGCCAAAATAATTATGTCAACACTTTTGGTTGAGTCGCGGAAATTGTTTTTTTTGCGGCTCATATAAAATGTGTGGCGGAAAATATATATATTTAAACAAATATAAATCTTCAGCAAATGCATTGTCTATCTTCGTCCGACTCTTTTTCTGGTGCTCCACCTCCTACCGGTCGCTGGTGCTCCACCTCTGACCGGTCGCCGATGTTCCACCTCCGACCTCCTTCGACTCCAACTCCGAAGCTTCAGCTTCTTCTCGTCGGAGGGAACCTTTTCCTCGGAGCAACCAACCATGCAGGTACACCTCCATGGATGACGATGGTGGAACCATATTATCTCCCATGGTGCTTCCGGAACAACATAGGAGCTTCTGAACGACAAAGGAAAGGGAAAATATGGTTCCAAGAAGAAAGGGAGAAGCGAGAGGGACAATGTTGACACTAGAGATGGGAGATTTAGGTCCTGGTCTAGGTTCCCATCTCAGGCGATGCTACACTTGTGGCTGACCACTTGATCCATGGTCGTAGGGAGTTCTCCATCTCCATGGTCGTTAGGAGGTCTCCATCTTCATGGCTTCTCGTAGGCAGGAGCTCTCCATCTCCATGGCAGGAGTTCTCCAAGCTTTTGAAGCGGGGAAGGAAAGGAAGATGAAGCAGGGAAGAAAAGGAAGATGGAGCGGGCAGGAAGACGAAATCTTTTGAATTTGTTTTACGGCTCAATAGTGATTGAGACACGAAAAATAATTTAATTTTCTTTTATTTCGCGGCTCTGACATTTGAGTCGCGAAATTTTTTTTTTTAAATAAAATGGTGGCTCAATAGCGATGGAGACGTGAAAAATAGCGAAAAGAAAAAAAATAATAATTTGTTTACAAAAAAACAGCTCAAAAATGAGTCATCAAAAATAATTTAATTTTCTTTTAATTCGCGACTCCGACAATTGAGCCGCGGGTTTTTAAAAATAAAATAAAATAGTGGTTCAATAGTATTTGAGCAGTGAATAATTAAATAAGTAAATTATTCACGGCTCAATAGTGTTTGAGTCGTCTCGTTGAGCCATTATATCACATTTCTCCCTTAGTGACTAAATGATTAATTCATAACAACTTCGTTAAATATATTATAGCATTAAAAAAAAATATTATAGCAAGCCTAACTTGAACTGAACCTAAAGTTTAGTTAAATTTTTTAGGCCAACTTTATTCTTAATTTTATGAAAAGTTATATGTATAGTCGCCATTAGTTTTATCAATAAATTGAACGGTAGGAAGTCGTGTATCTCATGATTTTGATTATACAATGGAAAATTAGATTCTATTTTTTTAAGTGACTTAGTAATATTTTAAAACCAAAAAGTTACATGTGGTTGGATTTAAGTTAAACTAAATTAAAGGACAAGAATTGAATTTGCTTTATTTAACTTTGATTATGAGCATTTGAATGAAAATTTAATATTATATATATATATATATATATATATACTTTTTAATGGGAAATGACAATGAAATATATATTTAATTAGTATTCTCATTTCTTTTGGATGGTATATATGTATATATATTTGTGTGAAAGAAAAGGAGTCAATTTTATTTAAGATGGGGACCAACAGATACGGTATTTAAGCCCCAGAGACCAATAGCATGGGCTTCCTTCACCTTAGTGGAGCCCCTAGAAAATAGGACCTACTTCTATGGGCTCTCAATTTGCTTTATCTTTAGAAACAAATATATTTTATTTTTATTTTCTAAACAATCAAAGAGGAATATATATATAGTTGGTTAGATCACTTAAAATGTTGAAAATAAGTTTTTCTTATTGTATTTTCTTATTTCTAATGTTAAATTAATTTTTTTTAATTAGTTCATATCAATTATACAGTTCTCATTTTTAAGTGTCATGTCATCTAAGTTACTTTAAAATTCTCAAAAGTCTCTTATTCATTCTCAAAATAAATTACAGAATCTTAATCATTTCTCTTTATTACATAAGTATAGTTATGATATTGTATTAAATATTTTAATAAGTGAAATTTATACAATATTATATTTTATGAATATCAAGTATGTACATATTAAAATTTAATCTTCCAAATTAATTAAGAATAAATTTCATCTATCACATAGTTCTCTAATCAAAATAAGTAACATAATAACATCACCTACCTTATTATACAAATTTTAACAATGTGGCAAAAATAGATGTTATATATCTATAAACTATATATATTTATAATAAAAAAAACAGATAAAATAATATATTTATAATTAAAACATAAGAGATTATTATTATAGTTAAAATAAAATAAAATACTATGTTTTTTAATAATAAAAGTCATAAATCATAAAAGTTAAGTTAAATCTATTATGTGGACATTAAGCTGTTTTTTAAAATTTTATGAAAAATATTTGTTATATATTTATAGATTCATCATATTTTTTAAATTAAAAAAATAAAAATAAAATATTATTTGTAATTTGTATAGTTTAAAATATAAGATATTATTACTATTACTAAAATAAATAAAAACTTATTAATGATTTTATTATTATTTTAATAAATTAATGCAATAATATAAGTCATAAAATTATATATATAGTGCTTAATAAAAAGTGTACTAACCCTAATTAATAAAATAATTAGTATTTATAAAAGGCACTTTGTAGCTCCCTTCCATTGTGATGCTTAGAACCGTCTAATAAAGAGTGTCTATATTACTAACCTAGCCCTAACGTGGAAGCTGACTTAACCATGCAGGCCATGAAACGATAAGAAGCTAATTTGGAAATGATTACGATATAAAGAAAGATTCAACATATATATTCATGTAAACATAATAATAAAAAAATTATTACTATTATGCTGAAAATGATTTAAATAAGTTTTCACTATGTATTATAAAATAAATAACTCAAATTCTATACAAAAAAAGTTAAGTTGACCACTTACCGCGCACGATGCACAAAATAGATATATAGTTAACACATATTTTTGCCAACTTCTACTCATCCATAAAATAGTAGAAGATATTGTGTATACATAGGTAAAATACGTATTTCTTTATTTATAACATTTGAAAGTATTTTTTTTTAAAGTTTTAGCTTTTAATGTTCAAACATGAAAATATACTCTAGAATTTTTAAAATATGTTCAAACATGTATAAACGGGGGCAAATGAATATTTTAAAGATATACACGCACCCCAGGTATTAAGTAAGGTGATATCAATCCTTTGTTATATCGTTTATTATTAATATTATCTAAAGATAACAAGTAGAAATATTAGATTTTTTTTTAAAAGTATGATTTTTTTTTTTAGAAAAGTAAGTATACAAAAAAAAATATTTCGAAAAGTAGGTATACGCGCACTCCCAAGTATCGCGTATTGGACATACGCACACCCCCGGGTAGCGCGTATTGGACATACGCGCACCCTAGGGTGGCGCCTATTCATAGGCGCCACTTTGAAGTGACGCCTGGGCACTATATTTTTGTTTTTTTAACATTATTTTTTTCTATAATGACGACTCGATGTTTAATTAAAAATAAAATTATATATCTATTAAAAAAATTTAAAAATATTATAGTAAGTAGATATTTTAATTGCGATGCAAATGATGCAAAAAATATTAAATTTGGATTTACGGATTGACTGTACGGCATGCCGTAAGTTGAGATATGAAAATTTTACTTAAACAATTATAACTCAGACCATGTAAGTCCAAACTCAACACGGTTAATGTCATTTATTTCGTAATTCAATTATCTATCTAGGGTAATTTTTTGATTGGAAATACAGTGATTTTGTAACCTAACATCGTTCGTTTTATAATTTGACTGAAATAAGTAAATGCATTAGGTGAGAAATTTAATTAAGTACTTACTAAAAAAATCAAAAAAATCACGGTGCGTAGATAATTTAATTACGAATTAAATAACGCTAACTATGCGTTAATTTTTAACTTTTAGACTTACTGTATAATATGATACGTAAAAAACTCTACCTACTATACAAAAACTTTCAAATAGTATTTTGAACATTAAAAGTTAATGTTTAAACTGTGAATAACATTAGTCAAAGTCAGACTAAATGATTATCTCTGCCATACAGGTGTACACGTGTAACCACTCTTAATATATGTATAGAATAATATTTAATTATACTAATTACTACATATATATATATATATATTAGTTAATATATATAATTATGTAGTTTATTATGTATTGACTAATAATTACTCTAATTATGAATTAAATTAATAAATAGTTCTAAACTAACCTTCATTTTGTATTTTTGATATATTAAATCTTAGTAATGTTTTCAGTTATATAAAATAAAATAAAAAGAAAAGAAAAATATTTATTTTATTTTCATATATATTATAATAAATTAAATGTATATTCAAACTTCCAAAAATAATAGTTTTTTAATATTATATTTTATTATAATATATTTTAAAAAATAGTTTCGTTTCATATATTTTAATAATATATTGTATAAATAAAATTCATTTAAAAAAAATATATTTGAATACATTATTTTTTAGTATATATCTTTATTTCAATTTTTTTTATTGTTAGATCGATTTTTATTGTTAGATCGCTTTTAAAATTTTCGACTCAAATACAAATTGAATCAAGTTTAATCCAATTCTACCTACTCAATTCAAATTATATATATTTACTCTCTTTGATCACACAGATTCAATTACCATAACATAATCACATGGTAAACCTCTATATGGTGATGCAATAGTTTAATTAATCAATTATATCCTGAATAAAATCTTTTCTTTACTGTACCTCAACTTTTAAGAAGGTTCAAATAGCTACGTTCGTTCAATTTCTGACGAATTTCCAACAACTTTCCGACGAATT
Source organism: Chamaenerion angustifolium (assembly GCA_946814005.1). Taxonomy (NCBI): domain Eukaryota; kingdom Viridiplantae; phylum Streptophyta; class Magnoliopsida; order Myrtales; family Onagraceae; genus Chamaenerion; species Chamaenerion angustifolium. Next base: position 32,647,438 of record OX328272.1, read on the forward strand.
TCCGACGAATTTCCGATGACAATTGTCGGAAAATTAGACGGAGGTAGCTATTTGCACATTCTTCAAAGTTCGGGTAGCTCGTTGCAAAACATCCAAAGTTCATATAGTTACTTGGTATTTAACCCTTATTTTAATTTTTTTTTTTTTTGGCCAAAACAATCACATTTATACACTTAAAACATTGTTCATTACATCCGTATCCGAGATCAAAATGGTGAGTAGCTGGTGCGGTGGCGTCGAGACCCAGTTCCCTGGGCATCTCAAGTCCCTCGACTGTTTGGCGACCCAATCAGCTGCTCGGTTCGCTTCGCGTCGAACAAAACTCCATTTAATCGAAATGCACAAGTCTGCTTCCTGTCTTATGCTGTCCAAAATGTTTCTGATGTTCCAGTCCTGGTCTTTGTCTGGCTTCATCAGCTGCCGAATCAAAATTGCCGAGTCTGACTCGATATGTACCTCCTGCCATTGGTGATGTCTTGCGAGGGTGACCCCTTGTAGCACAGCTTGTGCCTCCACATTGATGGCGCTTGTGTCCATTCCCCTCCAGTGGTGACCGTCAATTAGTCTGCCTGTGTGATCCCGCGCCATCACGCATGTCCCTCCCCTTCTGTCACGGTCAATCCATGCCCCGTCGCAGCTTACTTTGATCACACCTGGTGGTGGTCTGATCCATTATGCTGCTACAACTTGTTGTCCTTCCCTTCGGTTGGGTTGCTTATGCTGGAGATGGTGCTACCGTGTTTCATTGACCAGCCTTAGTCCTTTCTCCAAGGTCACCATGGGATCGGGCTGCTCTCCCTTTTTCTTGGCTTCGCATCTCCCTTTCCAAATCTCCCATCCGATAGAGACCATCTTCGTTTTGGCTATCTCCCCGCCGTCTCCCCTGTTCCGTGCCATTTCCTCCACCTCCATCAGCCATTCCACCCATGTGGGTTCGTGGTTCTGGGGCCATCTAGCACCCATCCCCCCAAACCACACTGGCTTGGTCCATCCGCATCTCAGTAGCGCATGATCTATAGATTCAATTTGGCCACAGAAATTGCAGTTAGGATCAGTGGGGATACCTCTATTTTGAAGAGCCTCAGCTACTGGTAGTGTCCTTATACAACTTCTCCAGAGAAATTGCTTAACCTTGGGGATTGCTGGTCCTTGCCAAACAGCTCTCCATGTTCTTTGCTGAATCGCGGATGACGATGATGGTGCATTATGCTGTTCTGCCTTCTCCGCCTCCACCCGCTTCTTGTACACCATCCTTGGTTGAGCATCTCCCTTCTTCGTGGTTGGCCACACCAACCTGTCGTTTGGTTGTCGTCGGTGCAGCTGAATTGCTGTGATGCATTGTGACTCATCTTCCGTTATCTTGTCTTTGAGGCTCACCATGTTCCACCTCGGCCTGGGTCCCTCGATGAGGTTCGCCACTTTCATCTCAGTTCCGATTTCGTTTCTGGTTTGCTCCGTAAGTCTGTGATCAGCTAGTCCCGATCCACCTGTCTCTTGATACATCGACTGACTCCCCATTGTCGATCTGCCACACCCCTTCCCTGGCTAAGACTTGTCTGCCCTCCAAGATACTCGACCACGCCCATGAGGGTCGCTGTCCTTTCCGAACGTCCAGGAAGGTTGTATTAGGGAAGTATATCCCTTTCATGATCTGTCCCCAAATGCTGTCTGGTTCGTTTTGCAGCCTCCGGGCAGTTTTTGTGAGCATAGCTCGGTTGAATGTCATGATGTCCCTGAATCACATCCCCCCGTCGTCCTTTGGCATGCGCCGTTCTGGTCCTCTAGCCCCCCACCAGAACTGTGCTGTGATTGAGGCTATCTCCCGGCACCAGGTCTTGGACAGTTTGAACAGCGTCATGGCATATGTCGGTATCGTCGTGACCACTGCCTTGATTAATGTCTCTCGGCCTGCCTCGTTCAGAAACAAATTCTTCCAGCTATTGAGTTTATGAACGACTCTATCTTTCACGTACCTTAACGCTTCTTTTTTGGATCGCCCCCAATGAGTCGGGAGCCCAAGGTACTTCCCCGCGTCAGTTACCTCCTTTTTCCCAAGTATGCTCTCGATCCTTCTCCGTGTTGTCGTTGGTGTAGTCTTGCTAAAGTAGACACAAGACTTCACCAAGTTGATGCTTTGGCATGATGTTGATCCGTATGTGCGGACCGGTTCTGTTAGTGCCCTCGCACTCTGGTCGTCCGCCTTGATGAACATCAGTGAGTCGTCGACGAAAAAGAGGTGGTGGATCATCGGGCAATTCCTTGTGATCCTAATTCCCTCCATCTCCCCTCGTTCCACTGCCTTGGTAATGTTCCTGGACAAGACATCCGCGACTAATATAAAAAGGTACGGTGAGAGTGGGTCATCTTGCCTTATACCTCTAGTTGGTCGGAACCTCACTGTCTTCTTTCCGTTAACGACTACGCTGTATTGGACCTTTGTCACGCATTCCTTGATCCAAGCTATCCACTTTGTGTCGAATTCGAGTTTTGTCAATGTCGCGAATAGGAACTCCCACTCGATTCTGCCGTAGGCCTTGTTCATGTCCAGTTTGAACGCGCACTCCTCCCTCTTTGTCTTCCCCTTTCTTCTCAGGTGGTGGAATGCCTCGTGTGCGACAAGGATGTTGTCGTGGATTAGCCTGTCTGCAACAAAAGCACTTTGGTGTGGAGTAACAAGTTTGGGTAGGATGGTCTTAAGTCGGTTAGCAATTACTTTGGATTTAATTTTGTAGCTAAAATTGCATAGACTAATTGGTCGGAATTGTGTGGTGTGTGACACTTTGGGTATCATAATGATATCGGTGTATGTAAAACCACGGAGAAGATTACCCTTATTTTAATTAGATCTAGGGAGATTCTATATGCAGATCATCTACTACTTTATACAGACAACTTTTGTTGAAAGACTAAAATACCCTCATAGCATTTTACACATTTGTCCTTACTAATTTTAAGGAAATTAATTATTAAATCGACCTCATATTTTAGTAGTTACTAAATCGACCTCATATTATCAAAATAGTGAAAACTTATGCTTCTAGCAAGTTTTGAACTCTAAACCTCTTACATACTAGCTAAATTTTTTACCACTATACTAGTAATTCCAATTATTTTTTCATATACTTCAAACATAGTTATTGAAGTAACTCTCATTTTATTGTATTAAACATCTCAGGTTTATTTATTGATGCTTTGTAGTAATTAGCAATTGTTCAACGTTGTTTGTTTAATTATATTTTTAATTTAATTATGTATCTATTAATCAATTTTTTAAATGATTGAAAAATAAGTAATTTTCTAAATTTAGAATTTATAGACTAACATAATACTCATTTTGAAAATATTTTTTCAACCATCTCTAAAACAATCAGAAGACTATAATATGTAGATAATTAAATTAGAACTCTAACACATATGATGCTAAGTTTCAATTTTCCCATCAACCATTAAATATGGTCAAATTTATAATAATTGTCAAAAATTACCAACACTACTTTGATCAAATTTTATAATCGATAAGAAAATTGAAACTTAACACCATATATGTCGTTAGAGTTCTAATTTAATTATCTAAATACTATAATATTTTTTATTTTTTTTAGAGATGTTTAAAAAAAAAAATTCAAAATGAATACTCTGGTAGTCTATAAATACTAAATTTAGAAAATTACTTATTTTTCAACCATTTTAAAAAATTAAACAGTAGATACATAATTAAATTAAAACTCTAATTAAACAAACAACGTTAAACAAATGTTAATTACTAAAGAGCATCAATAAATAAACATGAGGTGTTTAATACAATAATATTATAATTGCTTTGATAACTATATTTGAAGTATTTAAAAAATCAATTGGAATTATTATTATAATGGTAAAACTTTTAGTTAGTATGTAAGAGGTCTAGGGTTCAAAACTTGTTAGAATCGTAATTTTTCACCATTTTGATAATATGAAGTCACTTTAGTAACTACTAAAATATGAGGTCGATTTGATAATTAATTTACTTAAAACTAGTAAGGACAAATATGTAAAAAGCTATTATGACATTTTAAGTATTTCAACAAAAGTAGTCTGTATAAAGTAATCAATAGTCTACAAATAGAATATCTCTTAGATCTATTTTATTTAAGTTTATGCATATTTTAAGCTTGGGCCCAATAAAATACAATAAAAAACGGTCCAGAGCCCGTCCCAAGTAAAAAAAATGTCTCAAACTCGTAGGTGGTGTTTAGTTGAAGAACTAACCATGCATTATTTTTTTTGACCAAATCCAACCATGTATTAGGATTGATTAAACATATATTAGCTAATATTAATGTTTGGTTCGAACAATGAACCGTACTAAATAATACCCATGTATTGGCGAATACATAAATATATATGTAGTTTCTTGTGTATTAGTTAATGATGACTCTAACCATGAAATAAAGTAATAAAAACTAATAAATAACCAACCTAACCTTCATTTTGAATAAATTGACTTTTATCTTATATTCATGATATATTAAATCTTGGTATGTTTTGTATTATATGAAATATAATAATTTTGTTGTTATATATATTATAATTAATTAAAAGTATAGTTAAAATTCGAAATAAAAGGAAAAAAACAATTTTATGGATATTCAATTGTAATATAATATATATAGAAAATATATTTTTTCATATTTTTCCGTAGATATTTTAACAATATATTATATAAATAAAATTAATTTTTTAATATTTGAATATATTAGTTTCTAATTTGTACTACATTAATTTCTTATTTACAATTGTTTTATTTAATTTTTGGATTTTGTTTATTTAATATTTGAATAAATTATTCTAGAGAAAGATCCATTTATTCTGATTTTTTTTATATATATTTTAAAGAGCATATTAGTAATTTACACTATGATTCAATCATGCACGGTCACGTTAGCAAAATTTGTACAATTATCAAAGTTAACCGGACTGTTGGACGCAAAGTTAATGTTTCCATTTAAACCAACATCATGAAACATAGTATATCCAAAACAAGCGTAAAAAAATATTTTTCGGCAAAATATTATCTCTTTTACATTTTTGTAAAATATATTAATATTAAAAAAATAAATGTAATGATGTTTATATCTTTTTACCACCGTACGTAAAACTTTTTAATAAATCAAACATATTGTATTAAGTTAAGCATGTATTAGTATATCTTAATACACATATATATCCAAACATTGTATATATGTAAACATGTATTAATATATTTTAAGATGGTGTGAACTAATACTTAGTTAATATAATACATTGAAACAAACACCCCGTTAATTTATAGTGATCTCGATCTAAAAGATCCTAATATATTGAGACAAAAATTCGAATTTGAACTTTTTTGGAAAAACAATCCAGAGAGGATCATTCCAAACTCACTCTTATTAATTACAAAGTAACATTCATTTGTTTGTTTGACATTAATTTACTTTTTTAAGTGAACTATCCTTTTACTTTTTTTATAGATGGATTATAAACCATAGGTGGGAAAGGTGCATACTTTATCATAATATGTCTCAAGTAGTTCACTTTTTTATGTGCAAATTTAGTCATCATAATATATGTATATATAAGAGCATATCCCTATAAAGCATCATTTAATTTGTAATGGAAATTTTGTGGGTACAGTATAAAGATTAGAGAGTGTGCAATAATGAATATATATTATATATTATAACCCTAAAGATACTAAATGAAGCATCAAATCACAGAGAAATTCAATTTGAAGTTTTTATCTCTAAAAAAAGTGCATTTAGTGTTTTATGCTTCTTTACTTTTGCTAACTCCTTGGTCAAAAAAAAAAATACTTTTGCTAACTCCATTACATGTCCCTTTATCTTTCCATTGGTTTACATAAGTGGAGTGCATAATTTACACATACTATTTGTATCCAATGTTGTACTTCCATTCTTGGAATAGGTAGGATTATCAATTGACAGAATAGTTGGGGACTAACTTTGTTAATTAATAAAATATTCTTTTAAAATTTTATATTGCTTCAACATAACCAAGTTATGAACCGAAAAATGATCCATTTTTTGTGTAAATTGAACGAGCTAGTTATGTCAAAATCACTCGTGTATTCAAAATATTCAAATACAAACATGACCAATAAGTGGATCACCCATGAGTGAATGTTAAAAATAGACAGTGTAGTTGTAATCCAACTTAAAGATTGTTGAGCTTAATTGTACATTTACTAAATATCGTAATATGAGCATAAATTAAGATTATATTGTTAATTACGGAGTAAAAGCTCCATAAGCAGCCCTTGTATGTAAAAACTATGTCATATAATTTTTTGTTAGGGTTTACCTCTTGGGTTATATATTCTTAACTATATATTATATTTATAAAATAAAGAATGAAAAAAATATATATAATAACTTCAAAAATTCTTTTCAAGTCCCTTCACAACTTCAAAGGTTTCTTCACCTTTGGTGGTGGATTAGCCCGATTCTTGGACAACTGCTTTATCTGAAAATCAAATTCGTCGCCTAAACAACTTTATCACTTTGGAAGAAATTAGGAAAGCCACTTGGGATCTTAAACCGTTTAAAGTTATGGAACTGTACGGGTAGCTCTTTGAGTGGGGCTATCAGTGAGGTGTGTAAAAGGGGGTTTGTCCCTACAAGTTGGAACGAGACGTTCATTTGATTAATTCCAAAATGTAGTCAGCCTAATTCGGTCTCCCAATTTAGACCTATAAATCTAATTCTATTTACAAGGTCATATAAAAAATTATGGTGAATAGAATCAGACTAGTTCTGAATAATATCATCTCTCTGTTTCGGACTAGTTTTGTCCCAGGGAGAAGGGATTCGAATAATGTAATTCTTCTTAGAGAAATGCTTCATTTTTCAAAGCATAAACAGGGCAGAACAGGGTGCATGATCATTAAAATAGACCTTGAAAAAGCTTATGATAGAATTGAGTGGCACTTCATCAGAAGAACACTCATTTTCTTTAAATTCTCTGATAAAGTCATTAAGTTGATTATGAGCTGTATCTCCTCGTCTTCAATTGAAATTTTGTTTAATGGGGGGGAAACTAGAAAAATTCTACCCGTCCAGAGGCATTAGACAATGTGATATTCTTTCTCTGTATATCTTTATTCTATGCATGGAATATCTGGTGTTTCTTATCGATGAAAAAGTTATGCAATGACAATGGAAATGAATAAAGGTGGGAAGAGGTATCTTGACTTTATCCCTTCTTTTTTTTGTCGATGACCTCATTCTAATGGGAGAGGCGACACCTGAAAATTGTAACTGTATCAACTCGGTTTTAGAAGAGTTTTGCGCCATTTCAGGACAAAAGGTAAATCAGGGGAAGTCGATCATGGTCTTCTAAAAAATGTTCCCTCTACCAAAAGAACACAGATCTCAACGAAGTTACAGTTTAGAACAGTTGAAAACTTTGGGTCTTACCTTGGTTTACCTTTATAACTATCAAACTCGAAAGTTAACTCATTTAACTTTGTTTTGAATAAAGTTAGAAATAAACTTTCGGATTGGAGGGCAAAGCTGTTATCCATGGCGGGTAGAGTTACGTTGGTCAAATCAATATTGTCCACGATCCCCTCCTACTATATGCAATGTACTATGTTTCCTAATTGAGTGTGTAAAGAACTGGACAGGATTAATAGAAATTTTGTTTGGGGATCCACGGACCAGAAAAGAAAAATCCACTTGATCTATTGGGAGGAAATAACAAATTCGAAAAAAACTAGGGGGACTTGGTCTGCAGTCAGCGTTGTATCGAAACAACGCACTCTTGGGTAGTTTGGCATGGAGATTGAAGAAGGAAACGACTCCTTGGGCTGGGATAATTAGAAACTGAACGTTTAAGGTGGATGAAATTTCTCTCACTACTTCGAATAAAACGCCTTGTAATTGGAAATCAATTAATGAAGGTATGAACACCCTTAAATTAAGATCAGGGTGGGTGGTGGCGAATGGTTGGGATATTAATTTCTGGCACCATAACTGGGTGGGTAATCAACCTCTGCGAGCTGCTATTTATGGTCCACTAAACTATGAAGAAGACAAATTGATGGTAGGAGATGTCTTCCACAATGACGAGCGGAATCTAGATAGAACTTCTTTTGCCTTCCCAAAAGACCTTTTCGACATGTTTCGAGGTACTCCAGGGGACAAGATCAATGTCTCCTCGGACATTCAAAAATGGAATGTCAATCAATCGGAGAATTACTCTACAACTTTGGCATACTCTCTTCTAGCAGGTCATGACACAAATAGTCAAGTACTAAATCAATGGGATTGGGTTTGGAAGATTCAGAATATCCCAAAAATTCAGTATTTTATCTGGTTGTGCCTTAAAGATAGACTAGCCACCTGCAAACTATTGAACCATAAGGGATGTAATTTGAGTCATCTTTGCCAAATTTGTTATTATGGGGTGGAGGACATAAATCACATATTGCGTGGGTGTGAGCATGTTAAAGAGATGTGGAATTCAGTCACTGGGTCGCCAAATCTGGGGCAATCATTCCACTACCCTTTGAATGAGTGGATCAAGTATGGATGTCAGGAATCAGAAGTCAATATTCAAGGAGTTGAGTGAAAGTTCTTTTTTCCTTATGCTCTTTGGAACATTTGGAAAAATAGGAACTCTCTTATTTTTAATAATAAACCTGCTTTTTCTTCTGTTTATAATTTATCTTTAGCTCAGGCAAAGTTTCACCAAAATGTTTATCTTGAGACTGACATTGCTAATGAGTTCATTTCCATTGATATTAGTTGGGTTACTCCAAATAATGATTGGTTTAAAATTAGTACAGATGGAGCTGCTAAGGGAAATCAAGGATGTGCAGGAGCCGGTGGGGTCATCCGAGACTACAGGGGTCAATGGGTTGCAGGATTCTCAAGGAATTTGAGCTGCTCAAACCGTCCCATTGCAGAATGTTGGGCCATCTGAGACATGCTGCTACTGGCAAAGACACTCGGATTAAAATCTATCCACCTTGAAACGGACGCCCTCTTAGCCCATAAGGTAATCTCTGATAAGAATATGTCAAATCAGAAACTAATGTCCATCATTGCGGATTGCAGGAAGCTATTGATGCAGTTCGAAAGAATGAAGTTCAGACATATTTTTCGAGAAGCAAATGCGGTAGCGGATATCATGGCAGGTATGACGCTCAACCAGCGACATGTGTTTGAAATGCATAGCTCACCCTCGAAGGAAACTATTAACGCGCTCCGAAAAGACATTGTTGACTCTTCTGTTTCGAGAATTGTTAAAGCTAGCTAGTTTTGATTGTGTAAATTTGAACTTGGGTGATTAGTTTGTCATCTATAGCGGGGTTTAATCCATATTTATCAAAAAATATATATTTAATAATCTATTTAATATTAATTTTGATTTTATAATCGGTGTTGTAGTCTAATCATCATAAAATTCGAGTGGGTCCCGAGAAAACAAATAATTTACTCATATATATATCAATTATAGTAGATATAGTGCTTAAGAAAAAGTGAACTAACCCTAATTAATAAAATAATTAATATTTACAAAAGGCACTTGGTAGCTCTCTGCCAGTGCCATTGTGAATTGTGATGTTTAGAACCGCCTAATAAAGAGTGTACACGTTGGTACTAACCTAGCCCTAGCGTGGAAGCTGACTTAACCATGCATGCCATGTATAGGGAAGATGATAATATGAAAATGATTACCACGTAAAGTAAAGATTCAATAAATAAATAAATATATATATATATATATATATATGTGTGTGTGTGTGTGATTAGTGCTCAAATTAAATTAATATATACGTTACTAATTATTATTTTTTTAAGCATTTTTAGAGTTACTCTGCAAAGTCATTGCAGGTGCTCATATTAAATAAGTTCAAATAACAACTTTTTCAGTGACCTTTTTTAGGCAAGCCAAGAGGCACATTCCATCAAAGCATCATTGGGTTAACATGATGAATCTTTATGATAAAGACATCGAATATATATACATAACTATTACATTGGAATATCAAACACAAAAAGCAAAAGTATATGTAGTATGTATTTTGAAAAACACTTTAGTATATATAGGGATGACGTAAGAAATTTAGTTTAGTAGGGCAAAAATAGTCTGGTTCATTTAAACCGGTTCGGCCAAACTAGTCTGGTCTGGTTATGGTCTAGTTTGAATCGGTTCGACCGAACTGATTTTAAAACCAAACCAGTTTTTTAGACTTCAAGTAGACCAGTTCAAAGTAGTATCAAAAATTCAGTTCGAACCGGTTCGAATCGACTCACTTTATGATACTGGTTTATACTTAAATTTAAATCAAACCACTTTAAACCTATATAATTTTAGAACCGGTTTGAAGCAAAATAAACCAAACCGACATGAAATTAAACCAAACCTAGAGATGTCTTCAATAAACCAAACTGAGAGATGTATATGTTGATGTTGGACAGGATTTCAGTTGGTTGTGGAACAGATTTTCAATCGGTTCAATGTGTTTTTCAGTCGGTTCAGTGTGTTTTTCAGTCGATTTAGTGTGTTTTTCAGCCGGTTCAATGTGTTTTTAGTTGATTCAGTGTGTTTTTCAGCTGGTTCATTGTTTTTTGTTCGGGTTCAGTATGTTGGACAAGATTTTCAGTTGGTTCAGTTTCGGTTTGAACCAAATTATTTCCTAACCAAAATTGTTATTTAAAAAATCAGACCAGACCAGTTCGAACCGGTTCTGAATCGGTTTGAACCAGACAAGTTTTTTTTACCTAAATCAGACCAAGTTTTTTAGAAATAGAAAAAAGTACTATTTTTTTTACAAACCAGACCTGTTCTGAACTTGTTCGGGATCGAACCGGTTCATGAACAAGCCTAGGCAAAAATTAGTTTAAGTGCAAACAATTGAATAATTTTTTTTTTCTTGATGAGACAAATGTAAGAATTTTAAGGGTTAAAATGAAAATAAATATATTTTTTAGAGATAAATTTATAATAATAATAAAAAAGGTTAAGGAGGACAGTTGTCCCCTCACCCCAATGTAATTTCATCCCTATATATATATGATATGAGTGTGTGAATATATAATGTTAGAAATAAAATCTCTATGTAATATTATTTTATTCATTTAAAAAATATATATAAGTTAACCCAAACTAATTACTTAAGCTACAAAACTCTCCAAATTTATATAAAAATATAAATCTCTCCTTTTAATTTTAATTCTATTTTTGAATGGAGTCCCCTATCGTAATCAGTTATTTCTCCACTGAAATGAGTATATAGGAAGACATGTATTGATCTACAATCATCGTGGGTCATAGGCTTCCACTCTTTGGAACTTTATTTTATTTCTTTAGTTTTTAATATTTCCAATAGAAGCCAAGAAGAGTATAATAATTAATAATTGGCGGCATAATAATCAAGTTCAAAGTTTGAGTAGACAGCAGTGGGGATGGAATTTAACTTTTTTAAAAGATTTAAAATAAAAAAAAAATTATACACAAACCTATCTCACAATATAACTCAGCCATCAACAAAAAAATAATACCCAAGACACGTTTTTTTTTCCTTCTAAACAAATAATATATCCATCGATATTTATATATAAGTATATGTAGAACTAAAGTAAATACTAAAAACTTATTTGCAGACTATTAACTGTTTTTTAAATGTACTTTCATTAAAAGAATGAAATACTTTTATATATTATACAGATACTTTTAATGATTTTTCAATGAATCGAAATTACTAAAGAAAAAAGAATGTTAGGAAAAGTTTTTAAACTCCGTTGTAAAATTTATTGGAACCGCTTCAATACTTGCAAAAGGAGACACTGAAAATATTTATTTGAATTTCTCTATGAAACTTAAGTTATTTCGGTATTAAATGTTGGATATATGTAAATATGAGTGAATGATTGTTGTCTAAGATCACCTATTCGACATGTGGGGCCGCCGCGGGTAGGTGTTCTTAATATGTTCGTGCTCGAATGGGTCAACTGGTTGTTCCTGTCCAATCGGGTCGTAATGTTCACACGTACCTCCAATATGTCGTGTGTCCATATGACCGTATCAGTGTATTACAAGTTTCTTTTCGTCGGATAATAGTCCGTCTATCCTAATTTGTACCTTATATTTATATCTTTTTTTTCCCACTGGACAATGTGTATTTTCATATTTTGTCTGAATGTTGTTAAAAAACACACATAAAAAAGGTACACAAGTTGGGTCTTCGACTTCCGTGAGTAAGAGTAATTGAGCTTACTATAGGTTCAAATCAATTCGAACTATACTTTACCTAAACTGTGGTAAATGTACGGTTCTCTGTATAAGTTCAAACAACTCTAGATATTTACTCAGATATTATAATTTTTTCAAGATGGTTCAAAATCGATTTGACCCGTCCATTCCTTTTTGGAATAATTTTTCATTTAAAAGAGTATTTTTAATACAAAATATTTTGAGCCGCCAAACTTCATTAATCAATATGGCAATACATGAAATGTTCAAAATTAAATTTTAAGATTAAAACAATTCAATATTTTTCAAAACCAGTCCCGAGCCTAAATTGTATTAGAAATAATATAAGAAACAACATTAAAAATTGTGTTAGAAATGATATTAGACACACTTTATTAGAAATTGTATGGAGAAATATTAAAAACAGGTAATGTACAACATTAAAAATTTAAAACTACATTAAAAACAACTATATTCTGTTAAATTAAATATAAATAAATTAAATCGGAATAAAAAAAAGCATGACTTACAATTTCTAAACCGGTTTTTATAATTGGTCCAAACTACTCAATATTTTCTCAAATTTAATTATCATTTTTTTATGAACCGATTCGATCGAAACGGCTCAAAACGAGTTGCAGAGGCTTGGGTCTAAATCTCAACCAAAGCAAATTTGTTTATACTTTATATTACACATTTCATTTTTCCAAGAAAAAAAATATAACTTTGATCAATGAGATGTTTAAAAAAATTAGACTCAAATGTAAACTAAATGTTAAAGTAACCATCTAGAGTTTAAAGTAACAAAATTAGGTATATCTGCAAATCTTATGGGCTAGTTGACCAAGTTTGACCCAATTTTTTTTGTTTAATTAAAGAAATATAAATTATTTTTCTCTGGAATTTTTTACTGCTTTTTAAAAATTGTTTAAGTTGGTCAATTTTAAATCAATTCTTAAAAATAAGACAATTATATTAAAGTTAGGGTTTCAATGCGTCGTGCTGCAATGTAAACCCGTGGTGTACCACACAAATTTAATCTGCGCGTTGGTGACCCGCGAGTTATGAGACAGATCTGGTAGGAGTTGTTGACTCATAGGTCTAGTCTACTATAAGGATGTAACCCGCGAGCCAACCCATAGTTTAGTTTAGTTTTTTTTTTTCTTATTGTATGAAACTATAGATCTTAATGTATGTTACTAAATAGTTTAGCATTATTATGCAATACAAAATAATCCTAGTAGTTTTGTAGTTTATATATATATATTTATAATTATGTTGGTAACTTATGAAAACTTGGTATTTGAATGTTTCTAATTTTAAATTATGTGATTTGTGTTGACTTAATGTATTATTTTGAGTAATTAAAATCATTCATGGTACACCGCCGATCAACCCGCATGCCAAATTTCAGAGATCAACACGCCCCGCCACCATTATGATGCGGATTTAGTACAAGGTACTTGATCCACGGTGCGGATTCAGTATAGGCTCAACCCACACCCCACACCATTGACACCCTAGTCAAATTAACATAGATGAATTACTTTTTCTAATATATTAACATCACTTGTGAGCGAAGCAAAACACACATAAAAGTGGAAATGAATGAAGAAACTAGAAGAGTGCAAAAGCAAAAGAGAACATCCAATCCAATCCAATATTCATTCTTTGTGTTTTAAAATGTTAGGTTCTATTTTTCCACTCACACTTTTGATTTATAGTAAGTGCGCCTCATTGCTTCATGATTTGATCATAAAAAAAGTATCGGACAATTTAAAAGTAATAAAGAAAATATTTGTTTCTTTATTTTTAAGATCATTTATTGATGTTTTAATATGATAAAAATTGTTGTTTTTTTTTAAAAAATATTTACACTTTCACATTTTGATAAATTGAAATATTTATTTTTGCACTATTTTTAGATGTATATATTAAGTTTCTTATTTTTTTATATTATAATTTATTAAGTCACTTTTCTATTATACCTTTTTAAAAGTTCGTTACTAGATTGCAATAATAGTATTGTTCAATTTTAATTCAAAGGTTGAAAACAATGGCCCCGTGGGCTCACTGTAGCTTACCATGGGGACTCTCTATGAAGCCCGATATTATCAAAATTGTCATGTCTTATATCTATTTCTTCTATTGTTACGAACTTACTAGTGTAAACTAATTTTCAACTAAGGGTGAATAGTAGTGCCGACAATGGTGCGGTGAAAAAATCATAACCATGGTTATAACCGTTACTGTTTAATATTGTTAACCGTTACTGTTTAATATTGTTAACCGTACCATTATGGTGCGGTACAGTTATGGTGATGAATTTTCTACCCATAATGGTTATGGTTATGGTCTTTGAGTTATACACATGGTTATAACCATGGTTATTATATAAATATAATAATGATTTATTATTAATAAACTAATATATATTAAATAATGGAAGTTACTATAAATAACTATGATGTTAGTTTTGTATATTTTTATTGTTGACAATATAGATTTATGTATTTTTTTTAAAAAATAAAATTTCCGGTCTTATATTATATTAGATGTGTGAAATAAATATGGGTATACGGGTAAAATCATGGTTAATAACCACGGTTATTTTAATGGTTATGGTATTGAAAATTGTACCCGTAATGGTTATGGTTATGGTATGCGGTTTAAAAATATGATATGGTTATGGTATTTGTCATACCTGTGCCATACCTTAACCATTGACAGCCCTAGTGAATATAAAATATATTTGACCGAATTTCCGAAAAAAATCGGTCTGAGATCGTTCTGAATAGTCCGTTTCGAGCTTAAGACCGAGTCAATACTAGGGTCGACAATGGTACAGCGAAAACCCCATAACCATGACTATAACTGTTACTGTTTAATATGGTTAACCGTACCATTATGGTGAGGTACAGTTATGGCGATGAATTTTCTACCCATAATGGTTATGTTTATGTTTATGGTATTTGAGTTATACTCATGGTTATAACCACGGTTATTATATAAATATAATAATTATTTATTATTAAGGGAAAAGTATGAAAATGGTGCAACATGTTTCACCAAAATGGTTTTCCAACCCAGATGATGGTTTTAGGTACAACATGTTTAGTAAAAATGGTTTTTGGTACTTCCGTCTGACTTATGTTGAATACGTACGTTAATATAGCACGTGGTCTGTCACGTGACTCTGCCTGTACAAAATAAATTTTGAAATACCATTTATGCCCTTATCAACCTATTTAGTATCCCACCCAAATGTTGTTGCTGAAGCTGGTGTGTTGAGTGTCGTGGGAAGCTGGTGTGCTGCATGTCTCCTTGAAGCCGGTCCCCTTGCTTGAAGATTGCTGTTAAAGTTCTCCATGCCTCCAGGTAAGTACTCTACGTCTTTGTCTTCGTCTTCCAAACCGAAGTCCCTGCCGAAGACATTCCACGAGTATGACTGTTGATTATGCCACTGCGGGTTGTTGTCGCATGCAATTCCAGTTGGTACGGCGAAGAACTTCGGGCGTATGTTCTATGGGTGCCCAAGATACTCAGTAATTTGGGTGTAATTTGTCCCAATTTTAGTACTTTGGAAACCCTAATTTTGAATAGTCAACCGAATTTGATCATCCCTCATCCCCTAATTTTGTTCGAAATATGCAGTGGAAAACGTCGTCATGCAGGAGTCACTACAATTACTTTGAATGGACAGACCCTCCAATGTACGCGTATGGAAAGAGGGCTTTGAAGAAGTTCGACACAGTCCGGGCCGAATTGAATGATGAAATTGATTCCCTGCGTTTGATGGTGCAATATAAAAAAAAAAAAAAATCATAATTTCAATGTTTATTGTGATATTAGGTCTTGTTGTTTGGGTCATGATGTAATGTCATTGACTAGTTAAGTTGTTAGTGTTGAGTTTATCTGTTAGTATTAAGTTTCTGTGTTAGGTTGTGTATTGGACGTGCTGCAAATCAGTTTCTGTGATGTTGTTAAGTTGTAGTCTCTGTTGTACTGAGTTGGTGTTTGTATTAACATCACATTAAACATGAAGAAGTTGTACCAAAAACCATCATATGTCAAACGTGTTTCCAAGGTATCTATCAGATCATCAACAACTTGTACCAAATATCATCAAAACAGAACATGTTATGCCAAACTGCCTTCAAAACAGAACATATACCAGTATCCATTAGAACAAGTGTCACGACAGCATTAGGTAAATACCAAAACATAAGAAGTACCATTGTCATCTAACAGCTAACACCATTGCCAGAATTACCCACAAAATGGGACACAAAGTGGGACACAAAACAACCCACAAAACTATCTAGAATCACTAAGTTGACCTATCTTTGGAGGACCTCGGCTGTTTAACCTTCCTTGGTGATTTTCTAACACCTGGCCTAAACACTTTGGTCTTCTTTGTCTTCAAGGGTTGTGGTAAAATCACAATGTCCCTGCAATCTGACAGGACGGGAGGTGCAGTTGAAGCAGCAACAAAGTTGTCATCATCATCAATGTTGATTGGCTGGACGGGTGGTTCATTCCTTGGAACGTCCTGCCTGGGAGTGACCTCTCCTGGAACGTCCTGCCTGAGCGTGTCCTCCCTTGGAACATCCTGACTGGGCATGTTCTGACTTACTCCAACGCTTGACTTCGAAGTTCTCCTTTTCTTCTGTGGTGGAGCTGCATTCCTTGAAGTTCTGACTGACTCCGACGCCTTGGTCTTTCTCTTTCTCTGTCGAAGTTAACAAAACATTAAGTGAAATACAAAATAACAAAATGCTGGAATAATCCGAAAATACCTGAGATGTTTGAGACGGCTGCTGCGTTAATAATCCGAAAATACCCTAAACGTTTGAGATGTTTGGGTGGCTGGGTTTGGGTGGCTGGGTTTGTGTGGGTACTCTGCGATGATACATTCTTGACCAAACAACCTCGTTTGTTATGTCATGTTTGTCTTTGCTTTGTTAGAGACGTAGTTGCGTTGTTCACGTTTTCATGGGCAGCTCTTGTTCGTTTTTTCTTAGGTCTCCAAGTACGCTTTCTGAACACCGGAGGGTCAATAGGCAACGCGTCTACCCTGACCCAGTCATCACTACCCGACATTGGGTGTATGATGGGTTCATATATCTTCCTCATTGCCTCAACACTGTAACAAGGGTTAACGTATTCTACGAACTCCACTCGGGCATTCATTAAACAAGCACAAGCATGGGCACACTGTATTCCAGATAGGTCCCACTCAACACAAGAACACGTCTTGACATTAATGTCCACTTTGTATTGGTAGGTACTTCCAACTATGATCTCATACTTACCTTGGCCCGCATATAATATGTTCATACCTCTGGCAGTTGATTTGTTCTTCTTTATCTTGTCAAGCACATTTGACATCAGCGCCCCTTCGTGTTTTTCAGCCTCGTTCCTCCTTTCCTGAAAATCCCTCATAATTGTTCTCCTCAAAGTCTCCATAAGTGTGACAGGAGGCTTATCCCGGGCGTCCAGAATCTTTGCATTCCAGGACTCGCTACAGTTGTTTACCACCAAATCAGTTTTTGAGTCTGGGTGGAATTCATACCTGCACCAAGTCTTGGTGTTAATCTCGGATAGATAGAGCGAAAAGTGATGGAACCATGGAAATGTTGACAAAAGTGAATTGCGTAACTGAAAGAAAACCGTTCATACCTTCTGTCGGTCAGACATAATCACCAACTGTCGGTCATTTCCGATATCACTTCTCACCAGCTGAAGGAACCATGTCCAAGATTCAGTAGTTTCTGCCTCCACCCATGCGTAGGCTAAAGGTAAGACTCTATTATCTGCGTCCCTTGTTACAGCACTCAACATCTGTCCCCCGTCCAACCCCTTCAAGTGACAACCATCTAGACCAATGAAGGGTTTACATGCCTTAAACCCATCTACACATGCCTTAAGACACATGTATAATCTTTCAAATCTCGGCCTTAGGGGGTTTGGGATTGGGTCAACTTGGATGAACACTGAGCTTCCAGGGTTGTGCATCATCACAGTTGCTACGTAGTCCTGCAATCTTTCAAATTGCCACAGTCTATCGCCGCGAAGTTTCTCTCTAGCAATTCGTATTCCTTCTTGGATGTTCCATTTCTTCACGTCGAAATTGTATGTCTTTGATATCTCCTCTGCAATTGTCTTGCTTCTGACTTTTGGTTCATTCCTTATTAGGTCAAGGTAGTTCTTCACAATCCACTTGGCACCAATATTTCTACTTATGTAGGCCTTTGGAGAGTCGTGTTCCTTTGTGATGTGCCGCAGTTGAAACGTTTTCGCCTTGTTTAGTTTAACACCCACCACCTTGAATGGACAATTCTGTACCTTGCACCCGACGATGACCCGGGTGGCACAATTCTTCTGACTGAAGTCCGGTTCATATCCCTCTTGGATGCTATGATCAACCATGTACTCACGAAATGCTTTCGCATCCACAAACAACATCCCGAGTCTAAGCTCCTTCTTCGCCTTACCAGAGTTATTCTCAGCATCTACTTCTTGGTCAATAATATGAGGTCTTTTATGACTTGTGACTTCATCCTCAACATCCGAGGGTGGTGGAGTTCTTAACGTGTCACTCGGATACTGCCCTTCATTGAAGTTACTTGCATCCACCGCTTGAAAAGAAGTAAAATTCTCCTCACCAACCATTCCAATCATATCATCATTTTTGTCATGCCAGCGAAGGAAAATGCAATTGCATCATTATTTTCTTGTTCATCACGTTTCAAATCAAAATTGAAGGAAAAAACATACCTTTGGTTGCAGTCGTTTCTACCACTGTGCTGTTGTTTATCTTTCCCCTTACCATGTTTCCTTACGTTCGTATCATCGGTAGAGTCTAAATCTCTTTCGTCCATTTTTCTTGGCTTCCAGTTTGGATCGGAAACTTAATCGGAATCTAAATCTGTCTCTGTATTTTGTTCTGACTCATCCACTCTATCATCAGCAATAACATCCTCCATTGGTCTCTTGCCTTTGTCTTTTGACATTACTATCCAACAAAACCGAACAAAGACAGAACATAACACTAAGCAGACATAACCGAACCAAAAATCATCTTAACCAAACAACCCTAAGAAGACACAACCGAAACACCTAATCAAGACAGATCAACCCTAAATCAGACAGTACCGAACCATTTTAAGCAGTAAAATTGAACATTTCTTCAGCATTATCAGTAACCGACCACATCAAAATCAACAATCTCATATTTCGGTCCTACACAGTCACTAAACACATAAAAATCCACACTTTAGACTATAATAACCAATAAGATACTCACCTTAATGTTTGGAAGAACTTCCCTCAGCGAAATCTGTAGTTCGACACAAACCAGCACCAAACGGGAAGTTCCAAGAACCAGCAAACAAGAAGAAGAACCTGAGATGTCGCCACGGAGATGGAAGCCACAGAAAGACACACCACAGAACGGAGATGGAATCCACGGAGACAAACCAGCACCGAAGAAGAGAGCCACGGAAATCGTCGAGAAGGGAACAGGGAGACGAACCACCGGCACGGAGAAGAGACAACTAAAAAACCCAAGAAAACCAAGTACAAAACAACGGAAAAAATAAGGAGGGGGCATTTAGGTCTTTTCCAATTTGATTTTCAACCGAAAATCCGGTTTGTAAAGGCACGTGACAAAAACGTGACAACTTAACGACATAATTAAACGTTTTGTAGACGGAAGGTTCATTTACCATCATTTACAAACGTATTTAACCTTTAACCATCGACAAAAAACAAATAGCACCAAAAACCATTTTGGTGAAACATGTTGCACCATTTTCATACTTTTCCCTATTATTAATAAACTAATATATACTAAATAATGGAAGTTACTGTACATACATGTAATAAATAACTATGATGTTAGTTTTATATATTTTTATTGTTGGCAATATAGATTTATGTATTTTTTAAAATAAAATTTTTGATATTCTATTATATTACATGTGTGGAATAAATATGAGTATACAGGTAAAATCTTGGTTAATAACCACAGTTGTTTTAATGGTTATGGTATTGAAAATTATACCCATAATGGTTATGGTTATAGATATGGTATGTGGTTTAAAAATATGGTATGATTATGATATTTGTCATACATGAACCATACTCTAACCATCAACAACCCTACTCAATACAAACATTTGTTTTTCTAGAAGTCGTGTTCGTTTGTTTTTCTTCCCAAAATCCCGAATGGCCTGGCCCGACTTCATTATTAAACATAGGAAAACCTAAATTACTCACCCCTAAAATGCAGCAACACTCCAGTAGAAAGTTCCACCTTCAGAAGTTCCGCCCCTAAATTACTCACCCCTAAAACGCAGCACCCCTAAATTACTCCCGACTTTAGAAGTTCCTCCCCCTTCAGCCTCTCGCGCCCAGTTCGTCGGAGTTTGATTTCGCATTCCCCTCACTTATTCCTCCTCCCTTCCGGCTCGTCATGCTCAATTGATAAGGTTGGTCTGATTTTGGATTTCAGTTCGTCGGAGTTTGATTTAGTCGCGCTCAGTTTGCCTCACTTATTAGTGTATGATTTTTGAATTTTGATTTTGGTGTTTGAATTTTGATTTTGCACTAGTCCTTGATTTCATCAGCATATATGCATAAGCTTCTTGCAACCATTCCTTAAGAGTTTCTCAGTCACTCATTATGTTCTTAAATGTAGACTGATGTCTCTAATCATGTAGTTGAGAGTTTTGTGTTTGTATGTTCTAAATTTCTTAAAAATTCGGCCTGCAAAAAACTGTATTTTTTTTCTCCAAAAATTCGGTCCTAGACCGAGACTGACCCCCAGTCAAGCAAGACCAACTTAGACGTTTGTTTTTGGATAAAATCGATCTCGGTTCTCCAATAACAAGACCCGAATTTTCAGGCTTGTGTTTTTCTTCCAAAAAGCTCGTCCCAAGCTCAGTCCTACTTTCACCTTCTCAAAATCACCAAATATATATATATATTTATTTATAAAACAGTAGATTAAGACGGAATTAGTCAATTTCAGATCTCACTCTTTCACTTTTTTAATTATTATATATATATATATATATATATATATTTAAATTGATTAAAGTATTTTAACTAAGGATTAATTTGACTTAATATTTTTATATATTTTTAAAATATAATTTATTTTTGATATTGTATAGTTTTATATGTTTAATATATTAAAAAACCAATATATATTCACTAATTATTTTATATTTCATATAATTTTTTACTTCTAATAATTACATATCGCGCAAAGGTCAAATCACGATTTTGTAATTTTTAAATTAATCCAATTACACCTTAAAAACGATTCATAGCGTCTTCATTAGAGAACATGCAAAGATAGACTAATTGGAGTCTCTCTACAGTAGGGGTGAGCTCGGGCGGGACAGACCAGTATTTTTAGTGGGAACGAGACTGAAATTTTGGTCCTGACTTTTAGAAGACCGAGACCGATTTCCGGGGAAAAAGTTCGTCCGAGTTGGTCTTGCTTGACTCGGTCCGGTCTCGATATTAGACCGAATTTTTGGGTAAACAAAAGAGATGTCAATGAACATAGATGCTAAGAACCATGAATCAAAAGAAAAGTAATAGAAAACAACCTCACGTATTACCAAGCCAACACAACGCAATGCATCCAAGCAGCGAAACCTCTAATTAAGCAACGTTTACAAATTGAAGCTAAGATATAAACATTTATTAACTAACTGCAATATCTAATCAATGAAGCTTACTAAGTTCAATTAGATCCTATTAAGGTCCAATTAGAACCTTAATCGATAAGGATCTCCTAGTTTGAGTTCCATTAAAGATTTGGTTTAGATTGACACTCATAATAAGTTCCTTCAAAATGACGTTACAACTTATAATCAAAGAGACGTATGTATTGATTCTAATTGAACTCAAATCTTGAAATATGCAGTCCACTAGGTTGACTTTTTCTTATCAAAAGTGTTTATTTCATGGGCTTAAGTTTTATTTTTCTCGATGATTGACCAACTTACACTTGATTAACCTTTCGGTTAGTCGGATCCACAGTATTATCTTTCGATTTTATATAGTCAATTGTGATAATTCTACTAGAGAGTAATTGTCTAATAAAATTATGTATTCGACTGATAGGTTTAGACTTACTATTATGCATGTCAATGTGTGTTCTTCCAATTGCATATTAACTATCTGATCAATATATGGAGATTGTTGACACCAACTTTAGCTACTTCAAAATATTCTCCTCAATCAATGTCTTCTGAATTGAAAACTTATGTGTTTTCTTCTTCTTATTTTTTACAATTCCCAAACTCTATAGAGCTTATCAGTGTTATCAAAACTTATAAATTTTAAGGATGTAAACTTAGAAAATGAAAATTTTAAAAATTTGTCCAACCGTTAGAGGACAAATAGATAATTTACCACTATGGATAATAATGTGTTTAGGTAATTTACCTTTCATATTTTTATTAATATTTTTATCCTTGTAGTAAATTTATCCTTTTTAAGATTGTATTTTTGAATAAATTATTGAAATTAAAATGTAAAATAATAGAATTTACTTTACTATTTTATATATTTAAATAGTACTTAATAGTCTCTTTATCGAACCATTTTATTATTAGATTTAGTTCTCAATTTAATCGAAGTTAAATTGAAATTAACTCATATTGCTATATATATATATATACCAAAAAGGAAACCATATATATATAATATTGAAGTTCCTCCCTCAAAATAGATAATACAATCAATTTGAATTCTGTCTGCCCCAAATGAATAAGGTGGTTGTTTGTTTTATGTCTTGATCCTAAAGTCAAACTCCCCAATTAATGCCATCTTCCATATGATAATAATGCAAATCTCCTTTATAACAAGAACACGCAAACTGAAACCGACTACATGAAGAGAACCTCTTCATTTGACTTGGTCTCTAAAATTACTCAAAACTTTTTAATTCACTTTTAAAAAACTTTTTATTCACAAGTTTGTCAAATTATAAATTTTACCCCAAACAATAATAACACAAAAAAATTACACTCTAGCAACTCATGTTCGAAAATCATACTAACATTTAGTTAGAAAAAAAAATATAAAAAAAAAAAAATTTGAAAAAAAAAAAATTAAATAAAAAATAAAAACAAGAACTGCAATGTATAGATAGTATTTAATATATTTAAGTCAATGCAAGGAATTAGTTGCAACTACATTTTAGTTAATGTAACTAATTCATAACTATAATTTAGTTTAATAAATTTTAAGACACGAAAAAATGAATACAACAAATGAAGAACGAATTCAGTGTTCAAAATACATAAAAATAATCATTTAATGATAGTAAATAAGTTAATTAAAATAATTATACTAGATAGATTATAATACATATATCTTTTTGTCAACATTACAAAATAAAACTATTTTTTTGGTTTCCAAAATTAAAAAAGAAAATTTAAGAAAACAAATGTAACATAATTTTCATTTTTTTTAAAATAATAATAATAATTTAATATATAATAAAAGTATAATACATAGATTATAATAAGATAATCTTTTAGTTGATAAAAATTAAGATATAACTATTTGTTTGATTTAAATAAATAAAAAATAAAAAACAAAGGTATATATTAATAAACATATTTAATTTTGGTTCTTCCTAAAATATACCCAAATTCAAATTCAAATACAAAAATATCAAAATCTAAAAAGTATTTACAAAAATATACATATCCATGAATGTTATTCACGGGTAGGATTTAACATAACTTCTATTCGTGAATGTCGTTCGTGGGTAGGAGGAGAAACTCATACCCGCAAATAACATTCACGATTAGGACATCAGTCAAGTCCTACTGACGAATGAACGTTGCACCAGTGAATGTCATTCGCGGGTGGGTAACAACTAACAGTCCACGTACAAATGTCATTAACTAGTAGTCTATTAGTTGTTACCTACCCGCGAATGACATTCACGAGTGGGTTGTTAACGTTTTTCTACCCGCGAATGACATTCACAGTTAAATGGTGTATAAATTGCCAAACATTTTTTGACCGTCCATCCCATTCTCAATCAGCCCCCCATCGTCCCTTTCCAATCTTCTTAGACACGTGGATAATTCATCTGGCATATTAATAAGTCACGTGAATACGTCACTGCAAGATCCAGTCCAGTCGTGGCGTCATTTAAGTGTGTTAATAAGAACAGTGGTATCTGTTCTTGATCTTTAAGAGGATCGCAAAATAAAATGAGTAACTGAGAGATCACTAAAATCAGCTCTACACACTCATGTACAAATGTTATTACTATCCAGCATAAAGCATAACTTGATTGCAAAGTTATTGTTGATTTAATATATCCATAAGTATATCATAACACAACAATTTGAATTTGTTGATTTAACATTTTTTAAATATGGTTTAGGACCTATGGTTGAAATGTGGGAGCACAGGGGAGGTACATTGTGGTCCACGACAACAACGCTACAACATACTTCAACCACGATTGAGGGGTCCTTTGCTCTTTTTAAATCGCCCTCAGACATGAATGCAGTAGGGAGTACGTTTTTTAGTCGTACCCGACACAACTTTGCTTTTTCATAATGCAAGACCGCGAATGACATTCACAATTAGGTATACTTTCTTAATTACTTTTCAAAAATTGTTATTTTGGTATTTGATTTTGAATGTGAGTATATTTGAAAAAACAAAATCTACTAAACATTTCTCAATTAATTTCATAAACAAATGTACACATATTTATTTATCTTTAGATGTTACGCTTGTTTTGTAAGCATCTCATTTAATATTTATATATTTATTTGCTACCTGCCTTAAATTGTTAATAGAATATTTCGATCCGCTTATTTGTTAATTTTTAAATTTCATCATCAAGTAAACATAAAAAAAAAAAACTCAAATTACTTGAAGGTCTCTCAAAAAGTGAAAAACATTTTATTTTCACAATATTTCATTTTCAACTACCAAAATACATTTATCTCTCCTCTCTCTGATCTGTCTTCTTTTCAAATAATTTTATCTTTCCTAACCGTTCTGTCAACTTTGATAATTGTATAAATTTTGTACACGCAGTAGCATATATGATGATTGACCTACAGTGTAAGAAATAATAATATATTATTTAAAACATGAACAAATACATAAAAATAAGAAACAAAAATACTAAACTCATATTTTAATATATTTCATATTTTAAGTTTTTTATTTTTAAATAAGAAATAAAACTAACAATTCAAAAACAAATGAAGAAAAAAACGTGACTTATATATATATATATATATATATAATATTATAAATATGATTAAATTAAAATTATTATAAAAAAATGGGAAAACATATACTTCGATTTTAGGGTAAAATACGAGTTCCCCCTAAAGTTTGGGCCAAATTTAAGATTCTCCATTAATGTTTAAAAATTAAAATTTTAGTCCTAATGTTTGGTTCGGATGAAAAATCTCTCATTTCCGTTATATGTCCGTTATTTTCAAACGGATTCGGGCACATGTGCAGGTCACGAGTGTTTTAAAGTTGGAAAATGACAAAATTTCTCTCGTCCTCACTCAAACCAGAGCTCCAACCCATCAACAGAGCTCCAACCCAGGTCACGTGTGTTTTCAAGAACAAGAGCACGATGAAGACGACGAAGCTGCACAGCCTGGGACTTGTCGTCAGATCGGTTCAATGGGTCTTTGTTGTAGGCCCTGATGAAGCAGCACAACCTGGGACACACTGCGTTTTCCGGCAATCTGAGTCTTTGCTCTGGCACGTGCCGTCGAAGGTCCAAGCACATAGTCCATGCCCACCTGGGTCAAAGGTCCAAGCACAAACCTGGGTCGAAGGCTCACCTCACCCGCTGCACTCTGTTTCTTGGCGAGAAAACAGAGTCCATGCCCATCACTCGCTGCACTCTGTTTCTTGACGAGAAAACAGAGTCCATGCCCATCACCCGTTGCACTGTGTTTCTTGGCGAGAAAACAGAGTCCACCTCACCCGCTGCACTCTGTTGTAGAGGTCGAGCACATGAAGCTCGGAGATAGACTCCAAATCATCAGGAATCGAGCATGTAAAGCGGTTGATTTCCAAACGGAGGTCTTTGAGGCTTGTGAGCTTTGTGATGTTTGTTATTGGTCTGAGGAATTGATTTTCAGTGAGGTTGAGATACATAAGGTATACCGGAGACAAGGATGCTTCTTTGGGACCGACAATGATGCCGAGGAATTGATTTTCAGTGAGCTTCGTGATGTTCACGGAGGTTTGTGAGCTTCGTGAGGTCAGTGAGCTTTGAGAGCTTTGGGACACCAATGCAGAGGGCCGAGGGGGTGGGGTTTCAGCTGGTGGTGGTGATGGAGAGGAGGGCGGAGGAGCTGCTGGTGGCGGTGAGAAGGAGGGTGGGGCTCACGGAGGTGTCTGAGGAAGTGGAGTGGAAGCAACAGCAGAAGAAACCGGTTATGCAGTAGAAGAAGCGACCGATTCTGCAACAACAGAAGAAATCAGTTCTGCTCCAATGTATGTTCTTGTATTTTGGGTTGGACTGATTGATGCCTTAAAGTTCTTGGTAGAAGAAACTGGTTCTGTTCGAGAGTCCACCTATCGGAAAGGATGAAGAATGACAATTTGGTCACTAAAATAGTATGTGTTACGCACATGATCAAGTTTCGTTAAGAACAACCGGCTAAGTGACGGAAATGGGGGATTTTTCATCTGAGTCAAACATTAAGACTAAAATTTTAATTTTTAAACACTAAGGGGGAATCTTAAATTCGACCCAAACTTTAGGGGGAAACTCGGATTTCACCCTAGATTTTATTTAAAAAAATTGCAATATAATACACCAGAAAAAGATTATATATATATTTCAAATTTTAAGTACAATTTTTTATATGATATATTCTATAAATAAAAAAAAAATCATATCTGTTTCGATTTTTGTAATATTTTTCTATTTTTTATTTATAATATTTTTTTTTATTTGCATACTATTTTTTGCCTTAATTACTTTTATTGTGATAAGGAAGTATTTAGAAGAAAAAAAGATTTAAATGCGCTGATTTTTCTTATATTTTTGGATTTATATATTTTATTAAACGTATGAAATGCAATATCCAAAGAACAAATTATATATATATATATTAAATTTTAAGTATACTGTAATTTAAATTATACTAATTTTTATGATTTATGAAATAAGTAAATATAACATTTTCTGATTTTTTAAGTGTTTCTCTATTTTATATTTTCATTTTTTTATTTGCATAATACTAATTTTTAAAAATATTTAGAAAAATCATCATAACCTTTTTTGTTGATATTTTAAGTATTTGTTTCTCAAATTTCTTAATATATTCTTTTTATAAATATAAATTATTTATTTGTTACGTCAGTATTTCATATGTTACGTCACTATTTTATCTACCACATCATCGATCGATAATTTTATTCAATAGAATTAATCTAAAACTAACCAAATGAGACATAATACCTATTACATAAACAAAGCCTGCCATGCTCTAACTTCGAACAAACAAATGATATATTTCACCTACTTTTTCCTTCTAAGAAACCTATATTCTCCACATTTGTGACAAGTGTATCGGGCTCATGAATGCATGATAGTGCGAAGGGCAGTGGTAGTTGAAGGAGAGTGATCATATTGATGAAAGCGCCGGTGGGAAGTTGGGTGTGTCCACGGTGAACAAAGTCAGGGAACTTAATGTATCGAGCGATTTGGAAAAATAAAAAATAAAAAATGTATAGACCCTTACAGTATCCATGTCGTATGAAATCAATATATTCTAAATTATATATAGAGAGATATTAATTTGGTTAAAATCTTTATAATTAAGACATAATTTTGGATCATGTTTAGTTGATTAATTATTTTTGTAACTGCCGATGACATGGACTTGTTATATGTACCTCTAGGCTCTAGAAGTTCTACAATTTTCATCCAAAATTTTTAATCGATTTTCACTTTGCATTACAAATTTTTTCTCACCTCTTCATTTATTGTATTTTTTCCATCATACAATAGTATTTTATTTTTCTTAGATATACTTTATTTTCATTATTGTATAATTTTATAACTAAATCAATCTTTAGTTTAATAATTTTTCATTATAAAACACGTTTTATATTGTTATTTAAATATTTTCATTCTCATAAAATTTTCAATATGAAAGTTTAAAAGTATATATAATTATAAAATAATATATGTAAATTAAAATAATTGACAAACAATTCATAGATAAATATATGTAAATACTCAGGTATAGAATTAACTCATAAATCGTTACAAACTTAACTAAAAAAATATAATATTTTTTTGAAAAATTATTGTACTTTAAATTCACTTAAAAAATAAATTGAATACGTTTTATATCATGCATTAACAACAATAACTTAATAAAAATATCAATCTAACTACTTACCGCGCGTAAAGCACGGACTGAAGAGCTAGTTGATATGAATTGATTTATTGAATAAGTGCATGTTATTAGCATAATGTATGAGAGATGATGCATGTATAGTTTAATAAACACTCTACACCTAATTAGGATCCGTAATCAAGGTAAAAACCTAAAAATCATATAATGCATGATAATTTTTTTACTCATAATAGTTATGATTACGATTATATACTCACCCTATTACGAGTCCCTAACCACATATTTGGAGTGATTGATGATCTCACATATGGAAACGAAGATTTTGAAGTTTCAAGGTTACCCTTACCTTCCAACTTTTTAAATTGTTATAGAATATTCTTAAATTTACAATTTCATCTCATTAATTTTACCAGGCTTGGACATAAAAAACAGTCCGGACACATTGGTTTAGAACTGAATCAGACTAGTTCATGGAAACTATTTTTAAAAGCAAATCAATTTTTTGGTGGCTAAAATGAATCAGATACTAACTTTATTTCGCTTCATAAACGGTTTCAAAATTACTTGAATTTTAAAACTAAGTTCATAAACAAATTTAGAATTTACAGTTCTAAAATTTTGAATTAGTGACATTAAAAATTATTATTTTCTCTTATTTAATTACAAATAAGTATTAATTTACCCTCTAAATTTATTTTCCAGCTTCATCCCTATTCACAACACACATATATATATATATTAATTTGACTAGAATGTATGCAATTGTGACAAGTAAGTTTTTTTATTGCATTTTCTTACTCCTAATATCACATTAATAAATTTTAATTGGTCCATGTCAGACATACAAATATCATTTCTAAGTGGCATGCCATGTAAGTCACTTTAAAATACTCCGAGCTTTCTCATTCATTCTCAAGAGAATTTGCAAGACCTTAATTAATTCTTTTTATTTCACATGTGTATTTATATTTTTTTCTTAAATATATTTTATGTAGTAGAATTTGTACAATGCTAAAATAAATAATAATATATTTTATGAATGCCAAATATTCACATATAAAAAGTTCTATTATAAATTAAATAGACTCATTAACAAACATCACATGTTTTATTATAATTTCATTTTTAATATAAATTTGAATACATGAACTAATAATAATATCAAGGTAAATTTTAACAATCTTACAAAAATTATGTACATAATAACTTTTAATAAAATAAATTATTATTGAATTTAATATACATATATATAACATATTTATTTATTTCCTTAGTAATAAATTTATCTAAAATAAGTATATATATTAAATTACAAATTTATATCATTTCCCCCCTACATCTTTGTATATAAAAATATTACTATTATATAATATGTAATATAGTACTAAAATAATTAGAGTGATTAAGTTACAAACAATTAATTGTGTCAGAAGTGAGACTTAAAACAAACATATAATTACTTGAAGGATTTTAAATTAAGTTATGTGGAAAGCCACTTAGAAGTAGGGCTGGGCATAAAAAACCGGTTCGGCCGAACCGTACCGAACCGTACCTGAACCGTACCGGTTTTGAACCGGTTCGACTAAACCGGTTCACAAAACAAACGTTTTTTTTTTGAAAAAATATGGAGCGGTTCAGAAGAGGTATAAAAAACCGGTTCAAAACCGGTTAACCGAACCATTTTTTGTACCGATTTTAATATACTACATACTAAACTAAACTACTAAACCAGACCAGACCCTAAACACTAACAGACCAGACCGGCGAACCCTAAAGAACCGAAGCCTTCACCTTCTGCAATCAGCAATCAACCCTTCAATCTAAACCTAATTCTCACTTCAGAGTTCAGACTCCCGTCCCGTCTTCTCGGTACCTGAGGAGAAAGAAGCTTATTGCGGCCAGATCTGTAAATTTACAAGGGTTAGAGTCCAGTTCTACTAATTCTTTCATTAATGCTACGAACGGTGATGCTTTAGCTGCTCATTGAATGAAGTGGTGGATACTTTAGAACTGGGGGATTTCCTTTGCCTTTTGTGTAGATTCGCTCATATGTATAAGAATTTATCCTAATTACTACGCAGTTTTGTGCTAATGGGTAAGTTTTAGTCAATATTCGACATATGTTAGATTCCTTTCCAACTGGTTAGGTCAGTCAAACTCTAGTACATTTGATTTTGTATGCAACCCTTCAATGAAATAAAACAAGTGTGTTTCCTTTAATTATAAATTTTGTTCTTTCTTACATCAAATGAAGTAATTTTTGTATCTGGAAGATCCAATTGTCTGCTCTTAATGGAAGATGCTCCATTTTCTGTATTGTGATTTAATTCTCCAGTTAGATAAGATAAGACATCCATTAAGGATGAAATCATGCTTTTTTATATGGTTATTAATATGTTTCCTGTATTGCTTCTAGCCTTCTACTCTTGCTACTTTAAGAGTTGACTCTCACTAGTTGGCAGAAGATGCAAGTCTTCTTTGTTCTCTTTCAATTATGAATACATATCTGTGATGTTTTTTCATGGTTTGATCCATTTTGCATCATCCTATCGTCTTGAGACCTCAATTTTTTTATTTTTTGGGGGGGTTTGAACAGGTTCGCCCGAACTGGTTCTGAACCGGTTTTTGAACCGGTTCAGAACAGGTACGGTAAATCGGCCAAAATCTGGAGCGGCCAAAACTGGAGCGGTAAACCATACCGGTTTTAAAATGTGGTAAAGGTTCGGTTCTGAACCGGTTCGGGGCAAAACCGGTTCATGCCCAGCCCTACTTAGAAGTGATAACTAGAGAGTTTTGACATTAACAAATTAGAAAAACTTATTTTTAATAATAGCGTGGAGAAAATGTTGTAAATTTTTTACTTATCCAAATTATAAGGTATTAAGTCAAATCATTATATAAATT
Source organism: Chamaenerion angustifolium (assembly GCA_946814005.1). NCBI lineage: Eukaryota > Viridiplantae > Streptophyta > Magnoliopsida > Myrtales > Onagraceae > Chamaenerion > Chamaenerion angustifolium. Next base: position 32,679,000 of record OX328272.1, read on the forward strand.
GATAAATAATACATATACAATTTCTTAATATAACTTTTTAGAAGTGGAAAAAATATCATTACAATATGTTTGATTCAAAATATCGTGCGTGGAAAAAAATGTAATACGTAAATATTAATATAAATATCATACATCTTATTAAATTAAGTTGAAAAACATAATATCATATTAATAATAGTTGATATATTTTTTAGGATTATATCTTGCTAAATCATTATAATTTATTTGATCAATACATACAAATTTTGTACATTGAGTAGATGTTTCCTACTTTCACTTCTTTCCTGTTAAGCTCTACTAAAATATGTATAATCCAGACATTTATTGAGAGTCGTTCAAGTTTGGTTTGGTAATTTCTATGTTTAATTAAGTTCCACGTAGATTACCTCCATTGCTATATCATCATTATTACTCTATAAATATCCTTCCACTTCTCTTACAATCGCCACTCAGTCTACTCCACTGCGTTCACAGTTCAAGAGAGGAAGCAAAATTCTAGATCCAATGGCGCTCAAGCTCTTCTACATGTTTTCTTTCATAACTGTGAGTTATATTAGTTTTGGTTCAAACCCTAAATTCATACACAAATGTATATATGTTATTAGTACTGTAGAGAGATGTTTCCTAACACTAGAAAATGTATAAATTATTGAAGCTATCTCTGGTAAAAATCCATGCCGCTCTTTCGCCGGAGCTATACTGGAAGCAGCAGCTACCCAGCACTGAAATGCCGCAGTCCATCAAAGAAATGCTCTATACAGGTAACTAGAATATATATTTATATAATATATATATATATATATATCATATCAATGTGAGTTGGGGAAGTTATCAGTAATGGCAACGACCAACATTAATGAGTTGCTGTTGGGTGTAGACTTCTTGGACGACAAGAGCACTTCTGTGGTTGTCGGGAAGGGCGGTGTCGGTGTGAATACTGGAAAAGGAAAGCATGGTGGCACCACCGTTGGAGTCGGAAAGGGTGGTGTCGGTGTCGATGCCGGAAAGAAAAAGCCTGGAGGCGGGACTCAGGTTGGCACAGGCCTTTTTAAAATGTTAAAATATATACTTGAATTGTAACTATATACAAAACATGTATAGTTTGTTAATGATATTGGTTTGTCCCACTGAGTTTAAATCCTCGTTTCGTTTTTGCAGGTTGGTGTTGGCCACGGTGGTGTCGGAGTAAGCACCGGAAAGCCCGGAAAAAGGACGAATGTCGGGGTCGGGAAAGGAGGGGTTTCGGTGAACACGGGTCATAAGGGAAAGCCCGTATACGTTGGGGTGAAGCCCGGGGCCAACCCGTTTAATTATATGTATGCAGCCTCCGACACCCAAATTCATGATAACCCGAACGTGGCCCTTTTCTTCTTAGAGAAGGACTTGCAAAAGGGCACCACCATGACCTTGCACTTCACCAAAAGCCCGAACCAAGCCACTTTCTTGCCCCGAAAGGTGGCCAACACCATACCCTTTTCCTCCAAGAACTTCCCCGAGATACTTAACATTTTCTCAATAAACCCTAGCTCGAACGAAGCCGAGGTGATGAAGAACACAATCAAGGAATGCGAAGAAGCCGGGATCGAAGGTGAAGAGAAGTATTGCGCAACATCATTGGAATATATGATCAACTACGCAAAATCAAAGCTTGGTAAAGATGTTAAAGTGGTTTCCACCGAGGTGAACAAAGAAAGCAACATTCAAAACTACAGAGTTGAAGAAGTGAGGAAAGTAAGTGGTGAAAAGACCAAGTACGAAGTTTGTCATAAGTTAAACTATGCATACGCAGTGTTCTATTGCCACAAAACGGAGAACACCAAGGCCTTTGTTGTGCCCTTGAAGGGAGTGGACGACGGAACAGAAGTTAAGGCCGTAGCAGTTTGCCACACCGATACGTCTCAATGGAACCCTAAACATTTGGCCTTCAAAGTGCTTGGAGTTAAGCCTGGGACCGTTCCCATCTGCCATTTCCTCCCTCAGGACCACCTCGTTTGGTACAATAACTAGGGAAGATCTGGTCAGGCCAGAAACCTGTTCGATCCAGTTGGAATATGATTGCAATGTCATCGTTCATTCAACGGTGTTTCATATAAGTTTGATCGTCAAAAGTTTCAGTTTGTTATGATACTATCTATTATAGATATCTAAGTAGTGATTTCGTTCAGTGAGGTTGGACTCTAAACAGTGAAGATATATAAGTGGTGTGTAACATAGTTTATATACATAATGATATATAATAAAACTATGAAAAAATCACCACTTTTGTTACAATAATGAACTGCGTCGATTATGTATTTGTACGTCATGACTGGTTTCATCATCAATTCAAGCATTTCATCTCGATTGTTATAGGCCATCGAATGTTTTAGGGTTAATGAAGTAGAAGAATGACACGCAAATAACAATTTGGACCGATTATAATGGTATGTTCTTCTCACATAATAAGAATGGAATAGGTGATACGGATTCCGTATGAAGTTGTTCTTTTCGCGGAATTGCAAAAATTTGGCTTACGGATTCCTAGAGAGGTAGTGTTAGACATTCCGGTCAAATACTTCGGATTTCCTAAGCCTAGAGCGTCCGGAATCCGGAATAGAGATCGAAAAGACGAAACTACCCTCATTAATTTTTCATTAAGACCGAACTACCCTCCACTTATCTTCATTACCAGAACCGAAGCTCCCTTCCTTGCCCTCCTTCTTCTTCTCCTCAGGTATGTTCTCCGTCTCGTCAGGTATGTTCTCCGCTGCTCTCCGTCTGCTCAGGTATGTTCATCCCGTGACGAACCCGTTCTGCTCTCCTTCTCCTCTGCTCTCCTTCGTGACGAATCTAGAATCGATTATGGGTTATGTTGATGGCTCGTTGGAGACATTATCATAGGCCGATGTGCGTGAATTCGCTTCTCAATCGAACGGGGAGGAGGTGCAAATTGGTGGTTTGCGATTAGTCGGGATTGACTCTGACTCAGATTCAGACTATCTGGATTCAGAGGATCCAAATTCAGGCAATTGATGCAGTCAAAGATCCTCAATTTTTGATAAATAATACCCAGGTGATTGATATTATACTGGTATACTAATCTGCCATAGCTGCATATTTTGGTGTCTTTATGTAGTTGTTAATATGTTAGAGAGGTTTTCATTAGCTTCTTTCATTTACTGATTTGCATTGCTGATTGTTTACTCCCCCGGAGGTGTTTTGAAATCCATTCAAACATACTGCATTGCCAAGAAAATACAGCCATAATGATGTCCAGTGTATTTGTGATTCTGTACATTACCAATGTAGTTTGCTGTTCTGTTTTAAAATCTTAGAAGCTTCAGTTGAAGGCATAATCTCAGAAGCTTCAGTTTAAATCTCTGTGCATTGTGTATGCCAATTGCTGTACATCCAATATACAGATAATTCACCTTTGGTTGCTTCAAGAAGGTTTTGCATGGGTCAATCCTCCATGTGAATGCTTCTTTTGTTATTGTTCCGTGTGTAGTTGATACTTGAGTGGAAATGTTAACATATATTGACAAGTTTGTGCCTTGAAGTGAAGTAGTTTATGTAATATCATTTTACTTTTCAATGATTGTGATCTTCATGTGATAGACTTGAACTTTATTTGTTCTAGAAGCTCCCTTGGAGGCAACTGGTTCGTGGGAGATCCTGTATTCTTGAAAAGTGGCAGATGATGATTCTCATAGATTGGTATGTATGATAATGACAGAGATGAAATAATGTATAGATTCTTGTATTTAGGTAAGTAGGTAGGTTTGTGTATGTTATGGAATAATGTATAGATTATTGTTGTTCTTGGTTCTTGATTTATGCTTGCTTTATTGTTGTTCTTGGTTATTGGTTATTGAAGCAATTGAGTCATTACTTGTTCGTCTAGTTGGAAATGTTGTAGTATGATTGTAGATACGATGTGTTCCTCAATCTCATCCCTTTTCTTCAGGGCAACGTGGGTCTGATTTTCACCAAGGGTGACCTGAAGGAAGTCAGTGAAGAGGTTGCTAAATACAAGGTTGGAGCTCCTGCCCATTCTCGTATGGTCTTGTTGTTGAGAATGTATATGACAGTGGAACTGTCTTCAGCCCTCAGGTGCTTGACATGACCGAAGAGGATTTGATAGCAAAGTTTGCAAGTGGTGTCTCTATGGTGACTTCTCTAGCCCTTGCTGTCTCATACCCAACTCTAGCTGCTGCACCTCGCATGCTCATCAATGCCTACAAGAATGCCTTGGCTATTGCTGTTGAATTGCTGTTGTTTGCTGTTGAATTGTTGTTGAAATAATTGCCTTGGATGTTTGGTGTGTTGGAGTTTGTGGCTGCACTCACTAATTGCCTTTGATCTGCCTCATGTTGCTTCTGAATGCAATATACGATAATTAATAGTTTTATATATATTAGTATACGGTATAAAATGTTTATTTTTAATATAAAATGGAAAAAGAATAAAAAAATCAATGGAAATGTAGTTTTTAATAATATATTGCACTTTAAAAATAATTAAAGAATTAAATATTTTTTTTAAAAAAATATTAATTAATTATATTTAACTTATTATTATTATGTTCTTGTTAAAATTAATTAATACAAATTAAATGTATTATATATTTAACATATACAAGGAGGGACAAATATGTCATTTTACCACATTCTATTCCATTTCCATAAAAAAAAAACAGAATTCCTTATTCTATTCATTTTCATTCCAGCAAAGAAACAACTTCATATTCTTATCTCCTATTCCTTATTCCCTATTCCTATTCCCTATTCCTATTCCCTATTCCGTATTCCTTATTCCGAATTCCGTGAAAGAAACGCCCCGTAAGAATCCGAACCAATAAGATTTGGAAGCTATGCTTAGTATTACATTTATAAAAAAAATCAAAATTATTAATGTGAGATTAAAATCAATTCAGAAATCAAATATTATTTATCAATTTGGTTGATAATTCCCCAAATTTTGGAGGTTTTCAACAAATTGAATCATGAGTTGAAACCTTCAAGCTTTATGCTGTTTTTAGTCATTATTCTTTTTTTGGTAGAGAATAATTTTTCAACAATTAATAAGTTGAACTTATACGTTTTGAACATTTAGACAATGCATACCTCTAAATCATTCGTTCAGAAAACAAAAAGATTTATTTAAGAAGGGCGTCATGGAGAAAAATGAGCCACCTCCTAGATTATGTGGTGAAGAAATATGGAAAAGGACTTGTAGTTTACCTAATATTAGGTTTGGTAAAAAAATATGAAAAGGAACGTATTGTCAGGTTTGGTAAAGAACATAATTGTGTGAAAATAATTATTTTTTGGGACACTAGTATGTTAAATGGTGCAATGATTCGTATTTTAAAAGTTCTTAAGAAAGAGGAAGTTGTTGAGCTTAAGGATCATAACCTTGGATGGATGAAGACGGATATAAGGAATTCGTTGGTTGAAAAATGGGAAAAACCCGAATATAGAGCAAAATCAGAAGTTGCACGAAAAAAATCGAATGACTGAGAAAGATGGATTAATCACTAAACACAGTGGAGAATCAATCTCTTTTGACGAGCACGACGAGCACCATATTAAACAGTAACGGTTATAACCGTGGTTATGGGTTTTTCACCGCACCATTGCCAGCCCTAGTTGTGAGATGGGTATCTAATGAAGTGCCAAAAACCATGGTGACTTGCCATAGACTAAACTATGTGTATTCTGTGTTTTACTGTCACACAGCAGTAAAGACAAAGGCTTATGTTCTGAGACTGGTTGGAGACAATGGAACTGAGCTTGAGACAGTGGCACTTTGCCATACAGATACATCGGATTGGAACCCTGATCATGTGGCGTTCAGGGCGGTCGGAGATATCCTGGGGAGGACTTCAATCTGTCATTTCCTCCCTCACGGTATAATTGACTGAAACTGATATACTGTTTTGAAATTGTATTCAGTGTATCATCGAGCTCAACAATGAATAAAGAAGAAACTTTCCCAGATTTATGTTACCAAAATGTGATTTTCCTATTTTACCCTTCATTCACTCTCAATTGTTTGTACGTACGTATTATCGTGCGTATCAATACGTCTATCGTGGGACATTTACTAAATAAGAACATGCACAATAAACTAATCGTGTCATGTTCCTCAACATGAACACGACACTCAATTTTCCGTGCGTGATTATTTCGTGTTATCGTGTTGTATTAAGTTAGTCAATTATATGTTAACATGCGAAATTTATAAGAAAATATCAAAATAACAAATTGTTCACAATCAGATTCAACAATTCAAACATCAGATTTTACAAATTTTTAAAGAACAATTGACAAACTCTAAAAATTAAACATCTTAATAAATTTTTAAAAACTATTAAACGAGACTTGTTTAGAAAAATATTTTAAAAAAATAAATTTTCGAGTTTAACTTTATAGTTGACAAAAAAAACAATTTTATCGTGTTATCATGCGTGTCAAGTTCTAATACTTAAACAGGAACATGACAATGAAATATTTCCATGTTATCGTGTTCATGTTACCGTATTATCGTTCTGTCATATGTTTCCACAAACATGACTTTTTCGTGCATGTTCGTGTAGTGTTATCGTGTTGCGTAAGAAATTGTCGGCCCTAGTCACCCCGATACCAAATCAACCACCGCCTCCTCAGTCTGACCGTTCCAGTGATCCGTCGCGATTTCGACGCTCACCAAAGCGATTGTTTCACAAGAACATCTCTATCAACTGTTACTAAATATTGATTCTTGTATTTGAACATAAATTCCAATTATTGAACTCAAAGCTATCTTGACAGTAAACCCTTTTCAAAAGTAGCCGAAAGTGAGGTGATCAAATCAAATGAACCCCAGACAGAAAACTCCTAGCAATCCCAAAGAAATGGAGAACCACCACAATGGAGGATATTGGAACAGAGACAGAGAGTAGCACTACCACTCCCAACACCACACTGGGACGACTCTCCATGAGACACGACTGCAGAACATCCACGAGGTCGCAGACAATGGAGTCGTATCGCGTGTAATATTCCTTCTCCCAATCCATCCACTCTGACGGTGGCTCGTCGTAGTTCCTCTCCAACATCTTCATCTCGTGGATCCGCTTCCTTAGAACTATCATACCCTCATCCACCACCTTGCCGCTGCCGTCTCTAGGTCGCCTGAAAATGTCTCCTCCTCCACTCTCATCGCCGGAGTCTGGTTTTTTCAACGCGGAGACACAGATGAGACGACATCCTCGGGATGAAAGTCCAGAAGAGAACAAGGAAATAGCTGAAGAAGACAAGGCAAACGCTTCCATTGCAGACTTTGCAGTTGGTTCTGTTTAGGTTATTTGTACTTATATATGATGATGATGATGGATGAAGTGTGTGCAGATGATGATCCTTAATTATATATATATATATATATATGTAGTAGTAGTAGTAGTTATATAGAGTCGCAATCATTAGGAAATGATAAGGAACATCCCAAAACGTGTGGTTTTCTAGTTTACCGTGTTTTTCTTGCTAAACGATAATATATAGGGTTACTTTGTTAGAAATGTGTTTTGAGTGTTTTTCTTTTTCTTTTCAGTTTTAACAATTTAAATTTAACGATAATATATAGGGTTACTTTGTTTCAAATGTTCACATCACCCTTTTACTGTGTCTTTCAAAATTAGAAAAAACAATAGTAAAATATACTTTCAAATACAGAAGGAGAACAAATTAGAAGTTTATTTAGTGGAATTAAAAATTAGAACAGAGGGTAAGCAAATGAACTACAAAAAAAATAGAGGACGAATAAAAACAACTAAATTAAAAATAATTATAATTTTCAGGTATAAATTTACGAGACACTAAAAGTAGAAAATAAATAAAAGAGAGTTGAATTTATGATTTGGATCATGGAGCCCTAATTGAGTTACCATAGAATCATGATTCAATTAAAAAGTTTAAAAAAAAAAACTAATTGTAAAATAAAAAATATATATATAATATTTTTTTAAAAAATATTTATTCACTTTACAAATTTTATAACAATATCTTAAATTTAATCTGTTAATGGGTACAAGATGCATTGTCCAGATTTCTTCGATATATTGTAATCATATTATATTATTATAGTGCTTTGCCTTTCTCTGTTTGGATGCAAGAAAATTATCACTGCACCGACATAAATGATGGAACTGCGTGTCTATCTGGAGATCAGTTTGGGATGCCGCAGCCGCGGTACTATTGAAGCAAAGTTCAAATCCTAGGGAAGATCTCAGTTCGGACTGCATTTCATGTGTCAAGCACACCAGTATAACCACCGGCAATCCATTCCAGCAAACAGCACCACCCTTAGCCCTATGGAAAGCGCTGGGCGGGTCAGGTATGGCCTAAGTAAGAACGTTCATGTGGAAACTGACCTCAAACTCGTTAGTTGTAAGATCAAACCTGACCCGACGTGGAATTCCAATATCTCCAATTTGCCCTGCTTGTGATGAGGAGGAAACATTGGTAAGAGGATGCAGTTGGACGATCGGGGTATGGGAAGGAGTATTAGGACTCTCCACAGCTTCAGGCAGTCACGAGTCGATGGTGTCCTGGCTGAACAATATGGTGTCGACGGGAGGAGGTACAAGGTCGCATGATCAAGCACAGTGGTCCCTCTGTATGCTCACGCGCCGGGTAATATGGAAGTCAAGATGTACATTGGCATTTGAAAGTAAGAGTCCAAGACCGGATGTAGTCATCGAGGAAATCCGGCGGGCCTTCGCTGAGATCACAACTACATGTACGTCTCAGCAAAGACGCGAGCCACAGTTGCGCCGTTGTCACTGGACAACACCTCGGAAGGGAGTGGTCAAGGTTGTGACGCGGCATGGACACCAGGGTCAGGGCAAGGCAACCTAGGGGTGGTAGCGAGAGACAACCTAGGAAATGTGCGAGGGGGGGGGGGGGGGGTATAGTCAAGCGAACGCGGGGTGTTTCAACGGAGGAACTCGAGGCCAAGGCACTCCTGGAAGGAGTACACCTAGCATTGTCGAAGGGATGGCCGAGGGTGGTCTTCGAATCTGATGCGTCCACGATTATCAACCATATTCGAGGAGGCGCCTTCTCGTGGAGGGTGGACACGGTACTAGCTAATGCAAAGGTATTGGCGAGAGGTTTCGAAGAGGTTTCTTGGAATCATATTCCGAGAACGTGGTTGCGCGGATTGGATAACCAAGAATGTAATGTCGGGGTTGTGTCCATTGGATTGGGTCGAGAGACCCCCAACCCCTCTCTCTAGTTTACTTTCGAATGATATTGAAATGTATGTGATCGGTTTACCGTCAATTTTGGAATGAAATGCAATTTGATTGGGCAAAAAAAAAAGTTCAAATCCTGTCCCGATTCGGTCGGTTTTAAATTCAACATTTTTTTAGTTTCTCCACTCATCTAATATTTCATACAAATTTAACTGTCTATGTTTCGAAATTTATAAAAAAAATATAATACTCTTAAGAATATCATAATAAATTATTTAAAATTTCTATAAGTTACATTGAGTCCTGATCCGATTGAGACTCGATTGAGTTCCAATTGAGAATGTTATGGTCTAGATCTTGATTCAGACCAGTTTGCATGTGAGTGGAGATTGGTCCCGGGTCAAGTCTCATCCCCTATCGCCTAAATAGGGTTAAAACGAGAAAGAGTTCAATCGAGTCACGATTGAATCATGATTCAACTGTAACATCTTAAAAATGTTTTGAATATTTAAGGGTTAATTACTTCAATGGTTACGTATATTTGTGCATGTGACTAATTTGTTATAACTTGTGCAGAATGATTACATAAGTTTCAGCATATGACTATTTGGTCATTTGTACTGTTCACCGTTTTTTCCTCTCCGTTAAATGACTATTTCAACTGAAAAAATGACAATATTACCCCTTTTTAATTAGCATATTAACAACAAGAATCTTTTATCCTTCTCAAGTCGAAGATCTGCACATGTTCGGGTAGACTAACTCGTTAAACTCAGGAATCTTGTTTCCGAGAGGAGATCGGGTGTTCTCCGGATGACAGAACGGGGTACTACCGTCCATGCACCGAGCAGATTGCACCGAGCAGATTGCACCGAGCAGATTGTGTGTTAACTCGTTAACTTCTTCAGCTGCTGCCATCTTTTTAAGCTCCTCGAAAGCATCTATCTCCTCCATCACCTCGCCTTCGTTGTTTCTCTCATCTTCAATCTCTTCATCCTGATTTTTCAGGCTTTCCGACTTCATGCTTGCGAGAATCCGCTTGTAAGCCCTCGAGAAGACTTTCACAAATCAGGGGTAAATTCTGAGGTGTCGACTGAGAAGAGGATGACTCTGTCAAATTCTGTCAATTAACAGGTGAGATCGCGTGAATACTCGCCTAAGGCCTCAAATATCAGGTCGAGCATTTGATCTCTTTCTCTTGTATAGCTCGAGAGCGCTTTTGCTTGCTGCAGTTTTCTTACCTCGATTTCGCTTTCGGATGTTCGTTTTTGTGGTGTCGGCGGCAACAGATTGTTGGTCGGTGCGGGAGGAGACGACTGGACATCGGGCCTTCCAGCTTCAACATGGACCAATTAGGGTTGTCCATCTTCACCACTGCTGGAGTCCCCTTATGGCTCCCATTCACCCACCAGTCGACCGACGGAGCCATTTTGATCCAAATTAGAAAGAACAAGAAAATCAAACAAATGTTGAATTTTTCCACGATTTAGTGGACACTAAATGAGGCAGAACTGAATATGCTAGAATTTTGATCTAATTACCGGAACTGTAGGAGTGTACGACGTCGCCTGATGACAGTGACAATGGGGTGTAAGCTCGGAGTACAACTCCAACCACAGTCAAGGGAATAATTAGAGTGGTTGTTGGGTTGAATTTAGGAAGATGAACGGTTGAAGAAGGATAATGTCATAATACTCATTTAATAATTTAAAAATATGTTAAAAATATTAACTAACGGAAAAAATTAACGATTCACTGACGGAGTAGCCAATTAATGACATTCGCAAAAGATACGTAACCATTAAGTCACGTAACCATTAATACCAAACAATCACACTGCGCAAAGATGTGTAACTATTGAAATAATTAATACAATATTTAATTGTGATAGTTTTAAAAGTATTTCATTAGTTTAACAATTTTAAAATGTATTTTATTAAGTTTGAATTAAAAATTAAAAGATTAAAAATTAAAAGTTATTTGAATATTAAATATTAAATATATAGGGTAAAATATGATATTGTCCTCTAAAGTTTACGTTGATTTTAAGTTTTCCCCTTAAAATTTTAAATTTTAGTTCTAATGTTTGAACCAGATGAAAAATTTTCCCTTACCGTTTAATACGGACGAAATCTTAGTCATGTGCAGATCACGTAACTTTTTAATATATTAAATGGACAAAATTGTCCTCCGTAAAGCTTCACCAACACGATGTTTCAGCGTCTTCATTAGAGCTTCACAAAACTGCGGTTGAATTGAAGACTGTTGTTGCTGGAATTGGAGCAACATTCATTGGAATTGAAGACGCGATAGCTTGAATTGGAGCTTCACCATAGGCACACGAAGACGCGGTAGCTTGAATTGAAGACCATGGTTGTTGGAATTGGAGCAGCAGTCGCTGGAATTGAAGACCAACTGAGTTAGAATTGAAGAGTGACTGCGGTTGCTGGAATTGGAGGTGGTAACGTCTTCAACCGGTCTCTAACCTGGTGTCACTCGAATTGAAGACCAACTGAGTTAGAATTGAAGAATGACTGCAGTTGTTGGTTCGTGGATGATCTGAGTTACGTCCAGATTCAAAATCTAGAATTTTCGTCGACCAAATCCGTTCCGAACATGGATTAACTGAAACCATTTGATATATATATATAAGAGATTTTTCTCACCCAATTCAAAATACTTAGAAGCTTAGGATTTGTTTTACCTTGACAAATGAGCAAGGAAGTGGAGCACCCACACGACCAACTGATGAATCATCAAACTCGCGGAAAAGGTAATTGATAGATCGGGGGAAGAGACCTTGGATGCTTGAGGGTTTTCGTGGAGTATGAACAAGGAGATTTGTCATCATGGTTGCAATGGTTGACGTTGGATTGCTTGTGGAGCTTCTTCATGGCCCTGCGTGTAGAACCAGATGTTGAATCTGGACGGAGCTTCGAGAGGGTTAACATAATTGAACTGCCCAAGCGCTGAATTGAAAGTAAAATTGAAGGTATATGGAAGCGTTGAATCTAGAAGCGATCGACGAGTCTGTGGACGATGGTTCAGGGGAGCGGGGACCAAGCCCTAGTTGAAGAACGACAGAAGAACAACACTTGGAGAACAGCAGAACAACACTTGAAGAATAGCAGTTGAAGAACATAGAAGAATATTAATGGAGGATAATTTTTCCCATTTAACATATTAAAAAGTCACGTGACTCTGCACATGACCAAGATTTTGTTTGTATTAAACGGTAAAGTCACGACAATGAGAAATTTTTCACCTGGTCCAAATATTAGGACTAAAATTTTAAACTTTAAGGGAGAAACTTAAAATTAGCGTAAAGTTTAAGGGGCAATGTCGTATTTTACCCTAGATAAGTAGATAGATAGATATAGATATTGAAAATACATCAAATCATTAATGGGCCCATGCTCAATTTAGCATTGTAAGTATATTCCAAAGGACCAACTCAAGCCCATAAATAAATAGACATTTATTAAAGTCTAAATCTAAACTTACATCTATTATTTCATATATTTATGCTAATGACAGTATCCGTTTAGAGACTATATCCGACGTGTTCCGATGAACCCTGGCAAGTGCACCTTTGACATAGCTTAGCTTCTAGACTTTATGAATTTTGGTTTCAAATTGCTAACTTTATCTCCCCATTTATGGAAAAAGTTACCATTTTTTATTTTTAATAAATAAAAGTAATTCATAATAATAGTATAATTATTGAAACGACAAATAAATAAGCATAGCTTTGAAAATATATTTATTGTTGTTGAAGACTCAAGATGGAAAGTTGTTCTGGACTATTTTACTTGTTTTTATTTAATATGGGTATATCTGTAATTATTTGTTGTTTAATGGGGATGTTATTAGACTCGGTTTTATTTTCGGGGTGTAACAGACAATTAGTTCAGTAGTGTTTTGTATTTAAGGACGAGGAGTTGTCATATGAAGAGCTAACTCCAATGATCCTTATTTTCTCTCTTCGTTTTTTCTAGAGTTTCTGTTTTCTGATTCGGTTCTTGTTTCGATTTTATCAATAATTACTATATAGTTGTTCTAAACTTAAAAGACACTTATAAAATTGTAGCATCATTATTGATAATTTTAATATATATATATATATAATATTTCCTAACATTACATAATTTCTAATAAATATTTTACTAAAGTAGTAAATAAATTTATTTAAGCATGCCGAGTACATACATACGTACATATATATATATATATAGCTTCATTATTTAATTATTTAAAACGCTACTTTAAGTTGCTCTTTTATTCAAAACATAATTGCAGGACAAGTAGTTCGACAATGAGAGCATGCATGCAAAATGTTCTTAGAATACAAGTGTTGCTTTCTTCCTCCTTAGAGTTTTCCCAAATTCCTTCACAATGACCTGAATAAATGCAGATTCATTCCTACAAACAATCACAAATTGATTAGAAAGATTTCTTCAAGCGTTTTACGTATTTATCAAATGAAGGTGATGAAGGTATATCTATCTATGTACCCGTCGTCTGTCAAGTGCCAACCGGCAATATTACTCAGAAGTACTAGACATGTCTTCCACCATGCAATCTTGTCAGAGTTTCTTCCATACTTCTCCTCCTGGAGAGTCAAGTATTGACCCGTTCTGCCTCTTAAATGTCGGAGCTCGGACGGATCAACCTTGTAAAAGATAGGGAAGATGAGATGATGACCATGTTGTCTTACTTTCTCATCCTTCCATATGAAACTCTCAACCACTTCATCCAAACACCAACCAGAAGCAGCAAAGTCTTTGGAGATGACAACAATTGTGCTCCTAGACCCTCTTATACCACCAACGAGTGCATCAGAAATGGTTTCTCCTCTTGGAAGCAGCTCGTCAGTGAAAACCCTAAGACCAGCCTGCTTTAATTCTTTGACAAGGTGACTCGTGAATCCACCACGAGTCTTCCCTGTGAAGCACACAAAGACATCAAACTCCTCTTTCTTTTTATATTTAGACGAAAAAGAAGCAAAAAAGTACATGGATGAAGCTGTTAATTAGAAAATGCAGATTTGGATGATGGAGCTAGCTTGTATATAATTCGGATGATGGAGCTAGGCTAGGTTATATATGGTAGTTGTCACCGTATAGAAGCTTTGAAAAACAGTTAACACGTTAATTAGTGCAAAATAGTCATTTTTTTGGATGAACCAATGACAGAAAGGTGCCGACCTTAGTGATATCAAGTTTTATTTTTGATATCAAGTTGATAGTGACAAGAATCTCTCTTTGGAAGTAAGAAACGAAAGGTCTTGTCACTATCAAGTGACATGTAACCACTTATCATCAAATTAGACCAAAAGATCCCCACCGAAGATAGTTCAATCCTAGAAAACCAATTAACACATAAGGGGCTAAAAGAGTCATTTCCTTTTTGAAACCGAGAGCACGTAAAGGGATGACACGTCCTTTTTTATATATATACAACGTATGGAGTATGGATAGTGTTTTACGTATTATATTATACTATTATATTATACTGTCAGTAGGAAGGTTAAAAATTAATTTGTAGTTAACATTTAGTTAACGTCATTTAATTCGTAATTAAGCTATCTACGCATTGTAATTTTTTTTGAGTAAATATATAATTAAAATTCTCACCTAATGCATTAAATTAGAGTTATGTTAAAATATTTACTTACTATAGTTTTTTTTAATAGATACATAATTTAATATTTAATTAAATGTCAAGTCTTCAAAATAAAAAATAAAGAAAAAAATAATGTGAGTAAACACCATTTTTTTCACAAACACTACCTTGGGTAGAGTTTGTGAAAAAACGTTACTCAGAGTAGCGTTTGTGAAAAAATGCTATTAAGTGTAGTGTTTTTGTGAAAAAATGTTACATCCGGTAATGTTTTTGGTAAAAAAAGAATTATGTACTACTACACCCTATAGTGCTTATGCATAAATTTTTAAATATTTTTGTAAAAAACATTCTCACATGTATACTTTTCGAAAAACTCTCGTCCACACTCCACATAAAATCTGCTGTCTTTTCATATCCTGAGGGGGTAAATAATTTGCTGTCTTTGGATTTGACAACAGTGAAAGAAGCAAGAAAGTCACCATGGATGGAACTATTAATTGGAAAATGCAGATTCTGATGATGGAGCTAGCTTATAGTTGTAAATCCTCCAGGAAGTTTAAAAATAAATGATATGGTTTCGCTGTGTAATCATCAAATTAGACCAAAGGATCCCCATCGAAGATAATTCAATCTTGGAAATCAGTTAAGACATAAGGGCAAAATAGTCTTTCCAGGATAAAACCATTGAAAGGTGGAAGACTGTTAAATTTTAATATCGGGGTCGAGTCACACTTAAATAGCAACTACATTACACAACTCGAGTTCCATCCTAAAACCAATTGGTTATAAGATGAGATAGCCTTGTTGTATTTATGGTGTCCAAATTTGTAATATACCAACGGTGTAGTATTTTTATTTGTCACAGTGATATTTTCAACACTCCCCCGCACTGTGACGACTCGTATTTTTTGTTTTAAAGGCACGACATCGGCACATTTTAATCCATACGGGTTGGGACTCAACAAATCCTCTCTCACGTCCAGCCCCGACCCGAACGCTGGTACGTGGAGTAAACGAGACACAACAAACCCACATCAGATACTCACAACGGGAAACAACCCAACACCGTCAAACATAACCGAGCTATGATACCATGTTAAATTTTAATAATATTAAAATTTAACAGACTACTTAGTGATTACTGATTAGTGACATTTATAAGTGCTCAAGCCTAAGAAACTGTCTGGGCTTTTCGATAAGGAGCCGACTAAAATAATATGCAAGTATTCAAGCATTCTTCCCCCCCCCCCCCCCAATTAATCACTTCATTCTCATTCACTACCCGAGTTCATAATGTCTAACATACATAACGAAAAACAATGGAGGTAGATGTATTAATGTCCAGTTTATCGGACACATCCCCTGTCTAGCTTTCCTAGCGACCCAATTTTCACATCTATTGCCGCTTCGTCTCACAAAACTCTATTCTACCTTTTGGAGTTGTTTCGATAATTCGATGGTGTCTTGTACCACATGTGTGATTTCCCAATCCATGTCTTCTTCCGGTTGTTTAAGGCATACGATAAGCACCTGAGCATCCGACTCGATGATCACTTCGGTCCAGCCTTTGTATACCGCCAATTTGACCGCCTGGAGGACCTCATTCGCCTCTGCAACTATTGCATTGGTTTCCGTGCTTTGTGTATGTCGTCCGCCAACTATCGCCCCATTCCAGTCCCGAGCCACTACTCTGGTGCCTCCTCGTCCCGTTCTTGCGTCCCAAGACCCATCACAATCCAGTTTTATGAAATTGTTACCTGGTTTTGTCCACCTTTGTTGGCACGGTTGGGAGGCTCGGGTTTGTGCTCCTACTGTCGATTGCTTCACTCCCCAACATTCCTCAGTAAGAATTTTTGCTACAACGATTACATGGGTCGGTCGCGGTTGATCATCTTCGTGTATCGCTCGGCACCGTTCCTTCCAAATCTCCCACGTCATGATCTCCGCATGTAGTTTTCCCTTCTCGCCTGATTCTCCCACCTCCCCATCCCTCGCTAGTATATGGTTGAGCCATTCACCGCTCCCGTGTACCTGCATATTCGACCATCTAATTCCCGGGCCTCCCAGCCAAGCGCTTCTTGCCCAGGTGCACCTTAGTAGTGCATGTTCCACATCTTCTGGTTCATTACAGAACAGACATGTACGCCTGACCTCGATCCCACGCCGTTCCATCACTTCCCGAACCGGAATGGAATTGTGACATGCTTGCCATAGGAATGTTTTTACCTTCGGCGAGGCGTATCCCTTCCAGATCTTCTCCCATCTCGTTGTGCTCCTGTTGGGTCCCGGATCGACTCTCATTCTCCTTTCATCATCGTTTGTTTCCCTTAGTCATCGGTAGATAAGTTTAGGCTCCGGTGTCCCCTTCCTCGATGTCGGACACACCATTCTATCTTTGGTTTGTTGCCTGCACAAATAGATAGAGTCTATTGCTTGTTTCTCACCCTCCGATATCATGTTGGAAATCGGATGTAGGTTCCATGTGCGCGTGTTCGGTACGATCAAGCTCTCCACGCGTAGGTTGCCGATGTCCTATTTGTCGGGGTTCTACTCTTAAAAAATTTATAATCTTTTAGTATGTTCCGCGGGAGTGGAGAAGGGTCCTCCGCTTCGCTATGCAGGTGACATCACCATTTTGCACTAATACGAAGATAGAAATCGACCTAGTATTGTGGACTTACTAAGAAAATAATAAAAATTCTTTCTATTAAAAAAATAACAAAAAGTTTTTCTAAACTCTTAGTTGTGACACTTCAAAATTTGGAAGAAATTAAACAACCTTATTGAGTTTGAGTAATGTATAACGTGGTTAGCTATGAAATAACAATTTTCAGTACTAAAGTACTCTAAGAGTATAGAACTCTTCACAAGTTGTGAAATGTAATGAAACATTTGCATTTATACTTAAATGTGGGAGTGTCTCACAGAAATATGTGTTATTATGATTGTTGAAATAATTTGTTAAAATACACGGATCTACAACTGCTCTTACCTGAAGTTTTTCATTATTGACTATGTAAAGTCTGATGAAAAAGAAATGGGAGTCTGTTAACCAAAAAAGGATCTGATCTTAAAGAATGTGTTCGATGTTTTCAACATTAGTAAGAATTCGGTGTCATGGTCATTGCTCAACAAACATGTTTTGTCTTGTGTATGAATTTGATAAGTTTGTACTCACTAAAAGTTGCATTTTATGTGGGTAACAACCATGAATGTTTGAATATCCTCAAGTTGATATGATGATCAAGTAAAAATAAATAAGAAGAAAAAATATTTTTTTCTTCTTTTTACTTGATTGAGTCTTCTAATTTACGTAATAGAATATGTCACGTTAATTATAATATTTTGGAAATTGCAAAGATTAATTAATATAAATTATATCATTACATTTCACATTGGTTTAAACGTAAATTTTTGTAACTAAGTAGTAGGTGATTTTATTTTTTAACATGGGGGAATGATTATAATAATAATAATAAAATATTGTTTGAATAATAAAAAAGTCATAAAACTTTTGAGAGATTATCAATTATCCAATCCCAGGATAATTGTTTTTTTCATTTTTTTTTCGTTCTTACATTTTAAATTTAAAACTTCCAATTAAAGTATGAAATGTTAAATCGTTATATCATATTACTATAATTTATAACATAACTAATTGAATACTGAATTTATCCTTATTTTGCAAATTGAAAAAACACAACCAAACACGGTTCAAATGCGGAAGTTTCTCTTTGGAACTATGAATCACTTCATATGATGTTGACAACCTTAAAGTATAGATTAATAAGATACCATCAAGGCATCAAGACATCATCAAGAAATCAAGACACCATCAAGACATCAATGGTGACCTCATCAAGACATTAAAGTTGGATGTGGCGATGTGCATTTAAAATATGATATGCTTTCTGTCAACAATGTTATTTTACTTAAAAATACACGCACAACTCGTTTGACCAAACTATTTTTGGCTTGACAAATTAATAAATTCAATATTATCATTGCACTGAAAAGTTTTAACCATGGTATCTAATTGTTTTTTTTTTTTATAGATAAGGTAAATTAAAATAACAAGCTGGGTGACGAGAAAAACTCGCACCCTAATCCTTACTACAATATAATAATTAACTAAACTTTATTGTCCTCGAGTAGACAAAACTCACAGCATCCTTTTGGATTGCGTTTTTAGTTTCCGTCGGTTGATTTTCATGAATGACGTAGATTTGACTCTGGTTAATCCCCATAGCTGCCATGATGTCAGCAACCTCATTTGCTTCTCGATAGATATGTCGGAACTTCACTCTGTCGAACTGCAGCATGAGTTTCCTACAATCCATAATGATGGACATTAGTTTAAGATTTAAAGAATTTTCATCAGAGATAAGCTTATGGGCTGACTGGGCATCTGTTTCTAAGTGAATTGATTTGAAACCGAGATGTTTTGCCAGCATTAATCCATCTCTGATGGCCCAACATTCCGCTACGAGGCTGTTGGAGCATCCTAGTTTTCTAGAGAAGCCAGATATCCATTGACCCATATTATCTCTTATCACTCCTCCCGAACCCGCCTGATTCAGATTTCCTTTAGATGCTCCATCTGTGTTGATTTTCACCCACCCTTCCTCTGGAGGGAACCATCTAACATCAATAGAGATAAGAGGCTTAGAGTTCTCAATCAATTGAATAGCATTTTGATGAAACCTGGCCTGGGACAAGGAAAGCTCGATTGTTGATTGTGTATTACAGAGATAAAATATTTGGATAGGTGTTGACCGGGTTGTGGACGGTCACGGTGTAGTACGCAATGATGCTAAACTAATGGTTTCTGTTTGGTTTGAATACTTTTTAGTTTTTATACCCACATATCATTTAGACAAGACTGATCCATCGATAAAAAAACAAAACTCTGTTTTTATTATAACTCTTGAAATGTAGATCAACTCATGGATACAGTAAATATATATATTATAGGGTTAATTGTCAATTTTCCCCCTAATATTTGTACCGAATTTAAGAATCTCCCTTAATGTTTAAAATTTTAATTTTAGTCCTAATGTTTGGACGAAATGAAAAATTCCCCCTTTCCGTCATAAGATCGTTTATTTCAGACGGTAAACCGAACATGTGTCTTGCACGTGCCTTTACTTAAATTGAAAAGACACAATTGCCCTTATTACACTCTATAGAAGAACGTAACTGCAATTGATGAAGAACTGACCGAAAGCTAGGGTTTTTCAAGGGGAGGTGAAAGGCACGACACCGAGCTGATTCGCAAGGGAATGTCGACCCAATCTTCCTCAAAAGTATCATTCTCAAGTCTTCACCGATGTAATTGTGGATTGTCACCTTGTTTGAGAATGTCCCAAACCCCCCAAGAACTATGAACGTGAATTTTGGGGTTGTCCTCACTTCAAGGTATGATTGAAACCCGATTGAGTTAAGTTGTTGAAATTTCGAAGCTTATTATATGTTTCGCTATGTATATGTTTTTCTGTTTAGAAAAGTGGGAATCCGATATATGAGTTTTTCAAGTGGTTAGACGTTGAAGAACAAGAGGTTGATAAATGCAGATGTTGTGGCAGTGCTCTTGCAAATTTACTGGCTTTGTACGAGAAGACAACCATTGAGGTCGAAGACTATCGTCGAAAAGAACAGATTTATCGAGTTTGTTTGTTGATGACTTTATTATTCATGTTAGTTGTGTTCTTGACTATGTAATTTAGTATTTTTTAGTGTATTTGTAATGAATCATGTAAGAAGTACGTTATGAAGTATGTAATGTTGCTGTATGAAACTGGTTTTTGGTTCTGCAATGAAGATTCGATGTTCTTGAAATTTCCCATTTGGATTAACTATCCCCCTTAATCTATTGAACTTGTTTAATATTCCCCCTAAAAATTGTCAAAGTAATCAGTTTTCATCCAGAAACATTTGAACATATTGATTTTCATATAACCAAAAGCGTTCAAATATGTCCGACTAAATCAGAAGTTGCATGTTTGAACATGTCTCAAAAGCTAACATATATCAAAAGCTAGCATATACCAAAATGTAACATGTTTGAAGTCTTGTTTCCGCCTAACACATAGAATACCCTAAAATGACACCAACTTCCTACATTTACATCTTTTCCTTTCCTTTCCTAGACACGGTTCCTAGTCTTCTTTGTTGTCCCCTTTCCGCATGATCTTGCATTATGCCCAACTTGCTTGCATTTTCCACAATGTTGGAGGTCCCCCGTTTTTCTGAGTTTTCCCACATTGGCTTCCCAGGAGGATGTTGTCCTTTTCTTCTTCGGTCGACCCAGTGCATTCCTAAATTCTGGTGGGTTTAAGGGTCAAGCCATACTTGACACCCACTCGTCAGCACCTACGTATAACCAACAAGCAACATACGAGCAAATACAGCAACAATACAACAACAGTCCAGCAACAATCAAGCAACAATACAACAAATACGATGGAATATTACCTGGAATGGGATGGATGATATCCTTGTATGTCTTCAAATACGACTCCTTACTATAGTAAGGAGATACATAATCCAGGACGTTGGACCGATGGTGCAAGATTGTCGCATACGAATGCGGACAAGGTATTCCGGAAAGCTTCCATTGACCACAGTTGCAGGTCGACTCCCTTAAGTTCACAATACAAGTTCCACCATGCGGGTTCTTAGTTTCATAGATGCCTAAACTGGCATGTCCTACAATATGGTCCCTTGCCTTCAGCGCTACTTTGTCCAGTTTCCTTTTGATGGTTGGACAGACCCTAGGTGCGAACCCTTCCCCCTTGTCCTTTCGTTCTGCAAACTCCAACATAAACATCCACCTAAGTTGTTCAAACAAAGTAATAACTGGCTTGTCATGGATGGGTTAAAACTGAACGCCTCCGGAACATGGATGGGTTAAACTTAACACGGATGGCTCAGCAATGGGGAACCCAGGACCGGCAGGAGGAGCGGGGGTAATGCGAAATGAATGGGGAGGTTGGATAAAAGGTTTCCAAAGGCGTATTGGAATCACCAATAGTCTCGTGGCAGAATTGTGGGCTATAAGAGACGGTTTAACCATGACAGCAAATTTGGGAGTGCAGGATCTCCACGTTGAAGCAGACGCACAAGAAGCAATAAATCTGATAATTGAGGATCTAGATGCAGATAGACCACTAATGCCTTTCATATTGGATTGCAGGAAACTTATTTTGGAATTTAACAAATTCAAGATCAGGCACGTGTTCCGGGAAGCAAATGGGGTGGCGAATGCTTTGGCTAAGGAAGCTGTTAATCTGGATGAGCACTTTCATATTCTAACGAATCCTCCATCTGACATTTTAAAGTTCCTCATGTTTGATAGTGAAGGAAAATCCACTACTAGAATAGTTAAAAACAGTTAGTATTTAGTTTTGGTTTTGATGTACTTTCTATTTACCACAAAAAAAAAACTGGCTTGTCACGAAGTCGATGAATCTTGACATTGAAACTCTTCCAACTCGGCAGCCTTCTTCCAGAATTCATCGTCTTCACTAAGGTCAGGACCTGTTTCAGGTGCTTTTTTAGCCTATTCGGTTGTAGTTTCTGTTTGTGCTTTTTCATCTGGTATTGCCTCTTCGGGTTGTGCTTTTTCGGCAGTGGGCTGAGTTTCAATGGGCTCATCATCCACAATTTCAATGGGTTCATGATGACCACCTTCACTACCCTGTTGTTGCATGCGATCCTCGTAGTCCCTATTGAAATGATACAATCGCATACTTTCTGCGTTCGGATTCTCCATTTCTTTCTTCCGGATTGGATCTCCTTCCCAATCATCAAATATCATCCCAATAGGGATACCAACCTTACTGTCCTCTATAAACAGGATTATGGTTTCCATTCCATCCTCGTAACCCTTCAAATCGGCCACATCCTCCTCAGTAGCAATCTTCACTAAATTCTTATTAATGTCCATAAATGGGGTCAAGTAGTATATCTCATCACCACTCAAATATTGTTGAACCAGTGTTAAATGGATAATCAAGTCAACCAACCGAAATGGGATAGGCCACCTAGGTCTAATGTATTTCTGACCAATGTAGATCTTCTTCCCATCAACTGTATCCAACCTACCACTGTAAAATGTATGTAGTGTGTAACTAGGCGGACATTTGGGGGCATATAACCTATTTGATACACTTGTAAACGGAAAAACAACACAATCACTCTTACCTATACTTTTCAGTAAAAATATAGAATAACCGAACCTAAACTCTCAACAAAATTCGAAATTTGGTGTAAATAGCGAAGAACCAAACCTAAATCATCAGCAAAGTCCGAAATATTCATACTTTTCGGCGACAATCCTTCCAATCAGTGCAATCCGAAAGAAAAAACTGGAACAATGTCGATTGTTAACAAGAGATTTACAACAACCAAGCATAAACCCTAAATTTTCGCACGACATTGACAACCTACGGGATTTGCAACAACCAACAAACCCTAAATCTCACTTCGGACCTTACCTGGAACCAGAGTCAAAGTCGCAGCACCGGGAATGGAAAGAACAGACGAAGTCGACTAGCGGAGTCCAGGCGCGGAGATGAGTTGAGGCGCGGAGTCAAAGCGTCGCAAGGGGTGGAACTCTCTGCATAACTTTCGGTCTGGAAATCTCTGCAGATGGAAATCTCTGCATAAATTTTGTTGGAACCGAAGTGATATGTGATGTCCTCCTTGCATGTCGGTATGGGTATATGGAGGGAAACCGAAGTGATCACAAGGAAACGGACATAAGGGCAGTTGTGTCTTTACAATTTAAGTAAAGGCACGTGCAGGGCACATGCTCGGTTTACCGTTTGAAATAAACGGTCTTATGACGGAAAGGGGAGATTTTTCATTTCGTCCAAACGTTAGGACTAAAATTTAATATTTTAAACATTAAGGAGAATTCTTAAATTCGGTCCAAACATTATGGGCAAATTTAAAATTAACCCTACATTATATTAAAGTTCATATATAGTATGAGTTGTGCGTGCCCACATGTCGTATGAATGTGCTGATCGAACGAGTTAATGGGTTGAATTGCTAATTTCATACCAAAAATTCAAAATGGACGACGGTCATGCGTAGGGTCGACAATGGTGCGGTGAAAAACTAAAAATCATAGTTATAATCGTCATTTTTTATATGTTTAACTGTACCATTATGGTGTGGTGTGGTTATGGTGATGAATTTTCTATTCGTAATGGTTATGGATATGATTGTGGTATTTTAGTCATACTCATGGTTATAACTATGGTTATTATATGAATATAATAATAACTTAATATTAATATATTAGTAAATACTAATAATAGAAGTACGAATTTCACATTTAGATTTCACAAATCCATAATTCCATAGTGAAATGTAATTGAATTATGTTAATGTTAAACGATAGTAGTGTTAATTTTGAACAGTGCTAATGTTGAATATATTTGTTGTTTGTGACATAACTTTACGTATTTATTTAGATAACATGCATGATATTCTATTACACTTTACATGGTAATAAATATGGCTATACGGTTAAAACCGTGGTTAATAACCACGGTTATGAATATGGTTATGCATATGGTTATGGTATTGAAAATTGTACACGTAATGGTTATGGTTTGCAATTTAAAAATATGCTATGGCTATGGTATTTGTCATATTCGTATCATACCCTAACCATCGTCGTCCCTAGTCATGCAGATTGATCAGTGGGTTGTGTATCCATCAATAATTACGAGTAGTCTTTGAATTGATCATATTTTAATACGGTCAGTCTTCGACACGATCCACTATAAACCAATTCATACGAGTTGACATTCATCATTACTTGACATGGAAAAATGCTTAATCTTTATTTCTCATAAAAATAACCAAGTACCTAAGTAGAATCATCCAAGATAATTAAGAAGTATTAGAAATTCTATTCGTGTTTTGCGCGATAAATATATTTATTATTTATATAGTAATTAGGGCTGAGCATGAACCGGTTCGACCTTGAACCGGTTCAGAACCAAACTTTTACCACATTTTAAAACCGGTACGGTTTACCGCTCCAGATTTTGGCCGATTTACCGTACCTGTTCATTCCCCCCCCCCCCCCCCCCCCCCCCCCCCCCGCGAAAAATAATAATAATAATTGAGGTTCCAATTCAACCAGCATCCAACTGAGATTACAATACAAACATAAATCCAACTGAGGTTCCAATACAAATATAAATCCATTACAAACAATCAAACGTATACTACACTTAAGACTTAACATTAGTTACTTCTATTTAAATCTCCAACAATCTGTCAACCAAGCCACCAATTTGCTCATGAAATGTCTGCATGGAATGAGAATAGAACCCATCAGTATCACCAATCAAGTGTAAATCTAAATCAGCACAACAAAATAAATACAATGACACAAACTTACTAAGATAAGAGAGGACATACCTCACAACGGCACAATGACACAAACGATGTTATTGGCTTGAAATTACTCATTGAGCCTTGTCTTCTAAATTGAACTCTAAAAAAGTAAACAAACATAAGTAAAGTAGCAATACATAAATAAGTTTAAGAAAATGACTTACCATTCTCAAACTTTTCAAGCTCTTCAAAATCCTCATCTGATAGGAAGGTGAATTGAGATCCTCTGATCCAATCTTGCGTACAAATAAGACTTTTAGCCATGTTAGGATCCAAACAACTACGATACTCACTGAGAACTCTACCTCCAGTCCTGAAAACACTTTCAGAAGCCACCGTGGAAACCGGTATGGCCAACACATCCCTTGTAATAGAAGCAAGTATCGGAAGCCTATTTGCATTAACCTTCCACCAATTCAATAAATCTAGCTCACTTTCATGGTTATAAGGCTCTCGATCTTCTCTCAAATACTTATCAAGTTCTGTTGCTGAATTTCGTTGCATGGTATTACCGGTTGCTCGCCAATATGCATTTGAAGAATATCTCTTGCCAGTGTTCTGCATGAATGAATCTCAAATCTTGGTTGTAATATCTTAAGAAACTTCTGAAATGCTTCATTCTCAATGAATCGGAACGGGAGTTCAGCAACAATAAACATTCGCACGAGCTCCTTTCGACAAACATTTTGATCAAATTTAGTTGTTGTATTCGGATGTGTCGGTGGACGACTAGAACTACCACCATCACCTTCTTTGGTGAAAAAGCTGTCTAATGTAACCTTGAAAGGTGACTTGTTACATCTCTTTGTGTGATTTTTCAAGCCACTTGTCCCATCTGCTACAATGTGTTCACCACAGTAATTACACTTACCAATCGCCTTACCCTTGGAATTAACATGTTTGAGTTTGGTAAAATGTTTCCATGCTGGAGATTCATTCTTTCTAGATTTCTGCCAACTACAACCACCTTGCGTACTACTACCTTGCTCTTGCTTTCGAGCTATAGTTGGTGACGGTCCTGATGCAACAGGTGGCGATCCATATGAATCAGAAGAGGCAGTTCACTCAATAAGTACATGCCCTTGTCCCTCAATAAGTCTGGTTTTTCTCTTTTGAGATCCACCTTCTAAACTTCCCCATTTTGTTTACCATCAAACGATATTGACGACAAAGACATCTGAAATTGGCCGAACCAAATTGGAATTAGGTCAGGGCCGAATCAAATTGGAGCACAGTGTCGAACCAAATTGGAGCAATCTAGCACAACCACTAGCAAGACAACAACTAATCACTTAATCAGACAATAATCACTAATCACTTAATCATCATTAGCCACTAAGAAAGATCACTAATCACTTAGTCAGCACTAGTAACAGATCACTAATCAGTTAATCAGACTAAGACATCAACTAAGAAACTAGCGACCAACTAAGACACTTAATCAGATCGACAGCAACTAAGACACTTAATCATATCGACAACAACTAATCACTACCGAACAACTAAGACAGCAAAATAGCAACAACTAAGCAGCATCCAACGAAGAAGAGTGAATACGAACCTGGTCTAAAGAGAAGACGAGCGACGACAGGCGACGAGCGACGACTGAGGCGTGACGACGACAGGCAAAGACGAAGACGGACGAGGCGACGAGCATGAGAACGAGCGGCGTGAGAACGTATTGAAGATGAGCAGCGTGAACTTGAAGACTGAATTGAGTCTGAAGAGGTGAAGAAGACTAAATTATTAAAGACTGGAGATGTGAATTAGGTCTAGTCTAAAGTGAAGAAACACCGGTTTTGTCTGGTCTGAAGTGGTATGGTTTAGTATTTAGTAGTATTTTAAGGTTAAAATCGGTATAAAAAAAGGTATGGTTAACCGGTTTTGAATCGGTTTTCTGAACCTATTCTGAACCGCTCCAGATTTAACTAGGAATATAATTTTATTTTTTTTTGTCACAATCATACAAATACATACACATAAAAAATGAATAAATCAATTATTGATTTAGAAAGGTATAATCCAATCTTAACGGTGTTAAACGTTTAGAACCCAGATAAAGTCCAAACTCGAAAAGCTCAATCAACAGAAGTATTGGTTTCGTTCTGAAAGTGTTTCGATCACTGTAGGATCACGGGTTTCGGATAGGCCTCAGTCAGGTGTTTCCAAGGCGTTCCACTGAATGCTCCGATGACCTCTCATCTGATGATAAAGTCAGTGAGATGTTCGTTTATGGGAGAGAGTAAATGCAAGTGAAAGTATTGAATACTGAGAATTGAATTCATGTACAAGGGTAGGTGACGGTATTTACAAACCCTTAGCTCAAGCCTGAGTTGGGTCAGACTTTACCATGGTCAGTCCAGATTGTCTCAAGTGAGGTGACTAGAGTTGAGTTGACATTAATGGGTTGAATGACAAATACTTTTGGTCAGAACCCCTTTTTTGTCAAAATTCTCCTTGCCAAGTCATAAATGATTGTAATAGGTCGTAGGAGCGCCGTTTTATAGGGTAAGGTACTCATTTGCCCTCAGCGTCTCTCTGTACCTGCTGGTACTTTTCTGTCTCTTGTGTCTTAAAATGGCGAAGAACGTTGGGCATTCTGTCAAAGATGAGTGATCATGGGCGAGGTGATTTAGGGTGATCGGAATAAAGTTGGACAAATCCCAAAGGTGGGGGATGTCACTTTTCAACTTCTTAAAGTAGCGTCCCCTAGTAAGCGTCACATTTACTCAGTCCCGGTCGGATTTAATCTAGACTTGGGTCTGGTACGAAGATACCTGAGCCTAAGGTCATAACCCATCAATCACAGTTGGTTACGATCATATCGCACTTTTCGTATTCACTCTAAAATATTCATATTTTCAGATACATTATTTAAGGAAAGGGGATCACGTTTTTCGGTAGGACTCTTTCCGGTGCGTTCCGGGTCGGTCTCCTTACTGCTCCGATAACCTGCACAGAAGAAAAAATCTGGGAGTTCCCGTTGTTTCCCCTCTGATGATTAACTCAGTTAGAGGTTTGTTTATGGAGGAACATAATAGAGGAAGTATATAGAGTTAGGTGTGCAATGTTACGTTAGTTTAGAATGGAGATGGGTGAGGGTATTTATAACCCTCACCCCTAACCTGACCGAAGTTAATCCTGACCCTAGTCATCCTAGGTGTCACCTAGTTAACTGACCATAGTCATGCATTGAGTCATGTGATGCATGGTGTCCTGTTCATAGTGTCTTTGTGCCCTGTGCCCATTGTGTCTCATGTTTTATGGACCTTTGTCCCGCATGCATGTGTCCCCATTACATTTTGTCTGGCCTCGAGACTGGTGTTGTGTTTGTGCTGAAGGAATCTTTAAGGTTGGCTCAAAGGGGCGCGCCTCTATGAAAGTTTTGACGCGTCTCTGCATTATGGCGTCCTGAAGCTTAATTATGAAGTCTCTCGAAGTCTGGATTATGTACCTTTATGTTGTGGGGCGTGCCTCCTCTAGGTGGGTCAAGGCGGCGCCCCTGATTTCGTCGAGTCGAGTTGAGTCAGACTCCGACTGGGTAGTCCGAAAGAATGCGGGTCGATACCCAACAGTGCAAACCTCAACTTTCATCTTGAGAGAAACTTGGTTCATACACTACTATAGTAACTAGTATGTATATAAATATATATATGTTACAAATTATTAGTTGGTACCTTGAGCAAATATAATATTTTTAATATAATCTAATAAAAGATATTAATATGTCTTATTTTATATTTTAAAGTACTTTCATTAACGTTATATTTTATAATTTTAAATATTTAAATTATACAATCATGATTTGTCTATTGTATTTTAATTTACTAACTATTATTTATGTGAATACACGCAATATTTTTAATATTATATGTAATATTATTGTATACTTTTATATTACATATTTAATCATTAATAAAAATAATTAACACATTTTTCTAATGTTGAAACATAATAATAATAATAATAAAAAATAAGCAATATATAAGGTCAAAAACTTATCGTTATACAACTTAATTTAACATAATTATATTTCACCATAGAAAAAGAAAAGGAAAGTCGATTAAGTAAATGTCATTTATGAAGCTCAACGGGGCTCCCTAATAATAAAACTCTAACTAAGTTTTTATTAGTTAGAGAAATATAGAATAACTCTGAATATGAAATGTGTATTTCAATGTTTGGTGCTCAAAATTTTACGGAATTAAAATTTTAGTATAATAATTATTATTATTTTGAAAAAATGACTATTTCGGACTTTTCGGAATAAAAAATAAGACTAAGACATCGAAACTACCCCTAATAAATTTATTTAATTAGGAAAATACCAAAACCTAAATATATCCACGTAATTGATTTAATTAATCTATTTTTATTTTATTCTACATTTCTAATAAATTATATTTTTAATTATTCTCATTTCTAATTAAATTTTTTTTTAATAATTTAATTTATTCTAATGTTTCTAATTAAATTATATTTTTTTAAAATTTAATTTAATTATTTTTTTAATAATTTTACTCATTCTAAATTATCTAATTAACTAATCTATTATTTATAATTTAATTTGTTTAGGTATTAATTATATTAAAGTAAATAATATATATATGATTTGACCTACCTCTATTCATTTTACATATACAACCTCATCAACCAAAAAATCTCATCAGCCAAATATTGAATTCAGTATTTCTATTTATTTGAAGCAATCAACCAAACACTTTTATATTATCCTTCTTTATTTCTTATTCTATATTCTTTATTTCTATTTCACATACCAACGTAAGACATGAGGCGGCGTCATCAAGTTCAACATGTTTGCCCTAATAATGGCATTGAAACCCCCATAGTAAACGCACTGGAAGACTCGAGAGATGAGGTGACCAAATATCCATCACAAATTTAAGAGTTTTTTCAAAAACTGTTTACTTTCAAAAAAATATTTGAAAAAGTGTATATCGAATTTTTTTTTTAGGAAAGTATGTATACGCGCGACCCATGGGTGTGCCTACTGCAATAGGCGCACGTCAGGGGTGAGCCTATTGCCCAAACTTTTTTTTTTCGCAAAAACACCGGTCTATCAGAAACCACGTTGATTTTAAGTCTGCTTATGGTTTTCCTTCTAAATAGAAATTGAGAGATAGTCTCACGCGTTGCTTTATCTCAGTATTCACAGGTTTTCCTCCAAATTTTCCAACTTGTTCTGAACAACAATGAAACAAAGTTGTTTATTCACAAGTTTCTGAATTAGACTTTTCTTCAGATACACTAGCTAGTTTGACATTTTCAGGAATTACTCCTGCAAAAGAGCTCTTTGGGGTTATTTTAGGTTCCTGTCCTAAATTTTCCAACTTGTTCTGAACAACAATGAAACAAAGTTGTTTATTCACAAGTTTCTGAATGAGACTTTTCTTCAAATACACTAGCTAGTTTGACATTTTCAGAAATTACTGCTCCAAAATAACTCTTTGGGGTTTTCACTCTTGCCTCTCGGCTGGTTCTCTAAAAATGTGAAGTTTAGATTGTTAAAGCATAAGCATAACACATTAACACTAACCAGGCTAGAGAGACGTACATCTCTGACTCAACATCTTCCGAATATCTTGTAAAACTTCTCCAATGACTATAGCTTTTTATCTGAGTTCTAGCCTGCTTATGGTTTTCCTCCTAAATAGAAATTGAGAGATAGTCTCTCCATTAAAGAAGAAAGGAAGTTATAAGAAGAAATGGTTTTCCTCCTGGAAATGTCAAACTAGCTAGTGTATTTGAAGAAAAGTCTCATTCTGATACTTCTGCAAAGAGCTCTTTTGCAGGAGTAATTCCTGAAAATGTCAAACTAGCTAGTGTATTTGAAGAAAAGTCTAATTTAGAAACTTGTGAACAAGTTGGAAAATTTAAGACAGGAACCTAAAGTATTTAACTTCTTATAACTTCCTTTCTTCTTTACTGGAGAGACTATCTCTCAATTTCTATTTAGGAGGAAAACCATAAGCAGACTCAAAATCAGATGTTTTTCAAAAAGTAAGCACAATAGGAAAAAAAATTTGAAAAAGCATACATGGAGGAATTTGGTGAGACTAGCGTAGAGGAATTTGGACCTGTGAATACTGGGATAAAGCAACGCGTGAGACTATCTCTCAATTTCTATTTAGGAGGAAAACCAGTGAATTTGACTCATCTCCGCGATTGATCTTCTGTCCTCTTGATCATCTCCCTGGTTTGTTAACAAATTGATCTTCTGTCCTCTTGATCCAAGACCCTTTTGTTAACAAATTTATCTTCTGTCCTCTTGATCCAAGACCCTTTTGTTAACAAATTTATCTTCTGTCCTCTTGATCCAAGACCCTTCCTAACCATTGGAAGGGAATCAGCTTTCTTCTGTCCTCACCGTACAACTAACCAATACAATTCAAATTCATGTACGCAATGATCTCCTAAGCAGACTTAAAATCAACGTGGTTTCTGATAGACATGTGTTTTTGCGAAAAAAAAAAGTTTGGGCAATAGGCGCACCCCTGGCGTGCACCTATTGCAGTAGGCGCGACGCGCGTATACATACTTTCCTAAAAAAAAAAAATTCGATATACACTTTTTCAAATATTTTTTCGAAAGTAAACAGTTTTCGAAAAAAATCCAAATTTAAGAGTATCAAAATTATCACTAAAAAATTTAGACTTATAGATCTGAAAAACTTACAAGAATAAGGACGAATTGAAAAATCCTGACTAAAAATACATAGTTCGATTTAGGGTTTAGGGTTGATTTGACAGATTATGAAGATCGATCTGTCCGACTGTTATAATTATATATGTATATATATACAGTATATAATACACTAATTAGTAATTAATGCAATATGAGACTCAGATCCTACACCATTGTTGTTAAAGAGTTAATCTGACTCGGTCTTAACATTCATATTCCATGAAGAGAAGTCTCCTACATTAATTTTTTACAGTTAATGTTCAATTGGTTTTTAATTTATAACTTTTAGATTTTCGGTTTAAACCAAAAATTTGTATCAAAATTCGGTTTAAACCCTAAACCCTTATTTATAAGAGCATTTGCTAGATATTTTTTTTTTAAAACTGTGCATTTTACTTTTTTTTTTTATTTAGAAAAGTAATTTACTGTTTACACAGTGAATTTCAATATTTAAACAGTAACTTTACTATGCAAAATACTATTTGAAAGTTTTGTATCGTATGTAGAGTTTTTTACGTACCGTATTATACAGTCAGTCTAAAAGTAAACAATTAACGCATAGTTAGCGTCATTTAATTCGTAATTAAATTATCTACGCATCGTAAATTTTTTGATTTTTTTTTGAGTAAGTATATAATTAAATTTCCCAGCTAATGCATTTACTTATTTCGGTCAAATTATGGTGGAAACGATGTTAGGTTACAAAATCACTGTATTTTTAATCAAAAAAATTGTCATACGTAGATAATTGATTTACGACATAAATGACGTTAACCGTGTTTAGTTTGGACTTACATGGTCCGAGTTATATTTTTTAAATACAATTTTCATATCTCAAATTACGGCATGCCGTACACTCAATATGTAAATCCAAATTTAATATTTTTTGCATCATTTGAATCGCAATTAAAATATATACTTACTATAATGTTTTTTTAATAAATACATAATTTTATTTTTAATTAAATATCGAGTCATCATTATTCAAAAACATTAGCAGGCACCACTTGGGGTGGCGCCTATTCATAGGCGCACCCCAGGGATGCGCGTATGCCCAATAAGCGCTATCCCGGGTGCACGTATACCTATTTTTCTTAAAAAAAATTGCATACTTACTTTTCTAAATAAAAAAAAAAAAAGTAAAATGCACGGTTTTAAAAAAAAATCCATTTGCTAAGGTGTGTCTTATTTCTATTTCAAAAGAGCATCGTTAGAAGAGAAAATCTTATTAAAAAATCAAGGTGACTGGGTTAAAAGTTAAAACCCATGATATTTTCCCGCGTGAAAATCGTTAGACCGTTACAGGAGTCCTCACTCTCTCCTAACTAATCGTAACCGCTGCGAGATTCCAGTAGACGACCAGGCAGAGGGCTGACTTTAAATTGAGACTCTCTTCCTCCTTCTCCTCCTCCTCCTACATTACACACTGCTGATCTCTCTCTCTCTCTCTCTTTCTTTCTCCGAGTCCAACAATGGCGGCGCCCTTGCCTCCACCGTCATTCGCAGTCTTCGCGAAGCTCGGCGATCTGATGACGGAAATAAAGAAAACCGTAGCCTCCCTGCGTCAAATTGTAGAACAAGATTGCGAGGGATACAAATCAGACATGAACAATCTGCGCGAGGACCGGGCAGAAGTGAGGTTGAACCAGCTGGAAGTGCTCCAAAGGTTCGATCAGCTGGCCATTGATCAGGAGGAAGAATCTTCTGCCGCAGCTGTTGCTGATAGCACCGGGAATCAACAAGCACCGACCATGGCTTCCCCGATGAGCTGGGTCGAGAGGTTAATAATCAAGAATGCAAGAGCGGAAGAAGCTATTGATGATGACGATCATCAAAATCAAGAAGACGTTGGACTGAAAATTCGTCTTCAGGGAGATGACACTACTGACGGTAGCCAAACCCAGATACCTGAAAGCAGCAGCACAAAAACAGAAAGGTCATCGTCGTCGTCCATGGAAAATGAGCTGTCGGATCCTATCACTGAAGCTGTAAAATCTGGTGACTCTGCAGGTTCCAAGGAAGAAGAAACTGCTGATGAAGATAATGGGAACTAGCTAATGATTGATTTTGAAGAATCCAGATGACCTTTCTGCTTTTCATTCTTGTCATTTGAATCTTGAACAGAATTTTCTTAGATTTCTCGTAATCGTAGTGGCTTTACATTTTCATCTCCGCATGTCTTTTCGATTGTAAGTGATCAGAATCATCTGCGTTTGGATTGGTTTGTCATCATTTCCTTTCTGGCCAAAGAAATTAAACACATCTTTCATAGCAAAGATTGCTGCTTCATTAAAGAGATGTAAATGAGAAGACAACGAAAGCAAAGTTGTTAATTTCTGATATAATGATTCATTCATGCAAAGTTTATATTCATAACGTAGATTTCATGGGTGGCAAGCCAACCATTCTCCGTAATAGAGATCCCCAACGCTCCAATTCCCAAGAACATCTTCCATCTTCTCCGTAACGCAAGTCAGTTGCTTCTTCTATTGTTAAATTTCTTAGGGTTTGCGTTTTCTCTTAAACCTAACCGTTCATGAAACAGACCGTGGAAGCAGCTACTGGTAAATTGAATATTGGATTGTATTGCAAAGTTATCTAGAATAGATTACATGTACTCTATTTATACATTTAAATCTAACAGCTATTTCTACTATTCATATCAGCTCTATTTGACTTATTACTAACAGCTATATTTACACAGTAAATTTACTATTGCTAACAGCTCTTTCCTAGATATTTCAGTATTATTTCTAATACTCCCCCTCAAGTTAAGCAGTAGGATTTCTAATGTTTAACTTGTTGAGTATATTGTTGAAAATTCGTCCATTTACTGCCTTAGCTAATATATCTGCTAGCTGATCTTCGGATCGCACATATGGTAGCTCCACAATTCCTTCTTCTAGCTTTTCTTTGATAAAGTGTCGATCCACTTCTACATGTTTGGTGCGGTCATGTTGTACCGGGTTGTGTGCAATGCTGATTGCGACTTGATTATCGCACATAATTTTGCTAGACTGTGATGGAGGAAATCCAATCTCAGTTAGCAATTTTTGTAACCATAAAACTTCTGTCAATCATCGGGCCACTCCTCGGAATTCTGCTTCTGCACTTGATAGTGCCACCACTTTCTATTTTTTGCTTTTCCATGTAAC
Source organism: Chamaenerion angustifolium (assembly GCA_946814005.1). Taxonomy (NCBI): domain Eukaryota; kingdom Viridiplantae; phylum Streptophyta; class Magnoliopsida; order Myrtales; family Onagraceae; genus Chamaenerion; species Chamaenerion angustifolium. The sequence continues at coordinate 32,714,124 of OX328272.1, forward strand.
TAGGTTTCCTCCGACAAGAGTAAAATACCTTGATGTCGATCTTCGGTCTGTTAAATTGCCTCCCAATCCGCATCGGTGTATCCTTGTATTTTCAAGTGTTTGTTTGGCTTGAAGAGTATCATGTGGCCTGATGTCCCCTTCAAGTACTTTATAATTCTCCATACAGCATCCATATGCTCTTTTTGAGGTTGATGCATGAACTGGTTTACCAATCCTACAGCATACGCGATATCCAGACATGTGTGTGAGAGATATATCAATTTTACCACCATTCGTTGATATTTCTCTTTCTCTGCCAGTTGTGCTCCTTCTACTATCCGAAGTCCATGATTTGTTACCATTGGTGTAGCAGCCGATTTACAATCGATCATCCATGTTTCTACTAATAGATCTAAAATATATTTTCTTTGAAATATAAAAATACCTTGTTTAGATATTAGTACTTCTATTCCCAAGAAATACTTGAGTCTTCCCAAGTCCTTCATCTCAAATTCAGTAAATAGATTTTCCCTTAGCATTGACACCTCTTCTTTATCATTTCTTGTAATGATCATATCATCAACATATATAATTAAGCATGTTATTAAATTACCTTTTTGTTTGATGAACAGAGTGTGGTCTGAATTGTTCTGTTTGTATCCATATCGCTTCATTGCTAAGGTAAACCTGCCAAACCATGCTCAAGGTGATTGTTTCAGCCCATAAAGCGCCTTCTTTAGTCAACATACTTCTCTTGATTGAAACCCATCTGAGAATCCAGGTGGTGCTTCCATGTATACTTCTTCTTCTAACTCTCCATGTAGGAAAACATTCTTTACATCAAACTGGTGGAGCGGCCAGTCTTCATTCACAGCTATTGAGAACAAAACTCTGATTGTGTCAATTTTGGCTACTAGGGAGAATGTCTCGGAGTAGTCAATTCCATATGTTTGAGTATATCCCTTTGCTACCAACCGAGCTTTGTATCTTTCTATGATTCCGTTTGGTTTGTATTTGATCGTAAATACCCATCGCCATCCAACTGGGTTTTTTCGTGTCGGTAGTATACATTTCTCCCATGTGTGACTCTTCTTTAATGCTTCCATTTCTATTTTCATTGCTTCAGTCCAATTCTTTGATTCCAAGGCTTGTTGTAGTGTATTCGGAATTTGTTCCGAATATATTTTGACGACGTATGCCTTAGCTTCTTCAGATAAACTCCCCCTCGCTATGTTTCCTATTGGATACTTTGCTACTTGAGCTTCTTTTTCTAAAGAGTATCGTTTGGGTGGAATTCCTCTATTACTTCTTGGTGGTAGGATATATCTTGTTGTTTCTTCAGCTATTAGTTCTACCTGTTCTATCGATATTTCATGGTGACCAAAAATAGAGGAACTAGACAGATTATTAGAGTCTTCAATATTACTTACCTCAGACATCAGGTTTGGTATGATTTGTTCTATGACACTTGGTAAGATTTGTTCGGTGACACTTGGTTCTGCCATAGATTGTATATACATTTCAGGAGGTAACTCATCTTTCAGCTCTTCTTCGGAACTATGGCTGTTTATTATGATATCCTCTGAGGAGGGAAGCCAACTTAGTATCGGTGTCGAGCCACACCCAAATAGCAACCACAATATACAACTCGGGTTCCATCTTAAAACCAATTGGTGATAGGAGGAGGTAGCTTTATTGTATATATGGTGCCAAATATTAATTATACCACTGGTGTGGTACATCAATATCTGTCACGCTGCACAGTATTTCAACACTCCCCAAGACTGTAACAACTCGTATTTTTTTTAAAGGCACGGCACGACACATATTTTTTTTTTTAATTCAGACGGGTTGGTACTCAACAAATCCTCTCTCACGTCCAGGCCCGACCCGAACTCTGGTACGTGGAGTAAACGGGACACAACAAACCGACATCGGGTACCCACAACGGGAAACACCCAACACCGTCAATCGAAACCGGTCTTTGATACCATGTTGTAAATTGAATATTGGATTGTATTGCAAAGTTATCTAGAATAGATTACATGTACTCTATTTATACATTTAAATCTAAGAGCTATTTCTACTATTCATAACAACTCTATTTGACTTATTACTAACAGCTATATTTACACAGTAAATTTACTATTGCTAACAACTCTTTCCTAGATATTTCAGTATTATTTCTAACAGCTACCGAGACACCGGAGAAGGAGACATCGCCACCGTTTCACAAAAAGGCGAGGACATGTTGTTTCTGCAATTACCATGTGCATCTGACATGCCTTTGTAAGTTAGTCTAGTCGGTAGCTGTTGGATTTCTTGCCACAATTACTTGGAATATCATCTACACCAGCATACACACACAATTGCAATTAAAAAAACGTGAAGATACACCAAATGAACAACCTTTTTTTGTGATGCATCAACTCCTTGCATCATTTTCTGTTTTTTTTTTCATTATATTACTAAACCAAAACCATAGCTTATGTAACTATTTGTCATAAGTTTTGTAATTGTCTACTTGCGTAACTTATTTGTCTAAAATAATGACAAAGTAAAACAACCAAAAACTTAGGTAAACAACTAGTTTAACATTGCAATAGTAGCTTTCTTTTAAACATATGTTAAATTAGAATTACAACGAGAGAATTACAATTACATGTAAAACGTGAGAATGTTGGTCCAACGGTACAGCTATCCTCCCATAAATAGGATATTATAGGAAGATAGCCGAAATGAATTACTTTGCTTCACTTGCTCCTGGGTTTGATTATAAAAAATTGATAGTACATTACTTTGGGTAATGGAACTCATCAGATAGATTTAAGTGTTAATTGTTTAGAGAGGCTATATAAATTTTAAAAAAAAAAATGTATCGTGGCTATTTATAAAATTAGATTTGTTTTTGCCCAAATATAAATATACTTAATAAAAAAAAAAGTAGTCTTCTAAATTCTAATAGTGTTATTTTTTATTTTTATTTAATATATGTATATCATAAATTAATTATTATCTACCTTATTATTATTCTAAGAAAATATATATTAAAAAACAATTTCTCCGTGTAAAAACAAAAACAGTAGACATGTTATTTTTTCGCTTTGTTATTTAATTATAAGTACCTCCATCAGTTTTTTTTTTTTTGTCATTATTAATTTAATTCCTGATAATATTCAACAAAAAATTATTAAATTTTGTAACGTTTTGATTTTTCATCATAAGTAGGAGTCTCTATTGGATAATTTCTTATTTACTTATAATCATCATCAACTACACATTAATAACGAATCTTAACCCGATATTGTTTGAACAAATTGCCGAAAGTAAGTCATGGAATACTCCTAACATCACTTCTGAAAATTACATTTACATTGTATTCTCTGATGAAAAACTTGTAAATTCGCATTGACATATATATATATATATATATATTAATTTGACTAAGTATCCTTTAATTTTGACAAGTAAGTTTTTAATGCAATTTTCTCTATCATAGTGTCATAATAATTTAATTTGATTGGTCCATGTAAAACAAATTAAGTTACATCCATGTCATCATTCTCTCACATCCACATGGTCACTCTAAAATTAATCAAAAGATCACGTTCAATTTTAAAAGATGTTACATTTATAAGTATGTCTAATTAAATTTTGTCTTCAAACAATAGTAAATTACAATTTTTGCATCTAACAATTTACTTTGGAAAATTACACAAAAATTAAGAGTGAAATAAATAAATAAGAATGAAAACACAACATTTTTTTAAAAAAAATTGTAAATAAATAAATGATAAACAAGATTTATGATATATAAATTATATTTAATATATATTTAAGCCTAATTTATTATTATAGTTTAGCTTAATTAAATTAAAAAATGAATTACTTGTTGAAAGTACATAATATTTATAATGGAAAAAATTATAAACAATAGTAATTAAGTTAATTAAAAACTGAACTAAATAGATAGTAAATGTATATATTTTTTCCGCCAAGAATTAAAATATATAACTATTTATTTAATTTCTAAATTTTAAAAACAAAAGTAAAAATAAATGAAATGAAATTTTAAAAAAAGTTCCAAATGTGTACACAATCATGTTTGTTGAGAAAACTTTTTGAAAAGAAAATTATAATACAATAATATTAAAGTTTTTAAAATTAAGTATATAAATACATATGTTAAATTTTCATTTATATATTTATAATTATAAAATTAAATTAAAATGATAATTTTCATAAATGTTTGTAAAATAATTATTTAATATTACTATTTAGAAATTATTATTATATTTGAAGTAAATTTTTATATATAAAAAAAATAAAACTAATAGTATGCTAAATACTAAATAGTGCATATGCATATATAATTTATTAAGTTATGTTTGTGTATATAATTTTCACATAGTTTAATTAGGAAAAAAAAAAAAAAAAAAAAAGAAACAATTAAATATTACTAAATAAAATGTTTATAAATAAATTATTTTATAGTGTTATTACTAAATGAATTTAACATATATGTAATGAATATACTATAAATAATAAACGTTATACAAAAAAGTAAATTGAATAATATTATATTAATAACAAAAATAAAAATATTTTCATTGTTTTAAGTTGAGTTAATTACATACCTATTATAATATAATTAAAAATTAATTTGATTTGATTTATTTTAAAGTTTTATAATAATATAAATTAAAAAGTATTTTAAAATGATTTTTATTAATTTGCATTTTGTAAGTTGAATTAATTATATCAATGTAATAATATAATTAAAATGTAATTTTAAATAATTTATTTTTATTAATATAGTAATTTTAAATTTTTATTGATTTATTTGTATTAATATCGTTTGAACAAATTTCCGAAAGTAAGTCATGAAATATGCTCCCAATGTCACTTCTGAAAATTACACTTACATCGTATTCTCCGATGAAAAACTTGTAAATTTGCATTGACATATGAAATCATTCTCTACAAATATATTAACATTAATAAAGATGCATTTAAATGTTCCTCTTTAATTAAAAGAAATTGTAAATAGGTCAATTAAGAGAAGGTAACTATTGATATGATATTTTAATTATTTTCTATATACAAAATGAAAAATATACAATTTCTCCATAATGAAACGTTTTCTCCATAAGTAATTCTCGCATAGCATGTCATTATGAGAGAAACTCGAAATCTTATGAAATATTAGAAGATAATTTCGTATTTAACCCTCATTTATAAATAAGCACAACTAGTTATTCAGTAATGTTGTCGCTTTATTAATGTTAAACTGCTTTTCTATAAATTCATTATTTTTAGAAGTATAATTTAAAACTATCTCTAATCAAAAAATTACCCTAGGTAGATAATTGAATTATGACATAAATGGCGTTCACTGTGGTCAGTTTGGACTTACAGAATCCGAGTTATATTGTTTTAAGTCAAATTTTCAAATCTCAACTTACGGCAGAGCGTACAGTCAATCCGTAAGTCCAAATTTAATATTTTTCGCATCATTTGAATCACAATTAAAATATTTACTTATTACAATTTTTTTTTTTTAAAATAATAGATACATAATTATATTTTTAATTAAACATCGAGTCGTCAAAAAAACGTAAAAACTTAAAAAAAACTAAAAAAACGCTGGCACTACTGGAAATTCAGTATTTACCGACGAAATTATTTCGTCGGTAAAATGTGTAAATTCTGTCGGTAAAAACATATTTTCGTCGGTAAAGATAAAGTCGGCGAAAGTTTACCGACGAAAAAGGGAACAAATATTTCGTTGGTAAAAATGATTTTTTACCGACAGAATTTTTGTCAGCAAACATCATTTTTTCGTAAAAAAAATGTTTTTGCCGACAAAATCTATTTCGTCGGCAAATAGTTATTTACCAACGAAAATAATTTTTTCGGTAAATACCTATTTGCCGACGAAATTATTTTTGCCGGTAAATACATATTTGTCGACGACATAGTTTTCGTCGGTAAAAGAATAAATCATTTAAAAAAATAAATTACAAATTGAAGAATAATCAAATATTAACCAATAGTAATATATATACAAATTAGCATCAACATAAGATCTAGTCTATTGTCAACACCCACTCAAATAAGTACACCACAAGATTTAGTCTATTGTCAACATCCCCTCGAACCACAAGATTTAGTCTACTCTCAGTATCAACTTATGCTAGTTCTAATACATAAATACGGACAGACAGCTTTACTATATAGCAAAGGAACTAGGAAGCATAGACTCACTTTGTACAGTATTACGTTAAGGCAGATGCTTCCATTGCTGTTAATGTTAGGATGATAGACTCTTGTTTTGAACGAGACCTACTCGAGGCGAAAACAGATAAGTTGACCTAAATAAGACACACATATAAGGAGCTCTGCTCAATCCAACAAATTCATATCATAACTCTACTTAATGAATGATACAGCTTGAAAATGCCTTCATAACTCTGCTTATTAGAGGCGCATTTACGGGAGTATATAATTAACGAGATGAGACCAGACCTTATGTGCAGGATGTTTTTCCTTCAGATGGTTAAATATGAGTTCCTCACATGCCTTGTCAGTCTCCGTCACCAGGTCGACCTGCCAATGGCAAAACCAAACAGAACAAACATTCTAGTGATGTTTTTAATAACATACTAGTACAATTTCACAAGAGACCAACATAACTCCAAATCCAACTAGATGGACTACATTCCAGAAATGCCACATTATTCCAATCGAATGGGGTCTAACTATAAGAAATAGAGGACAAATGCCAATTCAAAATCGATGTAGAAGACATTGACATAATTGATCGAATATTCAAAAGACAGAAGTTTGAATTGAGTGGAGTTCAACAGAGAGCAAGAAAAAAAAACTGTCCTTTGTGCTCAACATGCTTCGTCTGATAGAATCCTTTACGAATTATCTGTAGAAAAGAAAAGCAAAAAGAAGAGCACGCCATCAAGCCTAGATTTACTTCTCAACAAACAGTATACAGATCACTAGAAAATCATAAATGGAAGTTTAATGTTGGGTAGAAATCGACTTCTCCAGCTTTCTTCGCAACCTCAACTGTAGTTTCCAGATAAATTTCCAGCAAATATTGATTCATAATAGAAAACGAAGGATTCAGATGAGAGGATTGAGCAAGTTTTGCCAAGTTAAGGAGAAGTTTGGAACTGAAAATGGATGAGGAAGGAGAATCAATTGGGAACTTACCATTTTCAGCCATGTTGCTGAATCTGCAGATGAGAGTTAGTGGCGTGTGATACTGGTTTGAACAAGTAAGACTGCATCTGCAGATTGCCCTTTTTCCTGCAACGATATGGATAGCAATCCAGGCCAATCACGAAATCCTGTTCTAAACCAACCCAGAATCGCTGGTCCGTCCAACAATCAGCAAGACCAATCCAATAACTATGGAAGAAGAACGGAAGAACAATTGAACCCAGAATCCAAGAACAAACGGTTCAAACAATCGAAGAACAGACGCTCAATCAAACCAGTAAAACGTATCTTATGGAAGAAGGTTGCCCAACAGAACGCTGATTGGTCGAACGAAAGAAGGTTGCCGAATGAAAGCGGGGCCGAACCCATCTTCACCAAATGTTGTGTTAGAATGACAGCGTGAAGAACTGATCTGTGTATTTAGCTTTTGAATTTTTAGTTCATTAAACAAACTAACATTTGGTTGGTGGTAAAAAGATACAATGTTGACCGAAAAGTCATGTGTTCGAAATTGGGCAACCACACTTGTTGGCAAATTTTCGATTTTGGTACATAAAAATATCTTTTAACGTAACTCTAAATTGCGTCGGTAAATAAAGGTATATAACATTACCGACAAAAATTTAATGTTGTAGGTAATGTTATATTCCTTTATTTACCAACAAAATATAATATTCGTCGGTAAGATTATTTTATATGCCTTTATTTACCGACGAAATTTAACTTTTCATGGGTAAAAAATATTTGAACTACTCAGGGTGCTACTCAGGGTAGCGTTTTTTACAACGTGCGCTATTTTGAGTAGCGTTTTTCAAAAAAACGCCACTAGCGGTAGCGATTTTCCAAAAACGCTATTAGGGGTACTGTTTTTATGAAAAACGTCACTAGGGTGACATTTTCTTTTTTACATTTGAATAAATAAATATAAATGTATAGAGCGAACATTGATAGTGAATATTTCGTTTTTATTATTCATTGAAATGAACAAAACCCACATTCCTAAGTGTGCAGTAAGATAAAGGCAAATTGAGGATTTCAATGGATGTTAATAAAAATTTCAATCTCTTTGAAAAAGTTATGCAAAGTGATACAACAAATAAAAAACAAATACAATGTCATTATTTTAGTATATCTGGAGAGCTATATCGCACTCTGAACCTGCGCACTATTTTAGAGACTTAAAATTATTTGTATATATACTTTATGTGAATATATATTATTATATAATAAAGTGTAAATCAAAAAAACCATTATAAACTTAAATATTATTACTATATACACGACCAAAAACGAGATTCTCGAAGCGACAAACGTGGTACATTCTCGATGCGACAAATGTCATTACAAATTCACTATCAATGCTCTTGCTCTGCGTATTTATATTTATTTATTCAAACATAAAAAAACAAAAACGCCACTAGAGGTTGCGTTTTTCATAAAAACGCTACCCCGAGTAGCGCTTATATACATTTTACTAAATATTTTTTTTTGTATAATTACTTTTTCAAAAAAAATTTGCACAATGCTTACTTTTTGAAAAATTTCAAGATATTTATGTCTTTATTTAACGACGATATATAAATTGTTGTCGGTAAAAGTTATTTTTAGCGTTCATATTATTTTTCGTCGGCAGAAATAAATATTACCGACAAAATTATATTTTCGTCGGTACTTATTACTTTTACCGACAGAATTATGCCGACAAAATAAATTTATGTCGATAAAAGGAGTATTTTCAGTAGTGTCAAGTAGCGTTTTTTGAAAAACGCTACTTGAAGTAGCGCACGTTGTAAAACATGCTAACCCGAGTAGCGCTTATATACATTTTGCTAAATATTTTTTTGTATAGTTACTTTTTTAAATATTTTTTGCACAGTAGTTACTTTTTGAAAAACTTCGAATTAATTTCCTTAATACATTACCATGGTGCCTATTTTTTATTTTTTTGCAATCAACTTGAATTCATTCCTAACAATGAAGTAATAGTTCGCTTACAAAGAGCAATCCGCACTGAGTAATAAAGAAAGATCGGGTTGGGGTTTAGAAATCCAATCTGAATGACACACCTTTAACCTAACCTGGTTTGCTATTCAGTCCGCACATTTATCAGCGGTTCTCGGAGTAGCCACCCAGTTAACATCATCAATAGACTTAGCCATGATCTTAACATTAGTCGCTAAAGCATTGACCCTCCATAAAAAGGCATGACCTCTAAGGTGGTTTATTACCATCTCCGCATTCGACTCGATCGAAATGTTTCACCACCTATTCTTCATAACCAATTTTGTTGCTTCGAGTATTGTCTTGGCTTCCAATTCCTCTATGGATCCTTCCGAAACTGATCCATGTCAACCCCCACATATAGTACATGTTCGGTCCCGGGCTATGACACCTATCCCCTTGACCTGTTGACGAACATCAAGAGGCATCACAATTAACCTTTATTAAGTCGTCCTCTGGTCGTCTCCATTTTTTGATTTTGTCCTGTCTCGTTTGTCTCGCCCCTACTGTCCTCCCCGAGCTTAATTCTCCATACACCTTAAGATTCACCATCACAACCGCTGTCGGGTTCAACATTTTGTTCTCGAAAGTCAACTTACACCTAGCTTTCCAAATTGATCAACAAGTGAGCATGCACCATTCCCATCTTCTTTCCTTATCAGCCCCTCTCAGAAACGTTGTTGTCGTCCCTCTGAAAATCCAGTCAGATACAACTTGGGATTCAGCCCCTTCGGCGTCCAAGCCAACATCACCCTACCATATTGTGTGAGTCCAGCCACAACCCAAGATCAAGTGTTCTCGTGTCTCAACTTCGTCACAAGCTGGACACAGCGACGATGTTGGTAACCCTCTTCTTTCCAAGTTCGATCGGTCGACGATTGCATTCGAGCCAAAATATTACTAAAAATAAAGAAAATTTTACTCGTTCATTTTACTATAACTCATAAATTGAGAAAGTTGATCATCAATTACTATTGGTTAATTTATTTGTTTTTTAACTGATTTTCGTTGGATAATTTAATCGTTATTGCAATTGATTGAGCATCTTTCGAAATTAAACTATTCGAATTGCACAAACTGCATCAATTATATACTCTGCTTTTACTATTAAAATACTACTTGTTTTTTTTTAAATCACAATAAGAGTCATTATTAAAATAAAAATAAATAAATAGTATGAGGTACTCTTCTTTTCTTTAATATCAACCACCCAATCTATAAGTAGCCAACAATTATACACATTCAATCTTAAATGTTACAACTTTGATATATTAAAGGATCTAGACATCGTTAAATTGTTTATCTTTGAATTATTGAAATCATTAAGTTATATAATCAGAACAATATGATTGAGGCTTAGTTTAGAATTTATGAAAATAACTAATAATAAGTAGATTACTACTTGGGATATACACTAGATATTCGTGATTTTAATCGAACAATTCAGTAATTTTTGCTAAGGTTTAGGTTCCGGCTTTAATTTCAACCTTTTAAGAAGACTATTTTATTAATTTATAGCATTTCAAAGTTTCGAATTTGTGCATTTTAATACAATACAAAATTTAAGACGTATACTTAATCAACTATTTTATAACTTCGGACTCGTGAATGAATAAATTCGGTATACTTTTAAAACATCTTAAAATTCTCTCTTAAATTAATGTTTACGAACTTTAATTTACACTTGGGCTTAAAGTCTGGCCTCAACCTTTTAGGGGAGTAATTTATTTTTGGCGTTCTTAGATTTTGAACATGCACACTCTATTACTATATGTAAGTAAGAGTGTCAATTTGTGGATTGGATCGATATGTGTGTCGTGTTAGAAATCGTGTGACCCAAACATGACCCGTCTATTTAAATGAGTCAAATTTCGTAACTCAAACATGACCCGTCGGTTGGTGGGTCAACTCGCGGGCCAGACAACACAATTCCAGCATTCGGCCTCACGCAGTACTTCTTCGGATTCGTCGTCTTCACCTAAAGGTGTTACAATCGCATGCAACATCATCAAAGAGACAAGATACGACGAGGGCGACTCAAACACAGCAGCAGAACCCCGAACATTAGAGAGTTGAAATAAAAATATGGTTGGTTACCTTGAAAGCTATATAATCCTCGGTCATATTCCACATATGAAGAGAGCAAAGATCTCCTTTTTCAATTCGATTGTAATTGCAAAGAATCTAGCAACAGGAGGAACACCAGATCATAAAAAGGACAAGGATAAAGGAACGCCAAATCAGAACAATAGGGTAAATCTGCACTTCAATGGGTCACAGGTTGACCCATGTGTCAAACATTCTGACTCAAACACGAACTCATATTTTTACAGATCATTCATGGGTAGTGTAAAAATGATATGTGAGTCAAAAATTCGAACCTAAACACGACATGTGGGTGGGTCACCTTATTTTGACACTCATGTGATAGTTAAAACTTACCCACCTTATTTTATTTAAGTATTTTTTTTTAATTTTAATACGATAAGTGAAGACATTCAATATATATTAAAATAAATGGAATACCTTCACTTGAAAATTTGAACTTATAAACCAGATAATTAAAGCATACATCTCTGTTTAGTATTCAATTTTCTAATTAAGTCAAATTTGGAACCTCGAAAGAATTTTGAAAAGAGAAGACTAGCGTATAGTGAAAGGAAAGCGCTCTACAGTTTGGAGAGGAAACTGCAATTTTCGAAACTGAGATAAAAAGTGAACATATTAATAAGGATAAATAGCTTTAATATATGATAATTGCACCCATATGATTGAAAATATTATTTTGTGCACCAAAGTATTTGATTGTTATATGGTTAAATACATCAACATTAGTGTTTGGTCAAATTTTCCATTAAACATTAATCTTTACGTTAAAATGATAATTTTGTCTTTACATTCATATTTAACACAAAATCACAAATCAAATCCAAAAAATAAATTTGAGTATAAATTCGAAACACATTTTTATGTTTAAAATTAACCCAAAATAGCATTTTTAGAAATCAATCTAGAAAAATTATTTTCTGGGTAGACTTCGAACTCAAAAATATTGCTCTAGATAGATTTCAAACCAATAAGTGTTGTCCTGGGATCGAAATTGGATTGATTTCAAAATTTAATTTGCACTTGGGAATTGATTTAGCGAATTGATTTAGAGTTGAAAATGAATAGGAGAACAAAATTGTTGTTTTGATGAATTTAACAAAAAAAATTAATGAAATACTAATTATGATGCATATAACAATCCTCTAAAACAATACTCTAAAATATTATAAATAATGCATTTGTTAACATGCTCAGACATCTAGTATATTAAAACTATTTATCCTATTAACAATAATAATGTCCTGACATGTATATAAATATGTCACAATAGACAATAACGATGATAGTCGCAACTCACAACTTAGAGGTTCACAGCACAATAATTGATGCTTATTATAAAAGAGTATTATTATAATTATATAGTGGATCTAAAAATGAAACGATAAGTATGTCACTAGTAGATTTTTTTTTTATTTTGTTTTATGTCACTAGTAGATAGACTTAAAAGACTGCCACTTGTCATCAACTTTGTCATCCTTATCCCCGCATTCAAATTTGTAAATCAAATATATATATTTAATTAATACTTTAATTTTTTATAAAACTGCACGGAGTGATAATTATTTTAATATGAAAAAAAAAACATATTTAATGATACCGTTTTTGTTGAATATATATGATAAATTATTTGTTTATAAATTATCATAATATAGTAAAATAGTTTAAAGTTTTATTTTTTAATTAGAGGTTTTAGATTCGAATGCTGAAAATATAAAGATATTTATGATTAGTATCTTACTATTTACGTGTTTACCACGATACGAATGAAAATTAATATGGAGAAAATATATCAAAAATATTGTCTCGTAACCCTCTAAAACATTTTGCGATGAAAAACAACAACTTTTTTTCTATACATAATTGGTTAAAGAATCTTTATCTCTATTTATACAGATATATATGTACGTGATAATAAAATGATTATAATAAATTTTAAAATAAACAGATACATTCATTCAGCTTCATGTTAGAAGTTTTTTTTTAATGGTTTTTGAATCGTCTGCCGACTGTCCCTTGAAGTATTTAATTAAGATTTACGTGGAGTAATTATATATTTTGCTATCTAAATGAAAATTTTAAAAATAAATTAGTTAACTTTATACAAAATTTATAATTACTAGCTTCGTTTAAGTTACTGATAAATGACGATAAAAACTCACTTTTTTATTATCTTACTTTATTTTTTTAATTAATTATTAGTTAAATTTTTAATTGGTAGTTGAATTGTGTGAAAAATTACACCTTACTAATTGCTCTTTTAGGAAATTATCAATTTATTAGCTATCCATCTTTGTATGATTTGTTTTTAAATATACCTTAAAATAAAAGGCAAATATCAAAATATCCTCAACTTTGAAAAACAAATATCAATTTATACTTACCCGCAAATCTCATTTGCGGGTGGTACACTGGAAAAGCTTATCTGCGAATGATATTTACAGATAGGCCTAAAAAGTATCATCCGCGAATGTCATTCACAAGTATAAATTCTACCGCGAATACCATTCGCGGGTACAACGTCCGTTTTATATATAATTTTTGCTTCAATTACAAATGTCAGTCGCGACTGAAACAAACAATGCAACACAACATTTAACATTATATAGTCGTGTTATTCGCGACTGAAGCAAACAATGCAACACAACATTTATATATATAAACATTAATATGACGATGTGAATTATTTGCTTAAGCAGTCGCGAATGTCATTCGCGACTGACACAAAAGTTAATAACAGTCGTTCTACCCGTGAATGGTATTCGCAAGTATGCCTTTTAAGTGTAATAGGGTAGATATACATTGGTATTTCTTTAAATATGAGAATATTTCGGCATTTGCTTTTATTTTGAGGTATATTGTGGAAAAAATCTCTTTGTATCACTATTTTAGTGATAAATTAATTAGACAAAGTTAGCAAATTATAATATAAAAAACAGTTAGCAATTTATTAAAAAAATCAACTAATAAAATATTTAGATCAGTAAAATTTAACTAACAAATAAATAATTAACTTATTTATATATCATGGTTAAATATTGTAATGTGAGGTCGATACATTATACTCTTTAGTAATGAATTACTAGTATCATCATATCTAAAAAGGTTTATATGCATTTAACACAAATATATTTTGGAAAAAAAAAACTACGTCTATCTTTTAAAAAAACAATTTTTTAAATTGGTTCGAAATGCTTTATATATATTTTGTTTTGTTGCAATTCGATCAAACCGGTTCATATTGTCTTCATCCAAACTGATTTTCTTGCCCACCCTTACATAAATGCTCTCAAAGTATATCGTGACATCAACTTTCTTTATATGCTTACTCGAATAATTAAAAAATACTTCATTTTGATATTGATTTAACTCTAAATAGATATAGTTTATACTTTATTGCCGTGAGCCCGTGACTAAAAAGGAAATATAATATATATTTATTAATAATATTTGTTTTAAATCATAATATTAAAAGCCTGGTGGATTGGGGGCGGCTCGGAATCTTTTTGAAAATAATATTACATCCTTGTATCTTTGTCCCTCTAGTTGTCAACTTGTCATGTCAGTCAACTTAAGTCCTCTCTCCTTTGTCTGTTATAAATAGTGTGTCATTTTGCATATCAATTCCATCTCCATTGAGGCATTGACATCTTCCTTCCTTCCTTCTTATGGCGCTCAATGTCTTCCAACTCCTTTGCTTCTTCCACACTGTAAGTCAGTAGTTTGGTTGATGCACCGTTGTTTGATATCTTACCCACGTTATTAATAATTTTGATTCTCTTTTATTAGTAAATACATGATACATACACATATATTAAACTAATTAAATAAAGTTTAAGTTTAGTGTAAAATAAATAAAAAAATAGATTTATACATTAACAATCTAATTTATACAAAGTTGCAATTTGCTACTTACTATTAAATTGTAACAGAAAATTGCAGTTTATTTGTTATCTTACTCTATTTTTTGTGCAACATGCTACCTAAATTTATGAGGAATTCACAATTTGCTAACTGAATTTTGCGGGTATCGACAATTTGCTAGTTGAATATTTTTTTTAAATTTACTAGTTGACACATGATGAACATATCCATATCCGTGTCTCTGTCAATATTTAATAACAAATTGAATTGACTTAACAAATTGTAACTTTATATAAAATTAACTATTAATTTATTGGAAACAAATTAACTAACAAATTGTTCATACCCACTAAGTTTATTTAGCAAAAGTGGTAATTAACCCTAATGTCAATGGTCCTTTTACAGATCGGATCACCAATAATATGACAGACCAAAATTTCATCTTTCACTTTTTCATATATATATATACTGCAGATTTTTTGGATAACAAGTGGCAGCGTAGATCTAGCACCTGAGCTCTACTGGAGGTCTGAACTGCCCAACCTTCCAGTCCCTAAAGTCATCAAAGACCTTCTTCCAAGTCAGTAGTAACCCTAGAATAAATTCCATATAATATATATACATCAATGTATTTGAAGTGTTCAACGTCCTGCCTGAATCACTCTTTTTTATCTGTATTTGATGCAGATTCGACAGAATATAACGCAAACTTTGAGATCAACGGAAGGCCGATCAAGGATCATGTTTGGGGAGGTTATACTGAAGGATGGAAAAAGGGTCTTGATGCTGCTAGCCTTCACCAGAATCCAGACTTTTTCTTCTTCTTTGAACATGACTTAAGGAAGGGAAAACATATGACCTTGGACTTAAAAGATTCCTACATCGACCGATTCTTGCCTCGTGAAGTTGCCCAATCAATACCCTTTTCAACGAATCAATTCTACCAAATCCTTACCCGATTTTCTCTGACTCCTGATTCGCAAGAAGCCAAGGTATTGAAGAAAACCCTAGAGAGATGTGAAATGCATGATCATGTTGGGGAGGATATGATTTGTGCAACCTCGTTAGAAGCAATGGTGGATTTCGTCAAAACCCAGATTGGAAACGAAGTGGAGATCTTATCCAACAAAAAGGTGAAAGGACAGTATGGAGTGCAAGATTATACAGTTGCAGGAGAAGTGATGATGATGTTGAGTTCCAATGAAGGAAAAGCGAGGATGATGTTGCGTTTGAACGAAGAAGAAAACCTTAAAAGTATGGTGACATGTCACAAGATGAACTATGCATATGCTGTATTCAAATGCCATAAGACAAAGAATACTAGGGTTTATGCTGTGCCACTAGTTGGAGAAGATGGAGCTGATGTAGAAGCAGTAGCAATTTGTCATACAGATACTTCGAAATGGAACCCTAGGCATTTTGCATTCCTAGCGCTTGGTGTTAAACGGGGGACTGTACCAATATGCCATTTCCTCCCTGAGGATGATGTGATTTGGTTCAACTGAATGGAGGATGTCAAGCTAAATTGCAGCCAAGATCATGTAAAATATCATGTATTGTAATGAATAAAATGTATGCTTTTCTTTGTGTTTTGCTTGGAACGATCTTGTCTTATAACATGTCTAAGAAAGTTAATTTGCAACCACATTCAATTGAAAACATCAAAGAGAAGATACTGAAGAATGATTGTCGATTTGGAATACAATCACTCAAAATGGTTAGTGAGGAAGAAGAAGAGGCACGAGCCATGGTGGTAAACTATGCATATGCTGTATTATACTGCCACAAGATGGAGAGGAGGGAACAATAGTAACGGAAGTGACGATCTGCCATGTTGAAACTTCGAAATGGAGCCCCTTTGCATTCTGAGCACAACTCGATCTGGTTTAGTCGTGAGACCGAAACTTTCAATCTTTCGGCTTCAATCTTAAGATTGAGATAGAGACCGATAAGATTAGATGGTATGATCTTGATCTTTTCGTACCTCACCCTTTCAAGGCAAAATGAAGGATAAGATGAGAGACGTCAAGTGTAAATGGATCAATCGAACCCTTAAGTTTTGTGACTAATCTTGAGAAATTTGTCTCGAATGATTGCTATCATTAGTGTTTCACATAAATCGAGAAAAAACGGATCTTGAATGTAAAGGTTGCCCTAAAAATCTTGAAGTAGAACTCGAAGTACTTCTCTATATTGAGTTTGATATCTTTTAAACTTTAGTGGTCCATTAGGACTCTATGTTTTTAAACATGATTAGTTCATGTTTGATATAGCTTAGTCACTATGGAGCTAAGTTCATTAGTGAAATATAGAGGTGTCAGTTCGGGTTAATCCGCTGGGTTTGACCCGACCCGCCGCGCTGTGTGGGTCAGATTTTATGACCCGAACCCGACTTGGCGGGTCGACCCGTCTGACCCGCCGTGGAGAAACAGCTGATCTTCATTCTGCATGGATATATAAATGTTTCCATGCATGCATGTTCGTAAGTGCGGTGTTATCTTCCATAGGATATACAAAAAGTAATCATTTCATCACCTGCATTATATAATATAATATATAAAATGTAATTAATTATAAACAAGTACTATTCCGACATGATTCTTGATCATGGCTTTTATAGTAAAGAAATACGCAAAATTAACCGACGTATATTATTATCTACAAAACATATGCGTACTTAGTATGTTAGAAAAAACAATCAAGAATAAAATGCTACCTCATAGGCTCATATAAATAAATAGAAAATCAACCCACGAAGAGAGAAATCATGTGAAGATAAATTATAAAAAAGTTTTTCTCAAAATCGTTAGATTTGATCAAACTATTATAAAGTATCCATCCATTTAAAACTTAATAATATATCCATACTGAAAGGACAAAAAAAAACATAAATTTTGTTGATGGTTCATATAATTAATGTGAATGGGAAATCAGAATGATTTATTTTATTTGTATTGTCTCGTGACATTTTTTTTTTTTTGATAATTATGGATTAAAATAACTGCAATAGGTGACAATTAATCACCCAAGTTCAAATACACAAACAAAATTAACTAACTTTAACAATTCGCGGAACAGAAAAACCCACAGCGTCTTTCCGGAGCGCGGTACATTGGGTCATGCATTTGAGGTTTAGGTTTAGTGTTATTTTCTACCACGGGTTGGGTTCGAGCCATACGTGTTAACCCAGACCCGACCCGTCTCTTATGGCGGGTCAAACGGGTCAACCCGAAAATGACATGTCATGCATATTTTATGACTCGAATCTGAATCCGGGTCGATTCCAGGTCATTTTCGGGTCGGATCATATTTTTTCAAGTATATTGAAATATCCATAAGATCTTACCGCATAAAAATGTTTATCACATAGTACGTGATGGGAAGTTACAGAGTTCAACAAAAAGTGAGACCTAATTGATGTTTAAAAAACAAATAATAATATATTCTTGAAATTAAGATTTTGAGAGAGATTGCTTGAGAAAATAAGCTCTTAAGTGGTTAATTATATGATCTCCTTGTTAAAACCTCCTATATTTAAAAATCAAGATATAATGCGTCAAGTGTCTTAAAAATGAGCTAAGCCGGGAGTTATATGCATCGTGTCGTGCCTAGACCAAATTGTGTATATGACTTGATTTGATCCAATGATCAAGGATCTCATAATGAATCGTTGTTGAAGCATTTGTGTATATGCGTATGATAGAATATAGTGGATTGTTCCTAGTGGTAGTTAAGACTTTTCGAGATAAGGTTTCTTACTAAAGATGTTCATTTGATAAAATAGTGAAAGCTTCATCATAAACGATTAAAGTTAAGCAAGTAACTCTCATGCCAAGAATTGAAATTTAGTTTTCTCTAACAGGTTCCTACATGTATTACAGATGATGCACATTATTGATCCAATGTTAGTCTACTGATAATTGTATTTTAGTTTCTTCCTAAGAGGATCCAATTGATGATATAACATTAAAAATAGCAATATACCAATGCATAAGACATGGTGTCATGCAAGAAAGTGAATGTGAATTGGTGATCGCCAAAAAATGAATAAACATATAAGTTCGTGAAAACCCTTATGAAAGAATGCATTCATTTGCCATTTTGTAGTAATGGAGCAAATAGTAACATTTCATAAACCTATGAGTTTGATCACATCACAATATTCACCTTCTATCAATGAGTTGATTGGAATACAGACATGTTTATCATGATTGTTTAGTGCATTCAAAACTCAAATTTTGAAATGTATGTCAACTAAACTTACGGTTATCTCCCTCACATGAGTAACCATTAGGGTCGGTAATGGTGCGGTGAAAAATAAAAAATCATGGTTATAACCGTCATTTTTTTATATGGTTAACCGTACCATTATGGTGTGGTGCGATTATGGTGATGAATTTTCAAGCCGTAATGGTTATGGATACGGTTATAGTATTTTAGTCATACTCATGGTTATTATATAAATATAATAATAACTTAATATTAATATATTAGTAAATACTAATAATAGAAGTATGATTTTCACTTTTAGATTTCACGAATCCATAATTTCAAAGTGAAATGTAATTGAATTATGTTAATGTTAAATGATAATAGTGTTAATTTTAAATTATGCTAATGTTGAATGATATTAGTGTTGAATATTTTTATTGTTTGTGACATAACTTTATGTATTTATTTAGATAACATTCATGATATTCTATTACACTTCACATTTGGTAATAAATATGGTTATACGATTAAAACAGTGGTTAATAATCACAGTTATAGATATGGTTATGGTATTGGAAATTGTATCCGTAGTAGTTATGGTATTCAATTTAAAAATATGGTATGATTATTGTATTTGTCATACCCGTACCAAACTTTAACCATCACCATCCCTATTAACCATCTTTACATCTTACTAATGTTGCATCTATGTGACGAATGAAGTTGAGATAGGATTTCGAACCGAAAATCATCAAGTGGATGATTTGAGAGCTCACTGCTTGAATTAATAAGTTGTTGACATGAAGTCATCGGTAATTCAATGGAATTTATTTCCAAGTAGTTTAATTTTGAGTGGTATGTGAGTTAATGGACTCTAATTTAGATGCATGTGGTATATAGATAAACATCTGCAGGACACCGTCTTTATGACAAATGACATACACTCTATGAGAAAAGGAGAAGGGTGTTGTGGCACACATTTCATATTGCGTGTGGTATTTAACTGACCACATGTTTGAACAAGCACGATATCAACTTGTTATGATGTGAGACCCAAGGATTCTTAATAAGTTCCAAATTGTGTGCCCACATAACTCTGATTAAAGACTTGAGACGTGACACGATGTTCACTAGCTTAGCATGTTACCAAATGATCATGTATTTTGAATGGAACATGTCTACAAAAGTGAGACGGGTTGATGTTGAAGGAATCACGAGAATAGAAAGATTGTCAACGAAATATCTAAGAATAGTGCTCACCGGTTAATAACTCATAATTTATTATCGTGATTGTGACAAGGTATAACTAATGAACTTTTATAAGGTTTTCCTACATGGCAACTGAGGGATGCTTCATTATCGTAATGTACCTCCTGACCAACATCGTTGTCGTGACTCTGAATAATGGTGACATCACACGCTTTTGCCATCGCACGTCGTTATACCAAACAAGTAAGTGTAGTTTTGGCATTACGTGGTTTGTTGTACTAACGTGCATATTTCTTGTGTATGTACTATGAATTCCAACAATGTTGGTAAAAGGTAATGTACATGATTAGTCTTGAAACTCGTCGAGAGTTGGTACTAATCGGTGAGTGTTGATCCTAGCCACCACAAGTTGATCCAGACACTTGCAAAAGAGGATAAGTGGAAGAGTTCCTTCATGCCCCTCTTCAATACTTAAATGAGTAGTGTGTATATTTAGATAATATTGAATAGATGACCTACAATCATAAGTTGCGAGAACAAGGAAGAGGCAGGTACAACCGAGTATGGGAGAGTCGAGGAGTAATTAATAGGAATGTATTAATCGGTGGAAGCGGCTAGATCGCAAATTTCACACCCTACAAAATTGTCGAAGCCATCTCTTCTCAGCTTCATGCCACCACACGCATCTATTGGCTCCTCCTACAAGTCGACCATCATTGTCCTTTGCGATTACTCCACTCCCCCTAGCGTTAGAATCACAGGACAATGAGGGACGACTTGTAGGAGGAGTCAATAGACGCATGTGATGGCGTGAAGCTTGAGATGTGGAAGGCTTCAACAATTTTGGAGGGCGTAAAACTTGCAATCGAGAAAAAATGAAACTCGATGATGGTGGAGTTAGATTCAGAAATCACTATAAAACATATAGGAATGTAAGGATGGGGGCAGTGACAGATCTACAATAGAAGTAGTGAGGTCATGGGACCCCACTTGTTTTATATATACATACACAATTTTTAATATTTTTTTATTAACCATACTAAATATCAATTGAGGATCGGACCCCATAAAATAAATTGCTATTTAGCTTGATGGAATGGTGCACTCCTCGCAAACCGAAGGTGATGGGTTCGAATCCTCACGCATTTTTCTCTTCATTTTTCTCTTCATTTTACTTTTAATGAAACTTCCCTTACAAGTTACAACATAAATAGATATTTATCTACATACTACATCATCAACTCAGCTATATTTCTGTCACTCTGAAGAGTGAAGCTTCACTGTTCCAAGTAGAGAAATACGAAGCTTTTTTTTTTATTCAAAAAATACGAAGTAGCCCGTTCGTTTGGTGGAATTGGTCATTCCTTGGAAATGGATTCCGTGCGGTCCGGGCTTAGGGAATTCGGGTAAAAACCTCGGATTTCCTAAGCCCACACGGGTCGGAATCCGGAATCAGCTGCCAAATGACCGAATTGCCCTCGCCATTTTGGAGAATTTACGAGTGTGCCATCGTTCAATTTACGAGTGTGCCATCGTCACACTTCCAGCTCCTGAGCTCCCGACAGAGTTCTCCATCCGACTCGCCTGCTCTGCTCCAGCTCCTTCCATCCTCCACGACAGCTCCACGACAACTTCGGTGTCGTCGCCACTTGCCTGCTCCAGCTCGTCATCGGCGTCATCGGGCTCGAAGGTAATCGATTTAGGGAACTTCAAATGTAGACTGAGTAGAGTAGATTACTGATTTAGTTCGTTAGTTCGTTCGAAGGTAATCGTTAGTTCGTTCGAAGGTAATCGTTAGTTCGTTCAATTAGGTGTAATCGAATTCGTTCGTTTGATTTAGGGATTTACTGATTTAGTTCGTTCGTTCGAAGATAGTAGATGCATTTACAATGATTTATTGATTAGAACTGATTTACAATGATATTTACTGATTTACTGATTTCAGTTGATGAAATGAAGGATTCGAAGGAAGTAGAAGCTGTAAACAGCTTCCGCGAAGTATTGGTTGCAAGAGATCTGCTGCCATCTCGATTTGATGATTATCATACATTGCTGAGGTAGTGATTATCAAAATCTTGTTCCTTTTTTACTTTCCAGTATTTATCATACTTGCAGAGGGGTGTTGAGCTTAGGTTCTCCAGATTACTCGGAGTAATTTGCAGCTATTCATTTTATATCAGTCAAGTATAAAACTGATCCAATGAGTTTCTGTCTGAATTGATTCTATTAATTGTTCATATTTCAAGAGATGGAACTGGACATGGACATGATGGACTGGACAACAGATGGACTGCCATGATTTCGAGACTCAAGCTGAGAGGTACACTTTACTGACTTATATGCATGAATCTCCTGTTATTCTCACCAGAAATGCTATTTGGATTTTACATACATGACTATTACTATATACAAGCACAAACCAAAGCAAATTGTTAAATTATTTTTCTCAATTGATCAGCACAAAGATTTTTTTAAACGTGTTCCTCAAGATCACACCCTGGGGAAATCATTTGCTTCAAGGTACAGCCTAATGTTATTTCTGTTGCTTGACCATTCGTGCTATGTGGATTTGTAAAGTGGCCTGTAATTGATATTACAGAGGAACCTGTATGAAAGATTCAGGCGTGATCACTATTACATCCAAAATCCCATACAATGCATTTGGATTGTTATAGATAAAATAACCCATTATCAGCCCTTAAAATAACTCCTTTTACGTACACTGTGAATTTGGATTCGGTTCTATACTTTAAAAAAAAATTAAGACTGCATTGAATCAAACTGATAGACAGTTTGGCTATATGGCAAAGGGTTCAGCTAAAATGGGTCGATCACAATTGAGGTTGCCTTTCGATCATTAGATTTGAAAACAAGGCTACTTTTGCTTGTATAATCCTTCACAATGGCTCCCATTTTCAAATCAAAGACTTAAGGGCCAACCTCAATTGTGATCTACTTCATTCTAGTCACTCCCATATGCAAAAGGAAAAGACATTATTGCCTACATTATACACAAAAAAAATAACTTCCGTTTCCGTAAAAGCTTCAAAATGGTCTAATCACATTTCTCTTGCTCAACGGGAAAAATTGTGGTGTGAACAACATTTATGCATTTTTACCCCCATGCAGTTTCAAGACTGCACTTCACAAGAGCTTTAGCTGCACTTCACAAGATGGACATGAGCTACCTTCACGCCTTGCTGCAGCTGCTGCTGATTGCATTTTGGCTATTAGGAAGCATTATCAAGAAAGGAAGACTGGTGTTTGTTAAAGGAAATTATGGTCTTGCAATTTTTTGATTTGTACTTTGTATGTTTTTTTTATTCCAATGATAGTTTGTAATTTTGTATTTGAACAAATTCAATTTTATTTTTTTTGGCAAATTCGGTCCAGGACCGAGACCGGCCCGAGTCAAGAAAGACCGAAACGTTTTTAATATTTTTAAGTTTTATAATTAATTAATACAAATTATTTTTATTATATACTATACATATACAAAGAGGGGCAAATATGTCATTTTACCACATTCCATTCCTTTTCCGTACACAATTCCACCAAAGAAACAACAGAATTCCTTATTCCGTTCTATTCAATTCCACCAAAAAAACAACTTCATATTCTTAACTCCTATTCCTTATTCCCAATTCCTATTCCGTATTCCGAATTCCGTCAAACAAACGCACCGTAAAGGCAGCAGCACATCACAACCAAAAAATATGAAGCAAAGACAGGTACACCCACCCTTATCTGTTTATCTATTTTTTTTATAATTGTGTCTTTCGTTTGCTAGTTCTATTGAAATGTTGGATACCATGCTTTAATCTCTAGATCATTGTTGTTTTATTTATTTTCAAGTTCAACAATATTTATTCACATTGGTGATTGTTTAGCATTAGGTTAGAAAATGTTCTTAACTGCCTAAGCTTTTTAAGAGAAAATCAACCATTGAGAATCAATTGAGTGACAGTAACAATGTTCAAAACTTTACAAAGAAGATTCGGTTATCATATTCAGAGATTATTTTAAAATATCTTGAAGTTGATTCTGGATTAAGGAGAACGATTTATAAATATCATCCTAATGATCGAGATACAATTCGAAGAGAGTACCTACTAAAAGGGTCATGTCAACCTTGTGAACATAATTTTCCTTACAAAATGATTGGAGGCAAGAAGCGAAGATTATGTTTGTCGTGGTTTAATGAGTATAGCAACTGGTTGGAATATAGTATAAAAAAAGATGCAAGAGAATCCTTTCGCATTTTACATTCATTGTTTTGCTCATCAACTTCAACTTACAGTTATTGCTGTTGCAACAGAAGAAGACACAATTCAATCCTTTTTTGATCAAGTTCGCCAACTGATAAATATTGTGGGTAGTTCATGCAAGCGTGTTGACAAGCTTCGCAAGATGCAACTTAATAAAGTTATTGCAGAATTGGCTAGTAGAGAAATTCAAAGTGGTCATGGTTTAAATCAATAGGCTAGTTTAAAACAACCTGGAGATACTCAATGGAGCTCACATTTTTATTCATTGCAAAACTTAATTGGTATGTACTCTTCTGTTATTGGTGTACTGGAGATTATTAGAAGTGAAGCCTTGAATGAACGTCATGGTTATGAAGCAAGAGGTCTAAGAAGAATGTTGCATACATTTGAATTTATTTTCACACTTCACCTGATGAGGAAAGTATTGTCCATTACAAATGGTTTATCACAAGCATTACAGAGAAAAGATCAAGATATTGTTAATGCTATGAATTTGTTGAACCTTTCCAAGCAAAAAATTCAAATGATGCGAGATAGTGGATGAGATGCTTTATTACATCAAGTCTCATTGTTTTGTAACAAACATGAGATTGAAGTTCCAGATATAGCTGAGGTGTTTTCTGCAATAGGAAGAAGGAAAAATGAATATGAGAAACTAAGTATAGATCACTACCGAGCGAGTTTGCTCTATGTTGTTTTGGATAAACAACTTCAAGATCTTAATGATCGATTCAGTGAGACAAGTACACAAATTAAATGCTATTGTGTGTGGGCTGTTTTAGTCCATCTTAACTCATTATCCAAATGATTTTTCTGATATGGAGTTATTGGATTTAGAAGAAGAAATCGAGATGTACTTTTTTTTATATGCATGGATGTGAAAATTTGTCACAGATTAGTGGAATCAGAATGCTTGCAGAAAAACTCGTTGAAACAAAAAAAAACTTTCTTATCCATTAGTTTATCGATTGTTGAAGTTAACATTAATTTTACCAGTTTCCACTGCAACAGTTGAAAGATTTTTTCAGCCATGAGTTATGTCACTTATGTGAAGGATACTTCAACAAATCGAATGAGTGATGCATTTTGAACAATAAATTGGTCACTTACATTGAGAAAGAGGTCTCAGCCAATGTTGATAGTGAATTGATTTTACAAATATATCATAAGATAGATCTCATAAAGATCAATTGTAAAATGTATTTTTCTTTTTTCCTTACAGCATCCAAAGAGAAAAGGTATGTTTTTTTAAATATATGATAACATAATTCTTTTTTTTACAGCATCCAAAGAAATGGTATAAAAGCTAAAAAGTTCATTCACAATGGTAATTGTATGAGTGTTATATTATATTTTATGATGCATATATAATATAAGTAATATAATGTTTTTTGTTAGGTGAACATCATTTTGAGTATATTCTCTAATTTTATGTATTAATTAGTCCAATAAGATTTAATCAATATGATACTATTGTTAGTGCGATTATAAATATTAGGAACCCACTTACTTCGGTTTCTAGATCCGCCGCTCGGGAAGACGATGGATAACAATTATTATCATCGACAATATTAACCATTTATCGACGAGTCTCAACCATGCTTTTTGGAGTGAATGCATTCAAATGAGATTTCATGTAAATGTGTGCGAAATAGATTGATTATCAATTCAGAAAATGGATGCTGAGTCACAACCTCATCTTTCTTTTTTTCTTTAATTATTCAGAATCATAATTACAATACGTCCTAAATACTTGGTGTTACATTATTAATATAGTTTCCTTTTGGAAACAAAGTGACAATTTATCCTATATTGATAGATTATGAGTGTTACACGAGAGATATGTTTCAAATTTGAAGCATCACAAATTTTTTAAGGACGGTTATTTTTCCGATCGTGAATTCTGTTCTTCAGAAAATCTACAAGAATTTAAAAATCGGCCAAGAAAAAAAACACTACAGAATATTATCTATTTATCTATCTATATATTATTTTGGTTAAAATGTATGTAATTATGATAAATAAGTTTTTTTATGCATTTTTTCAATCCTAATGTCAAAATAATCAATTTTAATTAGTCTATGCCAAACATACAATTCACACCCATAAATATCATGTCTTGTAAATCACTTTAAAATCCTCAAAACATTCTCATTCTCTCTCAAGATAAATTTTAATATTTCTTCTTTTATTTCATGTGTATATTTATGATTTTATCTTAAATATATTGTATATAGTGAGTTATAAAACACATAATATTATATTTGATGGATAACAAATATGAACATATTTTTTTTTTACAATTATAAATTATATAGACTAATGAAGTATAAATTTATATTATTAAATAATATTTTTATCTAATTGCATGTCAACATTGTTTACCTTATTATAATTAATTTTTTAATATAAATTTAACATATGAATGAATAATAATAATATGAAGATAATTTTTTATTTATTTTTATATAAGTATATAAAACTAATAGAAGTCATAAAACAATAATAGTTAAGTTAAAAAAATAATAAGTATTATATGAACATTAATATATTAAATAATTGTTTTTATAGACTCAACATATTTGATAAAATAAATAAAATGTTGTTTGTAGATATTTGTACTATTATTATAATTAGTAAAAAAAATTACTATTGATTTAAACTTTTCATTAACATATTACATTACACAAATTAGAAGTGACAAAGTCACAAAAAACAACAACTTAAAATTATTAATTAATATTGTATTAATAATGGTTACTATTACTCTTTAATAGTTATTCATGTATTTTTTTATTTAGTTTTATGAATAGATAGATTTAATCTTGATTTTCTTTAACATAATTATAATATTGAAATAGATAAAATAATTTATATTATACACAAATATTAATAAGTTTTTTTTTTTTTTTTGATAATTATGGATTAAAATAAAACGCAATAGGTGACAATTAATCACCCAAGTTCAAAAAAACACAACCAAAACTAGCTAACTTTAACAATTCGTGAAACAGAAAAACCCACAGCGTCTTTCCGGAGCACGATAATAGTTTCCTTCGGAGGAGAGCTATGAATTTCAAACACATGTCGCTGTTTGAGCGCCATACCCGCCATGATATCCGCTACCGCATTCGCTTCTCGAAAAATATGTCTGAACTTCATTCTTTCGAACTGCATCAATAGCTTCCTGCAATCCGCAATGATCGGCATTAGTTTTTGATTTGACATGTTTTCATCAGAGATTACCTTATGGGCTAAGAGTGCGTCCGTCTCTAGGTGAATAGATTTTAATCCGAGTGTTTTTGCCAAAAGCAGTCCGTCTCGGATGGCCCAACATTCCGCAGTGAGACTGTTTGAGCAACCCAAATTCCTTGAGAAACCTGCAACCCAAAGACCCCTGTAGTCACGGATGACCCCACCGGCACCTGCAAAACCTTGATTTCCCTTAGCAGCTCCATCTGTGTTAATTTTAAACCAATCCTTTTCAGGAGGAACCCAACTAATATCAATGGAAATAAACTCATTAGCGATGTTAGTCTTAAGATAAACATTTTGGTGAAATTTTGCCTGACATAAAGATAAACTATAAACAGACGAAAAATCAGGTTTATCATTAAAAATAATAGAGTTCCTATTTTTCCAAATGTTCCATAGAGCATAAGGGAAAAAGAACTTCCATTCAACGCCTTGATTATTGACACCTGCTTCGTGACACCCATACTTGATCCACTCATTTAAGGGATACTGGAACGAATGCCCCAGACTTGGCGGCCCAGTGACTGAGTTCCACATCTCTTTAGCATGTTTACACCCACGCAATATGTGGTCAATGTCCTCTATCCCAGAGTAACAAATTTGGCACAGGGGGCTCAAATTACATCCTCTATGGTTCAATAGTTTACCGGTGGCTAGTCTATCTTTTAGGCACAACCAGATAAAATACTGGATTTTTGGAATAGTTTGAATCTTCCAAACCCAATCCCATTGATTAATCGTCTGGTTGTCTGTGTCATGACCTGCTAAAAGAGAGTATGCTGATGCTGTAGTGTAATTTCCCGAGTGTGTAACATTCCAAATTTGCGTGTCCGAGGAAACATTGGTCTTGTCCCCTGGAGTACCTCGAAACATGTCCACAAAATTCTTGGGGAAGTCAAAAGAAGTTCTATCTAGATTCCACTCTTCATTACGGAAGACATCTCCTACCATCAATCTGTCTTCTCCGTAGCTCAGTGGACCATAGATAGCTGCTCGAAGGGGTTGATTACCCACCCAATTATCGTGCCAAAATTTAATATCCCTACCATTTGCAACCACCCACCCTGAACCTAATTTAAGGGTGTTCATACCTTCATTAATTGCTTTCCAATTACAAGGTGTTTTATTCGAAGAAGTGAGAGAAGTACCATCCTGCTTAAATGTTCTGTTTCTAATGACCTCAGCCCAAGGAGCCGTATCCTTCTTCAATCTCCAAGCCAAATTTCCCAGGAGTGCTTTGTTTCGATACAAGGCCGATTGCAGACCAAGACCCCCTAGATTTTTCGGCTTTGTTATTTCCTCCCAATTGATCAAATGGATTTTCCTTTTCTGGTCCGTGGATCCCCAAACAAAATTTTTATTAATCCTGTCCAATTCTTTACAAACTGAACTAGGAAACATAGTACATTGCATATAGTAGGAGGGAATTGTGGACAAGACCGATTTGACCAACGTAACTCTTCCTGCCATTGATAAACACTTTGCCCTCCAACCCGGAAGTTTATTTCTAACTTTATCCAGAACAAAGTTAAAAGAGCTAACTTTCGCGTTTGACAAATCCAAAGGAAAGCCAAGGTAAGAACCAAAGTATTCGACAGTTCTAAAATGTAAACTCGTTGAGATCTGAGTTCTTTTGGTAGCAGGAACATTGTTTGAGAAAACCATGATCGACTTCCCCTGATTAACCTTTTGCCCTGAAATATCGCAAAACTCATCTAGGACCGAGTTGATACAGTTACAATTTTCAGGTGTCGCATCTCCCATTAGAATGAGGTCATCAGCAAAGAAAAGATGGGATAAGGTCAAACTACCCCTTCCCACTTTTATTCCTTTCCATTGACCTTGCATCACTTTCTCATCGATAAGAAACGCCAGATATTCCATGCATAGAATAAAGATGTACGGAGAAAGAGGAACACCTTGTCTAATGCCTCTGGACGGATAGAATTTTTCAAGTTTCCCCCCATTGAACAGAATTTCGATTGAAGATGTGGAGATACAACTCATAATCAACTTAATGACTTTGTCAGGGAATTTAAAGAAAATGAGTGTTCTTCTGATGAAATCCCACTCAATTCTATCGTAGGCTTTTTCAAGGTCAATTTTAATGATCATGCACCCCGTTTTGCCATGTTTATGCTTTGAGAAATGAAGCACTTCCCTAAGCAGAATAACATTATCCGAACCCCTTCTCCCTGGGACAAAACTAGTCTGAAAAGGAGAAATGATATCCTTCAAAACAGGTCTAATTCTATTCACCAAGATTTTTGAAATGACCTTGTAAATAGAATTGCAAAGGCTAATAGGTCTGAATTGGGAGACTGAATTAGGCTGACTACATTTAGGAATTAAGCAGATGAGCGTCTCGTTCCAACTTGTAGGGATAGACCCCCTGTTAAACACCTCACTGATAGCCTCATTCAGAGAGCTACCCGTACAGTTCCAAAGCTTTTGAAAGAAAACCGGGTGAAGGCCATCCGGCCCCGGAGCTTTAAACGGTTTAAGATCCCAAGTGGCTTTCCTAATTTCTTCAAAGGTGATAAAACTGTTTAGGCGACGGATTTGATTAGCAGAAAGAGCAGTTCTCCAAAAATCAGGCTGATCAACCACCATAGGTGAGGAAACCTTTGAAGTTGTGAAGAGCTTTGAGAAGAATTTTTGGAATTCCTCTTGAATAAGTCCCTCATCAAAGATCCAATTTCCGATTAAGTCTTTAATTGCCAAGATCTTATTTCTTCTTCTTTTAACAAGAGTAGAAATGTGATAGAATTTGGTGTTTCTATCCCCGTCTCTGATCCACTTTGTGCGCGACTTTGCAGCCCAAAGTTTTTCTTCCTGGTCCAGAATCTCAGACAGCTCTGACTGAAGATTCTTTTCCAGAGTGACAATAAACTCATTAGGAGAGTTAGCAATACACTTTTGAGCTCCTGAGATCCTTCGAAGAATTTTTTCTTTCCTCTGAAACACATTTCCAAAGGTTTCTTTATTCCAGGCTCTGGCTTTATCAGGGAAATGATTAATGGCAGGAGTGATCCTATTACTAAATTCACTCCAAGTATTCTTAACCAATAGTTCAAAACTAGGGTGATCAAGCCACATAGGTTCCATCCTAAACGGTCTAATAACCCTGATATCACCGTCTCCACCCGAATTTATAAGAAGCGGGCAATGGTCAGAGTGAGTTCTCGTAAGATGAGTAACAGATGCATTGGGGAATCTAACTTTCCAATCAATGTTCGCCATCATCCTATCAAGTCTCTGCTGGATTAATCTATCAGAATCCCACATATTGATCCAAGTAAACTTCGGCCCCCTAAAGCCTAGGTCAATCAAATTACAATCACTGATCATATCATTAAAGAGAGACACCCTATTCATGCAAACTCTATTACCCCCCAATTTTTCAGCACTATTTGTGACATCATTAAAATCACCAACAACAAGCCAAGGACCAGATAAAGTAGAAGCAACCGATTTAAGATTATCCCACAGCAGCAATCTTTCATTTAAATTGGGGCTAGCATAAATAGCAGACATGAACCAAGACAGGTTAGAAGGGATAACCTGGATCTTGAAATGTAATTCCTGCTCAGTAGCCGCCAATTTCGAAATAGTTGTCTCGTAATCATTCCAGAGCACAAGAATTCCTCCCTTAAACCCTCTTGCTTCCACCCCTAGAAATTTGTTGAACGGTAGTTTTCCTGCTTGGTCAACCATCTTTTGGCCACTGAGCCTAGTGTCAATTAAAATCAACACTGTAGGTTTATGAATATGGATGAGCTGCTTAACCGCCTTGACAGCTGCAGGATTACCAAATCCTCTAACATTCCACATGATGGATCTCATGTGAGTTTTTTCAGGGACCATATTAATAGAAAGATGTACTTGATTCATAAATAATATACTATAAATACCAAACCAATTACATAGAACTACTAAGTAGTTAAATTGTTTCTCTCATTATGATCATAATCATGACTAATAAAAGAAAATTTCGAGGTGTTATCGGTTGAGTTTAGCTCTTCCTTGATAGTTTTAAGCTTTATAGGCCAATTCCCCGCCTCAACATTCTGGTCCAGCCCTCCAGTCCGGATTTGTCCTTCAGCCAGCCCACCACTTCGGCCCAAAAGATTAGGCGTTGTAATCAGCCCACCTTCCCTATTCATACGATCCAGCCTCAACATGTTGTCCAACCCACCAATTGCTTCATCATGCAGAGGCCGGCCCACCTTCGGTTCATTGCCTTGAGCCCGGCCCACCTTCGGTTTAATGCCTTCAGTCGCGCCAGCATTAAGAAGCTGCACATCCTCTTCGCCACCTGCTACTCCATTCTTTATTCTTTGTCCCATGCACTTCCTTTGACCAATGCAAGACAGACTTTCCACCTCAGCCAACATGTGGTATTCTCCCTCTTCAAGATTGTTTAATGCCGCATCTCCACCACCTTCTTTGATTAATGTATCCACCTCAGCAGACATTGTGAAGTGGCTATCCTCCCCGACAGCACTGGTTCCCTCGGACATTGTGAAGTGGACATCCTCCCCGACGCATGGCCGACAGTCAGACACATGGGTTTGTGCCAGCTCTTCCGCACTAAGAACTGTCGCCCCTCTACCTTCATTAAACAAACAATTATCCTCCCTTGCCGATGCGTTGTTATCCGCACTAAGAGCTCCTTTAACAGATGTCTTCTTGTTCCCTTGCTTTATTCCCTTCCCACTAAGAGCTGCATGCGTTGTTATCTCCTTCAGGCGTGGCCGAGTCTCTACTTCGACAATTTGTGCTTGATTACCTTCCTTCGCCACTTTGTTTATGATACTTTGTTTATTCCCTTCCTTTGCCACACCGCTCCCTCGAGCCAAGCCCCTAGTGAGGTCTCCACCTCGAGCCATGCCGCTCGACTGGTCGCCACTCACGTCGGTCGGTCCGCCACCGTGGCCCACATGTGCGATATTGCCGTTGTGTCTCCACCCATTGCCCGTCTCGATCCTTTCCTCTTCCCGACCAGATTCCGACGAGCTCTTCTTTCCGGTAGGTCTTCCAGTGGTTGCCTTGTCGATGGCATGACTCCCGTCGGTTGATGAAGGTAGGTTTCCGATGAGTTCATCAGTCTTCTTCTGGTTGCCCGTACGATCGTGCGGTAGTAGGATATCAATTTTTTTGTGGGTGTGTGGCTCAGAAATAGGTTTTGATTGATTCTCCCGCCATAGTCTAGCCGATTCCGATGCCAGAGATTTTTTCCGGCGAGTAACCAACATCCAAGGTCCCCGTTCTCCATTTTGATTTTCTGTGCTAGAAACTGGAAGTTTAGTCGCGGCAAAAGTGATTTCATTTGAGTTTTGATCTTCCGAGCTTGGAATTGCTTGAGTGACCTGATTACATAGATCTTTTGTATGCCCCACCATGCCACACGTGAAACAAATTGATTGAATTCCTTCATAACATATTTTTGGTAGATATCCATCAATGTCAATTGACGACGGTAGAGGTTTGCTCAAATCCAGCTGAATACAAAGTCGTGCAAATTTGCCTCTTTCCGCGTTTATAGTAAAACTATCAATTCTCAACAGAGGTCCTATTGTATTTCCAATACCATGTAGAATTATAGGGTCAAAATATTCCATTGGTAAGCTGGGCAACCTAATCCAAACCGCCACTTTAGAAACATTGGTTCTTTCCGGGTTGAATTTGGGCTCCCAAATTCGTATAGATAAGAATTGTCCATTGATGAACCAAGGTCCATCTCTGAAAACCCTATCCATGTCCCCCAAGCAGGTAAATTTGATTAGATAAAAACCTTCCCCGAGTAATATGCATGACATTTCCCCTTCCGGTTTCCAGAGATTTCGAATTTTCAGCACCATGAGGTGATACGGTATGCTCCTTCCTATTATTTTAACGATAATAGATTGCTCGTACCTTTTTTGTATCCTTTCTTTCTCATCTCTGGATATGGTATATGCAAGTTTTCCATCCGAGTTCTCTACATCTTGGCCTCTTGGGGGAGAAGAATCCGACGAATTCGAACATTCTCGATAGAATGCATTTTTGTATGCTCCTGGAACAACCCCCGTGAGTTTTTCCTTGTAGGAGGTGGAACTTGTAGCTGTGTTTGGTGCAATTTCTCCCATGACTGCCAGATTCTGCAACTGATTTTCCTTGAGTTTGGTATTGCTATTCAAGAGTTCTGCAGTCTCAACTGCTGTAAGGGAATGTGTTGGATTTGAGAGCATTTGATCAGTATATGTGGAAGTTACTTTTTAAAATTATCTCACCTTGTCTTAATCAACTTGCTCCCACAAATTATCTCACCTTTTTTGTGATATAATTATGTATTAAATATTAATAAGGTTAGCATTATTTATAAATATACTTAATTTTTTTTTTTTTGTATATTATCTGGAACATTATAATTTAAAATTTTAATAAATAAACTATATATATTCATTTAATATAAAAAATAGTTCTCGCGAAATGGAAAGAAGTCCAATGACACAAACAAGAAATGACATACCGGTATACCAGAATGAAATTGTATGATACTGACAGATATTTGGAAAACCTAGCCCTGTAGGAAGATGAGTACGTGCTTAAGGAACAATATCCACGATATACTACGTATGATCCAGAAGATATAAATGAGATACGCCGGGAGACGGAAGAAGATGGAGGACGATATGAGTATATAAGTAACTTACGTATAAGTTTCTTAGTATATATATATATATATATTTTTGTCATGATCTAGTATATATATATTCACTATTCAGGCAAGCTTAAGCGGCGTGAACTTCCCAAGAGAGACCCCTAACGACGCCGTATCTCCTAAAAAAATGTGACCGTTGCTTGTTTTTGTTTTTTCGTGTTCCCCAACAAAACCATACCAAACCAAAAAGGCAAAAAGCGAGTCCATTATTTTTCACTGCTCTCCACATGGTGTCCAGAACCCCACCACTACCATCTCTGCTCTCTGCACAATACTCTTGTCTCTACTCTATCTCTCCTCAGACCTATCACTGGGATCAACAACACTTTACTAGTTGCCTGCCCGAGCAATCAACCCAGAAATGTGAAGAATCAACCGCTTATGGTTCAATTCTAGTTAAATCCAGTAACACACACAGAAGGAAGTGAAATGGGTTGTGCACAATCGAAGGTGGACAATGAAGACGCGGTGTTGCGCTGCAAGGAGCGGCGGAGGTTGATGAAGGAGGCGGTCACCGCGCGAAACGCGTTCGCGGCGGGCCACATGGGTTACGCAGTGTGTCTGAAGAACACGGGAGCGGCGTTGAGCGACTACGGGCATGGTGAGACCGAAGAGAATTACCAAAACGGTATCCACGTGCCGATAGACAGCCACTCTGCTAAGCCGCCGCCTCCACCTCCGCCGATGGACTCCCTTCCACCACCGCCGCCGCCGCTGCCGAACTTCTCACCGAGCCCGCTTAAGAGAGCTACGAGTATGCCTGAGTTCGCCGGCAGAGGGAAGCCCGGCATGGAACTGGGTCCGGGGTCGGATACCATAGCAGAGGAGAGGGAAGAGGAGGATGAAGATGCAGAAGGAGGGGAGGTGCTGCATCTGCGCCGCGCTCGGAGCCCTAAGAGGCGGCCAGATCTTGAGAATGGGTCTGCTCGAGCTGAGGTAGCGCCACCACGGACGCTGGATGCTACTCCAGTGCCTCCCATGCCGGAGTCAAAGGGCATGGCCTGGGACTACTTCTTCATGGTCGAGAGCATGCCTGGCCCGAGTCTAGGTGGCGTGGAGGAAGAAGACGAGGAGGAAGACGATGATGAAGATGGAGAGGATATGCATCAGGAGCCAAGTAATGCCTCTAAAAAGGTAGTGTTTGCAGACATGGGTAAAGAAAATGGAGTTGGCAGCAATGGGGAAGAGATGGAGCCGAGAACACCAGAGAAGATGGTAGTGGACCGAGCTGAGAGAGTTCACATCGAGCACTCGAATACTGCTCCTGCAGACATCAGGAGAGTGATGGAGGCAGTGGGTACTGGTCCTAGTGTTAGCTTGATGAAGGTGTTGGCTGAAATCGATGAATATTTCTTGAAAGCTTCTGAGAGTGCCCACAAGGTCTCCACTCGGCTTCACTACCAGTCGAATTTTGCTGATAAACGAGGTAATTCAATTACCTTACTGCTGATTTCGTAATGTATATGCTGTTTTAGATGTTTGATGCTGCATAAATTAGATGCCTAGAAAAGCTCCATTTTTTAATGTTGAGAAAAAATTTCATTTTTTTATCACAAGATGGAGATACGATATATATGTTAATCTTTAGATGTTTGATGAATTAAGATCGTTGGAGTAGAAAAATTCAGTTTTTCTTTATATTGGGATTGAGGTTTTAGATCCTTTTACATTCACTTTTTTATTGAAGCCTCTTCAATTATTCTGAAGGGTCAATAACATTTCCTAAAGGGTACTGCTTTTCCAATTAAAATGGTGTGTATTGCTTTATGGTTATTGAATAGTGGTTTATATGGGTAGAATGGGAAATTCAAGTGATGTATATTGATAGCTGTTGTAGGCCTAATGTTCTGTGGAGATTGTGATAGTTGGATGCACTATGTTGTTTTATTAGATGTGTCAGAGATCTGGGAACAAGTTGTAATAATTCCTCGCAGAATTTTAATGCCTCTGATTCCAACCCATCTTTGCTAGCTAGAATGGCACCAATTTTAATGATTTTTTTTATTGAATGGTAAAAAAGGATTGATGATAGCAAAAAAATCAGAAACTCAAGATCTTCATCTATGAGAAAATCTCACGGTGACATGCTATGTAAATACAACCAACTTGTTGAGTATTCAGTAACTCTCATTCATTTGTGTTTCTTTATATTGATGTCATCTAGTAATTCATGAGCCCCACAGTTAAGTCCAGTTGGTCCTGCATTATTCAATATTCAATGTAGATCATAAGTGTGGCCACAAATCAAAAAATGTAGGTCTTAAGGTGGTCCTAGTAAGTCCTCATTTGGGTTTGAAACTTTTAATGCATTTATTTAAAATGCCTTTGTACCTTTATCCCTTTGTATCTTATGGTTCTTCTAGCAGAAAACTTATTCATACTATGTCCTTTTGTGCAGTTAACATCGATCACTCAGCTAGAGTCATGCAAGTAATTACTTGGAATAAATCATTCCGAGGCGTTCCTACTGGTGATGTCGGTAAAGACGACCCCAATTCTGATGATTCTGAAACACATGCCACTGTTTTGGATAAGCTGTTGGCTTGGGAAAAAAAGCTTTATGATGAAGTCAAGGTACACATTCTGGTGTTTTCAATTGGAGAGTTAAAACTAGGGCTGGTAATTGTGCGGTGAAAAACTCTTAACCATGGTTATAATCGTTACTGTTTAATATGGTTAACCGTACCATTATGGTGCAGTGCGGTTATGGTGATGAATTTTCTAACACATAATGGTTATGGTTATGGTATTTGAGTTATACCCATGGTTATAACCATGATTATTATATAAATATAATATTTATTTATTATTAATAAATTAATTTATATAATATACTAAATATAAATTATATAATTGAAAATTTGAAATTGTTGAAGATTTAAGGCGCTAAAGTCCAACGATGGTAATATAGATTGATGTATTTTTTAAAATAAAATTTTCGATATTTTATTATATTACATGTGGAATGAATATGACTATACGTTTAAAACCATGGTTAATAACCACGGTTATTTTAATGGTTATGGTATTGAAAATTATACCCATAATGGTTATGGTTATGGTATGTGGTTTAAAAATATTGTATGGTTATGGTATTTTGTCATATCCTGACCATCGACATCCCTGGTTAAAACTTTGTTTCAAATATATCGAAACTAATAAATAAATCTTAATTTTCGCAGCAAGGTGAGCTGATGAAGCTCGAGTATCAGAGAAAGGTGACCTTACTGAACAAACAGAAGAAAGGAGGTGCAAGTAATGAGTCATTGGAGAAAACAAAAGCAGCTGTGAGTCATTTGCACACAAGATATATAGTCGACATGCAGTCAATGGATTCCACTGCATCAGAAATAAATAGCATCCGTGATGATGAGCTCTACCCACGGCTTGTTTCCCTTGTTGTTGGGTAAGTAGGTCTTTTTCCTATGCTCATGATCAAAATGAAGCCATCTTAGGAAGATATATTATCTTTTACATTGTAGTGATATCTTAAGTGATACAGTTTAGATCCTCTCTATTTGGCTTCAAGTAGATTTGAACCATTTCACGGCCGGGACTTAATTCCCGACCGGATAAATAATGGATAAAATTCTGCCACCTCATTCAAAATATAGAAAAAGATTAATGACTAAATTCCATACCAAACTTTGGAAGAATTGCAAAAGCATACTTAAAACACATTTTTGACAAATAACAAACCAAACCTCAACGGATTTTACAAACACACCAACTTTGTTTTTTCCTTCAAATAGGATGCATTTTGTTAAAAAAGTCAGAAATATTTAGAAAGAACAGGAAAAACAAGAAATTATCCTCAATTCTTCATTTTTTTAGTCTATGTTGTTTTCATGATATTTTTCTTTGTATCTTTAGATTCTTTAAATAAAATGATATTTGTGTCTTTTTTAACAAATGTTAATTACCTCAACAGTTACTTATCTTTAACCTGTGTGATTAAAAAGTTACTAATCTTTTTTTGCGTGACTGAACTGTTATTTAAGTTTGAGGATGTGACTGAACGGTTATTCCATTAAGTTTCCGTCACATATTTCCGTCTGACTGTCACGTCCAAGTCACGTGACCTAATTTAAAGACGATTCTACCCCCTTTTATGTTTATGGATTATGATGTATTAACGGTTAGGTAACAAAATGTCCAAACTAAAGTAACCGTTTAATAACATTTAAAAGAAGATATAACGTCATTTAACAACAGAGGTGATTTGGTAATTATTGCTTAAACAGAATTCTCTACCCAAAAAGGATGATGAAGTGCCATAACCTTTTTTGTTGATGATGCCCATGATTAAAGTCTTATTACAAATGTATGTTAACCAAAATTTATTATTTTTAGAATGTCGGAGATGTGGGAAAGCATGTACACTCATCACAACAACCAACTGAAGCTCGTGAGTGATCTCAAGGCCCTTGACATCGCCCATGCCTCCAAGGAGACAACCAAGCACCACCATGACCAAACCATCCAACTCCAGAAGGTCATCAACGAATGGCAGTACCAATTCGAGAAGGTCGTTACCCATAAAAAGCAATACGTTCAAGCTCTACACAGTTGGTTGAAATTGAACCTTATCCCCATCGAGAGCAACTTAAAGGAGAAAATCTCGTCACCTCCGCGGGCTGCGAACCCGCCTATTCAGGCACTGGTCCAGTCATGGCACGATTACTTGGAGAAGTTCCCTGATGAGATTGCCAGGTCTGCGATCACATCGTTCTCTGCTGTGATCGAGACGATTAAGTTGCATCAGGAGGAAGAGATGAAGCTGAAAGAGAGGTGCGAGGAGACTAGGAAGGAATTATTAAGGAAGAATCAGGCGTTTGAGGATTGGTACCAGAAACACTTGCAGAGGAAAGGCCCCTCCATGGATGAAGAGGCAACACCGAATGATCCTGTTGTGGATAGGCAAGCCGCAGTTGAGAGCCTCAAGAAGAGGTTAGAGGAGGATGTTGAGGCTCACCAGAGGCATTGTGTTCAGGTAGGGACCCACCAGATCCTCAAGAGTTTTTTTTTTAAAAAAAATAGAAGAAAAAAAACATTATTTTTTCAAACCCAATAGCTAAAAAACTCTGATTTGGCTGAAATAATATTGTAGGATGTATAAGGTTGAGTATTTGAGTAAGAGTAATGCTACAAAACATGAATCATGGCATGGAAAGCTGAATCTTTTGCATTTTTGGTAACTACTGAGTACTGACTATCTAGCGCAATCCAGAAAAGGTAAAGATTCCATTTTTCATGTAATGGATTTGGAAAGGAATAGCTCGATTATATAATTTATATAAGCATTCTATTTCTACCTTATTTTAGCTAATCCCACCTCATGCAGTATCTTTTACCTTCCTTTATTGGTTAGTAAACTTTCAATTTTGTCTCTTTACCCTGTTCTCTATGTTTAGGTGAGGGAGAAATCGCTCGGGACACTCAAGATTCGTCTGCCAGAACTCTTCCGTGCTATGTCTGACTACTCCTACGCATGTGCTGATGCCTATGGAAATCTAAGAACCATGGTGCAGGTGAAGAAGAACTAGAGACCACCGCCCCTCCTGTTTTTGGATTCTGTAAGATCTCTATCTTGTTAGAAGTTGACTAGACAAACTGAGTAAGCAATGTTTTTACTTTTAAGTTTATGGGTCCCTGTTCCTTTATGATCTCCTTGGAGTAAATTGTATGTAAATGTTCCTGTGTAGAAGCGAAGCTAAGCTAAGCTAGTATGTGTTTCAGTTAATGTTAGGCTGTGAAAAAGGTGTCCGGTTTTGTCAATAGGCTCAGCTCTCTTTTGTTTTAAGTATTCTATGTCTGCTATCCTTGAGTTATCATACCATTCTTGGATTGATTTTTCAAATCTATCCACACTCATCCTTTCATGCTCTTAATTCCTCACTATCCTCGCAATGCCCTTTTCTTGGAAATTATTAGGTGCCAAGATTGTCAATTAATACCATAACCATACCATATTTTTAAACAACATACCATAACTATAATTATTACGGTTACAATTTTCAATACCATAACTATTAAAATAACCGTGGTTATTAACTATGGTTTAACATGTATACCCATATTTATTTCACATATATAATATAATAAAAGATTGAAAATTGTATTTTAAAAAATACATAAATCTATATTGCCAACAATAAAAATATATAAAATTAACATCATGGTTATTTATTACATGTATGTCCAGTAACTTTCATTATTTAGTATATATTAGTTTATTAATAATAAATAATTATTATATTTATATAATAACCATGGGTATAACTCAAATACCATAATCATAACCATTATGAGTAGAAAATTTATCACCATAAACGTACCGTATCATAATGGTACGGTTAATCATATTAAACAGTAACGGTTATAACCATGGTTATGAGTTTTTCACCGCACCATTGCCACACAATTTAAAATTACCTCATTTCCTCTGTTTTCCCTAATTCTATATTTCGTGACATTAGTTTCTTGAGTGACGTTGCACTTTATGTGTAATTATGATGGTTGTTGTAAGCTCTTCCTCCCGATCGTCACGATTAAATGAAAAGAGTTTGAATTGAAAGAGGAAGAAGATTCACTATTTATATTGCAGTCGAGGTCAACGACTGATCTAGGAATTTAAATAAATGGGTGTTTAATGCAGTTTTTGTAAGTAATTATCGATAACCAGTTAGATTAGTATCAATTTAAATTGGACTATATTTTTAACGTAATTACAACTATTTATGTATAATGGTTTATAATAATATGATACAGTAATTTTTTTTCATGAGTACTAATTTGTAACAGCTACCTTAGATACAATAACTTTTTACAAGTAAAGCAAACATATCATCCTTTTCATTTATCATGTTCTGAAAAGAGTTATTTAGAATTCAAGAAAACAATTATTGTTCATATAGATTATTTAGTATATAATTTAATATTTAAATGAAGAAATTTATTTTCGAAATTCTGATTTGCAGATAATTTAAACTAAAACCTAACAAAAATAGTTTTC
This sequence comes from Chamaenerion angustifolium, assembly GCA_946814005.1. NCBI lineage: Eukaryota > Viridiplantae > Streptophyta > Magnoliopsida > Myrtales > Onagraceae > Chamaenerion > Chamaenerion angustifolium. The sequence goes on from OX328272.1 coordinate 32,755,978, forward strand.
TTGCTTTAAGAAGAGAAGTAATTTCTTAATTAAATATCAAATGGATTTGGAATACTAATAATATACATATAATAATAGCAAGTTGAGTATTCAAAATTAGACTCAAATAAAAAATGTTTCACTTTAATAGGCTTCGGCAAAAGATTCGAAGTTTGGCAAATCGAACCATACCACATGTGAACTGTATATCTTTGAATCAGTTCAGAATTTGAATCAGTTCAGAAGTGATATAGTATTTTGGATGAAATATGAAGCAGTTCAGTTGAATCATAAAAAAATAAAAATTGATTCATAAGTGATAAACTGTACAGTTTAATGAACCATTTTATATATATTTATATTTATATGTTATTTATTTTATTTTCCAATCGTGGGTCTTTTTCGGTAATATCAGATTGTGTTAAAATTTATAAATATGGAATATTTTATTATTTTGTATTTAAAGAAAAGGTACGATCGATCTGTTTTTTGAACCGATTCACAAGTGATATGATAAATCGTTAAAAAATGGGAGCGGGTTAACCAAAAATTCTAACTGTTAGATAAGGTACTTTTCTTAAATCCGTTGATGCCCACCTAGGCAAAAATTTAGGGTTGATCATGGGCGGGCCGGTCCAGTCCTGAAGCTAAGACCGAGACCGAAATTTTGGTCTTGCTTCCTGGAGGACCGAGACCGACCTCAGCTAAAAAAGCTCGCCCGAGTCGGTCTTTCTTGACTCGGGCCGGTCTCGGTCCTGGACCGAATCTACACAAAAAAAAACTATGAGTTCACGGTATTCTTTAGTAAAAGGCGAAGGAATAGTTCACCTCTCATAAGAAACACTATGAACTTACTATATTCTTTAGTAAATTTATCAAGATGCAGCTTTTATAGAGATAGAAAACCTCCAAAATCCACATTCCTTTCGGTGTGGTATTATGAAAATCTCAAATCCACATACATTCGGTCCGGTCCGGTTCTAAACGGGCTTTCGGGAAAAAAACCTGAGCCCGAGATCGACCTTGAAGAAAAAAAACCGCCCATTCGGTCTCGATCCTAGTCGGGCCAGTCTCGGACCGATTTTGTCGAGAATTCGGTTCTACAATCTTTTTTATCAGCCCTCGCCAAAATCCATCTTACCTTCTTCTTCTACAATCTCAAATTCAACTTTACCAAACTCCGTGAAATGATGGATCCTCATGCAATATTGGTATTATGATTGCTCTCCCCTCCTTTTGATGCAGACTAAGGGACCCTTATCAATGGCATATATACATGTAACTCAACTTTACAGAGAGCGGTGCCATGTTTGATTTTTGAGTGAAGGAATCAGCTGCTCAAGTTGGACCAAGTCAATTGTTTACACACATATCATGTTTATAAATACAGACTTCTCCAACCCTCACCTTCCATTCTTCTTCTTCATCATCGCTCTCTCATATCCCTTCCCTCTCAATGGACACCTTCAAACCACGCGACTCCAGGAATATGGAGGTCATCTACCTGGGGAGAACCTACTCGCCGGAGCGCCGAGGCAAGAAACCACCGCGTGGATGGTACACGATATGGAGAAGCGTGATCCAAGGTGGAGAAAAGAAACCTCACTTCATCGGAAATAACAGTTCCAATGGTCGTACATTGTCGCATGCGTCATACGATCCTACGCAGTACGCGCAAAACTTCGATCACGGTACGGTGTTGTCCGAGCCTGATAATGTTTCTCGATCATTTTCAGCTCGCTTTGCCGATCCATCACGACTATATCCGAAGGATCTATTGGTGGAGTACTAGTAGAAAGGCGGGATAGTATTATTACTAGGGTTTTCCATTGAGTATCCATATAATCCTACATCTTCATTTCCTGTAATTCGTTGGTAACTTGAAGTACAATTGATGGGTCACGTTATGCAAAATATACATATATATATATATATATATATATACTCTCCTTTCCTTTCCCCTTTTAGTTGTAAGTTTTGATCAATTGTCTAGGGACATATGATGATCGCGTAATACCCAACAGATATCTAGGTTAATTAAACATGGACATACAGACAAAGTTGTTGACCTTCTGATGTTTATGTGTCGGCACGAAAGATTGACCCGAAAATAACGTCCTGAGAAGCGTAGATGTGGCTGCTACTCATCTCTCGGATTTAGAGAAGTCGTCTCATTGAAGCAACCAACAAATATGTATATATATATATATATATATCCTGATCATTATATTATTTGATTTAAATCATTACAACACGGGTATCTTCAGATTCCATGGCAATAAATTTTAAAACTATTTGCATGACCTTAAAGTTCTCTATTATTATTTTTTTCTCTGTGAAATTTTCATAATGCAAGTTTATGACATATCAACATCCTTATAATAATGTACATTCATATTACAGAAAGAAAGCTCGTTTGACAGAAGCAAAGATGGACAGTATCTTATTATTTTAAGGGAATGAAATGAGTTTGGTCTTTTCCGCGCTTTTCTTTGCCATAGTCGCGGGGAAGATAAAGCGCGACAATAACAATGAACCAATCAAACCATTGATGCTATGTGATTCAACGTTTCGTCTCTTCAATAGAACTCCACAATAGAAAAACTTCCATAGACAGTACTAAAATCAGGTAATGCCCTCCTGATAGAGCTTTTAGGACACCCTACGAAAACGAAATAAAAATATATACAGTGAACCAATCAAAAAATAAATTGTATATGGCTTGAATGTACTAATATAGGCATAATTGAAAGTTTCTTTTTTTAGGAAGCATCTGAGTGACACGTGATCACTTAATTGAGAGTGCATTAGCGATTTAGGGCAAATAACTCTGTCGTCTAATAGGTTGGTGCATTCAAACCATTTACCAAGTAATAAACCAAAATCCAACTTCTATCTATGAAGGTATTGAAGGTTAGTCCTTGATTTATTGGGTTTACATGAGCTCTTAAAGCAGATAAGCAACTCGAATCGACCACGGTTTCATCCAAAGCAGCAAACATCAGAAGAAAGGCGGGTTTCAGTTTCACTTAGATCATTTTACTTAAACACAACAGAAGAAAGAAAACCCCCCCAGTAAATATGATGATTTGAAGATTGTCTTAATTAATCTTAAAAAATTCATCATTTTGGTCTTTAGAGTCAGTATCGATTTCTGAGGTTGTATTCAATGTATGTTGACTGTTCCATATGATGCAACCACCTTTCTGCAGCTCTGTGCGTGACGGGGAATGAACAATGGCATCCAATTAACACAGAATAGCCTAATGACACTCATTAATAAGCAGAGACGAACCTCCAAAAGAGAGCAGTTTGAAAGACATGTTCGTGCAGGAATATGAACTCTTACTAAATGATCTAACAAATAATGAGAAGTAATATCACTAAGCTTTGAATCTTGCATCATTTCAATGCAGACAATTGTAAGGTCACGACATGAGTAAAGAGTCCTAAGATACAAAACCACTTCACAGCAACAAGAAGAGTCCTAAAATACATCAAAGCAAGTTCAAAAGGATTAAAAAAAACAATTCAAATTTGAGGGATTCCCATATAGTAATTAGAGAGGAGCAGTTAATGACTTCAGATATTATTTTAAGATAGGAGATGGAAGTATTTTCCTATAGTTTAAGAAAACAAGACTTCCTAACACAATCAACTATAAAAGTACTTCAACATTTAATCAAACTATTTTGTTAAGAAAAATATTATTCGATTAAAAACTGACCTGCTCTTTGTACTTTGTGCAGAATATAAAAATAATATTTGAGTTATCGTTATATAAATATAGTTTAATATAAAATTTAAATTATTACATTAATTAACAAAAATAAATAAAAACAAATTACTTTTTAACTATATTATTATATTGATATTATTAACTCAACTTATAAAATAAAATAAAAAATAATTTTGTTATTAATATAATATTATTCAATTTACTCTTTTGTATAACGTTTATTATTTATAGTATATTCATTACATATTGTTAAATCGTTATGTAGTAACGATTAGGTAACAAAATGTTCAAACTAAAGTAACCGTTTAATAACATTTAAGAGAAGATAAAACGTCATTTAACTTCTTCTCCACAAACATAAGTCACCACATTTGCAACCATTTTATTTAATTTTATTCTTGAATATCTGATTCTGTTTGATGAAAATCCAGCTAAACAAACATCAAGTAGCATCAAACGAATTTATAATACATACAACAATTTTCTATTTTCTATATGAATATCTGATCAAGTTTTATGAATACAACAATTTTCTAATTTTCTAGGTGAGTGTAGTCTCTTGTCGATAACTCCTGCTTCAATTATTGCCGATCCACTGCTCTTACAAGAACATCTAAACATGTCAGAATTGTCTTTATCTTCCTTGTTCCTTCCTTTGGAGAGCTGAGAAATTGCATAGATGCACTGGAGAGGTAAAAGTAAAACATACAAAAAGTTAATGAATCAATGGAAGAGGTAATTTTCAGAGCTTAATTGGAAATAGTTGATTCAACAGAAGGAGTTATCGCATTTGCTACTCCAACCCTCCTCTTGTGCACATCCTTCATAAACATTAATTATGATTAAATAATCATGTGTTTGATATGACTATGAAATTGCTATAAGATTTATATGGAAAGAAAGCCATATGACTTACTTGATCAATAGGGTTTTCCTCAAGAAAGCTCGAGTAAGCTTTTTCGGCCTCTGACCAAGAGCCCTTTGCTTCTAGTAGCAGACCCTTCAGCCTCCCTGTAATCCAAAACATACATTAAAATCAAAACTAAGATCTTTCAAGATCATATGAAAAATTCATCAATCGTTATTTAGTATATCCAAATTTCATATTTTTAAACCTAATTCAACTTACCGACTCTTTCGCTCTCGGGAAACCTTTTCTACAAAACCTTTATGCAGTCCTACAAGAGTAATTGAGCATGGACCGGTTAGTTCTAGATTAACAGAAAGAAAAATAGAAAAGCAATAGCATGAAATATGAAAAGCCAATATCAAACTTATGCAGATGTGTCTACAGAAATGAGCTCAAGAAATTTGACTGAAGAAGAAGTGAAAATGATCCACTGAAAACATAAATTAAAGCAAGATCAAATAGAATAAGAGGAGCTAGAGAATTGACGATCCAATCTAGAAGTGAGAGTCTGAACGCTTCTTTGGATCGTTGAGGATGAAAAGTCCGTGCTTGAGGACCTTGTCGGAGCGGCAGACCTAGCTTACGGACCAGGCAGAGGTACTCCCAAGCAGACCTAATTGGGCCTCCCCTGTTTTCGTCACCATCTCTGTCTCTAAACTGGGGAGGGTAGATTAGGAAATTTAATTTTGAAGAAGGTCACGTACACAGTATTAACGGATGTAACCGTCCAGTCACATCTGCTAACATAAGTAACTGTTGAGCTCAAGTTAGAACCGTTCAGTCACATGTGCCAACATAAGTAATGGTTGATGTTATTAACCCTATTTTAAATGTAACTCGGACTTTAAAATCCGGACAAGTATTGATGTCACTATTCATGTTAACACTGATTTATTGTCAAGAAAAGGAACTAATTAACGATCACCCAACCGTTTAATGATATCATCCCATGCATTGTAGTTTGGGGTTGGGTCCTACTCTCTTATGTTATATTAGGTACCTCACTCGCGCTTTGAGTAGTTGATAGTAAATTTAATTTATTCTTAATGAGAACATTTAAAGAATTATAACGTGATTTATATGACATGTCACTTAGGAATGAAAATTGCATGCTTGACATTAACACATTAAATTAAAATATATTAAGGTAACATTAAAAGAGAGAAAATGCATCCAAAAAATTATTTTTCACAATTGTAATTTTAGCCAAATTGATATATATATAAATTAGGCTACGTGAGTTTCAACTTCAAAGAAGAGAGAATGAGAGAAAAAAATAGAAGAAAAAAAAGAGTGAAAAATATCGGTGATTATCAGTCTCGGTTTTCTCGTACGGTATTTTAACCTCCAATGAGTTAGGTATATTTCTCTCATATTTAATATCATATTTGTATATTCTAAATGTGAAATAAAATTGAGAGTTTATATACATATATTATGTATTTATGTATAATATACTTGTTAATATATATATATATATATATATGTATAATATATATTTATATTATGTTTATGTAATACTATATATATCTATATCTATATCTATATCTATATCTATATGTATAATATATATTTATATTATGTTTATGTATTACTATATATATCTATATGTATAATATATGTTTATATTATGTTTATGTATTACTATATATCTCTATATGTATAATATATATTTATATTATGTTTATGTAATACTATATATATCTATATGTATAATTTATATTTATATTATGTTTATATAATACTATTATATCTATATGTATATTATGTTTATGTAATACTATTATATCTATATGTATATTATGTTTATGTATTACTATATATATCTATATGTATAATATATATTTATATTATGTTTATGTTATCTATTTATCTATATGTATAATATATATTTATATTATGTTTATGTAATACTATATATATATATTATGTATATGAGAAAAAAAAATCAAAAATGACTTAGGTCCTTCCCAAACTTTGATGAAGGTTACAACTCGGTCCTTGAACTCTCGGGTCATTTCTGGGACTTTATCGAGTGTTATAAACAAAACCGGAAAAGTTTTGGGTCATTTGTGCAATTTTGATTTTTTTTTAATTCAGATCTTTTTAAAAAAAAATACATTTGTATTTCTAAACTCTTCAGGACATTCCATGATTTCTCAAAATGTTACAAATAAGTCTAGAATAATTTTTGGGTTATTTTTGGAATTTTACCAAGTGTTACAAATAAATCTAGAATAGTTTAGGGTCAATTCTATAATTTAAAAAATATATATTTTCTGTTCAGTTATAATATTTTCTAAAATTACATTTTTGATTCCTAAATTTTTCTGGATATTCAATGATTTCTCAAAATGTTACGAATAAGTTCAGAATAATTTTCGAGTTATTTTGGAGTTTTACCAAATGTTATGAATAAGTCCAGAATAGTTTAGGGTCATTTCTGCAATTTTCGAAAATATTTGTCCAATTCAGCTCAAATTTTAATAAATTTCATTTTGGTCCCTATATTTTTTTGGACATCCTATAACTTCTCAAAATGGGATAAATTAGTCTAACGAGCTTAATATCTTCAAAAATCACCCGTGAATGTTTTGACACGTTTAAATGGCTCGAGAGTTAAACCATTTTTTTTCGAGCACGATTAACTTTAGTTCTCTCTTGTTTATTTAAAATTAACTCATAAAAAAAATGTTTGTACATGGTTTGTTTAAAAAAAAATGCATGTAGTCTTTTTGGGCCAAACATGATCAAAACGGGCAATTCAGGCAAATTGAAAAAAATAAATTCGAAAGCAAACTAAAGTACCGAAAGGGCGGATTACGAGCTTGCGAGCTTTTAAGACGTAATCAAACCCCCAAACTCGATTCTCTGGACGTAGACCTTTCTAAGCCTTAGGATGTTAACTCCTTGTACCCTATGCAATTTTAGGATTCCGATTAGCCTTCAATTAATTGGTGGCGACTCTTTCAATTTTTTCGGTCCGGTTGATGACCCCGCTCGACCGGACCCTTCGCTCGCCAAGACCCGGCATTTCAAAAAGAAATTAAAAATATTTTTCAAAAGGGTCGGGGAAAGTCGGATCCGACGTCCGACACTTAGCTCATGAGAAATGATGTCGGTGCTGATGTCGGGCATGTCGCTGGGCTTCCAGGCGAAAAGTTCCTTAAATTCCTTTAAGAGGGTAGTCAAGGAGTCTCTTTGGTCGTCGTTCAAGGTGGTCCCATCGATTTCAACATCTGCTAACTCCGTGCTGGTCGAGCCTGGTCCTCACGAGGGCATAGTTATCAGAACTGGACTGACCATCGAATCGGCAAGGGGGCCAGTTCACGGTTCGACTGGTCCAACCTGGTTTAGTGTGTGGTTCACTGTTCACAAGGGGAAAAAATTTGAAAACTTAAAATACATACATAGTCTCAAACACAAACATAATTACCTCAAACTACATAGTCTCACACACACACAAACTATATAGTTTCAATATCAAACACACATTACTTTCAATTCTCAAACACAATACACAATAGTAGTGAACCAGTTTAACCAATTGGGTTAAGCCGATTGGTTTGTGCAGAAACTGGAAATAAACAAATACGGCAAAAAAAAACAATTTAGCTAAAAAGTGAATCGGAAACCGACCGGTTATCCAAAAACCGCCCGGTTCAAACACTATTTTTTTGTAAAACGGTCTTTTAACTGAACCAAACCGAACAGGGGTTTGGTTCTCGGTCGGACCGCCGGTCCGGTCCAGTTCTGATAATTATGCACGAGGGTCGGTCTCTGTCTCGATGGCGAGGGTTTCTCTTTGGTTCTTTCTGCGAAGGCAGTTTACATAGCATTGCCGTGAGGATGGTTGGTCACCAAGAACTTCTCCGATCCCATTTGGTGTGAGGAACTTCAACTTTTGGTGGACTGTGGAGGCCACAATCTTATGGGGATTGATTGTGGTCCTCCCCAGGATGACGTTGTATGATGTAGGCGAGTCGACCACTAAGAAGGTGATCGACACTTTGATGCTCTTCCATCTTTCGCCCAGAATTACCAGCAGGGTTATGGCTCTCAGCGGATAAGTTGTTCTCCCATCAAAGCCGATCAGGGGAAAGTCGACTCGCTTAAGGTCACGCTTGGATTTTCCCAACTTCTCAAAGGCGTCCAAAAATAGGATATATGTCGAGCTACCTCCGTCGATCAGAATTCTCTTCATGTCGCAACTGTCGACTTCAGTTGTGAGAACCAGCGCGTCATTATGGGGGTGGGGGTGGGGGGTGGGGGGGTGACATGTGCCAAGTCATCTTCGGAGAATGAGATGACAATGTCTTTTTCAGGTCGAGGACGCTTTCCCAGTTGGACAGCTGTAGAAAATTGAGTTGCATAGACATCCCTTGCATGCGACCCCTCGCCTCTGGAACCAACCCCTTCAGCAATCAGGTTAATCACCCTCCTGCTCTGGGATGGGCCAGATTGCCCGGGCGAAGCTGGTGAGTGGTTTCTACGTGGGGGCGTTCGACTCATGTCTCGTCCAGCCACAAACTCCTTCAACATACCTCTCCGTATCAACTTTTTGATGTCACGCTTGAGAATGCGACAATTATCGGTTTTATGGCCCTTGTACTTGTGATATCTGCAATAGCTTTCGGTGTCTTTCCCCATGGGCTGAGCACTCTTGCGGGGCATCGATGGCCTTGCCAGAGACATTCTTTCCATCTCGACTAGTACCGTCGAGATCTGCCTGTTTAAAGGCGTGAAATACTCGGGGACCTCTGGATGTCTAGGTATGGGGGTTTCTGTTCTGGGCTTGATGTGTCGACCCTTCTTATCCTTCTTTTCCTTCCTACCATCACGTCGGGGCTCAGGAACCACCCTTAGCGAGGTTGTCAGCAAATTGACTTTGGTATTCACCCTCTCGCATCGGGGCTCAGGAACCAGCTCTTCCATCGTCTCTATCTTCTGCACGTGGTAGCTGTTGTGCAGTTTCCTTGAGGCTTTGTTGGCCACATCGAGTCCTCGGTAAAAATCTCGAATTATCTCCCCATCTGTGACCCGACGATCTATTTCTGTGACGTTCTTATGAAAACGCCCGTAGAAGTTGGCTAATGATTCTCCTGGTTGTTGCTTGACTGCGTCCAGGGCGACCACACTTTTGAGAAGTTGGCGCTCGCCCATGTATCGCTCCAGAAATTTGCTTTTGAGCTTAGACCAGGTCTCTATCGATCCTGCATGGAGGCCGAAGAACCAAGACGGCGCTAAACCCAAAAAGGTCGATGGAAATAACAGGGCTAAGTGATTCGGATCGGTCGACTTACCCAACATAGAGGCTTCATGCTTATTGACATGTATGATGGGATCACCTCTACCACAGTACTCGGGGATGGCCCTGGCGACGCCATCCTTCAGGATCTTGATTGTGACCAGGTAGGTGGTGAATAGATGAGTTGATCGCTCCCGGAAGGGAGGCATGGAGGTCCCACGCCGTTCCTTGAGCCTTTTGATGATAAGATCCCCAACTTGGTCAAGAGTGCACTGGTTGTGTTGCCCTCCATTCGGTATGGAATTTGATGGATTGACAGAGTATGTAGTTGTCGGCGCCTCAGTGGAAGCCGGAGGTAAGGACTGGGGTCCCGAATTTCCAGTTTCTGCTTGAGAGGCTGTGGTGCCAGGATTTCCATTTTCTGCTTGTCTTGAGGAGCAGTGGCTTGTCTGCGACCCTGTTCCAAGATAGTCTCCAAGAGTGATATCATCTCTGGGGTCAACTGAATGTTTGCCCCAGCCACATGGACGGTTTGCGGTGCTGGAGTTTCCGCGGCGTTTGGAACGAGAGTCGATCTGTAATTGCCAATGTCTTCTTGTGCCGGCCTCGGAGGGACGGCATTAGGGACTGTTTGGCTAGCAGGTTCTTGGGGGAACGGCGAAGCGGCGACGGAATCAGAGCTATCTGAGGATGACCCTTCAACCTGATTCTGGCGATTGCTTTTCGACCGAGTCTGCATGACTATTTTACTCGTTTCCCATAGAAGACGCCAAATGTTGGGTCTGAAACTCCCTGGTGCTGACTTGACAGTGAATTGAATGCCAAAGGATTGATGATCGCCGCTTTCGCCTGAACTCCGGTGAACCTGCAAGAAGGGGAGCGCAACAGAAGGGGTGTCTCCGGGTCCCTCTCTGATGCTTAAATGAATGTACTGTGCGTATGAACTCAAAACGTAATGAACGTATTGAAAAGCAGATGTATTTATAGAGTGAAGAGACCAAACCGTTATAGGCAACAGAATATCTTGGTGAATATTGTGTTGGTGAAGATTAGGATAGCAGATATTACAGTTATGGCGTAATATTGCAGTTACCGTATGTAATCTTTAGAGAATATGTGCTCGATATATGTGGGATATCGTGGCCATATCTTTAGTGACGGTTGGTGGGACCAGATATGAGAGGTTAGACTCTCTTGGCGAGCACTCCTATGACAAGCAGTAGGAGGCGGCGACCTTTGGTTATTGGCAACCTGTGGTGCCGCTTTGGTGTCTACTTTGGCTTGGGTTCGATACTGGACCGCCTTATGAGGGTCAGATTAAGCTTAATGTGGGTCGGCCAGGTCTGGATGGTATGGGTTTTACCCCCTTTGAAGTTATTGGGCCTCTGAGGTCTTTTCCTTATTGGGTTGTCACTATCAATACCCAACCGTTGACATGCATGGATATATGGAAGGGAAGCCGACTCTGGTGATTAGTTTCGATATATAACAACCATTATAATTATACACAACCCTCATTTTAAAATCACCTACTACAAAGTCATAAAATTTATATTTTAAGATATAGCTTAAATGCCCTCATATAATTCATGTTAATTAATCTTTGCAATATATTATAATTAACATATCATATTCTATCACACTATAAATTAGGAGACTCAATTAAATAAGTAGAAGAAAAAAAAAAATTTATTCTTATTTATTTTTTACTTGATCGCCCTTATCAAGTTGAGGATATCCAGACATCCATGGTCATTACCCACCTAAAACACAATTATTAGTGAGTCCAAACTTATCAGATTTAAATACAAGACAAAACATGTTTGTTGATCAATGCCACCGACACCACATTCTTACTGATGTTGGGTACATACAATACATTTTTCAAGGTCAGATCCTTTCTTGGTTAAGAGATCCCCATTTATTTTCCATTAAAATTTTCATAGTCACTAATGAAAAACTTCAGCTGAGAGCAGTTGTAGATCCGTGTATTTTAGCAATTGATTTCGACAATAATAATACCCGTTTTCGTGAGACACTCCTACATTTCAGTATAAATGCAAAGGTTTCACAACTTGTGGAGAGTTCTCTACTCTTACTTGGGGTGCTTTAATACCGAAAATTGATATTTCATAGCTACCCACGTTATACGTGATTCAAAACTTGATCAGAGTGTTCAATTTCTTACAAAAGTTTAAGTGTCACAACTAAGTGCTTGGACTCAAAATCTTATAGACTTTAGTCACCTCAGCATCGATATCTGTTCTCAAATTGTCATATTTTCTCAATGAAAATATGAAAATATTTATGGGTATCCAAAGTTTCATTTAAACGTATTCTCAGATTGTCGGAGGGTTTGCAGAGTATCCCATTGTCAACCTTTTCGAGACAGAAACATAAGGTTCTCAAACCAGGTGATTAGTCCACCAATATTTCCAGTTCAGTCATGTCCCATGTACAAAATCTCTTAAATTCAACTTTTATATGGACCACACCTTGATAATTTCATCATATCCTTATGGCTGTCAAACCTATCGATTTTTATGCATTGATTAATTCAACTGGACAAGACACAGGTCGTTCATCAGTGAGCTCCATAACTCAATCGTTGCTACGAAGGAATGCGAGATTCATTTCTATTTTCAAACGGAACATCAGTCACCTAAGTCAAAACTTAGTGTTGATTTGAACACAATTATTTGTAGTCATCTTTCTAAATACAGAAAATGCACATGTTCTTTTTCCCGAAGAAATGATTTTAGAAATTAATTACACATAGCTAGAACCAAAATCTTTATTGCTAATCAACAAAAATTTCCTTAAGATTGTTATCAACCAGGAGGGTTGGACTAAATTATAATATTATGAAAATATAGGGAACAATATGCAGAATAACCAAAATTTAAGATTATCATGCAAAACATACATATCGTCGAACACCTCGAAATTAACAAAATTTCGTACTGAGACCCGTAAGGTGCACAATATTCTTACAACAATTTCACTCCTCCACTTGCATGTATGTACTGAAAGGTTCATGGGACGATCACTTCCATAGATACAATAATGTCATCACGCAAAAACTAACACGAACTTCCTCTGACCAAAGTCACCAACTGAACAACGTCTTAACTTAGACAGGCAAACTGACCGAACATGACAGTTAACGCGGAAGAAAAATCGAACATAATTACTCGAAATACTGCGACAAATGTCAACACAATCGAGAGAAGAAGGAAACAATAAGTATTAAAGAGATTCTCATTTTTTTAAAGATTTTTTTTGTTGTTCTTTTATTTTGAATAAGAGAATAAATACTCTATTAATTTAAGTAGGGAGTGAAAATGTTCAATGTAGTCAAGTTTCATTCATCTTAAATAAATAAATTTTAACATAATTACAAAAACAATCCAAAATTGTAATAATTTTATAAATGAATAAATGTTTTCTAACACAAATCCCTACATAAATGTGATATTGGTTTATCGGTCTTAGTAGAATGTGTAAACTTAATGGTAATGGAAAAAAAGAGAATATACCCTTTTATTATAATTACTTTTTTTATTATTATTTTTCTAATAGAATAATACGATGTTACTGTTGGATCTTGATTTCCTGAATGCTTACTTGACATTGAATTGAATGACAATGGATGGATGAAAGTCGCTCTCGTCTTAGCTCCGGTGAACCTGCAGGAAGGGGATCACAACAGAGGGGGTGTCTCTGGGTCCCTGTCCGATGCTTAAATGAGTATATGTGTGTATATGAACTCAAAACATAAAATGAATGTATGTAAAATAAATGTATTTATAGAGTAAGAAGACCAAACCGTAAAAGGCAACAGCATATCTTAGTGAATATTGTGTTGGTGAAGATTAGGATAGCAGATATTACGGTTATGGCGTAATATTGCAGTTATCATATGTAATCTTTAGAGAATATGTGCCCGAGATATGCGGGATATCGTGGCCATATCTTTAGGAACGGTTAGTGGGACCAGAGAAGAGAGGTAGGGCTCTCTTTGGGGCGAGCACTCCTATGGCGAGCAGTAGGAGTCCACGACTTGATGATTAATGGCGACCAACGATGGAGCCCTTGGCGTCCACTTTAGCTTGGGCTCGACACCGGGCCACTCTATCGAGGGCCAGATCGACTTTAGCATGGGTCGGTCCGGTTCGAATAACCTGAGTTTCACCCCCTCCATGGTTATTGGGCCGCTGGGGCATTTTCCTTATTGGTCTGCCACTATCAATACCCAACAGTTACTTTCCATTTTCGTATTACTAGAAAATGGTGATGACACAGCAGACGACTTTTGAAAAAGTAACTATATTAGATTTTTTTTTTTGCAAAAAGTAAGTACGAATATAAAATATTTAAAAAAATGTGTATAAGCGCTACCCCTAATAGCGTTTAAATTAAAACGCTATCCCTAGTAGCGTTTTTAATAATTTGCCACGACCACCAATTATTCCCATATTTATGTAGAATGAAACAATTATTTGCACATATCTGCCTTCATATACTTACCAAACGTCTCATTTGCTACGAAATCTTCATTTGCACAACATCTCGTTCATTTCTAACTGTCCGCCTGTCTTGTACTTTAAGGCATGTAATACAGGTTTTTGTATTTTTTTATTACAATGTTTTGAAAATTGTTATTTGTATTTTTTAATTACAATGCTTTTAAAATTGTAAATAGTTATATTTACATAAATATTATCTTAACTAAAAGGTAAGCAAATCTGATACGAACTTTTTTAATATTAATTATTTAGGATCAAACATGACAGAGATTGATATTATTTGCTTGTATGACAGTGAAATATTATCTCAGAATGGTAGTGAAGTCTATGTGGGTGGTACCTCTAGTATTACTACAACTACCTTGGATATCTTACTTTTTAGACTAAATAAAATTATATGTACGGTGTGCGGTTGAGATGATATTGAATCTCGGTCTATTAGTATTTCATTTAAATTTACAGATACTGATGGATTTTGCAAGTTTGTACGAATTCGATCACAAAGTGCATTGTCTTTCGTTCTACAGTTAAGCCTTGCTAGTCGCTTTATTGTGTTTAGCATAACTAGAGGAGTTAACTTGAGGCCAAACATTACTGATAGTAATGAGACAGTGAATGTTTTGCATGGTCACACCCATGATCTCTCCGATGACGAGGTCGACCTTGATGCACTCTTAGATGAATTGATAAATGAAGAAGATCCATATATTGAGCATTTTACGGGTCACATTAAGGAAGACAATGAAGAGGTGGTTGAGTTTGGCGAGACTTCTGACAATGTACATGGAGGTGACCATGGTGGAAGTAACTCCCACAACCTTCAAATGATGCAACCTACTGTGGAAAATTAGATTGATAGTAACTGGATTGACCACTTTCAATCCACAAATGAGTTGTGTATGGAAGTTGATGAACCGTCGACTGAAGGTTTTCTAAACACAAACATGATGTTTAATAGTAAGGACGAGTTAGCTACCGTCGTTAGGATATGGCACATAGCTAATTCTAAGATTTGCGTTGTTGAGTCATCGAATCCAAAGTCAATTGTCTTCCGATGTAAAGTTGATCCCAGAAATTGTTCGTGGTCATTAAGAGGAAGTATTTTTAAGCATACTAGATTGTGGAGAATATCAAAATTGCACGCTCCACATACATGCACGAATGAAGTCCTCATTGAACGACATCAAAACATCGCTTGCAAGATGATAGCGTCTTTGATAAGAAATGCAGTTTTAGCTGACATTGGGTTGAAAATTTCCATAATCCAGTCGATGGTGGAGAATGAGTTTGGTTCGAAGATTGGATATCGAAAGGTGTGGTACTACAAACAAGTTGTGTTGGAGTCTTTATACGGTACACACGAAGAAGCCTTTGTCAACCTCCCGCGGCTACTGTCAGCCTTGTCCGTATACATACCTGGGATAGTGTATAATGTTTTGCCCAAAAGAGTAAATGTTGAAACTAAAGTAGCTACATTCGGTATGATGTTTTGGGCATTCGGTCCTGCCATTGAAGGATTTGTCCATTGCAGACCACTTATAAGTATTAATGCGACACATCTGTATGGCAAATATAATGGAAAGGTGCTCGTCGCCGTATCATATGATTCGAACAACGGGATCTATCCTTTGGCATTCGGTCTTGCAGATGCAGGGACAAATGAGAGTTGGAACTGGTTCTTGACGCATTTACGTGATAACGTAACAAAGGATCGCTTTGTCTGTCTAATGTCTGATCGACACTGAGCAACCATTAACGCGGTAGAGAATGTATATGCTCAATATGGTGTTGGAATGCATCGTTTTTGTGCACGACATCTAGCAAGTAATTTCAATCACACCTTCAAAGCGCGATTCTTAAAAAGAAGTTGTATATAATGACTAGTACTCCCGATAGACGTAAGTTTGATGTGTGGTATGCTAATCTATTACGTCTCCACGATGGCAAGTACCGCGATTGGATTTCCAACATACCCCTTGAGAGATGGGCCCTGTCGTACGATAGAGGAGCTCGATATGGAAGCATGACAATCAATTTGGTAGAAGTGTTTAACGGAGTTCTGAAAGGCGCAAGGGCATTACCTGTGATAGAATTAGTTAAACTTACGTACTGGAGGTAAAACACGTATTTTTTTATGCGTCGCCAGGAAGCAATGGTTGTCATTGAGGAGTCAAAAGTTTGGTCTGACGTTGTCCAAAATACTATTACTAGAGCACAAAAACAACTTGGTCGGATGCAAGTTGCGCAATTTAGTCAAGAACACGGTGTGTTCCAAGTGCGTGATATTGGTAGATTTGTCCAAGGTGTTGGTTGGACTACTCCCGGGAGTTATACGGTCAACCTCGTCGAAAGAAAATGTGAGTGTGGTTTATGGCAACATCCTCAAGTGTGATCATCATCTCCCCATGTATGGAAAGTGTGTGTCTCGGGATGCCATCAACAACTTATGATCAAGCTTGGAACGTGACATAATAACCACATCCCATAAACCAACAGTTTGCACAATGGCTTTAGCCTCGTCTGATATGATATTTTCCTCTAATTTTAAATATCTAAAGGTGATTGGTTGGCTCACACTCAGATCCGACGAGTGATGCTGATTTTGTCCCCAAAGTACTGATTGGTCCAACAGACTGACGTTTAGGACATTTTGGGCAAACGAATTACTTGACATCATTACACGTGGTGGCATGCTAACTCTACAATTAAACAATATATATTTATACATTTTAACAATTTATAATTTCTAGGTAGTTTTAATTAGCAGGCATATTATATTAAAATACTAAGTTAATAAATAAAAAAAGGGAAAAG
Source organism: Chamaenerion angustifolium (assembly GCA_946814005.1). Taxonomy (NCBI): domain Eukaryota; kingdom Viridiplantae; phylum Streptophyta; class Magnoliopsida; order Myrtales; family Onagraceae; genus Chamaenerion; species Chamaenerion angustifolium. The sequence continues at coordinate 32,773,197 of OX328272.1, forward strand.
TTTGAAAAAGATGTAACATGTTTGCCTAAAATGGTAATCGATGAAATTTGTTTTGGGCCGCGGGTATTTGATGTAAAACGTTTACTTCTGTTGGTTTTTGAAGAAACGTTAGTTTTTCTGTTAATTTATCCGTTAAAAGTTGACACGTGCTTCTCACGTGACATATAATTTAAACGTTGAAAAAATAAAAAAACGAAAATACCAAAAGTACCCAATATATTTTCCCTCCCTAACCGAACCGTTTCTTCTTCCCAAAAGGAACACCGAAGACCCTCTGATCTTCATCCCTATTACATCATGCCTTCTGGTAAATTTTCTCAGTTTTCTATTTATTTAGCATTCATGCAGACACGCACTTTCCTTGTTTCTGTTATGATCGAAATGCTTTGTCACAGACTTTCCCTTTTCATGCTTTGTGTCACACACTGTCTGTCTGTCAGTCATGTATTCTACTCTGTTTTTGTTTCTCAATCAAAACGTAAGATTTGTCAAATGATGCATTGTTTTGTGTTGTTACATTGCTGAGGACAGCAGTATTTCTCAACGACTCATCTTCTGAATGTTGACTAGGATAGGAAAGATCCATTCCATATAAACAAAACCATTGAATTCTTGTACCCATACCTACTATGAGCAACTTAAGATCATCACCCAATCCATGGAACATCTATTCGTCCGATCCAAACCAAGGAAACCAGCAGATACAAGACAGATGGAAAGGATTCGGGGGAGGAGCATCAGGGAACGCAATTTCGTTTGGCTTTGTAGCCACATCTATCCTCATTTCACTGTTCCTCATTATGGCCATCTTTGAGCATCTCTATCGCCCTCAGGAGGAGGAGTCTGCTTCTGCTCTTGAGGTAGGAGGAGGAGGAGGGCATCTTCAGAAGCTCATAAATCAACCATCTGTAAGTAGTACTATTCTCCATCATTAACTATTGTATTGTGGTTTCATCATAGACAGACCCATAAACATTGTGCGTCCTGACAGGTTCACAGGACAATGGATCAGATTTTTCAGTGGTAATGCCGGGACAACAGTATCCAACCTACATTGCTCAACCTGCCCCTCTACTACCTTGCCCAAGAGAAGGCATCTGTTTTCCTCCACATTACCAATCGTAATCATCAATTCATTTGTCTTTTTCTTCTACTTTCTGCCTTGTACATACACATTATATATTAGTGTCGATCTACTTTGTTTCTTTCAATACACCCAATCCAATCCAAGCGAGCATGCGCATGTATATTTCAACACCAACCCCATGATTATTCAGATCATATGCTCTCTCTTATAGTCTTATGAACAACAGCAAGCATGACAGAGCCATTCTGCAGATTTTGTATCATTTTCTACCTTCTTTCCTTCTGTTGCTCTGTATACATCTTGTCTTCTACTATATAATATACATCATGACTATTAAGGAAGTGAAGTAACATCAGATGCTTTAAAGTTCAAGCCATTTGTTTTTATACACACGGGCAGCAATCAACGACGCCAACACTATTCACTTATGGTCTTTTAGTGGTCTTCACTCGTCAGTATTGCCAATTGGAGAAGACTCTTGGATCTTGGAGAAGAAATCAATTTGCTTCAACGGGGAAGAAGACTGTTATAATAAGTGGAGTACTAAGGGGTATCTTTGTCTTTTCACACGCACTGAAAGTCACGTGCAAGGCATGGAGGCTACTAACGGACTTTTTTGACGGACACAAACGGAATTCATCAAAAACCTACACCAACAAACATATTACATCAAAAACAAACAATGTGCCGCATTCACCACTTTGGTCAAACATGTTACATCTTTTTCATACTTTTCCCATAAAAAAAAGGTTCTTACCTGTTCGGGGATCTCTACGACATGGATGCAAGGCATGACAGGGAGGAGTTGGCGGCGGGGAGGACCACGACACGAGGCTGGGGCGAGAGGGAGAGGGATGGCTGATTTCGGCGGAGGGGTGGGGGCGGTTTGGTTTCGTCTGGAGTAGAGTGGGGGCTGGTTTAAAACAACTAGGTTTGTTGAAGGAACAGACCACCGACGAAAACAAACGCTACTAATAAAACGTTACTACTAGTAGTGTTTATTAAAAAACGCCAGTGGAATACCTGCACACATTTCTTCTATTTTTTTTAATATATTTTTTTAAAATAGTTACTTTCTAAAAAAAAAGTACACGGCAAGACCGACTCCACTCCAAAGTCCAAATGAAAAGTCGTCGAGCCATATTTAGAGTCGGATGGCCCAAAAAAAAAAAATTTAGAGTCGGCGAGCCATATTTAGAGTCGGCGACTCGTCATCAATAGTTTCATCCGATAAAATGACTATTTTACCCTTATATGTTAACTGATTCTGTGAAGATTGGTCTGATTCTGTGAAGTGATTCTGTGAAGAATGGTCTGATTCTGTGAAGAATGGTCGAAGACCAGAACCATATTATTTAAGAATGGTCGAAGACCAGAACCATATTATTTATCTTTAAATTTCCTGGAAGCTAGCTAGCCTGGCTCCACCATCCGAACTATATATAAGCTAGCTCCATCATCCAAATCTGCATTTTCCAATTAACAGCTCCATCCATGTCTGACTTTTTTGCTTCTTCTTCTTCTTCCTTTGGATATGAAAAGGAAGAGGAGTTTGATGTCTTTGTGTGCTTCACTGGGAAGACTCGTGGTGGATTCACGAGTCACCTTGTCAAAGAATTAAAGCAGGCTGGTCTTAGGGTTTTCACTGACGAGCTGCTTCCAAGAGGAGAAGCCATTTCCGATGCACTCATTGGTGGTATTCAAGGGTCCAGGAGCACAATGGTTGTCATCTCCAAAGACTTTGCTGCTTCTGGTTGGTGCTTGGATGAAGTGTTTGAGAGTTTCAGATGGAAGGAGGAGAAAGTACGACAACATGGTCGTCATCTCATCTTCCCTATCTTTTACAAGGTTGATCCGTCTGAGCTTCGACATTTGAGAGGCAGAACGGGTCGATACTTGGCTCTCCAGGAAGAGAAGTATGGAAGAAACTCCGACAAGATTGCATGGTGGAAGACATGTCTAGTACTTCTGAGTAATATTGCCGGTTGGCACTTGACAAACGACGGGTACATAGATAGATGCCTTCACCTTCATTTGATAAATACGTAAAACGCTTGAAGAAATCTTTCTAATCGATTTGTGATTGTTTGTAGGAATGAATCTGCACTTATCCAGGTCATAGTGAAGGAATTTGGGAAAACTCTAAGGAGGAAGAAAGCTAACACTTGTATTCTAAGAACCTTTTGCATGCATGCTATCTGTTTGTTCTTTGTTGAACTACTTGTCCTGCAATTATGTTCCGAATAAAAGAGCAACTTAAATAGCTCTTTAAATGATTAAATAATGAAGCTATATATATATATATATATGTACTCGGCATGCTTAAATAAATTTATTTACTAGTTTAGCTAGTAAAATATTTATTAGAAATTATGTAATGTTAGGAAATATTTTATTTATATATATATATATATTAAAATTATAAATAATATATATATTAAAATTATAAATAATGATGCTACAATTTTATACGTGTCTTTTAAGTTTAGAACAACTATATAGTAATTATTGATAATATCGGAACAAGAACCGAATCAGAGAACAGAAACTCTAGAAAAACCGAAGAGAGCAATTAAGGATCATTGAAGTTAGCTCTTCATGTGACAACTCCTCGCCCTTAAATACAAATTCCTACTGAACTAATGGTATGTTACACCTCGAAAATAAAACCGAGACTAATAACATCCCAATTAAACAACAAATAATTACAAACAGACCCATATTAAATAAAAACAAGTAAAATAGTCTAGAACAACTTTCCATCTTGAGTCTTCAACAACAATAAATATATTTTCAAAGCTATGCTTATTTATTTGTCGTTTCAATAATTATACTATTATTATGAATTACTTTTATTTATTAAAAAAAAAAAATGGTAACTTTTTCCATAAATGGGGAGAAAAAGTTAGCAATTTGAAACCAAAATTCATAAAGTCTAGAAGCTAAGCTATGTCAAAGGTGCACCTGCCAGGGTTCATCGGAACACGTCGGATATAGTCTCTAAACGGATACTGTCATTAGCATAAATATATGAAATAATAGATGTAAGTTTAGATTTAGACTTTAATAAATGTCTATTTATTTATGGGCTTGAGTTGGTCCTTTGGAATATACTTACAATGCTAAATTGAGCATGGGTCCATTAATGATTTGATGTATTTTCAATATCTATATCTATCTATCTACTTATCTAGGGTAAAATACGACATTGCCCCTTAAACTTTACGACAATTTTAAGTTTCACCCTTAAAGTTTAAAATTTTAAATTTTAGTCATAATATTTGGACCAGGTGAAAAATTTCTAATTGCCGTGACTTTACCGTTTAATACAAACAAAATCTTGGTCATGTGCAGATCACGTGACTTTTTAATATGTTAAATGGGAAAAATTACCCTCCATTAATATACTTATATGTTCTTCAACTGCTATTCTTCAAGTGTTGTTCTGCTGTTCTTCAAGTGTTGTTCTTCTGTCGTTCTTCAACTAGGGTTTGGCCCCCGCTCCCCTGAACCATCGTCCACAGACTCGTCGATCGCTTCCAGATTCAACGCTTCCATATACCTTCAATTTTACTTTCAATTCAGCGCTTGTGCAGTTCAATTATGTTAACCCTCTCGAAGCTCCGTCCAGATTCAACATCTGGTTCTACACGCAGGGCCATGAAGAAGCTCCACAAGCTATAAGCTAGCTCCATCATCCAAATCTGCATTTTCCAATTAACAGCTCCATCCATGTCTGATTTTTTTGCATCTTCTTCTTCTTCCTTTGGAAATGAAAAGGAAGGGGAGTTTGATGTCTTTGTGTGCTTCACTGGGAAGACTCGTGGTGGATTCACGAGTCACCTTGTCAAAGAATTAAAGCAGGCTGGTCTTAGGGTTTTCACTGACGAGCTGCTTCCAAGAGGAGAAGCCATTTCCGATGCACTCATAGGTGGTATTCAAGGGTCCAGGAGCACAATGGTTGTCATCTCCAAAGACTTTGCTGCTTCTGGTTGGTGCTTGGATGAAGTGTTTGAGAGTTTCAGATGGAAGGAGGAGAAAGTACGACAACATGGTCGTCATCTCATCTTCCCTATCTTTTACAAGGTTGATCCGTCTGAGCTCCGACATTTGAGAGGCAAAACGAGTCGATACTTGGCTCTCCAGGAGGATAAGTATGGAAGAAACTCCGACAAGATTGCATGGTGGAAGACATGTCTCATACTTCTGAGTAATATTGCTGGTTGGCACTTGACAAACGACAGGTACATAGATAGATACCTTCACCTTCATTTGATAAATACGTAAAACGCTTGAAGAAATCTTTATAATCGATTTGTGATTGTTAGTAGGAATGAATCTGCACTTATCCAGGTCATTGTGAAGGAAGTCGTGAAAACTCTGACGATGAAGAACGCATCACCTGTATCGTGAGAAAACCTTTAGCATGCAATGCATGCTATCTGTTTGTTGGACGTGTTCTCTAGTCACTTGGGCTTGATATCTACTCAAAACACATTGGTATGGCAAGAACAATACACAAATAATAAAAAGGAGGAACTTTTACCGCCTAAAAAGAGGCAAAAGGAAGACATTGAAATTTACCTATCCGGGAGAAGACAGGGACATTGTTTTCAGGCACGTCCACTACCACCGACATGGCGGTCGATTGCCCAGAAATCGGCTTGGGGGCAGGATTCCCCTGACTCTGCGCCGGGGAAGAGCCGTCCCTAATGGTCAAAGTGGCGTTTGTATCCCTGGTCGAAACCTTCTGACCAGAAGAAGGTTGGTTGGAGGAATACTTGTGGGATGATCCCTTTCCGAAAGATTGATTCTTGGAAGTCATGGTAACGTATAAGCTTTTTTGTAATCGAAGAAGTGAATAAGGGAAAGTTGAAAGCAGAGCACTGAGGAGGATATGAATTTTATGAAATGAAAATGGTTTGAGTGTGTAAAGTACTAAATGCCAAAGTTCGGCTTTTTATAGCCAAAACGGAGGAAACCGAACAGGCATGTCTGAAACGGCTCAGATAATGATTACACCATTTTGGGTAAAATCGAAGCAATGTCAGAATTTCAAGAGACGCCTCGGGGAGACAAACAGTTGGAACGGTACGAAAAACTGTCAGCCTACCCTCTGGTTATGGAAGACTAAAAGACAAACATGCCTTAATTGTCCATTTAACTTCTAGATAATAGTGCATTCATTAAATGCTCAAGACCTTACACAAAAATAGTTGATCGCCAAAAGATGCACTAAGCCTCTCCTGAAACCCTCTTGATGGTAATGCTCGCCTAAAGAGTAATGAATGAGCATCCATAAACCCCGGTAACTCAGAGCGTTCGCCTAAAAGGGTAAAGGATCAAACATTCCATAAACTCTAAGCGACCAAAAAACTGTTAGCCAAAGGATACAGAGCATCAAAAAGGTACAACTAGCATATAAGGACAGAAAAGGTCCAGTCCAAATGACACTATCTCAAACCCTATCACAGAATCAAGCTTGACCGAAGAAACTTCACTCAAGTTTCGGGGGCAAATGTTGGGTATTGATAGTGATGACCCAACAAGTAAAAGGCCTCAGATGCTCAATAACTTTGCAGGGGGTAAAACCCAAATCATTTAGAACCGATCCGACCCACAGTAAGGGTAATTTGGCACTAACAAAGCGGTCCAGTATCAAACCTAAACTAGAGTGGATGCCAAAGCTCTATCTCAGGTCGCCATCAGCCAAGACTAAAGTCTCCTCCTACTCGCCATGGGAGCGCTCGCCCAGAGAGTCTAACCTCTCAACTCTGGTCCCACAAACCGACATCAAGTGTGTGGCCACGATATCCCGCGTATATCGGGCACATATTCTATAAAGATTACATAAGGGTAATTGCAATATTACGTCATAACCGTAATATCTGCTATCCTAATCTTTACCGGCACAATATTCATCAAGATATTTTGTTGCCTATAACGGTTTGATCTTCGCACTCTATAAATACTCTTACTTTTCAATACGTTCGTTACGTTTTGAGTTCATACACACAGTATACTCATTTAAGCATCGGAGTGGGACCCATAGGCACCCTCTCTGTTGCGATCCCCTTCTTACAGGTTTATCGGAGCTCAGGCGACAGCGCGTGATCATCAATCCTTTGACATTCAATTCACTGTCAAGTCAGCACCTGAGATCTCAGACCCAACACAAATTTATGTTATTTTGTAGAAAAAAAATGTAGCACTAACCCGAGGTGACAAATCAACAAACAAATGAAAAACATGCTATAAAGTGTTGTTACTTGTGCAATACTCATTGTCAACAAGTCTGCAAGTTAACTTTCAGTCTTGCAGCAAACAAGAGTTATTTCTTTTTATTTTCTGCACTTCTCTCATAAAAAAGAGTTTAATGTTGAATTGCTTAGTTTTTCATGAAAAACTAGATTGCCGGAGATGACTATTGTCGATTGATTGTTCACATGTATTTGTGTAGCTTCTAGTTGCTCTAAATTAATATCTATCAGTTGGCCAAAAAAGAAATTAATATCTATCTATCTATTTATATATATATATATAAATATATGTATATTAATTTGACTAAGTATCATATAATTTTGACAAGTAAGTTTTTAACAAAATTTTCTCTATCATAGTGTCATAATAATTTAATTTGATTGGTCCATGTCAAAAAACATTAAGTGACATTCATGTCATCATTCTCTCACATCCACATGGACACTCTAAAATTAATCAAAAACTCCACGTTCAATTTCAAAAGATGTTACATTTATAAATATGTCAAATTAAATTTTGTTTTCAAACAACACTAAATTGCAAGTTTTGCACCTAACAATTTATTTTGGAAAATTACACAAAAATTATGAGTGAAATACATAAATAAGAATGAAAACACAACATTTTTTAAAAAAAATTGTAAAGTAATTTGAAATAAATAAATGATAAACAAGACTTATGATATATAAATCACATTTAATATATATTTAAGCCTAATTTATAATTATAGTTTAGCTTAATTAACTTAAAAAATGAATTAAGTGTTGAAAGTACATAATATTTATAATGGAAAAAATAATAAACAATAATAACTATGTTAATTAAAAACTGAACTAAATAGATAGTAAATGTATATATTTTTTTCGCTAAGAATGAAAATATATAACTATTTATTTGATTTCTAAATTTAAAACAAAAAAATGTAAAAAGAATTCAAATTTTAAACAAAAGTTCTAAATGTTTACTCAATCATGATTGTTGAGAAAATTTGAAATGAAAATTATAATACAATAATATTAATTTTTTTTAATTAAGTGTATAAATACACATGTTAGATTATCATTTATGTATTTTTAATTAAAAAATTAAATTAAAATGATACTTTTAAAAAACTATTATAAAATAATTATTTAATATTATTGTTTAGCCATTATTATTAGGGTTAAATACCAATGGACTACCTGAATTTTGGACGTTTTGCAACCAGCTACCCGAACTTCACAAATTCAAAGCGTGCAAATAGCTACCTCCGTCCAATTTACCGTCAACTGTTGACACAATATCGTCGGAAATTCGATAGAAATTGGATGAATGTAGCTATTTGCACCTTCGTCCAAGTTGAGGTAGCTCGTTTTGAATTTTTAAAGTTCGGGTAGCTCGTTGCAAAACATCTAAAGTTCAGGCAGTCATTGGTATTTAACCCTTATTATTATATTTGAAGTAAATTTTTATATAAAAAAATTTAAATTAATAGTATTATAAATAGTGTATATGCATATATAATTTATTAAGTTATGTTTGTGTATATAATTTTCACATATTTTTAACTAAGAAAACAAATAAATAAAAAACGAAATAATAACTATTACTAAATAAAATGTGTATAAATAACTCCATAAATATAAAAGAGGGGTAGAATCGTCTTTAAATTAAGTTACATGACTTAGACGTGACAGTCAGACGGAAACTTAACGGAATAACCGTTCAGTTACATCTTCAAACTTAAGTAACGGTTCAGTCATGCAAAAAATATGAGTAACATTTTAATCACACACAGGGCAAATATAATTAACTCAACAATGTTATTTTGATTAGATATTCAACACAACTCGTTTGACCAAACTATTTTTGGCTTAACAAATTAATAAATTCAGTATTATTATCTCACCGACAATTTTAATTAACCATTGTGTCTAATTCATTGTGTATTAGAGATAAAATAATTGTATGGGTGTTGACCGGGTTGTGGATGGTCACGGTAGTTGTATGCAATGATGCATTAGTTGTGCCACCCCATAAGTCGCATGAATCTACTGATCGAACGGGTTAATCGACAACGGTCATGGGGATTGATCCGTAAATCGTGTATCTATCATTAATTACGAGTAATGTTTGAATTGATCATAATTTAATACGAACCGTTTTCGACACGATCCACTTTAGACTCATCCATATGAGCTGACACTCATCATTACTTAGACATGAAAAATTGCTTTATCTTTATTTCTCATAAACAATCAAGTAACCGAAGTAGGTTCATCGGCTTCTTCTGCAGCAGCCAAAGCTTGCTCCTCCCTCTCAGTCTCCGCCCGTTTGAAAGCTGGAGGGTCTGATCCGCCCTCGAGGCTTCGAGCCCACCAGAAAATTCCACAAACTGCAATAGAAGTAAAAGATTCACAAGCTTTGTATCCAAATCAAAACTGAATGAGAAGAAGGGCGAGCGCACTTCATTATAACAAGTTGGACAAACCCCAATGGCATAGTGAGCTACCCCTGTGTCTTTATGTTCACAAAGCAATTCCCTTGAGTTGGATGGATCCATGCCTATATTTGGATGTTCGGCTGGATTCTTTTCTTCAGTCCTGGCCTCATCATTTAATTCCTCAACCTAAGAAAACCCAGAAGTGATCAGAAATCTAACTATGGAAGAAAGTAATCACACTACAAGAGGAGATAAAAATATGAAGGACTTGCTGTAACTAAGGCCAGTTCTATCAGCAAAACAATGCACCAACCATTACTATGTAGAGAGTATGAAACATACCGTTAAACTCCCTGATTTTGTTCTCTCAAATTCAACCAAACGCTTGGTCAGTGTGGCTTCACAAATGTTCACCAACCTTAACTGATGATGATGTAGGAATGAATGGGTGGCATGCACTACTGAAAAACAGACCTATACCGACGAACAAATAATTTCGTCGGTAAACTTTCGTCGGTAAATCTTAATTCACCGACAAAAATTAATTTTCGTCGGTAAAAATATATTTGGCCGACAATATTAAATTCCGTCGGCAAAATATATTTTTACCGTCGGTAAATAACCTTTTCCGACGATATGGTTTTCGTCGGTAAATAATTTTTTGCCGACGGAATCTATTTTGTCGGCAACATTTATTTTTTTAACGAAACAAACCTCTTTGCCGACAAAAATTCTGTCGGCAAAAAAATTGTTTTTACCGACGAAAAATTTGTTTCATTTTTCGTCGGTAAACTTTCGCCGACGATATCTTTACCGACGAAAATATGTCTTTACCGACGAAAATAATTTGTGCCGACGGAATTTATCCCTTTTACCGACGAAATAATGTCGTCGGTAAATACGGAATTTTCATTAGTGATGCAAGACAGAGAGACTATATCTATATCAAGTACTGATAATAAATAAAAGATTTGTATAAACAGCCCTACAGGTAGATAGGATATTAATAATACAACCTAGCATTTTTTTAATGCTATAATCTATCTCAAGATTATAACCAAGTTGCGGCCTGAGGGGGGGAGGAAAATTAAACTTCCACTTAACTATTTTTACTTCAATATATTGCTCAAAAAACAAAAACGAATGGTTAAAATAGATGAAACTCGGGACACTCAAGATTCGTCTGCCAGAACTCTTCCGTGCCATGTCCGACTACTCCTACGCATGTGCTGATGCCTATGGAAAACTAAGAACCATGGTGCAGGTGAAGAAGAACTAGACCACCGCCCTTCCTGTTTTTGGATTCTGTAGGATCTCTATCTAGACAAACTGAGTAAGCAAATGTTTATGGGTCTCTGTTATTTTATGATCTCCTTGGAGTAAATTGTATGTAAATGTTCCTGTGTAGCAGCTAAGCTAAGCTAAGCTAGTATGTGTTTCAGTTAATGTTATAGGCTGTGAAAAAGGCGTCCGGTTTTGTCAATAGGCTCAGCTCTCTTTTGCATGTAAAAAGCCATCCACTAAGAGGGTTTCATGTTCATGTTTTTGCAGTGATTTGATGGCACTTACAGTCTTTAACCTTCTCGTGGATATCTTTGCCTACATGCTTTTTATGTGCAAGTGATTTTAATTAGGATGGTCCGTTGATAATTCAAACTTATAATTACAAGTATACTGTTATTTTTACAAATTAAAATATTCAGATAGGTTTTTAAGGAAAATTTGATATTAACAGAAATATTTAAAATTTGTGTATGATTTTTTTTTCACAAAACAAATGAGGGAGATTTTTAAAATGTGTTCAAACATTAGGGGGTAAAAGAACAATTTACCCTTTAATTTAAAGATGTTAATAATTGTTTAAAAGTACCTAAAAATGGTATATAAATTATGAAAATAAAAATAAAATTATATTTTTCTAGTAAAAAACATTAATTGGGTGGCTCAAGCCACCACGATCAAGACTCCGTTTGGGTTCAAGACTCCTTTTGGGTTCAAATTGTGTTGACTCAAGCCAGTCCTCTAAGTTTGATCTAGATCATGACCCTTGGTCGTATAGGGATTCAAATTTCAAACCACTTCTAGAAATGAAAAAGTGTTTTTCTTCTTCAATTTAACATATTTTTCATAAAAGGAAATATATTTTTTATATAATATATATTTTTTACATTGCGTTTCACTCATGTTTGCCATCAGTAAAATATGTACAATCAATCAAAATTATTAGATGAAACGATAACGAAATTATCTAAAATTAATTTCACCAAAACCCAAAAAACATATTTAATCAATTGATAATTTTGTAAAAAATTATACTTTCTTTTTGTCAACAAAAAAACATAATACTTCATTTCCTCTTTTTTCCCTGATTCGATATTTCGTGAAATTCGTTTCTTGAGTGACGTTCCAGTTTATGTGTAGCTATGATGGTTGTTATAAGCTCTTCCACTAAATGATAAGAGTGTGAATTGAAAGAGGAAGAGATTCACTATTTATATAACAGTCGAGGTCAATGATAGATCTAGGAATCTAAATATGTGAGTGTTTATTGCAGTTTTTGAACATAAATATCGATAATCAGTTAGATCAGTATCAAATCAAATCGGACTATATTTTTAACGTAATTTCAACTACTTATATAAAATGGATTAGAATAAGATGATACAATTATTCTTTTCATAAGAGTACTAGTAATTTGTAACAGCTACCTTAGATACAATAATTTTTTAGTTTTTACAAGTAAAGCAAACACATCATCTTTTTCATAGTTTTGTTTATCATATTCTGAAAAGAGTTATTTAGAATCCAAGAAAACAATTCTCGATATAATTTAATATCTAAACAACGAAATTGATATTCGGAATTCTGATTTGCATATAATTTAAACTAAAATTTTAAAAAAAATATTGGAATTCAAATTCTTTTGGGCAAATTAAGGGTTCAGAAAAAAAAATCCGGTTTGGAAAAACTGAATCATATCCCATGTGAACAGTATCTCTATTGAACCGGTTTAGAAGTGTTATGATATTTTGGATGAAATATGGAACAATTCGTCCGAATTATAAAAAATTGATTTATAAGTGGTCAACCATATTGTTTTATGAACCTCTTATATATATAAGTGATTCATAGAACAGTACGGTTTACCACTTATGAAACTGTTTTTATCTATTCCAATTTTTTATTTTGTTATGTTAAGTGAACCATTTTATTCGTACGTGCTTTTACTATTTTAAAACATTTTAGTTTTTAATATTTATGTAGATCTTTTTAGGTATTATCGAATTATGTGTTAAAAGTTATAAATATGGAAAAATGTTATTAGTTTTTTTTTTTGTAAAGAAAAGGTACAACCGAACCGATTTTCGAACCGATTTACAAGTGATTTGATAAATCACCAAAAAAGTGAATTGGTTCGAACAAATGAGTCAAAGTATATCTTACCACATTTTATGATTTTAGTAAGGTACGGATCTTAACCGGATTCACCTTCTCCTTCAACAATCTCAAATTCAACTTTACCAAACTCCCTGAAATGATGAATCCTTATGCATTATTGGTATTATGATTGCTCCCCCCTCCTTTTGATTCAGACTAAGGGACCCTTATCAAGTTACAGAGCGGCGCCATGTTTGATTCTTCAGTTAAGGAATCAGCTGCTCAAGTAGGACCAAGTCAATTGTTTACTCACATATCATATTTATAAATACAGACTTCTCCAACCCTCACCTTCCATTCTTCTTCTTCATCATCGCTCTCTCATATCCCTTCCCTCTCAATGGACACCTTCAAACCACGCGACTCCAGGAATATGGAGGTCATCTACCTGGGGAGAACCTACTCGCCGGAGCGCCGAGGCAAGAAACCACCGCGTGGATGGTACACGATATGGAGAAGAGTGATCCAAAATGGAGAAAAGAAAGCTCACTTCATCGGCAATAACAGTTCCAATGGCCGTACATTGGCGCATGCGTCATACGATCCTACGCAGTACGCGCAAAACTTCGATCACGGTACGGTGTTGTACGAGCCTGATAATGTTTCTCGATCATTTTCAGCTCGCTTTGCCGATCCATCACGACTATATCCGAAGGTTCTATTGATGGAGTACTAGTAGAAAGGCGGGATAGTATTATTACTAGGGTTTTCCATTGAGTATCCATATAATCCTACATCTTCATTTCCTGTAATTAGTAGTGAGCAAAAAAAAAAATTCCTGTAATTCGTTGGTAACTTGAAGTACAATTGATGGGTCACTTTATGCAAAATTTATATATATATACTTTCCTTTCCTTTCCCCTTTTAGTTGTAAGTTGATCAATTGTCTAGAGACATGTGATGTCCTATATATAATAGGGTTAAATACCAAGTAGCTACCTAAATTTTGAACGTTTTGCAACGAGCTACCCGAACTTTAAAAATTCAAAACGGGCTACCTCAACTTTGAAGAAGGTGCAAATAGCTACCTCCGTCCAATTTTCCGTCAACTGTCGTCGGAAAGTCGCTGGAAATTCGTTGAAAATTTGTCAGAAATTGGACGGGGTAGCTATTTGCACCTTCTTAAAAGTTGTGGTAGCCCGTTTGAAATTTTCAAAGTTCGGGTAGCTCATTGCAAAACGTCCAAAGTTTAAGTAACTACTTGATATTTAACCCTATATAATATGCATATTGGTGGTATATATTATCTAGATTCGTCTACTAACTCATTGAGACTTTATTCCAATTGTCGGAGATTGATCCTAGTCACCGTAGCTGATCCAATAAATGTAAAAGGGGACAAATAGTGGAAGTGTTCTTTGAAATTCTTATCTGGAATGAGTACGAGTATACGAAGATAATATTGACTTAAGAAAATAGTAAAAATGTAACATTTATAGTAGAGAAATCCTAGAGTGATGTCTCATATTTACGAGTACTATTCTAGTACTTATCATATATTTCGCTGTAGACGAGCATTAAGCAGTATTTTATTACTTTACTGTAGGATCTATTAAGTCTTTTATACTGGCCAAAAAAAAATTAAGTCTTTTATGTTAGGATTGATTATCTCCACGCACACTAAAATCACAGTTTCAGAAGAGAGCAAGAGTGAAATTGAGAGAAAATTAGTAGTTTCCGTGCTTCTGAGAAACTAAAGTTCGATGAAATCCGAGATGTTGTTCTCAGCGAAAGTATTCGCAAACGAACCCGTATACGTATTCTGTAACAGTGTATTTTCATTAATAAAACAACTAAACCGCGTGGAGGTTACCCCTAAGGGGTGTTATTACGGAAAATCAATTTTCTCTCAATTTCACTCTTCCTCTATTCTGAAACTGCGATTTCAGTGTGTGGAAATAATTGATCATAACATTTTATTATCTTAGTAGAAAAGGAAGTTTGAATATTTTTAGATAGATGAAAGTTGAAAGTCACTGCTCATATGCTCGTCAGGTCAAATACCTAATTACTCGTTAATATTTCTAAGGTTAAATGTTAATTTACCATACGAATCGCGTAATACCCAACAGATATCTAGGTTAATTAAACATGGACATACAGACAAAGTTGTTGACCTTCTGATGTTTATGTGTCGGCACGAAAGATTGACCCGAAAATAACGTCCTGAGAAGCGTAGATGTGGCTGCTACTCATCTCTCGCATATAGAGAAGTCGTCTCATTGAAGCAACCAACAAATATATATATATATATATATATATCCTGATCAGTGATCATTATATGATTTGATTTAAATCATTACACGGGTATCTTCAGATTCCAAGGCAATAAATTTTTAAACTATTTGCATGACCATAAAGTTCTCTATTATTTATTTTTTTCTCTGTGAAATTTTCATAATGCAAGTTTGTGACATATCAATATCCTTATAATAATGTACATTCATAGAAGAAAGCAAACCTGCTTTTTTTTGTCTGTTTATAATTTATCTTTATCTTAAGTAAAATTTTACCAAAATGTTTATCTTGAGACTGACATCGCTAATGAGTTTATTTTCATTGATATTAGTTGGGTTCCTCCAAAAAAATATTGGTTTAAAATTAACACAGATAGAGCTGCTAAGGGAAATCAAGGTTTTGCAGGAGCCGGTGGGGTCATCTGAGACTACATGGATCAATGGGTTGCATGATTTTCAAGGAATTTGGGTTGCTCAAATAGTCTCACTGCGGAATGTTGGGTCATCCGAGACGGGCTTCTTTTGGCAAAGGCACTCAGATTAAAATCTATTCATCTTGAAACGGACGCTCTCTCTGCCCATAAGGTAATCTCTGACGAAAATATGTCAAATCAAAAACTAATGCCGATCATTGCGGATTGCAGGAAACTATTGATTCAGTTCGAAAGAATGAAGTTCAGACATATTTTTCGAGAAGCAAATGCAGTAGCGGATACCATGGCGGGTATGGCGCTCAAACAGCGGCATGTGTTTGAAATTCATAGCTCACCTCCGAAGAAAACTATAAACGCGCTCCAAAAAAACGCTGTTGGCTTTTCTGTTTCGCGAATTGTTAAAGCTAGCTAGTTTGAGTTGTGTAATTTGAATTTGGGTGATTAGTTGTCACCTATAGCGGTTAATTTAATCCATAATTATGGGGGGGAAATGGAGAGTATCTTATTATTTTTAAGGGAATAAAATGAGTTTGGTCTTTTTCGCGCTTTCCTTTGCCATAGTCGCGGGGAAGATAAAGCGCGACAATAACAATGAACCAATCAAACCATCGATACAATGTGATTCAACGTTTCCTCTCTTATAATTTAGAAGTGTCAGTTTGAACTCCACAATAGAAAAACCACCGTAGACAGTACTAAAATCAGGTAATGCCCTCCTGATAGAGCTTTTAGGACACCCTACGAAAACGAAATAAAAATACAATGAACCAATCAAAAAATAAATTGTATATGTCTTGAATGTACTAATATAGGCATAATTGAAAGTTTCTTTTTTTAGGAAGCATCCGAGTGACACGTGATCACTTAATTGAGAGTGCATTCAATTAGGTTGGTACATTCATACCATTTACCAAGTAATAAACCAAAATCTAACTTCTATCTATGAAGTTATTGAAGGTTAGTCCTGATTTATTGGGTTTACATGAGCTCTTAAAGCAGATAAGCAACGCGAATCGACTACGGTTTCATCCAAAGCAGCAAACATCATAAGGTCATGTTCCATGCGGGCTTCGGTTTCACTTAAACACAACAAAAGAAAGAAGAAAAAAAAAGACTAGTAAAGATGATGATTTGAAGATTGTCTTAATTAACCTGAAAAAATTCATCATTTTGGTCTTTAGAGTCAGTATCGATTTCTGGGGTTGTATTCAATGTATGTTGACTGTTCCATATGATGCAACCACCTTTCTGCATCCAATTAACACAGAATAGCCTAATGACACTCATTAATAAGCAGAGACGAACCTCCAAAAGAGAGCAGTTTGAAAGCCATGTTCGTGTAGGAATATGAACTCTTACTATATGATCTAACAAATAACGAGAAGTAATATCACTAAGCTTTGAATCTTGCATCATTTCAATGCAGATAATTGTAAGGTCACGACATGAGTAAAGAGTCTTAAGATACAAAACCCACTTCACAGTATGGGTGATCAAAAAGACTGTAGGACCGAATTCCCGACAAGACCGGCCCGAGACCGGCCCGACTAGGACCGAGACCGAACGGGTGGGTTTTTTTCTTCAAGGTCGGTCTCGGTCTCGGGTTTTTTTCCCGAAAGCCCGTTTAGGACCGGCCCGGACCGAATGTATGTGTATTTGAGATTTTCATAATACCACACCGAAAATAATGTGAATTTTGGAGGTTTTCTATCTCTATAAAAGGTGCATCTTGATAAATTTACTAAAGAATATAGAGAGTTCCTAGTGTTTCTATGAGAGGTGAACTATTCCTTCGCTTTTTACTAAAGAATACCGTGAATTCATAGTTTTTTTTTTTGTTTTTTTGGTGTAGATTCGGTCCAGGACCGAGACCGGCCCGAGTCAAGAAAGACCGACTCGGGCGGGCTTTTTTGGCTGAGGTCGGTCTCGGTCTCGGTCCTCCAAAAGGCAATACCGAAATTTCGGTCTCGATCTTGCCTTCAGGACCGGACCGGCCCGCCCATGATCAGGCCTACTTCACAGCAACAAGAAGAGTCCTAAAATACATCAAAGCAAGTTCAAAAGGATTAAAAAAACAATTCAAATTTGAGGGATTCCCATATAGTCATTAGAGAGGAGCAGTTAATGACTTCATATATTATTTTAAGATAGGAGATGGAAGTATTTTCCTAAAGTTTAAGAAAACAAGTCTTCGTAACACAATCAACTACAAAAGTAGAACTTGCCGCAACTACTTCAACATTTAATCAAACTATTTTGTTAAGAAAAATATTATTCAATTAAAAACTGACCTGCACTGTTTAGTTTGTGCAGAATATTAAAAACAATTTGGCCAAAAAAAAAAAGAATATAAAAACAATACTTGAGTCATCGTTATATAAATATAGTTTAATATAAAATGTAAATTATTACATTAATTAATAAATATATATCAAAACAAATTACTTTTTAACTATATTATTAACTCAACTTACAAAATAAAATAAAAATTATTTTTGTTATTAATATAATATTATTCAATTTACGTTTTTGGATAACGTTTATTATTTATAGCATATTCATTACATATATGTTAAATTCATTTAGTAATATCACTATAAAAAAAAGTTATTTATATATACACATTTTATTTAGTAATAGTTAATTATTTCTTTATTTGTTTTCTTAGTTAAAAATATGTGAAAATTATATACACAAACATAACTTAATAAATTATATATATGCATATACACTATTTAGAATACTATTACTTTTAATTTTATATATATAAAAATTCACTTCAAATATAATAATAATGGCTAAATAACAATATTAAATAATTATTTTACAAAATTTTATGAAAAGTATCATTTTAATTTAATTTTCTACTTATAAATACATAAATGAAAATGTAACATGTGTATTTATATACTTAATTTTAAAAAACAATATTATTGTATTATAATGTTTTTTCAAATTTTCTCAACAAACATGAGTACACATTTAGAACTTTTGTTTAAAATTTGATTTCTTTTTACATTTTTTTTTGTTTTAAATTTAGAAATCAAATAAATAGTTATATATTTTAATTCTTGGCGAAAAAAATATATACATTTACTATCTATTTAGTTCAGTTTTTAATTAACTTAGTTACTATTGTTTATCATTTTTTCAATTATAAATATTATGTACTTTCAACACTTAATTCATTTTTTAAGTTAATTAAGCTGAAATATAATTATAAATTAGGCTTAAATATATACTAAATATGATTTATATATCATAAGTCTTGTTTATCATTTATTTATTTCAAATTACTTTACAATTTTTTTAAAAAAATGTTGTGTTTTCATTCTTATTTATGTATTTCACTCATAATTTTTGTGTAATTTTCCAAAATAAATTGTTAGGTGCAAAACTTGCAATTTACTGTTGTTTGAAGACAAAATTTAATTTGACATACTTATAAATGTAACATTTTTTGAAATTGAATGTGGAGTTTTTGATTAATTTTAGAGTGTCCATGTGGATGTAAGAGAATAATGACATGAATGTCACTTAATTTTTTTTTACATGGATCAATCAAATTAAATTATTATGACATTATGATAGAGAAAATTGTATTAAAAATTTACTTGTCAAAGTTGTGGGATACTTAGTCAAATTAATATATATAGATATAGATATAGATAGATAGATAGATAGATAGATAGATATTAATTTAGAGCAACTAGAAGCTACACAAATACATGTGAACAATCAATCCACAATAGTCATCTCCCGCAATCTAGTTTTTCATGAAAAAATAAGCAATTCAATATTAAACTCTTTTTTATGAGAGAAGTGCAGCAAATAAAAAAGAAATAACTCTTGTTTGCTGCAAGACTGAATGTTAACTTGCAGACTTGTTGACAATGAGTATTGCACAAGTAACAACATTTTATAGAAATTATCAAAAAAAAACAAAAAACTTTATAGCATGTTTTTCATTTGTTTGTTAATTTGTCACCTCGGGTTAGTGCTACATTTTTTTCTACAAAATAACATAAATTTGTTAGCTCCTCTTGTATTCCATCAATTATATAAACTGTCTTATCAAGCAATAAATCACATTTTTTGTAATATATTCTCGTTTATCTCCTTAAATCAGCAATACTCTGCTATAGATATCCACATCCGTGTTGATAAAGATGGATATGGATTTTGAATATTGCAAATTTACAAGTTATTTTTTTTCCTGGTACTATAAATTTCAATATCTTTTAAGCATTGTTATCATAACCGAACCGGCCCTCGAACCGGCGAGGGGACCGGTTCCCGGTTGGACCAAGTTCGACGTTCGGTTAACTGTTCACAAAAAAAAAAATTGAAAATACAATTACAAACTACATAGTTTCAAACACACACATAATTATCTCAAACACACACAAACTACATAGTCTAAAACATACACATTACTCTCAAACACAACATAATTACCTCAAACTTTGAACATACATAACACAATAGTCTCAAAATCAAACAGAATAGGTCTAAACTTTAAGCATAACTTCTAAACCGAAAAAGTTGCTCGATCGAACCGAAAAAGTCGGTTTAAATCGAATAGAACCACCAAAAAAACTAAACCATCCAAAAAAACTAGAACCGGAAACCGTCCGGTTCAACCCGATTCAAATACTATTCATATGCATTTCGATCTTTTAGCTGAACCAAACTGGAGATGGATCCGATTCCCGGACGGACCGTCGGTCTGGTTGGATGACGTCAGCATTACCTTTAGCATTCTGCGTCAGCATTTCTTTAGCATTCTGCGTCAGCATTCCTTTAGCATTCTGCGTCTGTCCCGACAAG
Organism: Chamaenerion angustifolium; assembly: GCA_946814005.1. Lineage (NCBI taxonomy): Eukaryota > Viridiplantae > Streptophyta > Magnoliopsida > Myrtales > Onagraceae > Chamaenerion > Chamaenerion angustifolium. Next base: position 32,793,906 of record OX328272.1, read on the forward strand.
GACACGTCAAATTGCTATGAACCTGGCAGTGCACCTTGACATAGCTTCGAGACTCAATGAATTTTAGTTTCAAATTACTAATTTTATCTTCCCATTTATGGAAAAAGTTGCCATTTTTGTTATTTTTAAGAAAGAAAAGTAATTCATTATAGTAATAGTACGTATAATTGAAACGACAAATAAATAAGTATAGGTTTAAAAATATATTTATAACTATATAGTTGTTCTAAACTTAAAAGACACTTATAAAAATGTAGCATCATTATTGATAATTTTAATATATATATATATATATACAATATATTTCCTAGCATTACATAATTATCCTAGCATTACATAATTATTTAAGCATGCCAAGTACACACATATACATACATACATATATATATATATATATATATATGTAGCTTCATTATTTAATCATTTAAAGAGCTATTTAAGTTGCTCTTTTATGGACAAGTGACTAGAGAACACGTCCAACAAACAAATAGCATGCATTGCATGTTAAAGGTTCTCACAATACAAGTGGTGCGTTCTTCATACTAGAGTTTTTCGGGCTTCCTTGACAATGTCCTGGATAAGTGCAGATTCATTCCTACAAACAAATACAAATCGATTATAAAGATTTTTTCAAGCGTTTTACGTATTTATCAAATGAAGGTGAAGGTATCTATCTATGTACCCGTCGTTTCTCAAGTGCCAACCAACAATATAACTCAGAAGGACAAGAGATGTCTTCCACCATGCAATCTTGTCGGAGTTTCTTCCATACTTCTCTTCCTGGAGAGCCAAGTATCGACACGTTCTGCCTCTCAAATGTCTGAACTCAGACGGATCAACCTTGTAAAAGATAGGGAAGATGAGATGACGACCATGTTGTCGTGCTTTCTCCTCATTCCATCTGAAACTCTCAACCACTTCATCCAAGCACCAACCAGAAGCAGCAAAGTCTTTGGAGATGACAACCATTGTGCTCCTGGACCCTCTGATACCACCAATGAGTGCATCGGAAATGGCTTCTCCTCTTGGAAGCAGCTCGTCAGTGAAAACCCTAAGACCAGCCTGCTTTAATTCTTTGACAAGGTGACTCGTGAATCCACCACGAGTCTTCCCAGTGAAGGACACAAAGACATCAAACTCCTCTTTCTTTTTATATCTAGAGGAGGTGAAGAATATGTTGTCTTTGGATTTGGCAAAGGAAGAAGAAACAATTAAGCCAGGCATGGATAGAGTTGTTAATTGGAAAATGCAGATTTGGATTATGGAGCTAGCTTATATATAGAGAGAGAGTTGTCCGGGAAATTTAAAATTAAATCATATGGGTTTTCCAAGTTAGACCAAAAGATCTCTGCAATTCAATCACCAAATTAGACCGAAAGATCTCCACCGAAGATAGTTCAATCTTCGTAAAGGAGTCATTTCCAAGACAGTAGATAATGGGATGACATGTCACTTAGATAGTGATGTACGTACCGGTGATTTTGAAATTTGAGTATAATAACACGTTTTTTTCAATAGGTGGTACCCAGCTTATTCAAAAACACTTTTTGTTTTTTTAATTTTGATATTTCGATGTTTAATTAAAAATACAATTATGTATTTATTGAAAAAAATTAAAAAATTATAGTACATAGATATTTTAATTGTGATTCAAATTATGCAAAAACAAATATTAAATTTGAACTTACGGACCGACTGTACGCTCTGTCGTAAGTTGAGATATGAAAATTTCACTTAAAAATCTATAACTCACATCCTGTAAGTCCAAACTCACCACGGTGAACGTCATTTATGTCGTTCACCAATTATCTACCTAGGATAATTTTTTTGATTAGAAATACAGTGATTTTTCAACCTAACATCGCTTGTCTTATAATTTGACCGAAATAATTAAATGCATTAGGTGAGAAATTTAATTATGTACTTACTCAAAATAAAAAAAATTACAATGCGTAGATAATTTCATTACGAATTAAATGATGTTAACTAACCGTCAATTTTTTACTTTGATACCAACCGTATAATACGACACGAAAAAAATTATACTTACTGTATAAAAAATCCATATAGTGTTTTAAACAATGATTTCACTATTTAAATTCTCACACACTGTTTTCATACAACACACAGTAATTAGCTGTTTCCTCAGCTAGGCCACAACAAACAGTAAGGATCTTTTTGTGGTGGTAACATAACCACAAAGAGTTTTTTATTCTATATATTCTATTAAGCATGACCAAATCCAGTTCCACTTTTCCACAAACCGTCAAACCATTGTATTTAATTGATTGAGTACTATAGATATATGTAAAGTAATTGTATATGGATGGGGCTGGGGCTGGGGCTGGTCCACAATGACGCTGGTTTGAATACTTTTTATTTATGCGCACACTGTGTCGTGTTATTTCTAATCGTTTCGTGTTATTAATTGTGTCGTCTCTAAACATGTCTCGTGTCTAAACGGATAAATCTTAAACGTGTCTAAGCATGTCTCGTGTCTAAACGTATAAGTCGTTAATCGTGTCTAAACGTATAGAGTTGTTTAGACACGAGATCCGTTAATGTCAAACTCATATACGTTTTAAAGCAGATATATACACAAATTCATATATACACAAATCCAAATATACAAAATAAGGTTTTTATAGTTTAATATTAAAAAATAAGTGGGTATTTTAATATTTTATTATTATTATTATTATAATTAAATGTGTCTAAACGTGTCACATGTATATACAACACGATTAGACACGAATAGTTAATCGTGTTTATACAGATATCCGCAGATCTGAGTTGTTTAGACACGAATAATAATTGTGTCTAAACGTATAAGAGTTGTTTAGACACGGGATCCATTAAGGTCAAACGCATATACACTTTAAAGCATATCGTGTCGTGTAATCGTGTCGTGTCAGAAATTGTCAACCCTAAACCCATGGATACAATAAATATATTATATATTATATAAAAATTCATGTGTCGTATGAGTTGTGTGTGCCCATAGGTTGTATGGATCTACTCATCGAACATGTTAATGAGTTGAATTGCAAATTTCATGCCAAAATTTCAAAATGGATGACAGTCATGCGGTTTAACCGGTGGCTCGTGTATCCATCAATAATTACGAGTAGTGTTTGAATTTGCCATAGTTTAACACGGATCATCTCCGACACGGTCCACTATACATCAATTGTTACGAGCTGACACACAAGTAGAATCATAAAAACACATCTTTACTTGACATGAAAAATTGCTTCATCTTTATTTATCATAAAAACAACCAAGTAACTAAGTAGAATCATCACGACAATTAATAAATATTAAAAATTTAATTTGCGCTTTGCACAATAAATAATTTATTTTATATAGTAATTAATAAGTAAAAACTTGATATAAGATAATACAAGTGAACTGCACGTCAAACCGGATTGGACCGCCCCCCTCGCCGGTCAAGAGTCGGTCCGGTTCTGATAACACTTGGTGAAATAGTCGAGACGAAGATAATGTGGTTATAGTGTTACTAGAAAACAGATACGTGCATTGCGCGATATATAATTATATATATATAATAAATAAAAATATATATAACTTTTATTATATATCAGTTTTACATTTTTAAAAATAATTAAGGATAAATTTAATTTAACATTATATAATAAAAACTTATACATATTTCTAAAATATGTTAAAACTATTAGTATTTGTTTTATAATATTATCTACTCCATGTGCTTCAATTCTACAAAGTATATTATAGAATAAAAAGATTAAGTATAATTATCTAAATTAATTAAAACTACATGAATAAACACTATTTTATTTTCTTAACTCACAAAATATATTAATAGATATTTATCATAAAATTGCAAAACGGTATTTTAATGTTCATATAATATTTTTAACTTAAATTTTATGACTTCTAGTAGTGTCATATACTTATAGAAAAAATAACATTTATTTATTTATTTTAACGCTTTGTTAGTTGGAAAAATATGTTTGAGTCTATAAATATAGGGTTAATTACTTAATTGGTTACACATGTTTGACCAATGTTCAGAATGGTTACACATGTTTCAAAATGTGATTAATTGGTTTTGAAATGTGACTATTTGGTTTTTTACTATTCACCGTCATTTTCACCGTTAATTCTGTCAACCCCATATGAAGTTACTAAAATACCCTTGTCTCTGTTGCTTATAATTGAATCTGCAGAGACATGGAGTCACGCACTCCCGCCTACGTCGAAGATGGCCATGAAGAATGAAAGCTTCGATTTCGTCCTCCTCAATCGCCGAGATCAGTCTGGGTATGTTCGCAAAAGTCGTTCCCACTCTTGTATTTTGATTATTCTGTCACAATCAATTTGTTAAGAACCCTAATTTACAGAATTATAGTTAATTTTCACTGGTTCATGGAAGGTACTAGTTGAAGTCTTGTTCTGTGTGCGTCATTTTGGAATGGGAGCATCTACCCATGGAGGAAACGCCATTTCAAGTTCAAGTTCTGTAGAAGGGGAGTATCTACCCATCTAGAAGTGAAATTTGAAGTTTCGAATGCGCAGTTGCTGCAAATCGTAATTGTGGGCTGAATTAATGCTTATAGTTGCTGCAAATCGAAGTTGTGTGTTGCATTAATGTTTGTGTGTCTTTACTTTTGTAGATGAAGTAGTTGTTTTTCAATTTGATGTTGAATATTTTCTTCAAATGGAAGCAAGAAGATGAACTGAAACTCTATTGTTCTTCACGACCTAGGTTTCATTGACTGAGTTTCAATGTTGTTATTCATAATTAAAGTGTTCAGTGAAAACAAAAATTTGATTAAACGGTTACATATGTATGCTTATAATGTGATTAAATGGTTATCAATGTTTCTTATTATGTGATTAAATGGTTACGGATGTTCGCATATAATGTGATTAAATGGTTATATATGTTTCTTATTATGTGATTAAATGGTTACTCATGTTTCATAAAAAGGCAATTAAAGTGACAGAATGTCGTGACAGCATTAACAAACCCATTTCATTCCCACAGACAGTTTTACACAGAAACATCCCCACAGAAACATCCCAATTTCACCAAAAACCTACCGAACAACTAGGTTCACACACCCATTTACAACAAAAGACACAGAACAAGTTCACCATCAATTGACTGGTGTCGAAGATACGACATCGTCTTCGATGTCCACATAAGTCGGCTTTGGAGAATCTCTAAACTTTCAGTTCCAACAGGTACACCTTCTTCAGTTCCAACAGGTACACCTTTTGGAGCTCAAGTGATGTGGCGGGTCTCAAATGATAACTTTTTCGTAAGAAAATGTCAGGAGAGCTTGCTATTTGAGCATAATCTGTTCAAAATTATAATTTCCAGATAAAAGGGCAATTCTTTTAAAGAACCATCATTATATCGGTAATAATTAAGGAGCAGATGCAGCACCTTGGTGTTTATTATGTTCCATAAGTGTTAGGAACCAAGAATTGTTGGCAGGTCCTGCAATACATATCAAAGAGCTGTCTTGTGATGTTATAAAATAACTTACTTATGTTTTGAATTATGACAAAAATGTAAACAAACCGTGGTGAACGACAGGTTTGACTCCTGGATCCTTCAAAAATGCTATAGCAGGTGCAGATTCCACCTCCAAGCTGCGTAAATCATCCGTCGATCAAGTCATGGAAAAAGAAGTAAGTTACAGGGTGTCTTCAGTAAAAAAAAATTATGTATATTTATGTAAATCATCCGTCGATCAAGCTCTCTCATTCCCTTATTCTTGAACATCAAACTGAAAGAGAGATAGCATGAATTAGAAACAAACAAAGACTGATTAGAGTTTAGACAGGAGCTCATTTCTTCATGTATAAGTATAACAACTATAGCTATGAAGTCACAAGTGGGATATGGAACAAATAGATTCCATTAATTGTCCTTACTTCATTCTTTTATCACCCTAAAGTAAATATTGAAAAATGGAAGTAAAAAATAAATGAAAATGAAACTCATTTAGAAGAATGCAGTGTTTTACTTCGGACTGACTTCATGGTCTAATACAGTTACTTAATACAGTTACTTAATCTAAACATATTGAAATACAGTTACTTCCCCAGTTATGTGTCAATTTCATTCGGTTGGTAATTATTGTACTAGTATTTCCTTTTGGTTGGAAATCTTACTAGTTGAGATACTTACTGAATAGCATCTTCTTGACATCACTAGCTCTACGAGCACATCTTCTTGACATCACTAGCTCTACGAGCAGCCTCCAGCTGCAACTCAAAGGTACCATGTTTGGAGACCCTACCACTGCCAAACTGGGAGTGGTCAAATAACTTGCCATTGAGTGGGTTCCTCTCCACATTGGTTTGGTTATTTCTGAGACTGATGAAGAACTTTCCTCCGGGCCAAAGAAGCTGAAAATATAGAGCAAATAATATGCATACTCCTTGCACAAAAATGTTATTATGAGACAGAAGAAAGAGTTATGTAACACACTTTGATTCATCACGAAAGAATAAAAAGGAACCGTCATAATGAACCCAACAAAATCTTAGACAGTACTAATTAAGCAAGCTAGTAAACTTGTCTTTGAAAAGGACTTGACGAGTTCACTTCTAAAGAGTTAATCATAAGAAATCCCGAGGGAGTAGACAAATAAAATATGTCAAGAAACATTCCAGCAATTGAGTAGGAAAAAAAAAGGTACTTGAGTAGAATTTTGATTAAAGCAATTAAATCGAATCAGATGAAATCAACCACGCACAATGGAGCCTTCAGATCACCACGCACAAACCCGATTTCAGCAAATCAACACTTCGCATGCCACAAACAGTAAAACCAGCACGCCACAAACGCATGAAGAAAACAAGTAAGGAACGGAGGATACCTGAGCCTTCGAACAGAGCTGGAGCACAGTCGAAAGAGGTGGAGCCTTCGCAAATGGAAGCCTGAAGAAAACCAAACAGAAATGAAGTTGGGAACTGTCAAATGGGGGAAAATAGGGGAGAGGCTCATGTAGAAGGGTAGAATGATCTTTTCATGCTGTTATAAATTGTTTAAACAAGGGTCACGTGTTACGCACATGCGATTTTAACGGAAAAATTGACGGTTTTTAACGGTTTAACCATTTAATCATATTCTAAGAAACATGTGTAACCAATTAGTCACATGGCAAAACCAATTAATCACATTTTGAAACATGTGTAACCATTCTGCACAATGATGAAACATGTGTAACCAATTAAGTAATTAACCCATAAATATATAACTAGGGGTGATCAAAAAAGACCGTTGGACCGAATTTCTGACAACACTGGTCCGAGACCGGCCCGACTAGGACCGAGACCGAGCGGGCGAGTTTTTTTCTGCAAGGTCGGTCTCGGTCTCAGGCGTTTTTCCTGAAAGCCCGATTAGGGCCGGCCCAGACTGAATTTAATATGCAAAGTGCAAACCCTAAAACCAAATCAGTGAGGACAGGAGCACTTGAGCAACAGTCAGCAACACCTAAGCAGCAGTCATCCTTCTCTCGACTTCTTTCCACAGTCGTCTTCTCCACAACACTCTCAAGTCTCAGCAGCGGTCGTCTTCTCCAATCTCAAGTCTCGCAGACTCCACGACTCGTCTCTCTGCGGTCTCGTCTCTCCACAGTCGATCACGAAGGTAATCAATCAATTTGGCTTCTTTCTTTCGACAATAATTGATGGTAGGTGATTACTGCTTAGGATGAATTGGTGATCGTATTGCTTAGACCGAATTGGTGCTTAGTCCGAATTGCTTAGACCATATGTTGTAAATGCTGAATTGGTGAATTGGTGCTTAGACCGAATTGGTGAATTGGTGCTTATACTGAATTGCTTAGACCATTTGCTGTAAATTGCTGAATTGGTAAATTGGTGCTTAGATCGAATTGCTCAGACCATATGTTGTAAATTGATGAATTGGTAAATACTGTAAATGTTTTTGTAGATGACTTTGGTGGGTGATTTAGAATCTGAACTCCAAGTTCGCACCCTCCAAGTGATGATGGGTCATATCTACCTCCATTAGTAGATGCACCGGCAATCACTGAAACTGCAAGTCTACCACCTGCAAGTGCTACAACTATTAGAGGTAAAACTTGATCATTTGTTTGGAAACATTTTGTGAGAAACGCTTCAACTAGTAGTTACTTGCAATTATTGAGGAAAAGATTTTTCTGAAACTTTGTATGTTTGTTACGTGGTTGATTTCTAACTTTGATTTGTACGTTGTATGTTTGTTACTTTGATTCCAATGATGTTTGTATTTGGACATATTCGTTTTTTTTGGACAGATTCGTTTTTTTACAGATTATTTTTTGGGGTGGGGAGATTCGGTCCAGGACCGAGACCGGCTCGAGTCAAGAAAGACCGACTCAGACGAATTTTTTTGGCCACAGTCGGTCTCGGTCCTCCAAAAGGCAAGACCAGAATTTCGGTCTCGGTCCTGCCTCCGAACCCGGCCCGCCCATGATCAAGCCTATATATAACATACATTTTTATAGGATTGTTAAAATTCACTTTAATATTATTATTATTATTAGTTCACGCGTTCAATTTTATATTAAAAATTAAATTATAATAAGGTATGAGATGATTCTTAATTAATTTATTTAATTTATAATGGAACAGTTTATTATGTGCATAATTTATATTCATAAGATATAATATTATGTATTTTAGTATTGTATAAATTTCAATACATAAAATATATTTTTAGAGAAAATTATAAATATACATGTGAAATAAAGAGAAATAATTAAGATTTTGTAACTTATTTTGAGAATGAATAAGAAAACTTGGAAGCTTTTAAAGTCATTTACATGGCATGCCACTTATGAATGAGAATTGTATATTTGATATGGACCAATTATAATTAATTAATTTGACATTAGCAATAAGAAAATGCATCAAAAAACCTACATGTCATAATGACATACAATCTAGTCAAATTAATATATATATAGAATCCTAACCATACATTTATTATAATATTATAATTTATTTATCATTATTTTACGTATCATGGTCAAATTAATATAAATAAATACAGATAGATGATATATGTACGACAAAAGAAAGTTGTTGTAATGGACAAAAATATGAAAAAAAAGCGCTCTTGAATTGTCTAAAAAAATTGTCTAAAATATTATAATGGAGAGATAAGATACCTCAATAAGTGAATAACTAATGTAAAAAAAAATAGATGAACCGATAGAATTTACTAAAAAAACACTTTTTGCTTACTTACCAACATTTTAATTATTCTAACCAAATTTCTATACACATTTCTATAAATAGATTGAAATCCATCCATTGTAAGAGTTCTATATAGGGTCTCTAAACTTCAAAGAGGTGAATGTTACACGGATTAATTTTGATGAAAATGTTACCGAGTATAAAACTGTCATTAGTAGAGGTGAAAGAGATTGCAAAACGATACATCTTTAATACACAATAAAGTTGCCTGACCAAATCTGAAAGAACAAACCTATTTACTAGGGCTGACAATGGTGCGGTGAAAAACCCATAACTACGGTTATAACCGTTACTGTTTAATATGGTTAACCGTACCATTATGGTGCGGTGCGGTTATGGTGATGAATTCTCTACCCATAATGGTTATGGTTATGGTATTTGAGTTATACCCATGGTTATAACCATGGTTATTTTATAAATATAATAATTATTTATTATTAATAAACTAATATATATATATTATACTAAATATAAATTACAGCATAAAAGTGAAATCAATTGATGATATTGAGAAAGATGATGATTGATAGAAACAAATACAAGTGTGAAATGGTTAGGGGTGTTGAATCATTACTCGTTATGGGTGTTTGTTGAATTTTAATGTTAATTCAGTGGTGTGAATGTTAATGTTGAATCATATGAATGTTGAATAATGTTAGTGTTAATGTTGAATGATGTTAGTGCTATATATTTTTATTGTTGGTAATATAGATAGATGTATTTTTCAAATTAAATTTTCGATCTTTTATTATATTACATGTGGAAAAAATATGGTTATACGGTTAAAACCATGGTTAATAACCACAGTTATTTTGATGGTTATTGTATTGAAAATTGTACCCATAATGGTTATGGTATGTGGTTTAAAGAAAGGTATGGTTATGTTAGCCCTACTATTTACACATGCGAACACCAACCAAAACTTCAATCTTTCAAGGACTACTAAATCTTAAACCAGAGTAGCTAGAAGAAGACTCCACCCAGTAATACGCCGCATACCACAACCACTGCATAGAGGCTAAAATCCATCACGACTGCATCCATGGCGTTCATCATCATAAGACCGATCTCCAAAGAAGTCCCAATTTGAGAAACCCAATTGTCCCCACTTGGAGGAGTCGTGTTTTCGACTCTTGCAGAACTTATATTTTTGCCAACAATGAGTAGTGAGACCACAATTGTCACATTGGTGAGGAGAACAGCATAGACGGGCTTCATCATCAGAAGACTGCTAAAAGCGCTGCTGCTTATGAAAGGAAACCCTACATTCCATAGAACCACTACAAGACCAGCAATTATGGAACAGAGAAGGCGAAAACGCTCTGAACTTGCTATTGCAGAAGTTATTTGACTTGGACTAAAGGATTTAGACAAATTTTTATGTGGGTTCGGTGGTTGCTCTACCACCGAACTAATTTCCCCTCTGAAACTTGTTTCAACACTCGCACAGTGTATGGCTTCAGTTCTTATTGGCTGCTCAAGAAGGGGATCGTCATTTTCATGTTGTAGAATGATATCTTGTTTAGGCAGCACAGCTGCAGAGGCACTATCTTCTGATGGAGAAACGTCTGCATTAAAAAGACTAACAAAGAATTACAGAAAAGCAAAATAGAATTCAATCTAGGCACTTATCACTACTCCATGTAGTCGGTTTCAATAATTGGTGTGGCCAAATTTCCTCTTCTCTTCTCCTATACATAAAGCCATATAATTGGATATACAAATATATGGAATGATAAACTGGATGAATAAATTATCATACATTTGCTTGTTGAAATGCTATTTCAACAAAAGTTGCAATATGACGTTTGGTATCTAAGACTTGAATAGAAATGTATCAAGTTAAAAATTCTTCTTAAATAGCAAATGTGTCAAGTCACTGTTACACCATATCACTAGACTTATTCAAGAAATGGTCCAACTGATTTTCTACAGAATTTTTTCCTTCAATAGCTCAAAGAAAGAATATCTATGTAGTTCGGTGAAATAGCCAATCGTGTTTTTAAATTTCAAGAAAATTGTCTTGTTACTCTTTTCCTAGACCATTTGGTGAACTGCATGCACAATGCACAAACCAAAAGCACACCACATGGTTTGCTTTATCACTAAGGCTACTACTTGCTAAGAAGACAACAAAGCAAGCCTTATCTGACAAGGAAGTCTTGCACATAAAGAAAAGAATTAAGATTGGCGTGTTTAAAGAAGCATCTAACTCAAGACCACAACAATATCAGCATTGATACTCCATCATGGCAACAGGCAAATAATTAATTAGGACCGATGAACTGAAAAGGCTTTACAAACCATGAACCCTATCAATAATATCATTTTCATCTTCCAAGCTATTCACGAAAAAATACGAATGGATTTCTTATCTCTGATCCACTCGACATATTGGAGAAAAAAAACATTTTTCCCCATTCAAATGGTTATGCTAAAATATGAGATGTTATCCCCTGAAAATCAGATGTGCAATAAGATTCTTTATACTCTCTGCAGTTGGAACTAGTAAATGGAACATCGATACCTCAAATTTACTAAGCGAGCTGGACCTACTTCTGGCGAACCAAGTTCGAATCAGACACCTTAGGAGTACTTTAATCTCATTGCTTTTGACCAAAAATTGAGAAAGCAATCTTGTAATCTATATCCATCAATGAGGCAACCCCAAATCTTGTTAATACTTGAAAGAAAACTCAATTTACCATAGAAACGAAAGCTCAATCCAGCAGAAGCATAGTCCAATCTGTAGAAAACTTAGGGTTTCATATGCATCTCCCAATTTAGCAATATAAAAGTTTGAAGACTCTGATCTCCGTTTTCATAGTCCAACCCAAATCCAATCAAGAGTCATCAGCAGCAACTTCAAACGAGGAAGTTGACAAATCCATAACGTGCCCAAATAGCGAAGATTGGAATCTAGCAGACAAATCACCACGACAAATGAGAGAGAGTACCGTCGGATTGCTTCGACAGAAGAGGCTTGCGATACTCGTTGGGAGAATCAGATGCCTCAGATGAGTGGGCGGTGATGAGAGGCGGAGGTGGAGGGATGGATTGCACCTGACCAGTTATGAAGGCAAGGCGGTCTGATCCTCTCTCCATGATCTTCCTCCGTCGCGCTTCTCTGCTGCTGGATATGCTCGCCATGTCTGTTGCTGTGACTCCTCCGTCTCTCTCGATCTCTCTTCTCTATCACTTTACTGTATTGGTCCACTACTATACTTAAAAATGATAGTAATTACTAAATACTACATATATATATATATATATATTATTAATAATATTGGTTTAAATTTGTTGTTAAATAATTATTTCAATTGATAAATTAATTATATACTTTTTTAAATATCATAATTAATTTATAATAATTTTTATTTAATTTACAATTGATTAAATTTAATAAATTTAGAACGTAGGAGGTCATCCTCTCCGATGAAACCAAGACACTACTTGCGGGTAAGTGTCTTGGTTTCCCGACAGATCTCAATCCCAATTATTTATAATTTTAATATATATATATATATATATAATATTTCCTAACATTACATATTTTCTAATAAATATTTTATTAAACTAATACAAAAAATAATTTAAGCACGCCAAGTACATATATATATATATATATGTAGCCAGTAGCTTCATTAGTTAATCATTTAAAGAGCTACTTGAAATTGCTCTTTTATGGACAAGCTACTTTAAATAATGCCTTCTTGTTCTTTTAGTAGCAAACAGATAGCATGCATTGCATGCAAAAGGTTCTCAAGTGCGTTCTTCATCCTCAGAGGTTTTCCGACTTCCTTCACGATGACCTGGATTTCCTTCACGATGATCTGGATAAGTGCTGATTCATTCCTATAAACAAATACAAATTGATTAGAATGATTTTTTCAAGCGTTTTACGTACGTACTTATCAAAAGAAGGTGAAGGTATCTATATACCCGTCGTTTGTCAAGTGCCAACCGGCAATATTACTCAGAAGTACTAGACATGTCTTCCACCATGCAACCTTGTCGGAGTTTCTTCCATACTTCTCTTCCTGGAGAGCCAAGTATTGATGCGTTATGCCTCTTAAATGTCGGAGCTCTGACGGATCAACCTTGTAAAAGATAGGGAAGATGAGATGACGACCATGTTGTCGTGCTTTCTCCTCCTTCCATCTGAAACTCTCAACCACTTCATCCAAGCACCAACCAGAAGCAGCAAAGTCTTTGGAGATGACAACCATTGTGCTCCTGGACCTTTGAACACCACCAATAAGTGCATCAGAAATGACTTCTCCTCTTGGAAGCAGCTCGTCAGTGAAAACCTTAAGACCAGCCTGCTTTAATTCTTTGACAAGGTGACTCGTGAATCCACCACGAGTCTTCCCAGTGAAGCACACAAAGACATCAAACTCCTCTTCCTTTTCATATCCAGAGGAAAAGCCAGAAGAAGAAGAAACAAAGTCAGACATGGATGGAGCTGATGATGGAGCTAGCTTATGATAGTTCAGAAGATGGAGCTAGCTTATGATAGTTCAGAAGATAGAGCTAGCTTCTATATAGTTTGGATGATGGAGCTAGCTTATATAGAGTTCTCCAGGAAATTTAAAATTAAATCATATGGGTTTTCCATTCGAGTGGTATGTCAGCCATGTAATCACCAATTAGACCTAAAGATCCCCACCGAAGATAGTTCAATCTTCCAAAACCAGTTGACACATAGGGGCAAAATAGTCATTTTTTGGATGAACCAGACATACATAGAAGATGCCGATAGGGAGTGCCTTATAAATGTGATGGTACGAGCCTTAAAACAATCTCTTTTGGATTTTTCATGAAAGTAAGTTGTTGTTGTTTTACGAAAGTTTTCTCTTTTAAAAGTTTGTTGTGCATTAAGAGGACGAACACACTAAAAGTAAAAAGTTGCCGTAGAGATTTCGGGGAGTGGGATTGAAGAGGAAAAACTTTATAAGCAATGGGAATAAAGTTTCGGATGTTCATAAATAATTTGATATTTTCATTGAGGAAAAATGATGATTGGAGAACAAATATTGATATTGGTGTGACCAAAGTCTATAAGATTTTAAGTCTAAACTCTTAGTTATGACACTTCAAAATTTGGAAGAAATTGAAAAACCTTATTAAGTTTTGAGTCACGTATAACGTGGGTAACTATAAAATAACAATTTTCAGTATTAAAGTACTCTAAGTAAGAGTAAAGAACTCTTCACAAGTAGTGAAACCTTTGCATTTATACTCAAATTTGGGAGTGTCATGAAAACATGTGTTATTATGATTGTCGAAATCAATTATTAAAATACATGGATCTACAACTGTTCTCAGCTGAAATTTTTCATTATTGACTGTAAAATCTAATGAAAAAGAAGTGGCAGTATGTTAACCAAGACAGGATGTGAACTTGAAGAATGTGTTCGATGTGTCCAACATTAGTAACTATATTTAGTGTAATGGTCATTGCTCAACAAACATGTTTTGTCTTGTGTTTGAATTTGATAAGTTCGTACTCACTAAAAGTTACGTTTTATGTGAGTAACGACCATGAATGTTTGAATATACTCAAGTTGATATGGCGATCAAGTAAAAAATAAATAAGAAGAAAAATTATTTTTTTCTTCTTTTTACTTGATTGAGTCTTCTAATTTATGACGTAATAGAATATGTCACGTTAATTATAATATCTTGGAAATTGCAAAGGTTAATTAATATAAATTATAGAATTACATTTCAGATTTATTTAAACGTAAATTTTTGTAACCTAGTAGTAGTAGGTGAGGGTTGTTTATAATAATAATGAAGCATTGATTGAATAATGAAAACTCATAAAACTTTTGAGAGAATATCAATCATCCATCATACGGATATTTTCTTTTTCAATTTTTTTTTCGTTCTCACAGTTCAAATTTTAAACTTTCGATTAAAATATGAAACGTTAAATCGTTGTATCATATTACGATAATTTATAGCAAAACAAATTAAATACTGAATTTATCCTTATTTTGCAAATTGATAAAACACAACCAAACACTGTTCAAATGAGGAAGTTTCTCTTTGGAACTATAATTGACTTCATATAATGTCATTCCTTGAGAATTCCATTATATAAAGGACGAGATCTTGAGAATTCCATTATATAAAGGACGAGAACCTTTGGCTTTAAGGCTTAAAGTATAAATTCAAACGATAACATTTAAGTGACCCAAGTATAAATGATCTGGTCTCTGTGAAAGTGACCTGCTGTCTATGAAATAGTTGTGCGTGTTAATAATCAAAAATGGTTTGGCCAAAATAATAATAATAATAATAATAAATGGTTGAACTTTTTTATTTTATGTGACGAGTTTGTCTTAAATTTAAATTTTTAGTAACATTTTTTTTAAGGAAAAGTATGAAAAAAATGTAACATGTTTGCCAGAAATTGTCAAAGCGACACAGTTGTATTATTTGATGTAACATGTTTGATGTTGTAGGTATTTGATGCAGTCGTTAAGTTTCCATTCAAAATGTCTGTTAAGTGTGCACATGTCATGCACGCGACTTATTTGAAACGTGAACGTCCTTAAATTCCCCTGTCTTCTTCATAAGACAGTTATAACACACCTCTCTTGTTGGTGTCTTCTCCAATCTTCGGCTGAGCTCCAATCTTCTCCACTGTTCGTGTCTTCTCCAAAGAATGATGTCACCGCACAAGTCCAACTGCTCTTCTCGAAGCTCGAAGGCGCATGAAGAGTACCAACCGTTGATTTGCTATTGTGGGTTCACTAGTCATGCCAAACCAGCTTCCACATGGAAGAATTTCGGTCGGTTTTTCTATGGGTGTCCCAATTATAAGGTGTGTTTGTCGATTTCATTTGGTTTTGACCCTAATTGTAGAATGAATTTGAAAATTGTTGCCCAACCACAGTTGTAAAGTTCCATTCGAAACCCTAATTCCCAAATTTGATTGCAGAACCACGGTTGTAATTACTTCGAGTGGAGTGAACCCCCAATGTGCATATACGGAAGGAGGGCCATAAGCAAATTTCGAGATATGCATGGCCACATCGAAGACGAAATTGTTCTTCTACATAAGAGGGAGAAGATGTTAGTTATTGCTGTTGGAGTGCTTGTGGTCCTGCTTGTTTCTGTAATGTTAAAAGTAGTTGTCAGTTAAGCTGAGTCTGTGTTTTAAGTTTGCGGATCGGTTGTAGGGTCATTATGTTTTTTAGTGTGTTGGTGTCAGAAAACATATATTTTGTAATTGTTGGTTTTTGATGCAATATGTTTCTGAACAAGGATAACATAGATGTAACATGTTTGGCAAATTTCTGCAGAACATTACCAACACAACCGAATAGAATTCCACCTGAAAATCAAAACCTATAACCCAGACCATACAGAGACCATACAAAACCTGTCAAAGTACCTTCATACAATACCTATTCCGCCAGAACACACACTAGTACATAAAAATCCACCAAAATCCACAAAAACAGTATAGTTCATCAAAATGACAGCATGCATGCTGCAAAGCACCTAAAAATACCTAGTTAATCATAATATCTAATCCGCAATGGCATAAATCTTCACTGAGTCGGGAATTTTGTGAACTTGCTTGACCTGCAACGGGGGTATTGAGCGGGTACGTCTTCGGATTGAACAGAACGAAGGAGTCGACGCAACGATTCGCGGGAGAAGAAGAGTCGGTTGCAGCAGCTGAAGTCGCTTCGGTTGTCGGAGGGGTGGGAGCTTCTTGTCGCAGCAACAGATGGGGTAGGATCTTCTTGTCGCAGCAGCTGCCAGAACATAAGTTAGGGTTTGAAGAGGGGAACGACGGGACGGGTCTTGGGTTCGAAGGTGAGTGACTTTGCTTCGGTATGGGTGTATGAAGAACGAAGGGAAGTGGAGGGAAATAGGTGTAGGGGTATCTTGGGCATTTACGAAAAGATTTCATTAATATCTGACAAATCATGTCACGTGGCTGGCACATGCTGGTTTTTAACGGGCAAACTGACGGAATAACACACGTTTCCATCTAAAACCTACAACAGAAAACGTGTTACATCAATTACCTACACTCCAAAACTAGTTCCATCAACCACAATTTTTGGCAAACATGTTACATTTTTTTCATACTTTTCCCTTTTTTTTATATGTGCACATACATAATTTTCATACAATTTATTATTATGATTTTTAGTATTTAAAGAAAAAAAATCATAATTGTGTTTGTTAAATAATTAAAGATAGTTGAACTTTTCTATTTTATATGATGAATGTGAGATAATATAAGACTTTCCAATGAGTTACTCGGCATGTCACATATGCACGAAACTTGTATGTTGGACATGAACCAATTAAAACTTATAATTTTAATATTATAATTTTAATATTATAATTTATTTTTCATTATTTTACGTAACATAGATAGATGATATAAATAAATAGACAGATGTACGACAAAAGAAAATTGTTGTAATGGACAAAAATATGAAAAAAAGCGTTCTCATGAATTGTCTAAAATATTATAATGTATAAATAAGATACTTCAATAAGTGAATAACTATGTAAAAAAAAAAGATGAACCGATAGAATTTAGTAAATAAATCTTTTTGCTCACTTATCAACATTTTAATTATTCTAACCAAATTTCTATACAAATTAATATATATAGATTGAAATCCAACCATTGTAAGAGTTCTATATAGGGTCTCTAAACTTCAAAGAGGTGAATGTTACACAGATTACTTTTGATGAAAATGTTACCGAGTATGAAACTGTCATTAGTAGAGTGGAAAGAGATTGCAAAACGATACATCTTCAATACACAATAAATCTTATTTACACAGGTGAAAACCAACCAAAACTTCAATCTTTCAAGGACTACTAAATCTTAAACCAGAGTAGCTAGAAGAGGACTCCACCCAGTAGTACGCCGCATACCACAACCACTGCATAGAGGCTAAAATCCATCACGACTGCATCCATGACGTTCATCATCATAAGACCGATCTCCAAAGAAGTCCCAATTTGAGAAACCCAATTGTCCCCACTTGGAGGAGTCGTGTTTTCGACTCTTGCCGTCTTTCCAGAGCTCATATTTTTGCCAACAATGAGTAGTGAGACCACAATTGTCACATTGGTGAGGAGAACAACATAAACGGGCTTCATCATCAGAAGACTGCTAAAAGCGCTGCTGCTTATGAAAGGAAACCCTACATTCCATAGAACCACAACAAGCCCAGCAATTGTGGAACAGAGAAGGCGAATACGCTCTGAACTTGCTATTGCAGAAGTTACTTGACTTGGACTAAAGGATTTAGACAAATTTTTATGTGGGTTCGGTGGTTGCTCTACCACCGAACTAATTTCCCCTCTGAAACTTGTTTCAACACTCGCACAGTGTATGGCTTCAGTTCTTATTGGCTGCTCAAGAAGGGGATCGTCATTTTCGTGTTGTAGAATGATATCTTGTTTAGGCAGCACAGCTGCAGAGGCACTATCTTCTGATGGAGAAACGTCTGCATTAAAAAGACTAACAAAGAATTACAGAAAAGCAAAATAGAATTCAATCTAGGCACTTATCACTACTCCATGTAGTCGGTTTCAATAATTGGTGTGGCCAAATTTTCTCTTCTCTTCTCCTATACATAATAAAGCCATATAATTGGATATATAAATATATGGAATGATAAACTGGATGAATAAATTATCATACATTTGCTTGTTGAAATGCTATTTCAACAAAAGTTGCAATATGACGTTTGCTATCTAAGACTTGAATAGAAATGTGTCAAGTTATAAATTCGTCTTAAATAGCAAATGTGTCAAGTCACTGTTACACAATATCACTAGACTTATTCAAGTAATGGTCCAACTAATTTTCTACAGCATTTTTTCCTTCAATAGCTCAAAGAAAGAATATCTATGTAGTTCGGTGAAATAGCCAATCGTGTTTTTAAATTTCAAGAAAATCGTCTTGTTACTCTTTTCCAAGACCATTTGGTGAACTGCATGCACAATGCACAAACCAAAAGCACACCAATGGTTTGCTTGTTCACTAAGGCTACTACTTGCTAAGAAGACAACAAAGCAAGCCTTATCTGGCAAGGAAGTCTTGCACATAAAGAAAAGAATTAAGATTAGCGTGTTTAAAGAAGCATCTAACTCAAGACCACAACAATATCAACACTGATACTCCATCATGGCAACAGGCAAATAATTAATTAGGACCGATGAACTGAAAAGGCTTTACAAACCATGAACCCTATCAATAATATCATTTTCATCTTCCAAGCTATTCACGAAAAAATCCGAATGGATTTCTTATCTCTGATCCACTCGACATATTGGAGAAAAAAAACTTTTTTCCCCATTCAAATGGTTATGCTAAAATATGAGATGTTATCCCCTGAAAATCAGATGTGCAATAAGATTCTTTATACTCTCTGCAGTTGGAACTAGTAAATGGAACATCGATACCTCAAATTTACTAAGCGAGCTGGGCCTACTTCTGGGCGAACCAAGTTCGAATCAGACACCTTAGGAGTACTTTAATCTTAATGCTTTTGACCAATATTGAGAAAGCAATCTTGTAATCTATATCCATCAATGAGGCAACCCCAAATCTTGTTAATGCTTGAAAGAAAACTCAATTTACCATAGAAACAAAAGCTCAACCCAGCAGAAGCATAGTCCAATCTGTAGAAAACTTAGGGTTTCATATGCATCTCCCAATTTAGTAATATAAAAGTTTGAAGATTCTGATCTCCGTTTTCATAGTCCAACCCAAATCTAATCAAGAGTCATCATCAGCATCTTCAAACAAGGAAGTTGCCAAATCCACAACGTGCCCAAATAGCGAAGATTGGAATCTAGCAGACAAATCACCACGACAAATGAGAGAGAGTACCGTCGGATTGCTTCGACAGAAGAGGCTTGCGATACTCGTTGGGAGAATCAGATGTCTCGGATGAGTGGGCGGTGATGAGCGGCGGAGGTGGAGGGATGGATTGCACCTGACCAGTTATGAAGGCAAGGCGGTCTGATCCTCTCTCCATGATCTTCCTCCGTCGCGCTTCTCTGCTGCTGGATATGCTCGCCATGTCCGTCTCTCTCGATCTCTCTTCTCTATCAATTTACCAATTTACTGTATTGGTCCACGACTATATTTAAAAATGATAGTAAATACTATATATATATATATATGGGTTAATAACCAACCAGCTACCCGAACTTTGGGTGTTTTGCAACGAGCTACCCGAACTTTGAATTTTCAAAACGAGCTACCCGAACTTTGGACGGAGGAGCAACGAGCTACCTCCGTTAAATTTTCCGTTAAATATGGACGGAAAATGATGTGGCAACACATGATTGGTCCATAATTATAAAAACTATATTATTTTTTTACAGTACTAAAAAAATCTTTAAAAAACTTGAAAATTAATAGAAAAAATAAGAGTTTGTAATATAATTTTTGTAATGAAAAATATGAAACAAAATTTTTAAAAAACTAATCATTTATTTTTATTTTTATTTCATAATTTTAATAAAAAATATATTTAAAACTCTTATTTTTTCTATTAATTTTCAAGTTTTTTAAAGAAAATTTCTAATTTTTTTAGTATTTTAAAAAAATAATATAGTTTTTAAAATTATTGACCAATCATGTGTTGCCACGTCATTTTCCGTCCATATTTAACGGAAAATTTAACGGAGGTAGTTCGTTGCTCCTCTGTCCAAAGTTCGGGTAGCTCGTTTTGAAAATTCAAAGTTCGGGTAGCTCGTTGCAAAACACCCAAAGTTCGGGTATATATATATATGGAAAAGTATGAAAAAAATGTAAGATGTTTGATAAAATTGGTAACTGAGGTAACTTGTTTTGGACCGCGGGTTTTTGATATAGTAAGTTTCATTGTTGGTTTTTGAAGAAACGTTTATTTTTCCGTCAATTTATCTGTCTAAATTGGATACGTGCAGCTTACGTGCTTGATTATTTGAACGTTAAAATAATAAAAAATGAAAATACTAAAACTACACTCTAGTTGTTTCCAATATTCGAACCGGCTCACTCCAGTAACCGAACCGCTCTCTATTCCCTATAAACTCAGCTGCCCTTAGCGACTCCTTCACTTGCACTCCTTCCCTCCTGAAACTGAAGAGTGGAGAACCCTAATCCTTCCCTTTCACCCCTTCCCTTACAACCGTAATCCTTCCCAGCTGAAGACCTTGTGGAACTGAAGACCTTGCTTCGGTGATTGCGGAACTGAAGACCTTGTTGGTGATTGCTTTTGCATTTTAATAACTATGATCGCAATGATAAAGTGCGGGTGCAATTTCTGCAATTTTTGGAATTCTCAACTGCCTCTATACAATCCTATGCCCCAAGGTTCAAAAAATGGTGGAACATTTAAATAATTCCATGTTTTAAATCTAAAATTATAATATGTAGACTTACGCATGCCAATTATCTAATCAGCTAGTAATGTTTGAATTGGTGGACCCTTTATGTTCTACAAACCTGAAGTTTTCTTTTTAAAAGCAGGGCTTCATTGCCTTCGTGTGGATGGAGTGGAGCTCTCGTATACTTCAGTGAAATCGTTTTCTTTATTATTAGGTGATCCTCTATTTTAACTGATATATGAAAAGTTCAAAAAATGATGACATTATAAAAATTAAAGTTGTTTGTATTGATATTGAATTAAACCAATACGTGGACGTGGGCTTGTGGGTTTTTATTATTTGTTGTGTTGATAAATGTATAAGGCAGACATCCATTCCATTGTTTTTGTCGAATGCGGATTTCTCCCTTTCTTTAAATATATGTAACATTTGTTTGATCTGCATCATTTGTAGAACACAATAGAAACTACATTTTCCTTAAGGAAGCTATCTTTGGTGAAGGCCAAGAGTTACCTTGAGGACGTGCTGCTCCACAAACAAGCAATCCCTTTCAGGCGTTTTTGTCGTGGTGTTGGTCGAACTACCCAAGCCAAGAACAGAGGACATCCTAATGGTCAAGGACGATGGCCTGCGAAATCTGCAAAATTCATTCTTGATTTGTTGAAGAATGCTGAGGTCACTATTCATTTTGCATTAATTGTTTAGAGAGCATAAAACTAATACGAAATCTGCCCAAATGTCCCACCACGTGAAGGGTTTGGATGCTCTGTATGTCTCTCACATTCAGGTGAACCAGTTGGCCAAAAAAAAAAAAAAAGGTGAACCAAGCACAGAAGCAGAGGCGCCGCACCTACAGTGCTCAGGAAAGACGACATATAATAGCAGTGAAAAAGTAAGGAGCATTTGAGGAATTTCACACCGAAAAAAAGTCACGTGCAAAGCATTTGCGGTATTAATAGAAATTTTTAATGGACACAAACAGAATTCATAAAAAAACAGAAACACCAAACATAATGCATCAAAAACAAACATTGGGTCGCTTTTACCACCGGGGTCAAACATGTTACATATTTTTCATACTTTTCCCATATATATATATATATATATATATATATATATTATTAATATTGGTTTAAATTTGTTGTTAGATAAAATTATTTGAATTGATAAAATTAATTATATACTTTTCTAAATATCATAATTAATTTAGAATATTTTTTATTTAATTTACAATTGATTAAATAAAATAAAATTCACAGTGCAAACTACAATCAGTGTAATCTACCATTAATTACTCTGGTTATTCATGAACATATCATATCTTGGGTCTGAAACTCTCAGGTGCTGACTTGACAGTGGATTGAATGTCAAAGAATGAATGATCAATGCTCTTGCCTTAGCTGCAGTTAACCTGCAAGAAGGGGATCACAGCAGAGGGGGGGGTGTCTCGGGGCCCCTCTCCGATACTTAAATGAGTATACTGTGTGTATGAACTCAAAACGTAATGAACGTACTGAAAAGCAAGGGTATTTATAGAGTGAAGAGATCAAACCGTTATAGACAACAAAATATCTTGGTGAATATTGTGCCGGTAAAGATTAGGATAACATATATTACGGTTATGGTGTAATATTGCAGTTACCGTATGTAATATTTAGAGAATATGTGTCTGATATACGCGGGATATCGTGGCCATAACTTTAGTGACGGTTGGTGGGACCAGGGTTGAGAGGTTAGACTATCTTGGCGAACACTCCTATGACGAGCAGTAGGAGGCTTGGACCTTGGTCAATGACGACCTGGGATGGAGCTTTTGCGTCCACTTTGGCTTGGGTTCGATACTGGACCGCTTTATGAGGGTGAGATTAACCTTACTGTGGGTCAACCCGGTCTGAATGATATGAGTTTTACCCACTGCAAAGTTATTAGGCCTCTGAGGCCTTTCAAATATTGGGTCGTCACTATCAATACCCACTATTTGCCCCAGAAGCTTGAGTGAAGTTTTTTCGGTCAAGCTTGATTCTGTGATAGGGTTTGAGATAGTGACACTTGGATTGGATCTTTTCTGTCATTATCTTATATTTGTGCCTTTTTTTTAGACTTTGTATCCTTTGGCGAGCGGTTTTTTGGTTGCCTATAGTTTATGGAATATTCGATCCTTTACCCTTTTTGGCGAACGCTCGGGGTTTCTAGAGTTTATGAATGCTCATTCACTACTCTTTGGCGAGCACTACCATCAAGAGGATTTCCGGAAAGCCTTAGAATGGGTTTTGGCGATCACCTTTTCTGTATAGGGTCTTGAGCATTTAATGACTACACTGTTACCCAGAAGTTGAACAGACAATTGAGGCATGTCTGTCTTTTATTATTCTGTAACCCGAGGGCAGACTGACAGTTTTCGTACCGTTCCAACCGTTTGTCTCTCTGAGGTGTCTCTTGGAATTCTGACATTTCTTCGATTTTTACCCAAAAGGGTGTAATCATTCTCTGAACCATTTCGATCGTGCATGTTCGGTTACTTCCATTTTGGCTATATAAAGGGGTCAACCCACAAGTCTTCTTCCAACCAACCTTTTTCTGGCCAGGAGGGCTAACAATGCCCCTCTAACTATCAGAGACGGTTCCTCGTCGGCGCAGGGCTAGAGGAACTCTGCCTCCAAGCCGATTCCTGGGCAATCGACCGCCACGCCGGTGGTGGTGGACATGCCGGAGACAAATGTCCCCCTATTCTCCCCGACAGGTAAATTTCGATGTTTTCCTTTTACTTATTTTTAGGTAAAGCTTTCTGCTTTTCCTTATTTTCGTATTGTTTTCGTCGTACCCTGGTATTCTAAGTAGACATCAAGCCCAACGAGATGAAGCCAGCTTAGTTCAAGGCAGTGGTCGCCTTGATTGGCTTGGGAGAAGCGGATGCCCCCAGATACTCGGGCTTAGGATTGCACTATCCTCGCAATGGAGACGTTTACGTTTATGCGGCCCAGATCGATGCTGTGTTGCGTTTTCCTATATGCGATGATTTGCAGGAGCTTTGATGCTACTATGGGATAAGCCTTACGCAGATGGTACTCAACGCCATCAGGATGTAGGTTGGGTTCAAGTTCATGTGTTTACGTCAAGAATGGACGTATTCACTGGCCCTGTTCCGGTGCTTTTACCGATTGGTCGCTGAGGCGAACCATCTTCACTACTTCCAGACTCGGTGGCTCAAGTTTGAGGAATGGAGGGGTCAGGCTTGGAACTGGAATGTTCACTTCCGTCTAGTGGACGACTTCCGTGCTACCAATTCCAACTACAAGAAGTTTTACTTCTTTTACAAGGGTAGTGTGTCATGGGAGTTGTTTCAGCCGGAAAGGGATACTTCTCCTTGCTTTGGAGAGCTGTCAAGGAGCGATAGGAACGCCATTGATGACTTCTTCCGACTACATAAACAATCGAACTTTTGTTCGATCCGCTCGGTGGCGGAAACTTCAGAGTCGATGCTTGAGATGGCGGGCATTCATCAGTCCTCGCCAGTTTCTATTGATTGGGTAAATTTCAAACTTTTTTCCTTTGTTGATTGTAGGCAGTCGGGGAACAAAACTCATCAGTTTGTTTCCCAAGCAGGCTAAGACGAGGATGTCTGCTGATCAAGCATCGTTGAGTCTTCCACTTCCTCCTTCCAGGTGATCGTCCAAGCGTGAGCCTGAGGATGAACGACCTATGGTCGCTTCTGGCGATTGCTAGAAAGGTGCTCAACTGCCTTTTAAATTTTCCTTCCTCCTTTTTAGCCTTAGGTTTCTAATATCCTTGTTGACCTTTTACAGGGAAGACTGCTGCTGAGGTGGCTCTGAATCTTGCTCCGGCCAAGAAGGCCAGGAGTTCGGGTGAGGAACACCCTGCTTCCTCCGGGGGTTCTACTGCTTCCCGGGGAAAGGTTGTCGTGGTCGCAGAGGTCGCCACGCCTGCCTCTGATAAGGCTGTTCACGACCCTTCTAAGGGGATTGGGGCTCGGAAGAGGGTTCAGACCCTCGGTGCCGCCACGGGCGCCTCCAAGACTCCTTTCGGGGAGTATTGCCCCTTGGTGGGCTTATTCGAACAGTCGAAGGCGGCGAACTCCAAGGGCGTCTGGGCCCCTTACAGAAATTTCTAGAAGGTGGAGATTTCTGACCAGCTGACTCTCCAGGGTAACCCGGATCTCTGCATGCATCTCATCGAGGGGATTGTTCCTCCTCGGAATAGGGCGATGATCCCCTCCGAGCTGACCAGCACTGAAGGGGTCATGAGGACGCATTTTAAACGGATCGCCCTGGTAAGTCCTTCTCCATTTATTTATCGTTAAATCACCTATTTGACCTCTCCTTGATCTGATTGTTCTTTACCCTTTTTTTCCTGTTGTCATCTCGTCCGGGAGGAGTTGGAGACCGTCGGATTATTGGGGAGCTCGCTGATAAGCAGACTGACCTGCTTATCGAGCTGGAGCAGTACCGGAGCTTGGGTTTCACTTCTGTTCAGAAGGAGGGATTGAAGGAGACGGTTGAGGCGGTTACTCGACTGGTGGAGCATGCTCGCTACGAGTACTTTGAGAAGGAGCAGAGACTTCTCGTCTCCATGAAGGAGAAGGAGGATGAGGTGGTCCTTGCCAATGACAGGGGAACGAGAACTGAGCTCTAGCTCAAGGCGGCCGACAAATACTCTGCTGAGGTGGAGGCAGCGAATGCTGACCTGAAGGCTCAGCTGAAGGAGTCTTAGGCCCGGAGGGATGCCTTGGAGGTAGAAAGGTGTCAGCTCGCCACGGAGAAGGAGCAGCTTACTGCGGAGAAGGAGCAGCTTGCTTTACAGCTGAAGTATGTCCCATCCCCCAGAGTGTGGTCGAGGACTATAAAGGTTCGAAGAGTTTTCCGACTGCGCCTTGGAAGTGATGAAGGCTGAGGTGGTTGCCTACCTCCAGGTCCTGGTCGATGAAATTCAGGGGATCGACCCTAAATTTCCTCTCCGGGAGGTAAGTCTCTTCAGGACTTAATCGAGAGTTGCTACTCCAAGGAGACTCCCGTTGCTGTTGGTGAGAAGGAAGCTTCTACCCCTGAAGAGCACAAACCCTGAAGTCCTAAGCTCCCCTAGCGACCATATCTTTATTTCTTCTTTTAATGATAATCACTTCTGTTTTCCCGTGTTTTGGGGGAAAGTTTGTAATTACTTTTTGATATCAGACTCGCTTTATATTATTATTTTAATAATATAGAATGTCTTTATATCCATAAGCATTTGCATGTGTTTGACTCTGAATATATTTGGCTCTTCTTCCGATGTCTTTATCGTACTTATTTTCAACTTCTCTTTGCTTTGTGATGATCTCGCCATATAGGGTCTTGGACCTTTCCTTAGGCTTTAGAAGGAAGAATGATAAGTCTTTATATATTCATCTATTCCCCTCGCCGAGTTATCTTTAAGGGAACTGTTACTCGAGGATTATGCCTTTAAGGAACTATCGTCTTTTGTAGATGTGTTCGCCTTGTTAAGGCTTTAGACCTTTGGAGTGTTCGCCTAGTCATGGGGAACTGTTACTCAAGGCTTATTCACCTTTTAGTAAAGGGTTAATTACATCCCCCGTTACTTATGTTTGACCCATGTGATTAAAAGGTTACTCATCTTTTTTTGTGTAGCTGAAACGTTACTTAAGTTTGAATATGTGACTGAAAGGTTACTCCATGAAGTTTCCGTCAAATCTTACCGTCTAAATGTCACGTGTGTTGGGTATCGATAGTGACGGCCCAGTAAGAAAAGGCCTCGAAGGCCCAATAACTATAGAGGGGGTAAACCCATGACATCCGAACCGGATCGGCCCAAGTACAAGCCAAACTTGGCCCACCATCGAGTAATCCAGAATCGAGCCCAAAGTCTATAGAGACGCCAAAGGCTCTCAGACTGCTCGCCATTCTCTACCAAGTCGCGACCTTCCACTGCTCGACATGGGAGTGCTCGCCCCGAAGAGAGCCTTGCCTCTCTCCTCTGGTCCCACTAAACCGTTGATAACAGAGTGGCCAAGATATCCCGCATATCTCGGTCACATATTCACTAAAGATTAGATTTGGTAACTGCAATATCTCGCAGTAACTGCCATATCCCACGATCCGAATCTTCAGCAACTCAATATACATTAAGATATTCAGTTGCCTTTATACGGTTCTATCTCTCTTACCCTATAAATACCCTTGCTTTACATACGTTCTTGACGTTTTGAGTTTTATACACACATATACTCATTTAAGCATCGGAGAGGGACCCAGAGGCACCCCCTCTGTTGCGCTCCCCTACTTGCAGGTTCACCGGAGTTGGAGCTGAAGCGTCATCCCAACCTTGTCTGGCATTCAATTCACTGCCAGATCAGCATTCAGGATTTCACGATCCAACATTTGGCGCCGTCTGTGGGAAACGAGCAATTCAGCCATGAGAACTCGATCCCAAAGCAACCGTCGGAATCAGACTAGGGAGCGATCCTCAGATAGCTCTGATTCCGCCGCCGCTTCACCGCTTCAACAGGAACCTGCCAGCCGAGCAGGAGTTAATGCTGTTCCTCTGCGGACAGCCCGAGAACATGTCGGTGATTCAAGACCGACCCCAGCTGCTGATCAAAACGGAGCCCCTGCACCGCAGACAGTCCACATTGCGGGGCAGGATATTAATTTAACCCCCGAGATGGTCTCCTTGCTGGAAGCCATCCTAGGACAGGCGCGCCGCCAGGCCCCTGCTCCTCAGGAAAACAATCCCTCTGCTCCTAAGGAAAATCACCGCCCTGCTGCCACAGGGCCTTCACCTTCAGAAGCGGCCAATCCTAGTCCTGCTGCGCCTCAGGAGGATCAGGAGATGACGTCAGGTCAGCAGTCCCTACCTCCAGTGCACACCAAGGAGCCAGCAGCCGCATATACTGCCAATCCTTCCGGTCCGCCTCCACCCGGAGCCTCTCCCATGTACTGCACTGTGGATCAGATGGATGACCTCCTCAACAAAAGGCTCCAGGAAAGACAGTTGACAGTCATAGCTCCCTTCAAGGAGCAGTCCTCTCATCCATTCACCGACGCGCTCGTCGCTATCAAAATCCCGAAGGATGTGGTTGCTCGGGCCATACCTGAGTATAGCGGTGGAGGAGATCCCACCGTACATGTCAACAAGCATGAGGCCTCCCTTCTGGGTAAGTCAAACGATCCCAATCATTTGGCTTTGCTATTTCCATCTACTCTTTCGGGTTCGGCTTCGTCCTGGTTCTTCGGCCTCCCTGCAGGATCAATCGGAACTTGGGCAGAGTTAAGAAGCAAGTTCCTGGAGAGATACATGGGCGAGCGCCAGTTGCTGAAGAGCGTGGTCGCCCTTGACTCGGTCAAACAGCAGCCTGGAGAGTCGCTGTCCAACTTCTACGGGCGTTTTCATCAAAACGTCACAGAATTAGATCGCCGAATCTCGGATGGGGAGATCATTCGAGCATTCTACAGAGGTCTGGATGTGGCCAACAAGGCCTCGAGAAAGCTGCGAAACAGCTATCACGTAAAGGAGATAGAGACATTGGAGGAGTTGGCATCCAGAGCGAAAGGTTTCATAGACCTTGAGCGCGCAAACATCGAGGCTAACCTCCTGACGACCTCGCTAAGGGTAACCCCTGAACCCCGACGCGATGGTAAGAAGGAGGTCAAGAAGGAGAAGAAGGGAAAAGAAAGTAAGCCGCGAGTCGAGTCTCTTCCAGCGCCTCGCCATCCAGAGGTCCCTGAGTACTTCACGCCTTTAAATAGGCAGATCTCAGCGGTACTAGTCGAGATGGAGAGGAGATCCTTGGCGAGGCCACCGATGCCTCGCCGAGGTGGGTTACCCATGGGCAAGGATGTCGAGAGCTATTGCAGATACCATAAGTGCAAGGGCCATAAGACAGACGATTGCAAGATTCTGAAGCGATATATAGAGAGGCTGATTCAGGGGGGAATGTTGAAGGAATTTGTGGCAGGGCGAGACCGAAGTCGAACGCCCCCCAGGAGACATCGTTCACCAGCCCCTGCAGATCAAGCTGAGCCTTCTGGAAGCAAGAGGAGAGTGAATCTGATTGCGGGAGGATTCGGCGCAGGCGGCGAGAGGTCAAGCGGCAGAGAGGTCTACGCCACTCAGATCTCTACGGCAGTTCAGTTGGGGAAGCGGCCAAGACCTGAAGAAAACATTGTCATCTCATTCTCTGAAGATGATTTGGCACATGTCACCACACCCCACAACGATGCTCTGGTCATTACGGCAGATATTGACGGCTGTGATGTTGCAAGGATTCTGGTCGACGGAGGCAGCTCGACAGACATCCTGTTTCTGGACGCCTTCGAAAAGATGGGCAAATCAAAACGCGACCTGAATAGGGTCGACTTTCCGCTGATCGGATTTGCGGGAAGGACAACTTATCCACTGGGGGCTATAACCATGCCAGTGATTTTTGGCGAGGGGTGGAAAAGCATCAAGGTGTCGGTCACTTTCCTGGTGGTCGATTCACCTACATCCTACAACGCCATTATAGGGAGAGCCACGATCAACCCAAATAAGATTGTGGCCTCCACTGTCCACCAGAAGATGAAGTTCCCTACTCCGAACGGGATTGGAGAAGTGCTCGGAGATCAGCCTTCCTCGCGGCAATGTTATGTGAACTGTTTACGCAGGAAGAACCAAAGGGAGGCGCTCGCCATCGAGACAGAGGCCGATCCCCGCGAGGACCTGGCTCGACCAGCACCCATGGAGGAATTGGAGGAGGTCGAGATCGATGGTCCAGACAAAAAGGTGCGCATCGGGACCACCTTGAAAGAGGATCAGAAGGAGGCCATGACCGCCCTCCTCAAGGAATTCAAAGAGCTCTTCGCCTGGCAGCCGAGCGACATGCCAGGAATCAGCACAGATATTATCTCTCATGAGCTCAGGATAGACCCCTCCATCAAGCCGATCGCCCAAAAAAGAAGATCATTCGGGACTGATAAGCGTTTGGCGATCAGGCAGGAAGTCGGCAGGCTGATTGAAGCTGACTTCGTTAGAGAAGTAAGATTCCAGAGTTGGGTCGCCAACCCGGTTTTGGTCAAGAAATCAAACGGCAAGTGGAGGATGTGCGTCGACTTCCGCGATTTAAACAAGGCTTGCCCCAAAGATTCATATCCCCTTCCGAGAATTGATCAGCTGGTCGACGCTACCTCGGGTCATGAGATGCTGAGCTTCATGGACGCCTATTCAGGCTACAACCAGATCAGAATGCATCCAGACGACGAGGCCCACACTGCTTTCTATGCTGACGGGGACATTCTATGCTACAAGGTGATGCCCTTTGGTCTCATCAATGCCGGGGCAACTTATCAGCGGATGGTGAACCGACTGTTCCAGGACATGCTGGGAAGGAACATGGAGGCCTACGTGGATGATATGCTCGTTAAATCCATCAAAGGCAATCCTCATACCACCGACCTCCGTGAAGCTTTTGAATGCATGAGGAGACACAGCGTTCGCCTGAACCCAGCAAAGTGCGCCTTTGGAGTCAAGTCCGGGAAGTTCCTGGGTTTTATGGTCAGCGAAAGGGGCATTGAAGCAAACCCGGAAAAGCTAAAGGCCATAGAAGAAATGAAGACGCCAACCTGCCATAAGGAAGTCCAATGCCTGAACGGCCGACTAGCTGCTCTTAACCGCTTCCTCTCCAAAGCAAGCGACAAGTCCCTCCCGTTCTTCAAAACCTTGAGGGCCAACCGTAAGTTCGAATGGACGCCAGACTGCGAGGAAGCATTCCAGTCCTTGAAAAGGCATATTCAAACACTCCCAGCTCTGGCAAAACCCGTTCCAGGCGAGCAGCTTTTCCTCTATTTAGGCATTAGCGATGTGGCAGCCAGTGCTGTTTTAATAAGGGAGGAGAATAATGTTCAGAGTCCAGTGTATTTCATTAGCAAAATGTTCAACTCAGCAGAAATAAAATATGTCCAGATTGAGAAGTATCTCTATGCCTTAGTTATTGCTGCTCGGAAGCTGAGACCTTACTTTCATGCGCACGACATCACGGTCCTCACCAATCAACCTCTCAAAAACTTCCTGATGAAGCCAGATTCTTCAGGAAGAATGGTCAAGTGGGCGATCGAGCTCAGCGAGTTCAGGATCAAATTTGCGCCAAAAACGGCCATCAAAGGTCAAGCACTAGCTGATTTCATAGTGGAAAGCACGAGTAACGGTCAAGCGGAGGCAGAAAACAGGCCAAGTCAGTCAGCAAACGACAATCAAATCTGGGAACTCTATACGGATGGGTCTTCATCAAAAGAAGGCTCGGGGGCAGGTTTAATTCTTATTCCTCCTGAGGGCGAGCCTCTGAAATACGCGATCGCCTTGACATTCCCGGCGACCAATAACGAAGCAGAATATGAGGCTCTTATCACTGGACTCAGACTGGCAAAAGGAATGGGTATAACAGCGCTTAAAGTAAAAAGTGATTCAGAACTTATTGCCAATCAGGTTAATGGCGCCTACGAGGCAAAGGGAGAAAAGATGAAGAAATATCTCGGCATCGCCAAAAAACTAGTCGTGGAAATCCCAAATTTCGCGATTGAGTTTATTCCTCGCCAAGAAAATCAGATGGCAGATTCTTTGAGTAAGCTAGCCTTCGGAGGGGCGACAATCCAGGATGTGCAATTTCTGGAAAAGGCCCTATGTTCAGTCCTTGAAAACAGAGCGGAGGTCTTCAACATTCAAGAACAGGTCACCTGGATGACCCCGTTCCAGAATTATTTGAAAGAAGGCATCCTCCCAGAGGACGAAGGCGAATCCACTAGGATTAGAAGACTCGCAGCCAGTTATCTAATCATCGATGGAGAACTCTATAGAAGAGGTTATTCGACGCCTTACTTGAGATGTGTTGCTCTACCCGAAACAGAAAAAGTTCTTCAGGAAGCTCATGAAGGGGCAGCAGCATGTCATGAAGGTGCTCGTTCACTAAGCAGGAAAATATTCAGACTGGGATATTACTGGCCGACCTTGGGAAAAGACGCAGCCGAATTAACACAGAAGTGTGAAATTTGCCAGCAGTTTGCACCACGATCGGGTCGACCATCGACATTATTATCCCCAATGGCGGGTGCCTGGCCCTTCGCTCAATGGGGAATCGATATATTGGGTCCTTTTCCCATTAGCACTGGTCAGCGTACTCACATTATAGTGGCGATCGACTACTTCACTAAGTGGGTAGAGGCGAAAGCTCTAGCTTCGACAACGGAATTCCAAGTTATCAAGTTCATGCAGGTCAACATATTCTTCAGGTTTGGTATTCCCAAAATACTCATCAGCGATAATGGTCCGCAATTCGTTGGAAAGGAGTTGAAATGGCTCTGTGAAGAGTATCATATCGACCATCGCTTCAGTTCAGTACATCACCCTCAAACGAATGGGCAAGCTGAAGCAGCCAACAAGGTTGTCTTAGCAGGACTCAAGAAAAGGGTTCGAGCATTCAAAGGGAACTGGGCAGACGAACTGGAAAACGTATTATGGGCAATCAGAACAACGCCTAAGGCGGCCACAGGAGAAACGCCTTTCAGTTTAGTGTACGGATCAGAAGCAGTAGCACCAGCTGAATTAGCAGTGCCTACCCACAGAGTCCTACACTTTAACGCGGAGGCAAATGAGATCGAGCGCAGAACTGACCTCGACTTGGCAGAGGAAAAGAGATGGCTCTCGGAAAAAACACAGGCAAAAATGCGCTTGGCGACCGCTCGGTATTTCAACAGAAAAGTTAGCGCTCGCCAATTTTTCGTGGGGGAGATGGTTATGAGAAGGAATGAATTCACAAGGCTGGACAGTAAAAACAAACTTTCAGCCAAATGGGAAGGACCATACAAAGTAGTAGAGATCGCCGCACCAGGATCCTACTATTTGGAAACCATCGAAGGCGAGAGGTTACCCCGTCCATTTAATTCTGAGCATTTAAGAAGATTTTATGCATAGTTTGTAATCAAACTGATTATGTCAATAAAAGAAAGCCATTCCTTCATAAAGCGCGTCCACTCGAAGCAAGCTGAAGCCAAAAAAGCCCTGACGCCAAAGTCAGGCCACAAAAGCCCTAGCAATAAAGCTAGGACAAAAGCCCTAACAACAAAGTTAGGCCAAAAGCCCTGACGCCAAAGTCAGGCCACAAAAGCCCTAGCAACAAAGCTAGGCCAAAAGCCCTAACAACAAAGTTAGGCCAAAAGCCCTGACGCCAAAGTCAGGCCACAAAAGCCCTAGCAATAAAGCTAGGCCAAAAGCCCTAACAACAAAGTTAGGCCAAAAGCCCTGACGCCAAAGTCAGGCCACAAAAGCCCTAGCAACAAAGCTAGGCCAAAAGCCCTAACAACAAAGTTAGGCCAAAAGCCCTGACGCCAAAGTCAGGCCACAAAAGCCCTAGCAACAAAGCTAGGCCAAAAGCCCTAACAACAAAGTTAGGCCAAAAGCCCTGACGCCAAAGTCAGGCCACAAAAGCCCTAGCAACAAAGCTAGGCCAAAAGCCCTAACAACAAAGTTAGGCCAAAAGCCCTGACGCCAAAGTCAGGCCACAAAAGCCCTAGCAACAAAGCTAGGCCAAAAGCCCTAACAACAAAGTTAGGCCAAAAGCCCTGACGCCAAAGTCAGGCCACAAAAGCCCTAACAACAAAGTTAGGCCAAAAGCCCTAACAACAAAGTTAGGCCAAAAAGCCCTAGCAATAAAACTAGGCCACAAAAGCCCTAACAACAAAGTTAGGCCTCAAAAAAACCTGACGCCAAGAGTCAGGCAAAGCCCTGACGCCAAAGTCAGGCCAAAAGACCTAGCGAAATGTTAGGCAAAATGAAAGCCCTGACGCCAAAGTCAGGCCAAAGAAAGTTTAGGCGATCACTATCGATGATAAAGCCTGACAAATTACAAATCCCCTGTTATTAGGCCAACACCTCAAAGGTTTAAACTTCAAAGAAGGTAATATCTCTTTGAACTTAGAAGTTTACGCTTTTAAGTGTCAAAAGTATTATCCTTAGAAAGTTTAACTTATGATTGGTCTACGGCTTTAAGGGTCGACGACATTACAAAGCAAGAAAAAAGTGGAAAGTAATTATGAGTAAGATATTGGATAGCTAAATATGTTCGAAGTCGATTAAAGGCTCAAGAATATAAAAGCATTCAATAGAAAAATCCAAGTCTTCGACAAATAATTACAAACCAAAAACAGAAAATACAAAAATGGCTATCTAAAAAAGATAAATACGGTCGCCAAGGAGTTGGGGACTTCAAGCGTCGGGGTTCTCGGGGGCAAGGGTGCTCTGCTCGCCTTCGGGGGCAGAAGTACTGGGCTCGCCTTCAGGAGCAGCCTCGCCAGCAACAGAGGGCAGCGAAGGACGACTCCGCAGGAAGGTCTTCAAAGAGGCGACTTCCCCAAGAGGAAAGTTGGGATCGACCGCCTGGACCTCATCCACCAGGACTTGGAGAAAATCGGCAATCGCCGACCTCATCTCCTTCAGAGCGCAGTCCTCAAACTCCTCAGAGGCTTTGAATGCCTCAACTACGCTCTGGGGCGAAGGGACGGCTTTCAATTGTGCAGTTAACCGATCCCTCTCCTCCTCCAAGGCAATCCCCCGGGCTTCCGCAGCTTCCATCTGAGCCACCGCAGCTTCTCTCTGGGCGTCAGCAGCGTCCCTTTGCGCCTCGGCAGCGACCCTGCGAGCCTCCGATTCTGCCCCTTGCGCCTGAGCTTCCTTAAGTTCAGCATCTAGGCGAACTCGGACGATCTCTCCCTGATCTAAACACAGGTGAAGAGCGTCAAAGTCCTGAAGAGCGGCAGCGGCTTCAGCCTCCCTCTTCTGGACATCAGCAAGGAGGCGCTGCTCCTTCCTGAGGTATTCCTCTCGGGTATTATCTGCCAAGGCGATCGCTGCATCTGCAGTCGTCTTGATAGTCCCCAATTGCTCAGGAGTGACCCCCGTGCTTCGGTACTGCTCCAGCTCGGCGAGCACACTGGAATACTTGTCGGTGAGCTCCCCGAAGACACGACCAAGAATCACCTCTTCCCGAACGAACTGGCAACAAATATAGAATAAAAGCTGTCAGGACAACAGACAATAAGGGAACGACAAAGAGAGGACTCTACGAAATAAAAGTATGAGATCTTACCAAAGCCACTCGTTCGAAGTGGGACCGAAGGAACCCCTCGATCTGATGAAGTTCCGTGGGAACAATCGAGCGGTCCGCGGGGGGAATTATCCCGTCCAGAAGCCGCATACACATATCCGGGCTGCCCCGGAGGCTCTTCTGGGGAGGATACCCCTTCTTCATAAGGTCCCCACAGGGGACCCAAGTTTCCCGAGAATTCGCTGATTCAAGCGGCTGAAACAAGCCGGCAAGGGAGCAATGCTCATCCACAGGAGCCCTCGATGAGCTGGAAGCAGCATGCCCCTTCTTCTTGGTCCCAGACTCCTTAGGAGGAGCCATGGGCACAGTAAGAACAGGAGGAGCTAAGGTCAAAACCTTCCCCTTGGCGGCAGAAGGACCCTGGGGAGAAGGAGAAGGGGGCACCGCGTCCAGACCCTTCCCTTTATTAGCGGAAGGACCCCCAGGAGGGGGAGGAGAAGGATGCTGGTCGACTTCCGGACATCCCTCACTCCTGACCTTCTTGGAGGGAGGAGGAGCATGATCCCGGACCATGTCGGTTGAGGACTCCTCTGCAAAACAACAAGACAAAATGTCAAAAAACAAAAAACCGCAAAGTATGAAGATATTAAATCTACGAATAACAAAGCAACATACCTGGTTGGCGAGGGTCAGCAGTGGCCGAGGGAAGCACCTCCTCAGACTTCCTCTTGAACGAACGCCTAGAGGGGGGAGGAGGAGAGTTCAGCAATGCCTGGTCGGAGGACAATCCCGCTAATCCCTGGTCATCAAAGAGACCTATCAGTTTCTGGCTCTTGCTTACAACCTTCCCTACAAGTAATAAAGCAAGATAAGAGTTAGAAAATTACCCAATCATTAATGATTGGCGTGGCTTGATGAATACCCGCCATCTCAAGGGCATTCTCGGTAGTCTCCGCCACTGAGCGGATGGACTTGAACTGAGATGACCGGTGCGACCGGTATAGGTCATCAATAGCGTTTCGATCACTCTCTGATAGCTCCTCGAAGGAAGGAGGGAAATCCTTGTCCGGGATCAACAATTTCCAGGGCACCCCCCCCTTATAAAAGAAGTAACACTTCTTATAATTGGAGTTGGTGGTCCGAAAATCGTCGACCAGGCGGACATGGACGTTCCAAACCCATCCCTGAAGGCCTCCCCACTCTGAAAACTTCGGCCAGCGGGATTGGAAGTGGTGAAGGTGGTTTGCCCCTGCTGCCAGGCGGAAGAAGCACCGGAACAGGGCCAGTGAATATACCCATTCCTGGCGTAAGCATAGGAACTTGAAACCGACCCACATCCTGAGGGCATTCGGGACAAGCTGTGTGGGGTGAATCCCGTAAAACTGACACAAGGTCTGTAAATCCTCACAGAGAGGAAAACGCAACCCAGCATCGATCTGAGCCGCATAAATGTAAACCTCTCCATCGTGAGGAAAATGCAGACCTAGGCCAGTATATCTAGGAGCATCCTCCACGCTGAAGCCACCGAGCGCCACCACGGTCTTAAAATAAGCCGGCTTCAATTCATTAGGCTTGACGTCTACTCGAACAAATTCAAATATTGCAATGATAAACATAAAAAGCAAAGAACAGCAGAGGATATTGCCAAAGCAGAGCAATAAAAGGGCGAAAGTTTACCTTTTGGGGAAAAAATAGGCGTGTTCAGCTCGGGCCCGTCCACCACCACAGGAGTGGTTGCAGTCCTGCCCAAATCGGTATGTTCCTCTACTGAAGGGGGAACGACTTCATCCCTGATGGTCAAAGGGACATCAGCATTTCTGGGCATGTTGGCTTTGTTGGCACCCTTGGGAGCCGTGTGCTTGACTCTCTGATTGCGAGGAGCCATGGAAATGTTGGAAGAAGGCTGAAGAAGGTTGAGAAAAGAAATGGAAAGGATCGCAATGAAGCTCTGAAAATCCAAGAGAGCGGATAAGCGTAAAAGACAGAATACAGAAACTGACGTTTCCTATATAGACCAAAAGGGGAGTAACCGCCACGAGCAAATCGAAGCGACGCAGAGGAATAATTGCACCCTTTTGGAAAAAACCGAAGCAATGTCAGAATTCCAAGAGACAACGGTTGGCTGGTACAGACAGCTGTCAAGCTACCCTGGGTTTACGGAAAAGTAAATGTCAGGCGTGCCTCAAGTGACCGTTCGATTTCTGGACAACCGAGCAGTTATTAAATGCTAAAATTCCACTAAGGAGACAAGGTGGTCGCCAACGCACTGATAAAGCTTTAGCAGAAATACCTCGGGTAGATAATGATCGCCTAACTAAGAAAGATAGACTTCCATAAGCCTGAGTCACCTCGAGTGATCGCCAAAAGGGAATAAAAGGAAGGATATTCTTTCGGCTTTGAACAGAGAAGGAATTGCTCGCCAAATGAGCTCGAAGTATCTCAAAGGCACTGAACCATTACCAAAGACGTCACTATCTAAAACCCTACCAGGAAATCAAGCTCGACTGAAGGAACTTCAATCAAGCTTCGGGGGCAAATGTTGGGTATCGATAGTGACGGCCCAGTAAGAAAAGGCCTCGAAGGCCCAATAACTATAGAGGGGGTAAACCCATGACATCCGAACCGGATCGGCCCAAGTACAAGCCAA
Source organism: Chamaenerion angustifolium (assembly GCA_946814005.1). Lineage (NCBI taxonomy): Eukaryota > Viridiplantae > Streptophyta > Magnoliopsida > Myrtales > Onagraceae > Chamaenerion > Chamaenerion angustifolium. The sequence goes on from OX328272.1 coordinate 32,832,284, forward strand.
ACTTGGCCCACCATCGAGTAATCCAGAATCGAGCCCAAAGTCTATAGAGACGCCAAAGGCTCTCAGACTGCTCGCCATTCTCTACCAAGTCGCGACCTTCCACTGCTCGACATGGGAGTGCTCGCCCCGAAGAGAGCCTTGCCTCTCTCCTCTGGTCCCACTAAACCGTTGATAACAGAGTGGCCAAGATATCCCGCATATCTCGGTCACATATTCACTAAAGATTAGATTTGGTAACTGCAATATCTCGCAGTAACTGCCATATCCCACGATCCGAATCTTCAGCAACTCAATATACATTAAGATATTCAGTTGCCTTTATACGGTTCTATCTCTCTTACCCTATAAATACCCTTGCTTTACATACGTTCTTGACGTTTTGAGTTTTATACACACATATACTCATTTAAGCATCGGAGAGGGACCCAGAGGCACCCCCTCTGTTGCGCTCCCCTACTTGCAGGTTCACCGGAGTTGGAGCTGAAGCGTCATCCCAACCTTGTCTGGCATTCAATTCACTGCCAGATCAGCATTCAGGATTTCACGATCCAACAACGTGCACAACACATGACCCAATTAAAACGATTTGAAGTCAATTGAAAGGACAATAATGCCCTCCTGCCACCTTTGCAACGTTTCCCCCTCCTGTCAATTTGAAGTCAATTTTTCCAACTTCCCATCAACTCCCATTTCACTCACACCGGAACTTGCAGACCTCCTCCTTGTCGATTTTGAGAACAAACGGAACCCTCATCGGCCACATTGCGCTTCGGAACTGCAACTGCAAGTAAGTTCGTGTTTTTGCTTCGATTGAACTTCGGTTTGTGTGGCTTTTCGCATTCTTGCTGTTTTCGGACTTGGGTTTGTGTTCTTCTACCCTGTTTCACTTCGTTAATCCTCGATTCGGTTGAATATTAGGGTTTTGATGTTGGTTTGCGGTAAGAAATAATGAAATTGCTGCATAATATGTTCGTATTTGGGTGTGTTTGTGCGATTTGGCGCAGATTGCTATTGAAAATAATGAAATTGCTGAACAATAATGAAATTGATGAGGAATAATGAAATTGCTGTTGAAAATAATGAAGAGGTTGCATTAGAAGAAATTTACAAGATTTTTGAGCTTTTTAAATCAATGAAGGAGTACGGGGTTGAGATTGGAGATAATACGTATGATCAGTTGCTTATGTTCTTGATTGACATGAGAATGGTGGAAGAATTGTATCTTTTCTCCAATCTTATCAAAGATCAAAATTCCAAGTCAATTTCAAGGCTAGGATATTAGGGGTGAGCAATAAAACCGTTTGGACCAAGACCAGACCAAGACTGACCAAGACCAAACCAAAAAAAACAAACCATTTGAGGACCGAAACCAACAGTTTCACTTAAATGGTTTTATTGGTTCTAGTCTGAATTTCGGTCTTAGACCATTGGACACCATTTAGACCGAACCAGACCGGTTCTAATATATTCTGCAGAATATATTTCGTTAAGGGTGCAGAACATACTTTATTTAACGAAATAGAGAGACCCGTCACTCGAGTCCAGTCAGTCAGACAAGGGAAAGGGTGCGGGAGTGTCAATGCCACTTTTAACATCGGGGAAGACCAAAAGTACATAGAGATATACTATTGAAACGATGATTACATATATGCACGGTCACGATTTGCAATACGAGAAAAAAAAAACTTACTTTGTTTTTAAATCACAATGCATAACAATATTTATTTTATTTTACTCTAAAAAATAACAAAACAATATTGTTTATACAGAAAACATTATTTTCAAAATAAAAAGGTTTACCCGTACGAGTTTTTTTTTATAAATAATTTCAATTTTAAAAAAAAAACTATATATATTTTTTAATATCATGAGCGACAGTTACATTTAAACAAAATATTTAGAATATTTTTTTAAGGAAAAAGTGTAAAAGTCTAAAGGACTCGGGTGAATATTACAAGAAGTCTTACTTGTACATATATTTTGTTGATTAATTTAATTTTGTTTTATTTGATTAATATTTTTGGTAAAATATAAAAGTATATAAAAATTATGTCTAATGGTCCAAACGGTCCAAATGGTCTAGACCAAACCAAAACCGAAAAAACCAAGACCATATAAACGGTCCACACGGTCTCGGTTTCGGTCTCAAGACCGAAATCAATGGACCGAAATTTTCGGTCTCGGTCCCAAGACCGAACCAGACCAGTTTTTGCTCACCCCTACAGGATATTATGAGATGTTGCTTTATGCTAAAAGTGACAATACAGAGAAAGTTAGGGATCTTTGTGAGCATGCCATAACTGATGAGATGGATGATTTTATAATTTTCTAAATTGATATTTCTTAATTTAGTCAAATCTACTTCAGTGTACATGATGTGCTGCTTCTCAAGCTAATCTATGTTGCAGGAAATTATTTACTTGCTTTAAGAGCAAGTGAAAGTGTTTGGGAGAAAGAGATTTTGCCTCTCGTCATTGAATGTACGAACGGTTGGGTAACAAAATGTCCAAACTTAAGTGACCTTTTAATCAGAGTTCACAAACGTAAGTCACATTTTAATCACAGTTCACAAACTTAAGTCACATTTTAATCACAGTTCAGAAAAGATAACACTTCATTTAACAACATGTCCACAAACATAAGTCACCACCTTCGCAAAATACACATTGTTCTTCATCCTTCAGTTACAGACAAAGGTACAACTAACTTCTACTAATTCTTCGCAATTGAACTTAGAACAAAAACAACAACAACAACAATTACCAAGACTGCAACTAACTTCCGATTGGGTCGACTTTCAAGAGCTCGGATTTTTGCAACATCCAATTGTTCTTTCAAATGTTTCTCTCTTTGTTGAAATTGCATCACTGCAATCCGACCGTAAGGGAACATAGCTGGATCTTCCCAGTCAAAAAAAACACATCTGGGGTTCTGTACATAGTACAAAAGAAGAAACAACAAACAATTACCTCAGATTTGACGATTTAAGTTTCGAAAATAAGGCTTTACAGTTCAAATTACTGCAGCAAAACGAATTAGGGTTGCCAATTAGGGTTACCCACTGTCAAATTATCTCAAAATTGGGGCTTCTGTCTTCGGTTCTTCAGTTCTTCTCAATTGGGTTCCTCGGTTCTTCCTTGTTCTAACTTCTCTTCGCGCTCAAACTTCTCTTCGGTTCTTCCTTGTTCTTCGATTATAAGAATCATCTGCTGTTAAGTAGACAAGCTGTTTAGGGTAGTTTGTGAACTTAAAATTACAAGTATATCACGTGACAAGCACATGTGACTACTTAACGGGAAGAAATAACAGCAGTTAGGTGATAGTAACGGTTCAGTCACATGTGTCAACTTAAGTAACGGTTGAGCTCAAGTTTGAACGGTTCAGTCACATTGTCAAACATAAGTAACGGTTCAGGTAATTAACCCTTTAGTAAATGATCGCCTTAGATTCGTTCGCCCACTTTCTTGTGTTTGTTTCGCAAAGGAACTGTTACCCTTGATATGGATTCGTTCGCTTTGAATGTCCAGTCTTAAATTTTGCTCAACTTATAACTGAACGACTTCCTTAACGGATCGCTCACCTTCTGTATCATGACTTCTGCCGGATTTTAATATCAGGTCTTTTGCCTAATTTTCGTTATCAGTTTTTTTGCCTAACTTTGGCGTCAAGTCTTTTCGCTTGGTTTTGTTATCAGAGTTTTTGCCTAACTTTGACGTCATGTCTTTTGCCTAAATTTGACTTTAGGTCTTTCACCCAATTTTAATATCAGTATTTTGCCTAACCTTGGCGTTAGGTCTTTCGCCTAAATTTGACTTTAGGTCTTTCGCCCAATTTTGATATCAGGTCTTTTGCCTAACCTTGACGTTAAGTCTTTCGCCTAAATTTGACTTTAGGTCTTTCGCCCAATTTTGATATCAGGTCTTTTGCCTAACCTTGGCGTTAGGTCTTTCGCCTAAATTTGACTTTAGGTCTTTCGCCCAATTTTGATATCAGATATTTTGTCTAACTTTGGCGTTAGGTCTTTCGCCTAAATTTGACTTTACGTCTTTTGCCCAATTTTGATATCAGGTCTTTTCTCATTCGTTTTGGTTTGAGTGGCCATGATTTATGAAGAAATGATTTGCTTTATTGACATAACATTTTGATTACAAGCTATACATAAAACCTTCTTAAATGTTTGGAGTTGAACGGACGAGGCAGCCTTACACCTTCTGTGGTTTCCAAGTAGTAAGATCCTAGGACAGCAATCTCTACTAATTTGTATGGACCTTCCCACTTAGTTGAAAGCTTGTTCTGACTGTCCTGTCTTATGAATTCATTCATTTGCATAACCATCTCCCCCACGAAAAATTGGCTAGCGCTGACTTTTCTGTTGAAGTATCGGGCGGTCACCAGTCGCATTTTAGCTTGGGCTTTGTCTGATTGTCATCGCTTTTCTTCTGCAAGATCGAGGTCTGTTCTGCGCTCAATTTCGTTCACTTCAGTGTTAAAGTATAGGATTCTGTGGGTATGCACCACTATTTCGGCGGGTGCTACTGCTTCTAATCCGTACACTAAACTAAATGGAGTTTCCCCCGTTGCTGTTTTGGGTGTTGTTCGAATAGCCCACAATACATTATCCAGCTCTTCTGTCTAGTTTCCTTTGAAAGCTTGAACTCGCTTTTTGAGTCCTTCCAGGATAACTTTGTTGACTGCTTCTGCTTGCCCATTCGTTTGAGGATGGTGTACTGAGCTGAACCTGTGATCGATATGGTATTTTTCGCAGAGCCACTTAAGTTCCTACGAATTGTGGACCATTATCGCTTATGAGTATCTTGGGGACGCCAAACCACGAAAATATGTTGACTTTCAGGAACTTGATCACTTGGAATTCAGTCGTAGAGGCCAAAGCTTTCGCCTCTATCCACTTGATGAAGTAGTCGATCGTCACTCTAATGTGAGTTTATTGCCCAGTGCTGATGGGAAAGGGGCCCAAGATGTCTATTCCCCATTGGGCAAAAGGTCAGACGCCTGCCATTGGGGATAGCAGTGTTGGTGGTCGACCAGATCGTGGTGTGAACTGTTGACAAGTCACGCACTTCTTTGTCAATTCTGCCGCATCTTTGCTCAATGTTAACCAATAGTAGCCTAATATGAAGATTTTGCGCGTCAATGAGCGTGCACCTTCATGGCATGCGACAACTCCTTCGTAAGCTTCACGGAGAACTCTTTCTGTCTCAGGATGAGAGATGCACCTTAGATAGCGAGTTGAATATCCTCGCCTATAGAGCTCTCCATCTATGAGAAGATATCTTGCGGACAGAGGGCTTATTTTCGTGGACTCACCTTCGTCTTCTGTCAGTATTCCTTCTTTCAAGAAGTTCTGGAATGGAGTCATCCAGGTTACCTGCCCTTGAATGTTGAATACTTATGCTCGGTTGTCGAGAACCGCAATTGTTCCAGAAATTGTACATCCTGAATTTATGTCCCTTCAAACGCCATCTTGCTTAGAGAGTCTGCCAGATGGTTGTCTTGGCGAGGAATAGACTCAATCGCGAAAGTTGGGATTTCGGCGATGCGTTTCTTAGCTATCTCGAGGTACTTCTTCATCTTTTCCCCCTTGGTTTTGTAAGTGCCATTAACTTGATTGATAATTAACTCTGAACTGCTTTTTTCCCTAAGTGACGTTATGCCCATTCTTTTAGCGAGTCACATTCCAGTGATAAGAGCTTCATATTTAGCCTCATTGTTGGTTGCTTTAAAAGTAAGAGTGATCGCGTACTTTAAAGGCTCGCCCTCAGGGGGGATGAGAATTAATCCTGCCCCCGAGCCTTCTCTTGAAAAGGATCCATTAGTATATAGTTCCCAGCCTTTGCTTGTATCTCCTGACTGACTTGGCCATTTTTCTGCTTCTGTTAGACCGTTGCATGTACTTTCCACTATGAAATCTGTCAATGTTTGACCTTTGATGGCCATTTTCGGCGCAAACTTGATTTTGAATTCGCTCAGCTCGATCACCCATTTAACCATTCTTCCTGAAAAGTCTGGCTTCAGCAAGAAGTGTTTGAGAGGCTGGTTGGTGAGGACGTGGAAGTATGGTCTTAGCTTTCGAGTAGCAGTAACTAAGGCATAGAGATACTTCTCAATCTGGACATATTTTATTTCAGCTGAATTAAAAATCTTGCTAACAAAATACACTGAACTCTGCACATTTTCCTCTTCTCTTATTAATACGGCACTGGCAGCAACCTTGCTAATACTCAGATAAAGAAATAGATGTTCGCCGGGAATGGGCTTCGCCAGAACTGGGAGTGTTTGAAGGTGCTGCTTTAAGGATTGGAAGGCAGCCCCGCACTCCAGCGTCCACTCGAATATGCGGTTGGCCCTATGAGTCTTGAAGAACGAAAGTGACATGTCGCTCGCCCCGGAAAGAAAGTGATTGAGTGCGGCTAGGCGGCCATTCAGACATTGGACCTCCTTGTGGCAAGTTGGTGACTTCATTTCTTCAATGGATTTGAGTTTCTCCGAGTTCGCCTCAATTCCGCGCTCGCTTACCATAAATCCCAGAAATTTGCCTAACTTGACTCTGAAGGCACACTTTGCTGAGGTTAGGCGAACACTATGCCTCCTCATGCACTCGAACGATTCTCGAAGGTCTTCTGTATGACGACTTCCCTTTATTGTCTTGACGAGTATGTCGTCCACATAAGCCTCCATGTTACACCCCAGCATTATTAGACATTATGGTTTAGAGTATGCTAGGGTTAGTCCTAATGTTCTTGATAATTCCAAGTTAGTCCCTAGCACTCCTATATATAGACTACTTTATCCTATGTAATAAACTAAGCTAAGGAATGCAAATGAAGTTCTCTATTACTATTGCCCTTAGCTCTTCCTTCTCTCCACACACATTGCCGTGAGTTTCATTATACTTAACTATAGAACACCAACATGGTATCAGAGCCTCTATTCCTGGTTTTGCATTCTTCTATTGGTTTTTTCGGGTTTTTTAAGCTGTATTTTCAGCAAATCAGCTTATGTGCCTTTGGACATCAGCTCTTCTATGCTGATTTAGCCCAGTTCCTTGTGTTTCTTTGTATTCAATCGTTCTTCCACTGCTTCTGGCTTTCGATGGACTGATTGGCAGCTTGTTCTGTGCTGATTTCATTCAGTCTCTTTCACTGAAATTCTGTTCTTTAGTTTATTTTCTAGTGTTTTGTTCAACTCGGTTTCCTCTCTGCTGTTTTATTGTTGAATCTTCGTGCAGCTGGGACTCACTGCTCTCTATGCAGATTTGGTCTTTGCTGAATCGTTGTTCTTCAAGCTCTGGTTTGCAGCAGTTTCGTTTTTCTTCTAGCAGGTCCTGTTCTTCGACTGGTTCTGTTCTTCGCGAGTGGTTCTGTTCTCTGGTTTTTCTACATTCTAATGCAGAATTTCTGATTCATTTCTGCACTCAGATATGTTCTCTGTTTGTTTCGTTCCTTCTCGGAAGTCTCGTTTATGTTATCTGTTATATGTTATCTGTTATCTGTGCTTCTGTTCTGCAGCTTCTCTTCCGTTTTTCTGGTTTCTGTTCTTCTGGTTCGGTTGGTCTTGTGGTATTTTGTTATTTGCTGCGGTGGCCTTTATCCATTGAATGACTCCGTGCGTTGTTCTTCAAGTGATGTCTCAGTGTTTAACGTTCATTCCAGGCTGCTTCAAATGTTGTTGCTGTTCTGAATCCTCTTCATTGCTGCTGTCTTTTATTCTCGTTTTTCTATTTTCAGCATCCTCGAGTCGCCATATTTTGCTGCGTGTCTTCATCACGTTTACTGCTTTATCTATGTTTTGCTGTGTGTTTTCAACACGTTTACTGCATCTCGAGTGTTTTCCTTCCTAGCCAAGAGATGGCTTTTTCTTCCTTTCTAGTTTCATCCAAATGCAGCAGCTCTAATCAGGAATAGCAGCACACAACATCAGACGCACCTGATGTGTTCGATATATTGTCTCACACGACTCTGGAGCAGACCTGTGCTTCATGTCATATATTGGCTCACGCGACTCTGGTGCAGACTTGTGCTTCGTGTCATGTTCGATTCACCCATTCTATAGCTCATCCACCGTCCAAACCACAGCGTACAAGACCAGTGCTTCTGCAGTGCAGACGCAGTGCTCAATCTGTGCTCAGACTGTGCATCTCCAGTGCCTCCAGCGTGCAGCCTCAGTGCTTCCATGGTGCAGCTCCTGTGCATCTTCAGTTCCTCCACCGTGCATCTTCAGTACATCCAGTGTGCATCCTCAATGCCTCCAGCGTGGTCAGGCCATAAAATATCCAAGTGTCACTAACTCAAACCCTATCACAGAATCAAGCTTGACCGAAGAAACTTCACTCAAGCTTCGAGGCAAATGTTGGGTATTGATAGTGACAACCCAATAAGGGAAAGGCCTTGGAGCCCCAATATCTTTCGAGGGGGTAAAACTTATATCATCCAGACCGGGCCGACCCACATTAGGGTTGATCTGACCCTCATAAAGCGGTCCAGTATCAAACTCAAGCCAAAGTGAACGCCAAAGCTCCACATGAGTCGCCAATAACCAATGTCACAGACTCCTACTGCTCGCCATAGGAGTGTTCGCCAAGAGAGTCTAACCTCTCATCTCTGATTCCACCAACCGTCACTAAAGATATGGTCACGATATTCCGCGTATATCAGACACATATTCTCTAAAGATTACATACGGTAACTGCAATATTACGTCATAGCCGTAATATCTGCTATCCTAATCTTCACCAGCGCAATATTCACCAAGATATTCTGTTGCCTATAACGTTTAGTCTCTTCACTCTATAAATACATCTGCTTTTCAATACGTTCATTACGTTTTGAGTTCATACACACAGTATACTTATTTAAGCATCGGAGAGGGACCTAGAGACACCCCCTCTGTTGCGATCCTCTTCTTGCAGGTTCATCGGAGCTAAGGCGAGAGCAGTATTCATTCATCATTTGATATTTAATCCACTGTCAAGTCAGCACCTGGGAGATTTAGACCCAACAACGAGCAGTAGGAGGCTTGGACCTTGGTCAATGGCGACCTGGGACGGAGCTTTGGTGTCCACTTTGACTTGGGTTCGATACTGGGTTGCTTTATGAGGGTCAAATTAACCTTACTGTGGGTCGGCCCGGTCTGAATGATATGAGTTTTACCCCTGCAAAATTATTGGGTCTCTGAGACCTAGCTTTCAAATATTGGGCCGTTACTATCAATACTCAACACCATACATACGTAAGCACCCTAGGTATATGTTACAATGTAATACGATATTAAGTAAAATGTGGGAACAATTGATTGCACATCATCGTAATGTGTAACGATAATTACAATGTTTGATATACGTAAAAATGTGGATCTTAATATAATATTTGTATATTGCGTAGACAAATAATAATAGCGTTTATATTAGTATTATTCTACATCCTAGTCACAACTTCCTGAATAAGCTCAGATTCGTTGCTATAAATTAATGCGGAATAGATTAGCAAGCTACAATAAAACATTATGCTAAAATAGGAGAGTATCTTTAAATATTTAACTAAATTTTGAGTTTCACGATTAAAATTTAAATTTAAATCGTAATATTTTATTACTTTATTCTTTGTTAAAATTTGATTTCAACTTTTTCATTCAAATTTTATCAAATAAGTTTTAAATTTGTATTAAAAAAAAAAAAGTTACAATTTAATTATCTAAAATTTGAATCAACCCGTGGGTGACCTGTCTGCGGGTTGTGTTTGTATCAGACATTTTAACTCACGACCATTTTGACACGACTCATAGATGAGCCGTAAAAACACGAGTCAGGTTTGAGTCAATGTTGGGCCAAAAAAAAAAGTTTGAGTCAATAGTTTTGACTCATGGGTCAACCTGTGACCCATTGATTATTATATATTATTACAAGTGTTTCTGGTTTGAATAAACCTGTGACCCATGGGTCAAGCTTGCGGATGTTTTTGAGTTTTTAACCGATGGTGGGTGGAACGGGTTAGTTTGACCCGTGTCTTTGTCAGTACTATTACTAACGGGTCAGCCTGACCCGGGGGTTGACCCACCGAACCGCAGATTAGGTTTGAGTTTCGAATACACGGATCGTGTTTGGGTCAGATGATTCTTGACACAGCATGTGGCTGACATGACTCATCGGTCGACTCATGACACGAATTGACACCCCTAAGTGAAAGTCTTGAGCCCAGCCTGCTTTAATTCCTTGACAAAGTTACTCGTGAATCCACCACGAGTCTTACCAGTGAAGCACACAAAAACATCAAACTCCTCCCACCTTTCAGGACACTACGGGAGATGATTATGTTGCAGGTTGAAAATAGGTTCATTAACGACTCATTTTTTGAGCCGTTAATTAAAGACGGCTCAATTAAAAAATGAGTCGCCATAATAAGTGTCGTCATATTTATGACGGCTCAATTAGGAATGAGCCGTCAAAAGGACAGCTCAATAAGAATGAGCTGGCAAAAGGATGGCTCAATAAGACTGAGTCGTCAAAAGGAACGACTCAACAAGAAAGAGTCGTGAAATTTTTTTTTATTTTTTATTTTTGACGGCTCATTATATTTGAGCCGTCAAAATATATATATATATATATATATATATATATACATATTTGTTAATTTCTCGGAGGTTCTCCGAACCGTGAGAGGTTCTCCGAACCGTGAGAGGTTCTCCGAACCGTGAGAGGTTCTCTGACCACCATCCACCAACCATGCCACCAGCCGCTTCAAATTGTCAACAAGACTCGAAGGTGAAATTTCCCGACCAAAATGAGATAGTGATAACTCAATGTGTTCACGAAGAACACAAAGCACACAGAAACCGTCACTTGCTCCTGAAAGTTTTCCAGTAAACAAGTTCAATATCCAGCAAAAACTTCATATAATAGAAAATTACTCCAAATAAATCAAGATCATGAACTTACGGTCACAGGGACTCGCATGTTTCCAAGAACGAAGGTTTTAAACAAGGGGCACATAGTGGGTGAGACATTGAAGCACAACCTCGACCGCAACTTCCGACACGAAGCTTCCGAGCCATAGCCTCGAGCTCGGCAACACGAAGCTTCCGGAGACACTGAGAAAGTGTTGGCAGAGAAAGCTTTCGGAGGCACGGAAGAGGCGGACGGAGCTCGGCGACATGAAGCTTCCAGAGACACTAAGAAAGTGTTGGCAAAGAAAGTTTCCGGCGACACGGAAGAGACGGACGAAGCTCGGAGATTTGAAGTGTTGGCAGAGAAGGTGTTTATTTTCAAAGGAAGGATTTGAAGTGTTCATAGGAAGAGGAAGAGATTTGATCGGGAAGACAACAAAACAAAAAGTTAAGTCTTTTATTAAATATGTTGAAGAAGATGAAAGGGCGGGAAATGTGAATTTTTTGAAAATTTAATTTATTTTTTATTTTTTTAATGACGGATCAACAATATTGAGCCGTCAAAAATAATTTTGATTAAAAACAATTTTTTTTAAATGACGGCTCAATAGTATTGAGCCGTCAAAAATAATTTTAATTAAAAAAAAATAAAAATTTGAAGGATAACTCAACAATATTGGGCCGTCAAAAATAATTTTGATTAAAAATAATTGTTTTTAAATGACGTTTCGATAGTATTGAGCCGTCAAAAATAATTTTAATTAAAAACATTGTTTTTGAAGGACGGGTCAACAATATTTTTAAATGACGGCTCAATATTATTGAGTTGTCAAAAATAGTTTTTAAGATGACGTCTCTAAAAATTGAGCCGGTAATTCAATAATCGACGGCTCAACTTCCATTGAGTCGTTAATAATTGTAAAAGTTTATTTTTCACGGCTCAAATATGATTGAGCCGTTTCCTTGATCGATCCTTTAACAACGTCTTCTCCCGTAGTGGGACCAGCCATGGAAGAACTTGTCAATGTATCTTAAAAGTGATATCTGGAATTTCTTTAACCGTATATAAATTGTGAAGGAGCGTCGAGTATATATATATAGTAGAACAAGAAAGACAACCGTAATTATTTATCCAAAGTTAAGTCTATAATCTGTATTGTTGATTACATGGGTAATATGCATGCCAGAATGTGGTAGAGAAACTTGCCAGGAGCTTCCTTTTGCAGCTTTGTTAGGTTTTACTTGGGATAATGTTATATCCGATTGTCCAATCAGTAAGCAGGGACGGAGCTGTTTATGGATCAGGGGCAATTGCCCCCCTGACTTTTAATAATGTTGTGTGTATTTTAAAAAAAAATTGCAATTTTATGATTTGCCCCCACTGAAAAAAAAAATGAAGAAGAATATAAATACAAAATGATAATCTGATAATTTTCACCAATTTGGATTAAGTTAGAATACAAATGCAATTGTTCTGAAAAAAATAACTTTCACCAATTTAGAAATTAAAATTCGTCAGAAATGCAATGTCACATAGACCAAATACACAAAAATACAATGTCACAGGCCAAATACACAGAAATGTCACAGACTCACAGAAATGCCAAATACAACTTTTCAACTCCAAATTTCTGAGCAAATTCAATCTGAACTTCTGAAGACCAAGCAATACACAAAGGCCATACTCCAGTCCAGAGCGATTCACGATTCTAAATCAATATGAAAGGTAACTTCGATTTTTCTTGTAATTTCTTCAAATCTTCGAAACTTAGATAGTAGTTTACCTCTTTGATATGAAGTCAAGTGTTGAGTTTCTAAATCTCAAAGGCATTGGCGAACTCTCTCAAAAGTTGGTTGAAAAGAAAAGACATATTGTGTATCCATTGGTGTATTTGCTCGTGAAGTTAGCATTGATCTTGCCAGTTAGCACTGCTTCTGTTGAAAGAGTTTTCTCAGCGATGAAAATTGTGAAGAATAGATTGCGAAACAAGATGGGAGACTCTTGGATGAACGATTGTTTAGTTACGCTATTGAAAAAGATATATTTTGTACTATTGATAACGATAGAATTTTATTATGTTTTCAGAATATGAAAACTCGTCGAGAACAATTGTAAATTTTAATTAGAAAAATTATTCTATATTTTTTCGGTTTGCCCCCACTCGGTTTACATCCTGGCTTCGTCCCTGTCAGTAAGCTATTTAGCACGTGGGTTTCTTTCGCTTTTGTTTTAATTTAATTTACAAACAGTTGATTGTAGCTGCAGTAGCTGACTCTGAAACACATTGATTACTTGTTAAAATAATATTTAACTAACTTAATAGCTAGTGCAATTACAAATGGTTTGGTATGTCGCCACGCAAAATGCAGAAGCTATGAATATCAAATAATTATATTATATATATGCATGAAGAAATAAATTCAAAATTTATATATTATAAGGTAATATTATAAGATAAACCAGCAAGATGTAATAAATATTATTCCATCTTAAAAGAATAATAATAATAAATAAAAAAGTTGGAGACCTAAGCTCCACGTAAGCTTTGCCCCCACATTCTGGCATGCATATTCCACACGCCTATTTAACAAATACTACTATGTAACAAATACTACTACACACTGCACATATATTAGTGTAATCTTTCCTTCATTTTCCCACACTATCTACTTCGCCTCTCCACAATCTGTTAAGGTCATGCTTAGTCCTGCAGGTTCTGAAAGGAGGGAGGAGTTCGATGTTTTTGTGTGCTTCACAGGAAAAACTCGTGGTGGATTCACCAGTCACCTTGTCAAAGAACTGAAGCAAGTCGGTCTCAGGATTTTCACCGACAACCTCCTTCCTAGAGGAGAAGACATTTCTGATGCTCTCTTTGACCGTATCAAATGGTCAAGAAGCTCCATCATTGTCATCTCCAAAGACTTTGCTGCCTCTCCTTGGTGCTTGGATGAAGTGTTTGAGATTTTCAGAAGCAAGGAGGAGAAAGGGTTGCAGGAGGGTGGTTATTCCATCTTCCCCATCTTTTACAAGGTTAACCCTTCTGAGCTCCGGCATTTGAGTGGGAGAACGGGTCGGTTTTTGTGTCTCCACGAGGAGAAGTATGGAAGCAATTCCCACAAGATTGCATGGTGGAGAACATGTCTGGTTCTTTTGAGTGATATTGCTGGTTGGCACTTCACAAGAGATGGGTATATGTGGTCAACTGACAATTTATCATCCTTTAGTGTATATATATATATATGTATGTATGTCTGTTAATCGTTTTTTGCATTAATTTTGCAGGAATGAATCTGAACTTATCCAGGCCATTGTGGAGAAAGTTGTGACAACTCTGAGAATGAACTCTCCATTCGTGTGAGAATTAAGTATAGTAGTAGAACACTATATTACCTAGCCAGCTATCACAGAAGTAGCTAGACTAGACCTAGTGTGTGTAGCTGCAGGATAATATACCCAGCGAGCTGCAGGTGCATGGGCATAATCATCATCGTCGTCTTCATCATCACCCAATATGTCATGTATATAATATCATTTATCTTTGTATTAAAATAAAATAAAACTCACATCAGCAATATTTAGAACGTGTTTAGCTGAAATATGGAACAACAAATACGAAATATATATAAGAAATAAGAAATGTGAGATAATAATATGATTTTATTTAGTTGATTGATTGAAATGGAATTGAATTGAATATACAATTTTAAAGTTTGGTTGATGGAATGGTATATGAAAATAAAATCAAATGTCTTATATACCCTTTGTTTCAGTATGTATAACGGGAAAATACTTACGATATTTGTAGAAATAAAGGTTGGAAGGGGAAACGACAAAAGAAAGGTGGAAGCCCTAGCACACGCAATTAGCAAATCATTTAGGAGAATTGTTTCATATGCCCTACTACCATTGCCAATTTATATAGTCATGAAAATCACAAACTACACATTCATCCTTCAACAAATAATCCACTAAAATTGACTAATACTAAAATACACCCTTAACAAATATTAACACAATAAACCAATAGTTTAACACTTAATCATAAAACATCCAACATAACATCACTTCTAATTTATTCACTCCCCCTCAAACTGATGACTCCAAAGACATCCTTCAACCCAAGCTTGCTTACCAAGTATTGATGTTGCTGAGTCGACAAGGGCTTCGTGAACAAATCAGCCACTTGATCCTGAGACTTAACCTGTTGGAGCTGCACTAAATCAGAACTTACCTTTTCTCTAACAAAGTGACAATCAATTTCAATGTGTTTTGTTCTTTCATGAAAAATTGGATTAGTTGCAATCTGAATAGCAGTGTATTTTTGTTTTTTAACTTTCCAAGAAACCAACGAATCGCCAAGCTTAACACATAAACCAGAAACTGGCCTTCTAGTTTATGAACACTCAGCTCAATCAGAGTCACAAAAAACAATAAGTTTAAAATAACTATTTTCGGGTAGAAAAATATCAAGACCATGTTGAGCCTTCAGATATCTAATAACTCTGAATGTAGCACTCAAGTGAGACTTTTTTGGTGTTTGCCTATTATCCTTCTATAGAACGTTGCATCAGACAACAAAGAATCTTTTTCATTCTTTATGTTACATGACTCATCATATGCAACGGAAGTAACGCAATGATTAACCTCTATAGGGTTTTATTAGGTTTAGCACCTAGCAAGCCAACCTCGGAGATAAGATCAAGAGCATACTTACACTGATTCAACACAACACAATACCATATGAGTTTCTCAATATTTCAAGTCCAAGAAGTACCTCAGTTCCCGAGATCTTTCATTTGGAAGTTCTGTTCAAGAATAGACTTCAGCTCATCAATCAACTGTTGACAACTACCTATTATAATCCAATCATCCACATATACTAACCGAATGACAATATCAATACCAACCTTCTTTGAAAACATAGCATAATCAAACTTACTATGAACATAACCATGTTCAACAAGAGCATCACACAGTTTGATGTTCTATTGTTTAGGGGTCTGTTTAAGTCCATACTAGGATTTTTGTAATCGACAAGTCATTTTAAACTCTCCTTGAGTACAAAAACCTTGTGGGACTTCCATATAAATCACTTGAAAAAACGCATTATAAACGTCCATTTGAAACAAATGCCACCTTTTTGCCGAGGCGATAGTCAGCAAGGTTCTAACCATAACCATTTTATCTACCAGGTAAAAAGTTTCTCCAAAATCTATGCCTTCTTGCTTACTGTACCCCTTGGCAACTAAGCAGGCTTTATACATTTCAATAGACCCATCAGACTTATACTTAACTTTATATACTCACTGCAACCAACAAGATTCTTATTGACAAGTAAAGGAACAACAACCCACGTTTTATTGTTTTCAATAGCACTTATCTCATCTTCTCATCTTTCATCGCATTTACCCAGTTCTAATCTTTTACTGCTTCATGATAAAATATGGGTTTTGTGACCCTAGAAACAGAAGCAACAAAGGTTTTAAAACTACTGGATAAATGTGAATAAGAGAGATAGTCTGATATAGGATGAGCAGTTGAGCAATTTTTAACGAGCTCTACTAACACGAGAAGACCTTCTAGGTTCAGTGATTGTACCTACATCATTACCTGAAGATAGATTCACAGGCAAAGCTTCTACTTCATTAGTATCATTACTACCTTCATTCTAGAAGTCGCAATTCAGGTCAACCCATCGTATTCGACCTGACCCTGCCCGACCCGTCGTATTGTGCGGGTCAACCCAGACCCGACGTGCTGTGCAGGTCAGGTTTCGCAACCCGGCCTGGCAGGTTGGCTGGTCGACCCGTCTGACCCGCCTGTTCAAAAACAACACATACGACAAATATTAATCACCTTCAGTGAAACCACATTCAAGAAGCTGCTGTGGGATTTGAACAGATGATTCAAGAACATACAAGACTAATTTATCAACATTAAGACCATTTTAACATTTCACAATCTAGTACACAACACAACCAACAATGGAGAGAAGCCAATTCAAAATGAAGCTTAGTTATTCATTTTTCAGTGATTTAGCCCACAAATTAAAGAATCTGCAGAACCCGAAAATCAGTTCTTCAAAGGATTCTATTATCAATTGGATCAGATGAGGATGAGGGTCCCACTCCCATTTGCTTGAAAATTTTCACTTCTTGATGAAACACTGGATGAGGGAGAACCATACTGTTCCCGTCAAAATCGGAATCAAAATCTGGAACAAAATCGGAAGAATCAAATATAAAACGTAAGATGAACAGAAAGAATATTGAGTAGCTCACCGTTTGCTACAACACCTATGCCCATAGCAGCCATCGTCTCCGCCAAGCCGTAGACTCGCAGCACCTTTATAACTTCTCCCTCTCCGTTTTGAAGTGGTCCATGAATCATGTATATACTCATCACAACCCCTTCATAACTCCCTCTCCGAGCAGGCAAGGGGAGCAGCAGGCGGCGGGTCAGACGGGCACGAGCACGAGTAGGCAGCCGACAGGTAAGCAGCTAAAGAGAATTAGAGAAGTAGAACTGAGAAGAACGGCACCACGGGATCTCTCTGTCTCTGTAGTTTGTATTTAAGTTTAGTTTTTTTTTCACGAATCGGGTTCGGGTCAGACGGGTTAACCCAGACCCGTCCCGCCTCTTGCTGCGGGTCAACCCGGACCTGACTCATCTCTTTTGGCGGGTCAACCCGAAAATGACTCGCCACACCTATTTTGTGACCTGAACCCGACCTGAACCAGGGTCGATTCGGGGTCATTTTCGGGTCGGGACATATTTTGACAGGTCTACTTCATTCTCATCCGACAAAGAAATAGATAAGGGGTCATATAATGCATTAGAACCTATATCAGTAAAAAAATTTGGTTCGTCATCATCATCTGCATTTTTAAAGAGAAATATATCCTCACGAAACATAAGAAAATTCTTGTTTTCAAGTTCAGGAGTTTATACCCCTTCTTATTCAGACAATATCCCATAAACACAGCAGATATAGATCTAGAACTGAACTTATCAAAATTATTCAGAACTTTCACAAAACACAAGCAACCAAACATTTTCAGATGTTTCACTAATGGGGCTTTACTATATAATTTTTCATATGGTGATATGCCACTCAACACAGAAGTAGGTAGCAAGTTAATCAAATAACATGCAGTTAAAATACTTTCTTCCCAGTAAAACACACGAACATTACTTTCAAATTTCAATGTCTTAGCCACCTCTAGTAGGTGTCTATGTCTCCTTTCAACTAGGTCGTTTTGTTATGGTGTATATGGACATGAACTTTCATGGATAATTCCTTTTTCTTTCATTAAAAAATTCTCTTTGTTATCTATTCTTATCCTATTAACAGTGCAGTTAAATTGATTTTCAACATAAACCAGAAAATGACGCATAACATATATAACATCTAATTTCAACCCTAACAAGTAAGTCCAAATATTTCTAGAAAAGTCATCAACAATGGTTAAAAAAATATTTGTTGGGTCGTGACTATTTTGGTGGGGGGAAAAGTGCTATTTTATAGAATTTTCCATGTATATATATTTTGAAAAAACAAACGATATATGATATATTTAGTATTATTTTACTAAAAAAGATAATATATGTTTAGTGAATATGTGGAATTAAAAAAAAAAAAAGTTATTTAGACTCCATATGTCCTTAAAGTAAAAGGTAAGGTGCAACTATACTATTTTTTCCTACATCGTATTTCGAGGGAAGGCTTGTGCGAAGCTTCTGAAAGACTTCGGAAGGTATTGCTTTGACTAACATGAAAGCGCGTTGCTTTGATGGCGTGCGGTCTTCACTCTTCAGCGTGATTAGAAAACATAACTAGATGTAATTTGATAATTGATAGGATAAATAAATAAATAATATATATATATTTTTTACATCTCTTAAAATAAATATCTACACTGAAAAATATATAGAGGAATGTCCCTAACACTAACAATACTTTTTGTTTTGTAAGTTCCACTAACTATACTTAAGAATGACAATATGCATGTCAATTCTAATTATTAATTGTATCGTGTGTAAACGAATAAATTTGAAATGCATTTTTAAATTCAACTCACGAATACGATACAATTATTAAACAGATTACATGTAATATACATGATTAAATTTTTGAACAATTATATATGTATAACATAAATTGTGTCACGTGTCATGAAATTTCACGAAAAGTTACACAACAACTCGTTCTTTTAAAAATAAGAACTGAGTTAACAAAATGATTAATATTTTCTTTTTGGGTATTTGGGTTGGTTTTTCGGAATTAAAGGTTAATTATTTGAAAAATAAAATGTTTGATCTTGCAATTTTTCTAGAAAATACAATCTACGTTATAATATATTTTGTAAATGTTTTATGGCATGAGCAGCTAAATCTGGAGAGAAAAAACACATATAGACGATTCACTGTTTTTTAAAAACTATAATTTATGAATTTTATCATATTTTTCTAAAGTTTTTGAAAGAGTGACTATATCATAATATTTTTTTTAAAAAAATAAGTATACAAAAAAATCATATATAGAAATCTGGGCATAAGCACTACCGTGGGTAGCGCGTTATATTATTTTTTTCTACAAAATGCGCTATCCCGGGTAACGTTTGCTCAAGTTATTTTTTTACTATATTCATAGTGATTTAACTGTATATAAATACGTATATATAATTTTTTACGTATCGTATTATACAGTCAGTCCGAAAGTAAAAAATTAATGTCTAGTTAGTGTCATTTATGTCATAATTAAATTATCTACACATTGTAATTTTTTTTAGCAAGGTTATAATTAAAATTATCACCTAATGCATTTAATCATTTCGATCAAATTATAGGATAAACGATGTTAGGTTAAAAAAAGTAAGTATATATCTAATAAAAAAATCCAATAAAATACATTAAGTAGATAATTGAATTTCACCATATATGTCGTTAACCGTGGTGAATTTGGACTTACAAGGTTTGAGTTATATTTTTTTAAGTCAAATTTTTATATCTCAACTTACGACAGAGTGTACAATCAATCTGTAAGTCTAAATTTAATATTTTTTGTATCATTTGAATCGCAATTAAAATATCTACTTACTATAATATTTAATAGATATATAATTTATTGGACCGGATAGCGTTTTACCAAGACTTTTTTGGAAGTAAATTTACTGTGCAAAACACTATTTGAAAGTTTTTGTATCGTATGTAGAGTTTTTTACGTACCGTATTATACAATCAGTCTAAAAGTAAACAATTAACGCATAGTTAGCGTCATTTAATTCGTAATTAAATTATCTACGCACTGTAATTTTTTTGAGTAAGTATATAATTAAATTTCTCACCTAATGCATTTACTTATTTCGGTCAAATTTGGGTGTAAACGATGGGAGGTTACAAAATCACTGTATTTTTAATCAAAAATATTATCCTACGTAGATAATTGATTTACGACCTAAATGAAGTTAACCGTGTTGAGTTTGGACTTACATGGTCCGAGTTATAATTTTTTAAGTACAATTTTCATATCTCAACTTACGGCATGCCGTACAGTCAATCCGTAAATCCAAATTTAATATTTTTTGCATCATTTGAATCGAAATTAAAATATCTACTTACTATAATATTTTTAAATTTTTTTAATAGATACATAATTTTATTTTTAATTAAATATCGAGTCATCATTTTTCGAACAAAATGATTTAAAAAAAAAAAGTAGAAGTCTTTTGCACCAGGCGTAACTTCTAAGTTGCGCCCATGAATAGGCGCGACCCTAGGGTGCGCGTATACATATTTTTCTAAATATATTTTTTTATATATATACTTTTTCAAAAAAAAAATCGAAAATGAATACTTTTTGAAAAAATTCTTTTACCAAAACAAAACTGACATAGTCACTTCTTCAAGTTATTTTCCTTTTAAGTTATGCTGCTCTTCTTCTAAGAAATAGAAAATACATAAATTTATAATTAAAAAAATGACAAAATTTTGAGATAAATGTATATAAAAAATATAATATGTATATTTAAATTGAAAACATTTTTTTAATAAAAAAAGGAAAACCTAAAAGGTTTGTATTTTCATTTTCTGTTTATTATTATTTTTAAACATATTTTCTAATAATAATAAATATATATATATATATAACTTAAGATAAAGTGAGGATAATCCTAAATTTTCAGACCAAAAAAAAAGGATAACCCTAAATTATCATTTTTCAAAAGTGTTCCGTAAAATATCAGAAAAGTTCATTCATCCTTATATTTTCTCCTTATCATATCATTTGTCCTGCTGATAATTTGGATCCTTAAGTATCCCATCAATGCTCAAAGTCGCCGAAAGTCCATAAACTCTATCTATCACGTCAATTTGCGAAGCTAACCCGAACGTTACGACTAAAAACTAATGGTTAGTTAAGTATTTACAACTTAAATATACTAAATTAATAATGGAAGATTATGCGAATATATCATTTGTTAGTTGATTTTTATTAAAGTAAATTGTTAATTCAACTTTATGTATTATAAAAAAATAGTTTTACTAATGTTTTTTAATTAAATTTGAAAAAATTTACTTTCAAAGTTTAAAATAATAATAAACTAACCCCCAAAAAAGTAATATGTTGCTTGGCTTCGCATATACCTTCTTATAATATAACACGTGCATGCTGCTCTCTGTTTTGGATCAACGGATTATTGTTTTGTATCATTAATTTAATAAAATATATTAAGTGATGACACATTTCACGGTCAAGTTTGAAAAATAATAAAAGGAGAATATAAATATGGAGTAGATGCAAAATAATCGAAAATTGTGGCCCTTTACATCTAGATTTGGATAATGGTGCTAATTGAGAAAAATAAGTATTTAAGGTGTTTATAAGAATTTAGTATTAATAATTTAATATGATTGAATAAAAAAATTAAGTATTAACTTAATAGTTAAATTTTTACTGTAGGAATAATTGGTAGTTTAGTTAACCTTATATTATTGTTAGTCCCGTCTAATTTACTTTTAAATTGTGGGAGAAATTTATATTTTACTCTATTTTTCAACAAATTGTTCGTTGAACTTTTGAAAAATTTATAACGAACTACCTAAATTTTATAAAAATATGCATTTTGGTAATTAAACTTTGAAAAAAAAAATATGTGGGTTTATAGCTTACACACGCATATTTTTGTCAATATTTAACAATAAATTATACAGAGATAATAAATTCTAATTTGTTTTGAAATTAAGTAACAATTAATTAAATAAATCATTATTAAATTATTTTGACATTCAAACTTTAAATAGCAAGTAATTAATCTAAAAAATATATTATAATAACTATTGAAAATATAATGCTTGAACTGAAACCAAACTAAGGGTACTCTCAATCCTTAGGTTCGTTTTTTTTTTAATGTAACTAATTACTCTAATTCCATTCTTATTTTGCACTTACTATTTTTTTGTATTGTCATTTTATTTTTCTATTTTAATTGCATTTTGTAAAGACTTTTTGGAAGTTCTATTTTTGTAAATTATATTTTAATATTGATGACGAGGTGACATAACTTGACCAGTCACATCAGGTGCCGTCCCAGTTAATCCAACGAGAAACGTTAATAAATTAGTGCATAATTTACTTTATTACAAAAGAAGGTGCAAAATTCTCACCGAAAAATATTATTATTAACGTCAATATTTGTTGGGATTTTGTTTTTCATTTTTAATGATCTTTAAGAAATGTTCAGTATAGTAAAACTATTTTTTTTAAATCTCATACCTTACTTTTAAAAAAAATAAAAAATTTGCTTATCTTTACATTATTTAATAATGGGTTAAATACGACATTGTCCTTTCTTTTTTACTAAATTTTCAGTTTTACTCTTAAAGTTTAAATGTAAAATTTTATTCAATCATATTTGGCCAAAAATGAAATTTTGTTCCAACATTCAATTTTTTTCATTCAAATTTAACAAAATGAGTTTTAAAAATTACAAAAATCACAGAAAACTTTCAAAATGATTATAATTTAAGTATTCTAAACCTTTTCAAATATTACAATCGAATTCGAAACTAATTCTATCCCAACTCAATTGGTATTTGAGTAGGCTTGTTCATGAACCGGTTCGACCCCAAACCGGTTCAGAACTGAACTGGTCTGGTTTGTAAAAAATCAATCCTTTTTTTCGTTTCTAAAAAACCTGGTCTGGTTTAGGTCAAACAAACTGGTCTGGTTCGAACCAATTTAGAACCGGTTCGAACTGGTCTGATATGGTTTTTTTAATAACAATTTTGGTTAGAAATTAATCCGGTTCAAACTTAAACTGAACCAACTGAAAATCCTATCCAACACACTGACCCGACTGAAAAAATACTGAACCAACTGAAAAACACACTGAACCGACTGAAAAAACACTGAACCGACTGAAACATACACTGAACCAACTGAAAAACACACTGAACTGACTGGAAATCTGTTTCACAAACAACTGAAATCATGTCCAACACCAACATACGAGAGTCCAATACATCTCTAGGCCTGGTTTATTGAAGACATCTCTAAGTTTGGTTTAATTTCAAATCGGTTTAGTTCATTTTAATTCAAACCGGTTCTAAAATTATATAGGTTTAAAGTGGTTTGATTTAAATTAAAGTATTAACCAGTATTAGAAAATGAATCGATTCGAACTGCATTTTTGGTACTATTTTGAACTGGTCTACTTGAAGCCTAAAAACGATGTTCTAATTTTGAGACTAGTTTGGTTGAACCGGTTCGAACCAGACCAGAATCAGACTAGTTCAGTCGAACCAGTTCGAAACATACCAGTTCAGACGAACGAATTGAAATGAACAAGTCTATATTTGAGTCTTGACCCAGAACTAGTCTCACCCATGTGTCTGGTCCCTTACTAATATAAATGGGAAAAGTACCAAACAAGTACCTAAACTTAGTAGTGATTAGCAACTAGGTACCTAAACCTTTTTTGTACCAACTAGGTTGCCAAACTTTGGGAAATAAGCAACCGAAGACCTCCGTCCATCTTCCCGTTTATTTTTTACGGAAGTAATCACGTGATGGACACGTGTGGTTCGGATTTGGCGCAAAGGATAGTTTGATTTTCGAAATGACCAAATTGCCCTTATTTTTGAAAACTTCTTCATATTGTAAGTTCTTTTCAGTTCCATGGTTGTGTTCTTCGTACATATCTCTTCCGCAACGATAATCTCAATCCTCTGCCCTAGTTGCGCCGATCATCCACTCCCTTCAAAACTTTCGAGTCGTTCTAAAAGAGTAACAGCATGGCGTGATCGTCGTTGAAGCTTGGTCCTTTTTCTGAAACGACTTGTACCGCATATTACATCATTTTGATAGCATAATCATGCATATTTGCCGATTTTTCCCTCTGTCCTCACGACTATTCTAGGGTTAGATGGTATTGAAGTTCTAATCTTCATTTTATGCATTGATTTACTGTTTGATTGCTAGTTGTGCAACCATCTGTCGAAAATATTTATGTTAGAGAAGCGTTTGTTGTCTTTGATTAGTGGTAGGTTCTGCGAACATTAGAACGTATGTTGCACATTGATTATGCAAAAGCTGAAGAAGGTTTGATGAGTTGAAACAAGCCGATATTTGATTTTGGTGTGTGATTTTGCAGGAGGATGCATGATGGATAACCGACCCTTAATGTTTGAAGTTCATTTTGGTGGACATTTTGTGCTCCTTTCGGGCAAGACATATGTTGGTAAGTTGGACTATCTTGAACATGTGAGGAGTATAAGTTATAGCTGCTTGGTTCAGTTGCTTCATGAAAAATGCAACTTGAAGAACGATGATGAAATTTACCACAACCCTACCTATGAAAAACTTGAAAGTAGACTGTATAGAATCAGCACTGACAGTGAACTAAAGAATGAAATAAACAAGGTGAGGAATGGTTGTATGATGACTTTATACCTGTGTGGTCCTCACCAAAGAACGCATGAAGAAACATTTGCAGCAACTGACCCGAATAAGAGTGCAAGTCTCTGCTGTGATGTTGAACATAATGTACCCGTGGACATATGTTGTGGGACAGAGGATGTTCATCCAAGTGTTGGGTCAATAAGCTTAGGTAGTGGGCTTACACCAGTGGCCATTGGAACAACATCTGGCCCATGCCAAGGAGAATGTAGTAGAGGTCCATCAATGTTGGTTGAAGGCAATGTAGACCAACCCACATTGGCCGAGCTGGTTGCTTCATTGGATTTATCTTCAGAAGACGGTGATGATGCCGAGTATGTACCAGATTCCGTCGAATATTCTTCTGAAGGTAGTGATGTTGAGTTCTGGGAAGAAGCTAGTGGAAAAGCAGAGGAGGCCGAGCAAGGTGAATCAAGTCAGGGAAATGTGAGAAGAGAACATCTTGTTGAAGAAGAGTCATTCAATATAGTGGACGGAGATGACTTATGAGAGTGATAGGATTGTCACCCCCGTGTGTTCTGATGAAGAGGGAGAGGGTAAAGGTAGTGTGGGGAGAAGGTATGCTGGTTTTGTTGAACAAGTAGGTAGTGAAGCACCAATATTTGCGGTTGGAATGCTATTTTCATCGGTTGAAGCATTTAGAGAAGCGTTGATCAACCATTCCATAACGAATGGTTACGAGTATTTATGGTATTTTATTAACAATAGGAAGTTGTAGGTCATGTGTAAGCAGGGGTGTGGGTGGAGGATTTATGTGTCCAAAGCTTGACGATTTAGGATGGTTGCAGGCCGTGTGTCCAAAGCAATAACTTGACGATTTAGGATGGTGGCCTTTTGCTAATCAATTAAATTAAGTTATGTTTATTAGACAGTATGTAGAATTTTTTTGGTTTGTGGAACATTGTAAAAAACTTATGTTGGGAACAATGTATGGTACTCATTTCTTAATGGTTAATGAAGGATTATGTGCTGATGATGTTGGGAGTTCAGTTATGTTGTTGTGGAGTTCGGTTATGTTGTTTTGGAATGAAGGAACAATGATGTTGTGGAGTGCGGTTATGTGCTGTCAAGCTGGGTATCATGCTGTTATTCAGCTACACCAGCATGCTGTTATGCTGGTTCACGTTTTGACAACAACATGTTGTTATAACAACATATACAACACATTTATATATCAAAATGTCAACAATTTCAAGTAATAACAGCATATATCACCAATTTACAGCATATATAACAACATATATCAACAATTTCAATAACACCAAAATGTCTTACATTGAATCATTCAAATACATTGCAGCATACATCCTTAAAAACACAACACACATACAACAACATTTGATTTGTGTCCAAACAATACATAATCAACATCTAACAAACAACACAATTGTAAACACAAATGCAATTACAATGCATATTGCCAGGAGCATAAACATGTAAATTCTCTCCCTTCTTTTGTACTTCCCCAAATCTTCAACGATTTGAAATTGCATTTGATGGAATTTACCAACCGCCTTTCGACCATGAGTGCACATTTCAGGATCATACCATGAGAAACAACGACAACCCGAACCACGTTTTTTCTGAAAATTGAAACATGTCAAGCAAAATCAAACTCAATTACTGCTAGCAAAGTTACGGAAGCCATAAAATCTCACATTGTCAAAGTTAGGGCAAACGTAAAACTTCTGTGCAAAGTTATCCCATGTATATCCTGTAATTACTGCTGCTGGTACACCACACTTGCAGTATTTCATGTCTTTGGGGTGAGAAGGAACCGAATACGCTGAAGACGAAGACATGCAACAACTCTCTTCTGTGTAGCTCTACTGTCCGAAGTTTCATACTTTTTCACAATCGACAACCCTAATATACACACTACAAGGGTAATTTGGTCTCAACAGATCAACTTCTCCAAATCTGAACCACACGTGTCTATCACGTGATTACTTCCGTAAAAAATAAACGGGAAGATGGACGGAGGTCTTCAGTTGCTTATTTTCAAAAGTTTGGCAACCTAATTGGTAAAAAAAAAAAAATTTAGGTACCTAGTTACTAATCAAGTCTAAGTTTAGGTAACTGGTACTTTTCTCAATATAAATATAATAAAAGCGAAATCTAATGGATACTATTTTAATTTACATAAAGGGTTAAAGTTAGTACTTAATAGTTAATATACTATTTATTATTCAATTTAATCTTATCAAATACAAAAATAATTAATAGGAAGAAAAAATAAACTATTGATGAATAATAGTTAGTACAGACGTCATTATAGATACACGTGTCCTCTTTTCAGGAGCTAGTACCATTTTGAGTCCTGACTCCTGAGAGAGAAAGGTGCACTTGGCATTTAGCAATGTCGCTATATACCGCAGCAGCGGAGGGAGAGAGAGAGGAGAAGGTAGCTACTGCTTTGTCCCACGTAGTTCCTGCTTTTCGAAGTTACTCTTCCGCTCTCTAAGAATTGAATGTTCATCTGAAGTTTCTGGAAAGAGAATCACAACCAGGAACAGGTGAGTTTATTTCTTCCTTCTTCGAATTCGTCTTTTCGTGCGGATCTGATTGTGGATCAATCACTGTAGTTATCTTACTCCTGCTTCTAATCCAATTTGATTTTTTGTACTTTTGGGTAGTTTCTATGCGTTCAATTTCCTTTTTGTGCATTTCCATCCATCTGTTCTTGTGCGAGGATTAGACACGCGATCGTCTACGTTCTGGCACTCAATGTAGTTTAATCAGCTCGGAGTTTCTGGTTATTGTCCGATGATTGTGTAGTTTGATTTTACTGTTGCCTGTTGAATTTGTCTTTTTTATTCTTCTTCTTTTGGTTATGTGTATGTACCTAGCGGGTGTGGATCATGGTTCTAGGATGTTCCTGATGTATTTGTAATTGCTGGATAGTTGTTTATACTCCAGTTTTGAACATGCATATTGCTTTTTTAAGGGAACTGACCTAACGAGGAGCTTCTTAAAGTCTTCCTGATAGAGTTGTGAAACAATTTTTTCACTTTGATATAAGGCATTTCGAATTTATCTGGTTAGGTGACTTAGGTGTGTTTTGTTATTCTTCCTCTATCTGAAGAAGTGATTTTTTCAGTACAACTGCAAAGCCGATTAATTTGACCAAGTGAAACTGCTGCTTTCAGCAATATTTGTATAACATAGGTTGAATATTTTGCATTGATCTTCGAGTTCATTTTGGAAAAGTTCCAATTTTAATTTCTGTATAACCTCAATTATGATTCTTGTGTGTATCGATCTGCTGTCCCCAGTTTAATATTCTTGCGTTTGTCTAACTGAATGTTCATCATAACTGCCCAGAAATTGCCTGAGGCGACCTGAAGAGGATTCTAAGACGTAGTGACAATGCTTAGCGAAAAGACCAGGTCAGTGCAGAAAGATGTGGATGAAGTTCCAGGTTTATATTCTGGCTCAGAGTCCGGGCGTTCACAGTCTGATGTTGGAGGGGATAGTCATACGGGAGGCTCTCTTTTCAGTCTGTCTCTGTCTAGTCTCTTTTGGGGCTTTAACCGGAAGGGCTCTTCAGATTCAGATTCGCTAAGGAGCCCTACATCTCACTTAGATCATAGCTTGTTCTCTTGTTTGATCAGCCCCTTCCGATCTCCAAGATCACCCCAAGACGGGCTCCAAAAGTTCTGGGGTTCAAGCAAAGTAGGACTGAGTGTTATTGATTCTGTTGACCACAATGCCAATGAATCTGTTGGAGATGCAATTGCTCAAGCTCGTGACAACGGAAATGTTCTTCTTGGACCAAAAGCAAGGGTTAAACCTCATAATCCTGAGAACTCAGTGACAGAAAACTGTCAGTTGCCTCCTAACCGTGTCAAATCTCCCCTCCGTAAGGGCAGCTCTGGAGTTGTTTTTGAAATAGGAAGTGCAACAGATGAAACTGGACCTGTCCTGTCTGGAAAAACTTGTTCTTTTATGGTGGATTCTCCTGGCGCTGTTAACTATCGTCCTCCTCCAGGGATCAAAGAAACTGTGAAGTCGAGGAATCTTATATGTTCTCGTTTAGCTGAAAATGGACCTTTTGAGTCTCTCCCAGAAGATGAATTTGAGCTATCTGAGGACTACACTCGTGTGACTTCACACGGTCCTAATCCGAAAACAACTCACATATATGGTGACTGCATTTTAGATTGTCACCCAATGGAGTTGTCGAACAATTTTGAATTAAAGATTGAAAAAATCATGGCCTCAAGCCCCAGAACTCCGACATATTATCAAACTGTTGACTTTTTGAGCTGCTGTTATACATGCAAGAAGTTTTTGGACGAGGGCAAAGACATCTACATGTACAGGTCTGCAACTGCCTCCATTCTCATCAGTTAATTGTGTTGCTTATCTGCAATTGACCTGAAATTAATTAGAGGCATTGTGTTTATTTGCACAGAGGTGAGAAGGCCTTCTGCAGTGTGGAATGTCGTGAAGAGGAGATTTTGTTCGATGAAGAGATTGACAAAAACTCTGGTGGCTCCTCTGGTAACTGATAAAACCCTAAAAAAATGTCAAGGACCATTTTGAAGCTGCCTCCTTGATAACTACTCTGCATACTGAACTATAAGTAATATACTTACTCTCCGCTGCCATTATCCATGATTAGTGATAATCTATATACTAAGTGAAGTGAAGTAGAGTTGGTCGATCCTCTGTTTACTATTATCAGCAGACATGGATGATCATTATTCTTTTTTTTGCTTCTACTGACTTTGCTTCACTACATGGTCATGGTGGTTAGTTAGATGTACTATACTAGTTTGTTTTGTTTTTTGACAGAAGATGTATAACCGTCTTCAGTATCACAGAGTATTGTACTCAATGGGATGTTGTCGAGTTTTATGGCTCTCCCATTTACGTAGCAGTAGTATATAGTATATACATATTACATAAGCATCCCTATGCTTCATAAACCCTGCAAAACTCGAGTTGTGTTTTTATGAAATATATATATATTAAATGTTGATCTATTGCCAATTTCCTTGCTTCTTGCATGTGGTAATTTGTATGTTATATATATGGTCATTTTTGTTTCTGATGTTGGTGTGTTGATCCTATCGAGTATATGGGTATCCTTGCAACAGCAGTATTCGACTTGAACGGCCATTAAAGAGCAAGTTAGCAGGACGCAATTGCAGGTATGAATTTGCTTTCTTTTTCTTTTGGTAATGGAAAGTGTGAATGTTGAGTGTTGAAGTTATAGTAGATAGATGCCTTTCAACTGTATTAGTTGTAGGAAAGTGAAAGTTGGCTGCCTCCCCTTTCTGTTGTTGCGTCATAGACTATGCTTTATATATTATAGTCTCTTGGAAAATTGGTTAAATACCAACTAGCTACCTGAACTTTGGACGTTTTGCAACGAGCTACCCGAACTTTGAAAATTCAAAACGGGCTACCTCAACTTTGAAGAATGTGCAAATAGCTACCTCCGTCCAATTTCCGACGAATTTCCAACGACTTTCCGACGACAATTGACGGAAAATTGGACGGAGGTATCTATTTGCACATTCTTCAAAGTTGAGGTAGCCCGTTTTGAATTTTCAAAGTTCGGGTAGCTCGTAGCAAAACGTCCAAAATTCAGATAGCTACTAGATATTTAACCCCTTGAAAAATTGAAGTATTTATATTAAGAAAAAAATGTATGAAAAATGAGCAGAACCTATACACTACTATGAACCGTAAGCATAATGCTTTCTTTTTTTTTGCCAAATTTGTATTGATTGTTTAATGTATTAGTACATTTAACTAAATATCAATTCAACACGGTTACAATATTATGCATATTTTTTTTTTATTTGTATTTATAAACTAATTACAAATTATTCTGAACAATGATAAATATAAATACCGTAAGCATATATTATGCATATTGTTTTTGGCATTTAAGGAATGATGATGTTAATAAATGTTCATAGGTGGCGTAAACGGTCAAATAGAGTTTGCATTCAAACTAGTAATATGTATATATATATACACACATAATATTCTTAAAATAGAATATTTTAAATTAGAAGATATGTTCCTTGCGTAAGACGAAGTGAAAAAAATTGTGTATTATATAAGAATATTTATTTTTTCATTTATAAAAACATTGAGGATAAATTTATTCATTGTTATATGATAAAAAGTTAATAATAAAAAAAAGTTAAGTACATTTATATAAAAAAAAATATTCATATTTTTCCATATAGTAACTAATTAACTATGTGTGTTTTAGGATTACGAGTTATGCTTGGCCAAAAAGAAATTACGAGTTATATTATAGAATACTTTATTCATAAAATTAAACACGTGAATTAATATGAACAATTAATAATACGATACTAATTAATGTGTTCCATAAAATTTAAATTAAAATATTAAATGCTAAAAATATTAGTAAATTTTATTTATTTTAGCAATACGAGAGTTAATATATTTTGTTAATTAATATATTTAATATAAATATATAATATATATTTCTCTTAGATTATTAAAAGTTACTCTCATATTAATATGCGTCCACATGTTAAATTTTTGTATTAGAATTGTAACTATAATAAGGTTAGTGATGTTGATATACAATTATTATTTTAGTAAAATTATCATCTAATAAATTAGATGTATTCTTAATTAGTATATTTAATTTGCATAGCAAAATAGTAAATTAATATATTAAAATATCTGTAAACTTATATTCATATAATATAATATTACGACTTTTGTACAAGCTTTATTCTATGAAAATATATTTAAGATAAAATCATAAATATATATATGTGAAATATAAGAGAAATGATTAAGTTTTTGTAATTTATGTTTTGAGAATGAAATTGTTTAGAGGATTGTTAGAATTGTATGCTATGTGTAAATCACTTAAAATAGATTAGATATCTATCAATTAGTGCCTGTAATCTAAAGAAATATCATTATACTTAATTAAGTTGTTGTTTTTCTTTTAAAAAAAAGTGAATGGAATTATATAAAAAAAACAGGAAAAAAATATTTTAAAAAGTAGGCATACACTCTACCATGGGGTTGTGCGATCACAGTGTTGTGTCATTTTGGAATTACATAGTCTGAGTTAGATTTTTTTTAAGTAAGATTTTCATATTTCAACCTAGGGTAGAGCATATCGTCAATTCAAATTTAATATTTTTTTGTATAATTTGAATCTCATTTAAAATATCTACGTACTCTAATAATTGTTTTTAAATTATTGGGTAAAACTTATTCAAATTATTTTTAAAGTTAACATACAAATAATTGTTTTAAAAATAATTACTACAATTTTATAGTTAAGGTAATGATTTATGAGATAGTTATATAGATGGATATTTATAGGTATTTATCTATAAAATATTGTCAATTATTTTTATTATAATAATACATACTTTTAAATTTTTATACTAACATATTAATGAGAATGAAATACTTATTTAATATATACTATTTTTAATTATTAAAAAATTATTTAGCTAAAGGTTGATTCAGTTTTAAAATTATATAACATTGAAAAAATAATCTAAAAAATAATAGTAATATTTTGATACAAAATTAATATAATAAATAAAAAAGTTGAAAAAAAAATGTAACGTACCGTAAGAATGAATTAGAAGTTTTGGAAAAATTCTATAGTTTCTCGAGGTACAAATGACAAATCAACATCATTGACGATTACAAAATTAATCCACCAACCAATCAAATTATTTCATTTTGACATCTAACCATGATAAAAGCTTATGTGTCTTAATTATAGATGTTTTAGTCAAATTAATATATAGATATATATATCGTATCATTAGTAATAAAACTAATATCTATTAGCAATAAGGATTGAACTAAACTTAATTTTATTGAAAATATATAGACCAATATGCAGAATAATAAAAATTTAGGATCATCATGTAAATCATTCAAACCGAGATCCTTGAGATGTACAGTCTTTTTAAAACAATTTTGTCTCCTCACCCGTAAGTTCACACTCGAGGGTTTATGGGACAATCACCTTCCAATATACAATAGTGTCGTCGGACATAAACTAATATAAAGTTTATCCTAACCGAATTGAATAATAATTTAATTCAAACAGACCAATCGAACATGATGATCAAGTCGAAAAAAGGTTGAAGACAATAACAGGAAAGACTCCAACGAACATCAACACGATCGTCGGAGGAGAAACAATAAATATAGAAGAGATCCTCATTTTAAGTTTCTCTTCTTAAATTTTAAAAGGATTTTTTAAATTATTTATTAGGTGAGAAACTGATTTAGTATGTGAAAAAAAAAACTCAATGTGATACAACTTTCATTCACCATGTAGAGTTTTGTGTAGGTTTTGACATACTTACAAAATAAACCCAAACATACAAAACTTTAGTAATATAGCCAATTTTTTAAACAATTTTTCACATGAATGAAATTTTTTTGATTACCTAAGATAGATCTAGACTCGATGTTCGAGTTTAACAGTTTGACACATGCACATAATAGTTAGGTGTTAAGTGTAATCAGTCGAACTTTTCCTTATGAAGTTATATTGACTTTACTGGTTAGTCAGTAAATGCAATGTACTCGAATTGTCTGTCATTGCTGAAAATGATGATATATAGAACTCACATATGTATCTTCCTATTATTGTTCAGTTCTCGATCTCATATCCGTTTTATCCATGAAGATTGTCTGATTTTGCAAGCGATTCTAAGAATTGCGCCCTCATCAATTCATTTCGAAGTGACATATTTTATCACCTGGATAATTGATTCATTATCTCAAGAATTACTTTACAAATCTACTGAGATTTCTTTATTTTGGAATAATTAAAAACATTTGTTTAACCTCATACATTATCCGTCACTGTTTCACATTATAGGATAGACTTGGGGTTAAATTCTTCCACAATTATCTAACTCTTGTGATTAGGTTGTTTCTTTTAAACTTAGATCTTGGAATCTTTAACTAAATAGGTTGTTTTTTCCCTCCTCAAATGTGTTTATTACTAGGGCTTAAGTCCATTCCTCTTGATAATTGGTCAATTTTATCTTTAGTTAACCATTTAGTTAACAATTCACAATATTATCCTTTGATCTAACATAAACGATTGTAATAATTTTAGTCGAGAGCAATTGTCTTATGAAATTATGTATTTGACAAATATGTATAGACTTACCATTGTACGTACATATGATATGATGTTGTGCCCTACCAATGCAATAGATGCAGATTGTTGACACCAATTTTGGTCACCTCATAATATCATCTAGAAAATTACGTAGTTATTCAAACTCTTAAACACATTTATCCAGTGTTATAAATTCAAATTTCTTATATGGATCTGACTATAACTGTTTATTTTGAAATTTCATGACACGGTTACATCTCCTAAGGTGAACACGAAATCACTCGAGGTGTTCGAGTCTCTTAGGCCAAATATACAATTTGGACAAGCATATAGATTAAAATATCTAGACAATATTTTTCTCCCTAGCCCACTTTTCCTGGGTTCTACCTTAATATTTTCTTAGTTTTGACATTATCAATAGTCTTTGATGTTAGTCTCGACTAAAACAAAAATCTATTATTTTTTTTTTGACCAAACACAAAAATCTAATAAGTATTAATGTTTTGTGCATACTCAATAAATATGTTATTAGTGGGGTTTTGGTTCAATTCTAACATTTTCAAGAGGAGGTACCAACATATTAGAAAGACACGTAATTTTTTTTTTTTGGCCTTTAAAAAAGACACGTAATTGAGAGAAAGTTTTCTACTTTTACATAATTATAAGGAAAAAAAACGTATTTTTTTAGCTTTCGAAGTACCTTATTTAAAATAATTTATTCCCACATGTTTTGAGTAATCTAAAGTTTATCAATATTAAATTCAACATCTCTTTCAATGTCCAATTATTCTTACCTTCATTCTGGTATGAGATGACCTCATGAACAATTATGTACTGAGCATGAAATTTACTAAAAATGAATCATACTTGTCACCTCTTTCACTCTGCAACACCTTAGTTTTCTTTTTAAGTTGTTTTCAACTTTTTGTTTGTAAAAAAAGTGATCTCATTAATTGTTTCATTTTTACTTTTCAACCTAGCAATAGTTTGTATTATTATCCATCCACAAAGGTAATATATTACTCATTAAGACTTCGTTGTGTACTAAATCAAGGAGTTTATAATACAGTATATTATTTAAATCAAACATAGATATTAGTTTATATGTATATGTATTAACTATTAATACGTAGTTAGTGCGTAGATCATAGTAAGTACTCTCTCATATGATACAAAATAAATGACCACAAATTCTTCTTTTGCATGCACTAATTTTCTTTTCCTTGATTCCAACTGTAATGCATCGAACGATTGTAAAATCTCAAATTACAGGACCGCTTTTCAAAAATTCTCATTAGTTTCATTATTAGCTTCCGAATTTACGGTTGTTAGGGTTTATATTTATGTATCATTATGGTTGATATAAGATTGTATTCACTTGATTCTGCCATTATAATTGGACACATAGCCATGTGAGGTTGAAGAAGTTCAATTACATCTTTCAAATAGGGGTGACAATTCTGTCGTGTCTTTAACCATATTTTGTCTAATTGGTTAAATCTTAAACGAGTCTCGAAATTTTAAATACGAATATGACACGATTAGCTAGCAGATCATACATATGGAGTGACTAAGGGAAATTCAGGTTTTGCAGGAACGGGTGGGGTGATAAGAGATTATAAGGGTCACTCGGTAGCGGACTTCTCAAGGAAATTGAGTTGCTCTAACAGTCTCGTTGCGGATTGTTTGGTCATCCAATATGGTCTTCTATTGACAAAGACACTCAGATTAAATTAAATTCACCTGGAAACGGACGCCCTCTCGACACATAAGGTAATCTCTGGCGACAATATGTCAAATTTAAAATTAATGTCCATCATTGCGGATTGTAGGAAACTTATGCTATAGTTTGAAATAATGAAGTTCAGACATATCTTTCGAGAAGCCGAGAAGCAAATGTGGTCGCGGGCATCATGGCGAGCATGACGATCAACCAACGTCAAATTTTTGAACTTCATACTTCTCCTCCGAAGGAAACTACAAAGGCGCTCCGAAAAGACGTTGATTTTTCCTATTCGAGATATGTAAAAGTTATCTAGTTTTCGTTTGTAGTTTGAACCTTTTTTTTTTGTCATACTTTGTAGTTTGTAATTTGGACTTGGATGCAACCTTTTTGTCACCTATCGCAGTTAATTCCATATTTATTACAAAAACAAAACTAGGAGATCACACACAACACAACACGTAAACACAATTATATACTTTTGCTGAACAAAAATAAAATACAGAAAATATATATCTTGGGTAGGTCCAGTGTTATCAGAATCGGGCCGACCCTCGAACCGGCGAGGGGGCTGGTTCTCGGTTCGGACGGTCCAACCCGGTTGGACCCGGTTCGACGTGCAGTTCACTGTTCACAAGCAAAAAAATTGAAAATACAATTATAAACTAAATAATCTCAAACACACACATAATTACCTCAAACACACACAAACTACATAGTCTAAAACGTACACATTACTCTCAAACACAATATAACACAACATAATTACCTCAAACTTTGAACATACATAACACAATAGTCTCAAAATCAAACACAATAGGTCTAAACTTTAAACATAACTTATAAACCGAAGAAGTTGCTCGATCGAACCGAAGAAGTTAGTTTAAACCGAAGAGAACCACCAAAAAATTTTAAACCACCACAAAAAAATCTAGAACCAAAAACCGGACAGTCCAACCCGGCTCAAACCTGTTCATATGTATTTCGGTCTTATAGCTGGATCAAACCGGACAGGGGCCCGATTCCCGGTCGGACCGCCGGTCTGGTTCTGATAACACTGGTTAGGTCACTCGATAAGAATAAAAATGATACGATATGAAATGATAAGTCACGACACACACGATTAATTAATCGTGTTTATGCAAATGTCTGTAGATCAGAAGTGTTTAGACACAATTAATAATCATAACTAAACATATACAAGTTGTTTAGGTACGAAATATGATTGGTTAGGTCAAACTCTTTTACGTTTAAATACATATCCTTACAAATCATTTAATCATATCCTCTTAAAAATTGTTGGACCTACTTTCAACTATAAACTTAGACCTAAAAAATATAATTACTTAAAGTTTAAACATTTAAAGTTTTATATTTAGTTTAATTGTTTTCACACCTACTCTAATTTTTTGTCCAACTGAAATTGCAGAAGGTCATATGACTAACTTATCTTTATGGCAATTTATTTGAAAATCGTGCTCCCCAACGCTTTGCTTACAATATTACATCCATTTCTTAAACTAACTTAATTATAGAAAACCATGTGATCTCGAGGGAGGAAATGACAAAAGGTCGACCCGGGCTTGGTTCCGAGAACTCTAAATGCCCAAAATTCAGGGCTCATTCCCGCCGTTCCGCCATGGCAAATTGCTATGGCATCCACTTTCGTCCCATCATCTCCGACCAAAGGAACCATATAAACCTTTGTCTTCTCTACCGAATGGCAATAAAACACACCAAAAACAAAGTTTGTCTTGTGGCAACTCATCACGTCTTTATTGTCTTCACTAGTGGCTATCGACTTCACATCTCCTGATATTCTATACTTCTGCACTCGATTCATCCCATGCATTTCCGACATCGAGAACTTCGCATCAACTCCGATATGGGTTTTGATAAGATCAACCATGGACTCCAATGAGGTAACGCAAATCTTCTTCTCCTCCTTGATTTCAGCACCTTCGTTGCAGGACTTAATGGTCTCGTTTGCTAGCTTTGCCTCAACTGAGTTGGGATTAACCCCGAATAGGTTAAGGATTCCGAGGATATTATCAGATGAAAATGGTATCGAATCAACGACACGGCGTGGCAAGAACGTTGCTGGGTTTGTGCTGTTTGGGAAGCTTAACGGCATTGTCTTGCCCTTATGCAAGTCATGCTCAAAGAAGAAGTAGAAAGCGGGGAACTGTTTAGCAGTAGGTTGACCAATTAGGGTTACTGCTTTGGTTTTGTACTTTATAAAGTATCTGTAAATGAAATTATGCAACCTTTGTTTTTCGTCAGGATCAACGAATAGCCCGGCTTTTCCGACGATCACAGGCTTACCATCTGCATACAGGTTATATAATTAGAAAATTAAAGGTCTATCGTTGGCGCTAATTTCCGATTGCAGGAAAATGTTGTTGGAGTATCAGAGATTCAAACTCAGACACATTTATCGGAAAGCGAACATCAGAGCACCTTGTCAAGGCAGCGGTCAGCCTAACTTGAAGAATATTTTGTGATCTTAACTGATCCTCAACCAGTAATTTTGTCGATTATTAAATCAGACATATTTGGCTTGGCCAAAATCGTCAGACTTGTATCTCTTAACTAAGTTTGTTTGGTTTCGTAATATTAATCACATTTCTACCAAAAAAATATATAATCAGAAAATTGGATCAATGAAGATAGGGACGAAGCCATGAATTTTTTTCAGTAGGGGCAAGTATTAGAGTATGGACAAATAGTTGAACCAACCAAAAAAATCAGTGGGGGCAAATGTATAATTGAAAATGGTAAAATTGAAAATTATTGCATTTCTTAGGGTTAAATTTACTTTCAAAGGCGGACAATTGCCCTTCGGTACTTAACGTATATTCAAGTTGTGAGTGTACGTACCTGAAGGAATAATATCCTTGATTCGCTTTGGAACCGGTGTGTTATGAAGCTCAGATTTCCAATATCCTTCGGGAGAATGAGTTAGGGCAGAAGTTGTTACCCATAATACCTATATCGACATTATATAGTATCTATCTATCATATGAATGTGTACATATTTATATCAAATTTCAAAGGGTAATTAAATAGTCTCGGTACATCAAAATATTTGTGTATATTATTTGTACTATCCATATTGTTATTCGCATTTCTATACGTTTGAGAATGTTTGTTTGTGACAAAATGTACTATTCAGTAACTAATTTCGTTAAATTGATATCAATTTTAAAATGAATTCAATAATATTGTTTTAAAGTTAAAATGAAACCACAAATGTTGTTTTATGCATTTAAATGGGTTCAAACTGAAATCAAATTAATATTTTTGGATTTGATTAATGATCGATGTTTAAAACATAAGATGAAATGATATGAAGATGAATAAAATAGTAAAAGTATTGTCAATTTATAGATGAAAGGATCGAGCCGTCCAAATTTTTTCGGACGGCTCAGTTCTGTTGAGCCGTCCAACTATTTTTTTTTAAAAATATCATTTTACTTGACGGCTCAACAAAACTGAGCCGTCCCAACTAAACCAGAACGTTTTTTAGTTCGGACGGCTCAGTTCTGTTAAGCCGTCCAACTATTTTTTTTTGTTTGGGGGCCGGCTCAATAGGATCGAGCCGTCCCTATTCTTTTGGTCAGACCAGAACGTTTTTAGTTGGGACGACTCAGTTCTGTTGAGCCGTCCAACTATTTTTTTTTAATATCATTTTCCTTGACGGCTCAATAAAAATGAGCCGTCTCAACTAAACCATAACGTTTTTTTAGTTCGGACGGCTCAGTTTTATTGAGCCGTTCCAACTAAATTTTGAAAAAAAACACAGTTTACTAGACGACTCAAAGAATTGAGCCGATAAATCAAATTCTGGACGGCTCATTAATCATTGAGCCGTTACCAATTATTACATTAAATTTTCCACGACTCAATTATACTTGAGTCATGGAAATGAGCCATTAACTAAGCATTCTCCCGTAGTGTTAATTTTAAAAAATGGTAAATTTTATGAAAGAAGAATAATAAGGATGATACATTTAACTATATCGAACAAACATGTAAACGTACATATAAGTGCAAATAGTGATAAATATGTGGATATATCGAAACCATTTATTCAAATCTAAAATACTTACCCATGAGAAACAGCATAGAAAGAGAAGGTTCAACCCCATGGTGGACGGTGGGAAGGTTATAATAATTTGAATAAAAGATAGAGAAAATGTAGGGGTGTGAGTCCAATCATTGGGTTAGGCATGCGTATATAATACAATATCATTAAACGATGATTAATATTCAAAATAGCCCCATAAAAGAAACTTCATAAATAGTGCATCTGTGTAACATGGTAGGCTTGTTTTGAGTTTTGACTGAGCTTAATATTAATAGTTAATACCGTAATGAAATGTGTTTTTTTTGGTAATAATGAATTGGATTCTATAAAATATTGAAAATGTCATTCATTTTAATTAATTGGCAAAAAAAAAAACATTTTAGATTCATTGTCGAACGATGAAGTAATCATTTACAAGTCTTATATTAAGAGAGAAAAATCAAAATTTTTAATCCTTAGACTCTAAAATCTCTAAATAGGTTTGATGTACATTTAATGGTTTTAAATAGATGTACTTTCTAAATAAATTTATTGAAAATAAAAATATTAATTTTTTTTTTAATGCTATGCAAATATTAGAATATATATATATATATATGAAATAGACAAATGTTAAAAAATCGAAAAACAATAATTTATTTATTTATAAAAATATGAAATAAATTAAAGTATACTTAAAATTTTAAAAAATGTATACTATAATTCATACTGTTCATAAAATATAAAAATATATTTTCCCAATATTTATAATAATTATAATTTATCATATTAATAATAAACTATATAAATTTAAAAAAAAATACTTCATATTTTTACTTTTTTATTATTATTTGAAAAATAAAATTAATAAACTATTATATATAAAAACAAGTTTTTTTGTATATTTATTTACGTTTTAAATAATATATTGCTATTTTGTACACCGGTCTAATCATCTATTACACCATTTGCAAAACTTGTACTGTCATCAAAGTTAATAGAATTATTGACTGAAATTTAACGATTTCATCTAAGAACAACAATATGAATTTTAGTTTATCACAAACAAAGAGTTCAAAACAAGTTATATCGAATAATAATTTTATCAAACATAATACATATTTTTCCCATAAGAAATAACTTGAAAGTGATTGACTACATTTGCTTTTTTTCCAACATATATGGGTATATGGGTGGGTGTAATAACCTAACGTAAGATAGCATAGCGTTTTAACACTTTATCCCTTATCTAGAGGTTTAAGGTTTGAGTTCGGAAAATGAAAGAAATCTTTTTGGCCAACACCCATATTCCTTAATAATTAATTTTGGTGTGAGTAATAATTATGAGGCGTGTAAAAGTGCAACTTATCATTTTTATTGACTATGATCACAGAAAAGGTAGCGGTTTACGAGTAGCTATAAAACTCCTTGTTTGCTTCCAATATACTAATCTGATGTTCTTAATTTCTGTAGCATAACATGTAGATAAACCCAAACCGTCGCTATAAAACTAAGCATTAGCGACGACAAACAATCCCGGACACTTGATTCCTGCCACTGCCACACTTCACCGTAAGATCTGCAGCATTGCGAAACACCAACACATTTCCTACAGAAGTCGACGAGAAGCTGCAAAACCTGCAATCAGAAGTAAGGAGCGAAGTCGTCTTGTACTTGTCTTCGCCACCCATGATCGGCATCGGAACCCCTCTCTTCACGGGACTGGTGAACCCCGACCTGTATGTCTGACCTAGAACACCCTCCACTTCCTCAGAGAGGTGCAGGAACTTGAACTGCACCTCCAAGTGGGCGAAGCAATCGTCGTTCGGTATCTGATACTTGTGGATACGGTCATCTTGCTCTGTAACAGGGACGACATTGACAGAGATCTCGACAATGTCGGGAATCGTGACAGTAACACTGTTGTATTTTGCTGTTCTCTCGACAAGGAGGGAACTGTCGGGAGCAGACCAGGACGAGAGTTGTCCTGATGGAAGCGGT
Organism: Chamaenerion angustifolium; assembly: GCA_946814005.1. Classification (NCBI taxonomy): domain Eukaryota; kingdom Viridiplantae; phylum Streptophyta; class Magnoliopsida; order Myrtales; family Onagraceae; genus Chamaenerion; species Chamaenerion angustifolium. Next base: position 32,874,055 of record OX328272.1, read on the forward strand.
AATGAGGACGTTCCGTCGTAGGTGAGGAGGAGTTGGTCAACTTCAGGGTTCCATTGCGCGATCTTGTTCGCGGATAAGGTGAAGGTGTGAGAACCGAACATGAGGCCTAGGGCTTGGATCCAGGTGTTGTCACGTCGCCGTCCTTGTGGGCGGCGGCCGATGAAACGAGCATTGATTTGGAGGTTAATGTCGGAGACCAATGCAAAGGTTTCGTTCTTCTTGCCGTGGAAATAGAACATGACTCCATCACCTCCGATGAATCGCGGGTCGTAACAGGCTGATCCGATACTGTTGCAGTTAGGTTTGCGGGCTGCATATCAAATCCAAAAGCGTTATTCTAACAAATCTTTCAATAATGGTGATTACCCATAGTCATCCTACATGATTCAAATTGTTATAGAGAGACTTACTCTTGCAAATGGCTTCGCATTTCTTGGACTTGCAGTCGACAAAGCAAGCTTTAACCTTGGACTGTTCCTCAGTAGGTTTGAAGGTAGGGCACTGTTTAGGGCAGACAATGTGCTTCCCATAGCATTTCGATGCCGGGTCGTTGCAGAAGACGGACTGCGGAAATGTCTTTCCGGCAACCTTCTCTGGTGGTGGCGCTGCCGGACTTCCACCGTAGGGATCAGCCTCCGACTTAACAACTAACAAGCAGACCACCAGCATGACAAGCGCAAAAGGGAAGAGACAACCATTGTCGTTAGACACCGACATGGTTCCGATGATGCTGAAGTTGTAAGCAATGAGTAACTGTCTTCGTCAGTGAGAATAAGTGAAACCCTAGCCATTTATAGTGAGGATACGATGGATTTCACCATCAGATCCAGATCTCTACTAGATTATTATGGGAGAATCTTTCGTGTTCATGAAGTCAACTTGCATTAATATTGTAAGCATGTTTAGATTATATTTTTTATATTATTGTTTTGTAGATCTATGCACCGTCCGAGGAACTGTGTACATAGATTCGATCGGAGCAGAGAACAGAAGAATCTCCGACACTATTTGTGTCTTCTCGAACGTACCCTTAACGCAACCACATGCTTTCTCGTAAGTCAACTTTGATTACGTACCCTGACATACGTTTAAAATTATACACAAAATATTCAATCACGATGAAAAAATTGATTAAGACGTGTATTTTACTTTGCCCTTAAGCGCATTTCTCCAAACCGCTTAACAGTCTTGTCGGGATCGACTCGGTAGCTCTCAATGCCGCCATGGTTGTGGTTCTCGGGAAGCTTAATGTCATTCATTATCTTGCCCTTTTGCAAGTCTGTCTCCATGAAAAGAAGGCGGGGTTTTATCTAGGGTTTGCAAGGTCTGCTTATCGACATTCTAGTTTTATCTAGGGTGGTCTGCTCATCATTGACCACCCTGAGAGTATGCAAGTCCAAGGTTTACTCCAGCTTTTCCAATGATTGCGCGAAGAAGACGATTCAACTCCATTGATGCGGGAAGATCAAGGTAGAAAAGAAGGGACTAACACCTGGATGGCTGGATATGGACGTGGTGTTAAGCGTATTTAGAGGGTACAATTAGATAATTAGATGAAGGCGTGTATTGAGCGTATGTATATGATATTCCGAGTATCAATATGTTTATCACGTTAGGTTTACTAAAAACGAACATGTACGACAATTATATCGTGTCACATTTCACAACATGAATATGACACAATAACATTCGTGTGTTTTTTAGTCGTGTTATATTAAGTTAGTCAGTAGTACATTTACATGTGAAATTCATAATAAATTATGAATTAGTGAGAACCCTCTCTCTCTCTCCTAATTCTAGTGAGAGACAATTCCTTTCCGCACCATTGTCGGAGATTTATTGTCACTATCGTCTTGCCCTTGTCGAAGCCTTTGTCCTCGCTGAGAAGCTGTAAAGCATCCCAATCGACTGGAATCTTCATCAATCGAGGGCATTTATTGCAGGAGAGAAGTGAGGATACAACACCATGCAAGGGGGGACGTAGCTTTGCCGAACCTTTTCAGAAAAAACCGAAGCCCTAGCTCTGCCCGTTCTGACAGAAAATCGATCAGACGACTTCGGAGTTTCGGGCCTAAGAGGGGAGGAGGGAGCAACACCAGTCGAAGAGTTCCCACAGCCCCACTGCGCCCAACCTTGCTGCTGCTGTACTGACTGCCTAGTTAGAAGCGCCGAACAAACCCTGCTGCTGCCCTATCACAGGATTGCGACGAGCCAAGCAAACCAGGTTCTAAAGCACCAGCTGAGCTAGACCCAAACTACATAGGAGGAGGAACAGGGGGCTCGAGCCAGTCCAGCTCAGCACAGAACCTCGGCTTTGGACAGCAGTAAAGGGGACAATCGAATTCGGATTTGGCATCACCTCCTTTCGTTCTAACCCATCCTTTTCCTCTGTTTGTGCAGGATAGGTGCGACTGTTGTGAATGCAGCTAGATCACGGTGAAGCCATGATGAGTGATCAAAGTGGTAGTCCTAATGATAGAATACACCCGAGGAAGAACGCGTTGGACCTGTCGTCGAACCCCCGATTGGAAAGGAGTGAAAGATACGTCAGAACGATCATATCTCAGAAACCGATCAAAGTAGGAGCAATACACAATGTTCTGAAATTGGCATGGGAGAGGTATGGATCAGTTATTATGTCGGATATGTCAGATAGGGTTGTCATGTTTGAATTTGATACTGAAACATCCAAGCTATACCCAATCCAACTACAGTCACACTACATACCACCTTTGCCATACCAAGCCGAACCGATGAACTACTACCCAAAGCAGCCGTACCAAATCAACCACCACCCCCGAACCATATAAACCCATAACACACAATCCACACTAACCAGACACAAACCGAATGATGACAACCATGCCAAAGCCAAACCTAGAGTACCAACTGACACCGAATGAAACAATGAGCTGAGATAACACCCCAGTGCAGCCCTAAACACAAACCCTCATTACCCAAATACCTGACAGTGAGCCTTACCCGACTGAACCCATGATGATAGCCGAACCACATATGTACCTAGTGGAGACTCCGCCCGAGTCCCCACGATCATGGAGCGACCAGAAGAAAAGGCAGAGGGAGACAAGTCTAAGCCCGTTTATGCACAAAATGAACCTCAAACGAGGTAGATAAGAGGATGAGGAGGAAGCCGGAACAAAGAGAACAAAAAGGGTTGAGGAGGGTGCAAGTAGTCCAGAGGGGAAGAGGGGAACAAGGGAAGAGGAAGAACGAGAACTACGGTGAAACGGGCTTTGGAGAAAAAAAGGAAGACCGAAAGTATCAAAAGAAGGCGATCTCTTTGAGGTACTGATCCAAATGGAACATGATTCATCGACTGAAAACATGGGTTCTGGTGGCTGTCCCCAAACAGACACAAGGTACCAATGAGCACAATCGTTTAGAACTGTCAGGGTCTAGGGTCTTCCCTGACGGTTCGACATTTGAAAGACCTCAACGGAAAGTATCACCCGAAAATCATTTTTCTAATGGAGACCAAGAATGGTGATGCTAATTTTTATTAATTAGAAATATATTTAATTTTTTAACCTGGCAACATTTTAGCTAGGGTAATTTAAATAGTGTTTTTAAACAGTGAAATCACTGTGTAAAACACTATTTAGATTTTTACGTATCATATGTATAGTTTTTTATGTATCGTATTATACAGTCACTCTAAAAGTAAAAAAATTAACGCGAGTTAGTATCATTTAATTCGGGGGAAAGTATGAAATTGCACCCGGATGTTTGCACGAATTGGTAATTGGACCCATGATGTTTGTTATCACACCCAGATGTTTCAGTTTGTTGGTAAGTGGACATTTCTGTCCATTATCGTTTGTTGTCCGTTAAATTACTCTCACGTGTTGATCATGTGCTTTAAATATAAATGGGTATACCGAAAATACCCCAGCTCATTCTTCTTCAACAAGTGTTGGTCTCTGTTTGATTTGTTCCGCTTCCTCCGAAAATACCTCAGCGTCTCAAGAATATGTATTGTAGAGTACCATCTTCATTACGAAGGAACTTCGCAACTAGTGGTGGAGAAGCAAATGAGCTCTTTAACCTCCTGGAGTACTTATCAGAAACAAAGTCCCTTCTTGATTCCCCTTGGTGCCGCCTTTTATCTCAACAAAGTCCCATACAAAATTGGACATTGCCGTGATCTAAGTACACTATAACATATGAATTAATTATCATACCTTCACTCTTGTAGAAAGCTAAAACAAAGCTACATATGGCTTGGGATAAGCTGTCGACATACTTCCCATCAGGAGCAACAACTAGCTCTTGCAATGCATTGATCATTCCGATTCTTTGATAAGGAAATTGAAGCCTACCTTTTGACCTTGTACAATAGATTGCTGACATAAACATAGTACTAAATTGGCACAATTTGTTGCATTAAAACATAGAAATATTCTGTACAGCATGCTGCATCTTGGCTGAAGTAAAAAAAAATAGAAAACAAAATCATAAATGTTCAAAAGCAACATAAAATATTTATCACTACAAACCAAGAAAAATAATCAACAGAGAAGGTAGAAGGAAACCTCCAATTACAGCTTTGACAGAATTAAACATGGCCTCCACTGCATCTGGATTACTAGATCTCTCACTTAAACATTTAACTATAGTCAATGCTTCAATTCTTCTACCCTCATCTGCATGACGGGCTTGCAGTAATACCACATAAAGCATTTCAACAGCATATTTACTCAAGTCAAGCTTGACCGACTTCAATAAAACTCTGATTGATTAAAGCACAATCTCGGGATTTCGCTTAATAGAGATTATTAACGTTTGGTGCAATTACCAACAAAATGAAACATCCGAGTGTAATTAATTGCGGCAAAAAACATATAGGTCCAGTTACAAAAAACGGTAAAGATCCGGGTGCAATTTCATACTTTTCCCTTTAATTCGTAATTAAATTATCTACACACTGTAATCGTTTTTAATTTTTTTTGAGTAAGTATATAATTAAATTTCTCACCTAATGCATTTAATCATTTTGATCAAATTATAGGACAAACTATGTTATGTTAATAAATTAAATATATTTCTGTTGATTTGTGGAGAATCGAAGATGAGATTTAGGAAGGAACGATAGAGAACCCTAGCTAGAAACGGCAAGATGAACTGACAAAACCAACTTAAGGATCATTAGGGATTATTCCTTCATTTGGAATCCCTTCACATTAAAACCCTAATATACTAAAATATCCAATACAAACTGAAGAAAACGAAGAGTCTGAGAAATGAATGAATGAAACGAAGAGTCTAGAATCACACTAATGACTATTGAACCATTGCAACAGTTAAACCAGCAGACCAGAAGATGAACCGATCAGACCAGAAGATGAACCGTCGGAAGAGTCTAGAATAATGGCCCAGGGCTGGAAGCCCATAACGGGGCTGGAAGCCCATAACGAGTAGAATGCAGGCTGAAAGTAACAATTGGGCTATAGTTTTAACACTCCCCCTCAGACTGCATTCCTTCCAGAATTTGCATACTTGTTTGCTGTTCCCCCTGTCTTGTAAACAGGTTTCTCATTCCCAACTTTCCACATAACGTATGATGTTGTTGTCCCCCTAATGCCTTAGTAAACAGGCCAGCCAACTGATTTATAGAACTGATATGCTCAAGTTTAATAACATGATCAAACAATTTCTCTCTAATGTAATGACAATCTATCTCAATATGCTTGGTTCTCTCATGAAAGACAGGATTACTAGCAATTTGAATAGCAGCTTTGTTATCACAATATAGAGTAACATGTTCAGTTTGTTTCATTCCCAACTCATTCAACAAATTTCTAAGTCATATTATTTCAGATAAAGTTGAACTCATACTCCTATATTCAGATTCTGCAGAACATCTAGAAACAGTGTTTTGTTTCTTAACTTTCCATGAAACAGCAGATTTTCCCAACATGATGCAATAACCAGTAACAGATTTTCTAGTTTCTACACACTCAGCCCAATCAGAATCACAAAAACCAACTAGGCTTGGGTCAGAATCACTAGATAATAAAATGCCTTTACCTGGTTCAAATTTGACATACCTGATTACCCTTAGGGCTGCGTCAAGATGAGAGTGTTTTGGATCCTGCATATACTGACTCAAGTTTTGCACTGCAAACGTTATATCAGGTCTAGTAATAGTCAAGTACAGCAGCTTCCCTTTCAGTCGTCTATAAAGACTCACATCATCTAGGGCTTTATCATCCTCATTCAATTTCAGGTGTTTATCATAATCCCGACTGGTCAATTTCAAGTTCATCTCCATTGGTGTTTTGCTAACCTTTCCAGCAGACAATCCAACTTCAGAAATAAGTTCTAAGGCATATTTTCTTTGGGTTAAAGAAAGACCTTTCTCAGACCGAGCAATTTCAATTCCTAAAAAGTACCGTAATTCGCCCAAATCTTTCATTCTGAAGCTGGATTGTAAAACAGTTTTCAGTTCACTTATTAGATTCTCACTATTACCAGAAATGAGTAAATCATCAACATATATCAGCAAAACAACCATTTTATTTTTATCATGCTTGGTAAACAGGGAATAATCATTCTTAGACTGACTATATCCAGCTTTAACAAGAACATCACATAACCTCATGTTCCACTGTCTACCAGCCTGTTTAAGACCGTAAATGGATTTTTTCAGTTTGCAAACCAAATCAATCTTACCATCACTGAACCCCTCGGGAATACGCATGTAAACATCCTCATCTAGATTACCTTGTAGAAAGGCATTGTGCACATCCATCTGATAGAGCGGCCACTTATAGATAGCAGCTAGGGCCAAAATGGTACGCATTGTATTCATCTTAACAACGGGTGAGAAAGTCTCAAAATAATCTTTACCGTGCTTTTGATTGTACCCTTTTGCAACCAATCTAGCTTTATATCTACTAAGGCTGCCATCAGAATTATATTTTAATTTGTACACCCACTTAGATCCAATTATAGATTTACCTGTAGAGGCTGGAACTAAGTCCCAGGTGTGGTTCTCCTCAAGTGCCTTTATTTCTTCTCTCATTGCATTAACCCATAACCTGTCTTTCACAGCCTCAAGAAAATTTTCTGGCTCAACCAGTTTAGATATCGAAGAAGTAAAACACTGATATTCATGTGACAATCCATCATACGAAATGTATTTATCAATAGAATATGGGCAATGAACATTAGAAGCCTCATAATCTTTCATCCATATAGGAGGCCTAATGATTCTACATGTTCTACTCCTAACAGGTCCAGAATCTCCATCTACCTGAGAACCACCTCTCTCATCAGGGTCATTAGAAGACTCATCACCTGAGAGAGTTTCGGTTGAGATCTCATGAATCTCATCCGATGTGTTTCTCTCGGTAGTTCTCATAATATCCTCAGTTTCAACATTCTCAAGGTTGCTAACATCATCAGAATCTATATGATGCTCAAAGAACACAGGTAATTGATCAAGCTTACTACTCCCAAAGGGAAAGATACTCTCATTAAATATGACATCTCTACTAACAAAAAAAAAATTTGGTTCAATCATAGAGTCTGTATCTCTTCTGGGTCACAGAATATCCCATCATTACTGAAGGGATAGCTCTGGAAGCCAACTTATCATTCACGACCATGTTCTTAGCATATGCAAGGCAACCAAACACTTTCAAATGATGTATCACAGGTTTCTTACCACTTAAAACCTCAATGGGGGACTTACCCTTCAACAGCTTGGTAGGCATCAAATTAATAAGGTAGCAAGCTGTAAGAATACAATCTCCCCAAAAAAAATTTGGAATTGATCCTTGCAACTTTAAGGCCCTTGCTATTTCTAGCAAGTGCCTATGCTTCCTCTCTACCCTACCATTCTGTTGAGGAGTATAAGGACAACTACTTTGATGGATGATTCCCTTATCAGTCAACAGTTTATCCATATGATCATTAAAAAATTCTTTTCCATTATCAGTTCTCAAGCATTTTATCCTTCTTTGAAACTGATTTTCAATCATGGCAATATAATTTCTCAGGACCAAAAACACATCTGATTTGAACTGAATAAGGTAAACTCAAGTCACTCTTGAATGATCATCAACTAGAGTCAAGAAGTATTTTTTTTCATCATAAGTGGGGCAATGATAAGGCCCCCAAACATCCGCATGCACCATATCAAAAATAGTATATGTTCTAGAAGCAGAAATAGGAAAACGATTTCTAGCAATTTTAGCTCTAGGACAGATAGAACAATCACTCATGCTTAATTTCTTATTTCCAACAATGTCAACAGAATCTACATGCTCAAGAGCCTTAAAAGAAGCATGTCCAAAACGTTTATGCCACAACATGATATTATTCACAGCGGGACTAATTACAAACTGGCTGACTGATCTGCATGGAATTTTCATGAAATAGAACCCAGATTTCTCCTCACCAGTCCCCAAGACCTTCCCATTTGAGAGGTCATGCAGGATAGCAAGCTTAGGGTAAAACAATGCAAAACAGTTCAAGTCATTTGTAATTTTTGAGACAGAAAGAAGATTGTATTTAAAATTGGGCAGATACAACACATTTCACAACTCTTTTCCAGAATCAAGCATAACATTTCCAACACTATGCACCTCAGAATATTCACCATTAGGCAGATGGACTTTGGTTCCAGGGGCTACCTTAATACCACATAACCAATCATTTATGTTGGTCATGTGGTTGGTTGCCCCTGTATCCAGAATCCATGCATCTTTATCACAATTGTATACAGAGTTTAAAGATATACCGGCTGTGTTCGAATGTGAATCGTGAGAGAGGGCTGCACCTGCACTAGCAGCAGTGCCTCCAGCTCCTGCCCCAGAAGCAGTGCCTCCAGCTCCACTCACTGTCTGCAAAAATTTCTCAAATTGTTCACGTGAGAAAGTAATTCCACCGTGTACTCCACAATTCAAAGAAATATCACTATTAGTGGAGTTATTTAAAAAAACAGGATCAGTGTCACCAATTTTGGTGGAATTACTGCTGCCCTTGGGGTTTTTACCCTTCGCCTTCAACTCTTTGAGTTTAAAACAATTATCTATGGAGTGACCCTTCTTTTTACAGAAGCCACACCCTTTTGCGTAGCATCGGTCAGCAGTGTGCCCACGTTTGTGACAATATGAGCACTCTAAGTTTTGATTTCCTTTCGGTTTATCTGAACTTAGACACACATTAGCAGACTTAGTCATCATCACAGAATTCATAGTGGAAGAAACATTTCTTTGGCTTTCCTCTTGCATTAACAGATTATAAGCGTGATTAACAGTGGGCAAAGGAGACCAAAGTAATAGATGACTTCTCACATTCAAATAATTATCATTCAAACCCATCAAAAATTGAAACATCCTCTGATTATCTTTATGCTCAACATGCTTTTTAAAATCTTCATGATCAATATGAGGGAGAGCAGAAGCAGTATCATATTCAGCCCAAAGAACTCTTAGTTTCGAAAAAAAGGTTGAAATAGAATCAAGACATTGCCTAGTCATCACAATTTCCATATGTATTTGGTAAGTTCTAGGGCCACTAACTTTATCGAATCTTTCTTTTAGATCTTTCCAAATGAGATAAGCATCCTTAGTATACATCAAACCTCCACCCAAATCTTTTGAAATAGAATTTGTCAACCAACCAAGAACAACAGCATTACATCTATCCCATAGATGGTGAAAAACAGGATCATAATTTTCACGAACACAAGTACCAGTAATAAATCCTAGTTTGTTTCTTCCTAGCAAAGTAAACTGAATGGCCCTACTCCACATAACATAATTCTCAGGACCAGTCAGTTTATCAACAACAATACAAGTTCCAGGATTATCACTAGCATGCAAATATAAGGGATGATGGGAATCAACAGAATCCATGGTATTAGGATTAATATCATCGGTGGCAAGTTTTGCCTCCTGATGAATCTTTTCTTCAGCCATATCAACGAGATCAACAGAGACAACCAACAGTGATTTCGCAACAACAATGAACCAAGAATACCAACATATATCAACAAGATCCAGACTATAATCAGACAATACCAACAGATTTCAGCAAGATCCAGACCACATCAACAATAATAAGCCAGACGCAAAGTCAAGAGACAAGATAGAGAATACCGACGGTTGCAATGAAAATCGCAACCTATAACCGCTGTGGGACTGAACAAGATCGCTTGTTGAAAAGGTGAAGAGATCCGCAGCAAGGAATGATTTTCCTTACAGGAAAATCATACACCGAGATTCTTTCAAGAAGAATCAACAAGAGCAAAAAAAAACGCCAGAGCCAAAAATGATTTCGCGAAGAAATCGTACACCAACAAGAGAAAGAACACGGGATCGATGAATATCAGAAGCAAAGATTTGCTTCAATGCTCTGATACCATGTTGATTTGTGGAGAATCGAAGATGAGATTTAGGAAGGAACGATAGAGAACCCTAGAAACGGCAAGATGAACTAACAAAACCGACTTAAGGATCATTAGGGATTATTCCTTCATTTGGAATCCCTTCACCTTAAAACCCTAATATACTAAAATAACCAATACAAACTGAAGAAAACGAAGAATCTGAGAAATGAATGAATGAAACGAAGAGTCTAGAATCACACTAATGACTATTGAACCATTGCAACAGTTAAACCAGCAAACCAGAAGACGAACCGATCGGACCAGAAGATGAACCGCCAGAAGAGTCTAGAATAATGGCCCATGTGGGCTGGAAGCCCATAACGAGTAGAATGTAGGCTGAAAGTAACAATTGGGCTATAGTTTTAACAGTTTCTAATAAAAAAAATTAGTCTAGTTAGATAATTGAATTACGACGTAAATGTCGTTAACTGTGGTGAGGTTTACAAGGTCTGAGTTATATTTTTTATAGTCAAATTTTCATATCTCAACTTACGGCAAAGCGTACAGGTCAATCCGTAATTTCAAATTTAATATTGTTTGTATCATTTGAATCATAATTAAAATATCTACCTACTATAATTTTTTTATTTTTTTTTTCAATAGATACATAATTTTAATTAAATATTGAGTCGTCAAAAATATTTTGTTTTTAAAAAATAATTTGAAAACGCCACTAAAGGGTGACATTTTTTGTAAAAACAAAATTATGCACTTCCCAATAGCGTTTGGTATAGTTTGCTAAATAGTTTTTATGTATATACTTTTCTAAATATTCTTTGGGTTAATTACTTAATTGGTTACACATGTTTCACCATTGTGCAGAATGGTTATACATGTTTCAAAATGTGATTAATTGGTTTTGAAATGTGACTAATTGTTTTTTTTACTGTTCACCGTTAGAAAACACAGTTAAGTCACTATTTAGATACGTAAAATGACGTAATTACCCCTAGAATCATCTTTAAGAACACAACATCATCTTCAAGAACAAGAATCGAAGAACCCAGAATCTGGTTTCTTGAAGAACCCAGAAATCAGATTTCTGGGTTTAGGGTTTCTTGGAACCCAGAAATCAGATTTATGGGTTCCAATAAACCAGAATTCTGATTTCTGGGTTCCAAGAAACCAGATTCTCGGTTCTTGAAGAATCTAGAAACCAGATTCTGGGTTCTTGAAGAAACCAGATTCTGGGTTCTTGAAGAAACCAGATTCTGGGTTCTTGAAGAATCCAGAAACCAGATTATGGGTTCTTGAAGAACCTCTGATTTTTGGTTTCTTGGAACTCATAAATCAGATTTCTGGTTTCTGGGTTCTTGAAGAACTCAGAATCTGGTTTATGGTTTCTTCGATTCTTGTTCTTGAAGATGATGCTGTGTTTTTGAAGATGATTCGAGGGGCATAATAGTCATTTCACAATTCAATAATATGTTTAAAAAAATAATTAACAGTTTAGTGACGGAATGATCAATTAATAATCACATTTGGAAAAACATGTGTAACCAATTAGTCACGTAACAAAACCAATTAATCACATTTTGAAACATGTGTAATCATTCTGCACAATGCTAAAATATATGTATTTAAGTAATTAAATCATATTTTTTTGAAAAAAATCAATATCCTTCTATCGCCGGAACGAAACACGTGGACGTTAGCCGATCTCTGCTTCTACGACAGATTCGGCTCATTTCCTTCTCCGACATTGTTCGCTTCTACTGCCGCCGCGGATCGAGTCGAATTCTTCTTCTTGTTCAGTATAATTCGAATTTCTCTCTCTCTGTTCATCAGTGATGGATTGGAGCTTCGTTTGCTGGCACCAGTGTTTTGCCCCAGTTTCTCCAGCATTCGGCCCACTGCATAGACGCTCCTCGGTGAAAGGTCACAGCAGCAACCCACTGCCACTTCTGCGTCCATCTCCGTCGGCTCATCCTAGTGTTCTTCGTAGCATCAGTAATACCAAACATCGGGAAGTAATCGTCCGTTGTACAACAAACAGAAACGCGGAGGTGGAATCTTCCTTGGATTGCGTTGGTACTGGACAGGATGTTGAATGTGTGATTCCCCCGAGTTCCGTGGAGTCTTCGTTGTTATCTGATGATGCTGATCGATTCACCAGGGAGAATACGTTGTTGGAGGAGTTGGTGGAATGGGGAGTGCTAGTGTCTCCATTTTTCTTCTGGGGCACGGCTATGGTAGCCATGAAGGAGGTTCTCCCAAAGGTAGGCCCTTTCTTCATCTCATCGTTCCGTCTCGTTCCGGCAGGCTTCATCCTCGTTGCTTACGCCGCCTCCCGAGGGCGGAAACTTCCTTCTGGTCTCAATGCTTGGTTCTCTATCACTCTCTTTGGACTCGTCGATGCATCTTGTTTTCAGGTGCGTTCATTTTTCAATCCTTCATATATATAGTTCTAGTCTTTCCAACAATTGAGCATTACTTGTGTTGATTCGTTGGGGACTAGGGATTTCTTGCTGAAGGGTTGCAACGGACATCAGCTGGATTGGGCAGTGTAATGTGATTTCATTCTCATCTTGTTCCTTCTCTTACTTAACTGTAAAATCAAAATCTCGAACTCGATTTCTTGTGAACAATATCTTGGAATTGCTCTTTTCTAGTCAGTATTGTCATTATAAACATCCAAATTTGATTCTTGTAATCCACATAAACCCAGAAAATATGTCCAATTTCAAGTTCTCTGGGCCCTTGGTAGCCCCTGCTTTTCCATTAGGATTGACCCAAATTGAGATCAATCTGCTTCATAAGTGTAATAAACTTCAGTTTCCACCGTAGGGATTCATGAGTGGCTTGAACATTCTATTCCACTTAAATTGCCTTTTAGTTTATCCTTGCTCAGTCTCAACATGACATTCCAAAAATGATCAGCTTGCTTGCTCTGTTGAGGACCAATAAACGATAACTTAGTATGAAGTTCAATCCTTTCAGTTGTATCATTCATTGTTAGATTAGGACAAAACCAGCAATTATACTAGTACTGCTCGTGGCTTACTAATTAAACACATCACAGGTGATAATTGACTCACAACCATTGACAGTCGCTATCCTTGCAGCCATATTATTTGGTGAATCCATTGGAGCTGTGGGTGCTGCAGGGCTCATAGTTGGTGTTGTTGGACTTTTACTTCTTGAGGTATTTCTCTCAAATTTGATAGTATCCATGTTTCTTTTCTAGCTGGAAGTTGCAATATTTGTGCATCTTTTCTTGTTATTGTCTTATGAAAATATCCAAGTTCCACATGGGTCCTGGAATTTTCTAGGTATAGCCAACAGATCCTATAAGATTCTATATTGAATCTACACATAAAATCTCTCCCGAGGGTGTAAGACCTTTTTTAAAATTAGTAACTTGCTAGCAGAAATTTAATTTGGGATTGAACAATTTACTACATGAACTTTTGAGGATTGAACTTGTTTTGCTAGCTGACTTCTATTTTTAGACAAATTGTTGTTAGTTGAACTTAATAAGGTTGTAATGTGCTACCTCCATCTAATAGAAACTTGTGTGTGCTATCGCATGCCATCAATATTCAACTACCAAATTGCACATTTTCACAAAATTCAACTTACTAATTGCAAGTTTACCCAAAAATCAGTTAACAATTTACACAAAGAACAAGAAGACAACTTATTCAATGTGCAAGTTTTTATCTTCATTTAACAGTAAACTAGACGAAATTAGCTTATTGCATCTTTCTATAAGTTTAACTAGTAAATTTCCCCAGCTAGCAAATTTCAAATTAACCATTTGAGCTATGAATTATAAAGGAATAAGAAAGACTAGCAAATGAACTAACCTAATGGTTGAATCAATTAAAATAAGAAAAGTTACTCTATAAATATGTTATTTTGGCAGTTTTGTTCAAACAGATTGAGGCAATAATACATTGGGCATAGAATTGGTAATGCATTTTTTTCCGAATCTGAAACTGTAATTACTATGCACGTTATTTTCTTTGCCATGTTCCTTGTTTTAACTCTTTATTTCCAACAAATGGTTACGTTAGTTTACATTGTGCTTATTTTCATTTGAGTTGATAGTTGTAATTATGCATATCTAAATAACTTATTGTCTCCTTCAGTTCTTTATATTAAGCATATGTGGCAGGCTCCTGCAATTAATCTCACAGAAGGCAATTTTTCATTGTGGGGAAGTGGGGAGTGGTGGATGCTTCTTGCAGCTCAGAGCATGGCTATTGGTACAGTCATGGTTCGTTGGGTCACAAAGTACTCGGACCCTGTTATGGCCACTGGATGGGTAAGTTGTAGACCGGTTACACTCTGTGCTAAAAAATTGAGCTTGATGCACGAAGGAGATGAAAACCCACAAGATGACACTTTTACTGACTAAACTTTGATCATCTATTTATTGTAATATCGTATTTTTTTTCTTCTATAGCATATGGTGATTGGCGGTATTCCTCTGATTCTGATTTCCATACTCAATCACGACCCTGCATTCATGGGAGGACTTGCCGAGCTTTCAGCAACTGATATATCAGCTCTTCTTTACACCTCCATCTTCGGTAGTGCCATAAGCTACGGTGTATACTTCAACAGTGCTACAAAAGGTCCACTATTCTTCACATCTCTTGAATTTTTCTCTATTGTCTGGTGTCCAAAATGAACATTTTTTATCCACTTTTGATGCAGGTAGCTTAACAAAGTTGAGTTCTCTCACATTCTTAACCCCAATGTTTGCTTCCATCTTCGGGTAAGATTTATACTTTCTAGTAATACATTCATGCAAAGATAAGATATTTTTCTCTGTTCGGTCTGTACAAATTCTGCGTGTCAATCAGCTTACTGTGCTACGCTTAGTAAACATGAACAGGCACGCTAAGCTTATCTTCTCATGATCACAAATATTATGTCGTGATAGTTAGTTGTGCATTCAATATATTTATAAAATGAATATCTCATAGTAACATCAACTATAAATTCATATATCAGATTTCACAAATCATTAAAGTAAGAGCAAATTTTGAATTGGTTGAAGTTTTAAAAACTGCTAAATAAGACTTTGTTCAAAAAGTACTTAAACAGCAGATCCACCAATACAATCATAAAAACTATATTATGTTAAAGTTATGTCATATGCATAAACAAGCACGTTTATTTCATGTGTGCATATGTTTTATTTAGGGGTGATCAAAAAAGACTGTTGGACCGAATTTCCGACAAGGCCGGCCTGAGACCGGCCCAACTAGGACCGAGACCGAGCGAGTTTTTTTTCTTCTTCAAGGTCGGTTTCGGTCGTTTTTCCCGAAAGTCCATTTAGAACCGACCCGGACCGAAAAATGTGGATTTGGGATTTTCATAATACCACACCGAAAGGAATGTGGATTGGAGGTTTTCTATCTCTATAAAATCTGTATCCTGATAAATTTACTAAAGAATATTGTGAGTTCATAGTGCTTTTTTGAGAGGTGAACTGTTCTTTCGCCTTTTACTAAAGAATACTGTGAGTTCATAGTTTTTTTGGGGGTGCAGATTCGGTCCAGGACCGAGAGTCCGAGACCGACTCGAGCTGTTTTTTTTTGCCGAGGTCGGTCTCGGTCCTCCATAAGGCAAGACCGAAATTTCGGTCTCGGTCTGGCCTTCAGGACCGGTCTGGCCCGCCCATGATTAGACCTAGTTTTATTACTTTTGGAGCTCTGACTGATTAAATACGGTGATTCACTGTCTGTCTGCTGCAGGTATCTATATCTCAATGAAACCTTCTCTCCACTGCAACTATTTGGTGCTGCTATTACCCTGGTTGCCATATACATGGTCAATTACAAGAAATCCGATACATGAATGTACCCGACAACGGGGTTCAGAGGTAGATACTTACATAAATTCGGTAGAGAATAGCTCGGCTTCCCGGAGCACCCTTCCCTGGAAGGAAGCCTATCATCGGTACTGGGGGTGTATTATATTGTCAACCTTGGCTACGGGAAAGGTCAGTTGTTGAAAAATGTGCAGTATTGTAGCAGATGTAAGTAAAATGTAGCTAGCAGGAGATGATGATGTGGATCAATTAGAATATATAATTTTGATATTAAAAAAAAAAAAATTTTAATTGATAGATAGATTCTTGATCCTATAGTGTAAATCATAGTTATCAGAACCGGACCGGCGGTCCGACCGGGTCTGACCGGGAACCGGACCCCTACTGGTTTGGTTCAGTTAAAAGACCATTTTGCAAATGAACAGTATTTGAACCGGGTTGAACCGGGCGGTTTTCTAAAAATCGGCCGGTTTCCGGTTCACGTTTTAACTAATGATTCTGATAACTATGTGTCTAACCCCAACTTTTCTCGCACGACTGACCAATTTCTCTCATACCTCCGACTGGCAAAACCCTACTGAACAGCTTCCTCCGATCCACTCCTCTGTTTGATTCTCACTCATCCCCGAGCGCTACCATGGCCGAAGAAACAGTCTCTCCAACGCTGTCCCAATCGCCGGAACCGTTGGGTTCTTCCGTCATTCCCACGGTTAACAAACTCCAAGACATCTTTGCACAGCTTGGAAGCCAATCCAGTATTGAGCTCCTTCAGGTCGTCGTGGTCGAAAGCCAGAGCAGCGGAAAATCCAGCGTTCTAGAAGCTTTAGTTGGCCTCGATTTCTTGCCCAAGGGTAGTGATATCTGCACACGTCGCCCTCTTGTGTGGGTTTCCGGTTTTTAAAAAACTGACAGGGTAAGCGATTGGTTTTCATTGATTCTCTTAAATTAAACTAATATCTACATCAGATTTGCAATAGCTACCGTATTCATATCATGATCACTCTGCTGTTAAGCAATCTGCAATGTCTTTGAGTTACATTAACACAAGTCATCATATAATAGGTCTATGTAATAGGTGAAGAAGGTATCTTGAAGGAGCTTGAGCTTGCCGAATTTCAGCATCTTGGTGACCCAGTAAGTTTAAGATAACCTTTGTCTGCGAAAAGTTCATTTATCCACTTTTTCATGTCGATTGAAGCCAGCCAAACTAACAGTAACTATTTTGGTCAGTGCATTACCACTTAAACTTACTTTCTTGATTTCATTTCTGACAAAAAAGAAACGTATGGTGCAGCAGGTGCAACTTTGTCGATTGCCATCTGCTGTTTTAAAGTCGATTGACAGTTTGATCAAATTTGACAAGCCCAAATGTACTCTAAAGTCTAAAGGATGATGGTGGTGTTTGTGCCTATCTGAATATTACTGTTGTTTACACTGCTGCCATACTTGACTGCAAAAGTGTTTGAATTAGCAGAAAATGCTAGCAAAGATCTCCTTGGTTTCATGCCAATTGATAATGATATGATGATGAAAAGCCGATTGAAATATGGGATCCCTTTTTTCTGTAGACTACGTATATGTTTTGAGTTTTTTTGTTTGTGAATAGTGAACCGCACGTCGAACCGGGTCCGACCGGGTCCGACCGGACGAACCGGGAACCGGCCCCCTCGCCGGTTCGAGGGCCGGTCCGGTTCTGATAACTATGGTGTAAATGTCGGTCATCTATACTTAGAAGCAAGAACACATGATGTGGATCAATTAGAATATATAATTTTGATATTAAAAAAAGAGTTAATTACTTAATTGATTTAACATGTTTCACCATCGTGCAGAATGGTTACACATGTTTCAAAATGTGATTAATTGGTTTTGAAATGTGACTAATTGTTTTTTTTACTGTTTACCGTTAGAAATCACAGTTATGTCACTATTTAGATACGTAAAATGACGGAATTACCTTTTTCATCAATCAAGCTGTGTTCTTAAGCAATCAAGTTGTTCTTTATCATCGAATTGAATTGAAGAACCCAGATCGATTTGATTATTGTTCTTGAAGATTATTATGTGTTATTCAATACCACTAGGGGCATAATAGTCATTTCACAATTCAATAATATGTTAAAAAAATTACTGAGCGGTAAAATTAACGGTTTACTAACGGAATAATCAATTAATCATATTGGGAATGTGTAACCAATTAGTCACGTAGCAAAATCAATTAATCACATTTTGAAACATATGTAACCATTCTACCACTTAAGTAATTAACCCTTAAAAAAGTTAAATTTTTAATTGATGGATAGATTCTTGATCCTATAGAGTAAATGTCTGTCATCTATACTCAGAAGCAAGAACACGGATGATGAATCAATTCGAAATCTTAATGAAAACCGGTTGCGAGAATGCAACTGAGAGAGCTAAGAATAACTGGACCCGACCGCGAAGAACAACAGCTAAGAATACAACGACAACGAAGAAAAAAAGTTTCATCGACACTGGACCCGACCGCGACCAACACCAGCAGAAGGATGTTGTTGCTCTCTGTTCTTGGCATTCATCTTCCTGATCCTACTACCATCATTGCCCAAATCTGACGTAGTGTTGGATCTTGAAGTCCAGCAATCGGAGGAATCCACAGAACCAGGTTCGGAAGGCAACTCCCAGTTCTTCTGCTGAATCGGTGTTCCGCCACCCATGAAGCTGTTGCTTCCGGAAGACTCGATCTCATCTCTGTCTCCTTCGATGCTCCCTCTCTTGACAGTCACGTACTTGTGGAAACTCGGTTCAAGGAGGTCATCATCAGCAACCACCGCGGACTCCACAAACGGGTCCTTGGAAGAAGACTTGAACTCGAACCGGTTGGTGCTGTACTGGTACGAGGAAGCTTGAGATGTTTTATCTTCATGAGAAATACTGGAGTTGAGATCTGCAACGGCTTGATAGATGGAGTGAGCCTTGGTGACGCAGGGTGGAAGCGTGAAGGGTGGGGTGGTCGGAGCCGGAGTGGTGTTCTTCTGGTGGAAGTTTTGGATGTCTTCCAGAAGCAGAGCAGTGTACGAGGATGTCGGATTGGTTGTCTCTGCGGGATTGATTTCGAGAGGGTTGAACTCGAGATTGTCGTATGTTCTCCTCGACGATCTGCTTCTCGTTAACTTCCTCGGCGTCTGCTTTTCTGCCGCTCCGACCTCGTCGATCTCGTTCTTGGGTTTCTCTTTAATGGTGGTGGACTTGCACGTGGCGAGCTTGTTGGTGTCGATGTCCGACAAAGGGTTCCGGCGAAGTGGCGACTGTTCGGCTTTTCTGGAGGAGCTGCGGCTCAGGGATGTCGGCTGCAGCTGCTGTTGAGCTTGTCTTCTTGCCGGTGACTGAGATCGAGGTCGAGGAGAAGGTACCGCGGTTCTCGGAGCAGTTTCGGAGTTGACATTCACGTTTCTCTTGACGGTGACCCTTCTGACAGTTTGAGTCCCGGCGGTGGCCTCCCCTGTATTCGCGGCCATAGATGAAACAGTAGCAGGTACAGACACAATCTTCCCAGGTTTGTTGCTCTCTGTAGATGCTGTTGGATTCGGGTTTGTTTCAGAACGTCTGGCTGGAGACCGACTCACGCGGCGGCTACCTGGGATCCGCTCTCTGCTTCCGGAGCGCTGCTGTTCTCTTTCCCTGCTCGGAGTCCTCCGGCGGCTTCTACTCCCCTGAGACCGTCTCAGCTGCCGCTCATCGTCGCCGGTGAAGTCTGAGCTGGGGGTGTCAGCAGGGACAGCATCGACACTGTTGGGGTGGTCGAAGTCGTAACTCCTCTTCGATCCGGAATATTTCCGTCCACCGGAGTTTCGGCTGTTACTGTGGCTCAGCCGCCCGCACTGTAGGAGAATCGCATCCACTTCGTCTTCTTTTGTCATCGCCTTCACCTCCGGGATCGGCGACGTCCCGATGCTAACAGCCCTCACATGGCCGCTTCCGTTGTTGCTCACGGTAACATCAACGATGTTAGTCGTCGAGGATCCCTCCGGCTCCGCGGCTAACACTTTGTCACTCTCAGGAGGCGCTCGGTCATGGCTTTTCCGGTGCTTGATGATAAATACTTCCTTCTTCTTCGCAAACCCAGAAGCTTCCTCCTGTGGCGCTGCTTCCTCCTCCTTCATGTGCTGCACCACTGGAATCACCTTCCGGTGGCCTTGATTGGTGTCGACGGCAATGTCTTTAGGATTGCTCGAAGCTGACAATCCTGTACGACCCGGTCCGGTGTCCGTGGTCTGGGAGGACGACGAAGATCCTTTCTTGCTCAAACAACTTCCCATTGATCAGATCTGGGTACTCAGAGGGAGAAGGAGATGGAGATGAGAGAAACTGTTGAAGGGATGGATGGATGGATAGATATGGTGTTGCGTTGTTCAAGAAGACTGTTCCGTTCAAAAAAATGATTACTTTTTAAGGAGAGAGAAGACAGCACGGGGGACAAGAGAGCCGTTATGTTTATGAATGAGAGAGAGTGGGTGCGGTTTCGATTCAAATTGTTTCAACCAAATTTCAAATTAATCCTCCATTATTATATTCATTTTGGTAGAAAATTATTATATTCAGTTAATAATATTATTTTATTTTTTATATATATTTAATTTAATGGAATTATTATTATAAGATGAGAATCCTCAGGGTGAGAGCCTCTCCTGTATTTATAACAATCCTAGGAACTGGGAAGCATGTTTTTTTTTTTTTGTATTTAAATAAATTGCTAAAAATATATTTAGAAAAATTAATGTAAAAAGTTATTTGCATCAAGCAACTTTAAGATAAATATATACGTGGTGAAATAAGAAGAAATTAGGAAATTTATGATATGTCCTATACGTATAAAAATAATTAATTTAATAGAAGAAAATAGAAAATTTTAGGAAAAATTATTTGTCATCATTTTATATAACCTAGTTAAAATAATATATTTTAAAGAATTTATTCGCGCTTTGTGCGATATTATCGTAGTTGTGTTAAGTTAGTTGATTGCACATTTATATGTAAATTTTATATTAAAACAAATCACAATAATGCATGAAATTTTATAAATTTTTAATATAAAATTAACAAACTCTAAAAATTAAATAATTAGTTAAAGTTTTACAAGCTACAAAATACTCATTTAGAAAAGTACTCAATAATCAAACTTAACAACACACTTTTATTGTATTATCGTGAGTGTCGTGTTGTAATACTTAAAAACGAACACGACACGAATATTAACTCGTGTTCGTGTCATCATGTATTGTTTTGTCATATATTTTTACGAATACAATAATTTTGTGTGTGCGTGTTTATTTCATATCATCGAATTATATAAGAAATTGTCCTCTCTATATATCTATATTTAGATAATATATTATTTATTTTTAGCACTAGTAATAAAATATGTAATATATTTTTTTTTTGGGTCACTAAATATGTAATATAAGGATAGATATATGTAGTTCAGCTTCTTGAGTTTTCATACATGTTGAATACAGAGAATTCTAGAATAGAATAGAACTTCACCGAGAATTTATAGTTCTATTATTCGGAGGAAAACTTATTTATAGTCTGTAAACAACCCAAATAATAGACTGAACAATAAATGATAAAGATTGCACTTCTAACTTTCTAAACATAACAAAACAATCTTTCATACTTCAACATTCTTCCTGATCTTCGCCTCTTCTTCAATTGTTCTGTTATGTTCAAACAAGACTTCATTATACTGAACTTTTGAAGCAACAAGTGATGTTGATGTCTTGACAATGCCTTAGTTAATATATCAACAGCTTGGTTCTTTGTACTGACATGCACAGGAGCTACGGTTCCATCTTGAATTTTCTCCCAAACAAAATGGCAATCGATTTCGATCTGCTTGGTTCGCTCGTGGAGCATTGAATTTCCCGCAATCTGTATAGTTGTTTTGTTGTCACAAAATAGAGTTGCGGGTCCTTTGATTTCAATACCAAATTCACATAGCAAACCTCGAATCCAAACCACTTCTGAAACTGCAATTTTCATACTCTGATACTCTGATTCTGCACTCGACCGTGAAATAGGGGCATGCTTCTTCAATTTCCAAGATAATGTGCTATCTCCAAGTTTGACACAATACCCAGATACAGACCTTCTTGTAATTGCACAAGCAGCCCAGTCACTATCACAAAATACCGTCATAGAATCAAGATTATTCATCCCCGAAAAGAACAATCCATGTTCAGGATTTTCCTTGATGTACCGAACCACTATGTATGTAGCATCAAGATGAGACTGTTTGGCTGCATGAACAAATTGACTTAATGTTTGAACCGAAATGCAATATTCGGCCTTGTCATAGTGAGATACAACAATCGACCCACAATTCTTCGATAATGCTCAACATTCTCAATCAACTTGTCTGTCACATTTACACCACAAAGATCTGTCATATTCAACCGAAGTAAATTTGATGTTCTGCTCCATAGGAGTAGGTGACGACTTGACTTTCATCAATCCAGACTCCATGATCAGCTCTAAAGCATATTTTCGTTGGCAAACCACAATTCCCGACTTCGATCTAGCAATTTCCAATCCAAGGAAATATTTTAGCCGTCCTAAATCCTTGAGTTTGAAATGCTGTTTCAAAACACTCTTCAATTCATCAATCGTTTCCTCATTAGATCCACTGATTATCAAATCATCCACATAAACAAGCAAATGAACTTGACATCCATCTTTCATTTTGCTAAATAAAGAATAATCAAACTTGCTTTGTGAATATCCATGTCGAATGAGTGATTGTGTAAGCTTCAAATTCCATTGCCTTGAAGCTTGTTTAAGTCCATACAAAGACTTTAACAATCGTCAAACCTTCTGTTTCCCTTCGTATTGAAGGCTGGAGGAATAGACATGTACACTTCTTCATATAGATCACCTTGAAGAAATGCGTTGTTTACATCAAGCTGATATATAGACCAGTTCTTGGTTGCTGCAATTGTCAATAAAGCTCGGACAGTTACCATTTTCACAACGAGTGAAAAAGTCTCTGTGAAATCTGTTCCAGGTTTTTGTGTAAATCCATTGGCAACCAACCTTGCCTTATAGCGCTCAAGAGTTCCATCAGCATGATATTTAGCTCTATATACCCACTTGCATCCAATTGCACTTTTAGACTCCGGTAAATCAACAATCTCCCATGTCTTATTGTATTGGAGAGCTTGGATTTCTACTTTCATTGCTTCCATCCATTGCGGATCAACACTCGCTTCTTCAAAAGTCAGGGGTTCATGTATCTTCAAAATTGCAGCAATAAAGCATCTATACTGTTCATTTACCCAATCATAATTCACTGTAGAACATTGGAATACATAATCAGAACTCCACTTAGGTGCAGTTGAAACTCGGGTGGAGCGTCGTGGAATCATTGGAGGTAACACCTCTGATTGTGGTGCTGGTGCAGCTTCAGTATAATCATCAACTGGTTCAACATTCTGCAGTTCTGGTATTCCATCATCCTGTTCTGGTATTTCAGCAATACAATCATGTTGATGAACATCATTATTAGTACTATCATCCTGCTGCCAATCAGTAAAATACTGAGAATCACAATTGAGGAATGCATCACGTTTCATTTTGAAGGGGAAAATGTGCTCCTTAAAAATCCCGTCTCGACTTACAAATATTACTCGAGTTTGAATATTGAACAATCGATATCCTTTCTGTGTAGCAGCATATCCAAGCATAATAGATGGAATGGAACGAGGCTTGAATTTATCATTGTCCTTCAAATTAGTGGCAAAACATAAAGATCTGAATACACGGAAGTGACTAGCATCGAAATTCTTCTTATATAGCGCTTCGTATGGAGATATCCCAGTTAGAACTGAAGACGGAACATCATTGATCAAATAACATGTTGTTAATGCACAATATCCCCAGTATTTGTCTGGTACCGAGGCTTGCAATTTCAATGCTCGAGCTACCTCTAAAACATGTCGATGTTTCCTCTCCACTATACCATTTTGTTGTGGAGTGGACACACAACTGGTTTGGTGAGTAATGCCTTCTTCAGCAAATAGATCAGGAATGAATGAATTTATGAATTCAGTCCCATTATCACTGCGACAAGAGTTAACCGATGCAGAAAACTGATTCTTAACTACTGCAAGAAATCTCTTAATATGCAGTAATGCTTCATCCTTAAACCTCAACAGAAATATCCAGGTACTGCGTGTGTGATCATCAACCACAGTTAAGAAATAACGATAGCCCTCATTTGTTTGAACACGATGAGGTCCCCATAAATCCAAGTGAATCAAATCAAAGGGTGCTGCTGAATATGAAATACTTATAGGGAAAGGAGTTCGAGTTTGTCTAGCTTGGGGACAAATCAAACATTCTTTAACCACAGATTCATTACAACCTTCAATTGGAATAACCTTTCTAAGCTTCTTAAAAGGTAAATGGCCAAAACGTATATGCCACAAACTTGTTTGCTCCAACTGGTGTTGATCTACGGCTGATTGAAAAGCACATCCTCCATCACCCAACTTAACGCTTCTCGATTGAAGAACATATAAACCAGCTTGTCTTTCACCAATCACAGTCTTCTTCCCATTGAAATGGTCCTGTAAAACCATTAGATCATGGGTGAAGACAACAGAACATGATAATTGTCGACACAGTTGCGAAACGGAAATGAGATTATACTTGAAATCTGGAGCAAGCAAAACATCATGCAGTGTTATATGCTCAGCAACCAAACAACTGCCAATATGAGTCACCCGAGCATAATGACGAGTAGGTAATATTTTGTGTATTATTTATATTAATAAGTTACTTATAAAATAATAATATTAAAATATAGTATGTTATTAAATAATTAAAGTGGTCATAATAAATTTATCAAAAATGTATTATAAAACAAGCATATAATTTGAAGAATTTTAAATAATCCATATAAAAGTCACATGTCTGATAATAATAAGTTTAATATTTTTTTTTTTGGTCAATAATTATAAGTTTAATATGAATCGATTAGAATAAATGATTTTAACAGTAATATTATTTTAAAAAAAAAACGTTTTTAGAACTTTATATATCTTATTCAGTTTAATATATAAATACAGATACAGATTCCCTCTGGCTTAAAAAGTGAAAAACATTGACATGTAATGTGTGTTGCAGATGCTGAAGGCCACGTACCAAAAATTGGTCCTCGTACGTGGGATTTGCGTACGTCATTATTTCATTTTTGTTGTTATAAGTTAGTTTGGTAGAGTAAAAATAATGACCACACGAAAATATACCTATTTCTATATTAATAACTAACAATTTAAATAAAATATTAAAATAATTTTTTAAGTCGTAATTTAAGCATTTATCAACTCTAATTTTTTGCTTAGAGGTGTAATAGAAAATGGATGAAAATAGTATGTGCATATCATGTGATGTTTTTTTACGATTTTTTTTGTACAAATGCATGAATGTTGAAAATACTCTTCACATCAGGATTTTTTCTCTCCAAATTATACCCCGTTACAAAACCAAATAGTAAAATAACAATTTTTGAAAATTATTTACAAAATTATATCAACTTGTGTTAATCACGGGTAGAAGTTTTTGCTCCTACCCGACCGCGATTGACAGTCACGATAGGAGTTAAGTTAACGACACTCAGTGCTACGGTGCTACCCAGGGACGGAGTTGTTTATGGACCAGGGGGGCAATTGCCCCCTGACTTTTAATAATGTTGTGTGTATTTCAAAAAAAAAATTGCAATTTTATCATTTGCCCCCACTGGAAAAAAAAATGAAGATGAATATAAATACAAAATGATAATCTGATAATTTTCAGCAATTTGGATTAAGTTAGAATACAAATGCAATTGTTCTGAAAAAAATAACTTTCACCAAATTAGAAATTAAAATTCGTCAGAAATGCAATGTCACATAGACCAAATACACAGAAATACAATGTCACATGCCAAATACACAGAAATGCCAAATACAACTTTTCAACTCCAAATTTCTGAGCAAATTCAATCTGAACTTCTGAAGACCAAGCAATACACAAAGGTCATACTCCAGTCCAGAGCGATTCACGATTCTAAATCAATATGAAAGGTAACTTCAATTTTTCTTGTAATTTCTTCAAATCTTCGAAACTTAGATAGTAGTTTACCTCTTTAATTAGTCGTCGTAGACCGAAAGGAAGAAGAAGAGCCGAGAGAATTGTTGAGCCGAGTAAGGAAGAAGAGTCGTGTTCTTGGTGTTCTTGGTGTTGAGCAGCAGCAACTCTAATGATGCGCGACGGCTGGCTGAGTGCTCACCTAAACCTAATTGAATGAATATATGTTAATGTTAGGGACTTAGGGTTTTGGGCTGAGAATTGATGAATAGTTAATAGAATTGATGAATAGTTGCCTAGTTGGGGCCTTGTGTTGGGCTAATTGTTCAAGGCTAATTGTTCAAATTGAACATTAATTAATGAAGATGAAGGTGGTTGCGTGAACATCAAATTGAACATTAATTAATTGGATTAGTATTAGTATATTATTTCTATTTTTTTTTTTTGCATAAACACTTGGAACCTGTGTTAAGCTCAACAGGCCAAAATATTATTTCTATTTAAAACAATAATTTGTACTTAATTTTGTGTTTATAATTTGTACTTAATTTTGTGTTTATGTTATAGGTATTGATCAGTTTTTCAGTAGAATTAAAAGAAAATCTATTGACGAAGAAGAACATTCAAGCCACAAAATAAATGAGAAGTTCTTGAAGCAAAAGTATGAAGAATTCAATTTAGATGATCTACCATCGGATCCCGGCTTGAGAAAAAAAATTCAAGTTTATCATCCAAATGATCATGACAATGTCCGAAGAGCTTATTTAGACAAGGGTCCATGTCAACCACGTGACCATGAATTTCCTCAAAGAACATTTGGTAAGGTACGTCGTCGCTTTGTTCCAACTTGGTTTGATGATTACAGAGATTGGTTGGAACATAGTATTTCAAAGGATGCAGTTTTTTGTCTATGTTGTTATCTTTATGGTAAAAACAATGGAGATCAAGGAGGTGGAGATTGTTTTGTGACGAGTGGATTTACAAATTGGAAGAAAAAAGAAAGATTTGATAATCATGTTGGAGTTGTCGGTAGTACTCATAATGAAGCTTGGAGTAAATGTCAAGATTTATTGCCACGAAGAAAATCCAATAGCTCATGAAAGTTTCCTTTATTAAGAGATTCTTCATCTTCATCATTGCCACGAAATGTCAATCCTTGACGCAAAATAAATCGGACACAATCAAGTGAGGCAGTTAAGCGACTTCGGTACTCTTTGCGTAATCTATCTTCTTGCTTAAAGAAAACTCTTGGAATGTGTTGCTCTTGATTCAATAAATCTTGACATTTACTCCAAGCTTCATTATGAGCACTACCGACAACTCCAACATGATTATCAAATCTTTCTTTTTTCTTCCAATTTGTAAATCCACCCGTCACAAAACAATCTCCACCTCCTTGATCTCCATTGTTTTTACCATAAAGATAACAACATAGAAAAAAAGTTGCATCCTTTGAAATACTATATTCCAACCAATCTCCGTAATCATCAAACCAGGTTGGAACAAAGCGACGACGTACCTTACCGAATGTTCTTTGAGGAAATTCATGGTCACGTGGTTGACATGGACTCTTGTCTAAATAAGCTCTTCGGACCTTGTCATGATCATTTGGATGATAAACTTGAATTTTTTTTCTCAAGCCGGGATCCGATGGTAGATCATCTAAATTGAATTCTTCATACTTTTGCTTCAAGAACTTCTCATTTATTTTGTGGCTTGAATGTTCTTCTTCATCAATAGATTTTCTTTTAATTCTACTGAAAAACTGATCAATACCTATAACATAAACACAAAATTAAGTACAAATTATAAACACAAAATTAAGTACAAATTATTGTTTTAAATAGAAATAATATTTTGGTCTGTTGAGCTTAACACAGCTTCCAAGTGTTTAGGCCAAAAAAAATATATATATATATACTAATACTAATCCAATTAATTAATGTTCAATTTGATGTTCACGCAGCCACCTTCATCTTCATTAATTAATGTTCAATTTGAGCAATTAGCCTTGAACAATTAGCCCAACACAAGGCCCCAACTAGACAACTATTCATCAATTCTATCAACTATTCATCAATTCTCAGCCCAAAACCCTAAGTCCCTAACATTAACATATATTCATTCAATTAGGTTTAGGTGAGCACTCAGCCAGCCGTCACGCATCATTAGAGCTGCTGCTGCTCAACACCAAGAACATCAAGAACATGACTCTTCTTCCTTACTCGGCTCAACAATTCTCTCGGCTCTTCTTCTTCCTTTCGGTCTACGACGACTAATTAAAGAGGTAAACTACTGTCTAAGTTTCAAAGATTTGAAGAAATTACAAGAAAAATCGAAGTTACCTTTCATATTGATTTAGAATCGTGAATCGCTCTGGACTGGAGTATGGCCTTTGTGTATTGCTTGGTCTTCAGAAGTTCAGATTGAATTTGCTCAGAAATTTGGAGTTGAAAAGTTGTATTTGGCATTTCTGTGACATTTCTGTGTATTTGGTCTGTGACATTGTATTTCTGTGTATTTGGTCTATGTGACATTGCATTTCTGACGAATTTTAATTTCTAATTTGGTGAAAGTTATTTTTTTCAGAACAATTGCATTTGTATTCTAACTTAATCCAAATTGGTGAAAATTATCAGATTATCATTTTGTATTTATATTCATCTTCATTTTTTTTTTTCAGTGGGGGCAAATGATAAAATTGCAATTTTATTTTTTGAAATACACACAACATTATTAAAAGTCGGGGGGGCAATTGCCCCCCGGTCCATAAACAGCTTCGTCCCTATTAATAAATATTTAAAGGTGTTCTAACAAAATTATTAAAATTATACTGATAATATAAGTAGATAGTTTTTTTTTTAATCAAGTGGGGTCCTAGGACCCCACACAATACATAATGTGGATCCGCCTATGGTCGTATCTAAACTTTCTTTTTGACCAAATCGTGTCGTGTCTAAACTTAACAACCTCTCGTAGACCATATATCTTTTTTTTTTATGATAGAACGATAATAATTTAAATGAAAACATATATAATTTTAGATATTCATTAAAATTAAATTAAATC
This sequence comes from Chamaenerion angustifolium, assembly GCA_946814005.1. NCBI lineage: Eukaryota > Viridiplantae > Streptophyta > Magnoliopsida > Myrtales > Onagraceae > Chamaenerion > Chamaenerion angustifolium. Next base: position 32,903,439 of record OX328272.1, read on the forward strand.
AACCTTTTTAAAATTTTTGAGAATAATATGACCACAGTCATCAAAGATCAAACACATTCTTATATATATATAAACCTAACAAATTGAGTTATTTCGAACTTTTTCCAAAAGTATTTATTTTAGAATTTTTTTTTTGAAAAAGTATATATGTAAAAAAAAGTATTTAGCAAAATGTGCATTGCGCAGGTGAATGTAGCGATTTTCAAAAATCGCTACTAGTAGTAGCGAATTTTGATTCTTTTGAAAAAAAATCAAAACAATCTTAAAAAAAATTTAAAAAATTACAGTAAGTAGATATTTTAATTTCGATACAAATGATGCAAAAAATATTAATTTTGGACTTACGAATTGACTGTAGGCTCTGCCGTAAGTTGAGATATGAAAATTTGACTTAAAAAAATATAACTCATACCCTGTAATGACGTTTAACGTGGTCAGTTTGGACTTACAGGTATGAGTTATATTTTTTTAAGTCAAAATTTCATATCTCAACTTACGGCAGAGCCTACAGTCAATCTGTAAGTCCAAATTTAATATTTTTTTGCATCATTTGAATCGAAATTAAAATATCTACTTACTGTAATTTTTTAAAGATTTTTTTTCAAAAAAAAAACGCTACTACCAATAACGATTTTCAAAAAATCGTCACTACCCTACCTGCGCATATGCACATTTTGCTAAATATTTTTTATATATATATACTTTTTTTAAAAAAAATTCTGAAGTATACTTTTTGAAAAAATCAGTTATCTCTTTAAAACTTTTGAATCATCAACTACCTTATCCCATTACTGCAGATGACACCAACTATTTTGGGTCTATGCGACAAAAAGAATAGGACTAGGTTTTTTCCCTTAAATTTTCTATAGTATTTGGAATATAAAAGAAAGGTCGGCTTTGGTCCCTAAATAATAAAGAATAGAGATAAAAATATTAGGGAAAACGGTGTCGTTCATTTTTTTGAAAAAATTAGTGATTCTCTGACTCTTCACTCTACTATCTCATTTTTTAATTAGAACTCTAACTTGTTAGTAGTGGAATCGGTACGTATCTGTGACATGTTAGTACCAACTACCAACATAATTTGGGTACCTATTTGGAGCAAATTGTATTTTTCTCCTTAAAATGAATACTCAAATTTTATACAAATTCGTTTTGATTATGTACGATTATTCCTAACAATAAAAGTGAAACATATAAATATATAGTGATAACAAATAAAATTAATAATAAAAAATCAAATAAGCATTAATATATAATTTATTTATGAAATATTAATATTGATTATATATAGTTTTGGTTCCTGTATAAATATTCTATTACTGGAATCGAACCGTATTTCAACTCGTTCTAGATGTGCCTCATTGATTTCACGAAAATTCCCTCACATCGTCCTATAGATTAGGTACACTAGATAGTATATATGCTTTACGCATCTGAAGATGCTTATTTTTGTGATTTTTTTATTTACATTTTAAGTTTGAATGACTATTCTTATTAGTTTAATTTATTATATTTTTTTTTATCTATATGGTTGGATGCATTTTGAAAATCTCCTTAATTATTTCTTTTAAAAGTTTCTATCCATAAAAGTTGGCCAAATTTTGAGTTATATTTGCTCTTATGTGCAATTTCTAATCTAAATTTAAGTGAATATGTTATAAAAAGTGTGAAGATAATATAACACTTTTTTTTTTCTTTTTAATATTACAATTAAACTTTTAAAAGCTTTTCTATTGCAAGTTAGTCTTAATTTGTAAGAAGATCAATTAATCCCCAATTCAATACAGACTCAGTCAAATTTATCCATGGATGAGTGACAGATCTAGGTCATGACCCAGACAAGGCTCCTCATTTGGGAATCAAATCAAATTAGGGTTTAGTTAGCTTCAATTCATATGAAGTTTGATTGAGTCTCAGTTGAAGTTTGATTGAGTCTCAGTTGAGGCGACTAAGGTCTTGACTCATACAATCCCCTTTATGAATGGGGTCTAGTCCTTGTCAAGACCTATACTCAAGTTTTGTGAACTGAATCTCAATCGAGTTCAAATTGAGTTTAGAATAAACTTTAATCCATTGCATTCAACTGAGTCCCGAACGTGAATGCTCATGTTTGAGTTTTGTTCCACACCAATCACAATCCAAGAGCCAAAGATTTAAAATATATATATATATATATTAAGATTTATTTTTTAAATATATCCAAATAAAAAAAAAAAAAAATTAGTCCCTCCCCCCCCCCCCCCCCCCCCCCCCCCCCCCCCCATAGTAGTAGGCAAGTGTAGGAGTCCAAATCACAATGTAAGACAAGTGTTTAGTCCCCCCAATAATTGATCCATTAGGATATTCCATTTCCACACCACACCACACCAATGGGTTGATGTGTACATGTGGCAGCCCTTATTGAATCTTAAACCTAATTCATTTAACTTATTATTTATTTTGATTTGTACACTATAATTTTTTTTGAAAATATTATGTGCAATAATATAGTCCGATAAGCTAAATTAATTTTAAAGAAATATTTTTTTTACTACTATTATTATTAATCTAATCATTTAAATTATATTGACAAATAAAATACTTAAATTATACTTATTGCACAAATTCTCCATATTGCAAAATTTTATTCCAGCGAATGAATCTAATTTAGGAACATATTGTAATAGCAAAGTACTCTACCACTAATCGCTAATAGCCTAATACCATACATTTTCTTTATGTATTTAAATTATATTTTAATAATACTATTTTGAAGAAAAAAAACATGCTTAAAAATTTTAAGCTGGGTTGGACCGACCGAACCGTGAACCATCCCTTTTGCCGGTTCGATGACTGGTCTGATTCTAATAACTATGCTTAAAATGTATTTTGCATAAAGTTTAGGAATGTATTTGCATAATATATCCATAAATCGATCTTCAAATAATAATAAGAAAAAAAGCGTCCTTTCTCTTTAACTATTAACCAATTATTGAGCCATTTGGGTTTCCTTTAAAATAATTTCCATTCTATTTTTTAATCCTTAAAAGTTTCTTTTAGACTTTTTGGCCATCTACAAAAATTATTTTAATCTGTATTAATTATGATTTTTGTAAAATGAATTTAACACCCCTTTCCCAACTTTAAAGCAGGGGGCGGATGCATTAAGGGTGATGACTGATGAGAGACATTATGTTCCAAATTATTTGATTGTATTTGTCTTTTAAACCCCATTATTTAGTTAATTACATATATGCCGTACCTTTTTTTTAATACTAGAACCCCATTTTTAATTTTCTGGATTCATCACTATCTTAAAATTTTACGTATGTTTCAAATTAAAACTTAACTAGATATCTAATCCGCACTTTGTGCAGTAAATTAAAAATATTATTTTTATTTAGTTTAAATTATATTTTATAATAAGAAAAATATCAAATTTATAAAATGCATAAATTATATATATATTAGTTGTGAAATATACAATATAGTTTTTTTATGTATGATTTTTCTTAATAGTAAATATATAATTTTATACTCGTCCTGATTAATGTGTTGAGTTTGAAAGCTTTAGCATTAACCTAACAATTTATTAATGAAGATAAATTATTGGAAAAATATTTAAAATATCTATTAAATAAATATTTTTTTGTGTTAGGAATTATTTGAAATTAAAATTTTACTGACACATACATAATAAATATTTGAGTATTGAATAGCATATTATATTAACTAATAAAAGATTTTTTTTTAATATTTATATTTATTAATTATGATATTATGTGTTAATTTAAAATAATTTTCGGCATAATAATAATAAATTTGTATTTTTACATGTTACTTTTATGTTTGAAATTTTAGATGTTGTTTAGTGTTTTTTTTCTAAAAAAAATAATTAATGTTTTATTATGTTTTTATAGTTAAGTTCAACATAATTTGTGATCTAGTTAAAGTTTTATTATGTTTAGTACTTGTCAAAATTTTAGAAGATTTAATCAAATTAATATAGATATAGATATAGAAGATTGGAGTTCAGTTACGACACTTTTACAAAAATAGGATTAATTTTACAAATTTAAAACTTATTCAGAACAATTTAGCAATATAAGAATCATGAATCATATGGGACAGAAAAATTTGACACGACACAATTAAATGATATGTGTGTATACGTATATGAGTTTAAATTAAACACATCTTGCATAAACACTTACGATATATAAATATACGTAATTAATAATTGTGTCTAAACACTTACGATATATAAATATATGGATAAACATAATTAAGTGTATGTATCTAATATTTGAATTTGTTCTTGTATTTATTTTTGAATCACTTATAAATTTTAAAACTTGATTATGAATTTCGTGTCATGGTGTTTCGTAATATTTTGTGTTACACGACTTGTGTCATGTATATATAATTTTTGTTTGTCCAAAATGTTTCGTCTCTGTCATGTGTGATCCTTTCTTTTGCTAGATTGTAATCTATTTAATAATAGTACTATTTTCATTTAAACACGACATAGAGACTGACAAAGAAATTAACATTTTGATACCAAAATAATAAAAATATAAATAAATATTTCTGCTAGAATAATTTTTTGTGAGAAAAATCGAGACGAAGAAAAAAGCAAAAATAAAATAAACCCCAAACCCCAAACCCTAAACTCTAAACCCTAAACCCTAAAAAAAACTAAACCCTAAAACCCCAAACCCCTAACCTCTAAACCCCTAAACCCATGCCACCTATTTTTGGCCAAACACCACCATGCCATCCATATTCGTCCAAATCCCCACCATGCCACAAATCACTCCCAATTGACACAAAAAATTCTTCCAATTGCATCACCATTTGGCCACTTGATCATCTTTGCTCACCCACCATCATCCTTGGCCAAATTCTCTCCATTTACCACCAAAAGATCTCCTAATTGCCATTACCATTTGACCACTTGATCACCTTTGCTCACTCACCATCATCATTGGTAAAATTCTCTCCAATTACCACCAAAATATCTCATAATTTTCATCACCACTTGCCCACTTGATTACCTTATAATATTGTTTGAAAAACTCTATAAAGGGAGATGCAAGCTTCGACAAAGGAGGAAGACAAGGATTGTCGTAAGCTACGACGACAATTGAAGGAAAAAAGTGAAAAAAATAATAATAAAAGAGAAGAAAATAAAGAAAAAAAATCCAAAGTGAGGCATCGAGTGAAAAATAGAGAGAAAATGAGTAGGAAAAAATTGGTGATTATCGATCTCGGTTCCTCCTACGGTATCTAAACTTTAATTAACTTAGGTGTATCTCTCTCGTATTCAATATTGTATTTATATTTCTTGATGTGAATGCAGTTTATCTTATCTATATTATGTGTTAATAGTTATATTTCACATAAGAATCGTACTCAGTTTTAAGTTCAGTATAACTTTGCGGTCATTTTAGGCATCTGTGAAAGTTATGGGGTTTATTTCGGTCTAAAACAAAATATTTTCAAAACTGACTTAGGTCATTCCTGAACTTTGATGAAGGCTATAACTCTGTCCTTGGACTCTCGGGTCATTCTGAGACTTTACCGAGTCTTAAAAACCTAACCAGAAAAGTTTTGGGTCATTTGTGAAATTTGTGAAATATTTTTTTTAATTCAGCTCGAATTTTTTAAAAATTACATTTTGTTCCCTGAACTTTTCTGGACATTCCATGACTTCTCAAAGTGTTACAAATAAGTCCAGAATAATTTTCAAGTTATTTTGGAACTTTACCAAGTGATACAAATAAATCCAAAATAATTTAGGGTCAATTCTGTAATTTTTTCAAAAAATAATTTCAGTTCAGTTATAATTTTTTGAAAAATACATTTTTGATTCCTAAATTTTTCTGGACATTCCATGACTTCTCAAAGTGTTACAAATAAGTTTAGAATAATTTTCGGGTTATTTTGAAACTTTACCAAGTGTTACAAATAAGTCAAGAATAGTTTCTGTCATTTTTTTTAAAATATATTTCCAATTCAGCTCGAATTTTAAATAATTGCATTTTGGTCCCCATCTTTTTCTGGACATTCTATGACTTCTCAAAATGTGACAAATTAGTCCAACGAGTTTTATATCTTCAAAATTATTCATGTACGTTTGACACATTTTTAAAATGACCCCAAAGTTAAACTATTGTTGTTAGCTCGATTAAATTCATCCTCCTCTTGTGTATTTTTTTTAAACTAACTCGTACATAAAAAATGTTTGTATATGATTTATTTAATTTTTTGAGAAAATACATGTAATCCTGGAAAATACATGATCAAAACGGGTAATTCAGGTAAATCGGTGAAAACAAAATTCAAAAGCAAACTAAAATACCGAAAGGGCGGATTATGGGCTCGCGGGCCCTTAAGATGTAATCAAACCCCCGAATTCAATTATCTGGACGTATACCTTTCCAAACCCTATGATGTTAACTTCATGTACCCTAGGAAAATTTTAGAATTCCGATTAACCTTTAATTAATTGGTGACGACTCTTTCATTTTTCGGTCTGGTTGATAACCCCGCTCGACCAGACCCGACGTTCGACAACCATCCAAAATATTTTCCAAAAAAGGTCGGGAAAAATTGAATCCGACGTTCGACAGCCATCCAAAATATAATCTTGACATGCCGATCATCGATATCGGGACTTATCCAACTAGAAGATATTCATTCAGCTAAAAAAATATCTTCGTAGACAATGTATTATTTTAACGTACAAGATATATATAGATATATAGAAATTAAATCTGCTGAGCTGGTAACAGATACTCTCTCTCTTTCTCTTTGTGTCTCCTGTGTCTGCGCCTCTGTCTCTTCTTTGACGGGTGGGCCCTCCTCCTTTCTTTTACCAAACCACCACCTTCCTTCGCAGTCGCAAAAGACGTGGAAGGAAAAACAACCAACGCATTTCCTTCCCACCTCTTCAACAATCCTCCAATCTATAAATACCTCTCCACCCTCTCATCGACGACACCGGAATCTCAATCCTTGCCGCCAAAATCCTCATTATTCCGTCGCCGGAGCAGAGTTCTCTGCGTTGATCTATGCAACCGGAGCCTCTCTCATCCCCTGTCCGACAAATCCGCCACTGTGCGTTCCACCTGCCTCCTTCCTTATGAGCTGCCTCGCTAAGCCGCATTACTCCTCCAATCTCAGCCGCATCATTGCCGGCCTTCTCCTCTTCATTCTCTACCATTCGTTACAGTTGATCTCCAATTTTACGATTCCTATACAACCGTAATTGCGAGTCAATTTCCCTCTCTTCCTCTCTCTTCTCCGTCTAAAACGAGCCAAATCTGCTGCTTCCTTTTTCTCTGCTGCTATTGCTCTTTCTCCGCACATGGATTCTGACGAGTCATCCTCTGATTCTTTATTCGGTGGTAAGAGTATATTCCTCATCCAATTCTCCACTGGTTTATTTGCACGACGTTATGCATATTCCATATAGTTTTTTTGTTTTACACCTTTTGAATTCCTCGTCGGATTTGATCAGTAATTTTTGTTAAATTAATGATTACTGAGAAATCGACTTGCTTGATCAATGGAATTTCGCAGCTTAGCCATGCACGATTATATTTGAGCATAGACATACGCAATGCTTAGATCATGTGGATCGCGTGTTAGTCGAACATAGATCGTCACCTGTTAGTTTGAACCTAAATGCTTCAAAGGACCTTCTTAGCTTTGTTTTGTGTTAAGAGTAAATTATTAAAATTCTGGAATCATAGTTATAGACACTGGAGGTTGATAATAACTTACTCTTAATCCTAATGGTCAAAGAGAGCCCTTTCATTCCGAATTAAAATGACTTTTTTTTTTAAAATTCAGAATGAATAAAATCTCTAGGTTATTTCAGTAAATACATACAACTGTGATTTGGAGGAGATCTCTCAAAAAGAATCATTTGCTATCAAACCTTAGAGACATTCTAAGTTAATGTATAGGATCAAGCAATGGCCTGATTATGATCAGAAAGGTGATAATGTCAGTCATCTTATGCTTTTTGTTTCTTATTTTGATGATGTTAGCTTTATCAAGCATCGAGCTCCAACATACTTCGTTCCCATCAGTCATTGTGATCGGAGGTGGGATTTCTGGTATTTCTGCGGCACGTACTCTCCATGATGCAAATTTTAAGGTGATGATAGAAGTTTTTAAAAAGTCTGATACATAAATAAAGTCCGTTTACTTATTTTTTGATGAAAAATATTGTCCCTTGGATTCTGTCCATGAATTTTCAGGTCACAGTGCTCGAATCTCGTGACCGGATTGGTGGTCGTATTCACACTGACTACTCCTTTGGATTCCCTGTTGACATGGGAGCATCATGGTATGCTTGCATAATTTATCACATGAACTATTCAAACTGTTGATTGTGTGTGTTAAGTGGTTACTAAACTAAACTACACTCATCCTATTCTACGCAGCTTAAGTTCTTCAATGTCATGCTTAATCCAACCTCTAGTTATGCTTTGCAAATAATGAGAGATATTAAAGTCTCTCCTTTAGATCTTTGAATCTATTTATCCGTGGTACTTCTGATGAAGTTCTCATGGGAATGGTTTCTCTTTAATGAAAGATCAGAAACACTTCTTGTTCCTAAATTGCTCTGCGTGAAAACTTTACCTCAGAAGGAATCTAACAAGCGGCTTACTTTTTAAATGGATGCAGGCTACATGGTGTTTGCAATGAAAATCCTGTAGCTCCATTGATACGACGTCTGGGCCTTTCGTTATACCGTACAAGTGGAGACGACTCTGTCTTATATGATCATGATCTCGAAAGGTAAGCTTTTCCACTTCAGTATCCTAGTTTTCTGAACTACATTTGATTAGTGGTCTTTCAGATGCAAATTTGGAATTGAATCTGACCATTTTATTATGTCAAATTTGGATTTGGTTTCTTCAGCTACATGCTTTTTGACAAAAGTGGCCAGCAAGTACCCCCAAACATGGTCATTGGTGTCGGAGAGATATTCAAGAAGATTCTCAAAGAGGTATCATCTTGTGATTTATTTCTCTCGAAACAATTCATATATGTAGCTTTACTTGCAACATATTGACAGTGGTTGTTTTCAATTGTCCAGACAGATAATGTGAGAAAGCAACATATGGATGACATGTCCATCTCTCAAGGCATCTCTATTGTGCTCGACAAGCACCCTGAGTTAAGGTAAGGTGAAACTAGTTTGCACTAATAAATTAACCCATTTCAATCAATTTCAATATACTCATCTTGTGTTTCTGATGCACGTTTCTGTTTTGAACAGACAAGAGGGACTCGCCCATGAGGTACTGCAATGGTATATTTGCAGAATGGAAGCTTGGTTTGCAGCCGATGCAGATATGATCTCACTCAAGAGCTGGGATCAGGCAAGTTTTGCTAGTAGTTTACGGTTGTTTCTCTTTCTATTTTTAGTGGATATCATGCTGATGCAGCATGTGAAATTAAGTGACTGATTTTCTAATAGTAAGTGATACCATGTGAAAATTACACTAATCATATCAATTCGTGGTTAAATGTTCCATTCTGATAAGTTTTCGAATATACAGGAGCAGGTTCTTTCTGGAGGCCATGGACTTATGGTACAAGGTTACGATCCAGTGATAAAGGCTCTTGCTAGAGATATTGATATACGCTTAAATCACAGGTATCATTTATATCTGAGAATTTCGAGAATAGTAAATTCTTTACTTGATTGTCTATTTCACCATCTTACCTGAATCGTTAACTCATAGGGTGAATAGAATATATAATGGACTTAACAACGTGATGGTTACCACCGAAGATGGACGCAACATCGTGGCGAATGCTGTTATAGTGACAGTTCCAGTGGGAGTTCTGAAACAGAATTTGATTGAGTTCGTCCCAAAATTACCTGAGTGGAAGACTTCTGCAGTTGCAGATCTCGGTGTCGGGAATGAAAACAAGATTGCCCTACAATTCTCTAATGTGTTTTGGCCCAACGTGGAGCTGCTCGGCGTCGTGGCTTCATGTTCCTACTCATGTGGCTATTTCCTTAATCTCCATAAAGCAACAGGCAACCCTGTTCTTGTCTACATGGCGGCTGGAAGGTTTGCTAATGACCTTGAGAAGATGTCGAACGAAACCGCCAAAGATTTCGTCATGTCACAGCTTAAGAAGATGTTCCCTCAAGCAACTGAACCAGTAAGTCACTCCTTCTAAACCAGATAGATCCCTTTCCTTGCCACCTCATTCTTAACTTTAAGGAAGTGACAATATTTTCCAAAAAACAAATGATAATGTGGGTTGAATCTCATTTGTTAATCCTGTCCAGAATAAATTTCTGATTGTGAAATGGACTCATTTCAGTCCAAACAGAAATATTCAAGTCCTAATGAATAGTATAAGTACTACTACTATCAACATTGTGAGCTTATATGCCTCCTCTTCTGGTATTGCAGGTCCAGTATCTGGTGTCCCGGTGGGGAACGGACCCCAACTCGTTCGGATGTTACTCTTATGATCTTGTAGGAAAGCCTGAGGACGTATACGAAAGGCTTCGTGCACCCGTTGGTAATATCTTCTTCGGAGGAGAGGCGGTGAGCATGGATGAGCACCAAGGGTCTGTTCATGGAGCCTACTCTGCAGGTATCATGGCTGCAGAAGCCACTGAGAAACATCTCTTCAGGAGACTTGGCCAGATCGAGAATGTCAAACTGTCGGCTTCTTTTCGTGGTGCTAGTCTTGAAGCTGCTGTCCCTCTTCAGATTTCAAGAATGTGAAATGAATCATCAAATCAAATGGTGGTATGGTCTGCACTCTGCAGTTTATTTGCGTCCTTAGTGTCTGTAATGTCCTTGTCGGATGTCGAATCGAAGGTTCAGCATTCCTGACGTTTTATTTTCCTGTTTTTTTACCCAAAGCTGTTGATGTTTTGTTAATCTGACCCTGAACTCATTGCAAAGTTGTGTTTCTGTCCTCGATTTCATATTCATCCATGTCATTTCATCATTTCTAAAAGTGTAATTGTGCATGCTTCTGTCAAGTTATGATGTCGATATCTATCATCTACATTCCTTCCTATGGTATTATATTCCATGTGGTGCCATCGATTAATGGCAACAAGACTAGTAGTAGGTCTAGGTTGAGTGAGAGACCATAGTTCTCACAATAATTGAAATTTGCATCAGGTTGTTGAATTAAGAACTTCATTCACAGCTTGATTAGGTCGCAAAGTTATGAAACCATCAAGATGTGTGGAAAAGTTTCCTAATAATATAGATTTTTATATATATATAAAATTGCTTTTTTGGTCGCGAGTGTAAAAATTAAAATCATCTTCAAGATGTGTTCTTTTTTCATTCTAAAAATCACAACTCCTTATTACCAGTTTAACTAAACCTACCTATCTAGATGGTTGATATTTGATAGATTGTATTTTATGTTTAACTCATATTATCGGTTAGTACTTATCTATTGTTTCATGATTTCAGAATGTTATTATTAGTCAAAATTGTTGTTGATCAAGCAAAATAAATAGTGATATGCATCTTTCTATATACATAGACTTTCTAGTGTTTCCAATGTATGTGACATGATACGGTTCTGTCGTGTCCCAATATTAACCGCATATGTGAGTAGTGAAATAGATCCCGTGGATGTCCATTGACTCCCTCCCTTCCTTCCTGCCTCCCTTTTCTTCATCTTCTTCTTCATCATCAAGAGGACCGACAGAGAGAGAGAGAGAGATGAAGGTGTTGGGGAAGAACATACGGCCTCAACAAATTGTAATCTTCTGTTCTGGGTATGTTTCTGGTCTGTGTTGTGTTGAATTGTCAACTATTTGGATCAATTTACAAATATTTCGATTAATTTTGTCGATTTATTACTATTATTCAGTCTTCTGTTCTTGTCTTCCACAACTTACGATGTGCATCGATCCATCAAGAACAACGCCACGCCTCCTTCCGCAGAACAGATCAAAGATCTGGAAGAATACGTGAAATCAGTTCGTCGATCCACTTAGAGTTCCGAATCGTCAACATGCCTCCTCCTACACCTTACAATTTAGGGAAGAAGACGAGAATTACTTGTTCAATAATATGGAACAGGCATAAATTATGTAATATAGCATAACTTATTAGGGTTTCAGTATGTACGGGGGTGGTAAAGTTTATTGCGTTTCTATGGATGAAGGCTGGTAGGCTTGTCCAAATGAACCGGTTCGGACGAACTGGTCTGGTCTGATTTGGAACTGGTTTGGTTCGAATCGGTTCGACCGAACTAGTTCCAAAATCAGACCAGTGTTTTTAGCCTTCAAATAAAACAGTTCAAAATAGTACCAAAAATTCAGTTTGAATCGGTTCGACTCGACTCGTTTTTTTATACTGGTTTATACTTAAATTTAAATCAAACCACTTTAAACCTATATAATTTTAGAACTGGTTTGAAGTAAAATCAATTAAACTGATCTGAAATTAAACCAAAACTAGAGATGTTTTCAATAAACCAAACCTAGAGATATATTGGACTCTCGTATGTTGATGTTGGACAAGATTTTAGTCGGTTGTGGAATAGATTATCAATCGGTTCAGTGTGTTTTTTAGTCGCTTCAGTGTATTTTTCAGTCGGTTCAGTGTTTTTTCAGCCGGTTCAGTAATTTTCAGTTGGTTTAGTATTTTTTAAGACGGTTCAGTGTGTTGGACAGAATTTTCATTCGGTTTAGGTTCGGTTTGAACCAGAATATTTTCGAACCAAAATTGATATTAAAAAAAACAGACCAATTCTTTTTTCCTTAAACCATACCAGTTATTTTAGAAACAGAAAAGTGTACTAATTTTTTTCAAACCAGACCAATTCAGTTCAGAACCGGTTCGACCCTGAACCGGTTCATGAACAAGCCTAAAGGTGTGGGTTCTCTTTTATTGAATTTCAATTGAAGGAAGAAACCAGGATTATAATATAAGGATGAAACCGGATTTTAAATTAAATCCGAAAAAGTAAAAGACTAACGTGTATCAAAGTGTTTTTTTCACGCAATATGGAATAAAGAATAAGAGATATAAGAATATGAATTTTTTTTGGTTGAATGAACTTTAATGTAATAAGGAATTCAGTTATTTTGATGGATATTTGGGTGGAATTGTATATGGATATGTATAATATATATAATTTGAGTTAATTAATTTTAAAAATTAAGAATAATAAAAACTTATAATATAATTAATTATTAATTTTTTTTTTAAAAAAAATTATTTAATTTTAAAGGATAATTTCTTATTTTTTTTAGTAATTTTTTTAATTAATGTAAATTATAATCTAAATTCATTCTTTTTTCCACAATTTATTGATATCATATTTATCTGAACCGTAAAATCCTTAATCACACTATCCGTAATATAACATTTCATTACTACACGACAATACACCGTCGAAAATTATAAAATTGTACAAGGATGGGTCTTCGCAGAAAAAACATTATCCATATACAGTGTATGTTCGATCTCCAAGAACAATACAAGAAACTCAAAATTGTTCATCTCTAATCCCATACAAAATGTTTTATTCCCCACACGAACACAACATAAATAAAACAGATTTATGTCACACAACTTCAGCACATTTTGAGAATGAAGAACAAGATTTTTCTGCAAAAAGAACATCAAGCAAGATTTATATTGAGAAACAATAACCATTGTTGAATTTACTGTGAGGATAAGTGTTGAATAACCATTGCAGAATCGTTCTGGGTTCATGTCGAATGGAAGGAGAAGAATTGTCTGGGCGCATACCTGATGTATCCGAGCAGGCAGCAAACTGAAGGAGAAGAATCAAAGAATCAAAGAATCATGGGAGCTTCATGAAGACTGGGAGAAGGAGCAAGGATGCTTTAGAGAACGAAGGAGAGAGGAGGGTAGTTCCGACCTTAAGAAAAGTTTATGAGGGCATTTCAGTTATTTTGCCTCCTATTCCTCAGGGTAAATAGATATTTGAATAATAGTAATAGTAATTAGTCATTCTGTTAAAAAAAATTATTAAATAATTTTCAAATTAATTAAATATTTTTTAAAACGTTATAATTATACTCTATAAACTTATAGTAATGTTACAATTAAATTCCGACTTGATCAAGACTCAATCTTAGGTCACATGGTCTAAGTTCAGACCCGAATCTAAACTCAAATCATAAAATCATTGATTGTGACTCAATTTGAACCCTAAACCAACCCTAAACCCTAAACCTCAATTGGTAATACCAAGTTGGATCAAACCTAGACCTTATAATATGTAACATTTAAAAAAGTATTCAGTTTTAGCATTTAACATGATTGACAGAAAGACACTACACATGTTAGGCCATTTAAAATATGTGAATCATTTTGTACAAACATGTTAACTATTTTTAATCTTTTTGCCTCTTTGTATATGTAATACTTAAATACAAATACAATATTTAAAAAAAAAAATGTTACTGTAACCGTATAATGACATCATCGATTGTATAGATAATCAAATACAATTTTTTTTCATCAGATATGTTTGTTTATGTTTTTGCACACACCATCTCAAACGTAACAGTCTAATATTATGTTGGTCTTTGAGCCGAGGATTCCCAAGCCTAATCACCCCAATCTTGGATTTCCTCCAAAAAACTAAAATTCGACACCTCAGTGCCCAATAGCTCCATGTTCATCATAACGCAGCACACAATTTTTAATGTTTTTTTCACAAATTTTTGCAAAATAAAAATGAAAGAACCAGTGGCGGCAACCCGAGTTCCTCCGGCCGCTACATAATGTTCGGACTTTCATTAAACACAGATATCCATTACCAATCCAATCAAAACACAAACTAGACAAAAAATAAAAAAAAGTAGAGAGAAGCTAAATGAAGGTACTGGGGAATCAAAGTCATTACCATTTAACCATATCAAGCCATGTCGCGGAACCTAGCAAGAGCCTTCTTGTGAATGAGGGTCCTGTAACTGTCTCCTGCTTGGACCTCGAGGCTCGGATCGGTTACCTTCTTCTTTTGTTGACTCCCGAGTCCCGCTCTGCTATCTACAGCTTGGGCCTGCACTGGCTCTATCATTCCACTCCCATCCTTCCCCAACCCCTATAAAATAGACCATCATAAACAGCATTTAATAAATTAGAGATCTTTGGATTTATTGTTCATCAGAGATGGAGCCACGATTCTCCCGCGTGGAAGACTAAAATTTCAAGGTTAGGAACATATGGCAAGAGGGTTGATCATTCCGGTGAACATATTATAAAGGAGACAATACCAATCCTTCCTGCCAGCCCATGTTTCGAAGCATCCGATTGCCTACGTTGCTTTCATCAATGGCTTTATCTGCTGTGATTACGTCATAACTAGGTCCCGCATTACTACTACAATCTCCGGGTGCTCTCCCCCCTCCAACACCAGGGGGGAACGGCATTGAATCCTTCTTCAATCCTGGTTCTCTATCTGGATTTACACAGTTTCAGCAAATTTTACGTATAAATGCAGTTAGCAACGAGTCCGGCACAATAATGACAGACCTCTTTTGATGTGGAAGGGTCCAAAAGAGCTGGGTTCTACTCGAATCAGTTCAATGCCTTAAAAAATAGACTTGAAAGTTTGTAAAAACTAAAAAGTATAGAAAAAAAGAAACAAAGCTTACTTGAATTTGCTTGGTGGAGATCAGATAAGTCATCTGCACCAGAAGAGGAACCATACAAGCTCCTCCTCTCAGCTGCACGGTCCCTGTAACCAGATTGTGGTGTTTGTTCCCTGTGATTAGATGCAGAAGCAGAGCTCAATGGAGTTTCAGAGAATCTCCTCTTGCCACTCACAGCTGCTGAAGTTGAATAGACACCCAGTGCAGATACATCGGTTTTAAATGGAGTTGTAGCAGCGGGAATATCTACATTTCCCAATGTTGATGAGGCAGTAGCGGCAGTAGATGAGGCAGAATAAGAAGTTTCTGTCAATTTTACAACCCCTCTCCCAGAACTACCTCTGATTACACCCATCAAAGTCCCTCCAGTGGTATTTCCACCAATAGTCCTTGACTGTGGTGCTGAATCCGAAGTAGCAGTTTGAAAAGTCGAAGGAGCATTGAGATCCCTGTTGGGTGTAAGTTCTGCCTTGGGCCTGATCTTGTTGAGTTGTGAAGCTGCAAAAGTCTTATCTTCCGTTGATGGAGTTGACAATTGGGTAGTTTCATCTAGAGCTATCCGAGTTGCTTGTCCTCCTTCATGACTCCTCTGTTTCCACATTGTCAATACGTTGTTCATTTTCTTTTTGTTAGCCAAGATACTGCTCTTGGAGGCAAGTTTGATCTCTTTCATCTTCTCCTTCTCTTTCTTTTCAGCAGCTATTGCAGCAGCTGCAGCAGCTTGGACTGCATCTGGTAATGAGGAGGCCTTCACAGACGAAGTAATCGTTGCAGCAGGAGCCGATATAACTACCTTCTTATTAGTCGAAGTATCTGATCCCTTGGAAGGCTTAGACTGTTTACTTTCACTTTGGTCATTGCACGGTATATATTGCTGAGTTTCATGGTCAAATGAGTACCAAATGGCATTATTACCGTCATAATAGAGACCTGCATATTCCACATTGCACACACACTCGGATCAGAGTAGAAAAATTCAAAATGGGAATCCACAACCATTAGGGAGGAGGGAATCGGAATTTTCAACTCCATCCGTGAGAGGAGGCGGTGGTCACTGGTGAGGGGGGGTTGACCAGCACAAACTCCCCTGGGTTTACCCGGGGGAAGGCGGAAGAGGGAGTGATGGTAATTCTGGATTTGTTTTGTAATTATTATATTATATAATATGCATTGCTAATTTTTATGTAAGACTTAATGATAGTATATTACTATATTGTTAAGTTCAATATTATTATTTTTTATTAATCAAGGTAGGGGAAAGCTGTTCAGTTGGGGATGGCATAAGTATTGAGCTGCAAAGAAACTAAAATAGGTTCGGTGAAAAAATATTTTTCTGCTCCAAAACAAAATATGGAATGCAGACCAACAATGCTATTCTCTTAATTAAAATGACAGACAGAATGAGATTAAGGAGAAACCTGTATTTCCATCATAGTAGAAACCAGAGGACGCATCATAGTAATAACCAGATGCTTCATCCCACACAAAGCCAGATTGTGGGGCTGACCCATCTTTCTGAACTAAGTGGCTCCCATCGCCTATTCCCTGCCCGCTGCTATCAGCTTCTTTGCCTTCTGGATTATATTCTTTAGGAGCCCATCCAACAGCATCATACTGAGCAAAGCAAATTCAATGAGCATTGAATCAGTGAAACCGTAAGTTGATTTACATTGTAACTTGTAAGTAAATTGCATATTTCTACAAACAAAGACCAAGCATCGTAATTTCACAAAATTCTGTTCAAACTAAAATAACACTAGGTACCAGAGCAAAATCGAGAATACAAGTGAGAAAAGGCTATAAAGAAAACCTGTTGAGAAAATGCAGCAGCCTCAATAGCTGCTGCAGCTAGTCTGCTCGACTGTGACGACGACGATGCTCCTGACCCTAGACCAAGAACACTTTTTGCATATGCTACTCTTAGAATCTGCCCATTCTTCTCAAGTGCAGTGCCATTGGTAGCTTCAAGAGCTTTAGTTGCCTTCTCCACCTAGAGAAAATTAGGGAAGGGGGAATACATTTCATCTTAAACAATAAGTAATCTCCACTAAATGAAAAGAGGAAACAAAAATGTGACTTCATGCGAAGTTCACCCTAAACCATATAGCTCTATTTTGTATGTTAGTGAAATGTTCAAAAGTGCATATTCTACCTAAGAAAAAATATTATATATTATTTATGTTTAAAGCTTCCTTCCTTTTTATTATACATCCATTAACATCAAAATATAATCCTAACTAGCAAGAAATCACTTTCATTAAAATGTCAAAGTACTTACCTATTTCATCCACCAGCACCAAATTACAATCGGAGGCATAACACTTCGCACAATTCCAGTAATTAATTTCTAGTTTCTGTTCATGCATTCACACTGCACCGAGCTAATACACACTTCGTAACAAAGATTACCAATCCCTCTAAGGAACCATGGTGACAATGTTGAAGCTTCTTTTAAATACTAATACATTTTTCCAGTCAAAAGGGAGCTAAAACAGTTAAAAGGGATAAAAGTATCACGGAGTAACAAAATACACACCGAATGGAAATGCACAAAGGCAAACCCCCTTGACACGTGCGTAAATTTGTCTCTGACAAGACGAAGATCCTGCATAAATAATTACCCCTTAGCAAATATCAGATTGAAAATTTTGGCAACCTACATAGAAAACTAGCATTACCTTAATGGGTGCATGTTTCGAAAATTCATATCGAAGCATTTCTTCATCAGCATTTTCATCCAATCCACGAACAACCAGAACATGTGTTGGGCCTAAATAATAATCAAATTAGTCCAATACATTTCATAAAATGTACTGAATGAGAACAGAAAATCAACAAACCTGCCTCCAATCCCCTTCTCCCCAGAGATGCTTGACTTGATGATATCATATCTGCTGCTGGTGCATCATCTCCTCGTGGTTCATTACACTTTGTGGAGAAAACGTCACTAACTTAGAAATCGTGAAGCATAATCATATATTGTAGGTTACACAATATTGGTAGCAATGCAATTGTCCATTTCATACCGTTAGATAAGGACAAGACCCAAAATCAATTACACAACATTACATTACTATTCAAAGAAGTAGGATTCTATGTATCAAACCATATTTTAAAATGAAAATTAAATTATCCATCTTTCATTAGGAAGCATCAGAATCATGTGGGCTGTTGACTCAGCTTTGCAAGACAAAAAATGCCAATCTGATACATCATTTTTTTATGGAAGATCAGTCATGGTCAGTTCAGTTTACTCATCTAAAGCTGTAGTTATATGATATAACAGCTTACACACCTTTCTGCTATATGAAACAGATGAAACTCTAAATAATTTTGTTTGAAGGAACATAAAATATAATATAATTATATAAAAGGATTTACCGAGTATAAAACTAAAAATGCACGAGCTATTACAATTAAAGGTTGAATAACCAAAACAACCTGAAAGCAGGACGTCCGTCTAGCAAAATTAACGCAGCTGCATATAATGCACATCCAGTCAGAAGGTACCATCATACTCTTATGGCTGCCGTGGCCTGATTTTACAGAATTCTCTTGGGTAAAAGCTCCACCAGATCCTGTAGGCTTGCTACTGCAATAAAACATGGTTTGCAGAGATCATGACCCCGGGAATAACCGTACTAAAAAACACAAGTGAAATTGGTAACAATGAAAGCATACATTATTGGATCCCTATAATATGATGGGCCAATGGCAAATGACTAGAAATTCAAAGTAATGAGCACTTTAAAATCGAGGATATTCGTTAGGAAGTCGAATATATATATATATATATATTTTTTTTCAAATTTTAGTAGGTATGGATTTTAATAGTCCAGCACTAAAAGTTATTTACAAGTACACAATCAGCAATTGATCAAACAGGTCCACCTGTATTCAAAGAAAATTTTCCTTCCATCTACAACAAGACCATCTACTCCAATTTGATCCATCATCGCTTTTGCAGACCCCTGCAATTGCAAGTATCATTCTTGCAATGTCAGCTAGTGCCTTGAAAAGGCATCCGACTTAACTCTAATACATGAAAAGGGATCATACCACCGAAGGAAAATCAATAAAAGCAAATCCGCGCGACAAACCAGACATCCTCTCTTTAATCACTCGAACATGACGAAGGGGACCCCACTCAGCCTGATAGGTAAGTATGGCAACTTCATGAAAAAGAAGTGGCACACATATAAGGAAAAATTTCTCAATAAGTGGATTAAGTTGATCATTACAAGAATCTGATAAAGATCTTCCTCTGTTGTCTTCTGTGATAGACCTTTGACAACAACAGTGGCTGACGGGGCCTGAAAGGAATCAACTCATCATATAATACGTAAAAGCAAAAAACAAATAAAAACATCAAATCAAGAATCCAATTGTTTTAAAGGAAACATACAACAACATAGGCCTCACGAGGACGCTTCTCGTCACGGTCCCTTTGTCTATCACTTCTCTCCAGCCAACCATCATCATAACTATCTTCTCGATAACTGTGACTACGGCTTCGACCATGAGGTGACCTCGATCTCAAATGATTATCCCGTCCATAAGAGCTAGAACGAGAGGGCGAGCGCGACCGAGATCTAGAACGAGAATGGGATTGTCGATATCTTCCATGTGGACTATGATCTCTTTCCCTGGATGAAGTTCTCTTATCATGCTCATGGTCACGGTAATCACGAGTCCTTGATGGACCTTCTCTCCGACCGCTTCTATCATAATCAGAATCAAAACTGTGACGATCATACCCATGATCTTTTTCACGGCTACCCTCCCTGTGTTGGAGTGGATTACAATTCCCATGCCCATGATCATGATCATCATAACTGTAGTTATCGTGATTCCTCCCACCAACTCGAGTTGGCCGATCATACCCATGATCATGATGGTTGTCAACACTACGATAGCCATCTCTATGTTTATCATGTCCCTCAAAATTAGCAAACTCACGATCGCGATATGTATCAACATCATTGTAGTTATCAGCGTAAGGTTTATCATGACGCCTTGAACCCCTTTTATGTGGATATTCCTCTTCATGACTTCTCTTTCTTGAATTGGGCCAAAACCCCGATGAAGAAAGCGGAGGTGCATAATTCTCTCTCTCCAAGGCGTCACGCGGGTATGCATTTCTTTGATAGTTGTTCCCTCCAGAAAATTTGTCATTTAGAAATCTTGTGTCATCATTTGACCTACCAACACTGAAAATGTAAGAAATGGATGGAAGGAAATAGCACACTGTAATATATTTAAAATTGCAAGACAGTCATTATGTAAACAAATTAAGTAATAACCAAATGTGAACTATAATATTCACAATTTGCCCTCCCTATTGCATAACGCGCATAAGAATTGAAGAATTTCAATCCTTGACATCAGACCAATCTTTAAGTAAGAGGTAAAGAGTTAGTTACTAAAATCAACTTCAAAAGTTAAATAATAAGATCGAAAGGGTTAAAATTTATTTAAAAAAGACAGTAAAAATGTGATTAGATCGTAAACTATGCTCTAACAGAGGAAATTTGACCATGTTCAAAAATGCAATGCAATAAATCATCTCAAAGAACCAAAAATAACATACATCAAACTAAAATAGCAAATTTTTGGCAATTACATAGCCCAGAAATGTAATGCCTAAAGAAACAAGATAGCTATAGCATGAATATCGATGACAGAGCCTAAAACCTTTTGGAGGCATAAAACGAACTGAGGGAAAGATATTTTCACTAACGCATAGGGTAAACTGTGAAACATATGGCATGAATATACATGTCTGAGAATGTAAGCCTTTTCTGGGAAAAATATAAACAAAAGGAATAAGTTAAAGGTACAAGAGTCCAATGTCCATTAAGATTAATTTTTGGATTTTAATAGGCATTTTAACGATGTTGAAAACTTAAAATCGAGAGATAGATTAAACTTTCTGTCCCACTGTCGTCTTCAATCAAATTTAAACCGTTTCATGCAGAAATTCTTTAATACGTTACCTATAACAAATCATAATTTAAACCAAATCATGGAATTACTCTTATCACTATTAAAGATATCTAAAAGAACAGTTAGATAATCAATCAAATGTTTTGGCCCTTGCTATAGTTAAAGACGAGACAGTGGTCTTGTCATTTAACAGCTAAATGTTGCAAGCATATCTGAAGGACCAAACACAAGATGGTGACTCTTATACAGTTTTCTAGATAGAAACCAGAATACCACATCTTTTCAAGAGGGAAAAAATCTCTAAGCACAATAGAGGAAATACATGCAGATACACATTGCAACAAATACTTGGTGAAAACTCCGACATGCAATTCACCAGCACCAACATTTGACATGCTATGCTAGAGCCCTTATACAATTCAAAAAGAAACACCAGACCAGAATCTACTGCTTCAATTTCATTCTTCCAAAATTTTCAGGAAGTGGATTTTCTGTTGAAACTTCATGCTATCTTAACCTAACAAATGAATGTATCATGCAGGTTTATCGATATATAATGCATGCTATCCTAACCGTCCAATAAAGTATTATTATTTTTATGAAAAGCCATAAGCATCGAAAAACTAACCCGAAGTTGGGGTCATGGGCAGCACCATACCCCTCCAGAGCCTGTGGATTCAAGAGAACGATCTATATCAGCTACATATTAGCAACATGAAATGAGGATACGCAAATTCCTGTCCATATCCACAATGTCCCACAGCTTTCTCTCAAATTTCTTTAGGCCCAAAAATATGGATATCCACATGAGC
Source organism: Chamaenerion angustifolium (assembly GCA_946814005.1). NCBI lineage: Eukaryota > Viridiplantae > Streptophyta > Magnoliopsida > Myrtales > Onagraceae > Chamaenerion > Chamaenerion angustifolium. The sequence goes on from OX328272.1 coordinate 32,925,840, forward strand.
CCTAATATATTCTGGATTATTCATCCCATATAGGTGATATTTAAGGAGTAAACCACAATTACGCTGTTATTATCCCATCCTTGCTGAACACCGTAGCGTCCTGGATCCATTATTGCGAGCAGAACCCTCCAGTCAGGCTTATCCCCTACAAAGTTCTTGATGATCTTTCAGAAGTTTCAGGTGCAGACTATTGCAAAATATTTCCTGTAATATATGCACAAACATACACAGTTATGTCTTGACGAACCAAGTAGCAACAAATCCAATGAGTTGGCCTCTGCCTCTTCTTTTACAACTGGAATCCTCAAAAATATCGAATCCTTTCCAAGCCAGTCCTAAACACCATCTCCAAATACTCTTACACACTATAAATAGGATCGGACATAGCACCTCATGTGATTAATTATTTACATAAACCAGGATTCACGATCACGGTGCCTCAAACATTACAGATTTTCTTCGCTCTTCGAAAAATACAAAGATCCAATAAAATATTAAAAAAATGATAAACAGGGGAGAGCTGGAGAGTGAAAGAGAGAGAGTACTCTGAATTCTGGCGGAGCAACTTGGAAATTGAACGACAAACACAGTAATGCAATGCTTATCGAGCTCGCACAGATGCGTCGACAACAATCAGGTAGAAAGTGAAACCCTCGGTTGAAGAAGAAGATGGGGCATCGGAACGAAAGAACCCAAATAATTTGTATTAATTAACTGTTGGGCTAAGCCGTGTCAACTGACAAACGAGTCCCATTACCAATAGGCCTAATTTGTACAAAATATACATATAATATTTTAAAAAACGACTTAATTAAGAGATAAATACACGTATCGAAATTGATATTTTGGGATACTTAAAATTAATTCTTAATATTTTTAAATTAATTTTATATTAATTTTTTAAGTGACTGTAAATATTCAAAAACTTTGTACTAAAGAAATCACATAAATCGATATCGCTAAATAATTTATAAGGTAAACCAACATAACAGTTAGTTTTTTTTTGGCTAAACGGTCACTTACGTGTGTTAGAAGTGTAGCTTTTTAATTAAATTTGTCATATTCAGTTAGTTAAGTTTGACAAATCTGATTAAATGTTTAGTAAAATGGCTATTTAACATTTTCATTTTATCTTTTTTTTCGTGTTCACGTTCGAAATATGATTTCGAATTTAAATTTGTGCAAATATGAGTTCAAATTGAATTCAGAAATGCGAATATGAGTTCGAATGGAACTTTGATTTGCGTTTCTAGGATCAAACACAGATACTAACGTAATAATTGTCGAGATAATTTATTCAAATTTATAATACTAGAAAAACCCTCGAAAATTTCATTTTCGTAACAAAATGAAAGAGTGATAAGAAAAACTTCCAATGTGGTTGGTTCATCGTTCAGTTTAGTATTATTAGAACCGGACTGACCCTAGAACCGGCAAGGAGACCGGTTCCCGGTTCGTCTAGTCCAACCTCGTCGGATCCAGTTCGACGTTCAGTTCACTGTTCACAAGCAAAAAAAAACTGAAAATACAATTATAAACTACATATTCTCAAACACACATAATTATCTCAAACTACGTACATAGTGTCAAACACACAAAATAAATAGTCTCAAACATACACATTGCTCTCAAACAAAATATAGCACAACATAATTATCTCAAACTTTGAACATACATAGCACAATAGTCTTAAAATCAAACACAATAGGTCTAAAATTTAAACATAACTTCTAAACCGAAGAAGTTGCTCGATCGAACCGAAAAAGTCGGTTTAAACCGAAGAAAACCACCCAAAAAAATTAAACCACACCCAAAAAAGCTAGAATCGGAAACCGGCCAATTCAACCAAGTTCAAACACTGTTCATATATATTTCAATCTTTTAACTGAACTAAACCGGATAGGAGTCCGATTTTCGGTCGGACCACTGGTCCGATCCGGTTATGATAACACTGGTTCATTTATGACTCACCACCGTTTGAACGTTCCGACATAGTATAAGTATTTTAATAATAGTCATGAATTTTTCATAAAATGTTTATTTTACGTGAGAATATAAATAAGATTAATAAAGCTAACCTTGTACGCCACCATGTGGTGTAATAAGATAAAATTGATTTTCGTTCCGTTTATTATATAGATGTTATATATTTTAAATTAAATAATTATTTTGATTGAATTTTAGCATTAGGGTAGGTGACTGGGCTGAGCTAAGCTAAGCTGGGCGTGGGCTACCTCTTCTATTCAACAAACGGTCCAACCGCTTAAATCAGTTTTGAGTTAGCCGACCGTAACCTATCTCAACAAATTCAATGCTCGGCCGGTTTGATCAAGCTGGTTTAATCTATCCATTTTAATAGGGTAAAATATAATTTTGTTTTGGGCATATTTGGAGAATTTTATTTTGAATTTTTTTATAATTAACGGTCGGTCATATTTTTTATTTTGTTTATTCCGTCATACTTTTTATTCAAATTTAACATAATATATTTTAAAAAAATATATAAAAATAGCATAATACTTTTTAGAATGTACTGATAAAAACCGAACAGACGAATCGATATGAGACGATCGAAATATAGAAAATCATAAAATCATAAGAGAAGCACTTGGGGATCATCGAAGTTGGTTTCTTCATCTGGCAACTTCTCCCCCTTAAATAAAAACCCTAGAAAACTATATAGTTCGGACACAATGAAATGAAGATACCAAACGAACACAAACAGCAATAACTACTGGATCGACTATTGGACTTCCTATTAGACCGAAAATGAACAAAACTGAACTTAGACAAAATAGCAACAAGTTGGGCGGGAACCAATTAAACACAAGCTCATCAGAAACAAATGAATCAGCATGCATCATGCATATTTCAACACTCCCCCTCTGGCTGATAATATCACAAATCAAATCTTCAAGTTATCTCCATCTGTCTCCCAAACAGATTCCACATACCAAGTTTTTCACATGGATAGTAATGTTGTTGATTCCTCAATGCCTTGGTGAGAAGATCGACCAACTAATTACCTGTCTTAATATGCCTTAACTGCACAATATTATCCAACAATTTCTCTCTAATATAATGACAATCAATTTCAATATGTTTTGTTCTTTCATGAAAACCCGGGTTATTAGCTATTTGAATGGCTGCCTTATTATCACAATGCAAAATAACTAGTTCTGTTTGTTTAAAACCCAATTCTTCCAATAAATTTCTAAGCCAAACAATTTCAGATAAAGTCGAACTCATACTTCTATACTTTGATTCAACTGAAGATCTAGAAACAGTGTTCTGCTTTTTCACCTTCCATGAAATTAGAGACTTACCAAGCATTATGCAGAAACCAGTAACATATCTTCTTGTCTCAATACAACCAGCCCAATCGGAATCACAATATCCGATCAGGTTGGGCTCATAATTATTAGATAAAAGAATTCCCTTACTTGGTTCCTGCTTCACATACCTGATTATTCGTAGAGTTGCAATCAAATGGGATTCCTTTGGGTCCTGCATGTACTAACGTAAATTCTGCACAACAAATGTTATGTATGGACGAGTAATACTCAAATACAATAGTTTCACTATCAGTCTCATATATAGGCTAACATCATCTAGGGGTTTGTCATCCTTATTAACACCCAAATGCTCATCATATTTTCTACTAGTTAACTTCAAATTTAGCTCCATAGGGGTTCTAGCTATTTTTGCACCTGATAGCCCTACATCATAAATCAATTCAAGAGCATATTTTCTTTGCGACAGAACCAATCCTTTTTCCGACCTGGCTATCTCAATACCCAAGAAATATCTCAAATCACCTAGATCTTTCATTTTAAAATTCAATTCCAACACATGTTTCAGATCATTAACCAGTCTAGAACTATTTCCAGATATAAGCAAGTCATCAACATATATCAGAAGCACAATAAGTTCAACACCATCATGCTTAATAAACAATGAATAGTCAAGTTTCGATTGGGTATATCCTGCATTAATAAGGGACTCACACAATTTTAAATTTCATTGTCTACTGGACTGTTTTAACCCATAAAGTGATTTCTTTAACATGCAAACCAATTCAGATTTTTCACTATTGAAACCGTCAGGAACATGCATACAAACTTGTTCATCTAAATTACCCTGCAAAAAGGCATTATGCACATCCATTTGGTAAAAGACCAATTATAAATCGCAGCTAAACTGAAAATGGTTCGCACAGTATTCATCTTAACCACAGGAGAGAATGTCTCCAAATAATTGATTCCAAATTTCTGATTATAGCCTTTAGCTACTAATCTAGCTTTATACCTAGCCAAACTCCCATCATATCTATACTTTAACTTGTAAACCCTTTTGCTACCAATAATAGATTTACCTTTTGGGATTGGAACCAAATCTCATGTATCATTCTCCTCAAGAGCTCTGATTTCATCATGCATAGATTCAATCAAGGACTCATTTTTTATAGCCTCACTGAAAGTCTCTGGTTCAACCATCTTCGATACCGATGTCAAATAACATTGATATTCATTCGATAAACCATCATAAGATAAGTATTTTTCAATTGAATGAGGACAAGAAACATTCAACACCTGATAGTCCTTCATCCATATAAGAGGTTTGATGGTCCTTCCAGACCTGCTTACAGAAGGTCTTCAAGACACTTCAGTGATCTGACCTATTCCATCAGAGTCAGCATCTGAACCATCATGTGAAACGGTTCCATCAGGATCCTGCTGATCTTCATCATTTGGGTTACCTGCATTAGAATCTGCAATATCCTCCTCAGTATCCCTAATTTTGGGATTGACATCGTCGGAGTTATCATCATAATGCTCAAAAAAATATGGGTTGCTGATCAAGTTTACCATTCTCAAAAGGAAACACACTCTCATTAAATCGAACATCTCTACTTACAAAAAAAAAATTATCAATCAAATCATAGAGCTTGTATCCTTTTTGAGTCTCAAAGTATCCCATAAAACACAGAAGGGATAGCCCTGGAAGCCAACTTGTCAGTCACCGACATATTTTTGGCATAACATAAACAGACAAAAACCCTAAGGTAGTTGAATGCAGGTTTTTTACGATGCAACATCTATAAGGGATATTTACCTTTCAGCAACTTAGATGGCATATGATTAATGAGATAACATGATGTAAGGACACAATCCCCCCCCCCCCCCCCCCCAAAAAAAAAAACATGTTTGGAATTGATCCTTGCAGCTTTAAAGCCCTGGCTACCTCCAAGAGGTGTCTATGCTTTCTTTCAGCCTTGCCATTTTGCTGAGGCATATATGGGCAGCTACTTTGATGAACAATGCCCTTTTCATGCAACATACTATCTAAATGCTCATTAAAGAACTCCCTACCATTATCAGTCCTGAAACACTTGATTCTTTTTTTAAACTGAGTTTCGACCATAGCAACAAATCTTCTCAAAACAAGAAACACATCATATTTGAATTGCATTAAGTGGATCCAAGTAACTCTAGAAAAATCATCCACCAAGATTAGAAAAAAAAACGCTTATTATCATGTGTTGGACTGTGATAAGGACCCCAAACATCGGCATGAACAAGATCAAATATAGCATCTGATTTGGAATTCGAAATAGGGAAAGGAGTTCTAACAATCTTCGCCTTAGGACAAATAGCACATTCATGTATATCTAATTCATCATGCTTTACAAAATGCAAACCATTAAGATGTTCTAAAGCCTTCAAAGAGGCATGCCCAAATCGCATATGCCATAACATTGCACTATTTATAACAAAACTAATCACAACAGAACTGGATGATAATCGAACGAAGTACAACCCGGGCCTTTCCTCTCCAGTCCCCAAGACCTTCCCATTTGAGAGGTCTTGCAAGATAGCAATGTCAAGATAGAAAATTGCAGAAAAGTTTAAATCATTTGCAAATTTAGACGCAGAAAGAAGATTGTATCTAAAGTCTGGTATGTACAACACATTCTGCAATTTTCTGTCTGAATCAATGATAATACTTCCAGTTTGCTTAACATTTGAACATCCACCATTAGGTAACTGAACATTGATGTCAAGAGCATCCTTAATCTCACATAACCAATCATTTTTGTTGGTCATGTGGTTGGTTGCTCATGTATCTAGGATCCAGTTATCCTTTCCAAAACAAGAGATCGAATTAAGAGATATACCAGCAATATTCACATGCGAGTCAGAAAGTGTGGTTGCACTTGCTCCTGATGCAATGCCTCCTGCACCTTTAAAGGTTTGTAAAAACATCTCAAATTGATCACGGGTAAAAGTGATCCATCGTTGAACTCCACCACTCAGATTAACATCATTAGTAGAGTTAGAAATAACAGAATCAGTGTCACCAGTCCTAATGGAGGTAACATTGGCCTTAGAATTCAACCCTTTCTGTTTCAGTTGTTCCTTGTACTTGAAGCAATTATCATTGGCATGACCTTTTTTCTTACAAAAATCACATCCTTTTGAAAAATAATGGTCCACAGTATGTCCCCGCTTTCTGCAAAATGTGCATACTAAATTTTGATTTCCTTTCGGCTTATCCAAATTCATAGACACATTTGCAGAATTTGGGTTAAAATATGCATTCATAGTACAAGAATCACCTCTTTAAGTCTCCTCTTGCACTAACAAATTATATGCTTAATTCACAGAAGTCAAGGGAGTCCAAAGCAACAAGTGACTTCTCACATTGACATAATTTTCATTTAAACCAGTCAAAAATTGAAAGATTTTTTGGTTTTCCTTATGCTCAATATGTTTTTTAAAATCATCTCCTTCTATGTAAGGAAGAGCACAAGAAGTATCATATTCAGCCCAAAGAACTTTCAATTTAGAGAAAAAAGTTGATATTGAATCCAAACCTTGACGACACATAACAATCTCCAAATGCAACTGATATGTTATAGGTCCACTTGCCCTATGAAACCTTTCTTTAAGTTCTTTCCAGACAAGGAATGCATTTTCAGTATACATCATCCCGCTGACAAGATCCTTAGAGATAGAGTTAGTAAGTCATCCCTAAAACAACTACATTACATCCATCCTACAAATGGTGTAAAACTGGATCATAATTTTCACGCATGCAAGTTCCATTGATAAACCCTAGTTTATTTCTTCCTAACATCATAAATAGAATAGCTCTACTCCACATGGCATAATTTTCAGGACTAGTTAGAACTACTGATATCATATTAATCTCAGGGTTGTCACTTGTATGCAAAAAGAGAGGATGATGAAAATCAACTGAAGCCAAAACATCATGTTCAACCTCATCAGTGACATTCTTTCTTGCCTCCTTAATAAGTTTATCCTCAGCCATAACAATAAAAGGATCCAACGAAGGGACAAGTACAATATCTCACACAGAAAAACCACTAGCAACCAGTAACCAACAATAGTATTCCATTATGCAAAAAAACGCAGCAACGGTATAGGCGAAACATATCTTAGAACAGAACAACATTACCAGATTATCACGTTTCAAAGAAACACGATTTAACCAACAAGAACTGAACTAATGATCAATAATGGAGAAAAAAACTAATCACAACAAAGCCTGAAGATCTTGAGACAATAGATATACACAAAGAGAAAAAAAAAACATCCAAACGCATAAAGATCCACAGAAAAGAACCAAAAGTTGCCAGATGAAGTAATAAGGAACAACAGTTAGGTTTGAAGAAAGAACAAACCAACATAACCTGTGACGAATCGGTTCGTCGTGATGTGTTCAACCATGAATCCAAGAAGAACTTGGATATAGGCACCTGAATCGAAAGGAACAGTTGTTCTACACGCCTTTTGGCTCTGATACCATTATAAAAACTGAACAGACGAATCGATATGAGACAATCGAAATACAGAAAACCCTAAAATCAGAAGAGAAGCACTTGGGGATCATCGAAGTTGGTTCCTTCATCTGGCAACTTCTCCCCCTTAAATAAAAACCCTAGAAAACTAAATGGTTCAGATACAATGAAATGAAGAAACCGAACTGACAGAAACAGCAATAACTACTGGACCGACTATTGGACTTCCTATTGGACCGAAAATGAACAAAACTTAACTTAAATAAAATAGGAACAAGTTGGGTCGGAACCAATTAAACACAAGCCCATCAGAAACAAATGAATAAGCATGCATCATGCATATTTCAACATGTACGATTGTCACTTAAACTGTTTAAAACTTTCTATTCCAATGGAGTATCGATTCAATCGAGAATTGAAACTATATTGAGTCTTAATCAACAGTATTTGGGTCTTGAACCAAACCAGACGACCCATTAGCTTACTTTCAATTGATATAATAAAAGTGCATAAAATGTTTCGTTAAATATTTTCAAAAATAACTGAACACTTTTTCATTAAAACTTGCAAACTTACATTACTAACAAGTCATTCGTCGATTCGAGTCACATCATGGTCTAATGGCATGGGTCGGAATACAAACCAAGTCACCGACAATTAAAGGGGTTAAGGTAGGGTTGTCGATGGTTAGGGAATGGTCAGGGTATGCCAAATACCATAACCATACCATATTTTTAAATCACATACCATAACCATAACCATTATGGGTATAATTTTCAATACCATAACCATTAAAATAACCGTAGTTATTAACCATGATTTTACCCGTATACTCATATTCATTCCACACATGTAATATAATAAAATATCGAAAATTTTATTTTAAAAAAATACATCAATCTATATTACTATCGTTGGACTTTGGCGCCTTCAATCTTCAACAATTTCAAAATTTCAATTATATAATTTATATTTAGTATATTATATAAATAGTTTATTAATAATAAATAAATATTATATTTATAGAATAACCATGGGTATAACCATGGGTATAACTCAAATACCATAACCATAACCATTATGAGTAGAAAATTCATCACCATAACTGCACCGCAGCATAATGGTACGGTTAACCATATTAAACAGTAACGGTTATAACCATGGTTATGGGTTTTTCACCGCACCATTGTCGACCCTACGGTTAAGGTCTTTTCCCATACTAGACTACCCATGAGCGTACTTTCAAATGATTTTTAAAAATGCATAGAATTTTCCGTTAAATAACTTATTTGAATATTTTTCTAAACGTTACAATTAAACCCTGCAAACTTATACTAATGTTACTAATAATTTCTGACTCTATTCGAGCCCCACCTAAGTCCACAAACCTGGGACGAAATCCAGACCAAATCAATTAAGGTCGAGGAACCGACTTGGGTTCAGACCCACGCCAGGGCACCCCCAATTGCTTAATCAGTCTAGACCTAACCTGGTCTAGACGATTGGATTCAATATATTGTTTTAAAAGAAACTATATTAACAATATTACTATATATTTTTATTCATACCTTAAATTTCGTGTTGTATAGATAATCATAATTATGTACATGGAAATAATATGCGATTATTACTTTTATAAAATTGATATGCAATATACACAATTATCCTTAATTTTATCTTAAATTAAATTTATAATAAAAAAACTTTGAATATATACATTTACTAGCTTTTCATAAAATATAAAATTATGAATTTTATATAAAAATTAGTAAATAAAATAAACTTAGGAAAACATAAATATACTTGGAAATTAAAAAGAGAAAAATGAAATTTTGTCTTATTAAGAAAATAAAAAAAAAATTGAAAGATTTTAAACTAAGTTACATCACATTTCACGTATGCGTGAAAATTGTATATTTAACATAAATTAGTTAAAGTTATGAATTTAATATTATAAATAAAAATATATTAAAAACTTACTTATCATAATTTTATATAATTTAACTAAATTAATATATATTTAATAGATGATAAGGACTTTCCATACCCAAACATGTAATATAGCTCTCTGATTGATGCTATCAGTGAGGTGTTTAAAAGAGGGCATGTCCCTACAAGTTGGAATGAGACGTTTATCTACTTAATTCCAAAGTGTAGTCAACCTAATTCGGTCTCCCACTTCAGACCTATAAGCCTTTGTAATTCTATTTACAAGGTTATATCAAAAATTCTGGTGAACAGAATCAGACCAGTTCTGAACAATATCATCTCTCCATTTCAGACTAGTTTTATCCCAGGTAGAAGGGGTCCGGATAATGTCATTCTGCTTAGAGAAGTGCTGCATTTTTCAAAGCATAAACATGGCAAAACAGGGTGTATGATCATCAAAATTGACCTTGAAAAAGCGTATGATAGAGTTGAGTGGGATTTCATCAGAAGAACACTCCTTTTTATTAAATTCCCTAATAAAGTCATTAAGTTGATTATGAGTTGTATCTCCACGTCTTCAATTGAAATTTTGTTAAATGGGGGGAAACTAGAAAAATTCTATTCGTCCAGAGGCATTAGACAAGGGGATCCTCTATCTCCGTACATCTTTATTCTATGCATGGAATATCTGACGTTTCTTATCGATGAAAAAGTTATGCAAAGACAATGGAAATGAATAAAAGTGTGAAGAGATAGTTTGACCTTATCCCATCTTTTCTTTGTTGATGACCTCATTCTAATGGGAGAGGCGACACCTGAAAATTGTAACTGTATCAACTCGGTCTTAAAAGAGTTTTGCGACACTTCAGGACAAAAGGTAAATCAGGGGAAGTCAATCATGGTTTTCTCAAAAAATGTTCCAGCTACCAAAAGAACACAGATCTCAACGAGTTTACAGTTTAGAACAGTTGAAAACTTTGGATCTTACCTTGGCTTTCCTTTGGGATTGTCAAACTCGAAAGTTAGCTCTTTTAACTTTGTTCTAGATAAAGTTAGAAATAAACTTTCGAGTTGGAGGGCAAAGCTGTTATCAATGGTTGGTCAAATCGGTCTTGTCCACAATCCCCTCCTACTATATGCAATGTACTATGTTTCCTAATTCAGTTTGTAAAGAACTGGACATGATTAATAGAAATTTTGTTTGGGGATCCACTGACCAGAAAAGGAAAATCCATTTGATCAATTAGGAGGAAATAACAAAGCCGAAAAAACTAGAGGGACTTGGTCTGCAGTCGGCGTTGTATCAAAACAAAGCACTCTTGGGGAGTTTGGCTTGGAGATTGAAGAATGAAACGACTCCTTGGTCTGTAGTCATTAGAAACAGAACATTTAAGCAGAATGGAACTTCTCTCACTACTTCGAATAAAACGCCTTGTAATTGGAAAGCAATTAATGAAGGTATGAACACTCTTAAATTAAGTTCAGGGTGGATGGTGGCAAATGGTAGGGACATTAAATTTTGGCACGATTATTGGGTGGGTAATCAACCCCCGCGAGCTGCAATCTATGGTCCACTGAACTATGAAGAAGACAGATTGATGGTAGGAAATGTCTTCCAAAATGAAGAGTGGAATCTAGATAGAACTTCTTTTGACTTCCCCAAAATATTTGTGGACATGTTTCGAGGTACTCCAGGGGACAAGACCAATGTATCCTCGGATACGCAAATATGGAATGTCACACAATCGGGGAATTACACTACAGCATCAGCATACTCTCTTTTAGCAGGTCATGACACAAACATCCAGGTGATTAATCAATGGGATTGGGTTTGGAAGACTCGGACTATCCCAAAAATTCAGTATTTTATCTGGTTGTGCCTTAAAGATAGACTAGCCACCGACAAATTTTTGAATCATAGAGGATGTAATTTGAGCCCTCTGTGCCAAATTTGTAACTCTGGGGTGGAGGACATAGATCACATATTGCGTGAGTACAAGCATGCTAAAGAGATGTGGAATTCAGTCACTGGGCCGCCAAATCTGGAGCAATCGTTCCACTACCCCTTGAATGAGTGGATCAAGTATGAGTGGCACGAAGTAGGAGTCAATAATCAAGGAGTTGAGTGGAAGTTCTTTTTCCCATATGCTCTATGGAACATTTGGAAAAATAGGAACTCTCTTATTTTTAATGATAAACCTGTTTTTTTTTCTGTTTATAATTTATCTTTATCTCGGGCAAAATTTCACCAAAATGTTTATCTCGAAACTGTCATTGCTAATGAGTTTATTTCCATTGATATTAGTTGGGTTCCTCCAAAAAATGATTGGTTTAAAATTAACACAAATGGAGATGTTAGGGGAAATCAAAGTTTTGCAGGGGCCGGTGGGGTCATCCAAGACTACATGGGTCAATGGGTTGCAGGATTCTCAAGGAATTTGGGTTGCTCAAACCGTCTCACTGCGGAATGTTGGGTCATCCGAGACGGGCTGATGTTGGCAAAGACACTCGGATTAAAATCTATTCATCTTGAAACAGACGCCCTCTCAGCCCATAAGGTAATCTCTTACGAAAATATGTCAAATCAAAAACTAATGTCGATCATTGCGGATTACAGGAAGCTATTGATGCAGTTCGAAAGAATGAAGTTCATACATATTTTTCGAGAAGCAAATGCGGTAGCAGATACCATGACGGGTATAACGCTAAAACAACGACATGTGTTTGAAATTCATAGCTCACCTCCGAAGGAAACTATTAACGCGCTCTGAAAAGACGCTGTTGACTTTTCTGTTTCGCGAATTGTTAGTTTTAGTTGTGTAATTTGAACTTGGGTGATTAGTTGTCACCTATAGCGGTTAGTTTAATCCATAATTATAAAAAAAAAAAACTGCCATAAAAAAGAAAGCAAAAGTCGACCAATATTCTTCGGCGTATCTCTCTATCCACCGTGTCATATTCCTTTGATTAACACAAGTATACGACAAATCACAAACCAACACACGATTTTGATCACTTTATATATATATATATATATACATACTAAATAATGCACTTCTCTTCTAACACGGCTAATACCAAATAGCGTGTACATGATCGCCTAAAAACTAGAATGACGATAAAGGAAACTTTTGCTGGACCTTGTTTTTTAAATTTTAATTTTGGGTGTCCAAAATTGTTAGTGAAAAAACAGTATGATCGTACCGTTATTTTTACTATTTCGATCGGATACTTATATTTTTTAATCGAGTTTTTCATACACAAATCTAATTAAAAGACCGTATAGAAAAAAATAACCGTGCATTCGTATCACAAATTTTTGAATTGTTTTTTTTGTTTAAACCGAAAATTCAAAAAAATACACATTCAAAATTATAATATGTATTCAAAATCGATTAAACAACAAAATAACTTGATTTAACCATGTTTATATTGGAATATCAAGCTGATCATTCATTCTTTAGTGGCCATTTGTCATTCTTTTGTTGTTTGGTCCTTCTTTGCAATTATTTTCTTTTGTTGTTGTTGTTATATTTCGGACAATAGTTTGCGGGTCTTTTTGTTATTTCCTGATAATGTCTGTTCCTTCTGTAAATAGCTGTAGGGTTTTATTTATTAGGATGAAGGATCGCCAAATGAAGGAACCGATCCTAATGATTCCCACGTCTGCCTCTTCTCGTCTGCTAGGGTTTGCTTCGTTTCGATTCATTCTTCATATGTTCTTGTGATTCTTCCATGAAATCACTCAGATTCCATCATGGTATCAGAGCCCTGAGGTAACTCGCCTCTTTTATTTCGGTTCTGTTGCTTTGAATTTGGTATTGTTACGTCGCTTGGAACCTCTGTTGTTTTTCGATCTTGGTACTGAAAGTTCTGTGTAGTGGCTCCTGAATCGAAAGGAGAAACGATTCAGGTTCAGATCCTTTGTTAGTGATATTCGTGGTTCCGATTGAATCGTTGTTTTCCGATTCTTCGGTTGTGAATCTTGGTCTTCCTTGCGACTCTTTGCTTCCGATAAAATCTTAAGACATAGCCTTGGCTTGCGGATTCTTGAAACGTGAACCGGCTTGTCTTGATCTTGTGAGGTATATCTTGTTCCTCAGTTTTTTTTGTTCCTTCGATTATTCTGTTTTTTGGTGGATATATCATGGCAGAGACAAAGCCTGCTGAGAAAGTAGACAAATATGACACAGATGAGGTAAATCATGAGGCCATGGCCAAGGTAGATTTCCACCATCCTTTGTATCTTCATCCTAGTGATAACCCTAATGTTAATATGATTCCGATCATATTAACTGGACCTGAAAATTATGTGAAATGGAGTAGATCTATTAGATTCATGTTATTAGGAAGAAATAAGTTGGGATTTGTGACTGGAACTTGTGTTCGTGAAAAATTTGACTCGGCATATCATCATCTTTGGGATAGATGCAATGCCGTAGTCCTTGGTTGGATTACTATTTCTATTGCCAAAGATCTTTCAGATGGGATGATGTACACTGATAGTGCATTTCTCGTCTGGAAAGAGTTAAAAGAACGTTTTGATAAGGTTAGTGGTCCGAGGGCCTATCAATTGCATATGGAAATTGTCATGACTAGACAGGGGCTTGATTCTATTTCAACGTTTTTTTCAAAATTAAAAGTTCTTTGGGCTGAATATGATGCAGCATGTGCTCTCCCTCATATTGAGGGAGAAGATTTTAAAAAACATATTGAGCACAAAGAACATCAAAGATTATTTCAGTTCCTCATGGGGTTGAATGAGAATTATGCAAATGTTAGAAGTCACTTGCTTCTTTGGAGTCCCTTACCTTCCGTAAACCAAGCTTATAACCTTTTGACTCAGGATGAGAGTCAAAGGGGTATAACTTCTGTTTTGAATGCTACTGTGAACGCAAATTTTGGGAACTCTGTTATTTCAAACAAGCCAAAGGGAAACCAAAATTTGGAATGTTCACACTGTCACAAAAAGGGACATACTATAGAGCGATGTTATTCTAGGGGATGCGACTTCTGTAAAAAGAAGGGGCATGCCAAAGATAACTGTTTTAAATATAAAGAGCAATTGAAGGCTAAAGGAAATATTTCCAAAGTCAATGTTGCCTCCTCCGGGACTGGCGACATTGACACTTCTTCTATGCAAACTATTCCTGATCCTTCTGTGAGTTGTGCTATGCAAGGTGGGATAACCTTTACCAAAGAACAATTCGATCAGTTCCTTGCCACAGTAGGGAATGCTGGCAGCACTGCTTCAGGTGCAGGTGCTACCGCTTCTATGGATCATCATGCAAATACTGCAGGTATTTTTCTGAACTCAACTTCCTTAATACATAGTGACTATTGGATTTTAGACACTGGGGCAACCAACCATATGACCAACAGAGATGATTGGTTAGATGGGAAAAAGGCTGTCCCGGGAACTAAAGTTCAATTACCTAATGGGGGTTATTCAGAAGTTTATGGAACTGGAAATGTTTTGATGGAATTGGACCAAAAATTGAATAATGTCCTGTATCTCCCTGATTTCAAGTACAATCTGTTATCTGTTGCAAAGCTTTCTAGAGACTTGAATTGTTGTGTTAGGTTTTATCCTAACCTTGCAATCCTGCAGGACCTCTCAAGTGGGAAGGTCTTGGGGACTGGTAAGGAAGAATCAGGATTGTATTTCATAAGATTGCCCTGTAAATCTGTTGGATCTGCTGTTCCTTGTCCCTCGGTCAATAATATCATGTTATGGCATATGCGATTTGGGCATGCATCATTAAAGGCATTAGAAAATGTTGATTCTTTGAATCTGTGTAGAAATAAGGGTTTGGAAATAGGTCATTGTTCTGTTTGCCCTAAAGCAAAGATTGTTAGAAACCCTTTTCCTGTGTCCTATTCTAGAGCAGATGATGCATTCGATCTCGTTCATGCAGATGTATGGGGTCCTTTTCATACCGCAACTTATGATAATAAACGTTTTTTTCTGACTCTTGTCGATGATTTTTCTAGAGTGACATGGGTCTATCTGATGCAGTTCAAATCTGATGTTATTGTGGTATTAAAAAGATTTGTTGTGATGATTGAAACTCAATTTGGCAAGAAAGTTAAGTGCTTTAGAACAGATAATGGTGGTGAATTCTTTAATGAGCATGTTAGTTCCTTATTCCATGATAAAGGGATTGTCCATCAAAGTAGTTGTGCCTATACCCCGCAGCAAAATGGTAGGGTAGAAAGAAAGCACAGGCACTTGCTAGAAATAGCAAGAGCATTGAAATTGCAAGGTTTCGTTCCGAATATTTTCTGGGGAAATTGTATTCTTACTGCATGTTATCTGATTAATCTGATGCCCTCCAAATTGCTGAATGGTAAGAGTCCCTTAGAAATGTTGAGTAAAAGAAAACCCAAAGTTAACCACTTAAGGGTTTTCGGATGCTTGTGCTATGCAAAAAATCTGGTAGTGACTGATAAGTTTGCCTCCAGAGCTATCCCATCAGTAATGATGGGATACTCTGAGACTCAAAAGGGTTATAGACTCTATGATATTGCTGAAAAAAGATTTTTTGTAAGTAGAGATGTTCAGTTTTATGAGAATGTCTTTCCCTTTGAGAATGGCGAACTTGATCAGATGCCCATATTTTTTGAGCACTATACTGAGGTTGACTCCTGTGATGTCAATAAACAGATTGACTTGACTGAGGAGGATGACACCTTCGATATTGTGGATGTTCCAAGTGATGAGTTGCATGAAAACTCTGATGGAACAGTACCAAATGATGAGTCTAATATAGACTCTGATGGATCCCTCGTTCAAAATGTTCCTGCTGTCGATTCTGCTAGACCAAACACGAGCAGGTCTGGTAGATCTATTAGACCTCCGATTTGGACAAGTGATTATGATATGTCTAATTCTTCACATGTCCATTCTATTGGGAAATATATTTCATATGATAATCTGTCTGACCGTTATCGAAGTTGCATTGCTTCTATCTCTGAGCTGGTTGAACCAGATAGGTTTTCAGATGCTGTCCAGAATACTTCTTGGGTTCATGCCATGCAAGAAGAAATAGAAGCACTGGAGGAAAATAAAACCTGGGATCTGGTTCCCCTTCCACGAGGTAAGTCTGTTATTGGATGCAAATGGGTTTATAAACTTAAATTTAAATCTGATGGTAGCTTAAGCCGATATAAGGCAAGGTTAGTTGCAAAAGGCTATAAGCAGAAACATGGTGTTGATTATTTTGAAACGTTCTCCCCTGTTGCAAAGATGAATACTGTTCGCACTGTCCTTGCTTTAGCATCTGTTTATGACGGGCCTTTGTATCAAATGGACGTGCATAATGCTTTCTTACAAGGGGATTTAGATGAAGAGGTTTACATGTCTGTCCCGGAAGGGTTTTATGATGAAAAGGATAAAACCTTGGTTTGCAAATTAAAGAAATCCTTGTATGGTTTGAAACAGGCAAGTAGACAGTGGAATGTGAAATTGACTGATGCATTAATAAAAGCTGGGTACAGCCAATCTAGATTAGACTATTCTCTTTTTACGAAGCATGATGGGAATCAGTTGGTTGTTCTGTTAGTTTATGTTGACGATTTACTGATTTCTGGCAATAGTAGCAAGCTTGTTGATGAATTGAAATGCGTGCTGAAATCTAGTTTCAAAATGAAAGACTTGGGTGAATTGAGATATTTTCTTGGTATTGAAATTGCTAGATCAAAATTGGGCCTTATTCTCAGTCAAAGAAAGTATGCTCTGGAATTGATTTCTTCTGTTGGTTTATCTGGTAGTAAGGTTGCTAAGACTCCTATGGAAATGAATCTGAAGTTAACTAGCAGAAAATATGATGAGCATTTAAACGTTAATAGAGATGATAAAGCCCTATATGATGTCAGCCTTTATAGGAGACTGATAGGGAAGTTGCTTTACTTGACTATAACCAGACCAGATATATCTTTTGCTGTGCAACACTTGAGCCAATTTATGCAGGATCCCAAGGAGTCTCACTATGAAGCTGCAATGAGAATTGTGAGATATGTTAAGAAAGAACCTGGTAAAGGTATTTTATTGTCTAGTGGATCTGATCCTAAGTTGGTTGGTTATTGTGATTCGGACTGGGCAGGGTGTATAGAAACTAGGAAGTCTGTTACTGGCTTTGGTATTATGCTGGGTAAGTCATTAATTTCATGGAAAGTCAAGAAACAGACTACTGTTTCTAGGTCATCTGCTGAGTCTGAGTATAGAAGTATGGGATCAGCTCTCTCTGAAATAATATGGCTTAGGAATTTGTTGAAAGAACTAGATTGTGAACAATCTGAACCTGTTACCTTATTCTGTGATAATAAGGCAGCAATTCAGATTGCAAACAATCCCGTCTTTCATGAAAGGACTAAGCATATTGAGATTGACTGTCACTATATTAGAGAGAAACTTCTTGACAAAATTTTGCAGCTTCATCATATTAGAACAGGTGAACAATTGGCAGACATATTCACCAAGGCCTTGGGGACACATCAACATCATTTGTTGTGCAGTAAGTTAGGAATGAGAAACATATATGCAGGACAGGGGGAGCCTAAATCATGAAGATTCAAAGAAAATGTCCTTCCAGCTTGAGGGGGAGTATTGGAATATCAAGCTGATCATTCATTCTTTAGTGGCCATTTGTCATTCTTTTGTTGTTTGGTCCTTCTTTGCAATTATTTTCTTTTGTTGTTGTTGTTATATTTCGGACAATAGTTTGCGGGTCTTTTTGTTATTTCCTGATAATGTCTGTTCCTTCTGTAAATAGCTGTAGGGTTTTATTTATTAGGATGAAGGATCGCCAAATGAAGGAACCGATCCTAATGATTCCCACGTCTGCCTCTTCTCGTCTGCTAGGGTTTGCTTCGTTTCGATTCATTCTTCATATGTTCTTGTGATTCTTCCATGAAATCACTCAGATTCCATCAGTTTACACAATTGTTTACTAAACCAATTAAACAACTAAAATAAATATTGAATGACTAAATTAATATTAATTTGTATTCATGGATTAATATTAATCAATGTAATATATAAAATCTATACATATTAATGGTCGGACTGAATTGTATGGTTTTTTAGTTTCATAGACCGAACAATTCAAAAATTCAAATCAAACAAAAAAAAATTATTGTAAACCGAACCTTACATTTTTCGTCCGATTTTTTCCAAATTAGTTCGATATATTTATTTATTTTTCGAATTTTCAGACCACGCCGATTTTTCTTTCACCCCTTTTAATATTACATCGACAATTGCAATTCTATCCATTCCATTAGGTTGCACAAAAAATAATAATTTTACATTAGGTCGCATCAAACACCTTCTTTGCTTTGCTTTTATCTCATTTTCTAAGTATATGCAGTCCATAAGGTGTCGAACCTTACACGTTTCCTGTTCGCAAGTTTTTGTTTATTAAGAGCTAAAATTGAGAATATTGATAATTTACAAATTGATTTTTTTAACAAATTGTTTTCGGACATAAATAAGGATATAATTTATCAACTCTGTCTAATTTGCTATCAAATGGAAACATAGATATATACGCGTTCATCATGCGTATGTTATTAAATTGCAAATTTTCTCAAACTTTAATTAGCAAAATGTACATTTTCGCAAACCTCAGCTAGCAAAGTGCATATATTTAAAAAATTTGAGTAACAATTTATTAAAAAAATAAAGTAAAATAATAAATTAAATGTACGTTTTCATAACAATTTATAAGTAAATTAGATGGAGCTAAGATTTTTTTTCTTTTAATGTAAAGTCAAATATCACTTTGCCCTTAATGTTATTGGCCAAAATCGAGTTTCCTCCGTAATATTTAAAACCAAGAGTTTTGGTCAAGAACTATATCTTAAACCTTTCGATTGAGACTCAATTTTAACATTAAATTTTTTTAGAATGGTTAAATTGTGACATTTTTAAAACTGTTATTTTTGCAATTTTCAAAACATATTTTGTTAACTTTGGATGAAAAATTTGAAGAAATGGGAAAACTCGATAGATTATCTAACATTAAGGGCTGAAACTTTCGAAACTAAATATTAGGGAAAAATCAATTTTGATCTAAACATTAGGGGGTCAAAGTGGTATTTTACCCTATAATTTTATTAAACAAATCATAATTAATAATATTATAAATATATTTTTAAGGAATCATTTTAAATGGTTATATGCTAAAAGTAAGCAACAATTGCTATCTCCATCGTCATTTTAATGGTATTCATTTTATTTTTTTTTGGCAAAAATCAAACTCAATAATTGTTTCCGAACTCAAACCTAATTTTCAATTTGTTCATTGTAGTCCTCCAACTTTTGATTATAAATTAAGTATTTAATTTTTACATTTAAATAACAAATTGATACTTAACCTTTTATTCTGATTTCATATGCTCACGGAAAGTAAGGAATATTATCCCCTTCCTTCTTCCCTCCTATCCCACTCCACTTGGCTTCCTAAATTCAAGTAAAATGGGAATATTTTTGTCTCTTTTTTCTGTTATGCAGTCTCATCTTTTTTATTGAAGGAGAAAAGGTTTGTCCTCACTGTTTCGTGAGGCTGAGGCTCAGATAGGATGCTTCATTCTTTACATAAATTAAGAAAATTTTAGGTGAAAATTTATATTTAGGGTAGGGAAGTGAGGTTGAGGCTCAGATAGGATGCTTCATTCTTTACATCAATGTTTTTGATTTTTTTTGAGTAAGTATATAATTAAATTTCTCACATAATGCATTTACTTATTTCGGTTAAATTTGGGTGTAAACGATGTTAGGTTACAAAATCACTGTATTTTTAATCAAAAAAATTATCATACGTAGATAATTGATTTACGACATAAATGACGTTAACCGTGTTGAGTTTGGACTTACATGGTCCGAGTTATAATTTTTTAAGTACAATTTTCATATCTCAACTTACGGCATGCTGTACAGTCAATCCGTAAATCCAAATTTAATATTTTTTGCATCATTTGAATCACAATTAAAATATCTACTTACTATAATTTTTTTAAATGTTTTTTAATAGATACATAATTTTATTTTTAATTAAACATCGAGTCGTCATTATGGAATAATATTTTTTTAAAAAAAATAGAGACATACCCCCAACATGCGCCTATGCAATATGCGCGTCCTGGGGTGTGCGTATACCTATTTTTCGAAATATTTTTTTTCTATACTTACTTTTCTAAAAAAAAAACTAAAATATATAGTTTTCAAAAAAAATCGGAAGGATGACAAAGATAAATAATTTTTTATTTATTAAAAGTGATCTATAAAAAAATATTTTTTTTTTCTTTGCATTCAAATAATAAAAAATTTGGTTCAGTTTTTACTTTTTATGACTAGTACATAGTCATAGTGTAAAGGAAGGTTTAAAAGAATTGTCAGTTTGCCCACTAAAATATGGGCAATTTTTGAGTTCTTCCCTAAACTTTGACTTGTTTGTGTGGTTTTACCCTCTTGAATAAATGTTACGATTGTTCAAATTTTGGACATGATTATTAGCATCTGTGATAACTAAGACTAGTGGCTGTCATTTCATACTTTTGTGCCTAACAAATTAGAATCATGTTCCTTTAAGATGAAAAAATTGTTAGGGGAAATTTTTAGAATATTGCCTTAGTAGTGATAATATTATCACTTAATTAAACGAAAAGTTTTTTTTTTTACTTATATATATAGTTATTAATTCATATGTTTTGTGATTTTTTTATTCAATTGAAAAATTATTTTACTAAAATACTATAAGTGGCAACGAATTGGTTTTGTTTAACATAAATAAATTACAAATATATGATAGCATATGTCATTATAAATATTTTCACATTAAAAAAAAAAACAAATTAGAGTATCATAGATTTATTATTATTATTATTAAAAAGTAGAAAATATTATAGTTAAAAATTAATATTTATATATATACATTTAATCTACATAAAAATAAATATGTTTAAGTATTGATACGTGAAGAAACCGACGACTTTAAGGCTTAAAATAAATTTGAGAATTTTTTAACTCAAATCTTTAATATTTTACCACGTAACCCAACCGAAAAACTTCAAACTTACTATAAATTTCTATATATATTATTAAATAATATCATAGTATTTTAATTCCTATAAATATATTTACTTGCTATTAGAATAGCTAATTTTGAATATTGAAATAAATAAAAATCTTATGTTTTCTATGTTAAATTACGAACCATTTAGAGACTAAATGTGAAGAATTTTATAATGACATGTGATATCATCTATATATATTATATTAATTTTTCTAAGTTATGTAGAATTGTAACTAAGTAAGTTTTTTAAGACATTTTTTCATTCCTAATGTCACTTTTATAACTTCTAATTGGTCCATGCCAAATATATAATTCTCACTCATATGTGGCATGTCTTGTAACATAGTTTAAAATCTTCCAAACTCTCTCATTCATTCTCCAAATAAGTTACAAAATTTCATTAATATCTTCTTATTTTCTACGTGCATTTATGTTTTTTCTTAAGTTTATTTTATTTACTAAATTTTATATTTTATGAAAAGTAAGAAGATGTATAAATTAAATTTTCTTATTACAACATAATTTAAGATGAAATTAAGGATTATTATGTATATTATATATCAATTTTATGAAAATAATAATCACATATTAGTTTTATATAGATATTTATAATTATGACATAAAATTTAGGGTATGAATAAATTATAATAATAATTATACTACAATTTCTTCATAATTTTCTTAGAACTATTTTTATAAAATATCATTATTATATTCGAACAACATATAATACAAAATTTAAAATAATTTATATAATTTATAATTACTATAACTAATATGCATATATATATTATAATAGTTAAAATATATTTAAAAATATATGAAAATAATATATGTCAATAAATGAATTTTAAAATTATTAATGAGCATCATATTCAAAATTGGTTATATTTGTTTTTATTATCTACTCATTTATTTTCAATGTTTTTTATAAAATATAAATGATTGTTATATTGTATAATATTATAAAAATAAAAATAAGTTTAACATTTTTTTATAAATATAATTAATTTTTATGTTGTGTAATTGAATTAATATTAATTAAATGTACTTTAATAAAGTGTAAATAATCATGTTATAAATATATATTTATATTTATTTAAAAAATATTATTAATTTATAAACTAAAATAATAATTATATTGGGTAAAGCGCGAATCAGTTTTCTAGTATATTTTTAATTTACTTATGTTATTACAATGGATTAATTAAGCATAAATGCATCTGTTATTTTATTATATTATTTTTCTAAAAAACATTGTCGCGCTAAGTATAGATTAATACCTATTACAGTGTAAACTTTTATTTTAGTAAAAACTTACGTAACGCACGATTCAATACCTAGTTATTTAGTAATGTTAATTTGTACAATGCAATTTGAACTCTAAATTATAAGTTTTATGATCAATTTTAAACCTCTAATTTAGTGTAACGTAAATAACAAAAATAAAAGCTAGCTAGTTATTAAGGTTTAGAATTCATGTGAACTGGTCCAATAGTATCACACTTACTTGGATGCAAGACGTCCCAAAATCAATTTTCGGCATGTCCCAAGATTAATTATTGTATAGCAAAAAAAAAGTCTCTAAAAACATATTTTAATCAGCATGTCAATTATAAATTTTCATTAGTAACTCAAATACTCTTATAAAATTAGTTTGTAATTGCATACCGTTCCTTCCTGATCGTATTAATATCTAACTTAATCAAACCATGTTAAAAATATTACACTGTGACATAATAAATACTACACATGTGTAATACACATTTGGGCACCATATATATAACAAGGCTACCTACTCCTGTTACCAATTGATTTTAGGATGGAACCCGAATTGTATATTGTGGTTGCTATTTGGGTGTGGCTCGGCCCCGATATTAAAATTTAACATGATATCAGAGTCCGGTTCCATTTGACGGTGTTGGGTTGTTTCCCGTTGTGGGTGCCCGAAGTGGGTTTGTTGTGTCTCGTTTACTCCACGTACCAGAGTTTGGGTCGAGTCTAGACGTGAGAGGGGATTTGTTGAGGCCCAACCCATTTGGATTAAAATGTGTCGATGTCGTGCCTTTAAAAATACGAGTCGTCACAATGCGAGAGAGTGTTAAAAATATTACATTGTGACATAATAAATACCACATCGGTGGTGTAATACACATTTGGGCACCATATATACAACAATGTTACCTCCTCCTGTCACCAATTGGTTTTAGGATGAAACCCGAGTTGTATATTGTGGTTGCTATTTCGGTGTGGCTCGACTCCGATATTAAAATTTAACAAACCAAATTATATTTTTTTCGATTAAATTAAGTTACACAAAAAAAAATATTATATCAAAAGGAATCCATGCTAAATCTCTAACGATTTAGTTTATATGTGATCCATTCATTATCTCTAACAAAGCTTTCTTGTCAAAATTTCAAATTTTAACCCTAAATAGAAGGAAGACCAGTGCTACAAATATTTGAACGATTTTTTTCATTGCATAATAACCCCTAAAATATTTAGTAATATATATTAGGTCCTATCATTTTATAAAATAATTATAGATAAATCCTGTTATCACGGATTGACCCGCAAACCGGCATCCTATACCTGACCCGTTTCATAACCTGCAGACCACCAAACCCCGAATTAAATTTGTGTGGTGCAGTATGACTCGTTGACACACCCGTCTTGTTATTAATAACATGACCAATCGTGTGTCGCCACGTATGTTGTACGACATCCAAAAGACAACTACCGGTTCAATGATACGTTAAGAATGTAAAGAAGGACAGAAACACAGACGATTCCAAACGCAAACGAAAAGCAACAATCCTTCCTATTACTATTATCATTCAACCCATCGTTTTCCATTCCCTATAAATATGTATCAAACATCCCTCATATGAACGCCAGCAAGCAACCCAGAAACTTGCATCTTCTCCTTCCATTCCCTGCTTTCTTCTTCCATATGGCTTCAAACTCGATCAAGAGAACCGAGTCGATAACCGATAGCATGCCGGACGCGCTCAGGCAAACTCGGTACCATATGAAGAGGTGCTTCTCCAAGTACACGGAGAAGGGAAGAAGGGTCCTGAAGTTGAACCAGTTGATGGAGGAAATTGAGAAGGTTATTGATGATAAGATGGAGAGGGAACAAGTCTTGGAGAGTGATCTTGGGTACATCTTATGTTACACTCAGGTAGGGGTTTTCTTGAAACTTCCACTACGAGAGAAGGGTCAGATAACGACTTTAAAAATTAATTCAGATAGAATATCAATGCTCAATTACTATGGGGGTGTGATTTTTATTTTTTTTACGGCTCGCTTGTTTGAGCCGTGAAATTTCTCTAACTTTTCACGACTCAATTTCAAGTAACGTGAACATTTTAATTATTTTTATAAGGTGTGTTTGATTGACCGTATTAAAGACGTTTATCGACTGATAATATGAGATTAGTACGTAATGCTTTTTATTGGTTGATAATTTGCTAGGTCTGTCTAATGTACTGTTATATTGTGACGAATTTTTTTATTTTTTTATCATTTTACTTTATTTTTTAGCTTCGTATTACTTCGTATCATCAAACCGCCCACTCCATAATCTTTCAGGAAGCAATTGTTATCCCTCCGTATGTCATTTTCGCGGTTCGAAGGAATCCAGGATATTGGGAGTTTGCCAAAGTGAGGGCGGAGGATTTATCCGTTGAGGGTGTCGGGGTCGTGGATTACTTGAAGTTCAAGGAAATGATTTACGACGAAGAATGGTTTGCTTCGTCCTCAAGAAACCTTTTCATTGCATTAGTTAAAGCAAATGTTTGATTTACCAAATACGAATATTTCTTCAGGGCGAAAGATGAGAATGCATTGGAACTCGACTTCGGGGCATTTGATTACTCGATCCCGCACTTGACTCTATCGTCGTCTATTGGCAATGGAGTTGATTTCATCACGAAATATCTATCGGCAAATCCGCGCGGAGACCGTGACGGACACGATCCGCTTGTGGATTTCCTTGTTGCCCTAAATTATCAAGGAGATGTAAGTGCAAGCAATAGAGTCTTAATTGATTTCCTCCTTGATATGTGATAATACGTACGGATATGTTTGGTGTTTTGCAGAGCCTGATGATAAACGAGACGCTCAATATAAAGTCGGATCTTCAAGACACACTAAACATAGCGGAAACGTCTTTATCGAAACTGCCTAACGACACGCCATACCATAAATTTGAGATGAGGTAAGTAAAAGCATAACATTATGTTTGTGTGTGTTATTTTTTGATCAAATCACGCCCCCTAATCTTTGATCGAATTTTCATTTTTTCCCCTAAAGTTTAAATCGTAAAATTTATGTCCCTTATATTTAGTTAAAATGCAAGTTTGCCCCCTCATCAATTTTTTCATCCAAATTTAATAGAATAAGTTTTTGAAAATTGCAAAAATAACAGAAAACTTTCAAAAATATCACACCCACACCTGAACCCCCTCGATTGGGGTTCAATCGAGTCCCTATTAACATTTGAAAAAGTTTGGGATCGTCAAATTGTGACATTTTGAAACTTTTCTGTTATTTTTGCAATTTTCAAAACTTAGTCTGTTAAATTTGGATAGAAAAGTTGACGAATGAGATAAACTTGCACTCTAACCAAACAGGAAAGACATAAATTTTAGGGTAAATGGTCAAAGTGCCCCCTAAAATTTAGCCGAAATTTAAGAATCTCCCTTAAAGTTTAAAATGCCCCTTAATGTTTGAAAATGATGAAAAATCCTCCATTGTCCGATGCTCTTTTAGGGGGAATTTTTCATCATTTTCTTAACATTAGGGGGGATTTTAAACTTTAAGGAGGATTCTTAAATTTCGGCCAAACTTTAGGGGGCATTTTGACCATTAACCCTAAATTTTATGATTTAAACTTTAGGGGGAAATTAAAAATCCGATCAAACATTAGAAGACAATATCGTATTTTACACTTTGATAAATAAAGATCGAACTTTGACAAACAGATTCAAAGAATGGGGATTGGAAAGGGGTTGGGGAGACACGGCCGAACGAGTTCGGGACACGATTCGAACTCTATCTGAAGTACTCCAAGCACCCGATCCAATTAATATGGAGAAGTTCTTCAGCAAGATCCCGTTAATATTCAACATCGTAATATTCTCTCCGCACGGTTATTTCGGCCAATCAGACGTTCTTGGCCTGCCCGATACCGGTGGCCAGGTACTACTAACTGAACCCTAAACCATTAAAAATTTAGAATGCAATGCAATCACCTTGTCATACTCATTATTGGGGTTCTATCCCAGGTTGTTTATATTTTGGATCAAGTGAGGGCTATGGAAGAAGAACTCCTCTCCCGAGCGAAACAACAAGGGATTAACGCGAAGCCTCAGATCCTCGTGGTTACCCGACTTATCCCCGATGCAAAAGGAACCAAATGTAACCAAGAAATCGAGCCGATATTTGGCACGAAGCATTCTAACATCCTTCGAGTGCCTTTCAGGACGGAAAATGGCATCCTTCGTCAATGGGTGTCTCGTTTCGACATATATCCCTACCTTGAGAAATTCACTCAGGCAAGAACATGATACTACTACATATAATTAAACTCTGAGCAGTACTATTCAAGTCCAACATTAAAAAATATGCTTATGTTTATGTTTATGTTACTAGGATGCAACCATCAAGATCCTCGACCATATGGAAGGGAAACCCGATCTCATAATCGGCAACTACACTGACGGGAACCTCGTGGCGTCGCTCATGGCTAGTAAACTCGGGGTCACCCAGGTTCATTTTTATGTTGTCTCCTTATGTTTGTTTACTTGTTGTGCAAGTAGTAGAATTTGATGTGTTAATCTACAAAGTGGTTCAAAACTCATCAGGGGACTATAGCACATGCTTTGGAGAAGACCAAGTACGAGGATTCCGACATCAAGTGGAAGGAGTTGGATCCGAAGTATCATTTCTCGTGTCAATTCATAGCTGATACGATCGCAATGAACGCCACAGATTTTATAATTACCAGCACATATCAGGAGATTGCCGGAAGGTACAATTGTTTCTCTCAATTTTTATTGATAATTTTTAATTTAGTCCTTTAAAAATCAAAATCTTACATTAATGTCTAAGCTTCGTCTCTATATGTGAGTTTTCTGACATGTATTGTTTGTCCATCGTATAGCAAAGACCGCCCCGGCCAATACGAGAAGCACACATCGTTTACGCTCCCGGGTTTGTGTCGTGTTGTTTCGGGCATCAATGTGTTTGATCCGAAATTCAATATTGCAGCCCCTGGTGCGGACCAATCCGTCTATTTCCCTTACCATGAGAGCGAAAGGAGATTTACGCAGTTTCAACCAACGATCCAAGAACTATTATATAGTAAGGAGGAGAATGAGGAGCACATGTAAGTTATATACTTTTTGACAAAGGAAAAACACAATTTTGGCATGAAACAACAAAATTGAAAAATATGGTAAAATACGATATTGTCCCTAATATTTTGCAAGATTTCAAGTTATTTTTCCCTAAAGTTTAAATCGTAAAAATAAATCTCTCATGTTTGGCCAAAATATAAGTTTGCTCTCTCTGCCAACTTTTCCATCCAAATTTAACCAAATAAGTTTTGAAAATTGTAAAAATAATATAAGAAAAACTTCCAATCGAGCCCCAATTGAAGAGGTTTGGGTCTGGGTCTTTACACAGACCTCTACCCATGAGGGGTTCGTATGGGTCAAAACTCAATTATGGTTCGTATGGTTCGTATGAGCCTCAATCAAATCGGTACTCAATTATAACATTTAAAAATGTTTGAAATAATTAAATTGTGACATTTTTTAAACTTTCTGTTATTTTTGCATTTTTTAAAACTTATTTTATTAAATTTGGATGGAGAATTTGATGGTTTACGCAAACTTACACTTTGGTCAAACATGATGGAATAAAATTTTACGATTTAAACTTTAGAGGAAAACTCGAAATTTGATCAAACATTATGGGACAATTTGATATTTTACTCTTGAAATCATTTTCTAGAAAAATTGAAGTAATTTTTTCCACAAAATAATAAATAATAATGTGCATCAACACGATCACATCAATGATTTGATGAACACGATAACCTGAACGATTTTGGTCATTTATCATCTTCTTATTCGTTTTTTTCTGTTTCGCAACGTATCATTATATTTGTTTAGATTAACCTTTCTTTCTTATTTCCTTTGAACAGAGGTTACTTGGCAGACAAGAAAAAACCAATCATCTTCTCAATGGCAAGGTTCGATGTCGTGAAGAACCTAACAGGCTTAGTCGAGTGGTACGGCAAGAACACAAAGTTGAGGAACATGGTCAACCTCGTGATTGTCGGTGGATTCTTCGACCCTACCAAATCCAAGGATCGGGAAGAGATGTCCGAGATTCGAAAAATGCACGAACTGATCAACAAGTATCAACTCAAGGGCCAGTTCAGGTGGATAGCAGCCCAAACCGACCGCAACCGCAACTCAGAGCTCTACCGCAGCATTGCCGACACCAAGGGCGCTTTTGTCCAGCCCGCACTGTATGAAGCGTTTGGGTTGACCGTAATCGAGGCCATGAACTGCGGTCTCCCCACATTCGCAACCAATCAAGGTGGTCCGGCCGAGATCATCGTGGACGGGGTCTCGGGGTTCCAAATCGATCCCAACGATGGAGATGAATCGAGCAACAAAATCGCGGAGTTCTTCGAGAAGTGTAAAAGGGACGGCAACTACTGGAACAAGTTCTCCGTTGATGGTCTCAAACGTATCAATGAATGGTATGACACGACATCATCGTATACGGTACTACTATGTGTTAATCTTAAGACACATGCCTCGGTATGGTATCAGTATACTCTTAAGTCATCTTAAGTCATCTTATCATTCCCCTTAAACGGATTTTTTATGAATATCGGTTTACCTATGGGCATAGTGCCCGACCTTTGCTTTTAATGGAAGTATCATTATTTTCGTCAGCAAAATTATCACGATTTGAACCTACATGCTCTGATAGCATGTTAAACCGATGTTTATCGGTTTATCTATGGGCGTAGTGCCCGACCTCAACCTTTAATGGGAGTATTATTATTTTCGGTGTCGACGGGATTTGAACCTGGTGTGCTCTGATAGTATGTTAAACTTAAGACGTACGTTTTAGTCAAGTATCTCATAAGTTCGAACTTGTGAGTGAAGACATTCAGTATACTCTTAAGTCATCTTATCACTGTGTGTATATATATACGGTCGTATTAATTGTTTTTTGATGGGTTCGCAGCTATACGTGGAAGATATACGCGAATAAGGTGTTGAACATGGGATGCGTCTACACATTCTGGAAGGAACTGCAGAAGGATCAGAAGTTAGCCAAGCAGAGATACATTCAAATGTTATATAGTCTACAGTTCAAAAACTCAGTATGTGCTCTTTCTCTAATTAAAAAAAAAGACCTCCAAAAATGGAAAACAATTCAATCTTGCCCTCCAGAATTTTGAGATTAGTCCCATTAAATTATTAAAATGTTAATTTGCCCCTTTCATTAACGTTTATTCTCGGCTTCGTCCTTGCGTATAGGTCAAGACCGTGCCGGTCCGAGTTGACGAAGAGCCTGAAACAACAACAGCGCCACCAAAATCGTCGGGGAGGTGAGGCAACACACTACATAGGAAATCCTATCATATGAATTTCTGAAAGAATGTTCGCGCATACTGCGCTAAATCTACATACCCTACTTATCTGTATATGGTGTTTGCAGTAGTCGAAAGGCACAACCTCGATCACGGAAGGTTTAAATGGGTCGATCTGGTACTGCCTAAACCAATAAGTTATTATAAGTGGGTGCTCATTGGGTGTGCCTCGAGCGTGGAATAAGTGTACTCGATTGGAATAAGTCGGATTGACTTACCATATAACTTGCTAGGTTGCTTGAAACTTATAATTGAAGCAACTTGGATAAAAACTGTGTTTGCATTTTTAATGCTTCAATAATTTGCCATTCTCTATGTTTAGATGGCGTGAAATGATTTATTTTCTTGTATGTAAGGCTAAACTGTAACCATGATGGTCAATAATAAAATCATTCGTGGACCCAAAACATTATTTTTTAAGGGTGGGTGAAGTTACGTACCAATAAGTTAATTATTCATTCATTTTTGTTGTTAAATATGTCAAAATGACAATATTACCCTCTTTTTCACCTTCAACATTTAATTCATTTCCAAAACACGGATTTGTGTTCAAATTCAATTCAAAGATGCGGATTGAGTTTGAATTCAACCAAATAATGCAGATTTGGGTCGAATTCGAACTCAAATATGCATTTTGGGTTCAAATTCAACCCAAATATGCATTTTGAGGTTCAAATTCAATAAAATTTTGCATTTGGGGATTGAATTCAAACCCAAAAAATGCAAATTTGAATTTGATCTCAAAATGTAGTTTTTGATAGAATTCGAATTCAAATTTACATTTTGGAGTTGAATTTAGTGTTGAATATGATATGAAAAAAAATATGAGGTTAAATTGTCATTGTGATATATTTAACAGCAAAAGTGAACGGATAGTTAACCGTTGATGCATTTAACAACTTTTTATAACTTAAGATTGCACATAATAGTACTTTCAAACATGTTGGTGCATTTAACAACAACAGTTAAACATTCATGTGCATTTATGTTACTTACTATAAAAATATACTTTTAGCTTATTTAGTGGATGGATAGTTTTTTTTTTTAAGAAAATGATAAAAGAAAAGTTCAGATTTAAAAATATGAGAAAAAACCCATTCAATTAATTTAACATAAGTTTTACTTATTTTAGTAATGCTGGACAACTCAAAAAATTCTTAATGAAATTAATCATATTGTTGGTCCAAACTTATTTTATGTTTAATTATGATCCAAATATTTATATCATCTACAATTTGGACATTTATATTTTTTGTAAAATACATAATTTTTCAATAACTTATAACGAAGGTTTTCTAATTTTCAAAAATTCAAATGTGCAAGGAAAAAATGCAGAAAAAAGTAATCTCTTGTGGTAAAAAAAAATATAAACATCCTAAAATAAATAGAACATAAAAAATTGTAAATTTAAAAAAAAATCCATAAATCTTATTCTAAAAATAAAAAGTTCGAAATTTAAACATTTTTACTTTTATAATCTAAATTTTGTTTTTTTTCGTGTCCACTAAACTCTTACCTTTCGGTCTGATTTGTCCGGTTCATTACGGACCGGTTCAATTTGTGTTGGCCGAACCAACTGACATTCCTGAGATATAACCAAAACCAACCTATAATAATAAACAATAGAATCTCTTCCTTCTGTGTTTCTTTATAGCAGAGGAAGAAGACGAAGAAGAGAGAACCAGAAATACAACGAGAAGAAGGCAATGAAGGACAGAGGAACAAGTTCTGGCGGAGTCAGCGATGTCTCTGACTCAACTATACAAGCCAAGAAGAGTTCCCGTAAACCTAAATGTAACGTGTTTCTTCGTTGCCGAATTCTGCCCTCTTTTGCCTCGCCTCGTTTTTTCCCTCGCATTTCCTCCTCTCTTTGGTTCATCTTCTTCAATATTGAATCTTTCCTATGTTTAATTATAGAACTTATATGAATTAGGCATTGAATGCATTCAGAAACTGTTAAGACGACGGATCAGAATTGTTCGTGTATATGGATCGATCATCTTCTCCATTGAATAGGGGTGGTATCATGATATATATATAAAGCGGATTTATTTAGAATTCTTTATGTAAGATTTTATGCATTCAGGTCTTGAATATAATTTCGGATCATCTTGTATTGGCTGATAATACCATTTATGAGCTCATGGATAATGGCGAACGGGAAGCTTCTCCATGGTATTCTGGTTGTGTGTGTGTTTATATTTAAATTTGGTCAAGAATTTGAATATGATCATCGACTTATAGAATGTAACAAGGCATATATGTACACATTCTTCATTATTTGAGACGATTACCCATTTTACTTTTGATTTTCAGCCTGTGTATTGCGTTTTCATCATTTTTTACATCATTTTCTTCAAGATTCTGTCTTACATGTTGTGATGGACAATAATTGACTCTGCTTGTCTCTGTACGACCTGGATTTGTTTTTTCTTGAAAGACGCTGAATCTTGTAGATTACATATAAAATGCAAGATTTCTCTATGTTCCTTCCTAAACAAAAGAGTAGAATGTTTTTTTTGCATCGAGAAAATCTGTTCACAAGTGTAGAGATTCTTTTATCGCCTTCTCTCAGAAGCTGGTAACTTCATTTTGTTTTGCACAGGCACCGATTATGCTCAACTGATACTAGTTTTCTGCTTCATCCCCTGCAGATTCTAGGTTCTCTCAACAAGAACTTCGTGCTTGCAAACCAATCCTAACTCCAGGATGGGTACATTTCACACTAGTTTGTTAAGTTTTCCTTTTCTTTTGAAATTGGGAAGGCATCATCATTTCATTTGGTCCCCATTCTGATCTATTTTGTTTGATGTTTGAATGTTTCAGGTCATAACATCATTTATCTTTATTGGTGTGATATTTATTCCTATAGGCCTTGCCTCCTTGTTTGCATCAGAACGTGTAAATTAATAATTTCCCCTCATCTCAGTTATTTTTCACTCATATGCCTTCTTCTTGATGTTCCACTAAATGTTGGCCAAAATGACTCCCAATGTATTCTAGGTTGTGGAAATAGTGGATCGTTACGACCATGACTGCATTCCTGTGAGCCACAGCAGCGACTCACTAGGATACATTCAAAACAGATCCACAAACAAGACATGCATCAAGAGTTTTGTTGTGAGTTCATTTTCTACCTCCCTTGTAAATACTTTGTTGATTTTCATCATCATCTGCTTTTCCATGCGTAGAATTTCCCAAACAAACTGTTTGTTTGCAGGTTCCGAAGAAAATGAAAGCCCCTATTTATGTATATTATCAACTCAGTAACTTTTACCAAAATCATCGGCGGTAAGTGTAATCTGTCTTGTAGAAGTAGAACTCTTTCCAGTTTACGATAATTTAGTTAATTTATATTTTCTTGGGGAAATATTTTCTGCTAAAGTTAGAATATTACATCAAGGAAGAAGATGTTTTTATGACAATTGATACATATTTATTGGTATAGATATGTCAAGAGCAGAAATGATAAACAGCTTAGGAGCAGTTCAGCAGCTGGTGATGTCGAAAAATGTGAACCCGAGGATTATACGAGTGGGAAACAACCTATTGTTCCTTGTGGGCTCATTGCATGGAGCTTGTTTAATGATACCTACAAGTTTATGGTCAACAATAAGGTACTGGAAGTGAGCAAGGAGAATATAGCATGGGACAGTGACAAAGGGCATAAATTCGGGGCAGATGTCTACCCTAAAAATTTCCAGAACGGGGCTCTGATTGGCGGTGGAAAGCTAGAGCCAAACAAACCAGTAAGTCATTGGTTTTTATCTCATCTGTTCTTTTCAGATTTTAGTTTCTTAGTGTGTTTTTTTCTTCCTGAACACATTAAGGTGTTTGATGTTTTTTGATGCAACAGCTGAGTGAACAAGAGGATCTTATTGTGTGGATGCGCACAGCAGCACTGCCAACATTCAGAAAGCTATATGGTAGAATAGAAGAGGATCTTGAACAAAATGAGAAGATTATGGTTATCATTCAAAACAATTACAACACTTACAGCTTTGGTGGGAAAAAGAGATTGGTCCTGTCCACAACAAGTTGGATGGGTGGGAAGAATGATTTCTTGGGGGTAGCATACCTTGCTGTTGGTGGCCTCTGCCTTTTCCTAGCCTTAAGCTTCATCCTCGTCTATGTGCTCAAGCCGAGGTGATTTGGATCAAATAAGGATTTCATTTGTGATTGTTTTTGGGGGACATTAATTTGAAAGAGATGTTATTTATGGTGGAGTTATATATATGTGTGTTTGTGCAGGCCGCTAGGGGATCCATCCTACTTATCATGGAACAGGAATGCAGCAGGTCATGCAAACTAGGTTTGGTCATCTGCTCTATAATGAAAACAATTCAAATTTTGGTTAGTAAACTTGAATGAACTTGGATTGGAATTAGCCTGACAGCCATATTACAGTATGCTCTGATCTTGCTTAGCAACTTTATTTTCATAATTCTTGTTTAGAAAATGTATATATCTGTCTGGAAAATGTTCATAAGCCTAGTTAGTATCACATGAATGATCCCAACCACCTGAGTAGACAAATATCAGAAGTCCATGAAGACACATATTCCCTGCATACAAAAAGCAAATGCAGAAAGCTCTTGCTGATCAGATTGGGACATATTCATTACATTTCCCTTAATTCTTTGTTAAATTCTTTTATCAGCTTCACATGTATGGTAGAAATATAGTTTTAGTGGAGGTAAAAATTACAGTAGTGACAAATGATTGAACTAAAGAAATTAGGGGACAAATTTAAAGGGTTAAATTGAAAATAATTATATTTTTAAGATCTAAATTCGCATAATGTCAAATTATCCCCTCACCCTAACATAAATCCAACCCTGGTTCAACCTATTCTACCCTTTTTTGAAAATAAAACTCTTATGTTAGTGTTAAATTAGAATTACCTTTTGGTTAACTATTTCTTTCGCTATTTTTGGTTGTCTAATATTAATTTTTGGTTATTTATATTTTTTTGGTGTTAAATAATTTTTTTCGTTTCACAATGTGACTTTGATTCTTGTGTTATTTAGTTACTTATTTTTTACAATATTATTTTTTTATTTAAATTACTAGTTTCTGTTATATATTAATATTAATATATAATGTACCAAAAATGTTATTATTCTTCATGCTTCTTCTTTGTCCTTTTTTCTGGTTCTTAAAATTGTATCAGTCTTTTTGATCTTTCTAATTTGTAGTTTAACTCATTTCTACGAATTTTTTCAAAAACTGTTTATTTTAGATTTTTTTTTTTGAAAAAGTAAATATTGAAAAAATAATTTTAGAAATATAAGTATAGGCGCGGGGCACTGGGCCTATACTTATACAATAGGCGCATTCCCAGGTCGCGCCTATTCAATACGAAGTCCAAGTATCACGGCTACGTCCTCTTGAGTGATCCTCTTCTACCATATAGCTTTCTGAATGTTGGCAGTGCTGCTGTGCGCATCCACACAATAAGATCCTCTTGTTCACTCAACTGTTGCATCAAAAATCATCAAACACCTTAATGTGTTCAGGAAGAAAAAAAAAACACTAAGAAACTAAAATGTGAAGAGAACAGATGAGATAGGTAAAGAAAAACCAATGACTTACTGGTTTGTTTCGGTCTAGCTTTCCACCGCCAATCAGAGCCTCGTTCTGGAAATTTTTAGGGTAGACATCTGCCCCGAATTTATGCCCTTTGTCACTGTCCCATGCTATGTTCTCCTTGCTCACTTCCAGTACCTTATTGTTGACCATAAACTTGTAGGTATCATTAAACAAGCTCCATGCAATGAGCCCACAAGGAACAATAGGTTGTTTCCCACTCGTATAATCCTCAGGTTCACATTTTTCGACATCACCAGCTGCTGAACTGCTCCGAAGCTGTTTATCATTTCTGCTCTTGACATATCTATACCAATAAATATGTATC
Organism: Chamaenerion angustifolium; assembly: GCA_946814005.1. Classification (NCBI taxonomy): domain Eukaryota; kingdom Viridiplantae; phylum Streptophyta; class Magnoliopsida; order Myrtales; family Onagraceae; genus Chamaenerion; species Chamaenerion angustifolium. Next base: position 32,962,280 of record OX328272.1, read on the forward strand.
AATTGTCATAAAAACATCTTCTTCCTTGATGTAATATTCTAACTTTAGTAGAAAATATTTCCCCAAGAAAATATAAATTAACTAAATTATCGTAAACTGGAAAGAGTTCTACTTCTACAAGACAGATTACACTTACCGCCGATGATTCTGGTAAAAGTTACTGAGTTGATAATATACATAAATAGGGGCTTTCATTTTCTTCGGAACCTGCAAACAAACAGTTTGTTTGAGAAATTCTACGCATAGAAAGCAGATGATGATGAAAATCAACAAAGTATTTACAAGGGAGGTAGAAAATGAACTCACAACAAAACTCTTGATGCATGTCTTGTTTGTGGATCTATTTTGAATGTATCCTAGTGAGTCGCTGCTGTGGCTCACAGGAATGCAGTCATGGTCGTAACGATCCACTATTTCCACAACCTAGAATACATTGGGAGTCATCTTGGCCAACATTTAGTGGAACATCAAGAAGAAGTCATATGAGTGAAAAATATCTGAGATGAGGGGAAATTATTAATTTACACGTTCTGATGCAAACAAGGAGGCAGGGCCTATAGGAATAAATATCACACCAATAAAGATAAATGATATTATGACCTGAAACATTCAAACATCAAACAAAATAGATAAGAATGGGTACCAAATGAAATGATGAAGCCTTCCCAATTTCAAAAGAAAAGGAAAACATTTCAAAAAACATTTCACACTAGTTTGTTAAGTTTTCCTTTTCTTTTGAAATTGGGAAGGCATCATCATTTCATTTGGTCCCCATTCTGATCTAATTTGTCTGATGTTTGAATGTTTCAAGTCATAACATCATTTATCTTTATTGGTGTGATATTTATTCCTATAGGCCTTGCCTCCTTGTTTGCATCAGAACGTATAAATTAATAATTTCCCCTCATCTCAGATATTTTTCACTCATATGACTTCTTCTTGATGTTCCATTAAATGTTGGCCAAGATGACTCCCAATGTATTCTAGGTTGTGGAAATAGTGGATCGTTACGACCATGACTGCATTCCTGTGAGCCACAGCAGCGACTCACTAGGATACATTCAAAACAGATCCACAAACAAGACATGCATCAAGAGTTTTGTTGTGAGTTCATTTTCTACCTCCCTTGTAAATACTTTGTTGATTTTCATCATCATCTGCTTTCTATGCGTAGAATTTCTCAAACAAACTGTTTGTTTGCAGGTTCCGAAGAAAATGAAAGCCCCTATTTATGTATATTATCAACTCAGTAACTTTTACCAGAATCATCGACGGTAAGTGTAATCTGTCTTGTAGAAGTAGAACTCTTTCCAGTTTACGATAATTTAGTTAATTTATATTTTCTTGGGGAAATATTTTCTACTAAAGTTAGAATATTACATCAAGGAAGAAGATGTTTTTATGACAATTGATACATATTTATTGGTATAGATATGTCAAGAGCAGAAATGATAAACAGCTTCGGAGCAGTTCAGCAGCTGGTGATGTCGAAAAATGTGAACCCGAGGATTATACGAGTGGGAAACAACCTATTGTTCCTTGTGGGCTCATTGCATGGAGCTTGTTTAATGATACCTACAAGTTTATGGTCAACAATAAGGTACTAGAAGTGAGCAAGGAGAACATAGCATAGGACAGTGACAAAGGGCATAAATGCAGAAAAGCTCGTGCTGATCAGATTGGGACATATTCATTACATTTCCCTTAATTGTTTGTTAAATTCTTTTATCAGCTTCACATGTATGGTAGAAATATAGTTTTAGTGGAGGTAAAAACTAGAGTAGTGACAAATGATTGAACTAAAGAAATTAGGGGTTAAATTGAAAATAATTATATTTTTTAGATCTAAATTCGCATAATGTCAAATTATCCCCTCACCCTAACATAAATCCAACTCTCGGTCAACCTATTCTACCAAAATATCACAAATTTCTTTTTTGAAAATAAAACTCTTATGTTAGTGTTAAATTAGAATTACCTTTTGGTTAACTATTTCTTTCGTTATTTATGCCTTTATGGTTGTCTAATATTAATTTTTGGTTATTTATATTTTTTTGGCGTTAAATAGTTTCTTACGTTTCAAAATGTGACTTTGATTATTGTGTTATTTCGTTACTTATGTTTGACAATATTATATTTTTTATTTAAATTACTAGTTTCTTATATATACTAATATTAATATATAATGTACCGAAAATGTTCTTATTCTTCATGCTTCTTCTTTATCTTTTTTTATGGTTCTTAAAATTGTATCAGTCTTTTTTATCTTTCTAATATGTAGTTTAACTAATTTCTACTCGTTCAATTAGAAGGAAAAAAAAAATAACTATTGAGATACTTTATATGGTTAATAGCTTCAATGCTACCATATGTTTGAGTCATGTGATCGGATGGTACCGTCTGTTTTTTCTCTATATTAATTTGGATGGATGATTATTATTTTATTTTTTTCAAAAAAAATAAATGTGCTTGGTTGAAGGTTATTCACTCGTTTAATTTTTAAGTTGTGCAACTTGCTTATAAATGAAATTATACCAACTATTCTATTTTAGGATATTACAACTTGTTTATTATTAAAAAACCAATCCCTCCCATTTGGATTGGACTAAACCCACCCAATATCCATCACTGACTTCAATGCTATAGATCCACAATTATAGGTACGATGCAATGAGAATCTCAATTTGAAGGAGTTAGGGGTTTTGTTTCAGGTCTGCTCACTTACATTAAACGTGGGATTGATCTGAGTCAAGGCTCATACACCATTTGATTGAGGTTAAATTTGATTGAGGTTAAATTGAGTTATAATTGAGTGGATTATGATCTGCATATCAAATCAAATCAGCCCCAATTGAATGGATTATGGGCAAGCAGGTGTTTTAATTTTTTTTTGCCGATAGGTGCTTTTGATTAGGGGTGTCAATTTTGGACACGACTCGTGGGTGGGCTGTGGTTGACCCATCCACGGGTCGTGTTTGAGTTCGAAATTTTTGACTCACGGGTAATTTTGACACAACCCGTCTGATCCATTCAAAAAATAGGTTGTAATTGAGTCGTAACTTTCAACCCACATGTCAATTCATCAAACCGTTGAATAATTTATAATATATTATTAAATATTATATAAAAGTAATAAAGATGTTATAACCCTAAACTTAAAAGATGGTGTGGGTTGCACGGGCAGTGAGTTGACCCATAAATTTGTAATGTAATTTTTTGATCATGTTGGTTACATTGGTTGATCCGTCGACCCGTGAGTCGTATTTGAGTCACGAGAATTAACTCGTGGTAACTTATGAATTGTGTTTGGGTTTAGCAAATCTTGACACAACCTGCGGTTGATCCAACTCGCGGAATTGACACCTCTATTTGTGATTGGGCGTAATCGAGCCCTAATCAAATCTAAACTTCATTATAATATATATAAAAAAGATTTGATGGTTATATTTGAGCAAAATCATTTTCTAGTAATAGATAGAAGTAGAACCCAGAAATTAATCATTAATTATATGAAAGAGAACGGAAAAGGAGATGTACAATTACCGTAACTTCACCGACTCAACCCGATTCGAGCCAAGTCGATCGAAGAAGGCAGCAGCAAAGCATAGGAGAAGAAGCAATTGGTTAATTACTGTTGCTGGTGCCCAATTGCTATCCCTTACCCACCTTCACCTCCATCTCTTCCGATTACTCCACAATCTGCCGCGTTCAGCTACCCAGATGTCGTGACCCCTCCGTGGCGGAAATCTGCGCTCCGACGATGCTGGGAGCCGTACAGCTGGGTGTCTTAGCCGCCTGCATAGTCCTGTTCGTGCCGATGGGTATGGCCGGGTGGCACATGAGCCGCAACAAAATGCTCTTCTTCAGCGGCGCCCTCTTCATCACCCTCGCGGTAGGCGTCCACCTGTCCCCGTACTTCTTCCCTTCCATCTCCGATTTCATGTCTTCAGTTTCATCCCCCGTCGCCGTTGACAATCGCGATCCTTGCATTTCCTTGCTTCACGAAGTTGTCTGGGATGTCCAGCCCGTTTTCCTCCCAAACGGATCCTTACAGTATCGTCAATCTTGGAACTGGGTGGAATCGAGTCCTGTTTCCGGATGCGGGTTTCAGAAACTAAGTCGCACGGACGCCTCTGATCTGCTCAATGGATCGTGGGTCGTAGTGGCTGGGGATTCTCAGGCACGATTCGTGGCACTGTCGTTACTGAACTTGGTTTTGGATTCTGAATCCATGGAGTCGGCTAGGAGTGATTTATTCAGAAGGCATAGCAATTACCAGACAGTGGTTAATGCAATTGGGATGAAATTAGACTTTGTCTGGGCGCCTTACGTTTCTAATTTGACGGATTTGATGATTGAATTGAAGCAGAACGTAAACTACCCCGATGTTCTGATCATGGGTTCGGGTCTGTGGCACATGCTTCATATGAACAATGCATCTGATTATGGGATCTCTTTAGATTCATTGAAGAGCTCTGTTCTTCCATTTTCACCAGAATTTAGCAGTGAAGGACCCGGAACTGGTTCTTTTTCAGTTAGATCTCAGCATCTGTTTTGGCTAGGGTTACCGAATTTAGTTAACTCAATGTTGAATACAGAAGAAAAGAGGGTGAAGATGAATGACAAAACCTTCAAAGCGTATGATATGGAGCTCCATCAAAGCAAGATTTTACGCCAATATGGTGGCCCTCTGGTATTACTGGATATTGAATCACTGAGTCGGGATTGTGGATCAAAGTGTACCGAGGATGGAATGCATTATAATGGAGTTGTCTATGGTGCAGCCATTCATATCATGCTTAATGCTTTGCTCATTGAATCTCACCAAACTCTCTGAAGGCGAAGATGGTTTGGTTGACTCATTCTCCAAATTGTGCAGCTTTGCTTTTACTTGGAGGGCATAAATGTTCTCCACTGTAATTTCCAAACGATGATACCATTACAGGTTTTCTCTTCGCCTCAACTGTAGAAGTCTGAGATTTTCTAGACATGAAGAAACATGAGTTCCAATTCGGGTTTTTGTTGTTACGAAATTCTGATATAGTAGCTGTCATTGTATGTATTCAGGCAAATTGGCTGCTGTTCCTCACATCCAATTTTGAGGTGAACTAATTAGAAAGAGTCGTGTACTAATAATATGTGATGATCAATTTTCGTTGCCGGTGTTATACAGTATAGTTTGAGTAAGGATTTTATGGCGCTGGGGAAGCCAAGGTAACAAGTTTGGTTGTTCTGTTTAGGGTTGTTAATTTCACTCACGACACGATAACACGATACGAACACGCACGAAAAAAGTCGGGTTTGCCTTTGATGATACGATAACACGATTGTTTTTTCGTGTTGTGTTAGTGTTTATGTCTCAAAACACGAAAATAATTTAATAATTTATATACTATATTCATATCATTTTAAGAAATAAGGATCAAACGTGAAATATAAAAAACTGAGGGGACGTGTTTATGTTATTTAGGTTGTGTTATCGTGCAAATATGAAAATGTGTTTATCGTGCAAACGTGTTATCGTGTTACTACGAAATATTCATCGTGTTATTGTGCAACCGTGCTACGAATTTCCACGAATATGTTCGTGTCGTGTTGATACAATAAATTTTGTGTCGTGTTCGTATTGTGTGTTTATGACACGATTACATTTTCGTGTGTGTCGTGTTAGACTATCGTATGCTATTAGATCTCTTAACATGCACACATGCACGAATTGCCAGCCCTAGTTCTGCTGTTGCATTGACAAAAATTGCATTAAAAAATGTATAATTATATGACGCTTCAATGAGTTGTAATCTGATTGAAAAATACATTTTTTACACGGATCAAACGGATTACGCAAAAACAAACAGTGTTTCAAAATGTCTGTCTCAAACACGACCTTCAAACACACCCTGCAGACAGGTTGTGAGTCTCAACATGTGTTAGCTGATGAACTCGTATCCAAATTTAATAGGCCTAATTCTGATCACGTGTCCTTTACAATTTGTTTTCCACTGTGGATCCATGTCATTGTCAAGTACCACACCAATATCAATTTATTTTAACGAAAAAGAATGAAACTTTATTCGATAGAGGATTTCTTTGCGTGGAAGGTGGGGGGGAATCAATTACCACTACTGAAATATTCTCTTTAACTATGTTATCACTGAGTATTCATGCACACGAAGGTTCTTTTTCCACTAATTCTGCAAAGAGTAATTAGATCTTGACAAATTGTGGATGAAGATACGATTATTTCAGCTTATCGGATGGATGATTCGTCATAATCTGAATTCATTAATCATATCAAATGTTTATCATACAGATTAAAAATAACCAAAGAGATAGAATTATATTCCTTTCCAAAAGTACATACATTTGACAAAAATAAACTGCATTGATGTCTGGCTTTTGAGTTGAGCCATCATCGTAGCAGCATAGCATAGCATAGACAACAAGGGTATTTTACACCCTCCCCTCCCCTCTTAATCCTTACAGAGGAACAACTACAGACTGAATTAAGAGCTGGCTAGGCTAGAGAATGACACTAACCGTTGCCTTGGGCCTTGACAGAGTTCGGTACTAAACCGTTACACTAACTTAATTACTCTGAATTGGCAATCGGATTAATACTTGACAGGAGGGAATACATACTTTTTGCAGATAAACAAACTTAACCATCAAAACTAAAGAAAAAGGGCAGTCTAGCTATACGACACACCTCTGTTATAATAATGCAGTTCTTTGTTATAAGGCATGAATCCTCTGGAACGTCTCCTCCTCGACCAACTCAGTCTCGGTCTCTCCACATGACGATATAGCATCAAGACTCTCCTCGGAGTTGTCATTTTCAGTTGAACTGGAGTCATCCTTCGGAAAAAATGGCCTACTGAGTGTCAACCAAGCCGATGTCTCGTTCTCATCACTCATCTCGGCATCATCATCAGTAGAGACAAGAACGGTTCTTCCAAACAGCTTAAACTCCCAGCTTTGAGTGCGTCCTTCTTTGATCCGTGACTCTGGGAACAGTTCTAATTTCTGGACAAGCCAAAAAAATGAATTATATCAGGTTTATGCTTTGTCAAAGAATAAGGTTGAAGCTGCAATGAACTTTCAGAAATAAGAATTTAAGAGCCTTACCTCAATGTGAAACACTGAGGAACCGATTGTAGGAGGCGATCCAATTTCTGCAGATACTTCAGCAGTTGCCTCTGCAGACAACAGGTCTTGGCTGCCATGAGGTGATGAAACAGGTGATAAGCTACAACCTGGTGCTTCAAATCCTTTACCAGACAGCACCGATGTAGGGGGGAAATTTTCTTGTTCAGATATGGTTGAGGAGGTAGGAGAAGCACTTCCTCGGTTCTGAAGTTCCTTATCCTCATCTTGATGAAAGGAATGCATCAGCTTCCGAGGATAAGGGTGCGCTGGTTTGCGCTTTGGCCTCGGAGGTGGAATCTCAATGGCTTCATCCGAGCCTGCACCACTTCCACTTGACTCCTTCACTACCTATCATATGAAGAATCCATGTTCATTAACAGCTCATTTGAGATTGTTACACCTTTAATTGTCATGTATTGGAAATCCTTCATATAAATAGCTGAAACACTCCAAGTCATCCTCGAATTTGATCACTTATCTAAATTCAAAGGTACCCTTCATATTTCTAGGTTTACTCATTCTTACATGGTATCTCCAAACTTCTTATTCTAAGAACCTGTTTAAGACCTCAACTCTTTTAGATTTGTAAAATATTTTGCTAAACAAGCACCACAAAGAACTGTAGCAGTTGCACCTAATGTTCAGTTCATAGAAGTACTACTGTAGAGGCAGCAATGAACTCTGATATATATGAAGTGGCAAACCTTAGAGAAAAATTTCTGAGCATGGCTTCGGATTTGAACAGCGGTCTTGGTACCAACATGTTCTGTTTCATATAGAGACATATCTAAATGTTGAGAACATGCTTGAAAGCTAGAAAACATGTAATATATGTCAATAAGTTGAGATCTACCTTCTATACGTCTCCATGCTCGACTATACAACTTCAGAGCTTCAAGGAATTTATTGTGTTCTTCCTCTGTCCATCTCTCCCTTTGCTTTGTGATCGTGTACGGCTTTCTCACCTATTATATCATCAAAATTGAAAGTAAGGCGACCGTTTTCGCACAAGTCACAACCATTATGTGATCTAATTCAAACAACAAAGAAAGCCAAGCGAGGCATTTACAGAATACGGACCTTGGGAGAAAATTCACTACCGCAAGAAGACTGCTCTTTCAGCTGCTGAATCGTTGTTAGAGAAGAGAACTGAAGGGCTGAGCCCAATGAGATATCGTTCATTCGAGAGTAGTCTCCGTTTTGATCCTACAAAAAGCATCATGTATCACAATTAGAAAATACAATCAACTCAATTTACGTATAGACATATTGTATCAGATATTGTTCAAAGCAAACTCCAAATGAAAATCTTGAACATCTAGGGTTCATTGTAGTCCTATAAGAGAAGAACATGGATTTACTCATACTTATTAACTGCAAAGACACCATTGATGATGGTTTTGGCACGAATCAATAACAATCTGGGGAAATCGGCAAAAACAAATGATAATAAATTGGGGAAACAATTACTACTTTATTATAATACACCATTTCTGACACCTACTACATAATAAAATACTTCATGGTCAATGCATCTACTATTAGTAATAGTATACTATCTGCCCTAGAAATAGAATGGCTTGGAAAGGAATATTAAAATATTGGCAGTAGAATGAATCGAATCTGTCGAATGAATCGAATCTGTCGCTGAATTGAAGAGTACGAAAATATATTCGCTCTATGGATCTCCGGTGAACCGCAACCTCTTTCTCTACAATTTAACCCCCAGTAGACGATGAACCGTTCTTACTTTGAACAGATCGAGATTTGAAAAGGTTGAATACTTTTGGACCACAAATTTCATCCAATTCCAAAGACGACGCAATCAAAAAAGTGGGGAAAGAGTACCTTCCTAGACCTAATCGAGTTATAAACACAAAAGAAATCATACCTGAGTCATCGCTGCAACAAAGACCACCGATTCAAGCTTCTCCGTGTGCAACTGCTGCTTCTGATAAGCAAATGAAGATGAGATCTAAGACGATGAAGGTAAGAGAGATTGCGACTAACTGAGTACTCAAATCCTCTCTGATGTTAAACTATCTAGAAATCGGATACCACAGGAACACTGAGGAAGAAGATGAGAGATGGGTGGAGAAGAAGCAATCAACGACGTAAGAGAGAATGCAGACTATGAGAGAGTAAAGTGCGATGAGATGAAAAAGGGAGAAGGGACTGGACGCCACGTCAGATACCTTTTGGCCTTTTTTTCTTCTACTTTTTTGGTATAAAATAATATGAAAGGTCGTGGGGGGTGGGACCGTGGGATCGTGTGGCTCAGCTCAAGACGAGGCACACTTGGGCAATGAAGTAGTTAAGACCTAAGGGTAGTTTGTAGTTATTTGAGGATTTATATTTGCTTTATGTAATTTATTAAGATTTCACTAATCGGTAAGTCTGATATGATAATTAGCCATTCGTCGAATTTTTTCAAAAACTGTTCACTTTAAAAAAAATATTTGAAAAAGTGTATATTGAAATTTTTTTTTTAGGAAAATATATATACGCGCGACGCGCCTATTGAATAGGCGCATCCCAGGGGTGCGCCTATTGCCCAAATTTTTTTTTTTCGCAAAAACACCCGTCTATCAGAAACCACGTTGATTTTAAGTCTGCTTATGGTTTTCCTCCTAAATAGAAATTGAGAGATAGTCTCACGCGTTGCTTTATCTCAGTATTCACAGGTTTTCCTCCAAATTTTCCAACTTGTTCTGAACAACAATGAAACAAAGTTGTTTACTCACAAGTTTCTGAATTAGACTTTTCTTCAGATACACTAGCTAGTTTGACATTTTCAGGAATTACTCCTGCAAAAGAGCTCTTTGGGGTTACTTTAGGTTCCTGTCCTAAATTTTCCAACTTGTTCTGAACAACAATGAAACAAAGTTGTTTATTCACAAGATTCTGAATCTTCCGAATATCTTGTAAAGCTTCTCCAATGACTATAGCTTTTTATCTGAGTTCAAGCCTGCTTATGGTTTTCCTCCTAAATAGAAATTGAGAGATACTCTCTCCAGTAAAGAAGAAAGGAAGTTCTAAGAAGAAATGGTTTTCCTCCTGAAAATGTCAAACTGGCTAGTGTATTTGAAGAAAAGTCTCATTCAGAAACTTGTGAATAAACAACTTTGTTTCAGTGTTTTACCTCGCGGATGTTGTTCAAAACAAGTTGGAAAATTTAGGGCAGGAACCTAAAGTAACCCCAAAAGAGTTATTTTGCAGCAGTAATTCCTGAAAATGTCAAACTAGCTAGTGTATTTGAAGAAAAGTCTCATTCAGAAACTTGTGAATAAACAACTTTGTTTCAATGTTTGACCTCGCGGATGTTGTTCAGAACAAGTTGGAAAATTTAGGGTAGGAACCTAAAGTATTTAACTTCTGATAACTTCCTTTCTTCTTTATTGAAGAGACTATCTCTCAATTTCTATGTAGGAGGAAAACCGTATAAGCAGGCTCAAAATCAGATGTTTTTCAAAAAGTAAGCATATAGTAGGAAAAAAAGCATACATGGAGGAATTTGGTGCGCGTAGAGGAATTTGGACTTGTGAATACTGGGATAAAGCAACGCGTGAGACAATCATCTCCGTGGTTTGTTAACAAATTGATCTTCTGTCCTCTTGATCCAAGACTCTTTTGTTAACAAATTGATTTTCTGTCCTCTTGATCCAAGACCCTTTTGTTAACAAATTGATCTTCTGTCCTCTTGATCCAAGACCCTTTTGTTAACAAATTGATCTTCTGTCCTCTTGATCCAAGACCCTTCCTAACCATTGGAAGGGGATCAGCTTTCTTCTGTCCTCACCGTACGACTAACCAATACAATTCAAATTCATGTACGCAATGATCTCCTAAGCAGACGTAAAATCAACGGGTGTTTTTGCGGAAAAAAAAAAGTTTGGGCAATAGGCGCGTCCTAGGGATGCGCCTATTGCAGTAGGCGCACCCCAGGGATGCGCCTATTCAATAGGCGCGTCGCGCGTATGCATACTTTCCTAAAAAAAAAATTTCGATATACACTTTTTCAAATATTTTTTCTAAAGTGAACAGTTTTTGAAAAACATCCCATTCGTCTTCTCTATTATTTTTAGGGGTGTCAATCGTGTCGTGTCGTGTCATAATCGTATCGTGTTTAAACATATCTCGTGTCTAAACGGATAAATTTTAAACGTGTCTAAACATGTCTCGTGTCTAAACGTATAAGCCGTTTAATCGTGTCTAAACGTATAGAGTTGTTTAGACATGAGATCTGTTAATGTCAAACCCATATACGCTTTAAAGCAGATATATACACGTACAAATTCAAATATACAAAGTAAGGTTTTCATATTTCATTATTAAAAAGTAAGTGAGTATTTTAATATTTTATTATTATTATTATACTTAAATGTGTCTAAACGTGCCACATGTATACACAACACGATTAAACACGAATAGTTAATCGTGTTTATACAGATATCCGCAGATCTGAGTTGTTTAGACACGATTAATAATCGTGTCTAAACGTATAAGAGTTGTTTAGACACAGGATCCATTAAGGTCAAACTCATATACGCTTTAAAGCAGATCGTGTCGTGTCGTTTAATCGTGTCGTGTCAGAAATTGCCAGCCCTAATTATTTTAACATGTTATTTTAAAATTAAATGCGGTTAAAAACTAAATCACTATATGAATTTTGTTTAGACATGGGATATGTTAATGTCAAACTCATATACGCTTTAAAACAGATATATACACAAATACATACATACACGTACAAATTCAAATATACAAAGTAAGGTTTTCATATTTCAATATTAAAAAGTAAGTGAGTATTTTAATATTTTATTATTATTATTATACTTAAATGTGTCTAAACGTGCCACATGTATACACAACGCGATTAAACACGAATAGTTAATTGTGTTTATACAGATATCCGCAGATCTGAGTTGTTTAGACACGATTAATAATCGTGTCTAAACGTATAAGAGTTGTTTAGACACAGGATCCATTAAGGTCAAACCCATATACGCTTTAAAGCATATCGTGTCGTGTCGTTTAATCGTGTCGTGTTAGAAATTGCCAGCCCTAATTATTTTAACATGTTATTATTTTAAAATTAAATGCGGTTAAAAACTAAATCACTATATGAATTTTGTTTATTTTATTAAAATTATATAAATTTTAAATTTTCAAATTCCGCTACTTGAATTTGTAGGGAGAGATGGTTTTTTGTAACCGACACTTGTAAATTTACACAAATATCCCTTAATAATCCACTTAATTTATATTTATCATTACTATTTTGGTCACTTAAATGTTTTCTAAAAAATGTTATAAAAAATAGTTGCACGGAGACTCGAACTTATAAAAAATATTTACACGTATTAATCAGCTACACACGTATGCAACATTACAAATTAAACAAGATGATAATTATATTTTCTTTATCACTATTCATCTCTTTTTTGGTCATTCAAATATCTTCTCAAAATCTTATAAAAAAACTTTATGCACGAAGACTTAAACATATGACCTTAAACATTACAAATTTTACAAGATGATAATTATGTATTTCTCATGCACCATTTTTTATATCTCGCTAATAAATAAAATTATATTTTCACTTTATCATACGTTAAGATAACAGTGAATCTAAAAACTTATATCATTTATAAAAGTTATAATTTCATCTACAACTGAGATAATTTAGATTGAATTAATAATGTTAAATATTCATTATTTATTATTTGAAGCAATAAATAATTAAGATGTACAATATAATCAAGTTTAAAATTTAAATTAGAGTGAAAGAAGAAATCTCATTCATTATTATATTTGTTATTTTATATAACTTTACAATGTTACATAATAACGATAATTGTATATTATGTTATCAAGTCGTCATATTGTTTTGGTAATTCTGACTTTTTAATTATACAAATTTTTTATCTTCAAAACATTCTTTCTTTGCTCCAAAAAGTTATACATTTTTTGAATTGTGAGCATTGTCGTTATACAAATACATTTCATCTATAAAATTATATAATTCAAACAGAATTAAAATCCATCAAAATTGATGTATATTTATATGTCTAATATACATAATCTATCGCGTGAAGAAATAAATACGAAAAAATAATCAAACTAAAAAAATAAAAACAAATTGAAAGGAGATATTTGATTAATGTATACATTTTTTATAATGATAATTATGTATTATAGAGTATTTTCAAATAATGAGATTATTAAAATGTTACAAAAAAACTTATAGATTTTTTTTAGTATTATTAATATTAATGATTCCAACACTTTGATAAAGTAATTTTAATAAAATAGTAAAATATATTTCTTCGTTATTTTATAAATTTTACCAAAAGTTGTTAATATGTTATTACTCCAAACTAATATCATCCAAAATTTAGGTATTATATGTCGAGAAAAAATTAACACAATTATTTTACTACAAATTAAAATAACCTCGATGATGTGTTGAAATAATATTTTACAGATTACTGAAATATAAAAATCAACATTAATTTTCAGGGTTTATTATTTATTATCTTTACAAAATATTTTTAGGATTTGTCAAATTTAGATTCTATGAGTATTTTTTTACTTAACCCTACATTCCAAATATATCTAAAATTAAAATATGAATATACTTTAACTAACCCTACTTTATGAACTTTGAAAATATTAAAGTAAACAATAATTCTGAAAATATCTAAATAAAAAATAAGATAGAAGTTAATCAAATATCTAATTTTATTTTTTGGTGCAAATTTTATTAGTAATTTATTGAGGTTGTCACAATAGATTTTTGATATTCATCGTTTCATAGACATGGTAGTGATGTTGTTAAGATATCTTAAGAGTATATTGAATGTCTTCACTGACATGTTCAGACTTATGAGACAGTTGGTTAAGACGTACGTCTTAAATCATAGATAGTAACAACACCCAGGTTCAAATTCTAGGGATGTCGGGAGTATAAAACTTAAAGAAACGTCGGATGTTGGGAGTATAATACTCAAAGAAAATTCGGATATCGGGACTATAATACTCAAAGAAAGGTCGGATGTCGGGATAATACTCAAAAAAATATCGGATGTCTGGATTATAATACTCAAAGAAAATTCGGTCGGATGTGGATATCGGGAGTAAAATACTCAAAGAAATATCGGGAGTAAAATACTCAAAGAAATAAAGGTTAGTCGGATGTCGGAAGTAAAATACTCAAAGAAATGGTGAAGGTGTCATAATGCCCAAGTTTTCAAATCCTGGGGCCTCAGGATGTCAGGTGTAAATTACTCAAAAAAATGTATCGAGGGAGCGCATTTGCCTCGTATAAACAGGGTGCAATGTCAATTTTGTCCAAATATCGACATTTTTTTTATCATATTCTTATAAACAAATAAGATAGATATTTATCGTGTGTGAGGTGTAAGATGTTTTAAGAATATATTGAATGCATGTATTGACAAATTTTGACTTATGAGCGTACGTCTTAAATCTCAAATGGTATGAGCGCATAAGACCAAATCCTGGGAAAGTTGTCAGGTTGAAAATACTCATAGAATTTTCGAGGTTGGTATGAATACTCATAGAAAGTTTGAAGTCGGACATTAAGCGATAGTTGGTATGAGATGAGATAGTATGGTATGATGTGTGAGTGAAAATACTTATAGAAAGTTTGAGATCGAACATTAAGCGATAACTGATGTTATGAAGGTAGATTTGTAATAGTCGGTATGAATACTCATAGAAAGTTCAATGTCAGACATTAATGGATAATTGTATGAGATAAGATAGTATGACATGGTATGTGAGTGAAAATACTCATAGTATGATTATAAGTGACTATAAACAATGCGCAATGTCATTTTTATCAAATATCAACATATATTTGTTTGATCATATTCTTAGTAATAAATAATTATATGTTATTTTCCCACGCATAGTAACAAAAATTTATAGTAACAAAAATATTAGATGTAGTCACCAACAAAAGTTTTGGTTAAGAAATGATATTTCAAAAGAATTATCAATATATATAATTGAACGGAGTCTGCAAAATATTTTGGTAGGTTTATTAATTAACTATTCAATTTGGTTATAGTAAGGACGAAAATGTGCATAGTAATTTTTTTTCATTTAGCTATATTAAATAATTGTTCAATTTTGTTATAGTTATAAGAAAAATATAAATCTTAATTTTCTTTAATTGTATTTTATAATTTGAGTATACTCTTTTTATTTATTACTAATCATATTATATTGTTCTCTAATAGTCAATTTTTATCCACTCAATGAATAGGTATAGACAAAAATTCATACAATTTAAAATAAAATGAAAATGAAAGTTCTAAAATCCACTTAAGTGTATTTTTCTAATGGTTATACTAGACTCCGACACGCGCTACGCGCGTGCACGTTGTCGTCGTTTGTCTTGCGTGAGGTGTTAGAAAGACATAATCGACTTGATTCCTAGGATAGTACAAAAATTAAACACTTGATAAAAAATATTATTGGAATTGTAAGACTAAACTTAAATTACCTAATATAATGAAATAAAAATATTTTTGTTTTAAATATTTTTAATAAATTGCTCGAGCATCCAGAAGTCTATTTAGTAGTGGTTCTTGCTTTGGGATGCCCGAGCAATTTCTTAAAAATATTTAAAACAAAAATAATTGTATTTCATTATATTGGGTAATTTAAATTTACTCTTACAATTCAATTACCACTTCTGAAATATTCTCTTTAACTATGTTATCACTGAAGTATTCATGCACACGAAGGTTCTTTTTCCACTAATGATCTGCAAAGAGTGATTATATTTTGACAAATTGTGGATGAAGATACGATTATTTCAGCATATCGGGTGGATGATTCGTCATAATCTGAATTCATTAATCATGTCAAATGCTTATCATACAGATTAAAAGTAATCAAAGAGATAGAATTATATTCCTTTCCAAAAGTGCATACATTTGACAAAAAAAACGGCATTGATGTCTGGCTATTGAGTTGAGCCATCATCGTAGCAGCATAGCATAGACAACAAGGGTATTTTACACCCTCCCCTCTTAATCCTTACATAGGAACAACTACAGACTGAATTAAGAGCTGGCTAGGCTAGAAAATGACACTAACCGTTGCCTTGGCCTTGACAGAGTTCGGTACAAAACCGTTACACTAACTTAATTACTCTGAATTGGCAATTGGATTAATACTTGACAGGAGGGAATACAATTATATGTCAAGAAAAAATTAACACAATTATTTTACTAAAAATTAAAATAACCTCGATGATGTGTTGAAATAATATTTTACAGATTACTGAAATATAAAAATCAACATTAATTTTTAGGGTTTATTATTTATTATCTTTACAAAATATTTTTAGGATTTGCCAAATTTAGATTATATGAGTATTTCTTTACTTAACCCTACATTCCAAATATATCTAAAATTAAAATATGAATATACTTAACTAACCCTACTTTATGAACTTTGAAAATATTAAAGTAAACAATAACTCTGAAAATATCTAAATAAAAAATAAGATAGAAGTTCATCAAATATCTAATTTTATTTTTTGGTACAAATTTTATTAGTAATTTATTGAGGTTATCACAATAGATTTTTGATAGTCATTGTTTCATAGACATGGTAGTGAGGTTGTTAAGATATCTTAAGAGTATATTGAATGTCTTCACTAACATGTTCGGACTTATGAGACAGTTGGTTAAGGCGTACGTCTTAAATCATAGATAGTAACAGCGTCCATGTTCAAATTCTAGGGATGTCGGGAGCATAAAACTTAAAGAAACGTCGGATGTTGAGAGTATAATACTCAAAGAAAAGTATCATGACTATAATACTCAAAGAAAGGTCGGATGTCGGGAGTATAATACTAAAAAATTATCGGATGTATTGAGTATAATACTAAAAGAAAAGTCGGTCGGATGTGGATGTCGGGAGTAAAATACTCAAAGAAATATCGAGAGTAAAATACTCAAAGAAAGAAAGGTCGGTCGGTCGGATGTCGGAAGTAAATACTCAAAGAAAGGGCGAAGGTGTCATAATGCCCAAGTTTTCAAATCCTGGGGCTTGGGGATGTCAAGTGTAAATTACTCAAAAAAAAATATCAAGGGAGCGCATTTGCCTCGTATAAACAGGGTGCAATGTCAATTTTTTCCAAATATTTTATCATATTCTTAGAAACAAATAAGATAGATATTTATCATGTGTGAGGTGTTAAGATATTTGAAGAATATATTGAATGCATTTATTGACAAATTTTGACTTATGAGCGTACGTCTTAAATCTCAAATGGTATGAGTGCATAGGACCGAATCTTGGGAAAGTTGTCAGGGTGAAAATGCTCATAGAATTTTCGAGGTTGGTATGAATACTCATAGAAAGTTCGAAGTCGTACATTAAGCGATAGTTGGTATGAGATGAGATAGTATGGTATGATGTATGAGTGAAAATACTTATAGAAAGTTTGAGATTGAGCATTAAGCGATAACTGATGTTATCAAGGTATATTTGTAATAGTCGATATGAATACTCATAGAAAGTTTAAGGTCAGACATTAATGGATAATTTGTATGAGATAAGATAGTATGACATGGTATGTGAGTGAAAATACTCATAGTATGATTATAAGTGACTATAAACAATGCGCAATGTCATTTTTATCAAATATCAACATATATTTGTTTCATCATATTCTTAATAACAAATAATTATATGTTATTTTCCCACACATAATAACAAAAATTTATAGTAACAAAAATATTATATTTAGTCACCAACAAAAGTTTTGGTTAAGAAATGGGATTTCAAAAGAATTATCAATATATATACTTGAACGGAGTCTGCAAAATATTTTGGTAGGTTTATCAATTAACTGTTCAATTTGGTTATAGTAAGGACGAAAATGTGCATAGTAATTTTCTTTATTTTTTTTAAAATTTAGCTATATCAAATAATTGTTCAATTTTGTTATAGTTAGGAGAAAAATATACATCTTAATTTTCTTTAATTGTATTTTATAATTTGAGTATACTCTTTTCATTTACTACTAATCATATTATATTGTTCTCTAATAGTCAATTTTTATCCACTCAATGAATAGCTATAGACAAAAATCCATATACAATTTAAAATAAAATTAAAATGAAAGTTCTAAAATCCACTTAAGTGTATTTTTCTAATGGTTATACTAGACTCCGGCACGCGCTACGCGCGTGCAAGTTGTCGTCGTTTGTCTTGCGTGAGGTGTTAGGAGGACATGATCGGCCCGATTCCTAGGATAGTACAAGAATTAAACACTTGATGAAAAATATTATTGGAATTGTAAAACTAAACTTAAATTACCTAATATAATGAAATAAAATTATTTTTGTTTTAAATATATTTAATAAATTGCTCGAGCATACAGGAGTCTATTTAGTAGTGGTTCTTGCTCTGGGATGCCCGAGCAATTTCTTAAAAATAATTAAAATAAAAATAATTTTATTTCATTATATTGGGTAATTTAAGTTTACTCTTACAATTTAAATAATATTTTTCATTAAGTGTTTAATTCTTGGACTATTATAGGAATCAGACCGATCATGTCCTCCTAACACCTTGCACAAGACAAACAACGACAACGTGCCGGAGTATAGTATATATATAATGAAAATATTTAAAAAATAGGATTGAGTGTAGATTATTTTTTTCGAAAAAATCAAACGTAAATTTCGAGTTTAGTTTCTTAAGAATTAAAATCGAGTTCAATAGTAAATATTGGCAGCCAAAAGTGTTCAAGGTGGCTCGAGTTTTCTTTATAATAATTGAGTCAACATCACAAAATGTACACACAGAAAGTTCATTGAACTAAAACTAAACATATTCGATTTAGAATGCTTGCTGTCGAGTTTCTATTTGAAATTAAAATTAGTTGATTTAACCTAAATTTTAAAAGGTTAAATCAAATAGGTACCCCAACTTTACATGTTTATCAAGTAGATACCTAATTTTTTTTGTCGCAAATAGGTTGACTAACTTTGTGAAATTAGCAAATAGGTACATACTGTTAATTTTCCAATAAGAATAAACTAAAAATATCACGTGAGGAGCAAATAAGTACATAAACTTGACTTGGTTTGGCAATCAGGTACATGAACTTACACGAATTAGAAGTAGATACCTGAACCGGTTCACAAACAGGTTCGGTCGAACAACTTTATTTTTATTTTTTTAAAAGTAAAATTTATATACCAAATACATGCATGACTCAACTCCAGACGTTCTTGGTGCATCTAAGTAGGGTTTATGGGGTTGTGCGAGTGAACACGTTGATATGTAAAATTTATATCATAAAATTGAAATGAGAACGGATCGTACAGATTAACACGTAAATCTACATATCGTGATCGTGTTGTTGAGTCTTTAAAATTTATAGTATATACATGATAAGACAATTAATATATTCAATATAAATTATCAGTCCGAATATTCTTTGCAAAAAAATTCCTTCTACATACAAGTTCCTCATTCAAAGGCTTAGATTCTAAGTCGGATTTGTCAACGATGCCCATCTCCGAACTAGATTTAGATTTCGAGTCGAGTTGTTTGTATTCATTTTCGCAGTCGAGAGCGATCTTATCCCGACCGGGGATAACATGGATCGATGGGGTTGGGATGGTGATGGACCCGAGCGATGGGTTCATGATACTTCCTTAATGCACCGAGAACGTCTGGAGTTGAGTCATACATGTGGTTGGTATATAAGCCCTATTTTAAAAAAAATGGTTCGACCGGAGCAATTTTTGAACCGGATATGAACCAATTTTGAACCGATTCAGGTATCTATTTGCTAATTCGTGTAAGTTCATGCACCTGTTTGCCAAACTATGTCAAGTTCATACATCTGTTTGCTCCTCACGTTATTTTCCGTTTATTCTTAACAGAAAAATAACAGTAGGTATCTATTTGGTAATTTCACAAAGTTGGACAACCTACTTGCGACAAAAAATGTAGGTATCTATTTGGCAAACCATGTAAAGTTGGGGCTATTTGATAATTAATCCAATTTTAAAATATACTATAATAATATTACTAAATTCAAAGAAATTAGTAAGTACGTTCACTCCTATTTTTTCTTTCTTGGAAAAATTTTATATTTATTTTTTCTTCAAATAATAGTATGGTAGAAGGACAAAACATGACGAATCAGATAGATGGGAATTAGAATGGACTACGTTAGAGTCCTAGACGATTAGAAAAGCGCGAAGATACTCTAACGGAAAACCGCAGCCAGAATTTGTGGATATGACAAGATAAGACACTCTCTTTGCACTTTAACGACAGGTCATCGTCCACTCGCCGCCAGAGTTTTCCAAGAGGGACACGTGTGCTTCATCCAGCGACGGAGAGAGGATAGGGATCACGCTCTGCCACTCCTTCCCTGTGAGGGGTAGTAAATAATGAAAGAAATTGTCGGCCACAAGTTTGGTGTGGGGTAAGAAATAAATAGGTGGGACCGGAGACAGTGACACGTGTCACAGAAAAGGATAAGGGTTACAGCTACGTGAAGCTGACAGCTCACCCAGGGTGCCCAGAAATTCCATGTTGTGACGTGTGTGTTTCTTTATCCTCCTAAAAGAAATATAATATTGGAGCATATGTAATATTTTACCTAAATATACCCCAATTTTATAATTAAATATTAAAATATTCTCAATTTTAAAAATATATAAAGATATACTTATCCGCAATACGGAGTCGCGGGTGAAAAGTTAGATGAAGTGAAATTAAATGACTCTTCGCTGCTGCATTCTCCGCCTCTTACTCCTTCCAAGTCTCATATTCTTCCTTTCAACTCTCTCATTCTTCTTTCTATATATACTTGCCTTCTTCCTCATTCCCCTCTCGACAACTACCTTCATCGTCATCTTCAAAGTAGAGAGATTCGAACTAGAGCTTTTCTTCTACTTATGTGGTGAAAAGACTTTTGCGCATATGTCATCGAAACTCTCTTCCGATCTTGAAATATAATCATTTATTCAGAGAAAAAATGATGTTTTAATGAGATTTTATCATTTACTGATCGTGGGTTTCATTCTAAACTAGACGTGGATTCTCTACGGCGACGACGACGCAAGGAGTAGCGAAAGCAGGAGCTGGAATGAGTCTGATGATGGCGAGGGAGGAGAAGGTTGTAGAGAAAAGTTGCCTGGATAAAAACGAGAGAGAGTGTGTCACGTAGAGAGAATGATTTTTTTTTTTATCTTTTGTTATGGTTTGTTTGATCTGATAGGGGTATTTAAGGTATTAATAGGTCACCTGACAGACACATGAGTGCAATTAACGGAAGTGAAACGACAATATATGGAAAAATGTGATTACATACATTTTAAAACATGTGGGTGCAATTACCAACATACACAAACATACGGGTGCAATTTCAATTTTTTCCCAATTAATTTTCTAGATACTAAATTTAGACTAATAATTTGTTAATTAATTCTAAATACACTAATATATTAGATATTTTCTTTTAAAAAAACATTCAAAGTGAACAAACCGTTTGTAAAATCCGCGTAAGCTTTCCAGTTCCGTCAGTATTAGGACCTGTGAGCCCCTCTCAGTCTCAGCCCATCCTACGCGTCCAATGTCTATATTATGATTCTTCTCTCACTAAAATTTCATGACAAATGGATGGGCCAATATCACGCATAGTTGTATTAACGAATAGCCCAAAGTTGGTATAAGGCCCTACTCAATAAAGTGATCTTTATAGGGGAAAAAAACATTCGCAAATATAATGGAGCATTTGATAATGTAAAAATGCTTAAAATATCATTCAATCACGTGGACTAATTGTGACTATTAAAACTAGGGTTAATTACTTAATTTGTTACACATAGGGGTGTCAAAATAGGTCATGGGTCGACCTATGAGTCGTGTCGACCTTGGGTCGTGTCAGAGACCCTCTGACCCAAACACGACCCGTGTAATAGTAAGGGTCAATATTTGAAACTCAAACCTGACCCACGGGTTGGTGGGTCAACCCGCGGATCAGAATGACCCGTCAGGAAAGGTAAGAGGTGGGTCAGACTGACTCGTTCAACCTACATGAACCGCGGGTCACTCTGACCCGTTCGACCCATCATTTCAATAAAAACCAAAAAATACTGAAATATATAAATGGGACAGGTCATGGGTTGACCAGTGGGTCAAGACTTCTAACCCAAACCTGACCCGTGTTTTCACGGGTCATCCATGAGTCGTGTCAAAATGAGCCATGAGTCAAAAACCCTGACCCAAACATGACCCATGGGCAGGTCACCCACGTGTTGGGTCAGATTTTGACACCCCTAGTTACACATGTTTGACAATTGTGCAAAATTGTTACACATGTTTCAAAATGTGACTAATTGATTTTGCTATGTGACTAATTGGTTTTGCTATTGTTCATCGTCAGAAATCACAGTTAACTCAAGCATGCGCCTAGCACGTGACCCTAAACTATATGAAGTTACGAAAATGCCCTTGCCAACTTTATTATAATTGAATAGCAGTTGAATCTATATGGAGTCCCACCTACTTCGAAGATGCCCATGAAGAAGGAAAACATCGAGTTCGTCCCCTCCAATCGGTGAGATCAGTCTGAGTATGTTTGTTCCCACTCTAGTATATTATCCCACTATAGTATTTTGAGTATATTGTCTCAATTTTTTTTTACCAACCCTAATTTTGGTAAGAACCCTAATTAACATAATTAGAGTTAATTTTTGGGAAAAGTATGAAAAAGATGTAACATGTTTGCCCAAAGTGGTGAATGCGGCTCAATGTTTGTTTTTGATGGAATATGTTTGTTGGTGTAGGTTTTTGATGAATTCCGTTTGTGTCCGTCAAAAAAGTCCGTTAGTTGCCTCCATGCCTTGCACGTGAGTTTCGGTCTGTTTGAAAAGACAAAAATGCCCCTTAGTACTTCACCTATTATAACAGTCTTCTCCTTCGTTGAATCAATATGTTTCTTCTCCAACATTCTCCTCCAAGGTGGCGTCCGTAGCAGCTTAGCTTCCCGAATTCGTCAGCCCTTCATTGTTGTATCTCGTAGCTGGTCGCCGAGGAAGAATGGGACCGCAGTACTCAGGCAGCAGTACACCCAGCTCGAACTCGAAGTCGGCCGTAGAGTACCCGAGTTGGACTTGCTACTGGGTTCACGACACATGCTAAACCCGCATCGACATGGAAGAATTTCAGTCGCATGTTCTATGGGTGTCTCAATTATAAGGTTTGTTTGCCGATTCGTTTTATTTGGAATCTTAATTTTGAATCCGTAATCTTGAAAATCAGTCATTTTTGAAGCCCTAATTTGGTGTATTTCTGTTGAAGAACCACAGTTGTTACTATTTTGAGTGGTGTGATCCGCAAATGTGCATATACGGAAGGAGGTCCGTGAACAAATTTCGAGATATGCATGCCAAGATTGAAAGCGAAGTGGTTCTTGTACGAAGGAGGGAGAAGATGTTGATTACTGCTGTTGGTGTTCTTGCGGTACTGCTGTTTGCTGTCAGCCTAAAACTAGTCATTGGGTGAACGTGTTTTAGTAGTTGTATTTTAAAGACTTATGTTTGTGGGTCAAGGTGTTTTAAGTTAACTATGTTTATGTTGTCTTAATACCAGATGACCTATGTTTTGTAATTGTTGGTATTTGAAGAATCAAGTTTGTCCACTAGTTGAGAATAGATGTACCATGTTTTGAGTGACAGGACAAAAATTGATCGACTAAATCCAAACGACATTCCACCTGCAATTAAACACCTGTCCTACAACACATACACATTCCAGACAACTTCAACAGAACCAAGTACTTCAACTATGCAGACAACGTACACAATCCAGACAACCAAGTACATCCTAAACATAAAACGAAACCTAATAATGTTCACAAAACGAAAGTTAACGCCTCAAATTGACAGCATAACCAACAGTATGCGTCATTCCAAAATGGCATCCAAAATAAGTCATACTACGTTAGGTCTTGAAATTACAGAATATCTTCATTGAGTCGGATATTTTGTGTACTTGCTTGACTTGAAATGAGGGGAACTCCTCGGCGACATTGTCGACTTCTTAGGAATATTCTTCTTCTTCGGTGTGATGGTCTGCAACGGCTTATCAACTGGCACGAGAGCTCAACAATCAGAAAGTTGTGGTGCACTTGAACTTACTCGGACACGTTCAGGCAAACTTTCCAGGTTTACCACCTTTTCAGGGGCATTTTCAGCCTACGACAGTACAAAAGTTAGATTTCCAAACCTGTAAATGTGATAAGTCGGTAGTTAGATTTACAACCCGGTGTTTTTCTTCTAGTCGGCAGTTTTGCCCTTCGACTTTTAGGAATCCTCTTGGTTGGTTGTTTCGGTACCTTGGGTTCTTCTTCGGCTTCCTTTGGTACTTCTTGAGGTATGTTGAGAACTTCTTCACGTACTTCGTCCTGCAAACAAGTATAATATTAGTGAACAATTAAACAATGTTTTAACACGTCTTGAGGAAATATGAGTTATTACCATCTGAGGTTGTGAATCTGGAACAGACTCAGGAATAAAGGTGTCCGACTCTTCACCCACATCATTTATCTCTTCCTCAATCGGGCATGTCTTGTTCTTCGATTTAACTATACTCGGTCCTTCTTGTGAAACCCTAAGTCGTCTGACCCTTTTGGTGGGTGGCTGTGCTGCGTCAATTCCAGGCTGAGACTATGGTTTCCTTCTAAGTCGCTGAGACCGCTGCGACCGCTGCGACAGATGTGTAGGCTGCGACTGCTGTGTAGGCTGCGACTGCTGGGTCGGCTGTGTTGGCTGGGTAGGCTGGGTCGACTGTGATGGTGCATTGCTCTGAGATTGTGCGGGTGTTTGACCTCTCTTGTTACAAGCCCTCTTGTTATGACCAGTTAGTCGACAGAGGGAGCAAAACTGTGGGAGACCATGCTTCGTCAATTTAGTTCCAGTTTTGTTTACCGTCTCGGTTGGAGCTCTCGTCCGTTTCTTCTTGGGTCCGCCTCCTTGTTTACGAACCACTGAAGGATCAATGGGTAACGAATCTAGCCTCATCCAATCGTCAACCCCCAGAATTGGATGTATGACTGGACCATAGATTCGTTGCACAGTCTCTTTGTGGTACACCGTGTCCACAAAATTCTGCACCTCCGGTCTAGATTTCAACAAACATGTCGTAGCATGAGCACAAGGGATCCCGGTCAGACTCCATTCAAGACAGCTGCATACTCTGTGTTGATATCTACGGTGTACTGGTGTTGTGTACCCACAAGCACTTCGTACTCACCCTGACCCGCGTAGAGTACACCCATCCCTCTTGAAGCATCCTTCTTTTTCTTGATCTTTTTGAGAACATTGCTAAACAGCAACCCTTCGTGCTTGCTAGCCTCTTCCCTCCTCGTAGTGAAACTATTCATGACGATCCTTCGCAAGGTTTCCATAAGGGTTATTGGAGGCTTATCCCGAGCATCCTTAATCTTCGCATTCCAACTCTCTGCGACATTATTGACGACTAAATATGTTTGTGAATCTGGATGGAACTCGTACTTGCACCATGTCTTCGTGTCTATCTTGTCCAAGTACTCCCATGCACCCGGATAGTGCTGTTTTAGCTAGTCCATGTGCGCATTGTGTCTATGCAAATTGTATGAACAAGCCGCTGCCCAAAAATGTGACTTCACTCCAGCGTCGTTGTGTTTGGTAGCCAACATGTTTTGATGAATGTGTCACGCACAGAAACGATGCTATGATGCAGGTAGGATCTCCTCTACTGCAATTATTAAACCCTAGCAAACATGTTTCATCAAAACTTTAGAATTTCAAACATGTTACACCAACTGTTTAAAAATTTCAAACAAAACACATAATATTTTTGAATTATAACAACGTAATACATAAAATATTTAAAAAGTGTAGACGTAATATACCTTTTGTCGATCTGACATGACGATCCAAGGACCCCCATCACCAAGGTCTGTCTTAAAGATGTCCAGGAACCACGTCCACGACTCTCTCGTTTCAGTTTCTACACACGCATAACATAGAGGGAAGACTCTATTGTCAGCATCCCGAGAAACGGCACTTAGCAGTTGCCTCTCATCCAGGCCTTTCAAGTGACACCCATCCAACCCAATGAAGGGTCGACAACCAGCTCTAAACCCTTCCATACATCCCTTTAAACAGACGTACATACGTTCAAATTTTGGTCTTAAAGGGTTCGACACCGGATCAACCTGTATGTAAACCGAGCTTCCTGGGTTATGCATCATCACTGTCCCGGCGTAGTCTCTTAGGCGTTCAAACTGCCATAATCTATCGCCACGTAGCTTCTCTCTCGCTAATCTTATACCTTCACAGATATTCCATCGCTTCACATCGAAGTTGAATCTTTTTTGAATTTCATCAGCTATGGTCGCACTTCGTACCTTCGGTTCGTTCCTAATCAATTCCATGAAGTTCTCGCATATCCACTTACCACCAATCTTCTTGGTGTGGAATGCTCGACCGCATGAATGCTCCTCCACCAACTTGCGTAACTGAAAAGTCGCTTGTTGAGGAACACAGACCGCACAACACTTGAAGCCACAGTTGGCATGTTTGCACCGTAATTCTACTCGTTTGGGACCATTTGATCCCTTAGACTCCATCTCATACCCCTCTTGGATGCTATGTCCAATCATGTAATCCCTAAACGCCTTCGCATCTACGAACTTCATACCAAGTTTCAGCTCGTATTTTTTGGTGGGTTGACCCAACTCCGCATTCACCTCTTCATCAATAACTCTTGTCCTATGTCCGCTTGTCACGTCGTCTTCCATGTATGAATCTGGGGGAGTCCTCAAGGTGTCGCTCGGACAGTCATGCTCAAGATTTAACATTTCAACATCTATGTTCACCCCAATACCTGCCGCAGTATCGCCCCACTCACCTTCCATCGCACCAACTAAGTCGGGTATATCACCTTCGGCGGCTTTACGTGTTCTTTGTCGCTGCCCATCTGTTTGCGCTCGGTTTGGTGACGTTTCATCATCCTCATCATCATCGGTGTCATCCTCCTCTTTACCCTTTTTGGCTTTCCAATTTGGGTCGGAAATGCCCTCGGAGTCGGAAGACATCTCTTCCAAAGCACTACTCTCGACCATTGGTGCCTTTCCTTTCGCTTTCTCGCTCAAACGTTGCTTGTTCAGTTCGGTTATTCTTGCGGATGCCATCCTTCTTCGGTTTGCAATTTGCTTCAACAATGTGTTGTTGCAGAGTTCTTTCAACCACAGATCTTTAAGACATGCTTCCTCATCAAATGGTGGAAGCACATACAAATTTACCTCTCGCACACCTTGTTGTTTCTCCTTGATTAGTGCAATATCTTCATCGCTACATAACACTTCAATGTCCTTTTTCGGATCTCCATTCGGTGGCACGTACGTTATCACACCATCACTCTTCAAACCGTAATACTCAAGTAGAACCACCACATTTAAGTACCAAAAGCAATGGTCCATCAAGTCCGTCAAGCATACCTTGCCCTTGTAAACACCGTCAACCCAATTACCATCATAGTGGATTTGAAGAAACCACTTACCCTCACTTGAAGTAGACATTCTGCAAACAAATAATCACACACATAAACAAACATCAACATTCAGTCATTACACAAACAAAACACATTAACATTCGGTAATGTCACAAACAACACACACATAAACAACGTTGTAATTAAACATATCAGATTTATATACAATGCTAACGTAACTAATTAACCTTTCAACATCAATCGTTTAATCGTTTTCCTTATGTTCGTCAACTTTGCCAATGTTCGAAATTTTCATGCAGGACACAAATTGGAGGGTGACTTTCGACTTTTATACACTTGAAACTGAACATGGGGTAGTTACCTCTGAAGAGTAGCTTCGATTCGCGAAGGGATCGCAACAAACAGAGCAGTCGCGCCGATTCGGTTTCAAACGGACAACCGATTCTTCAAATTGAAGAAATTGCAGCACCTCCCGCAGCAACACCTTCACTTGCTGTCTTCAGGCGACCTTAAAAAATGCAGCAGCAGCTCCGATTACAAGTCTTCAACGCAACAACTCCGATTTTAGGGTTTGGGGATTTCTTTCTTCTTCGGTTCTTAAAACTGATGGGATGGGAGTTCTTCGGTTTTGGAAACTGAAGTAGTGCTATGTTTTAGAGGTGATATGTTTTTGGGGAGAGGGACCGGTTCGGTCTTAGGGAGGGAAACAGTTCGGTTCGCAAAGAATAAATGAGGGAATACATAGAGGATAGTTTGGGTATTTTCGTTTTTGGTTATTTCAACGTTCAAATTATATGTCACGTGACAAGCACGTACTAACTTTTAACGGATAAATTAACAGAAAAACTAACGTTTCTTCAAAAACCAACAGAAGTAAACGTTTTACATCAAATACCCGCGGCCCAAAACAAATTTCATCGATTACCATTTTGGGCAAACATGTTACATCTTTTTCATACTTTTCCCTTAATTTTTGGTGGTTCATGGATCGTACTAGTTTTTGATTCTTTGTCTTTTGTAGTTCGTACAAAATCAAGGCTGCGGATTTTTCGAATGGGAAGATTCATCCATGTGCCCCTATGGAAGAAACAACATTTTCAAGTTTTGGAGGGAAAACTGAAATTTGAATTTGTGAATGTAAGAGTTGCTGCAGCTGCTGCAAATCGAAGCCTTTGGAAGTTGTATGCTGCATTAATCGTTGCGTGTTCTTTACTTTTGATCAATGTCTGATGAAGTACTTGTATTTCCATTTGTTGTTGAATATTTTGTTGAAATGGAATTAAAAAGATGTATTATGTCTTGATGTTCTTCGGAACCTGGATTTCAGTTGTTCAGATCCCGGGTTTCATTGAATAATAACTTAATTAAAATGTTTATTCTAAATTGAAATATGATTAAATGGTTACATATGTATGCATAGAATGTGATTAAATGGTTATATAAGTTTCTTTGTAATTTGATTAAATGATTACGTATGTTTTCTTAAAATGTGATTAATAGGTGAACTTGTAAGCGCAGTATGCAATTAAACAGTTAGACTTGTGTTCATATAAATGTGATTAAATGGATAAAGTGTCGTAACAGTATGAACAAACCCATTTCATTCCAAGGTTTACAGAAACATCCATTTACAACAAAACATCAAGAACAAGAAGATTCATAGAAACATCCATTTACAACAAAACATCCAAAACAAGTTCAGCATCAAGTGACAAAACAGTTTCAACCTGGTGCGACTATATGTCAGTACTAAAACAACGAAGGTACCCCCAAAGTACCAAAATACCTAAGTATACTACTTTCCACATCTTGAAGAACAACTTTCGCAAAAAAAAAAACACATTTTTTCAGCATGAGTGTCGCAATTTCAGAAAAAAAAAAAAAAACACTAAATGTGGTTCAAATGTTTGATCGATCAAACACAAGAGACGGTCAAAGGTAAAAACACGTAGGGAAGATGTTCCCAAGCACAAGAACTCATAATGGAGCCTTCGAACCACCATGAGAGTTGCGATTTCAGCAACTCCTCACTCGTTTGGCCGCCGCAAACAGCAAAATCGAAAGATAGAACTCCACATGAAGAAAATAAGTAAGGGACAAAGAGTATACCTGAGCCTTCGTACGTAGGTGGAACACTTGGGAAGAGGAGAAACAACTGGAAAGTCTCACTGAAAACCCCCGAAACAAAATACTATTCTGACATAAATGGGGGGAAATAGGGGAGACTCATGCAGAAGGGCAGAAGGGTCTTTTCAAATGTCATAAATTAGTTAAACAAAGGGTTACGTGTTACGCGCAGGCGAAATTGACGGTTCAATAACGGATTAACCAATTAGTCACATTGTAAAAAAGCATGTGTAACCATTAAGTCACTCAGCAAAACCAATTAATCACATTTTGAAACATGTGTAACCATTCTGCACAATAGTCAAACATGTGTAACCAATGAAGTAATTAACTCTTAAAATTATTAACCCATATTTTAGTTATTATTTAAATTTAAATTTTTATTAATTATATATTTATTATTTTTATAAATTACATAACTAAAAATAATTTTATAAAAAATATTAGTATTCATTTACAAATATCAATAGATACCCATAACCTGTTAGTGTTTCGATTCTATTACTAATAGGGTAGAGTCCTAATATGAAAATAAAAAAAATTGACTTATATAAGATAGATTTTAGGAAATTATAATTTTATAAACTATGTGGAACCACACACCTAAATGAAACATGTTTGACTATTTACTTATACATATGATTTTGCTCTAGCGACCTAAAACGACCATGTTCCTTATTAATTTGTAGGTAAATAGTCTCAATGCACCATGATGTTTGACCATGTTGTTAAGTGCACCATCTATGTTGTTAAGTGCACCTTGATGTTTTAGAGTATTATTATTTGCACCAATATTACTATTCCGTTAATTTTTTCTGTTAAATATATCAAAATGACTATTTTACCCTCATATCATTTTCAACACTAAATCAAATTAAATTTTGAAATCAATCTAATTTTGAACCCAAAACATCATATTTTTTTGTTTGAAATCAACGCAGAATAATATTTCTGGGTTCAAAATCAACCCATAAATGTTGTTTTTTTTAAAATTGTATTCTCAAACAACATTTCTAAATGGGAAAAGTATTAAAAATATATAATATGTTTGCCCAAAGTTGTAAGTGATGCAACTTGTTTAAGGGTGCTGGTATTTGATATGCTATGTTTGATTTTGTTTGTTTTAGATGAAACGTTACTGATTCCGTCAGATGTATCGTTAAAATGAGTCACGTGCTACACACATGATTGCTGACTTGGACGTTATGAAAAAATATAATTTTGGAATTCCAAAATTGCCATTGATTGTGTTTCCCTCCAATGTCTTGTCCTTTCATCTTATCTCCTATAGTCTTTCAATGACCAAATTGTCATCCACGCCTCTGAGATTTGAATAACTGATAAACACCCATATGAGTCCAGTAAATAATTATTGAATAAGCGGAAATAAAAAGAACCTGAACCTGAAAGTAGTAGGAAAAAGAAACATGAAGATAACACCAGTGGTAGAGAAGAAGATTCTGACAATGCAACAACCAGTGATGAATAAAACCACAAGATTTATCTACAGATGAGTAAGGTAAGCAAGCTACAGCTCAATATCGAAATCTTGTTTACCAAGTCTAAAACTGCTGCAAGTTGCAATTAGGAGTAGTAGTTAAAATCATGGTTCACGTCTAAATCTTGTTTCACGTCTGTATTTTCATGCGCTCAGAATATCTAAGTTTGGTACAACGTTAAACACATTAGCCCCTTTCAAAGTCGAAAAAACAGTTTTAATCATTTTTTCCATCGATGTGTTTTCATGAGCCCAGCATCCCCAAATATCTTACAATCAACCTCCCCTTGGGAGCACCTGTATATATCTTTTTAAATAAATGGTAAATTATGTTATATGATCAATGTCAGTGCTTGACAAAACTAAAGCAGCATGAGCCAAAACTTTAGTGGTTTAGGCTAAACCACTGAAGAAGACTTACTCAACATACTATTTTCCATCGATCTAATGATTTGCTTCTGGTCATGGCGCCACTCTTTCAATGCAATCTTGATTTTGCATACATAAACAAAAAATAAGTTTGCAGTGGGATATGATGTTCCTGAAAACAACTTTGTCACAAAATGAAATACTTGAAACTTATCCCTGATTTCTCTGGCAAACTCCAAATCATCTTCAGATGACAAAGATTTATATTGCGATTCTCTTTGTTTCAAGCGGTTGAATGTCTCTTTATACTCTGGTGCAACACATAACATTAAGTAAGTCGAGTTCCACCTAGTCTTGCAATCAAGTACTAGTTTTCTTGGGCAATTGATGTGCAACTGTCGAGTAGCCTCTTCAAACCTTTGCATTCGCTTAGGTGAACCAGTCCAAAATGCAACACTAGTACGAATCTTCTCAATAGATTCTTCTATCTCACCTAATCCTTGCTTCACAATCAAGTTCAATATATGTGCATCACACCTCATATGAAATAATGTTCCATCTAATAATAACTGAGAGAGATCTAACCTTTGTAGCATCTTTCTAATCATTAGGGGTGATCAAAAAAGACTGTAGGACCGAATTCCCGACAAGACCGGCCCGAGACCGACCCGACTAGGACCAAGACCGAACGGGCGGGCTTTTTCTTCAAGGTCGGTCTCGGTCTCGGGCTTTTTTCCCGAAAGCCCGTTTAGGACCGGCCCGGACCGAATGTATGTGGATTTGGGATTTTCATAATACCACACCGAAATAAATGTGGATTTTGGAGGTTTTCTATCTCTATAAAAGCTACATCTTGATAAATTTACTAAAGAATATAGTGAGTTTATAGTGTTTCTTTAAGAGGTGAACTATTTCTTCGCCTTTTACTAAAGAATACCGTGAACTCATATTTTGTTTTTGATTTTTTGGGTGTAGATTCGGTCCAGGACCGAGACTGTCCCGAGTTAAGAAAGACCGACTCGGGCGAGCTTTTTTGGCCAAGGTCGGTCTTGGTCTCGGTCTCGGTCCTCCAGAAGGCAAGACCGAAATTTCGGTCTCGGTCTTGCCTTCAGAACCGGACCGGCCCGCCCATGATCATCCCTACTAATCATAACATCATTTGTAGAGCAATTATCAACTGTAATAGTGGAAAGCTTTCGATCAACATTCCGGTCCAAGAAAGTTTCCACCATTATGGATGAAAACATCTCAGATGTATGAGGACATGGCACCTGAATGAACTTACAATAATAAGAAAATACATTATAATTATAAGAATATTAAAAAATAACTCTATATATTCTTAAAAAATCAAATACGTAAAAGTACCTAATAAGACGACTTTGCAATGTCTAGCTCTCATCGATGAAATTTGATGTTATCACCATATATCCTTTATTTTGATTACTTGCAGTCCACATATCAGTCGTAAAAGCAACTCCGCTGTTGTTTTTCTCCAAAAGTTTCATATACTTTTCTCTCTCAATGGTGTAAATCTTTAAAATATCAATCTTCACAGTGTTACGACTAAGAGCTCTATATAATGGTTGCACACATGCCATAAAACTTCGAAAATATTTGTATTCTGTAAAAGCTAATTGCAGTTCATGCATGATAATCATCTTTGCAAATTTAGTCCTTGCAGACGCTTGATCAAAATTGAAAGGAGTTAGAGTAGGGGTACCATCTATCTTTGGTTGACGGTGGAGTATCATTTGTAAATGACCAATTTGCGACCCTAGAGACTTGTTACAATAGTTGCAAAATGCTCTTCCTTTTCCATCAACTTTTTTCTTTTGAAATGGTCTCATACCTTCGATGTCCTCTTCTTTATACCGTCATCAACTTCATCCAACTCAGCACCTTGTTCATTCGTACATTCAGTGTGTCTATCAGTTGTACCTCCACTTGCAGTGGATGCACCTTCAACGACATCATTAATTTGTGTGTCAGATATATATGTCATAGGAACATGTGTCTCAATGACCATATTTGGCTCTGTTGTATTATCCCTTGCAGGATTGTTAGAACTTTCACTGCCGAGTGTTCAAAGTGAAGACTGAATTTGAGGTTGGCTTATTGACAAAGACTCATCTGCATGGTCAATTTGATTCATTACAAATGAAATTCCTAAGAAGCAAAGAGCAACATATGAATTTCTATCAAACATATGAAAACAGACTTGTTCAAACATTAAACACAAACTTCAAAGTTCACTGTCTGGGATAAGCTCTTGCTACTACTTCGGCCGCGACTCTTGCTCCTACTACACTGCTTCTTGGAGGGGATTTTACTCACACGCTTTCACAACAAGAAAGAGGGAAGGAAATGGTTTTAATAATGGAGTAAATCCAACATATCAGTGAGTAAAAATAGAAATTTAGATAGGCAACTCACAAGAATTGGTTCTTAGATCTCATTCAAAAATATAGTCACTTACAGTAGTAGGGAATGGGGATCTGGAGATTCTGGACCTTGATGGAGAATTGGAGATCTGCAGAAGTGAACAACACAAGCCAATTTAAAACCCAGATGTGACATTAGAACCCAGATATGGACTTACGGTTGTTGACAAGGAGGAAAGGTGATCTGAAGAGAAAGATTTCTAGTGATTCCCTCCACCATTCGTTCCACCAAAGTTGATTCCCCCCACCATTCAACAATTTCTATTGATTATGAAAATAATAATTGAATTATATAATTCTCTCCACCATAAAATATTATTTTCTAGGTCTAAAGTCTGAACGGCTGGTTGACATTATTACTTGGGAAAAAACAATTTCATTGGGCCCATAAGCTAAAACTTTGCCACGTCTAAAATTTTCTCCACCATTCTTTGGACTTGGCTCCTTTAATCTTCAACAATTTCAATTATATAATTTATATTTAGTATATTATATAAATTAGTTTATTAATATTAAATAATTATTATATTTATATAATAACCATGGTTATAACCATGTGTATAACTCAAATACCATAACTATAACCATTATGGGTAGAAAATTCATCACCATAACTGCACTGCACCATAATGGTACGGTTAACCATATTAAATAGTAACGATTATAACCATGGTTATGGGTTTTTCACTGCACCATTGCCGACCCTAGGTTTAGCTACACTTGAATGAACCAATTATGATATTTTGTATGATCTTCTTTGAGCCAGCCCAACCACGTTCTGGATGAAGATACTATACCTTCAAAGTATGAAGATACTCTACTTTTAGCTCACCGTTAGGCGCAAAAGCGAGCCCTCTTTTAAGGTACACTCGATACAATCACATCTATGGAATATGCTCTCTGTGCGTCACTTGTTGCTTCCTCACTACGCCAGTAACATCAACTACCATGGAAAGCGGATCCCCCATCTACGATGCATACATAACCATCCACTTCCCTTCCGCACCACATTTCTCATCCGACACTCTTTCTCCTCACCTCCCTCTAGTTTTCTGCTTTGCTCAACGTGACAATGACTTGTTGAAATTATAAGTGTAGACTAAATTGAGAGGATAATGATTTGATAAAGGAGAACATTGTATTGATTCAACTTCTAAACTTATTTTGTTACAATAACAAGAGCCCAACTTTTAGAGTCTTATATATCAGTATTAGGTTTTGACAGTTCTATGATTTGACAAGTGCAATTTTGTAGCTATATTTGAGATGCATAGAACCTTAGAGCCAAAGAGGTGTACTCTTTTTCTCATATAGTGTCCCACGTTTCATAAAGTAACTGTTGGTTTTAGGATAATGGGTCGCCCATAAGTGGGAGCCCATTTACATAAGCCCAGATGTGTATCTGGCCTTAAAACCCATCCCTCTATATATCAGTATATATAGGGGTGCTCAGGGTTTGGAAAACCTAATGAGAAGAGAGAACAGAAACTGATAGCCGCCCACAGTTTAGACAGAGGTCAGCAGCTGTGGAAACCTAGGTCACTGCCCGTTAACCCGTGGCGTGTCCTCCCGTCCGGCAGACCGTGATCCCAACCTCAGGCAGATCCGCTTCCGCTTAGGCAATCAATCCAGAGGTAACTTAATTATATGTGATTATGTTTTACCATATAGATTGCATGTATATTACATAATCCAACATTGGTATCAGAGCCGTGTTAGGTTGGTTTCCGAATTGTCGAATTTCAGGAAAATCTCCATCGAGGTCAGTTGTGATCGTGACGAGCCCGCCGCCACCGATTCAGCCACTCCGAGGCCGACATAGGGGCTGCCGGGGCCTTCGTGGCCGCGGCTTAGCCCCTGGTGGCCGCAGCCACCGTGGCTGCCGCCACGCCGAGGCTGACCACAGCCTCGGCCCCGACTAGCCGCAGCCTTCGTGGCTGCGGCTCGGCCAAGGAAGGGTCGCAGCCTCCATGGCTGCGGCCAAAGGATGGGTCGCAGCCTCCGTGGCTGCGGCCAACGGGAGGGCCGCAACCTCCGTGGCTGTGGCCACCCCAGCCACGGGCCACAGCCTTCGTGGCTGTGGCCCTGCGACTGGATGCCGCGGCCTTTGTGGTCGCGACACCAGTCGCCGAACCCCAACCCCGTGGCCAGCCTTCGTGGCTGGCCACATCCTGGTGGCCAGCCTTCGTGGCTGGCCATTAAGGCGGCGGCAGCGGCTGCAATGCTAGGGTTTTCAAAACCCTAGCGTTGCAGTGAGGAAGAAGATGACACTGTGCTGGATCGGTTTGAGTGAACCGGTCCAGCACCGGTCCGGTTCAATAAGTTGGACCGGGCCTGTTTAACCACTGGTTCAGTCTGAAATGTTGGACCGACCGGTTCAGTCCGGACCGGTTGACTGCGGTTGACCGGCCGGTTCGGCTAGGACTGGTTGGCTGAGGCTGACTGGTCCGGTTCAGGCCGGTTTAGATGGCTGAAAGCTGTTTAAGCCGGTCTGAGCTCATTCAGAGGCTTTTGGGCTACCTGAATTGGTCCGAAACGAATTTGGTTCCGATCCTGGATCCTTAGTGGGTCTTAGTGATTTGTAATATCCGGTATTTGTGCCTGGACCATTTCATTAATAATTATTTTGGGCTAATTAAATTAACTGTTAGATCAATTTAATTGCTGGGAGAGCCTTATATTGTTTAATGATGCATGACTGGATAGGTAGAACGCTGTGTGGGTTCCTTGAGTTCCCTGGTTTACTTTGTGTTTTCTGCAGGGTAGATAGTCTTGCCTTACTTTATATTGTTGGCTCTTGACTCCATGACTGGTAGAATTAACTAGGTTATGACTTGTTGAGATCCCAGCATACTGTGTGAAAATTGGTCTAACATGTTAATTAATTTTTGTTAGAGTGAATTTGGTCCTCAAAGTTTTGAAAATTATAAATTAGCTCCAAATTAATTTGTTTTTGAAAGATTTCAATATATATGTGTGTGTATTGAATTGTGTGGTTTGTTACCTTTCTTGCATAGAATAGATTACCTTGGTAGGGAGATCTAGCTTTGGCATAGTCTAGGTAGCAAACCTTTAGGATTGTTTTAGTAGCCTTTCAGAAGTTTGGATAAGTTCGAACTACACTTGGGGATATGTTCTTAAGTGTGAACCGGTCGGTTAGTCTGCGAGGTTCTCTGAATTTCCTTGAAAAATACTAGGACAATCGTCTTATGTTAGAGTTGAATGCTTAGTGCGATTTGTTCGACTCCGGTCCTTTGAGGACTGTTTAGACTGTGTTTCGATTGATAGTAGTAACTTTAGGACATGCTTAGAAACGGGGAGTGCTTTTCGGCATAGCTAGGGTTGTCCTCCGAATTTAAGTATGTTTTAGAGTTTGTCCTATCAATTTGAGACTTGTCTTTTTACATGCATTAGAACATTGTTCCTTGTGTCTCCATGATCCTAATCAAATTTCCTTTAGTTAGTGAAATGGCCGCCACGAAGAACATCATTGCTGAGCTTAACAAAGGTCTGAGATTTAACGGTGATAACTACAAAATCTGGAGTAAGCGTATACAGATGGTCCTGATTGAGCAAAGGTCGATTGACCACATCAAGAAGATCAAGAAAAGACCCGAGACTGGATTAACGAATCAGCAGAAGGCCTTCTATGATGAGTGGGAGGACAAGGACGCTGAGGCGCGCGCTACATTGCTGAGTACAATGGATGATGATATTCTGTGTGAATTTGAGCTGGAAGACACGGCTAAAGGGCTGTGGGATGCTTTGCAGGATAGATTTGGTGTCTATACGACTGTTCAGATGCGTTCGCTCAACATCAAATTTGATTCTTACAAGATGAATCCTCAGCACTCCATGAGACAGCATCTGAGGCATATGGCTAACATGATCGCAGAACTCAAGGAGGCCGGTCAGCCCCTGACCGATGAGCAGCAAATCCAGGCCGTGATCCATTCTTTGCCTAACTCTTGGGAACAGATGAAGATTCAAATGACTCACTCTGAAGGACTCAACACCTTTGAACATGTTCAAAGGCACATTGAGTTGGAAGAGGAACGTCTCAAGGCTACAGGGCCTAAGGCTGAAGTTCATATGGCATCATTCTCTGGACCTAGGAAGAACCGTTGTAAGCGAGGGAGTGGTGCACGGCGAGCTGTCGCAGGTGCACCAATGGCAAAGAAGATAAAGACTGATGCTCCGAAAGCAGAAGCGCAGAAACGTCCGCGCAAAGCCAGAAAGCCCGAGTCTAGGAAATGCTTCAACTGTGGCCATAAGGGACACATTGCGAGTGCATGTCCTGAACCAGCGCGACAGGTATATCTCTTTGGCAATTCTAGTGAACTTTGTGTTTCTAGTACTGTTATGTTGGTTGAATCATGTCCTATGTGGATTTTGGATTCAGGATCGACAGACCTCATAGCCAGGGATCGAGACGCTTTCGTTGAGTACCGGAGAGTTCCGCGGGAGACTAGGTGGATTTATGTCGGCAACAACTCTCGTGTTGAAGTCGAAGGCATTGGAACTTGTGAGCTGCGTCTGCGCGGTGGACAAGTCCTAGTCTTACATGATGTCCTCTATGCTCCGCAGATTCGCCGGAATGTTATTTCAGTTTTAGGATTAATGAAACTTGGTTTCACATTGTCTTTTCATGAACTTTCAGTCCAATTATCTTTAGGTCAAACTCTATTTGGTTTTGGGATAGTTTCTGGTGGATTTATTGTTTTGGATTTGGATTCATGCAACAATAATTTTATGCTTTCTTCTACTCGTGAAAATGTTTGCGATGTGAATGATTGACACACTAGATTAGGTCATATTGGCCAACATAGAATGCAGCGGTTGACCCAAAGGGGCTTGCTGCCCAACATTCCGCATGTGGAGCTGTCTACGTGTGTTAATTGTTTAGCAGGAAAGACCACCCGAAAGCCTTTTGGTAAGGCCCCAAGAGCTGAATATCCACTGCAATTAATTCATTCTGACGTCTGTGGCCCTCTCAGTGTTAGGGCTCGGCATGGAGCAAGATATTTCATCACATTTACGGATGATTATACTCGTTATGGATTCGTCTACTTGATCTCCCATAAATCTGAGGCAATAGGTTGTTTCAGATCATTTTTGAATTTGGTTGAGAATCAGTTAGATCGGAAGGTTAAGACCCTCCGCACTGATCGTGGAAGAGAGTACCTTTCAGCGGAATTCAACGACCTATGCACACAAAAGGGGATCATTCATCAGTTGACGGTTCCCTACACCCCTCAGCAAAATGGTGTTGCAGAGAGGCGCAATAGGACGCTCCTTGACATGGTTCGGTCGATGATGGCGCAGGCTCAATTGCCAATTTCCTTTTGGGGAGATGCTTTGAGAACTGCTGCCTACATCCTGAACCGTGGGCCTACGAAAACGGTTAACTCCACTCCATACGAGCTTTGGACTGGAAGAAGTCTAGACCTTAGCCGTATGCGCCCATGGGGGGGTGCCGCTTACACCCATGATTCCTCGAACAAGTTTGGGAAGATTGAACCTAGAGGAAAGAAGAGTATCTTTGTTGGTTACTCTGAACCCTCCAAGGGATATGTGTTTATAGCTGAGCTGGACAGTGGGAGTGTTTCCGAGTTCGAATCACGAGACGCGACGTTTTTAAAGAACGAATTTCCGAAGAATGGAGAGATTGGTTTGGATCGATCTCTATATGAGATGCAAGATCAAGTTGAGCAGATACCTGTTAATTCGAGTGGGAGAGATGAAGTTGCAGAGGATGAATCAGTTCGTCTTCTGTCAAATTCACCTCTTCCTGTGACGAATGAAACAGATTCCGCTCCTGATGATCTTGTTGACAGTGGGAGCATTATGGATCTCATTCCCAGTGGGAGCGATCATGGTCGTACCCCTGGTAGTAATGAGTTGTTAGGCCGTGGGCTAAGACAGAAGTTCCCCTCCCGACGATATATGTTCGAAGGTGATGGAGAACTGAACACCCTAATATCTGACGAGACAGCTTTTGAGCCGAAAACCGTTAGAGAAGCTCTCAATGGACCCTTTCAGGAAGAATGGATGAAAGCAATGGAGGACGAGATAAAATCTATGGGGAAGAACGGTGTTTGGACACTGGTCGACCTTCCGAGAGGGCGCAGAGCAATAGGAGCCAAATGGGTTCTTAAAACGAAGCTAAAGGCCGATGGAACTGTTGAGCGTCTCAAAGCTCGACTTGTTGCGAAGGGTTATACACAACAGGAGGGAGTGGACTTTAAGGAGACCTTCTCACCGACAGTGAGAATGACCACGATTCGTTTGATTCTGGCTATTACAGTGAGTCTAGATCTTGAATTGCATCAGATGGATGTTAAGACCGCCTTCCTCAATGGTGAGTTAGAAGAAGAGATTTATATGGAGCAACCTGAATGCTTTGTGCAGAAAGGTCATGAGCACTTAGTGTGCAAACTCCACAAATC
The DNA here is from genome assembly GCA_946814005.1 of Chamaenerion angustifolium. Lineage (NCBI taxonomy): Eukaryota > Viridiplantae > Streptophyta > Magnoliopsida > Myrtales > Onagraceae > Chamaenerion > Chamaenerion angustifolium. The sequence continues at coordinate 33,002,893 of OX328272.1, forward strand.
TATTTATGGTCTGAAACAGTCTTCTAGGCAGTGGTATCACAGATTTCATGATTTGGTCGTGGAAAATGACTTTCTCATGTTGGATGAGGACCATTGTGTGTACACCAAAAGATCTGGACCGGACTTTGTGTTTATGACTCTATATGTGGATGACATACTCATAGCCGGAAATAGTTTGGAGTTCCTCACACAGATTAAGGTCTGGTTGTCCTCTCTATTCGAGATGAAGGACATGGGTGAGGCGGCATATATTCTTGGGATACAGATCTCGAGAAATCGCCGGAAGAAGCAGTTGTGGCTTTCACAGGAGAGCTACATAAAGAAAGTGTTGGAAAAGTTCAACATGAGTAACTGCAAATCAATTGATACTCCAGCTTCCATTGGCGAACCTCTCAACATGGATATGCGTCCGAAGACTAAGGAAGAAATGGACAAGATGAAACAGATTCCGTATCTAAGCGCAGTCGGGAGCTTGATGTACGCAATGGTGTGTACTCGGTCGGACATCTGTCACGCAGTCGGCATGGTATGTCGGTACCAAGCTGACCCCGGATTAAAGCATTGGCAGGCAGTAAAGAGGATCATGCGATATCTTAAGGGCACCGTCAACTATGCCCTGTGCTTTGGAAGAGACTTACGGAGGTCAGAGGATCTTCAAATAACTGGGTACAGCGACGCAGACCACGGTGGTGACTTGGATGAGAGAAAATCCACTTCGGGTTTTGTGTTTTTGCTTTCCAATGGAGCTGTATCTTGGATGAGCAAGAAGCAGTCCTGTACCGCATTGTCTACTATGGAAGCCGAATTTGTGGCTGTTGCGACGACCACTCAAGAGGCTGTGTGGCTGAGCAGGCTCCTGGATCGATTGTTGAGCCGTAGGAGTCCAGTTGAGCCGATCCTGGTTTACTCCGACAATCATGCCGCAATCTCCGCGACAAAGGATCCAAAGTACCACAATAGGACAAAGCACATTGATATCAAGTACAACTATGCTAGAGACATGGTGAGACACAAGATGATACGTTTGGAGTATTTGTCTACAGAAGAAATGGGTGCGGACCCTTTCACCAAACCCTTGAAGAGGGAGTCATTTGTGAGGCATGTGAAGTCTCTAGGACTGTGTAGACTTAGTTGATATACTTCATTTATTATATTTCCCAGACAATGTTCTTTGACTTGAATTATATTTGAGTATGCATGTTTTCGCAGTTTGAGTATTTTGTGTGTTCATTTCTGTGATTGTTTGTTGATATATGTCAAAGTGGATTTGGTCACCCTCTCACACGGGTGATAGCTTCTATGCCTTTGTGGCTGGGTGAGGCTGGTGATAGCTTCTAGTTTTTGGAAGTCCGTCGGGATAACCAGAAAGGACTTTGTGTCCGGAGCTATCTGTTTTCGCACTACGACGGATTATGGTCTGTCAATCCACTCAGGGGTCGGATGGGAGTCTTTGTGACTTTTGGTTCGGGTACTTTGTGTGCCTGATGGACATCTGTACAGCATATGGACATATGCTCCATGGGAGAGGAGATATGCTGTAGCGCGCGTTCCATACCGCGGCGCACCCTAAATCGACCATGGGTATGACCCGAGATGTGATCTTACCTCGGAGTCGTGTGAGACCCAGAGCTCTTTTCGTAAGAGCCACGTACGTACCCTCAGTACTCTGAACAGAGACTTGAGGTTCAGTTCAGTGTTTGCTATCTTAGTCCGTTATCGATGGGTGCGCTCACAAGTACCTTGGACCCGGTTCTAGAAAAGCGAGTTGAATTGTGCCGATGGTTTCGTGGGAAGGGGATGGTCATTATGGGATCTTCTCGATATTGTGTCCACTAGACGGCCGTCAATCGCGGTATAGGCTGCGGTTGTGGGCACAATGCATATGTATAGGTTTGAAAGATCATTGTGTGGTCAAACCTTGAGAAAGATTACATGGCCAAGGGTGCAGGGCACAAATCCACTGATGGTGTGAGATCCGCGAGTCACTGCAACTCCTAACAGATGCGCAGTACCTTGCTCGTAGTGCCTGCCGGTCGCACGGCTGCCTCCTCGTATGTGATTTAACTGTATAAGGAGAAATCGTTCTCTTTAGTGCTGGCTTGATGAATGAGCGCCCCCCACTTTGTGCGAGTGGGAGATGTTGGTTTTAGGATAATGGGTCGCCCATAAATGGGAGCCCATTTACATAAGCCCAGTTGTGTATCTGGCCTTAAAACCTATCCCTCTATATATCAGTATATATAGGGGTGCTCAGGGTTTGGAAAACCTAATGAGAAGAGAGAACAGAAACTGATAGCCGCCCACAGTTTAGACAGAGGTCAGCAGCTGTGGAAACCTAGGTCACTGCCCGTTAACCCGTGGCGTGTCCTCCCGTCCGGCAGACCGTGATCCCAATCTCAGGCAGATCCGCTTCCGCTTAGGCAATCAATCCAGAGGTAACTTAATTATATGTGATTATGTTTTACCATATAGATTGCATGTATATTACATAATCCAACAGTAACTAAAATAGTTCTAGACATATAAGACTATTTTTTTCTTCATGAGAATGGGATCATCATTGATAAGTGGTAATACACTAGTTGTTAGTTTTCTTGTGCCAGCTTAGAAAAAATTTGCAGAAGAACATTCACAATCTAAGACCTGGCAAACAACGATGGTATCATAAGCAACGTAAATGTGCAGAAATGTAGGATAACGAATTTGATAACCCGTGGCTTATTTGATAATTTCAGGTTGAATTCAAGTCAATAGAAAAATTCAAGATTTTCAACACCAACAATTTGTAATTAAGAATGGATTGAGATATATAGTTATTAGTGAAGCTTGTTTTAACAAGTTATATACAGGTGGGTGAACTTGAAAGCAATCAAAAGTCTGGTAGAGGCAGATGCACTCAAAATGGAGATTATTCTTAACCCAAAAGTAGGCACTCTCTATACTTGATTCTTTGACATGAATATTCCCATAATAACATGAAGAGATTCTCAATATATCTGTCGTACTTGCACATATCTCAGGAGGTAGATGGAGTCAAAGTTCTTCTGCTCGAGACAGCTGCTGCAATCAAGGTATTTAGTTTACAAGTCAAATTTGCCACTTACGGTAGATATTTGAGTTCCTAACTTGTTTGTATTTCTCTTGTCAATAAGTTCTTCGACCGTGCCATTGGCATCAATGTTCCAAGGTCCCGTTTCCTTCCAGTCAAGGCAACTTCAGATTTGCTTCTTGTTCAGGTTACTCTTCCCTTTGAGATGCTCTTTACTCGGAATGCCCATAAAATTTTCTTCTTGCAATCTATAAGGTCTTCTAACATCTCATTTTGATGTTACAGTCTGACCTGTACACCTTAACTGATGGCTTCGTCACCCGAAATACTGCTAGAGCAAATCCTGCTAATCCATCCATTGAGTTGGGACCTGAGTTTAAGAAGGTAGGTGATGATCTATTCTATTTAGCTGCTGCTTCAAGACCGAACCAGACCACATTTTGCTCACCCCTATTCATTTCCCATGTTCAGGAAATTAACGGCCCAGAGTACATCTTGAGTGGAACTGTTCATGAGCTGTGGTCTGGTCAGTGTTTTGCTACCCAGCAAGATTCTATTTGAGTGATGAAGTCCTTTTTTGTAGTAGAATAATGAAGTATCTGTCAGTTATTTTTTGAGTGAATGAATGCTTTTGCAGTTGATCTAACTTGCCACCGAGCAATTTGTCTATCTATCCTCACGTTAAATCACGTGAGCAGTTAAATCACGTGAGCAATCACATGACACTAATCGAGATTAGGGGTGAGAAAAAAGATTAGTGGATTGAAAAATTAAAAAAAAAATCTATTTCGAGACCCTCTCGAATTTAAGATTGAGTGAAAATAGATTTTTTAAACTCAAATTCGGTCAGTTGTTTTTCCCCCCCTAAAAGACTGAATATACTGATTCGGTCCGAGTATATGTTGAAATTAACATTTATTGTGTCTTTTTAATTAGTTTATTGTTGTGATTGGAATTTAAACTTTTTTATATTGAATATTTGGTATGATATTTTAATTTTGTATTGGATACTTGATATAATGTTTGTATTTAAAAATAATATTTTGTGTTTAAAAGTTTTGGATACATTTTTTCAAATGTTTTTTTAGAGTAGAAGTCAGTCCAGAACCGAGACTGGCCCGAGTCAAGCAAGACCGATTCGAACGAATTTTTTAAGATGAACTCGGTCTCGGTTTCGATCCTCCAAGTATAAATTCTGAAAGTTCGGGCTCGAACTTTTTTTTAAGGAAACAACTCGTCTCGCCCGTCCCAAGTTCAATCCTAATAGAGAGACAATACATATCAGTTAGATCTCTAGCTACAACCAATCGCACTTGCTTTTATAAATTTCTTTTTTTTGGTAAATCTTGTTTTATAATTATATAAAATCGTTTTTTTGTTTTGTTTTTTTGTTGTTACAATTATGCAACATACACTATTCCATCGTTAAAAATAAATGAGTGACATGATGGCATTGATGCGTAACGTAAACCCTCGGCCTTTAATGCGAATGGGGCCTCCGCCATCGTTGTCAGCACATCATGACCACTAATGCCGTAGTGATGGGTCTGTGGACTTTGACCTTGAGTGGAACATAATTCATGACACATCATGACCACTAATGCCGTAGTGATGGGTCTGTGGACTTTGACCTTGAGTGGAGCATAATTCAATAATTCATGACTGACCAGAACGAGAAACAGTAAGTTAAACGTATACAAAGGTGCAGCAGGACAGTTCCACTAATTGTACAACTTCACCCACAAACTTAATTCTTCCACAAAATGGTAGGGTGATTTTCATTTCCTTATCTTAATATTCAACTATTATTATCACAATTTCTATTCAAAATTCTAAAATCGTAGTATTTCAAGACCGACTTGTCTTAAGTCAGTCTCCTTTTTTCTATATATTTTTTTAAACCAAAGTCAAAAAAGCAAGTCAAGCTTCTTGAAATTAAATAAATATATGCTCCTAGCTAGTTTGCAGTATATTTGTTCTTCCTCTCGTCCGCTTTGCATGCATTCCTTTGCAAAACTTTCCTACCTCAGCTTCAATGAATCAATTATTCCTGTTGGTAATATGCATATCAACAGCCTGCACGTTTCATTTTGTGTCATGTTTGAAGACAAACATTAATACCGACATGTCTGCTCTTCTCACCCTGAAATCTCAACTCATCATCCTCAATAATTATTCCATCTTGGAGGCTAACTGGTCTGCTGATTCTCCTGTCTGTTCTTGGCTCGGTGTTAGCTGCGGGGCTCTCCACCATAGAGTTACCGCCCTGAACCTCTCCTCTGTAGGCCTTGTGGGTGTCCTACCACCTCACATAGGAAACCTCTCTTTCCTCACTTCCATAGACCTTCGTTATAACAACTTCCAAGGTTCTATACCTTCAGAGTTGTTCCTTCTACGTAGGTTGGAGTATGCTGATCTCGGGGACAACCAGTTTACTGGTCCAATACCATACAACTTATTCTTGGCACCTTCTCTGCGTGAGGTCTCACTTGCACATAATTTTCTCACTGGTTCCATACCAACTGACGTCATATTCAACACCACCTCGTCTCTTCAAGATGTATACCTGTTATTCAATAATCTAACTGGAGAGCTCCCTGCAGAGATCTTCCACCATCTCCCTGATCTACAAATATTCTCGGTGTCTTTTAATGTGTTGACCGGGCCGATTCCTTCCAGTTTATCTCGTTGTGGATTGCTTCAGAGGTTGTCACTGTCCTTTAATGAGTTTGAAGGAAGCATTCCTCCAGGGATTGGGAACCTCACTATGCTTGAGAAATTATATCTTGGAACTAACAAGCTTACAGGTACGCAAAAAACATATGTTTTTAGTAGTTTTGGGTTATATAAAGGAGAAAAGTAGAAAAGACTTTCAACCCCATTAGCATGTTTGTTTGGTGGTAATAGATATAGAGAATAATGAATAAAAGATAATAATATGAAATTGTTTGGTTGGTGGATTAGAATGGAATGAAATAAGGAATTTTAATGTTTGTTTGGTGTAATGGTACATGAAATTCTAATATATATATGCCCTTAATATAGTATATAATACAAATAACTTGAATTAATTAATTATAAAAATTAAGAATAATAAAACTTATAATATATTTAATTAATAATTGAAAAAACTTTTAAAATATTTAATTATTTTAAAAGATTTTCAACCCCATTAACTTAGACTTTTTGATTATTATACACTAATCCCTACACTAGTGTTTATCCGGTAACTAATGGGTGTTTGATTTGTATAGTTTAACAATCATAAAAAATTGGCCATTATTTGAAATGCAATATATTGGACGATTTGCAGGAGCAATACCTTTGGAAATGGGTGATCTCATCAACCTGGTGCACTTAAACCTGGAGGATAATGCTTTAACAGGTGAAATTCCCCCGGTTTTGGCAAACTTGACTAAGCTGGCAGTACTTGCTTTTGATGACAATAATTTAACAGGTAATGACATTTAGATCTAACTTGTCTGACAATATAGATTTACATATAAACTTGTATTTGGTTGCACGTCAATCAAATCGTAATTTTGAAAAACAAGTTACATAAGTTGATGACGATATCTTTAACTACATGTCTCTGCAGGTCCAGTACCTCAACAAATTGGGTATCTACAAAATCTGCAAGTAGTTGATTTCGCCAATAACCAGTTAATGGGACATCTCCCTCTTAGTTTCTTCAATATATCTTCATTGGTGAGAGTATCATTTGCAAGTAATTATTTCTCTGGCTCTCTTCCATCAAACTTTGGCCTCAACCTACAAAACCTAGAGAGACTGCTACTTGCAGAGAATGCCCTTACTGGAAGTATTCCAGCCTCCATGTTTAACCTTTCAAAGCTTCAATATCTTGAGATATCAGTGAATCTTTTCTCAGGAGCGATTCCAAATGAATTTGGTCATTTGAGGCTCTTACAAGGAGCTAATCTTGGATATAATAACTTAACCATGATATCCTCATCTAGCTTTTTCTCTTCCTTAGCAAATTGTAAATCCCTGAGAATCTTTGATTTGAGTGTCAATCCTTTAAACACTATCCTCCCCAGTTACATAGGCAACCAGTCAACCACACTCCAACTTCTACATTTGAGTAGTTGTCAACTTCGCGGCACAATTCCTCCTGAAATCGGCAACTTGAAAAATTTGACATCCCTTACACTGGACAACAACAATTTCTCAGGAACAATCCCAACCACAATAGGACGAATACAAAATCTTCAAGGATTAGATCTTGGTGAGAACAAACTACAAGGGAAAATCCCTAATAGCATTTGCCAATTAAGTAACCCTTTTGAGATCTTTCTTGACAACAATGAGCTTAGTGGATGGATACTGACATGTCTCGGGAATCTCTCATCACTTAGAAGATTGACTATGGCCAACAATAACCTAAATATGACCATTCCTTCCTTTTTATGGAACTTGAGGGATCTTTTGGTACTAGACTTATCCAGGAATTCCTTGAGTGGTCCTCTGCCACAAGCTATTGGACAGTTGCAGGCAGCAACACAGTTAAGTTTTTCTCACAATCAACTCACTGGAAATATTCCTCCCACCATGGGAAATCTTATAAATATTCAGAATCTCTCATTTGCTAGCAACAAGCTAGATGGTCATATACCTGAATCATTTGGAAACTTGATAAGCTTGCAATACCTAGACCTCTCGAGTAACAATCTCTCTGGAGTGATCCCAAAGACCTTGGAGAAATTATCAAATCTTGAGTACTTAAATGTATCTGCAAATAGATTGGAAGGGGAAATACCTGATGGAGGGCCTTTTGCAAACTTGTCAGCACAGTCTTTCATTTTGAATGGTGATTTGTGTGGTTCACCTCGATTTGAAGTGCCGCATTGTAGAACTGTTGCACCAAGGAAGAAGAAAACATCTATGGCCCTAATCAGGAAATATGTCATTCCAATAATTAGTGCGGTCTCCATAGTCTTTTTGCTAGTGTTTCTTGTACTTATAGTAGTACAACGTCGTAAAAGGAATAATGTGACCAATTCTTTTGGCAATGTCACTGACATGGTACCTATGGCATCATGGAGAAGGATATCATATTATGAACTTGTCCAAGCAACAAACAATTTCCATGAGAGCAACTTGCTTGGATCAGGGGCTTTTGGTTCGGTGTTTAAAGGGATACTTTCAGATGGAATGGATATCGCAGTCAAGGTTTTCAATCAGAATATGAGAGAGACATTTCACAATGAGTGTGAAGTGATGAAGAATATTCGCCATTTGAATCTTGTGAAGATCATTACAAGTTGTAGCAGCCCCGACTTACAGTGCTTGATTATGGAGTACATGCCGAATGGGAGTCTTGATAAGTGGTTGCACTCATATGACAACTCCAATCATCTGAATATACTCCAAAGGTTGAGTATAATGATTGATGTTGCAAAAGCTCTGGAATATCTCCACCATGGCTATTCTGTACCGATTATCCATTGTGATTTAAAACCTAGTAATGTACTGCTTGATGGAGATATGGTCGCACATGTTACAGATTTTGGCATTTCAAAACTTTTAACTGGAGAATATTCCATCACTCAAACCCTAACTCTTGCAACAATTGGCTATACTGCACCAGGTGAACTCATCATTTTCCTTCAAGTCATTCATATTATTGTTCGAGATTAATATTAGGGTAAATAACCCCCAATACACCTAGATGTTTGACTATTGTTAAATACACCAAGATATTTGAAACTGTTGTTCTGTGCACCCTTAAGTTATAAAAAGTTGTTAAGCACACTAACCGTTAAATATTCATCCATTTTTGCTGTTAAATATGTCAAAATGACAATTTTGTCTTCTTGTTCTTCATCAAATCATTTTAAATACTATATCTAACTCCAAAATGCAAATTTAGGTTTACCTTCAACCAAAATTTACATTTTGGGGTTGGATTCGAACCCAAATCTATATTTTGGAATGGAATTTAGTCTTGAAAATGAACATAAGGTTAAAATTGTCATTGTAACATATTTAACTACAAAAATGGATGGATAGTTAACGATTGGTGCATTTAACAACATGTTCAAACATGTGGGTGCAATGAGTGATGCAAATAATAATATAAGCAAATATATAAGTGCATTGAGACTATTTACCCTTAATATTATTTCATTTTAAATTTCTACATAATGATTGCACAGAGTACAGATTAGAAGGTACAGTATCTACTCAAGGAGATGTGTATAGCTACGGAATCATGTTGATGGAAACATATGTGGGGAAGCGGCCAACAGATGAAATGTTTACAGCTGAGATGAGCTTACCTCAATGGGTGAAGCAGTCATTACCTCATGAGATTGCAGATGTTGGTTTGTTGAATATCGAGGATCAACACTTTGAGAAGAAAAGAGGTTGTATCTCCGAGATTATGGAGTTGGCATTGGGATGTTGTTCAGAGAAACGTGAAGAGAGACCCAACATAACAGATATCTCCACAAAACTCAAAAAGATGCAGGCCAAGTTACTGCGTGATCCAAGGTTCATTCCTTAATATATGTTGTAGTCACATGTTGTCTTTTGAACATGCTACTTATCAAGACTCTTTTTGTTTGTATAATTATTACTGTATTTTCATTATTTGTATGTTTGTGGTGGATTCATCGAACTTGACTCCAATTGTCATGATGCTTTGGAAAATGCCATAATGGGTGCATGGTTCCATTACAAGCTTCTTCTTTACAATTGGCCCATGATTTTGGCTCGGGAACCTCGTCGTCTCACGGTTGTTGTCGACAAGCCAAGACATATATAGTCAAGATCTTGGTTATGTGTGGTTGACACACGAACCAAGATTGCTGTTATATTCTTGACTTAGGCGCCCATCACAACCTTTTGAGTATTTGAAGGTGTACTGCCCAACTTCTTAACGCACGACCTCCTTTCATAATGCTATAAAATTTGAAAATATTTAGATACACTTAACATTTGAAGTGCATTGTAAAATTTTGAAATGGAAGTATTAATGTTAAAATTGCAAAACACCACTGAGTAACTGTCGTCCATAGTCAAATTTAGTCTGGTTGAAACCGTTATTCCCACTTTAGACTAGAAAATGAAGAATTTCTAATGTTATTAATTTGTACATATCTTGTTTATAAATAACCTAAATCCCTTTTTTTTTATGATTTGGAACAAACTAGAGCGTCATAATTTACGCTCTCGAATCAACTTTAATACTATTTGTAATGCACCAATCTTGAACGACTATCCTTAGTAACCTTCTCTGACTGAACCTGTTATTCTCACTTTAACCTAAAAAATCATAAAATTATATTGAACTTGAATAGTTCATTTCTTATTTATAAGATGTTAAAATCATTATTTGTTCTTTTTAATTTGGGATAAACTAAAGTGTCACAAACCCTTTTTTAATATAAAACTTTTAGTAACTTTGTTCTCTCCATAAATCATAACTTACTTTACTAGTTTGTGCAACTAATTTTAGATTAAACAATATTGTCAACTAAACAAATTATGTATGACTTGATTAATATGTTTCTACCATTAAGTATATATATTATTCTACATTAATTATTTTCCCACTAATCTTATAAGACTTTCACAATAATGTAGCATAAATTCTCATTCCCAACATGTTATCTCGTTGCCAAACTGGTTTGGAACCACTTATTAAAGGACACACAATACCTTCTTTAATTCTTCACAAATGTTTGCCACATAAATCTACCTAAGCAAACGATACAGTTGATATACACCCACCTCATGTTCTCACAATTATATATATGTTCTCACAATTATATATAAACCTTGCGTTTCCATTTGCATATGCTACCCAAACCAAACATGCACCATCTACTTTCTTGTTTCATATAAAATGGTATTATTCTTTCATGTGCATCTTATTGTATTACAATAATATATGTATATTTAGTATATCATATTTCATTCGGAAAATTTTCATGCCTATTTTCTTATCAAAAAAATATTTATTTATCAAATTATTGTATGAAAAAAATATGTTATTATTATTATTATTATGATACTTAAAATTATAGTAAATAAAAATAAATAAATATTGAGGTAACTATAAATTTACTCTCTATTTATACCCTTATATATACAACGTTCCATCCTTTCACGACGCATGCATATGTAAGTGATTTATTTTAGTGTCTCCTTTTTCCTTTCCCTTTTTAACTTGAATGTTCATCTCTATTGTTGATTACCAGGCAACGATACTGCTTTTCAATTTTCATGTGGAAAGATTATCATATGATATTTCGTTTATGTAGGTTATCATTTTTCAATTTAATCCATAAATGATTAGCTCGTGAATCGTATTTGAATTGAATATATTTTTTAAAGTTACAAAAGATTAAAATATAACAATAAAGTTAAAATAGTTCATATATATATATATATATATATTATTAAGGGAGAGATGGTTTTTGTAATCATCACCAGTAAATTTACACAAATACCCCTTAATAATCCAATTAATTTATGTTTAACATGACTATTTTGGTCATTTAAATGTATTCTGGAAAGCTTCTAAAAAACCTATCCACACGGAAACTCGAACATATGACATTCTACATTAAAGACATACATACTAACCATCTTCGCACATATGTAACATTACAAATTTTACAAGATGATAATTATATATTTCTCTATCACTATATCCCTCAATCTTTTCTCATGCACCATTTTTTGTTATATTTCACTACCAAATGAAATTATATTTTCACTTCATCACACATTAAAATAACAGTGAATTTAAAGACTTAAGTCATTTATAAAAGTTACAATTTCACTTACAACTAAGTTAATTTAGATTGAATTAATATGTCAAATATGCATTATCTATTATTTGAGCAATAAATAATTAATATGTACAATATAATCAAGTCTGAAATTTAAATTAGAGTGGAAGAATAAATCTCATTTACTATTTATCCAAAATTTTAAATTAATTTTATTTAGTTATTATCTCTGTTATTTAATAACTTTACAAGTTTACATAATAATGATAATTGTATATTATGTTCTCAAGTTGTCATATTTTATTGGTAATTTTAACTTCTTAATTTTTCTACAATTATATAGATTTGGTTTCTTCAAAACATTCTCTCTTCTTTCCAAGAAGTTAAAAAAAAAAATTGAATTGTGAGCACTGTCGTTTTAAAAAAATACATTTCATCTATAAATTTAAATAATTCAAATAGAAATAAAATCGATCAAAATTGACGTATATTTCTATGTTGAATATATATAATCTATCGCGTGAAGCAATAAATACAAAAAAATTAATCAAATTTGAAAAATAAAAACCAAATTGAAAGGAGATATTTGATTAATGTATATATTTTTTATAATGATAATTATTCATTATAGATTATTTTTAAATAATGAGATTATTAAAATGTTAAAAAAAAATTATAGATTTTTTTTATTATTATTAATATTAATGCATATATGATTCCAGATGTCAAAAGTTGTTAATATGTTATTACTCTAAACTAATATCATCCAAAATTTAGGTATTACATGTCAAGAAAAAAGTAACAAAAATATTTTACCACAAAATTAAAAAAAAAACGTGATGTGTTGAAATAATATTTTACGAATTACTGAAATATAAAAATCAATATTAATTTTTGAGGGTTTATTATTTATTATCTTTACAAAATATTTTTAGGATTGGTCAAATTTAGATTCTATGAGTATTTCTTTACTTAACTTTACATTTCAAATATATCTAAAATTAAAATATGAATATACTTAACTATCAACCCTACTTTATGAACTCTAAAAATATTAAAGTAAAATAAATATGAGAATATCAAAACAAAAAAAATAATGAAAAAGTTAATCAAATATCTAATTTTATTTTTTGGTGTAAATTTTATTAGTAATTTCTTGATGTTGTCACAATAGATTTTTTTTAGTCGTCGTTTCATTGACATGGTAATGAGATTGTTAAGATATCTTAAGAGTATATTGAATGTCTTCACTGACATGTTCGGACTTATGAGACAGTTGGTTAAGACGTGCGTCTTAAATTGTAGATAGTAACAGCGCCCAGGCTCAAGTCCTGGGGATGTCGACAGTATAATACTCAAAGAAAGGTTGGATGTCGAGAGTATAATACACAAAGAAAGGTCGGATGTCGAAAAAAGTTGGATGTCAGGAGTATAATACTCAAAGAAAGCTCGGATGTCGACAAAAGTCGGGTGTCAGGAGTATAATACTCAAAGAAAGATCGAATGCCAGGAGTATAATACTCAAGGAAATGTCGGATGTCGAGAGTATAGTACTCAAATAAAGTTCGGATGTCCGGAGTATAATACTCAAAGAAATGTCAGGTGTCGGGACTATAATACTCAAACAAAGACCGGTCGGATGTCGAGAGTAAAATACTCAAAGAAAGGTCGGATGTCGGGACTATAATACTCAAACAAAGTCCGGATGTCGGGAGTAAAATACTCAAATAAAGGTCGGTCGGATGTCGGGAGTAAAATATTCAAAGAAATGCTGGTTGAATGTTAGAAGTAAAATACTTAATTTTGTCCAAATATCGACATATACTTTTTTTGATCATATTCTTATAAACAAATATGATAAATATTTATCGTGCTTGAGGTGTTGGTATGAGAATTAAACATTTGATAAATATATTTGAAATTAAAATATAATTAATACTTAACTTACCCATATTGTATATACTCTGAAAATATCAAAGTAAAAATACAAGGAATAAATTGATCAAATATCTAATTTTATTTTTTATGCAAATTAGTGGGAATTTCTTGATGTTGTCATGGTATATTTGTAATAGTTGTTATTTTATAGACATGGTAGTGAACTTGTTAAGATACCTTAAGAGTCTATTGAATGCATTCATTGACGAATTCTGACTTATGAACGTACGTCTTAAATCTCAAATAGTATGAGCTCATAGGACTGAATCCTACAGATGTTGTTAGAGTGAAAATACTCATACAAAGTTCGAGGTTGGAATGAATATTCATAGAAAGTTCGAGGTTGGGCATTAACGATAGTTGGTATGAGATGAGATAGTATCACATGGTATGTGAGTTAAAATTACTCATAAAAAGTTATAAAACGAGCATTAAACGATAATTGATGTTATCATGGTAGATTTGTAACAGTCGTTGTAATATTCGGAATGAATATACATAGAAAGTTCGAGGTCGGGCATTAAGCGATAGTTGGTATGAGATGAGATAATATGACATGGTATGTGAATAAAAATACGAATAATATAACTATAAGTAACTATAAACAATGTGCAAGGTTAACTTTATCAAACATCGACATATATTTGTGTGATCATATTCTTAGTAACAAATAATTATATGTTACTTTCTCACGCATAGTAATAAAAAATTATAGTAACAAAAATACTATATGTAATCACCAACAAAAACTTTGGTTAAGAAATGGGATTTCAAAAGAATTATCAATATATATACTCGAACGGAGTCTACAAAATGCTTTGTTAGATTTATCAATTAACTGTTCAATTTTGTTATAGTAAAGACCAAAATGTGCACCATAATTTTCTTTAATTATATTTGATTATATTATTTTCATTTAGTTATATCATTAAAGTGTTCAATTTTGTTATAGTTACTTAGGAGGAAGATATATATCTTAATTTTCTTTAATTGTATAATTTGAATATACTATTTTCATATTTTACTAATCATATTGTTTATATATTTATATTGTTCTCTAAGAGTCAATTTTCATTCACTCAATGAATAATTATAGAAATGAATTCATACACAGTCTAAAATAAAATTAAAATGTAAGTTCTAGAATCCACTTAAGTGTATTTTGGTAATGACTATACTAGACTCCAGCACGCGCTACGCGCGTGCACGTTGTCGTCATTTAACTTGCGTGGAGTGTTAGGAGGACATGATCAACCCGACTTCTGAGATAGTACAAAAATTAAACACTTGATTAAACTAAACTTAAATTACCTAATATAATGAAATAAAATTAATTTTGTTTTAAATTTTTTTAAGAAATTGTTCGAGCAACCAGGAGCCTATTTCTTAAAAAAATTTGACTTACGCTCGGATGCTCGAGCAATTTCTTATAAATATTTAAAACAAAATTAATTTTATTTCATTATATTAGGTAATTTAAGTTTAGTTTTACAATTCAAATAATATTTTTAATCAAGTGTTTAACTCTTGTACTATCCTAAGAGTCAGGTCGATCATGTCATCCTAACACTCCACGCAAATCAAACGACGACAACGTGCATACGCGTAGCGCGTGCCGAAGTCTAGTATATATATAATGAAAACATTTAAAAAATAGGATTGAGTGTAGAATAAATTTTTTCGAAAAAAATCAAACGTAAATTTCAAGTTTAGTTTCTTAAGAATTAAAATCGAGTTCAATAGTAAATACTGGCAGCCAAAAATAGTGTTATCAGAACCGGTCCGGTTCTCGAATCGGAGAGGGGGTCAATTCCCGATCCAACCTGGTTGATTTTTTATAGTAAATGTTGTGAGGTTCATTTTTTATAAGTAAAAACAAAAATTGCCCTTCTCCCTAACCCCCCTCGTTCCCTTTAAGTCTGCCTGTCCCCTCTCCTCCTCGCCGCCATCCCTCCTCTCCCCTCCCACCCACCCCCTCTCCCCAGCCTACTCCAGCCCCCTCCAGCCCCCTCCAGCCCCCCTCGTCCCCCTTTTAGTATGCCTGTCCCCTCTCCTCATCCCCTCCCCTATCCCCTCCCTCCCTCCCTCCTATCCCTCCCCTCGTTCATCTTTCAGCCCGTCTTGTCCCCTCTCCTCCTACCCACCTCCTCTCGCCGCCCTCGCGCCCGCCCTTCCTCTTCCCCCTTTCAGTCCGCCCACTCCCCTCCTGAACTTTGAAGACAAACTTTAAATTGGTCGGACCATCTGAAGAGAACCGATCGAACCAGATGTAGTAAACAAAATAAATCGATTTAAACCGAAAAGCAGGAAAAAAATCGGAAACTAGTCGATTTTAAATAAACTGACCGATTCGCATTGGTTCAAACACTCTCGCCGCCCTCGCGTCCGGTTCTCAGTCAAACCTGATTGGACCGCCGACCTTGTTCTGATAACACTGGTCAAAAGTGTTCAAGCTGGCACGCGTTTTCTTTATAATAATTGGGTCAACATCACAAAATGTACACACAGAAAGCTCATTGAACTAAAACTAAACATATTCGATTTAGAATGCTTACTGTCTAGTTTCTATTTGAAATTAAAAGGGAAAACTACCAAATAGGTTCCCGAACTTGACTCTGATTCGCAAGTGGTTACCTAATTTTTTTGGTAGCAAATAGGTTGCGTAACTTTCCTAAATAAGTAAATAGTTACCTACCGTTAATCTCCGTTAAGAATAACGGAAAATATCACGTGATGAGCACGTGAGGAGCAAATAGGTACCTAAACTTACACTAATTAGCAAGTAGATACATGAACCGGATCATAATCAGTTCAGTTTCGGTTCGGTCGAACCACTTTATTTTAAAAAATATATATATTATTTAAAACACGTAAATTTACGGGAAAAAATACAACATAATTAAAATATATAATATTAAGTAATAAATCAATATTATAAAATAAATGTATCATTTAGACAGTATAATTAATAATTAACTATTTTTATTGTATTTTATGTAAATCCTTCAAACTAAATAACATGAAGAAATGAATAGTTGAAAAACAAAAGGTATATATATATATTTATTTTCCATAAAAATATATTTGAATAACTCATTATACTAATGTTAGTAATCACTTTAATATAATTTGTATTTTTAATTAAATTCTTAATAATTATGTTTAATTTATATAAAGGGAAAATTTTGAAAATGGTTCAACATGTTTGACGAAAATGGTTTTCCAACCCAAACGAATGTTTTTGGTCCAACATGTTTGAAAATGATAGTAATTGCTACCTCCGTTACTTTCCTGTTAAAAATTTTCGTTAAATATTTTTCATATTTGCAAAATTAACCAAATATTTTTCTAAATGCTACAATTACACCCTACAAACTTACACTAATGTTTCAAACAAGTCTCGACTCGATTCGAGCCACGCCAGGGGTCCCCTAGCCAGGGTCCGAACCCAGACTAGGTCACCCAACCCTGAGGACTAGGTCTAGGTTCGGACCGAGACCATAGTACCCCCGATTGGGGTTCAATTGGAGCCCCAATCGTTTGAACTGAACTCAGCCAGGTTCGGTCCAAACCGATTAGGGCTCCAATTGAGCCCCAATCGGGGGTCATATGGCCTGGGTCCGAACAAAGACCATGTACCCATGGTTGAGCGACGTGGTCTAGGTTCGAACCCAGACCATGTACCCATGGTTGGGCGACCTGTTCTGGGTCCAAACCCAGACCATAGGACCCCCGATTAGGGCTCAATTGGAGCCCCAATTGTTTGAACCGAACCCAGCCAAATTCGGTCCAAACCGATTGGGGCTCCAATTGAGCCCCAATCGGGGGTTTATGGCCTGGGTCTGAACCCAGACCATGTACCCATGGTTGGGCGACCTGGTCTGGGTTCGGACCCAAACAATAGGACCCCATATTGAGGCTCAATTGGAGCCCCAATCGTTTGAACCGAATTCAGCCAGGTTCGGTCCAAACCTATTGGGGCTCCAATTGAGCCCCAATCGGGGGTCCTATGACCTGGGTCCGAACCTAGACCATGTACCCATGGTTGGGCGACCTGGTCTGGATTCGGACCCAGATCATAGGACCCCGATTGGGGCTCAATTGGAGGCCCAATCGGGGGTCCTATGGTCTTGGTCCGAGCCTAGACCAGGTCCTCAAGGTTGGGTGACCTGGTCGGGGTTCGGACCCTGCCTAGGGGACCCCCGGTGTGTTTCGAATCGAGTCGGGACTTGTTTGAAACATTAGTGTAAATCTATAGGGTGTAATTGTAACATTTATAAAAATATTTGGTTAATTTTGCAAATATGAAAAATATTTAACGAAAAAGTAACTGAGGTACCAATTACAATCATTTCCAAACGTATTGAACCATTAACCATCACTAAAAAATAAGTTGCACCAAAAACCATTTTGTGCAAACATGATGGACCATTTTCAGACTTTTCCCTTATATAAATAATAAGTAATTTGAATTTTATAAATTAAACTATTAAATATACGATAAATAAGATATTTATACCTTTTTTTTCTACTTTATGTGTTTTCTAATTATTATAATTATATAACCCTCTCATAAATAACTCCCCTATTTTTTTTAATTAAAATGGTCTGATCGAACCGGTTATGAATCGGTTCATGTATCTACTTGTTAATTAGTGTAAGTTCAGGTACCTATTTGCTACTCACGTGGTATTTTCCGTTTATTTTTAACGGAAATTAACGATATGTACTTATTTGCTTATTTTAATAAGTTCGACTACTTTGTTGCTACAAATAAAAGTTTAGGTACCTACTTGTTAATCAGTGCAAGTTCGAGTACCAGTTTGATAGTTTTCTCTAATTAAAATTAGTTAATTTAACCTAAATTTTAAAATATACTATAGTAATATTACTAAATTCAAATAAATTAGTAAGAATTTTCACTCCTATTTTTTCTCTCTTGGAAAAAATTTATATTTATTTTTTCTTCAAATAATAGTCTCGGAGGAGAAAACATTAGGGCTGGGCATGAATCGGTTCGGGCCGAATCAGTTCGGGCCGGATCGGTTTGGAACCGAACTTTTACCACATTTTAAAACTGGTATGGTTTACTGCTCCCGTTTTTGGTCGCTCCAGATTTTGGCCGATTTACCGTACCTGTTCTGAACCGGTTCAGCCGAACCTGTTCATACCAAAAAAAAAAATTAAAATGAGGTTCCAATTCAGCCAGCAGTCCAGTACTAAGCAGCATCCAACTGAGATTACAATACAAACATAAATCCAACTATGATTCCAATACAAACATAACATTACAAACATAATACTACACTTAAGACTTAACACTAGTTACTTCAACCAATCTGAATCTGCACCAATCTGTCAACCAAGCCACCAATTTGCTCATGAAATGTCTGCATGGGATGAGAACAAAAACAAGTTACTTCAACCAAAAACAGAACCCATCACAAAGCAAGTGTATATCTAAATCAGCACAACAAAACAAATACAATGACACAAACTTACTAAGATAATAGAGGACATACCTCACAACGGCACAATGACAATCGCATTAGTAATCACTAAGTAGTTTTCCTAACAGCAATAGCAAATTAGCAATAGTCAATCAACAACAATAGCAAATTAGCAATCTCCAATCAGTACTAGCCTAGCAAGAAAGCAAGTAATCAACAGCAAACGAAGAAGACGAACCTGGTCTAGGACTAGTTGAGTAGCCAGGCGAAGAAGACTGGAGGCGCCGAGGCGGAGAGACTGGAGGCGAGGCGAGGCCAGACGGGAGCGTCCGAGCAGCGAGCGTGACTGGATGCCAATTAGGTCTGAATGAGAATGACTAAATGTCTGATTCTCATTTCTGAAGACTGAACTGAAGACGTGAATTAGGTCTGGTCTGAAAGTGAAGAAAAACCGGTTTTGTCTGGTCTGGTATGAAAGTGGTCTGGTTTAGTATTTAGTAGTATTTTAAGGTTAAAATCGATACAAAAAAAGTTCAGTTAACCGGTTTTGAATCGATTTTCTGAACCTATTCTGAACCGCTCCATATTTTTTCAAAAAAAAACGTTTATTTTGTGAATCTGTTCGGCCGAACCGGTACGGTTCAGGTACGGTTCGGTCAAACCGGTTATTTTTGCTAGACCTAGAAAACATGATGATCAAATCAGATAGATGGAAATTGGAATGGACTACGCTAGACGACTAGAAAAGCGCGAAGATATTAAACGGAAAACGGCAGCCAGAATTTGTGGATATGACAAGATAAGACACTCTCTTTGCACTTTAACGACAGGTCATCGTCCACTCGCCGCTAAAGCTTTCCAAAGGAGACACGTGTGCTTCATCCAGCGACGGAGAGAGGATAGGGATAACGCTCTGCCACTCCTTTCCTGTGAGGGGTAGTAAAATAATGAAAGAAATTGTCGGCCACATCATGTTTGGTGTGGGGTAAGAAACAAATTGGTGGGACCGGAGACAGTGACACGTGTCACAGAAAAGGTAAGGGATACAGCTACGTGAAGCTTAGCTGTCGGCTCACCCAGGGTGCCCAGAAATTCCATGTTGTGACGTTGTGTGTTTCTTTTCTCCTCCTAAAAGAAATATAATATTGGAGCATCAATAAATGGTGTGAAAATATACCATAACGTCTTAACGATTTATTTCTTAATTTTAAATTTTCAGAATGTAAAAATATTAATATTAAGTCTGTAACTGGATCCGAAAATTTACATTTTTTTTTAATAATTGTACTCACATGTTTTTATCGCAATTAAGTACACCAATATGTTTCAACTTATTGGTCATTATATTCCATCGTCAGATTTGTCCCTTAATTATCGCATGTAAATCATTTAATTTCAAAAAAGAAAAAGAAAAAAAACATGTATACACCCATGCTTATCATCCAATCAATTTTTCAATCTCTCACTTCTTCCCCGAACACACCATCTTTTCACATTTGGGGTTCGCGCTCGTTTAATCTAGCTAACCCAAAGTTAGATAGCTTTGCATTCAAGTTCTCATCCAATCAAATGTTGGGAGACTTGAAATCTAGATATTAGCTGCAATCCAATTCAAAACACAAATATGTATCTTTATTTTTCCCAATTCAAGATCATCGAATCTTAGAAAGTATCTGAAAGTCCATTCCTTCATGAAAGTAAGCAAGACCTCGAGCAATATCTTGTGCAATCCTCACTCTTATCTCCCACTTTCTCAAACTTGCTTGATAAGTAATTCTGCACACTGCGATTTATCATATATTCATGCACAATCAATCATTGAATCCCTCTTTCGTTGTCCTCAATGCAATACCATAGTAGTAGTATTACGTCATGTAATTTTTGCATAATAAAGATTAGAGAAGTGTGTTGAAGTAGAGAGAATGATTTTTTCCCCCTCTCTTTTGTTATGGTTTGTTTGATCTAATAGGGGTATTTCGGGTATTAATAGATCACCTAAAAGACACATGAGTGCAATTAACGGGAATGAAACAACAATAGATGGAAAAGTGTGATTACAAATATTTTAAAACATGTGGGTGCAATTATCAACATACGCAAACATTTGGGTGCAGTTTCAGACTTTTCCCAATTAATTTTCTAGATACTAAATTTAGACTAACAATTTGTTAATTAATTCTAAATACACTAATATATTATATATTTTATTTTTAAAAAAACATTCAAAGTGAACAAACCGTTTGTAAAATTCGTTTATATATTTCCAGTTCCGTCAGTATTACAACCTGTCGGCCCCTCTCGGCCCATCCTACGCGTCCAATCATTATGATTCTTCTCTCACTAAAATTCCATGACAAATGGATGGGCCAATATCAGTTGCATTAACGAATAGCCCAAAGTTGGCATAAGGCCCTAATCAATAAAGTGATCTTTATAGGAAAAAAAAACATTCGCAAATATAATGGAGCATTTGATAATGTAAAAATGTTTAAAATATCATTCAATCATGTGGACTAAACATACGTGACTATTAAAATTAGGGTTAATTACTTAATTGATTACACATGTTTGATCATTGTGCAGAATGGTTACACATGTTTCAAAATGTGAATAATTGATTTTGCTACTGTTCATCGTCAAAATCACCGTTAGCTCAGTCATGTGTCTAGCACGTGACCCTAAACCTATCTGAAGTTACGAAAATGTCATTGACAACTTTATTATAATTGAATAGCAGTTGAACCCATATGGAGTCCCACCTACTTCGAAGATGGCCATGAAGAAGGAAAGCACCGAGTTCGTCCCCCAATCGACGAGATCAGACTAGTTATGTTCGTTCCCACTTTAGTATAGTGTCTCACTCTAGTATTTTGAGTATATTGCCCAAATTTGAATTTCTTTTGTTACCAACCCTAATTTTGGTAAGAACCCTAATTGACACAATTAGGGTTAATTTTCGGTGGTTCATGGATCGTACTAGTTTTTTATTCTTTGTCTTTTGTAATCCGTACAAAATCCTGATTGTGGATTTTTCGAATGGGAAGATCCACCTATGTGCCCCTATGGAAGAAACGTCATTTTCAAGTTTCAAGTTTTGGAGGGACAGCTGAAATTTGAAGTTACGAATGCAAGAGATGCTGCAGCTGCTGCAAATAGAAGCCTTTGAAAGTTGTATGTTGCATTAATTGTTGTGTTCTTTACTTTTGATCAATATACTGATGAAATAGTTGTATTTCCATTTGTTATTGAATATTTTGTTAAAATGAAAGCAAGAAGATGCATTTTGTAGTGATGTTCTTCAGAACCTGAGTTTCAGTTGTTCAGAACATGAGTTTCATTGAATAGTAACTTAATTAAAGTGTTCATTCTAAATTGGAATTTGATTAAATGGTTACATATATATGCATATAATGTGATTAAATGGTCATATATGTTTTCTTGTAATTTGATTAAATGGTCACGTATGTTTTCTTAAAATGTGATTAATAGGTGAACTTGTAAGCGTAGTATGTGATTAAATAGTTAGACATGTTTCATATAAATGTGATTAAATGGATAAAGTGTCGTAACAGAATGAACAAACTCATTTCATTCCAAGGTTCACAGAAACATCCATTTACAACAGAACATTCAGAACAAGTTCAGCATCAAGTGATAAAACAGTTTCAACCTGGTGCGACTATATGGTTAGTACTAAAATATCAAAGGTACCCCCAAAGTACCAAAACACTTAAGTATACTACTTTCCACAACTTGAAGAACAACTTTTGCAAAAAAAAAAATCAACATGAGTTTGTCGCAATTTCGAAAAAACTAAACTAAATGTGGTTCAAATGTTTGATCGATCAAACACAAGAGATGATCAAAGGTAAAAACACAGAGAGAATATGTTCTCAAGCACAAGAACTCACAATGGAGCCTTTGAACCACCACGAGATTTGCGATTTCAGCAACTCCTAACTCGTTTGGTCGCTGCAAACAGCAAAACCGAAAGATAGAACTCCACATAAAGAAAAGAAGTAAGGGACAAAGAGTATACCCGAGCCTTCGCACGAAGGTGGAGCACTTAGGGAAAAGAAAAACAACTGAAAAATCTCACTGAAAAAATCTGAAACAAAACACTCTTCTGACATAAATGGGGAGAAATAGGGGGGAGGCTCATGCATAAGGGCAGAAGAGTCTTTTCAAATTACATAAATTAGTTAAACAAGGGTCACGTGTTACGCGCATGCAAATTGACGGAAAAATTGACGGTTCAATAACTGATTAACCAATTAGTCACATTGTAAAAAACATGTGTAACCATTAAGTCACTCAGCAAAACCAATTAATCACATTTTGAAACATGTGTAACCATTCTGCACAATGGACAAACATGCGTAACAAATTAAGTAATTAACCCCTAAAAATTATTAACCCATATTTTAATTATTATTATTATTAGTTTTTATTTATATTTTTATTCATTATATATTTATTATTTTTATAAATTACATAACTAAAAATAATTTTATAAAAAATATTAGTATCCATTTACAAATATCAATAGATACTCATAACCTGTTAGTGAATTGATTCTACTACTAATACAGTAGAGTCTAATATGAAAATAAAAATATCGATTTATATAAGGTAGATTTTAAGAATTTATATTTTTATAAACTATGTGAAACCACATAGTTAAATGAAACATGTTTGACTATTTCATTGAGTTTGATTTAGAGACCTGAACCGACCAAGTTCCTTAATTATTTGTAGGTAAATAGTCTAAATGCACCATGATGGTTAACCATATTGTTAAGTGCACCATTTATGTTGTTAAGTGCACATTGATGTTTTAGAGTATTGTTATTTGCACCACTATTACTAATCCGTTAATTTTTTTCGTTAAATCTATCAAAATGACTATTTTACCCCATATCATTTTCAACACTGAATCAAATTAAATATTGAAATCAGACTAATTTTGAACCAAAAACATCATTTCTTGGTTTGAAATCAACGCAGAACAATATTTATAGGTTCGAAATCAGCCCATAAATGTTTGTTTATTCTCAAACAACATTTCTAGATTGATTTCGAACTTAGAAATGTTGTTCTGGGTTGATTTTGAAATCAAAAATATATTTTTTTGTAAAATTTATACTCAAACTATTTTATTGGATTTGAATCATGATTTTGTATTGAAGTTGAGATAAAGATGAACATTAGGACAAAATCGTCATTTTAACAGAAAATAGTAATGATTAACGAATTTTTTTGATAGAACACTAAAGACGGTGTATTTAACAACATGTAAAGTGTAAACGTCTTGATGCACATAAATACATAATAACACTTTCATACATGTTGATGCAATTATCAACATCACACAAATATTTTGGTGTATTTGAGTTATTTATGCATAATTTGTTAATGAGTGTGAGTTAGTATTGGTGTACCGAATTCCATTAGGTAATGTGAAATTGCCCCTAGTCTTTTATATTTTTCAATTTTAGCCCTCTCGATTATTCTCAGCTCTTTCCATTGAAGATCAGATATTCTTGATTCTAGAAAGGAATCATGGCTTTCTGCAGCTTTACCCATATCAAAACCTTATCATCTTACAGGAAGAAAATCTCGGTTCACCTTCTTAGCATCGTCAATATTACTTCATCCTGGAATTGAAGAATAACCAGACTGATAATGATGAATATAACATTATATTATTTATAACGATTCAACATTTTATTTTTAACCATAAATTTCAGCACTTCAACACGATACTTTTTACTGGCCAAAAAAAAACAAAATAAAACACGATACTTTCCTCAAACCAAACGCACCTTTAAAGTATGAAGATACTCTACTTTTAGCTCACCGTTAGGCGCAAAAGCGAGCCCTCTTTTAAGGTCCACTCGATACAATCACATCTATGGAATATGCTCTCTGAGCGTCACTTGTTGCTTCCTCACTACGCCAGTAACAGCAGCTACCATTGAAAGCGGATCCCCCCATCTACGATGCATACATAACCATCCCCTTCCCTTCCGCACCACATTTCTCATCCGACACTCTTTCTCTTCACCTCCCTCTAGTTTTCTGCTTTGCTCAACGCGACAATGGCTGCCGCCGTTGCTACTCTGAGTCCCGCTGATGCTGAGAAGCTCTCGAAGCTCAATGCCGCTGTTGCTGGCCTTAACCAGATCAGGTTTCGCATTTCTGTCCCTACTGTTTTTATCTTCTCCGATCCGATCTGCGATTTGGATCTACCATCTCGTTCTTCTATTAGATTGTTCTAGAGAGCATGTACAGTGTATCGGTGATGCTTGATTTCTGCGACTTGCTTTGCAGCGAGAATGAGAAGTCTGGATTCATCAACCTAGTCGGTCGCTACCTCAGGTTTGTAGCGCTTCTTCTTATACTTGAAAGCCGATAGAATTCATCCTTCTTATATTGATTTTGGGCTTGACTTGATCTTTGGGTTCTGCACTATCATAGATGCATTGACTTGATATGTTTAAGCGGATCATCTATATCTATCTACTGCGCCTGGTCCATCTGTCCCTTGCTTGATTTGACTTGCTTGACATTTGAAGCGTGATTTCGGCCCTTTTTCCTTTAATTTGGTTATCTCAATCAGTACTTAAGCGGTTAAGTAATCTACATTGTTGTTACACGCCTGATCTAATCTGCGTTACGTACTGTAGATGCTCACACTCTTTAGGTTTTGGATTGGATTGCTATTCTAATTGTTTACTGTTTGAGTTTTGTTAATTTGACAGTGGCGAGGCACAGCATGTTGAATGGAGTAAGATCCAAACTCCCACAGACGAAGTGGTGGTTCCTTATGACAATTTGGCTTCAGCTCCTGAAGACGGTATTGCTAAACTCCTCACACAGACTTCTGATGAATTTTCCATGTTATGGTTTGCCTCGAGTCAATTGGCCATCAAAATTACTGATATTGTTGCAGATCCTGTGGAAACAAAGAATCTTCTGGACAAACTTGTCGTACTGAAGCTGAATGGAGGCTTAGGAACAACAATGGGCTGTACTGGTCCTAAGTAAGTCGCCATACTCTTTTTCTTTAATGTTCTAGGCATTACTCTGAACCATGATTACTTATCTTATTATCGTATGTGTTGCACCTTCCGTAACAATTTAAGAGGAATTCACTTACCTTTATGTCTGATCATGATCTTGGGCTTTTCCTGTGCTTCTGCTAAGTACTTTAACCAGTATTTTGTGCAATTTTTTGTTTTCATCTTAAAAGACTTGGTCAAAAGTTATTAATAGCCTATCTCAGTGGGTTACTGTTATTCCTCTTTTAATTCCGCCAGCATGTAAGCTAAACCAAGAGCCCAACTTTTAGAGTCATATATATCAGTATTAGTTTTTGACAATTCTATGATTTGTCTGACTATGTCTGAGCAGTTAATTGCCTTCTCCTATTTCAGCCTTAACTGTTGTCTTAGAATTACGAAGGTATTCAACCTTTACATTTTTTAATTTTACATAAATCAATTATAGGCTGTCTTCAAGACTAGATAACCAAGTAAACCGTTAATATTTCAGCATTGTTGACTTTTAAGTTTTAACTACATGTTTCTGATTTCGGAAGTGGTGAGTCTTGTCGATGGACAGTACAGTCCCAATAAAGTTTATAGATGCTAAAATGCTATATTAAAAAAGGACGCGTAGAACTTTTTTATTTTATAAAAAAATGTGTTGTGCTTTTTTATTTTATGATGCAGGTCAGTCATAGAAGTTCGTAATGGTTTGACATTTCTTGACTTGATTGTCATCCAGATTGAGGTAATAATTTTTTTCTTCTCTTTCTTTATCTCTGTTTACTGCTGATACCTTGTTAAGAGACCCTTCTTTTGATTGCAGAACCTCAACTCCAAGTATGGGTGTAATGTTCCTTTGCTTCTAATGAACTCCTTCAACACCCACGATGACACATCGAAGGTACAGATCTTTGCTTCCTTCTGTTTGTTCATTTTCTCATTGTATATTATATGTACATGACTAGTTCCTTTGTTAACTAGATTGTGGAGAAATATTCCAAGTCAAACATTGATATTCATACGTTCAACCAGGTTAGCAGTAAAAATGCACTCTATGCTACTTATGCAAATTGCATTAATGCGTATCATGGATTTTTTTTTCTTATTCCCCTTGTTTTTGATATGCAGAGCCAATATCCCCGCTTAGCTGTTGATGATTTTATGGCTATGCCATGTAAGGGAAAAACCGACAAAGAAGGATGGTAAATCATTTTCCCTGATTTGTACTAATTTATTTTTGCCATTTTTTGGTTGTTGTATGATGAAGAAACTAAAAGCAGAACAGTGAAGAGGATTTCTTTTCAATAGAATTAGGCCTATATACAAGATTTCCTAACCACAATATCGGAATGGACATCCAAAGTCTAACACTAACGTATTGCTAGTATGCCAAAGGGCCCAAAAATACAAAAGGACCCTATAAAAGACAATTCGCCTTATGGATTTTTATTGAATAAATTAATTTCCTGACCTTTATAAAGGTATTAACCATGCATTAGCCACAAAGAAAAGCCACTTTAAAAACTGCATTTTTCTGTTGCTGACCTGTGTCCCTACATTTCAGAAGTTCTCATTCTTAAGGTGCATCTTTAGCCTACAACCATCACTTTTGAGTACATGTTTTTTTTTGTGTTGAAAACTTAAAATCATTCCTCTTCATCCACGTACAAGACCTAGAGCATACTACCCTCATTAACTGCACATCTTTGGGGCTTGATGGCTCATGCTAGAAAGTTTTTCTATGTAAAAGTCTGAAAATGGTTAACATGTTTGCACAAAATGATTTTTGAACCCCACCTATTTTGAATGATTCAACATGTTTGGAAATGATGGTAATTGGTACTTCCGTTAGTCCTCCATTCAATTTTTTTTAATTACTTTTCAAATTTACAAAATTAACTAAATATTTTTTCAAATGTTACAACTAAAACCTATTAACTGATATTAATGTTACAATTGAGTACTGATTCGATCGAATCTTAATCAGGACCCAATCAAAAGGTCCTCGATTCCTCGGTCTGGGTTTCCACTCAAACCCAATCACACAAGGGTTGAGACTTGGTATGGATTGAAATCCAAACCAGGGGACCTCGATTGGGGCTCATTTTGATTCCTACGGAGGTCCCTAGCCTGGGTCCCCACCTTGGGAGACAGGGTTTGGTTGGGGACCCAGACCGTGGACTCTTTGGTTGAGTTTCGATCAAGTTGGGACTCAATTGTAACATTAATATAAGTTACTAAGGTTTAATTGTGATATTTAAAAAAAAAACATTTAAATTTGAAAATTAGTCAACAGAGATTTTTGTATGGAGAATTAACAAAAGATGCATTTACCATCGATTTGAAACATGATGTATTCACCATCGGGGGAAAAAATGCTGGTGGAACAAAAGTTTTGTGCAAACATGTTGTACCAATTTTAGAATTTTCCCTAAGTTCTACCTGGATTCCAGACACTTTGAGAATTCTTTTTCCTTCTTGTCCTAGTCTTTCCTTTGATGATTTATTTTTAAATAAAGCCTTACAAGTTTCTTGCTGAACTACATGTTAGAAATTGTTATTTTTACATTACACTAGCTAAAAGAAATTAATTCGAAACAGATATGTAAATATGTTAGTATTTTATAAATGGAAGAGGACTTGAGTAATACTATTTGGCTTATTTATTAATTTTAGAATAAGAGAGTAAAATGAAGGCAAGTCAAAGGCATTAGATTTTCAGAAATTGTGCAATTGACTCTATCACCTTTGTTTGTGTGTGTATTTGTAGGTATCCTCCTGGTCATGGTGATGTATTCTCATCCTTAATGAATAGTGGCAAGCTTGATGCGTTGCTTTCAAAGGTTTGCATTATGTTTATTTGATTTATGAGATCGTGAACATTTTTCGGATTAAATAATATATTATTCATTATTTATGTGTTCCTTCTCTATGCCATTTTAATAGGGGAAGGAGTATGTTTTCGTCGCGAACTCAGATAACTTGGGTGCAATTGTTGACTTGAGTATCCTTTTCTATCTTTTGACCAATATACGTCTTTACCTTTCTAAGTTTTAACAATAGCCTTCTTCAGCCTGATATTACACTGATTAATGCTTTGATGAAAAACAAGATTAGTCGTTTTTCTTGACTAGATTCTCAGAGATTTTGAATCATTTGGTGAAGAACAACAATGAATACTGCATGGAGGTTAATATCTTGACTTGTAGAAACTTATGGTGTTGTACAAACAGGATTAGGAAATCTTATTCATGTACTCTTTCTCTTGTAATCTTCAGGTCACACCAAAAACACTGGCTGATGTCAAGGGTGGAACACTTATCAAATATGATGGGAAGGTTCAGGTATGGAGATAAAATCTCTTAGTTGTAGATAGCAAAATGTGTCATGTTGCTTTCTTATAAATGCTCTCAGTTTGTACCTGGTATAAGACACCTGATACCAGACAGAAAGATCCTAGGTATTTTTTAGTACATTTTGCTTGGTTATAGACAGTGTGGTAATCTTTACCATTATATGTAGATGCTAATATCTCTAGCTGATTTTCTAACTGTGGACATCATGGGGGTAGAATGTCTAAGGTTCATGCCAAATTCTTTGTTCTAAGCTGGGATGTTTGTGAAAAAGATCTACTTATTAAAGAGTTTCTTGGGGTTCTTCATCTTTCCTTGACAGTTTCATTGTTACTTTCTGGTGAAGTTTTTCAAGCTGTGTTGATAGGTAAACATCCTAGGAGCCAGTTGTATTTCACTCCTATAGTTTCTCAATTGTTTTCTCTGAAATCTTCTTGTGAATATAAATGGATAATTTTAAGGCCCTGCATCTACACCCCCTTACCACGCTTATGTAACTAAACTCTAGGAGTGTATGCTTTCCTCTAAGCTAAGAATGCCTCCATATCTTAACTAATAGAGCAAGGATATCTTGTGATGGCTTGGCTGTTTCGGCTTTATTGTACAAGTTTATGCTGAAAATTTTTGTTTCTCTTTTTACGTCAATCGTGGCTAACAGTAAATAATATGCATTAAGAACAGATTCTAAGAATTAGTATATGGGTCTGATTTTTTTTATTATTATTGTTATTCACTGCAGCTTCTTGAGATAGCCCAGGTCCCTGATCAACATGTAAGTTTCCCCTTCTTCTGTTCATCCATTAGGAATCTGAACCTGAGAAATACAGTTACATGTAAGTAGGGGTCCCAACAGATGAGTTTAGTTTAATTACAAATGGATTTAGGTGAAGTCCTGAAAATTTTACAAGAAGTGCAATTTTGTAGCTATATTTGAGATGCATAGAACCTTAGAGCCAAAGAGGTGTACTCTTTTTCTCATATAGTGTCCCACGTTTCATAAAGGAACTAAAAATAGTTCTAGACATATAAGACTATCTTTTTTTCTTCATGAGAATGGGATCATCATTGATAAGTGGTAATACACTAGTTGTTAGTTTTGTCGGGTCAGCTTAGAAAAAAAATTCTGAAGAACATTCACATTCTAAGACCTGGCAAACAACGATGGTATCATAAGCAACGTAAATGTGCAGATATGTAGGATAACGCATTTGATAACCCGTGGCTTATTTGATAATTTCAGGTCAATGAATTCAAGTCAATAGAGAAGTTCAAGATTTTCAACACCAACAATTTGTAAGTAAGAGTGGATTGAGATATGTAGTTATTAGTGAAGCTTGTTTTAACAAGTTATATACAGGTGGGTGAACTTGAAAGCAATCAAAAGGCTGGTAGAGGCAGATGCACTCAAAATGGAGATTATTCCTAATCCAAAAGTAGGCACTCTCTATACTTGATTCTTGACATGAATATTCCCATAATAACATGAAGGGATTCTCAGTATATGTCGTACTTGCACATATCTCAGGAGGTAGATGGAGTCAAAGTTCTTCAGCTCGAGACAGCTGCTGGTGCTGCAATCAAGGTATTTAGTTTACAAGTCAAATTTGCCACTTATGGTAGATATTAAAGTTCCTAACTTGTTTGTATTTTTCTTGTCAATAAGTTCTTCGACCGTGCCATTGGCATCAATGTTCCAAGGTCCCGTTTCCTTCCAGTCAAGGCAACTTCAGATTTGCTTCTTGTTCAGGTTATTCTTCCCTTTGAGATGCTCTTTACTCGGAATGCCCATAAATTTTCTTCTTGCAAATCTATAAGGTCTTCTAACATCTCATTTTGATGTTACAGTCTGACCTGTACACCTTAACTGATGGCTTTGTCACCCGAAATACTGCTAGAGCAAATCCTGCTAATCCATCCATTGAGTTGGGACCTGAGTTTAAGAAGGTAAGTGATGATCTATTCTATTTAGCTGCTGCTTGACGCGGTTTGTTTCTCAACAATGAATTGTTCCTAAATTTCTTTGTCAGGTTGGCAACTTTTTGAGCCGATTCAAGTCTATTCCTAGCATCATTGAGCTTGATAGCCTCAAGGTGTCTGGTGATGTATGGTTTGGAACTAATGTTACTCTCAAGGTATCATTTCCATTTTTTCTCTAAGCATCATCCCATTTTTTATGGGTTTGTCTATCCTCATTGTACATAGGATGAACTGAACCTTTATCACTTCCCCCAAGTCAAAAGTTAGAAGCATTATCGTTTGGAGTCTGTTGCTGATAAATAAGAAGTGAAATGAAATCGTTGAAATATGACTGCTGATTTTAGTAAGTTGTTAAACTGTGCTGCATATTGTTTGTCAAACCTATTTTTAAAATGGTGGCTGGGGCTACAGTTTCTGTAGTTTCTGTTGAATATTACAATGAGGTAGACAAATATTATGATATTTTAAAGTCGGTATCATAAGTTGCAGAAAGAAAATGTGGATGCGTTGCTCATATGAAACTTGAACTTTTTAACCAATTAATTTACGAAAAGAGTTAATTATGTTGCCTTTTTAACCCCTTCTCCTCAACACACTTTAAGTCAATGTTGATGCTACTTCCAAGTCAGCTCATCTGAAGAACATTTCATTGATAAAATGAAAATGGAGCAGAAGAAGGCAAGTCTGTGAACTTTGCAAGTTTATAAGAGAGAGTAGCCTGCTTAACATAGCCAACCATCAAGGCCTCTGCGAGTCTGCATTTGAATATACTTCACCTTTTCCTTGTTGTAGCATATTGATTCCATGCAACTGTTTCCCTCCGGACTGACCTTTTTTTTCCTACCCTTGTGCTTGTAAATTTCTGAAGGGGAAAGTCACAATCTCAGCAAAATCTGGCGTTAAATTAGAGATTCCCAATGGAGCCTTCCTCGAAAACAAGGTAAACCATAAGTAGTATGAGCAGATAGATTTTGGAATGAATGCTTTCACCTGAGCTGAGGTCCTTCATTTCCCATGTTCAGGAAATTAACGGTCCAGAGGACATCTAGAGTGGAACTGTTTATGAAGTGTGGTCTGGTCAGTGTTTTGCTACCCAGCAAGATTCTATTTGAGTGATGAAGTCCTTTTTTGTAGTAGAATAATGAAGTGTCTCAGTTATGATTTGACAACTTCTTGGTTGTGTCGAGTCAAAGTATAGGCGGCTAGTTCAATCTGTTATGATGGGATGTTATATATCTTTTGTTATCGTTGCTTGGTTTGCAAGCTTTTGGTCAAAGGGAAATGGAAAATAACTCCATAATAAGGGTCTGAGTATTTTTGGTTGAAATGTCTCCTCTGTGTGTATCCTTTTTTGGAGCTGAATGAATGCTTTTGCAGTTGATCTAACTTGCCACGACAATAAATTAGGAAGAGGGAATCCCGATCAATTTGTCTATCTATCCTCACGTTAAATCACGTGCGCAATCACATGACAGTAATCGAGAGTAGGATTGAGAAAAAAGATCAGTGGACCGTTTCGGATAGAGTCAAAACAAACATTTTTTTAATCTCAAATTTGGTCAGTGTCTTTTTTTTTTAAGACCGAATAAACTGGTCCGGTCCGATTATATGTTAAAATTAACATTTATTGTGTCATTTTAATTAGTTTATTGTGAGTTCAGGGTAGTGTTAAACTTTTTTATATTGGATATTTGGTATGATATTTGAATTTTGTTTTGTATTAGATACTTGATATAATATTTGTATTTAAAAATAATGTTTTGTATTTAAAAGTTTTGGATACATTTTTTAAAATACTTTTTTAGAGTAAAAGTCGGTCTGAGACCAACCCGAGTCAAGCAAGACCGTTTCAGACAGTTTTTTTAAGATAAATTCAGTCTCGGTTTCGATCCTCCAAGTATAAATTCCAAAATTTTGGGCTCAAACTTTTTTTTAAGAAAAAAACTCGTTCAATCGTAATAGAGAGACGATGCATCTGTTAGGATCTCTAGCTACAACCAATCGCACTTGCTTTTGTAATTATATATATTTTTTGGTAAATCTTGCTTTATAATTATATAAAATCTCTTTTTTGTTGTTGTTACAAATACGCAACATACACTATTCCATCGTTAAAAAGAAATGAGTTACACATCATGTTTGTGTTATTGTGTTATTTACATCACCTAGTTATTGCTTACGGTACTGTTTTCGAAATTTCTCTTGGATTATTTTAATGTTCTGAAGATTAAAGTGACTTCGATTCTGCACTTTAAGTAGTATTCCAAACTTCAATCTACATCCTTTTGATACGTTATATGATGAAAACGACAGTAAGCAATCATTTTGAAATGGTATAGGATGATAACCAATAACGAACATGTTAGTAGTAGGAAAGATTAATACGCAATAAAGTAAGTATTTTGGATTAAAGTGTAATAATTCCAAATTTGCGTATAACATATGAAATTGACTCGAAAGAATGATTTTTATTTCATTTAATGACTTTTAAGGTGTAGTTTTTTTTTAAAAACAATTTTGCAATCCCTTATCGTGACACGATCGTGTTTGAGGAAATAGGACAACGACCATTTCATCTTCTTCCCTAATATAATTGAACAAATAATGGGTTTTGGAAAAATGAAACTCGCAAAAATATAGCCTTCCCTGCACCGCCTTGACTGAGAAATATAGCCTCAACCCTGGTTGTTTGAAAATGAAAACATGTTTCTATTCTATACCCTATATTGAATGCAAAGTATAATCTGCAAATTTACAAATGAACCTTGCAGGGTCTATTAATAAAAAAAACGGTTGATAATAGTGTGTAATTAGGAACAATATATATTCCCCAACATCATGACATATTTGTTGATTTTTCCTACTATGTAGTGTAATTGTGAAAGTAACTCATCTATGATATGGATTGAGGTAAATGCTTCTCCAATAATGCATTAGCTAGATTGCTGAAACTTGCACTAACTTCTCTGACATTGCCATACCTTCTGAGAAGGTCTACCACTTCGGGTTTGAAAATTTCTTCTTTATTAGATGCATTGCAGAGGTAATAAAGGGCTCCAATCGCATAATTCACCTACAAGCCACACTAACAATGGCTAATTAGAAGGAAAACAAAAATATGTAACCTAGTAAGTTTATGTTGCTAAATAAAGTAGAAAGGGTGTCATCTGCTGACCGTATTTGTAACTGGACTTGATAAACACTGGATTACGAGAGGGATCCCGCCACACTGAGAAATAATTACTGCATTTGCTGGATCTGCAAATGGCATTCATCATAAATAATCAACTCTTCCTCTTTCGTATAGGAAGAAAGGGGATGCCATATAAAGCTCAATAATTCATTGTTACGGACCTGCACATGCATTACAAATTCCTCCAACTCCAAATTCTACGATCTTCTCATTGGGTTCTGTTATGCAGTCCAGAAAGAGTTCCAGCACGTTAAGCTGTGGGCAGAGAAATGTTCAATTTGGAAGCAAATAAGAAATGCAGATTTGGAATATGCAGATAAACTGAAGACTCTTAACCTGGCGTAAGAAGGTGTAGTTGAATGGATCATATGCAAAGTTAGCTAAATTCGCAACAATTTTTTCTTTTGTCTCTGAGAAAGTAAAACCAAACAACAATTAGAAAGAAATTTTGGAAAATTGAGATTATTTTACTAACACAATGGATTCATTTTGCAGTTTCCTTTTGGATATTGTTGTTTATAAATAAACAAAAGATTAGTTACCCATTTGGTAGCTGAATTTTGTCAGTTTAGACAATTTGCTAGTTGATTATTTTTTTTTAACAAATTCCTCGTTATTTTTACAAAATAATACAATTTAACAGCTACATCTAATTTGCCGTTAGATGTTGACTAAGATATGCATGTGTTTGTCTGTATCAACTACCAAAGTTCACGTTCGACCAACAAAATGCACATTTTTAATAAAACTCAGCTAGCATAATGAGCATTGCCACAAACTTAAAAAACAATTTGCACAAAACAAAATAAACAATAATGTTTTGTTACCATTTAACAACAATTTAGAAGGAGCAAGCAAATCGCAACTTTAGATAAAAATCAATTTACAATTTAGTCAACAAAAAAGTTCAGTTAGCAAATTGTACAAACCCTATGTGATACTTTATCTTACATCAGATAGGAAGAAGTGATTTGAAAGTCATATAAACAGAGATGTGCTACTCAAGTCTAACAATATATATATATATATATATATATATATTTGGTGGTGGTGGTGGTAGTGGGGCAAGTGAGAACAATGCAATTAGTCAGACTTGGTTGGGTTAGTGGGTAGAATTGCTCGGGCATGGACATCACACCCTAACAAGTTGATACTAACTCATAAATAACCACCTAAAAAAAGTAGACGTGAAGGTATGAAGATTTGGGCCCGTAAAGTGCTGGAAAGTAAAACAGAAGCATGCTGAATGATAAAACGAGGTCCTTCCATGAGCGACTTTCAAATTGATTAGGGTACATATAGTCATTTCACTTTCCTCCTTCATAAATTAGAATAAAATCATCAATCACTCATTGTAAAGTCCTACACTGGATGAGAGACGGATAAAAATTGAACTCATGTTTCACATTATTTAAAGAACAGAGATAACTCAGAAGATATGAGGCAGATTTTTACCTTCATCAGTAGCATTCTGGAATTGAGTTACCAACTCCTGAGATAGAAAGAGAAACCAAACGAAAAGGAAGAAGCAATATCTATCAGCGAAATAGGTTGTCCAGCTTACTAGTAATTTATGATTAAGATGCTCAAAATTTACTACTGACGCGATTGTTTATCAGCATTAGATAGAACTGTCCTAAAACTTGAATTTAATGAGAAACATAGATCTCAACAGAAAAGCGAAACGTAAATCGGAAAAGATGAGAAATGTAAGGTTAAGCATAAGGCTTCTCAACCTGGAGGTATTGCAGCCGTGGAGTTCCATATTTCCCAGTTCGTTGCTCTTGCCTCTGATTATTGGTGAACATGCCTGGACAGAAATGTTTAAAGGTAAGCAAATAAAGTTTTGAAAATGAGTGCCGAGGGCTACAAAAAGGAAGCGATGATTCTGTTGGACATTTGGGCTATACATCCAATTTTATGGATTGGACCATTCTTATAGCTGGTCAGGATCATTACAAGGGCATAATTAGGGCCGGCAATGGTACGGTATGACAAATACCATAACCATATCATATTTTTAAACCACATACCATAACCATTACGGGTACAATTTTTAATTCCATAACTATTAAAATAACCGTGGTTATTAACCATAATTTTACCCGTATACCCATATTTATTTCACATGTAATATAATAAAATACCGAAAATTTTATTTAAAAAAATACAGAAATCTATATTGTCAACAATAAAAATATATAAAACTAACATCATAGTTATTTATTACATATATTTACGTTAACTTTCATTATTTAGTATATATTAATTTATTAATAATAATTAATTATTATATTTATATAATAACCATGGTTATAAGTTATAACCATGAGTATAGCTCAAATACCATAACCATTATGGGTAAAAAATTCATCACCATAACAGCACCACATCATAATGGTACGGTTAACCATTTTAAACAGTAACAGTTATAACTATGATTATGGGTTTTTCACCGCGCCGGGACAATTACGACCCTCTGCAGGTAAATCTCAACGCGGTAATTATCATACATCCACTGAGCATCCATCACATCGTGCGTGCATGGTAGGGCCGACAATGGTGCGGTTAAGAACTCATAACCATGGTTATAACCGTTACTGTTTAATATGGTTAATCGTACTATTATGATACGGTACGGTTATGGTGATGAATTTTTTACACATAATGGTTATGGTTATGCTATTTGAGTTATACTTATGATTATAACCATGGTTATTATATAAATATAATAATTATTTATTATTAATAAACTAATATATACTAAATAATGGAAGTTACTGGACATACATGTAATAAATAACCATGAACTTAGTTTTATATATTTTTATTGTTGGCAATATAGATTTATGTATTTTTTAAAATAAAATTTTCGGTCTTTTATTATATTACATATGTGGAATAAATATGGGTATACAGGTAAAACCATGATTAATAACCACGGTTATTTTAATGGTTATTATATTGAAAATTGTAACTGTAACGCGTAGGGTTATGATTATGGTATATGGTTTAAAAATATGGTATGGTTATGGTATTTGTCGTACCATATCCTAACCATACCGGACTAGTGCATCGTCACCATATTATCCTTCTCTACGAGGATACCTGACCTCACGCCTCAGCTCCTGCATATATGGCCTCGCACACCAAGAATCAGACCCAGATGGGCGCACATCGTCCTCACATAAGTACCTACCTCGCAAGGTATCCAGAACACCACCAGATGCTTGTCTGCATCGTACTCAAGAAGCTTACTCTCGTAAATGGTTGGGAGGCCGATGGAAGACGAGCCACCTTAGCTACATCCGGGATAGCTCAATGGAGGCGAGCCACACACACGTACTCCATCCCCGCACCGTGCTGCGACTTCATCCGCCTGGTGGCACGGTCGATGCAGACGATTAAATTTTCAGTGACTTTCAGGTCGAGGGTACCGCTGTGGCCCGTCTTCTCTACCCGGAGTACCTCATGGGAAGAAGGATTGACAGACTTGTCTAGGTTCATAACACCGTACTTGATGTATTCTGCGCGAGAGGGCGCTTGAGAGGGGAGTAGATGGAGGGAAGAGGAGTGTAGTGACCTGTCCGTACATTGATGCGGTCGTAGTTCTTGAGCAGAAAATCGGCTACTGGGAGGTGTCGATCGTCGAGGTGAAACTGGTCGGCAGTTACTCAATTCGTTTGAGACGCCCCGAACTACGAATTGGTACGAGCGTTCCGAAATTGGGTGCAGTCGCGTATCAATTCGCCATTTTTGAGCGATCCAAAAACATAATGTAGTTGAACTGCAAACAAATCAATTAGAGAGTTTAGAACTTACCAAAACTTGTTCGTGACTAATCCATGTCTGTCTCCATTGATTGAGTTTCTCTTAGATTTAAAATGAAGAACAGCTGCAGCATGAAGAATTGATGTGTGTGACTTTGTTTCTAGGGTTTGAGTTAGTGAAGTGATGAGCAAAAAGAATGGCGATTTGCTTTTAGGATGGATAGGTTCGATTGGAGGATAAGTTAGACTTAGATTGGCGACAGAAATTTAAAAAAGAACCAAAGCGACGTAGTTTTAAAAAAGTTAAATTGATTTATTATTTATTTACAACAATATAGATATATATAATTAATAATACAATAATAGTTATAGTAGTGCAATATAAAGGGGAAGTTTTTAAAAAAAGTAGGCATTTGTTTTTTTTAGAAAAGTAATTATAAAAAAAAATCGAAAAATAGGTATATGCGCACCCCGGGTAGCGCGTATTGACAATACGCGCACCCCAGGGTGGCGCATATTTGAGCCACAATTTTTTTAAATTTATTTGTTCGATAATGAGTTTAATTAAAAATAAAATTATGTATCTATTAAATTTTTTTTTAAAAATATAGTAAGTAGATATTTTAATTGCGATTCAAATGATGCAAAAAATATTAAATTTGGATTTACGGATTGAATGTACGCTCTGCCGTAAGTTGAGATATGGAAATTTGACTTAAAAAATTATAACTCATACCATGTAAGTCCAAACTCACCACGGTTAACGTCATTTATGTCGTAATTCAATTATCTACCTAGGGTAATTTGTTTTATTAAAAATACTGTGATTTTGTAACCTAACATCATTTGTTTTATAATTTGACTGAAATAATTAAATGCAATAGGTGGAAATTTAATTATGTAAATAGTGATTTTACTTATAAAATAAACGATGTTAGGTTACAAAATCACTGTAATTCTAATCAAAAAAATTACCCTAGGTAGATAATTGAATTACGACATGAATGACGTTAACCGTGGTGAGTTTGGCCTTACATGGTCTGAGTTATAATTTTTTAAGTCAAATTTTTATACCTCAACTTACAGCAGAGTGTATAGTCAATCCGTAAATCCAAATTTAATATTTATTTGCATCATTTGAATCGCAATTAAAATATCTACTTACTATAAAAAAAAATTAAAGTTTTTTAATAAATACATAATTTTATTTTTAATTAAACATCGAGTCGTCATTATTGAACAAAAACAATTTTTTTAAAAAAGTTGTGGCTCAAATAGGCGTCACCCCAAGTGGCGCCTATTCAATACGCACTACTCGGGAGTGCGCGTATACCTATTTTTCGAAATATTTTTTTTGTATACTTACTTTTCTAAAAACAAATGTCTACTTTTTCACAAAACTCATAAAGGGTGTGTTTGATTGAGGTATTAACTATGTAATCATATTAATTAGTACATGTATTAATTAATATAATGTTTAATTAAAAATAATGATATGTATTAACTAATACATATGTATTAGCTAATACATAATTATAGAGTTAATTGTGTATTAACTAATACATTATCTGGTATTGTTTAATACCTAGTAAAAATTTACTTAACTACACTTATTCTATTAACCCTACATAAAAATAGTTTATCATGTTGGTTTTTAATTTTTATCAAACTTTGTGAATTTTAATATAACATATTTTAAATTTATTATTACTCGGATTATCTAATAATAATTACAAAATATAATATATTAAATGAAAAATTAAATGATGTAATATTATTTATAAATTTTCATCATTAATTTTTTCATAAATGTTTTATTTTACAAAAAATGAATCACTAAGTCAAACAAAACAATAGTTGTTGCCTCGTTGGGTGTCATTTGAATTCATAAATAATTTTAGAATTCATTTCGACGATGGTATGACATATAGTCAACATAAAAAAAAAATAGTTAAAAAATTCATGAATAATTTATTTAATAATATTTTAATACTTACTCGTCTATTTGATATCTTTGTTAAAAAAATATATTAATATTAAAAAGTCTGAAAATGGTTCAACACGTTTGCACAAAATGTTTTTTCGTCCAATATGTTTTTTGTGTGATGGTTAATGGTTTAATATGTTTGAAAATGATAATAATTGATACCTCCGTTACTTTTCTGTTAAAAAATTCCGTTAAATATTTTTCATATTTGCAAAATTAACTAAATATATTTTCTAAATGTTACGATTAAACCCTACAAACTTACATTAATGTTACAAACAAATCCTGACTCGATTCGAGTCACACCAGCCATCAGGGGGCCCCTAGCCAGGGTCCGAACCTAGACCAAGTCGTCCAACCATGGTGACTTGGTATGGGTTCAGACCCAGACAATATCCCCATGGTTGGGCGACCTGGTCTGGGTCCGAGCCCATACCAGGTCCCCAGGATTGGGTGACCTGGCCTAGTTTCGGACCCTGGCTAGAGGACCCTTGATGTGTCTCCAATCGAGTCTGAACTTGTTTGTAACATCAGTGTAAGTTTTTTGGGTTTAGTTATAATTTTTAGAAAAATATTTGGTTAAATTTGCAAATATAAAAAATATTTAACGGAATTTTTTAACAGAAAAGTGTCGGAGGTACCAATTAGGCAATTACCATCATTTTCAAACATGTTGGACAAAAAACAATCATTTAGGTTAAAACCATTTTCTTTAAAAATGTTGCATCATTTTCAAACTTTTCCCTTAAATAAACATATATCATTTGCTCTATTTTTTGACTTTTTATGTGCATGTGTCATGTGAAAAAAACAACTTAGAAGTGATTATTTAATTGTTTCGTCTCCATATTTTGCAAAGTATGATTCCACATGTGTTTTTAAAATCATGTTTCCAAAATTAATTTGTAAAATTATGGTATTTTTATAAAATCATGTTGTTCCACATGTTTGTAAAACCAACGCAATGCTCTATTTTTGCTATTCAATCAGAAATCAATCACACATAATCGCTTCGGAACATGAAATTTTGAAACTTTATGCATGAGAGTAACATTGTAAGAATGAAATTGTAAAGATCAGAAGATGAGTCGAAGTGAATTAAAACTGTTATGACTCAAAGGGGATACTATCTCATTTTTGTGTTTTTTTAATACAAATATATTTTACAAAATAACACAATATGAATTTTGTGGATTAATATGAATTTTGTTGGTCAATCCATCGACCGTGACCCACTGATTATGCAACTCATGCGATCTACATGACTAATGCAACCTGTTTGACCCATTAACTTTTATATAATTTATTAGAATATATATTTAATTATACGGATCCACAAATTGATCACGGGTCGATAGGTATGACCCAAACCTGGCCCCATTTTTCATCCAAATTGGACGGGTCGTGTCAAAATGACCTACGAATCCAAAATGTGATCCAAAAACGACTCACGGATCATCCATAGATCATGTATAAAATTGACACCCCACTTGGGCCCTTTATTACCTCTGCAATGCATCTAATAATGAAGAAATTTCAAACCTGAAGTGGTAGACCTTCTCAGAAGGTATGGCAATGTCAGAGAAGTTAGTGCAAGTTTCAGCAATCCAGCTAATGCATTATTGGAGAAGCATTTACCTCAATCCATATCATAGATGAGCTACTTTCACACTTACACTACATAGTAGGAAAAATCAACAAATATGTCATGAAGTTAGGGAATATATATTGTTCCTAATTACACACTATTATCAACCGTTTTTTATTAATAGACCCTGCAACGTTCATTTGTAAGTTTGCAGATTATATTTTGCATTCAATTTAGGGTATAAAAACATGTTTTCATTTCCAAACAATCAGGGTTGAGGCTATATTTCTCAGTCAAGGCGATGCAGGAGATACTCAACCTGTACAAGCTTGGTTAAAGGCATAACCCATTCTTCATAAAGACGGGAAGCAACCGCTGGTTCAATCTTTAGCTTCTTCTTCGTGTCGGTTTCATTGACAGTGACTTGCTGCCCGAACAC
Organism: Chamaenerion angustifolium; assembly: GCA_946814005.1. NCBI lineage: Eukaryota > Viridiplantae > Streptophyta > Magnoliopsida > Myrtales > Onagraceae > Chamaenerion > Chamaenerion angustifolium. Next base: position 33,045,451 of record OX328272.1, read on the forward strand.
CGCCGCCTTCTTCTCCACCCTCTTTTTCACCATCTCTTCCACCTCCTTAAATGTAAGTAACTTCATCAAAGCATCTCTGTCCTGACAAAAATTCCAGCTTTCAGGATCAAATTGTTGAAGCATATTTCAAATAACTGTCTGCATACTTACCTTAGCAAGGATTGCTGTCTCATAATCTTGAGGGGCATCTCTAAACTTAATCTCTGCCACGAACTTTCCATAATGTATTCTTCTGGAGAGAGCCTGTAACCATTAAAGAATTCGGTATTTTCATCTGAATATTCAGAAAGAAGTTGACAAAATATCTTACCTGTAAACAGCTCAAATCAGCAGTAGCTGTTAATGCATACATGCCATCATCATCATCTCCAGAAGCAGCAATCAGTGGAATCAACTGCTTGGAATAGAACCCTAAAATGGTTCCATTTACGTTAATGGACGAAGCAGCAGGATGCAGAATCTGTACAAAGAATCGGTTCTAACTTTCTGTTTTTCTCAATCTCACTTCATTATACATTTGTTATGTTAGGGTTGGAATCAAAATTACCATTGGATAGTTCTGAGATGGCATCAATGATGATGGTAGATGGTCGGGGAAGAACGAATTTTCTTCAGGGTTTTCGTATCTGCCACACTATTTTAATAAGACTGTTACAAAACACAATAATTACGGAAGCAAAATCACAAACAAGATTATAATGTATGAGCAATTTATTTTCAATAACGGATTTAGTTCAGATCTTCGACCGAACTATTCCCCAGGATCAGATAACTGTTGCACCTTACCTTGGCCTGAAGGGATTCAGTTTCCTTGATAATGTACTCAAGCAAGGAACCATAGTGTCCAGGAATAAGAGCAGCTTTTTCATCATAGGCAATAGAGTTAACTGCAAAATTAGCTCTGTCAAGAAGGCTGAAAATGATTGTATCTTCTTGTCTGATCAATGACTCTCTCACTGTCTCTAGTGTCATCGCATCGACTTCTGATTTTGCCATGCTGCAAAGTTATGATCGAATAGCAGAAAATCAATCAAAAGGAGACTAATTTTATTTTATTACCCTCGTTTAATGACATATTAGGTGGGAGTAAAACTATGAAAAGAGCTATAACAATGGCAAACCTACAGAATTAGTTACATGTAGTAATTTTTTTTCACAATTGAGGGCATTTGGAGTCTAAATGGATGTTCAATCATATTTATCATTCATTTTTTTCATAAATTTATACTAATTGAAATTTAATAATCGCCACGAACTACCAAGATAAACATTTCATTACGATCCGTTTCCTTTTTCAGTCTTCCCAAATTGTAGGGAGCACCAAATCCTCTCCAAAACAATGAATTCATCCATTTTCACATGTTCTCTTTCACCGCATTAATATCTATCCAAATAAGGGTTAAGAGATTCATTTGCCTTCCTTTCCTTTCCCTTATCTTATTACTCTAACTCAAGACTTGAACGTCGGAATCTCTAAATCAGACTACCACACAATCAAGATATCGCATTACGTACAGAGATGTTACCGAAGCTGTTACTCGTCGTCTCAGCTCAAAATCGATACCGGAAGTTTCGAGGACGACCAGTCTTTCAGCTAAGAGAGGAGGCGGAATCCGAATAGAGTTGCAGTTTCAGCAGCAGCAGCAACAGCACCAACCTCCCACTCGATCGGAAAATGTCGAAGATGATTTCTTCTTCTGTGCAGTAATGTCAATGAGGATTTTGGATATATAAACTTCTTTGCTTGGAAAAACAGAACTAAGTAAACCTGATCAAACCCATGAGAACCGGCCAGTTCTTTTGAACCCAAAAATAGACCCATTATAAAACCGGCTGTTGTCGGTGATTGCTTATACAGTTATACTTATACCTATCCGAAGTTGCTTCCTCTTCGAGCTTAATTATTGGTCTGTCCTTGCTTCCTCTTGTGTTTGCTTTCCTTGTAAAACTTTGGTTTTCTTAATTTATTATATTATTTATTATACATGAAATATGAGAATACTATTTAGGGTTAATTTTAAAAACAAAACCAATTTTAAGGAAAAACAAAACCAATTTTAAGGAAAAACAAAACAACAAACCGTTTTTTTTAACAAACAACAAACCAAACTTTTGGAATTGAGCAATCAACAAACCTAACTCAAATTTTCATTATGTTTGAACGGTTTTTTCAATGTTTGAGAGAGTTATTAAGTCAGCATTAGTTAAAATATTATAAGAAAAGAGTATTAAAACTTAATAACTTTCTCAAATATTGAAAAATTCTTTCAAACATAATGAAAAATTCGTTAAATTCGTTCAAATATTCATTTTTTTATAAATATAATTAACCTACTATTTATTACGAAATATTATTTTTTAAAACCTTTTGTTATAGATTTTTTTGACGGCTAAGGCAAGGGTGAGCTAACACTTAACAGGATCTTCGACGGCTATACAGGATCCATATATAAATTAGGCTTGGCCTGACATGGCACATTGGGCTGGGCTCAAAGATTAATCAGTATCACCATTAATCAATTTTACCGAAACCCTAACCCCTGAATGCAGGGTTTTAGGGTTCGTAGGTAAGCCATTTCTATCCTCCTCTCTCTGCCACCGTCGCCGTCCACCTCTCTGACCCCCTCCTTTCTTCCTCGCCTTCACTCTCTTTGAATCGTTCAAACTTGTTGTCGGAAAACATGTCTGAGGTTGAGCTATCTCGTTCGGACAAGAAGAAGAAGGAGTCGGACTCTCAGAAGGCTACTGACGATTTCATGATCAAGCCGACCAGCTTCACCCCGACGATCGACACCTCCCAGTGGCCGATTCTGCTCAAAAACTACGACCGCCTCAATGTACGGACAGGTCACTACACTCCTCTTCCCTCCGGCTACTCCCCTCTCAAGCGCCCCCTTGCAGAGTACATCAAGTACGGTGTCATGAACCTAGACAAGCCTGCCAATCCTTCTTCCCATGAGGTAGTTGCCTGGATTAAGCGGATCCTCCGGGTAGAGAAGACGGGTCACAGTGGTACCCTCGACCCGAAAGTCACTGGAAATCTAATCGTCTGCATCGACCGTGCCACCAGGCTTGTGAAGTCGCAGCAAGGTGCGGGGAAGGAGTACGTGTGTGTCGCACGCCTCCATTCAGCTGTCCCGGATGTGGCCAAGGTGGCCCGTGCTCTGGAAACGCTCACTGGGGCCGTCTTCCAGCGGCCTCCCCTCATTTCTGCTGTGAAGAGGCAGCTCAGGATTCGAACCATTTATGAGAGTAAGCTTCTTGAGTATGATGCAGACAAGCATCTGGTTGTGTTCTGGATATCTTGCGAGGCAGGTACTTATGTGAGGACGATGTGCGTCCATCTGGGTCTGATTCTTGGTGTGGGAGCCCATATGCAGGAGCTGAGGCGTGTGAGGTCAGGTATCCTTGGGGAGAAGGATAATATGGTGACGATGCACGATGTGATGGATGCTCAGTGGATGTATGATAATTATCGTGATGAGACTTACCTGAGGAGGGTCATTATGCCCCTTGAAATGATCCTGACCAGCTACAAGAGATTGGTTGTCAAGGATTCTGCAGTGAATGCTATCTGTTATGGTGCGAAGCTGATGATTCCGGGTCTGTTGAGGTTTGAGAATGATATTGAGGCTGGGGAGGAAGTGGTGCTGATGACCACCAAGGGTGAAGCTATTGCTTTAGGTATTGCAGAGATGACAACTGCTGTAATGGCGACTTGTGATCATGGGGTTGTGGCGAAGATCAAGAGGGTGGTTATGGATAGAGATACCTACCCTAGGAAATGGGGATTGGGTCCGAGGGCTTCGATGAAGAAGAAGTTGGTGGCAGAGGGGAAATTGACTAAGCATGGGAAGCCAAATGAGAGTACTCCTCAGGAATGGCTTCGAAATGTGGTGCTTCCAACGGGTGGAGATGCCATGGTTGCTAGTATCGCTGCTGCTGCTGCAGAACCTGCTAAAGATGCTGTTGCAGATGCTGTAGAGGGGCGCAAGAGAAAAGCAGAGGAGGAACCTGAGAAGGAAAAAAAGAGTAAGAAGGTGAAAGAGGGAGTTGAGGAAGTAGTAGTGGAAGAAGAAAAATCAGAGAAAAAGAAGAAGAAAAAGAAGGGTGACGAGGAGAAGACGAAGGTTGAGACTGAATCTCCTGAGAAGTCAGAGAAAAAGAAGAAGAAAAAGAAGGATAAAGATGGTGTTGATAATGGTAATGAAGAGGAGAAATCTGAGAAAAAGAAGAAGAAAAAGAAAGATGGTGAGGATGTTGTTAATAATGGCAAGGAAGAAGAGAAGTCTGAGAAGAAGAAGAAAAAGGAAAAGAAGAAGAGAGATGCTGAACAATGATTTACCACAGCACAACTGTTGTAACTTCTGTTAATCTTCAGTCAGTTTTCGTAGATTCCCCCCTCGGTGGGATCAGGAAAGTTTGTTTATTTAGAGCTGATGCCACCTTGTTTGTGGCTGAGTCTTGTGTGTTCTATTATCCTGCTCTCTGTTTCTAAGACTGTTCTAGGTCTAATTAGTATCCTGTTTTTCAAGTTTTAATTAATGGATTATCCGTTGCAGCCAAAAGAAGGTCATGGTTCTTCGGCAGTTAAGATTATTATTGCATTACTAGTTGTGTTTATGATCCATTACTTATGGCATGTTCTTTTCACGGAATGGAAAAGGAATTCGGCTTACGGATTCCGTAAGAAGTTGTTCTTTTCGCAGAATTACAAAAATTTGGCTTACGGATTCCGGGCGGGGTAGACTTAGACATTCCGTGTGAAAAGCTCGGAATTCCTAAGCCGGGCGCGCTAGGAATGAGGAATAGGAGGCGAAATAACCGAAATGCCATTACTTTAAAATTTATATTAATTCAACAATTTTATCTTAATTAATAATTAATTAAATAAGTTATTTTATTTTTTTAATTATTAATTAATTATATTATAAGTTTTTATTATTCTTAATTTTAAAATTAATTAATACAAATTATATATATTATATACTATACATATACAATGAGAGACAAATATGTCATTTTACCACATTCCATTCCCTTTTCATATATAATTCCATCAAATAAACAAGAGTTAATAGTTCCAATAGTACCATAAGTTTGGGCCATGTGATCGGATGGTACCATATGTTTTTTGATGTGGTTAAATGGTCTATTATGTTTGGAGCATGTTGTCCTATGGTACTCTGTTAGTCAACCGTTAGATTTTTCTGTTAAATGGTCAATGTCAGCACCACATCAGCGCCACGTAGATATATAATATAATATTTAATTTAAAAAATAAAAATAAATAGGGAAATTTAAAACAATATGGAAAAAATATGAAAAAAATCGGAAAAATTATAAAAAATATTTTAAAACTTTATATATTAATAAAATGTATTTTTTATAATTTATTTTTAAAAACAAATCGAAAATTGAAAAAAAAAAAACTAGGTTGGACCCTTGGGGTCCAATTGACCCAGCCAAGGGTCGAACCCTGGGCTGGGTTGGACCCCCCACCAGGTGGCCTGACCTGGGCGACCAGGTCTGGGTCTGACCCAGCCCTGGGTTCGACCCTGGCAGGGTCAATTGGACCCCAAGGGTCGAACTAACTTGGGGTCCAATTGACCCAGCTAGGGTCGAACCCAGGGCTGGGTCAGACCCAGACCTGGTCGCCCAGGTCATGCGACCTGGTGGGGGTCCAACCCAGCCCAGGGTTCGACCCTTGGCTGGGTCAATTGGACCCCAAGGGTCCAACCTAGTTTTTTTTTTTTGAATTTTCGATTTTTTTTTAAAAAAATACATTTATAAAAAATACATTTTATTAATATATAAAGTTTAAAATATTTTTTGAAATTTTTTATAATTTTTCCGATTTGTTTTCAATTTTCGATTTTTTGAAAAACAATTTATAAAAAATACATTTTATTAATATATAAAGTTTAAAATATTTTTATAATTTATTTTCGATTTTTTTCCGATTTCCCCCAATTTTTTCCGATTTTTCCCAATTTTTTCAATTTTTATTATATTTCCTATTTATTTGTATTTTCCAATTGCCACATCAGTGCCACGTCAGCGCCACGTCAGCATTCCGTTAGTTAACCTTGACAGCAACATTGCCCAAACATATGGTACCATAAAACAACATAGGGGTACCATCCGATCACATGGCCCAAACTTATGGTACCATTGGACCTATTAACCCAATAAACAACAGAATTTCTTATTCCATTCCATTCCACCAAAGAAACAACTTCATATTATTATCTCCTATTCCTTATTCCTATTCTCTATTCCGTATTCCTTATTCCGAATTCCATGAAAAAAACGCCCCGTTAAGCTTGAAAAGTTTGGAGACCTTCAAAATCTCAGCTTCTAAATTTTTCGTGGTTTCAATGCCTACTGTGTTGGAAATCCCTTTCTGAACAGCATAACAGGATCACAGAAGAAGCTTGAGGAGTTTGGTGTCCATTTGCACTTTGCAGAGAGATGCATATAAAGCATACTGTTATTTTCCTTGGCTCCTTTTTTATAAACCATTTTTCATCCATATTTTAAGTATCAAAGTTCATGTAACAATTTAAAAAAAAGTAAAGTTCGGGTAGTAATTTATAAATATACAGAGTTGGGATAGCGAGTTGGTTATTAATCCTAAAAACTATAGATCACAAATCTAATGATACAACAAATTATTAAAAAAATTGACTATATTTATCCAACACCTAAATATTGGTCTCATTTTAAATAAAAATAATAAGATAATTTTTTTGAAAAGAAAATAGAAACAAAAATATGGAGAGAACAATAACGTTATAACCAAACTGATACATCTGTAATTAATCACGACAGGACCCTTCTTCGAATAATAATCAATGAAAAAAACATCACTAGTTGCATGAACAAAATTGACTTTTGTATCCTAAAAATAAGACCCTAGTCGTGTTTTGTAGTTGGAATAAATTTCGTGATATCTTCTGATAAAATGATAATTCATGTGTGTTATGTTTAACCGTATTGTGTCATTAATAGTGTTGCGTGTAAATAAATTATTTTAAATGTGTCTACAAACTCAGAATACAAATACAATATAATTAGTAAACAGATCACATGTGATAAGCTCTATAACACGATTAACTTTTTGAATATGTTTTTTCATATATACATGACACAATTTGTGTCAATCGATACGAAACAACACATGAAATTCACAATTTCCATAATTTAGTTTTACATTCAAGTCTTAAAATTCATAAGTAATTCAAAAATAAGTATAATAAAAAATTCAAATATTATGTATATATATACTTAATAGTGTTTATGTGTATACTTATAGATTAGAAGCATATAGACACGTTTAACTGTCTAATTATATAAGAGTTACTTAGATACGAGATGTATTAATATCAAACTTATATACGCATATATGTAGATCGATAAGAGCTTATTGCGACTATAAATCCATACCGATAAGAAGCTTCATTTTTTTTTCCTGTATAGGGTTTAGAAAGTGTTAGATATCTATGTGATCTAGCAGATGTAAACCGAACGACGTTACAAAGGTACAAGGGTTCCTTGAGGAAAAAGGCAAATTTGAATGTAGTTTATTGGCTCTATATGGTGACACTTGTGACTGGTCTAATTGTGCGTGTGTAATGGTGTTATTTTTTTTATTAAATTATGATTGATTTATGAATTGATTGTGAAATTAGTGAATTTCGTGTCGGTCATGTCTAATCGAATAAAGTTGTGTAAGGTCGGGTCATATCATGTGACACGACACGTTATTTGTATAAATTTTTAAAATTAATCGTATTACCATGTCGGATAATGTGTGATATGTTTATTACTAGCGTTTTATTCGTATTTGAATTTTGGAGACGCGTTTAACACATATCCATTAACAAAACATTATACAATATAACACAAATTATCACCCCTATTTTCAAGTGCAATGTTTGGTAATTTCTTATTGACATTATTTCTATTGTCACATTTCAAGCTTGATATTTCTGATATTAGAGATGGAGACACATTGTCACTCCTATTTTCAACAATGTTTGGTAATTTCTTTTCTGACGTTATTGTTATTGTCACATTTCGAGTTTGACATTTATAATATTAGAGATGGACACATTGTCGTAGTCACAATTCAATCAGAATATACACACCATATATATATATATTATAAATATATGTAGTGTCATTGCTAATCCAAACTATTAAGGAAAATATGAATTTCAATGTTAAATTTGGTAATTTTCTTCTTCTCTAAAGCATAATAATCTTTTATATATAATAATTTTATAAAAAGATTAAGGAGCTAATAGCATCATTATAACCAAGCTTACCTCTATATATACTATTCTTCACTTCTCCCCTTTTTTGTGTGAAAAAATATATCAACAATAAATTTATTTGAATGGTACTGTTTGCTTATGTAAATTTCAAGGATTAACTATGCAATCTTTTCATATATAATATTTTATAATAACAATAATTTTATATATGGTAGGGCTTCTTGGCCAAAGCTTAAAGATAGGGTTTGACTAACTCTATAAAACCGTATCTATAATGTTTTTTTAATTTTTTTTTTTATAGGGAATGTTATTATACTTATATATTTAAAATATCATCAATCATATATCAGAAAATGTACAAATCACAACAAATGTGTTTGCCAGTTAAGTTGTTTGTGGTGAGAAGTGACACTATGGGAGAAATGTGAGATAACAACTGAATAGAACGACTCAAATACTATTGAGTCGTGAATAATATATTTATCTGATTATTCACGGCTCAATCTTGGATGAGCCATCATTTTATTTATATAAAAACATTTATTTTTCACGGCTCAAATGTCATAGCCGCGAATTAAAATATATTTTTTTCACAACTCATTCCTTCAATTATGAATAATTTATTTATCTGATTATCCACATCTCAATCTTGGACGGGCCACCATTTTATTTTAAAAAAAAATTATTTTTTCACGGCTCAAATGTTAGTCGTGATTTGACCCAAAAGAAAATGTCAGTCTATAATTAAAAAAAAATTTATCACAACTTTTTTTTTTTCATATGTGAAAAAAAAATTCACTCACAAACCCACCTTCGCTCCTCTTCACTCTCTTTCACCTTTCAAAATTTTCACTTCAAAATTTTCACAGCTCACTCACAAATCTTTATCTTTCCTTATACATTTGAAAATGGAAAATCAACTTTTCCAGTGGTCAAGCTTGGTGAGGACTCAGTGGAATCCGACACCGGAGGCAGAAAGTAAACGTGGAGGAGGCTCGATGGAATCCGTCACCGGAGACGGATGAGGCTCGATGGAGGAGGCCTGACGTAGGTGGCCCGACGAAGGTGGCCAACGAGATCTTCTTTTAGGGGAAGCTTCTATAAGGAGTTGGCCAACCAGATACGCTTTTTTCCAAGGAGGTGGCCGACAAGATTTTCTTCCAAGGGAAACTTTTGCAAGAAGTTGGCCGGCGAAATCTTCTTCCAAGTAGGTGGCCGACGAGAAGGAGTTTGTCCTTAGGGGACGAAGAAGAGTCGAAGACCACCGATCGCCGTCCACAAGATGTATATATATATATTTTAAAGTATACATATTTCTTACGGCTCAATTTAATGAGCCGTAAAAATATAGAAATAAATTTTTTTCACGACTCATTTATTTTAGCAGTTAATTTTTACGACTCTTCCAAATTTGAGCCACGATAATTCCCCGACACTTCCTATAGCCGCTCAATTTGTGTTGAACCGTGAAAATTGAACGCTCAATTAATGAACCGTTAAAAATAATTTTTTCAGTCATTAATTACTATTTCTCCCTTACCCTTAGTGCGAATAATAAGAATAATATGAATATCAATAACAAATAATATTTTTCCAACTGTAATGAGAATTTGGCCAACTGTAATGAGAATATAAATATGAATAATAATAATCCACACACTTGGGAAGATAATACCAAACATCATCAATAGGTGAATGCAACAGAAATATTTATTTATATAAAGTCATTATCGTTGACAGAGACCCTAGCTAGGAATTTTTTCCAAAACTGTTTAGTTTAGAAAAAATATTTGAAAAAGTGTATATCGAATTTTTTTTTTTAGAAAAGTATGTATACGCGCGACGCGCCTATTGAATAGGCGCATCCCAGGGTGCGCCTACTGCAATAGGCGCACGCCAGGGGTGCGCCTATTGCCTAAATTTTTTTTTTTTTCGCAAAAACACCAGTTTATCAGAAACCACGTTGATTTTAAGTCTGCTTATGGTTTTCCTCCTAAATAGAAATTGAGAGATAGTCTCACGCGTTGCTTTATCTCAGTATTCACAGGTTTTCCTCCAAATTTTCCAACTTGTTCTGAACAACAATGAAACAAAGTTGTTTATTCACAAGTTTCTGAATGAGACTTTTCTTCAGATACACTAGCTAGTTTGACATTTTCAGGAATTACTCCTGCAAAATAACTCTTTTGGGGTTACTTTAGGTTCCTGTCCTAAATTTTACAACTTGTTCTGAACAACAATGAAACAAAGTTGTTTATTCACAAGATTCTGAATCTTCCGAATATCTTCTGCTTAGGAGATCATTGCGTACATGAATTTGAATTGTATTGGTTAGTCGTACGGTGAAGACAGAAGAAAGCTGATTCCCTTCCAATGGTTAGGAAGGGTCTTGGATCAAGAGGACAGAAGATCAATTTGTTAACAAAAGGGTCTTGGATCAAGAGGACAGAAAATCAATTTGTTAACAAACCACCGAGATGATTGTCTCACGCGTTGCTTTATCCCAGTATTCACAAGTCCAAATTTCCTCTACGCGCACCAAATTCCTCCATGTAAGCTTTTTTTCCTACTATATGCTTACTTTTTGAAAAACATCTGATTTTGAGCCTGTTTATACGGTTTTCCTCCTACATAGAAATTGAGAGATAGTCTCTCCAATAAAGAAGAAAGGAAGTTCTCAGAAGTTAAATACTTTAGGTTCCTGCCCTAGATTTTCCAACTTGTTCTGAACAACATCCGCGAGGTCAAACATTGAAACAAAGTTGTTCATTCACAAGTTTCTTCAAATACACTAGCTAGTTTGACATTTTCAGGAATTACTGCTGCAAAATAACTCTTTTGGGGTTAGTTTAGATAAATTTCAAAAAGTAACTATGTTCGTTAGGCGCGACCCCGGGGTGCGCGTATACATAGTTTGCTAAAAAAAAAAATTTGCATACATACTTTTTCAAAAAAAAATTCTGACATAGTTATTTTTTGAAATTTATCGTTACTTTAGGTTCCTGCCCTCCAACTTGTTTTGAATAACATCCGCGAGGTAAAACACTGAAACAAAGTTGTTTATGCACAAGTTTCTGAATGAGACTTTTCTTCAAATACACTAGCCAGTTTGACATTTTCAGGAGGAAAACCATTTCTTTTTAGAACTTCCTTTCTTCTTTACTGGAGAGAGTATCTCGCAATTTCTATTTAGGAGGAAAACCATAAGCAGGCTTGAACTCAGATAAAAAGCTATAGTCATTGGAGAAGCTTTACAAGATATTCGGAAGATTCAGAATCTTGTGAATAAACAACTTTGTTTCATTGTTGTTCAGAACAAGTTGGAAAATTTAGGACAGGAACCTAAAGTAACCCCAAAGAGCTCTTTTGCAGGAGTAATTCCTGAAAATGTCAAACTAGCTAGTGTATCTGAAGAAAAGTCTCATTCAGAAACTTGTGAATAAACAACTTTGTTTCATTGTTGTTCAGAACAAGTTGGAAAATTTGGAGGAAAACCTGTGAATACTGAGATAAAGCAACGCGTGAGACTATCTCTCAATTTCTATTTAGGAGGAAAACCATAAGCATACTTAAAATCAACGTGGTTTCTGATAGACTGGTGTTTTTGCGAAAAAAAAAAAATTTTAGGCAATAGGCGCACCTCTTGCGTGCGCCTATTGCAGTAGGCGTACTCCTGGGATGCGCCTATTGCAATAGGCGCATCCCTAGGACGCGCCTACTGAATAGGCGCATCCCTAGGACGCGCCTACTGAATAGGCGCATCCCTAGAATGCGCCTATTCAATAGGCGCGTCGCGCGTATACATATTTTTCTAAAAAAAAAATTTCGATATACACTTTTTCAAATATTTTTTCTAAACTAAACAGTTTTCAAATATTCTCCCTAGCTAGTGATATAATTAATATCACAACCAAACAATTTTAGAGCCTTTAAAAAAATATTATAATTAAATAATATTTTATTATTTTAATGTATATTTATATATTAATTGTATTTTACTTATACTTTATTATATAGTATATTGTACTTAAATTTTTTTAATTACTATATACTACTTATTCATATATTTAGTATATATATATATATATTAATTTAAAATAAAAATTTATGCGCAAATTTGAAGTAGGTTCTTATACGACGTTCAAATTATTGACTAGCATATTTATAATTAATTTGAATATAGAAAATCTTGATTATTATTTTCTGAAACTTTTTAATGAGTATGTATATAATTTTGATTGATTGGCAAGCTTTCATCAATTCAATTTTGCTATAGAAATATTAAATAAAAAAATTTAATAATAATTTTGATTTTGATTTTTTTTAATATCACATGGTAAATAAACGGATATATCTTAAAGGTGTTTCCAAAATTAAAATACGAACACAACACTATTATTAAACAAATTACACGCAACATACAATTAATTTTTTGAATAAAAAAAGTTTCAGATCGTTTAGTCGTGTCATGTTAGAAATTATCTAACACTATTATGTTACTAATACTCAGTATAAAAGATGTTACTTTTACCGACAAACCTTAGTCGTCGGTAAAAGATATTTTTCACTAGTAAAAATCATTGGTGAAGCGCGACCGGTAAAACTTTTACCGGCAGATAGAGATCGCCGAATCAAATTAACACTTTTACCGGCAAAATAAGTCGTCAATAAAGATTTAATAGATACCGCCTACATGATTGAGCTTGGCCTTTCAAATAACTGAGAAGTGAGAAGTAAATATAATGTTTATAATGGTTTTTCTTATAGTAACAAGTAACTATTGCGAGAGATTCTCATTTATTCAACTTCTGAATTTCAATGATGAACGTATTGAGAGACAACCATGCATGTTCAAGAAGACGTGACAACAGTACAAATAAGAATAGTAGCATACTATGAAACTACAAAGAAAGAACCAAAAAATTCGACCGAAAGAAACATAAACATAAAATCCAAGAACCCAAGACTTAGATTGTTGAAGTCAACTCAATTTATTTCCATATTAAGTCATCAAATTCCCCCCGTTATCTTCCATACTATAAATTACACGAAATTTTATACTGCAAAACCCAGAGAGAATCATACCATTCAGAATCTATGTCGTGGGAGAAGAGAGTTGTTGTTTACAGTCTTTGTTCCTCGTATGTCTTGTTCGTGTTTCTACTTGCGAAGAGCTACGGCACAGAACTAGTTACCGTTGGAGTTATTCTCGACAGTAGCAATGAGATTGGAAACATGTCAAGAAGCTACATGGAGATGTCACGATCCGATTTCTATAAAGCTCATCCCAACTACACCACTCGGCTAGGGTTTCATTTCCGTGATCCGAAACACGATGTTGTTGATGCAGCAACTGCAGGTTCGTATTAATTCCTAGCTACGTTACTATATATGATTCAGAAGTTTGGGTTTTCATTTCTTGATTTGTGTTTATATATGTGTCTCAAAATAATTAGCCTTAGATTTGATAAAGAACGAGGAAGTGGAAGCCATAATAGGCCCGGAATGGTCCACGCAAGCCAAGTTCGTGATCGAGTTGGGTCGGAAAGCTCAAGTTCCGATCATCTCCTATTCGGCCACAAGCCCTAGCCTTTCGCCGACACAGAACCTATACTTTGTCCGAACTGCGTACGATGATTCCTCCCAAGTGAAAGCCATTACAGCCATAATTCAAGCTTTTGATTGGAGGGAGGTTTCGATCATCTATGAAGACACCGAGTATGGCAATGGCTTGATTTCGTATCTAACAGATTCTTTCCATGATGTTGACATTAGGGTATGATGTTTTAAATGTCATTTTCATTCAAAATTGGTTTCTACTCACTCTCCTTGTTTAAAATATCTTAAAAGTATACAAAATATCTTCACTTACAATTTAAGAATTATAAAACACTTAACTAATGGGCATTGCTCATACTTTTACCTAGTCAAAAGTCTCTTCAAATTTGTATAATTTGTTGGTGCAACTTTGACAGATCCCTTATAAAAGTGCAATAACTCCGTCTTCCCCAACTCTTCAAGTTGACATCTTGAAGATGCTTAATAAGCTATTAAGAATGCCAACTAGGGTTTTCTTAGTTCACATGACTGGTCCACTTGGATATCAATTTTTTACCGAAGCCAACGACGCTCAAATGCTTAACGGAAACACCACGTGGATCGTCACGGATGGACTCTCATCCTTAGTTGACTCCGTGATCAGTGGAGCCGCCTTTGCTATGGAAGGAGTCATGGGAGTGAGGCCGTACTTATCCAAGGCTAGCAAGCTCGCATACGATAAACGAATGGAGGCTAACCCTCACTTAAAAGGTGAGGAATGGATATATATAATCACAAATACTACTCTCTTAATATAATATGTAATGCAGTTTGTTCTTATCATGAAGATAAATGTTGGGTTAATTACCTATTTATTCTTATGAAAAAATTGCTAATTAACCTTATTTTTTTAAATAAATTGTTAGTTGACTTTATATAAATGTTGACGGAGAAATACATGTGCATGTCACATGTCACCTAACAAATTATTAATTTTTTCAAAATTTGGTTAGCAAGTTGTCCATACTCACAAAGTTCATCTATCAGTTTGTAAATTTTTCAACATTTTAGTTAGCAAGTTCTACAAAAATATAGTAAGTAATAAACAAAAGTTTAAAACCCTAGAATGTTTAATTTTTGTAGGGACTATGAAGTTGAACCTATTTGGCTTATGGGCATATGATACTGTAACTGCACTTGCCACTGTTGTTGAATCTACATGGAAATCATACCAGTCTAAGCCAAAAAGGAAGCTAGTCATCACATCTAATTGTTTAAACTTCACAACTCCAACACCCTCAAAGTTTGGTAACAAGATTCTTCAAGGAATGCGAAACTTGAGAATCTCCCATGGTCTTAGTGGGGATTTTCACTTGGTTAAAGGACAGTTGCAGACTTTTGCTTTCGATGTATTCAATATTGTCGATAATGAGGAACAAATTATTGGATACTGGACTTCAAAATATGGTCTTTCTAAGGTAAACTATTTTGTTTAGACTTATAGTTTGCTGGTAGTTGATGATAATCGTCTGAAACTGCATTATTGTGTTTTACTACAAAACCATGCAGGATGTTTTGGTAACGGGCAGAGAGTATTCTACGTCGAAGGAGGATTTGATGGCACCAACATGGCCAGGAAAGACATGGAATATTCCCAAGGGTTGGGTCATACCAGTGAAGGGGCAGAAGGAAATCAAGATTGGGATTCCTTTAAAATTTGGATTTCAAGAGGTTTTCAAAATAGAACGGGACCCACACACCAACGAAACGAATTGCTCAGGGTTTGCCTGCGACATGTTTCTTGCCGTGTTGGCGAATTTGCCTTTCGATCTTCCTTACAAGTTTGTGCCATTCATTAATGAAAGTAGACTGAGCAATGGAACTTACAATGATATGCTCCACCAAATCAGCCAAAAGGTTAGATTTACACAATATAATCATTAACTTGTGTCTGGTTCTTATTTGTGAGCATGACACAATATATTGTGTCTTTTTTGTCGTGCTAGCTAAGGATCACTTAGTTTAACCTAATTGATATATCGTGCCATTGTCATGGTAGACATTGGACGCTGTTGTTGCAGACACGACCATTACCTTGGAACGGTCCCAATATGTAGACTTCACACTACCTTACTCTGAATCAGGCGTCAGAATGCTTGTGGCAATTAAGGACAACAACAAAGATGACATGTGGATCTTCATCAGACCCCTCTCGACGAATCTCTGGTTAACCACTGCATTGGCATTTATCTGCAATGGCTTGGTTGTTTGGTTCTTAGAGCGACACAACAATGAAGACTTTGAGGGTTCTTGGCGTCGAAAGCTTGAGCTCAGCCTTTGGTTTTCATTTTCAACGCTCGTCTTCGCTCAGAGTAAATCCCTAATTTCTCATCATCTTATCATCAATCATGGGAGAAATGGTGTTTTGACCACATTTATGAGAGGTGACGTGTTAGGGTTTAGGTTAGTTAGTATCATGCATATGCAAAACATCATTTTCCTATGATATATATATAAAGGGTAAATAGTCTCAATGCATCTACTCATATATTTACTAATGTTGTTATTTGCCCCACTCATATAATTATGGGAAAAGTATGAAATAGCACCCGGATTGCCTCGTTTTGTAATTGCACCCATATTGTTTGTTTAAACACCCGTATGTTTCCATATGTTTGTAATTGCACACTTATGTGATTTGTTGTTCCTTGTCCGTCAAATAAATATCACGTGTCTTTCATGTGATGTAATAGTAAAGTGATATACCCAAAATACCCCTAGCCTGTTATGTTCATCCTTTATTTGAGAGTGTTTTCAACTCCTCCCTCCATTTGCACTCCTATTTGTCCTCTTTGTTCCCGCAGCCCCTTTTCGTCCTCCCCTGCCGAATAATGTTCTTCCCGTTCTACTTCATCTTTGGCATCTAACCCGAACATGAACTATGAGGACCCATTGTGCTACGACGACCTTTAATCCCGTGCGAGAACAACTTGGACCATGAAATTTTTTGGTCGTATGTTCTATGCAAATCCAAGATACTAGGTAATGAAGCTAATTATTTTTATTTAATTTCGAAAATACGGTCGATTATGCTACGTAGATAAAATTAGGGTTCTTTTGAAACCCTAATTTCTTGTTAGTACTATGCAATCATCAAATTCTTTAAAGAGGAGTTGTGATTGTTTCACTTGGGCAGATCCACCTATGTGTGTGCATGAAAGGAGAGCTATGACAAAGTTTGTATCAAAGGAATCTGAACTGAATAATCAAATTGTTGTGTTGCATAGTAAAAATCAACAGCAGTTGTGTGTCATAGCCTTCTTACTTCTTGTTGTTATTGCCCTTATGTTGAATAAGTAGTCTGGGTGCAGTTAGTAATAAAAAGCAAATATTCGGGTGCTATTTCATACTTTTCCCTATAATTATTTGCATTTATAAGTTTAAACATGTTGTTAAATACACCAACAGTTACCTATCCATTCATTTTTACCGTTAAATATGTCAAAATGACAATTTTACTCTCTCGTTCATCTTTATATCATTTTCAACACTTAATTCACCTCCAAAACATGGATTTAGGTTCAAATTTAACTCAAAAATGCAGATTTGAGTTTGACTTCAATCCAATAATGTAGATTTGGTTTGAATTCATACTCAAATCTGCATTTTGGGATTCAAATTCAACCTTAATTTGCATTTGGGGGTTGAATTCGAACCCCCAAAATGCAAATTTGGCCTTGAATTCAACCGCAGTTTTGGGTAGAATTCAAACTTAAATTTGCATTTTGGAGTTGAATTTAGTGTTAAAAATGATATGAAAAAGAACAAAATGTTAAAATTGTCATTTTGACATATTTACCTGCAAAAGTGGATGAATAGTTAACGATTGATGTATTTAATAACTTTTTATAACTTAAGTGTGTACGAAACACTATTTTCAAACATATTAGTGCATTTAACAACAACAGTCTAACATACAGGTGCATTAGGGTTATTTACCTAGTTGTAATTCCAAACTCAATATTTCATTTGTTATATATCCATACTCTACACAGGGGAGAGAGTCGTCAGCAATTGGACAAGACTAGTAGTGGTCGTGTGGGTGTTTATGGTACTTATTATAACTCAGAGCTATTCAGCAAACCTAGCCTCACTTCTCACAGTGCAACAACTTAACGCACCCAATGTCCAAGACATCATAAGTAAGAGATATCGAGTAGGTTACCAAAAGGGAGCATTCATGAAGGACGAGATTCTTCTAAAACAGTTAGGATTCCCGAATAACGATTCGATTTTGATTCCGTACGAATCAGTTGAGCAGTACCACGAAGCCCTATCAAATGGACATGTTGCTGCAATATTTGATGAAATACCTTACATAAGGATTTTTCTTGCCAAGTATTGCAACAAGTTCATGATGGTCGGACCGACGTTCAAATCCGACGGATTCGGCTTTGTAAGTTAATTCGTTTTGTAAACATTGCGGTGCATTTTCATACCTTTTTTTTTTACGAAACTTAGTTCGGGTTTGTCATATATATTCCATAGGCCTTCCCAAAAAATTCTCCATTGGTGCCATACATTTCGAGAGCTATCTTGTCTGTGACTGAGAATAAGACAAGAATGGAGGAAATCGAAAAGCGAAACAACCTTAGCCAAAGTTTATGCACAGAGCAGTCCGAGAATGATGGTGCGAAAGACAATGCTAGACTCAGCTTGTACAGGTTCTTGGGTCTGTTCATCATCGTTGGAGTAGTTGCCTTGTTCTCCCTTTGCGGTGACTTGATATATACAAACAAACATGTGTTTCTATCCAAAGTAAAAGATTGGTATGGTCGATTCTCAACTTTCTGCAGGTTGCAGATTCTGGAAAAATGGCGTGACAGATTAGCAACAACGAGTAATCATCGAGTAATTCCAGTCATAAATATAGAATTCTCTCCCTCTCGTGATAGACTAGATCCTAATACACTTTCTTAGAATCAAGTACTGTAAGGGGGGGGGGGGGGGGGGTAATCATGAACACTATGTAGTAGTCTTGGAGTGGAATTATATATATATAAACATACTATGTACATACATATATATTGATGAACTGTATTTTGTACTCTTGATGAACTGATTCATTTCCACTAATTCATGTTGTTCTTTAGCTTCCCTTTGTATGTTCGTTTATATTTCATCAGGATACACTCTAATTTAAAGACTGTAAATAAACATGTTGCAGCAGGTAGCCATTAATGTTGACTGGTAATTAACTGTAAATTACAAAATTCCAAAAAAGATTTCAGTTTAACCCTAATTAGTTCGATAAGACATAGGGCGGGACACAACAAATAATCTATATTATCATGAAAAATGAAGGTAGGTAAAATATATAACTATAGACAGCACAACACCAACTATATCATGTGAACTTCTTGTAAACATCAACATTTAATGTTATAATATTATTTAGGATAAATAGTCTAAATGCATTCACATATTTTGTTTTAATCATATACTTAGTTGTACTCATATGTTTTAACATGTTATGTGCACTGTCGTTACTATTCTGTATATTTTTTTTTCGTTAAATATTTTTTTTTGGTAGAATAGTACATATATTACAACTAGTTAACTTGTAAGATAGATCTAGGGAAAGTAAATCATGTCGCATCCCAAGATAGTAGTTTAAAGATATCTTGAGGCGGGTTTATGAGAATACAAAAATGATCTTCAAGTGTGGCAGTTTCCTTAGCTAAAAAGTTCGCAACCCCGTTTGCCTCCCTATATATGTGACATATTTTGAGTCTCTTGAAGTCCCGCATATTTTTTCTGCAATCAATTATTAAAGGCATCAACGGTCCATCTATATTATTATCCTGAATTAACATGTTAATCGCTTCTTGAGCGTCTGATTTCATATGTAAACCTTTGATGCCCATGTTGGCCGCCATGGAAATACCGTCCAGTATGACTCATATTTCAGCAATAAGACTGTTATTTATGCCAATCCTCCTTTGGAAACCCTTGATCCAACCACCCCGTTCATTTCTTAGGATACCAGCACCTCCGGCAGGTCCCGGGTTTCCTATAGAGGATCCATATGTGTTTTAGTTTGAACCATCTGTGTGCTGGGGTAGTCCAGCCAACTTGGATTGTCACAGTTTTTTCATTTATCCTTGTCCTCTTGCACATCTCTGAAATTTCCTTAGTCTGACACAGAGTTAAACAAATAACATTAGTTTTAACCGGAAGGTTGTTAAAAATCCAAGAATTTCTATTCTTCCAAAAGAATCAAATAGCAGAGGTGAAAATAAAACTCCACTCGATCCCTTTCGTGCATCTCCCTGTATTCCTGCAGTTTAATTCAAGCCAAGTGGTTATATTATCCCTTCATAAAACTTTATCATCTTGGGGTGTGCCCAAATCAACCCAAACTTTCTTGGCTATAATGCAGTCCCGAAGGATATGCATAGTGTCCTCCTCCTAATCTACTCAACATTTGCAATTAGGAGTGATATTCATTTCCCTCTTATGTAGCATGCTTACCGAAGCAATTTTATTATGATTGCATAGCCATATATGAAGAATTTAATCAGAGGTAAAGTATTTGTTTTCCAAATCCAATCCCATTTAACATCAAGATCGATGTTTGTAATCCAAGAGTTTTTGATGAATTGATGAACTGAGGACGCAATTGGGATACCTTTCGGGTCTCCCATCCATAATTTCTTGTCCCGCGTGTCAACCACCGAACTAGTCGGAGTTCCCCAGATTCTCTCTTTAATGGTGCTCAACAAGTGAAAGGACATGTTTTCAAAGTTCCATTTGCCCGGTTCCTGTATAAGGTCTTTAACCTTCAGATTGTCCTCATTAAGATATAACATACCACTTATTTCAGCTCTAATACAGTTCTTTCCCACCCAAGGGTCTAACCAAAAATTAACTTTTGAACCATTCCCATCCCATTCCTTTATCCAATGAAATTTTTCCTTGAACCATTGCTTTCCAATTTAGGTATCCCATTCTACTAGGTCTACGATTAGGGTTTGAATACTTAAATTTTAGAATTCTAGCCCATGGCCCTGAGTTATTTTCACATCTCCAATAGAAGTTAGCTAGATTAGCTAGATTCCTTTTTCTAGAGATGAGAATATTCAAACCCCCTTTGAATTTTTGAAGAGTCACCAAGTTCTAGTTAACATCATGAATTTTTCTTTTTTTCGTCATTTGATCCCCATAAAAAGTCCATATTCAGCTTATCCAACACATTACACGTAGACGCCAACATGTAAGTGCACTGCATGAAGTATGAGGGGATGGATGACATAACTAAATTTATAAGGACACTTTTTCCCGCCATTGAAAGCAGTTTAGTTCTCCAACCCGCCAACTTAATCATGACTTTATCCAGAATAAAATTGAAGGAAAATTTGTTCCTTTTTAACAAACTCATTGAGAAACTCAAATACGCGTCCAACTTATTCACTTTTTTAGACCCAGCAAACCAGAAAGATTGATTGTCAAGATTGATAAAGAAAACCACTTGAGACTTTTCAAAATTAATTTTTTACCCCGAGATTGAGCAAAACGTATCAAGAGTTTCTCTAATGCTCTTACAACTCTGGACAGAGGCAACACCCATAAGAATCAGGTCATCCGCAAAAAGGAGATGGGATAGGTCCACTGAACACCTCCCCAATTTTAAAGTAATCCATGATCCCTTTCTAGTTTGTTACTCAATGAGGAAACTCAGATAGTCAATACACAAGATTAAAAGGTAAGGGGATAAATGGTCCCCCTGTCTGAGCCCACAGGAAAGGTAGAAAGACTCAACTTTACCCCCATTAATCAGGATAGAGATCGAAGTTGAGGTAACACATTCCATAATAACCTTGATACGGGTGTTGGGGAAATTAAAGTGAATCAAGGTTTTATATATAAAATCTCATTCAAGTCTATCATAGGCTTTTTCCAAATCAAGTTTAAGGACAATGAGAGCTGAATTTCCTTTTTTCTTTTTAAGAGAGTTAAGGACTTCCATAAGGATCACTGCATTATCCATCAATCGTCTTCCCGGGATAAAACTACCACTACTGAAATGCTCGTCGGTAAAAATTTCGTCGGTAAAACATAATTTACCGACGAAACTAAATTTTCGTCGATACATTTATTTTTTACCGACAATATTTATATTTGTCGGTAAAAGTATTTTTTGTTGACGACATTATGTAATATCGTCGGAAAAAATACACATCTTTACCGACGATATGTACATTATGTCAATAAATATCCATTTATCGACGATTTTAAGATATCGTCGTTAAATTAAAAATGTTTACCGACGATTTTTATTTTTCATCGGAAAAATATATAATTTTACCGACGTAATTATATTTTCGTCAGTAAAACACATTTTTACTTTACCAAGAAGTCACGCTGTTTGAATTTTGAATCATTCTTTGTAGGCTCCCTTCCTCCCATCCCTCACTAACTTACAGTCACTTCTCCTTCTCGCCTCTTGTTTGACTTCTCCTTCTCTCTGTACCGTTCGGTTCGCCTGCTCCTGCTCGCTCGCCTCACCCTCGCCTACGACATGACTGCTCAGCTAAGTGCTCGTGCTCGTCTGACTCGCCTGCTCGCCTCGCCTACTGGCCATGCTCGGTGCTCGCCTCGGACTTCGCCTGCTCGTGCTCGTGCTCGTGGTAACCGTGCTGTGCCTGCTGCTCGCGCCATCGGTAAGTGCTTCCAAGTTCCACGATGTCGTTGATTTCTCGAATTGCATCATAGATTGATAGATAGATGACGAAATTTAGGCTTTGTGTTTTTGTATTCTGTCAAAACTCTATCCAAATTGAATCAGTGATGGTAGGGAGATTTGAAACGTTTATTTGGAGACATGGATTGCTATTGGCTATTAGCTGTTGATTATGTTGAAACGTCTATTTGACATTTAGCTATTGATTATGTTGAAACTCTGTCTAAACGTTTATTTGAAACATCTATTAGTTGTTGATTATGTTGTTTGACATGCAAATATGAAATTGGTGGTGTGTGGTGTTGTGTCATGGTGTGGTAAGTGGTTCGGCAGCATTGGATGTGCTTTTGGTGTGTGGTAACAACACTTGATCAATCTGTTAAAACTTCACTATATATATTATTGACCGTGATGATAAGAATTGCAAATTTATATTTCACGAACATCTCTGATGTATTAACATAGTTGTGTTTATGTTTTTTTTCCCAGGAGTTCGTGGTTATACTACCAATATACAACAATGGCTCACCCTTGTATCCTCCTCGACCTCCAGGTGCCGTAGGGATTCTTCTAACTATCCTACGCCTCCCATTTCTTGTTATTCTTGGAGTTCGACCAATCCTCCATCCTATTATTAGGCATGTTGGTCTAGTACCTATCAGTCCCGCAGAAAAACCACAAACAACAGTTTATGTCGGCAAGATTGCTTTATCTGTGAGTAACGAAGTGATGCTTTCCATGCTTCAGGTAATCTATGAGACATGATCATAGATTATATCACTCAATAACTATTGGTATATCTTTTCTGACATTAAGAATATTTTGTATGATTATCCTCTAAACCTCTGATGTTAATTGAATAGTTATGTGGACTTGTGAAGAGTTGGAAACGTCTTCAAGATCCAACTGATGGAACTTTGAAACGTTTTGGGTTATGTCTATTTGATTTTGCCGAAGGAGTTCTCTGTGCATTACGTATCCTCAACAAACTTAATCTTGATGGACAAGAACTGTCAGTAAATTTTCATTTAGAGATATCTGTGCATGTGTGATTTCTTGGTATGTTGCCTTAGGGCAGTAGAAGTGAGCCCAAAAGTTGTCATGTTCTCTGATTGTAAGTCTTACTTTAGTATTCTTGTACATGATTATTTCAGGCTTCAGGTGATTGAGTTGCGTGGAGCTATTCCGGTGGGAAATGTTTTTTTTTGTTTGGGGGAGGGGGATTTTGAATTTGTAAAATTGTCTGATTCAAAGACAAAATGTAATGCTTGAATTTGTAAAATGTAGTGCTTCAATTTGTCAACCTGTAATGCTTGGAACTTTGACATACATTTAGTTGTAATATTGTATAAATTTGGGACTTTGGCATACATTTAGACTTTTGGAACTATCATATTTGACTATTACGGATTCTATCAACACAATTGTTTCTTATAATAAATTTTCTATCCTTGTGCCATTAAACTATTTGTAAATTTATATATATTTTTTAAACAGGGTTCTTCTTTTACCGACGGAATTTTCCGTCGGCATAGAATGTATAACGATGAAATTGGTTCGTCGGTAAAATTATATTTACCGACCAAAAATATTTTGTCTGCAAAAACCTATTTACCGATGAAAAGTTTATCGTCAGTAAATACCTTTTATCAACGAAATAGATATTGCCCACCAAAATAATTTCATCAGCAAAAACATAAGTTGGTGACGAAAAAATGATATATGCCTACAAAAATTTTGTCGGCAAATACTTTATTTTTATCGACGAAATTTTTGTCACATATTTCTTCGGTAAACTTTCGTTGATGGGGCATTCGTCGACGAAAGTTTTACGAACAAAATTCTATATTTACCGACAAAATTGTTTTTTACCGATGAAAAATTTTGTTGGCAAAAGTGAAATTTTCAGCAGTGTACCTTGGAAGGGCGAGATGAGATGTTCCATGAGGGGTCTCGTTCTATGGACAATTACCTTTGAAATGGTTTTATAGACCGTGTTACATAGAGTGATGGGGCGGAAATAATTGATCGCGGCTGGGTTGTTTGATTTGGGAATCAAGCAAATGAGAGTGTCATTAAGCTTATCAGGCAAGGGAGTCCCCTCGAAGACCTTTAAAATAAGAGCACAAACTGATTTACCAACAATGTCTCAGTTCCGATGATAGAAAATCAGGTGGAGGCCATCATATCCCGGGGACTTAAATGGGATAAAAGAAAAGATAACCTTTTTTATTTCTTCCTCTGGGACTTTCCTCTCCATGTAACTGACCATACAGGGAGACAGTACGTTAACCGGGTTAATCACCATGTTTGACTCTAATAGAATCAAAATTTTATCTGAGGATAAAAGATTTTTGAAAAAATCCTGGAATTGATTATTAACAAGGGATGGGTCTGAAATCCCATTTCCCCACCCATATTTTATGGCACCAATTCTCGCATGGTTCCTTCTAATCAGAGTCGACACGTGATAGTATTTTGCGTTTCTATCCCCATAAGAGATATACCTAGTTCTAGACTTCATAGCTCAGAAATTCTCTTATTGGTTAAGAAGAGCAAGGAATTCATTTTTAAAAAATTTCTCCTATCAATCAACAAAAGATTAGGGTTACAACTCAGAAGGTTTTGAGTGTTCTGAAGTTTAGCGAGCAATTTATTCTTTCTATATAATATATTACCAAAAGTGCTCTTATTCCAAGTCTTGGCCCTACTAGGGAAGATAGTGATAGCATCCTGATGGATATTCAAAGCTACATTCCAAGTATTTTTTTTATTAGGTTTCTAAAGTCCGGATGCTCCAACCACATAGTTTCCAAGCGGAAGGGTCTACTAGAATTCTCTAAACGATGACCATCAAGAGAGAGAAGTAAAGGGCAATGACGCGAACGAATTCTAGGAAGATGAGTGACCTTAACTTCAGGAAATTTTAAAATCCAAATTGGGTTAACTACAATTCTATCTAATCTTTGCTGCACAAAATGACTGTTTCTACAACTTTTAGCCCAAATAAAGTGAGGTCCAGTGAAACCCAGGTCAGCTAAAAAGCAATAGTTCAACATATCCCTAAATATACTCATCCTATTTGTATTGATATTTTGATTAGGATTTCACATCCCTGTTTCATAGAGGACCCTTTCTTATACTTATTTTCCTTCGTATGACTAATATGATCTTCAGTTTTCATGGTTCTTTATGTTGGATCACGTTTTCCGGTAGAACTCTATTCAGAGCATTCCACGTCAGTCTCTTTGCTGCTCCAATAACCTGCAGAAAAGGAAAGATCGGGAGTTCCCGTTGTTTCCCCTCCAATGATTAAGTCAGTCGGAGGTTCGTTTGGGCGATCGAAACAAAATGTATAATCACACGTTGTAAGAGAATGTCTTCTTATCAGTCCCCCTCAATAAGGTTGTTTGAGAGATATTTATAACAAATGTGTATCTGAACCATGGTAAGGTCAAATCCTACCATGGTAATCTCATCTATGACTGAGGCGAGCGAACCATGGTTACTAGGAGCCAGGAAGAATAATGTAGGACAACTGCTTTGGTATAGACTACCATTTTGGTTAGTTTAATCATAGGACAGTTAAAAGTAGTTGGGCTACACCATAGGAGTGCATGCGTTTATATTAGGGTAGTTAGTAGGTGTCCTGGCATGCACTTAATCTAAGCACTTTTACGTTCTGGCGCATCCTTCCGTAGATCATATGGGCGACGCCTTTATCGGGGTTGTATATAGGCGACGCCATAATACCATTGGCCATATAAGTCCAGTTTTGAATGGTCTTGGGCCAAAATAACCAAACCCAAATCTCATAACCCATAATCTGCCCCCGAAGCCCTAAACGAGCGACACACATTTGGGGATTATTACTTTGCAACGAAAGTCAATTCTCTTATAGATCAATGCTAATCCATCTTCTATCAAGTGACACTTTTTGACAAATCTGATAATCATTTGTATTTTCCAAAGGTGACGCTTGCCTTATTCTTCCCTTCCACGTGTCTTTCATGCACGGTTCGCCTCTAACCCGCCATAATTACTTTCTTTTTTTCTTTTTTTTTCAAATTCAAATTTTTGGGTGTGATCTTATAGAAGGTTCCATAATCGAGGAAACTCTTCCTTTTAGGGGCAAAATTGTAATTTCAGACACCTAGGGTTAGCCTAGGCGACCCTTCGACTAACCTATAGGGGGTTCTATAAATACCCCTCAACCCCTTCATTTATCACTTTTACTTCTCTCTCATATTTTCAGAATTTTTTCTCTAGAAACCTCTGTTTTCTCTCTTGAATTCCGGCCAAGCTCCAATCACCTTTCATCATTGCTCGGTGTTTTCCTCTAGCTCTCAACGCCCATAATCTTCGTGTCATTCACTCATACCCTAAAATGGCCTCTGACTCCGACGTTGTTAATCATATCTTTCTCCCTAAACCTTTTCTTGATCTTAAACCCAACACACTTTATTTATTGGTTTTTGAAAAATTGGTATCTGAGGCAGGGATGAGCAATGCTCATGCCCCCAGGTATACCATCCCTGATGATGCGGATCCTTAAAATTCTCAACCCGTGTGTCAACCCAAAGAAGGTGAGGAGATTATATTCCCGCTTCAAGTTGATGCGGGACTAAGGTTTACCTATTGCCCTCCCCTAGCCGAGTTGTGTCGCCATTATCACATTTCTTCCACCCAACTTTCATCAAACGCCCTTCGTACTTGGGTGGGTTTCAGAGTCTTGTGTTTTCGTTGTGGGTGGACATATTTTTTAAACATTTTTCGTTGTTTTTATCGCCTGGATGTGAATCGTATGGGGGGGCTTTTTACCACTCGAATGGCTCCATCTTTCAAAGACTGGTGTTGAGATTCTGCTCGTCCCTTGGTCACGGGTTTCCGAATGAGGAACTCGAATTGGAAGAGCGCCTATTTATTTTTCCAAGGAGGCATCCCCTGGTTTTTAGGATCATCGAAGGCGAGCAAGGATCCCTGCCCTGACGTCGAGGAATTATCCTCGACAGACATGGATATCTTGGCGGCCATATTTCTGGACCATAAAGCGGGGCGCGCTCAGATAATCTCCAAAGATACCAGTGAGTCTGATTTAGAGCAAGTTGGCGTGTCCCTTGTAGAGTGTCACCTTCTGCCATTAACTACTGTAAATGACTTAATCTTCTACTTTTTGCAGAAAGAGATTTTGCCATAATTTCTCACGTCTTAGACGCTCCACAGAAAAAGGCGCTCAATGATAAAAAGAAGGTAAATGAGAATAAGGGTGATGCTCCTGAGGGCTCAAGGAAACGCAAGAGTCACCACTCCTCCAAGGGATATAAGAAAGCGAAGTCTATGGAGGATTCACTTGACCCTCTTAAGGCCCCAGACGAACTGTTCAGCGACGCACTAATGAGGTCGTCGCTGCCTTTAAAGGTGTGATTCCTAAATCCTATTGAATTAATAACAACGTCATTAGTAATAGGAATAATGTTCTATTCATTAAAAAGTGGGGTCCCCTGTCTTGGCCTATGGCGGCATCATGTGGGTCTACACCGAATATCACAATGGCGTTCTAAAAAAGGAACATTTGACTTTTCGTTGGATCCGACAGAGGCGGCGCCTGCAGAAGCATCAAGGTCCAGGGCGCAGACTTCTACCCGTACTCTTTCTATCGAGTCCCAAGAGGTGATCTTGCTAAACAACCCTCAAGTTGTCAATGAGGTACCCCCTCCTCTCCGCCTAGAGTGGCAAGTACCCCTCATCAAGTCCTAGCGCGCGTTGGAAATGAAGGTCCTCCACCTTACACGGGGCCTTACTTCGATCTGAGGCGAGACCTGCTGGAGAACGTGGGCGTCGCGAACCCTCAACAACCTTGGGTGTCTTGCTCCAAACTGAGGAAGGTTCCCGTAGTAGCTGTCGGACGTCGAGTTCGACTTTCTCGACCCGTTTTTAAAATATTTTTAATTTTCGATTGAAAATGTTGGGTCTTGGCGAGCGATGGGTCCGGTCGAGAGGGGTCATCAACCAGACCGAAAAAATTGAAAGAGTCGTCACCGATTAATTGAAGGCTAATCGGAATCCTAAAATTGCCTAGGGTACATGGA
The DNA here is from genome assembly GCA_946814005.1 of Chamaenerion angustifolium. Lineage (NCBI taxonomy): Eukaryota > Viridiplantae > Streptophyta > Magnoliopsida > Myrtales > Onagraceae > Chamaenerion > Chamaenerion angustifolium. Next base: position 33,074,103 of record OX328272.1, read on the forward strand.
GTGAACATCCTAAGGCTTAGAAAGGTCTACGTCCAGAGAATCAAGTTCGGGGGTTTGATTACGTCTTAAAAGCTCGCGAGCTCATAATCCGCCCTTTCGGTACTTTAGTTTGCTTTTGAAATTTTTTTAATTTACCCGAATTGCTCATTTTGATCATTCTTGGCCCAAAAGACTACATGCACTTTCTTTAAATTAAACAAACCATGTACAAACATTTTTTTTTATGAGATAATTTCAAATAAACAAGAGATAACTAAAATTAATCATGTTCGAAAAAAAATGGTTTAACTCTTGAGCCATTCTAAACGTGTCAAAACATGCACGAATGATTTTTGAAGATAATAAGCTCGTTGGACTAATTTGTCACATTTTGAGAAGTTATATGATGTCCAAAAAAGATCAGGGACAAAAATGCAATTTATTAAAATTTGAGCTGAAATGAAAAATATTTCGAAAATTGCAAAACTGACCCTAAACTATTCTGGAGTTATTCGTAACACTTGTAAAAGTTCTAAAATAACCCGAAAATTATTCTAGACTTATTTGTAACACTTTTAAAAGTCATGGAAAGTCCAAAAACGTTTAGAAAATCCAAATGTAAATTTAAAAAATTCGAGCTGAATTAAAGAAAATATTTCAAAAATTGCACAAAATGGCCCAAAACTTTTCGGGTTTGGTTTATAACACTCGATAAAGTCCCATAATGACCCGAGAGTCCAATGACCGAGTTATAACCTTCATCAAAGTTTGGGAATGACCTAAGTCATTTTTGAAATTGTTTTTTTTATACATAATATACATATATATATATATATAGTATTACATAGACATAATATAAATATATATTATACATATAAATAAATAGATAACATAAACATAAGCATAATATAAGTATATATTATACATATAGATATATATATATATTAACAAGTATATTATACATAAATATATAATATATGTATATAAACTCTCAATTTTATTTCACATTAGGAGTATATTAAAACCGGTACAAAAAGTGGTACGGTTTACCGTTTGCGAACCGGTTTTTTGTACATTTTCTGAACCGCTCCATATTTTTACAAAAAAAATGTTTGGTTTGTGAACCGATTCATCCGAACCGGTTCAAAACCGGTACGACTCAAGTACGGTTCAGTCGAACCGATTTTTTATGCCCATTTAATAATATAATTTTTATAATTGAAATACAAGTCCAGATTATTGTTTAATTATAATTATGCATGCAATTTAAAATTTAACACATTCATAAAACATATTTATTAATATATTTTCTTGGTACTTTTTCTTTTATAGTTCTATGGAACTTTATATTTCAATATTTGTAGATTTAACTTATTTCATGGATTAAAAACAATTATTTGTATAATTGAACAAAAGTTACTATTAGCAAAAATAAATATATTTTCACTAATACTTTTAACTTCTTTTTTTCAATATACGACAATAATAATATGTATAAAAATATCAAAATTAAGTTTGTTTGTTTTTGATAAATATCAAAATTAAGTTAAAATTACTAATTAACATCATATCGATAATTAATCATATTCATTTTTATTATCGAATTTTAAACTTTCAGTTATTTTAATAAAAACCATACTTAATCCTAATATTTGATAATATTAATCGTATAGTGAAAATAAAAATGCAATTATTATTTAAAGAATAATATATTTACTAATATTTTTAACATTTTGTTAAATGCAATTCAAATATTAGAATTAGATTTAAAATAGTAATTAGCATTACATAAATATTATTGATATTTATTTTTGCAATCAACTTATGTACTTTTAATTATTGTTATGAAAAAAATACAATTAATCTTTTTGTTTTGTACTATTCTTGGTATAATGGAAATAAGTGTAATTACTATTAAAATTAATATTTTTACTCTTTTATTTCTAAAATGCAATTTATTTTTAAATATATATAATAATAAGTATTTTTTATATTAAATAACTATAATATGATCGTTATTTTTTTATTATATACATATTTATACTTACTAGTAACTATATATATATAACATATCGCGCGAACCAAATTTCTAGTTTTCAAATAAATGTATTAGATATCAATCTAACACGGAGATAGATAAAATATATGGGATATATCAATCACATATCCATTAAATTTCTTTCATATATATACATATAGATATATAGTGCAAATATATGATATATCAAATATAATATAGAATATATGCATGATATGACAAATATATTAATGTATGATATATAAAGTCCTAACGTTGCTGATCGATCTTCTTCATGTTTACTGCTTGTGTTCTTCGTTAGGATCGATCAAGATGTTGATTGTCGAGAGAGATCGCATTGCCCAGAATCTCTTGAATCTCAAGAATTCAGAAGAAGATGAGAGGAACAACGATGAATCCACCTCTGAAGTAGTCGTCTCCAGCAAGAAAGATACACCCAGTACTGATGAATCATCAAAGGAAGTGGAGGCTTCTGTAAATTATGTTGATGGAAGATTAAACCGATCACCTATCATCAGAATCAGGTGTCGGGTTCGATCGGAGAACGACAAGCACAATCCCATGCATGGGAAGCAAGAAACACCACCTGCTGCTAAAGAATCATGGAGAAGAAGACCCGATAACCAGGTTGACGACACGGAATTCAAGCTTCAATCGAGTGGTGATTTGGATAATATGAAGAAGAAATTTGAGGCGACAAAAAGAAAAATAAGGGAAGCTTACGATCGTGCTGATAGGACAAAGCGGATAAAGAGAACCCAAGTTCTGGACTTGGCTGAAGCATCAAAGTTGCAGAATAACAATGGCAGGAGGAACAGAACTTGGGGAAGAAGATGAACATGTCAAAGTTTGTGCATTCTCTATAGCAGTCAAATTGTCAATGGAAAATTGAAGCCAGCTTTTCAGAAAAGAAAAAACAAAATGAATTTGGCCTATACAGGTCTCGAACCTGTGACCTTCGCGTTATTAGCACGACGCTCTAACCAACTGAGCTAATAGGCCTTACGTTAACAATAGCCTATACAGGTCAAAACTACAGAAACAGCGTGATGCTTGAGAAGCAAGAAATAACACCACCTGCTAAAGAAGCGTGCACAAGAAGACCCAATGTGTTTATATTATAGTTGGTTGGTGTTCCAGGAATGCATTTTTGAAAGGCTTTTCCTATCAACGAAGTCCACATTTCTTTGATAATATATATCACTCTTTGGGGAGATACTTTAAATTTTAATTAGGGATAAAAAAAAATACTAATTTGAATACAAAATCTAGTAGAATCCGACTTATAGGATAGAGTACTGAGATAGGATGTTTAGTATTAGACTAGAGTTTTTTTTTATATATAAATTGGTAAAATCGATCAAAATTTCATTAATATGGTATTCATAATAATATTTGGACGGAATATATGTCTAAATAGGTAAATATTAATATGTTATAAATAACACTTTATTTGTTACTTTTTTTTGGATATTTTTCCATTGTTAATTTTATTTTTAGTAATTATGTATTTATATTTTTTGTATAAAAAATGTAAGTATTCATTTCAGAAAGAAAAAAAATCAATAAAGTCTACTTGTGTATTCTAATATTGTTGGTATTAAGAGATTTCAAGTAGGTTCTGATTTCGCTCTGAGTATGGTCAAATATAAAAATTAAAAATCGCTTTGTATAGAATTAGTTTGTGAAATTTATAAGTATATAGAGTATTCAGAATCACACAAATTTCAATTCTGAAACAATTTTTTTTTTTTTTGATAATGATGGATTTAATTAACCGCAATAGGTGACAAACTAATCACCCAAGTTCAAATTACACAACAAAAACTAGCTAGCTTTAACAATACGCGAAACAGAAAAGCCAACAGCATCTTTCCGGAGCGCGTTTATAATTTCCTTCGGAGGAGAGTTATGAATTTCAAACACATGCTGCTGTTTGAGCGTCAAACCCGCCAAGGTATCCGCAACCGCATTAGCTTCTCGAAAGATATGTCTGAACTTCATTCTTTCGAACTGAATCAATAGCTTCCTGCAATCCGCAATGATAGGCATTAGTTTTGGATTTGACATATTTTCGTCAGAGATTACCTTATGGGCAGAGAGGGCATCTGTTTCAAGGTGAATAGATTTTAATCCGAGTGCTTTTGCCAAAAGTAGCCCGTCCCGGATGGCCCAACATTCCGCAATGAGACTGTTTGAGCAACCCAAATTCCTTGAGAATCCGGAAATCCATTGACCCCTGTAGTCTCGGATGACCCCTCCGGCTCCTGCAAAACCTTGATCTTCCTTAGCAGCTCCATCTGTGTTAATTTTAAACCAATCCTTTTTTGGAGGAACCCAACTAATATCAATGGAAATAAACTCATTAGCGATGTCAGTCTCAAGATAAACATTTTGGTGAAATTTTGCCTGAGATAAAGATAAGTTATAAACAGATGAAAAAGCAGGTTTATTATTAAAAATAAGAGAGTTCCTATTTTTCCAAATGTTCCATAAAGCATAAGGGAAAAAGAACTTTCATTCAACACATTGATTATTAACTCGAGCTTCGTCACACCCATACTTGATCCACTCATTCAAGGGATACTGAAACGCTTGCCCTAGACTTGGCGGTCCAGTGACTGAATTCCACATCTCTTGAGCATGTTTACATCCACGCAAGATGTGGTCAATGTCCTCAATCCCAGAGTAACAAATTTGGCACATAGGGCTCAAATTACATCCTCTATGGTTCAAAAGATTGTCAGTGGCTAGTCTATCTTTAATGCACAACCAGATAAAGTACTGAATTTTTGGAATAGTCTGAATCTTCCAAACACAATCCCATTGATTAATCGCATGGTTGTCAGAGTCATGACCCGCTAAAAAAGAATAAGCAGATGCTGTAGTGTAATTCCCCGAGTGTGTGGCATTCCAAACTTGCGTGTCCGAGGATACATTGGTCTTGTCCCCTGGAGTACCTCGAAACATGTCCACCAAATTCTTGGGGAAGTCAAAAGAAGTTCTATCTAGATTCCACTCTTCATTTTGGAAGACATCTCCTACCATCAATCTGTCTTCTTCATAGCTCAGAGGACCATAGATTGCTGCTCGCAGGGGTTGATTACCCACCAAATTATCGTGCCAAAATTTAATATCTCTTCCATTTGCCACCACCCACCCTGAACCTAATTTAAGGGTGTTCATACCTTCATTAATTGTTTTCCAATTACAAGGCGTTTTATTCGAAGAAGTCAGAGAAGACCCATCCTGCTTAAATGTTCTGTTTCTAATGACTTCAGCCCAAGGAGTTGTTTCCTTCTTCAATCTCTAAGCCAAACTTCCCAGGATTATTTTGATTCTCCAAATCTTAGTTTAGTTGAGATTATGGAGTGAAGTATCCGTTATGGAGTGAAGTATCCGTTGGGTTTGAAATGAATAGTACAATTCGACTGCTATCGATTGTTAAGTTGGATTTTATATAATTTTATTTCAGTTTGGTGATTAGTAGTGATGCATGTCAGGTTATGGTATTGGGTGTCAAATCGCAGATCAACCCGCATCATTATGAATCTATGTAATTTTATAAAAAATTATGAATTAGTTTTTAAAATTAAAAGTATGAAGTATTAATATGCAATATATACAAAGTTAATTCATATAGTATGAATTTTAATTCACTAGGATGTTTAACTATTTTGTTAAAGGTATCGCATATGTTGTTTTGTATACTTAGATATTTTAAAATGTTCTTATTTATACTAACGATACTATTCTGTCAATTTTTTATCTTAAAACTATCATAATGATATTTTTTTTAATTTTTTTCATCTTTACATTACCTTCAACACTAAATCAAATCCAGAATGCAGATTAAATTTTGAAATCAATCCAATTTCGAATCAAGAACAACAATTCTTGGTTTGAAATCTTTTATGGGTTCGAAATCAATCTAGAAATGTTGTTCTGTGTAATTTTTAATCCAAACTAACATTTCTGGATTGATTTCGACCTTAGAAATATTGTTCTTGGTTAATACGAACAAAAAAAATACATTTTGTGGTTCGAATTCATACTCAATTTTTTTTTCTTGATTTTGATTCATGGTTTTGTATTGAAGATGAATATGGAGGCAAAATTGTTATTTTGACAAAAAAAAAACATTAATGTTTAACATAAAAAATTGACGAACACTATGACAATGCATTTAACAACTACATATAACACTTTTAACACATGTTAATACAATTACCAACAATAGACAAATATCTTGATGTATTAAAACTATTAATCATAAAGTATATGCATTGCTATAATATTAAGCAATTTCGACAAATGGTACTCTTATTCTTATGACATGTTTGGTTGGTAGAATTGGAATGGAATAAGGAATACAAATTCCGTATGAAGTTGTTTGTTTTGCGGAATGGAAAATTGGCGAAATTCGTATTCATAGAGAAGTAAGAATAGACTTTCCGTCCAAAATGTTCGGATTTGGTATTCTTAGTAGTCCCGAAATACTGGATAGAGTGTGAAAGGACAAAAATACTCAATTCATATATGGGAAAAGTTTTGTTCTTGGGAAAAAGTTAGTTTGGAATTGCACCATAAATATATATTTGGTGGTTATTTGTGAATATGATGTATTTATATTTATATTTTATTTTACTAAATAATTTTACTTTTAGTTAATTAAATTATTACAAAGTTTTTAATAAAATATATAATTTGATTAATTAATAATATTTTTTTATTTAATTCATTACATTTTTTTATTTAATTTTAAAGTATTCTAAATTTTTTATTCCATATTCCATTTCAATATCACTGACAAACAATATAATATTATTATTTTTTATTCATGGTTTCTTATTCTAAATTCTATCAACCAATCACACCGTTTCTGGTAGAAAAAATATGTATTTGACTATCTCATCAATGACATACCAATCCATTGTAAGCACGTGTCCCAAATAGGAAACGATTTCACGCGTCCGTCGTCGGATCGGGTACTTATTGACCATATCACTATATCATTATTTGGAATTATTTTTCCGTAACTACTATTTATTTTAAAAAAAAACTAAAATGAAATTTAAAAATGAATAAAAGCGAAATGGGCAAGTGTCCTTGCACTTCTTTCTTTTCTAATTATTATTTAGAGTTAATAATTCTAATGGTCTCATATGTTTGAGTTATGTGATTGGATAGTACCCCTATCGTTTCTTAGTACTTTATATTCTTCAGAATGTTGTTCTGTAGTCCAAATTACTATTGTCGTCAAGTTTAACTAATGGAATGCTGACGTGACGCTGATGTGGCAAATGAAAAATAAATATAAAAAATTAAAATAATATGGAAAATCAGGAAAAATAAAAATAAAAATTGATATATTAATAAAAATGTTTTTATATATATATATATATATATATATAAATTTAGAAAAAAAAACTTAGTAAAATTAAAAAATAAAACTAAATTCAAAAAATTCAAATATAAAAATTATTATTTTTAAATAAAAAAAAATTACTGAAGGATGCTTGAGTCCAATTGACCTAACCTAGGGTCGATTTGTGTGTTGGGTAGGACCCTGACTAGGTCGTCTGACCTGGGAAACCATGTCTAGGTCGGATTTATCCCTAAGTTCGACTCTGGCTGAGTCAATTGTACCCCAATGATCATTGGGTATGTTTTTTTAGTTTTTTTTATTATTTAAATCAAATATTATATTATATATCTACGTGGCGCTGACGTGGTGTTGATGTGAATCATTTAACAAAAAAGTGTAACAAAGCCTAACAGATGGACCATATGACAACATCTTAAAATATCGAATCATTCGTCCACACGAAAAAACTTATGATACCATTCGATCACCTGAGTCAAACATACGATAACATTTGAACTATTAATCCTATTATTTAATTAACTATTATAAAAAATAAAATATTGAATCATCCTTTCAATAAATTTAAAATAAAAAATAAAAAAATGAATATATTATGAATGAACAAAATTACATCTACCTTCTATACTTGGCCCAAAAAAAAAAACATCTACCTTCTATACCACCTTAAAAGCAAGTTTTTGAGCATATATATATATGTAAGCAAATATGCGATAAACTGTGGACATAATCATGCCACGTATCGTTTATTTAATAAAGTCAAAAGAAAAATCAATAATCATGCAATAACGCCCAACCCTTACCCCACAGTTAGGTATTAGGTAAAGAATTTAATATTTTGCTATCTATCTTATGCTTAAAGGATAATATAATTTTCTATCTCACCAACAATAGATTTTGACGACAGTAACTTGCAAGAAGGGAGTAAGAAGCTCTCGCCGTTTCTCTCCGGTTATCGCCGTGGGAGTCATTGTCGCCGCCCTGCACGCCGCTCGCCTCCGGTGGTGGTTTCCGTTCCAGGTAATAAGATTATTACCATGAGGCCGCAAGGCTAAGTCTCCAGGTTGCGATTGCACTTCCCCAACTGGAAATCTGTTCCTCTGCCAGTCCAAGCCCTAGCTTCCCCATTTGCGGTCACAGGCCAAATTCCGGTAAGGGAGGGGTGAGAATCCACCACACATACCACTTCATAGCCGTCAGAGAGGAGAGGGCTGACCGCTGGGGCTCAATCGGATTATCGACCCAATCTTCATACACTGTAAGTATAACGATCGCCTAGCTTGTCTATTTCGATTCATTTTTAGGGTGTATCATGAAGAATGCGCCACCGAGTCATTGCTCAATAGATGATGATGATAGAATCCCCCCCGGAACCTGCGTGATTATTCCTGCTAGCAATGAAGTGCAACCGGGCAATCTGTGTCTGGGCAAAGTTTTGGGCAGTAGGCCAACCAAGAAGTCTGCAGTTCATAGTGTACTGCAGCATGCTTGGAATCGCTACGAGGGAGTTCGTATCCAGGAAATGTCAGGGGACACTATCCTTTTCGATTTCTCAAATGTCCAGGACCAGCTTGATGCCTTGGATTGGAGCCCGTGGGCAATCCAAGGCCAGTGTTTGTCTCTGAAAAAATGGGACCAAAAGATCAGAATTGCAGAGGTGCAGTTCCACCTTGTCTGTTTCTGGGTTCAGATACACGGTTTAGAGGTGGATTCCTTCAGCATGCCCAATGCCAGGCGATTAGGCGAGTGCTTAGGCGAAGTGAAACAGATCGACGACATCCTTGGTCCGATGGGCCTAGACAGGGACTACCTGCGAATCAGAGTCGAGATAGATACCACACGTCCTCTCCTAGCAGGAATCAACTACACCAGAACGAACGGTACATCAGGGAGGGCAGAAGTGAAATACGAGCGATTACCAGATTTCTGTTTTGGTTGTGGTCTAATAGGGCATAGCGAGAGGATTTGCAGAGCTCCGATAGTGATGAGTAACAATGGCGATGAAGGACCGATGTACGGCCCTTGGATCAAAGGGGAGAGACCGAGGAAACGCGGGCAAAATTGCAAAATTATAGGCTCACCACCAGGGCCTCATACTGCGGATCCGAAGAGAAAAACATGGAAAGAGGTCATGAAAGAGAAGGAGGACCGGGAAAACGATCGGAAAACAGGCACATACAAGTTCAAGGGCGAACCAAAAGGGAGCACTAGTTGGAGGAAACCTGTGTCAGAAGATGGTACGAATGATGCATCAGGCTTAAAAGGTCCAAACAACGAACATGAGGACACTACTCAGGGGATACGAACCAGCAAAGAAACAGGAACATCCAACCCTGATAATCGCACAGCTGATCTCCACCAAGAAGGGCAAACCACAACGGACACCAGTATGGATGCCACCCCCATAGAGGAAAACCTCCAACTTGCAGTGACAGCACAGGGTCAGCTGCAGTTGGTGGGATGGACCCAACTGACCACGCCACAACTGAAAGGAAAAGCCCCACTGATAGCATGGAATGATGGCAGCCAGCAGACAAGCCCGCAATTCTCGAGTAAACATCCCAATCTGAGCAGATATCTTGAACGGAGGCAAGCAAATCACACACAGCTCTATCTCCCAGCTGCTGAACAGATGGAGGTAGGAGCTGGCCCAGTCTCGGACGACAGACACAACTGGCAGATCACGGAAATCCCACTCGAGCAAAGCAAACCAGCTAGCCCCCATGTTCATCAACAAATCACCATAAGCAGGCCTAGACACACTCCCCCTAAGGGGAGGACATACTACCTGGTGGAATCGCCGGAGGGCTCTCCAGAGCGTGACAGACTTGTTGCCACAAACCCCACTGGCCTTAGCCCAATGCTCCAACGATTCAATCTTAAGAGGAAACACGAAGAAGATGCGGAGGAAGAAGACCCAGAACTGGAAGCGAGCAGATCAAAGAAACAAAAACAGGAGGATTGTGTAACCGAGCAGGGGAACAAGTCAGGTATTACAAGAGGAAGGGGCAAGAAAAGCCCTCGATCAAAACGCTCGCTAGGTAGGAGAATGTCACACAAGCAAACACCAAATAAGGGTTCGGATGGCTGTCCCGCAACAGCCACCACACCTCAATGAATGCTATGTTGTGGAACTGTCGGGGAATCAGATCGGCCCTGACAGTTCCGTACCTAGCCGATCTGAGGTGGAGGAACAAACCGCAACTAATTTTTCTGATGGAGACAAAAAATGGAGAAGCTGTGTGTGAGAAGATTAGAAAGAAACTCAAATTCGATAAAAGTTGCTACGTGGAGCCGAATGGTACTGCAGGGGGTCTTGCCCTTTGGTGGAGCGATACCGTCGACATCTCCATCAACTCGAAAGACTCAACCCACATTGACACAACCGTAGACTTGCGTAACGGAAAAGGAAAGCTGCATATCACCTGGGTTTACTGCAGTACATCATGGGAAGAGCGACTTCATCAATGGGAAATTCTAAAAGCGACAGCCCGGCAACGAAACGGACCTTGGATGGTAGCGGGCGACTTCAATGAGATAGCAAACGAGAGTGAGAAAGAAGGAGGACGTCCAAAGCAGCAGAGAATGATGGACGCCTTCGTGGCCATGATGCAAGAATGTAGCTTGGTGGACATGGGGTTCAAGGGTCTGACCTTCACTTGGACAAACAACCGTGAAGGCACCCATCGCATTCAAGAACGGCTCGATAGGGTGATCGCTAATGCAGCCTGGATCACCCTCTTCCCTAGCCTGACCGTAATCCACAAGCTTCTCCTAGGCTCGGACCACTGTCCCCTGGTCATAGCCATGTCACCCACGGTGGTGAGAAGGAAAAAACAGTTCAGATTCGAAGGAACTTGGCTCGAGCAGCAGGAATGTGGGGAGATTGTCCGTAAAACATGGCAAGAGTATCAGGGGACGAACACAGAAAGCACCATCCACAAAAAGCTCGGGAAGTGTCGGAATAAACTCAACCAATGGAGCAAAAAACTCGGCCTAAACAACAGAAAGCGCATTGAGGAGCTGCAAAGGCAGCTGGAAGGAATACAGAGGAGAACACAAGGGACACACGATAAACAGGCGGAGCTGGACATAAAGAGGCTTCTCGATGAGGCTTGGAGTAGAGAGGAAGAGTACTGGAAACAGAAGTCCCGCATCCATTGGTTGAAGGCAGGTGATAGAAACACGAGATACTTTCATCAGTCTACCATTCAAAGGCGCAGAGCGAACGCCATCAAAAGGATTCAAAAGGGAGATGGTACATGGACAGAGAACGAATCGGAAATCAAGTCGGTGTGCGAGGATTACTTCCGGTCCATTTTCAGCTCAGAAGGCAGCATTGGAACAAGGCACCAACTTGAAGCAATCCCGAAAGTTATTGATGACAGAATGAATGATATGCTTACTAGAAGGGTGAGTAAGGAGGAGATCAAAGAAGCGGTGTTTCAAATGGGGGGTGGGAAGGCTCCAGGACCAGACGGTTTCCCGGGGGTATTCTATCATCGATTCTGGGACGTGCTCGAGGACGACGTTCTCCACTCGGTACACTCTTTCCTTGAATCTAATAGATTACCGCTAGGTTATTGTTATACGGACATTGTACTTATTCCAAAAATACCCCACCCTTCGAACCCCACACATTTTAGACCGATCAGTCTATGCAATTTCAACTATAAAGTCATATCAAAAGTTCTTGCAAATAGACTGAAACGGGTCCTCCCACACATAATAACACCTTTTCAAAGTGCATTCGTGTCTGGTAGATTTATTCATGATAATATTCTTATTGCTCACGAACTCTTCCATCACATGAGAACTAACAAGCAGGCAAGCAGGGAGGAGTGCGCGATCAAGCTGGACATGAACAAGGCATTCGATCAGGTGGAATGGAACTTCGTTAGGGAGTCTCTCAAGGCATTGGGATTTTCAGAGAAGTGGTGCACCTGGATACAAGAATGCATCACCAATGTTCAATATAGTGTGGTTGTCAACGGGGAAAAAACCACCAGATTCAGACCGACCAGAGGTCTCAGGCAAGGGGACCCACTGTCCCCTTACCTATTCATCATAGTGGCAGACGCACTCTCCAGACAAATCAGTAAGGCTGTGGAGGACCGGCAGTTTGAGGGCATCAAAATGAAAAGATCCTGCCCGGAAATTCATCACCTTCTGTTCGCGGATGACTCCATCATCTTCATGAAGGCAACGGAGCAAAATGCGCGTACACTTACACATATACTGGAGAGGTATAGCAAAGCCTCGGGACAGAGCGTCAACCTTCACAAATCATGTATCCAGTTCGGGGCTACAGTTCGGGGCTACAGTTCGGGAAGCCACAAAGGACAAAGTCAAAGATGCTCTAGGCATTAACGCGGTGGCGGATGCAGGGAACTACCTAGGCATTCCCACAAATTGGGGGAGATCAAAGAAATCGGCCCTTGGGTATATAAAAGATCGGGTGATACGGAAATTGCATAGTTGGAACTCACTCTTCCTCAACAGGGCCGGTAAAGAGGTTCTAATTAAGTCAGTGATATCAGCCATCCCAATCTACCTGATGACGCTCTTCAAGCTTCCGAGCACTTGGTGTATGGAAATCTCGAAGATGATTGCTCGGTTCTGGTGGAGCGGCAAGGACGGTAAGAGACCTATGTATTGGGTTAGCTGGCGGAAAATGACCATGCCAAAAGACTTGGGGGGCATGGGATTCCGGGATTTAGGGGATTTCAATGATGCTATGCTAACCAAGACGGCCTGGCGGCTTCAAAACAACCCGGACTCGCTTTGGGCCCGAGTCATGCGCGGTTTGTACTACCCCAAACACAGTTTGACAGAGGCTAGGAAAGGAGCCCGACCTTCATAGGCATGGAGCAGCATTCTCATAGGTCGGGACATCATGAAAAGTCAAGGAGCTTGGAGGGTCGGGGACGGCAAGACGATACGAGTCTTCGAGGATAACTGGGTTCCGCGTGGACAATCGGCCCAACCGATCAGCTTACGAACCCAGCTCCAAGGAGACATGGCTGCGACCCAACATCTCGACAATAGAGATCAACTCAGGAACCTAAAGGTTGCGGACCTGATCTCAGGAGACACAGGTACGTGGAACCTTCACCCGATCGCGGACCATATTTCAGAACAAGAAAGGCGGGCCATTCAGTCTATCTACCTGAGCAAACACCCCACGGCTGATAGGCTCGTCTGGCCGAAGGCGAGGATGGGTCGACCCGAACCCAAACTTTTCTATAGGCGGCTACGAGAGCTGCACCAGGAGGAACCAGCTGCGAACGGAATCTGTAACAGACAGCGCCAGAAGACGAACTGGACCCGCAGCTGGACAGGATGGGCAGCTCCAAAGGTAAAATCGTTTTTTTGGCAGGCTCGTCATGAGGCCATCCCAGTCCGGGCGACATTGGCCAAGAGAGGGATCGCCATCCACCAGGGCTGTCTCTTCTGTGGCCAGGTAGAAGACGCAGCCCATGCGATCACGAAATGCAACTGGGCACGAGCGGCATGGTTCGATGGACTGGGCCTCCGATGGCCAGAAGAGGAACCGCAAGAGGAGACCAGATGGCTCGATATCATCCTTAAGCTGGAGGAGGGAGCGGGCGAGATCGGACAAAGGAAACGACTACATGCGGAGACGCTCGCGTGGGAGATCTGGAAAGAACGGTGCCGTGCCATCTTCGACAACACAAGACTGAATCCCATACATGCAGTCCAAGCTGCAGACCGCCTTGCGGAAGAATGCTGGACGAATCGGGCTGCCCAAGTTCCCCCACCGAATAGGGAGAACATATTGGAAGTGAAATGGACCAGGCCGCCGACTGGAACACACAAGCTCAACTGCGACGGGGCGTGGGACGCGATCACAAGACAATGCGGAACCGGAGTAATAGCCCGAGACTCTAGAGGGATGATGGTCGAGGGAAGGAACTCAGCAGGATATGCAATCTCGGCTCTTAGCACCGAGGCTTTGGCGGTCCTGCAAGCAGTGGAACTCGCCGTCCATCACGGATGGAACGACATTATTGTAGAGACGGACTCGAAGACCGTCATATGCAGGCTTGAAGACCCGAGCCAAGGTATTGAGTGGGAGATTGAACGCATTTTGTTAGATACGTTGGCCTTGGCATCATGTATACCTCGTGTTAGGTGGCATTATGTTAGAAGAAGCGCCAATCGGTGTGCGAATTGGATTGCTCGTCAATCTAGACGGGGTATGTGTCCGATTAACTGGACATTCATACATCCCCCTCCGTTAATTTCTCTATGTATGTTGGACAATGAGACCGTGGACTTTGAGTAGTGAATGAATTTGAATATTGGCAAAAAAAAACAAAAAAAAAAAAACAATAGATTTTGACGAACCAATTGAATTCAAACACGTTACCCATACCGTCAAAGGCGTCAACTGTTCTTGGTATCAGCCTATCAGGACGTCGGCATAATTTTTGTTTTATTTTATAGCAGTGTGTGTGCACTGTGTCTTAGGGACCCACTAAAATAAAATTTTCTTCTTAGTTTTTATGCTTACGTGATTAAATCGTACTATCCTTATTATGTTGATAGTTGATACTTATTAAATATAAATTATAAATTTATCATCTTATGTTTCTCGACTTAAAAAAGTCATGTTTCTCGATATTACAGATAATATTTTGTGTATGTTCATGTTATTTTATTGTATTGTGTTAAATAAATAAATTATATATATATATATATTTTTTATCCAAATACTCGTTTCATTTGATGAAATAAAACGGCGTGACGCGAAACCCACATCACAGAAGTTCAACATTAAAATCCTTAGCAAGTAAACAAATAAAGGGAAGTGGGGGTCGTGAAACCCAATTGTATAGACGCACTCCCGTACGCACTTGTCTCGCAATCGAGTTAGCACACTCATTTGCTAATCTTGGGATCGCTTGGAAATGCACATGCTCGATGGTGTTAGCTAGTGCTCGAATGTTGGTCACCCATGTAGCTAGTCTCCATTCTGTCGAACCTCCCATTAGTTGTTGTATTACGGTTTGCGAATCTGATTCAATGACTATGTTCGGCCATCTCCTTTCACGCGCTAGCCGTATCCCCTCGTGAATTGCCATAGCTTCCACTATTGTCGCATTATCACTCCTTAGTTTCTTATTGAGGCCCCCAACTAGATTACCGTTTTCATCTCGAGCCACAACTCCTATCCCGACGTCGCCCGTTCTTGTGCACCATGAGGCGTCACAATTGATCTTGATAGCTCCTCCATTCGGTCTTTGCCATCTCGGTTGTGCTAGATTACGGTTCGGTGGTTGTTGGTTGCTTGTTGCCATCTCCTGAAAATCTCGGTTGATATCATCTAATACATGCATTGGGTTTGGGCGTGTACCTTCAAACTCGGCCTTGCATCTTGTCTTCCAAATGTGCCATGTCGTAATCATGCATTTCTCCCAACCGTGTCTCTGGTTCGGTTCAGTCCTAATCGCATCCAACCAGCGGGTGATGTCCTGGCCGAAGGCTTCGGCTTGGTCTGGTCCACATATGGTAGCCCAAATTGGTTCGGTACAGCCACATCCCGTGACCATGTGCTCCCTTGTCTCGTCCGCTCCGCATATGACGCACTCCGGGGGGACACTCATGCCCCTACGGATAAGATTATTTTTGACCGCCACCGAATTGGTCGCTAAACGCCACACGAAGTTCTTTACCTTAGGCACGGTTTTGGCTCCCCAAATAGCATTCCATAGTCCTTTGTTGCCCCCATATTTGTCGTTATGTGTGTTTGGAGTAGACCGGGTCTCTCGGAGCCTATGGTAGACCGATCAAACTAGTGGTCTACCATCCTTAGTGTGGGGCCATACGTATTTGTCCTTCGTTTGTTCGTAGGGTATAGGTATGCCTAGGATCAGCTCGACATCCCTTCGAACCACTAGGCTTTGAATCATCGGTTCATCCCAATTGCCATCCCAGTCTATGAGGTCGCACACTCTCGGTTCCTCCATTGGTTCGGTACATGATTCTCGCTCGGGCCGGAAACCCGGTTTCTGTGGTATCCACGGATCCGAGAAGAGTCGAATGTGTGTCCCCGTTCCGAGATTCCATATGCCTTCCTGTTTAAGAATGTCTCTCCCGACAATTAAGCTATTCCAACCCCACGACGCTCTTCCTCCCTTTCGCGCCTCAAAGAAATCACAATTTGGGAAGTAGATTCCTTTAAGGACCCGAACCCATAGAGCCGATGGTTCTTCCCTAACTCGGGCTGCCATTTTTGTAATGAGAGCATGGTTGAAAGTTTGGAGCTCCCGGAACCCCAAACCCCTGATGGCCTTTGAAGTCGTGAGTACATCCCACCGTCTTCAATGTGTACGACGGTGCTCCGATGTTGACGCCCACCAAAAGTTCGCTATTAGAGCATTGATCTCCGAGCACCATGTCTTGAGGAGGTTAAAAATACTCATCACATATGTTGGGATTGCCGTGATAACCGCCTTGATGAGAATCTCCTTCCCCGCTTGGTTAAGGGTCTTGGGTCTCCATCCCGCAATCTTGTCCCGAATCCTGTTTTTCAAGTATCCCAGGGCTTCTTTACGTGATCTCCCCCATGTCGTTGGTATCCCCAAGTATTTGCCCGGGTCCATAGTCCTACGGATCTGTAAAGCCTCCTCGATCTCCCGTACCCGTTGCGGATCGGCTCCCTTATTGAAGTAGAGAGTCGATTTAGCCTCGTTAATCCTTTGGCCCGATGCATGACAATATGATCCAATGACCTCCTTCAATCTTCTAGCATTTTCAGCATTTCCTTCAATGAAAAAAAGTGAGTCGTCCACAAAGAACATGTGGTGCAACTCGAGACATGTTCGCCCCAATCGTATTCCTTTAATTCGGCCCCTCATCACCTCCTGCTCAATGTTTCGCGACAACACATCAGCTAGTAGAATGAAAAGATAGGGTGACAGTGGGTCACCTTGACGTATCCCCTGAGTCGGTCTAATGGTAGGGGACTGATCGTCGTTAACAACCACTCGATAAGTAGTTGTTTCAATGCATTCCTTTATCCACTTGAGTCACACTTCATTAAAGCCCCTTGCGCATGCTTTCTATTAGGAAGCTCCATTCCACTCGATCGTAGGTTTTTTGCATATCCACCTTGAGTGCGCATTCGACCCTCGATGGTTGCCCTTTCGCCTTCAAATAATGGAACGCTTGATGAGCCACCAATATATTATCGTGAATAGCCCGACCTGCTACAAAGGCACTCTGATAGGGGGTGATAAGCTCTGGCAAGTAGACTTTAAGTCTATTTACCATCACTTTAGATATAACCTTATAAAGGAAATTACAACAACTTATCGGCCTAAAATCCGTGGGAGCAATCGGATTTTGGGTCTTGGGTATCAAAACTATATCTGTTTGATTTAGAGGGTGGAGGATTGAACCTGATATGAAGAAAGCTTTAACCGCAGTTATGACGTCTGGGCCCACGGTTTGCCAATTTATTTGATAAAAGAGACCCGGAAAACCATCTGGACCTGGAGCTCGAGTACCACCCATATGATATACCGCAGTTTTTATTTCGTTGTCCGTTACTGGTTACGTAAGTTTCTGGTTCATGTCCGGGCTGATCTTGTGCGGAACACATTCAAGGGTGGTTCGGTCAAGATTTGGCCGGTCTGAGGTGAAAACCGAACCATAATACATTGTCATCTCTTCGGAAATTTCAGATTCCTTCACTAACCACCTGCCATCTTGGTCCTTAAGCCGGCTTATGTTGTTTCTCCTTCGTCTTGAGGTGGTGGTGAGATGAAAGAACGTTGTTTACGGTCGCCCTCATTGAGCCATTTTACACGGGATATTTGTTTCCAATAAATTTCCTCTCTATGCCACATGACTCTAAGTTGTGCTTTCATTCTCCTTTCCTCCTCTACCTCTTGTTGGTTTTTGTATGGTCCGGACCGAGAACTTAACCGGTTCTTTAGTTCGGTTATTCTCCTAGCATTGTTCCCGAACTTGAGTTTGCTCCATTTTGAGAGCTCCATTCGGCATGCATGCAGCTTTCCCTTGATATCATAGCCTTGTTGATCGCATGGGATAGCCTCCCACGCCTCCTTGATTATCTCCTTACAACTCGGGTCTTCCAACCACATTTTCTCAAATTTGAAACGTCTAGCTTTTCTCTTTCGGGGTGCCTCCATTGTGATGATCAAAGGCGTATGATCTGATCCGAGTGCCATTTCATTTGTGCATTGGGACTTTGGGTAGTCGCTTGCCCACCTTTCGTTGATTAGGCCCCGATCAAGTCTTTGGCTTATTCGATCACTCCCGCTCCTATTATTGCACCAAATGAACGGGTACCCCTTAGAACCCATGTCTTCCACGCCAATATCCTCCATTAATTTGTTTAATTGATCCATCTGGCGTTGGGGTTTGCTTCGGCCCTCAATCTTCTCGTGCGGTTTGCTTATGGTATTAAAGTCCCCAATTATCAACCATTTTCGTGTCCGGCCCGCCCCGATCCTCCTTAGGGTAGCCCAATTCTCCTCCCTTCTTTGCTCATCCGTGTCGGCATAGATCCATGTGATATAGCACGGCTGCCCCTGCATGTGTAGTGTAGCCTCGCAATCAATAATATTGTGGCTCTCATATAAGACTCTTATGCTCGTGTCCTCATCCCACCAAAGAGCTAGTCCTCCCGATATCCCTGGAGGACTAATATAAGTCGCATTCCTAAATCCCATTCGTCTTCTAATCGTCTCACAATAGGTATCACCATTCTTTGTCTCCATAAGAAAGATGATGTTTGTGTGATACCTTCGATTGAGGTCTTTTAGGTGTTGGATTGTCAAGTAAGACCTCAAACCTTGACAATTCCATGCGATTAGGCTCATTGGGTCCGTGTGACTGTTTCGGGACAGCCACCACAACCCGTATTCTCCATAGGGGTGGCAATCGTGTCGTGTCGTGTCTAATCGTGTCGTGTCATTAATCGTGTCGTGTCTAAACATTTCTCGTGTCTAAACGGATAAATCTTAAACGTGTTTAAACATGTCTCGTGTCTAAACGTATAAGTCGTTAATCGTGTCTAAATGTATAGAGTTGTTTAGACACAGGATCCGTTAAAGCCAAACTCATATATGCTTTAAAGCAGATATATACACAAATGTTCAAAGTTGATACACTCCCAAAAATGTTTATACACTCCCATAATATATATTTATACTTAATTAATATATTTAATTTTTAATTATAAATATTTATATGTTCATACTTATTATCCATCAAATATAATATTATCTATTTTAGTATATATAGTATATAATACTTGTTCATACTTGATATAGATTACTAATCGTATCTAAACGTGTGTTTGTCGTGTATTTACAGGTTAGATGTGTGTAGACACGATTATTAATCGTGTTTAAACGTATAAGAGTTGTTTAGACACGCTTAGTAATCGTGTCGTGTCTAAACGTGTAAATTGCAGATCGTTTAATCGTGTCGTGTCAGAAATTGCCACCCCTAATTCTCCATATCAACTTCTCCATTACTTGATGAGCCAAACTGCTGGTTCAGCATTTTCTTCTTTCGGCCCGGTCGGACCGCAGTGGTTGCCCGCTTCTTGGGGCTGATCCTCTTTCGCCCCTTCAGTTTGCTATCTTCGAGACCTTTCCCCTATCAGTGGGACTGGTTCTTTGTCTCTTGGATTGGTACATGTCCTCCTCCTCAGCATGCATTCGTTTTAGGGTCATGCGGTTCATGAACGGACTTAGCCCCGTCATCATTGTGGTTTGATCAGCCATGTTTTTTTTTTTTTTGGGGGGGGGGGGGGGGGGGGGGGGGGTCAGGCGGATTCTCGACGGTGTAGGGTGGTGGTATCTGTGGGTGGCTTATGGGGCTTGTGTCAACACTGTCTGGAAGGGGCATGATTCTAGGGTTGTCTGTGTGTATGGTCTGGCGAGGGGTAGAGAGGCTGTGTGGGTGGGTAATTGGTTCGGAGTTTGGGGGTTGGTTCAGCTGGTCTAGTAGGTAAGGTTGGATTGGCCATTCTGTCTGTGTCTGGATTCTGGGCGCGAGCCATTCGGGTTGGACGTTCAGCTTCATCATGGGGCAGGTTGGGGTTGTTCGTTGGCTATGGTCTGGGTGGATTATCATAGCATAGTCTTCAGGTGTGGCATTGAGGTCAAGCCTTCGACTTGGGTCTGTCTGCGATTTTTGTGGATGTATGTGCTGGTGTGGTCTTTCCTGCTGGTTTCGGCTCGGTTGAGCCTCCACCATAGCCAAAATCCCCTCCTGGTTCGGTCTGCTCACTGTGCTGGTGTGTATCCTTAAGATTGCTTCGGCATGTTCTGGTGAGCTTGAGTGTGATTCTGCTTGTTGTTCCTCTCAGCCTCCTCCGCCTCCCTCATCATGTCGAGCCAAGTTTTTTTAGCTCCTCTTGTATTTTCGGGGGTCCGGTGGCCCTCTTCCTTCCTCGGGCTGTTTCGAGATGTAGTCATCTTAGGGCGTGTGCCCACCAACCACGGTCCATATGCGGGGGTAAGGTGATTTGTCTCCGATTGTTTGACCTCCTCCTTACACGCCAGAGTTGTATGGCCTAGAATCCCGCACCCATAACAAAAGTCGGAGAGACTTTCATACTTGATCGTAGCCCATTTCTCTTGCCCTTGTGAATTCCTCCACCAAAACCCGGCCATTAGAGGTTTATCAACCGCCACCTCCATGCGCACCCGAATGTAGCTCCTTGATTTTAGAGCTTCATCCGGCTCAATTCACGTGCATCTACCAATTCAGTCACCAATTTTCTTTGCATTTGTTGCATTGAATTTCTCATATTCTAGGTCATGGATTTGGACCCAGAATTGGACCCGATTGAACTCCACTTCATTAACACCAATACTCGGTTCCCATTTCTTGATACTGAGAACGTGACCATTTACCGCCCATGGCGACATGTCTAAAACCTTGTCTCTTATATCGACATTAGTAAAATCAAACATAAATAACCCCGGAGCAGTCTCAGATATCTTAATTGTATCAAACCTAGCCCATGCGTGATCTAACACACTATTAACCGCATTCATCTTGATCGGCTTCTTAGATATGATTTTCCCGACATACCGATACGACTCCTCCTGTGGTAAGTCCGAGCTGAGATCCCAGATTTCCCGGTCTCCATTTTGATCATCGGAATTGGTGTTGTGGATTGACATCCCCCTCGTGATCCAGTCGCCCCCACTGCAATTGCCACTCCCTGCAAAATCAGTGAAAAGAAAAACAATGGGTTAAGGTGGCAGATTTGTGTTCGGATCCCCTGTTCAGTTTTGTTGCATGGAGCTGTAGAAGCTGGTGGCTTCTGATTGGTCAGAAGGATTTGGTGGACCCCTCCCGTGGAGCTGTTGGTTGGCGTTTTCCTCGTTCGATGTGGCGTAATGGTGATTGTGCAGCTTTGATTCTCCTAGGTTTGCAGCTGGGAGCTTGGCCAATCAGGAGCGGGCGATGGGATGTGAGCTGCAGATGGGACGGGAATATCGCCATGTGTTGGTTGTCTGCATCTCCAGACTTGGCAGCGGATTGGACGGGATTATGTCTGCTGCAGCTTGATTGTAATCAATGCTAAGACTCCTGCTAATCGAGACAAACGGACAAGCCAAACAGAATCGGCTGAAATTGAATCTGTCACTTTTGGAACCCTAGGAATTTGGGGAAACCTTCAGGACAGAGAGGAGAAAGTTGACACACGCACCACTGAGAGATAGATAGCGTCTCGTTTTGCGTTAATTATATGTTCACATGCGAAATTTATAAGGAAATATTAAAATAACGAATTATGTATAGTAAAAATTATCAATTTAAACATCAAATTTCACAAGTTTTTAATATAGAATTGATAAAGTCTAGAAATTAAATTTTTAAAAATTATTAGATGATATTTGTTTAAAAAACTATTAAAAAGTAGACTTTCAAGTTTAACTTTATAGTTGACAAAAAAATGTTCAACTTTGTCGAGTTATCATACGTGTTGTGTTTTGATACTTAAATACGAACACAACACGAAAATAATTTGTATTATCGTGTTCGTGCTATCGCATTATTATTCTGTCGTATGTTTTCACAAACGTAATTATTTTCAAACATATTTGTATCGTGTAGAGTAAAAAATTATATTCCCAACGATATTTCGTAGTTTAAATCGTTGACACTATTTTAGTGCTAATCATGATTTTTTTTTTTTTCATTTTAGTGACTCAAATCCAAAATTTATAACTAAAGGACGAGAATCGTTAGTTAATATATACTTTCTAATATACTTGTTTACTAGATAATAGATATATCATCTAATTTATATTTATAATATATTTATTATTTAAAATATAGTGAGATTTATCTGAACTAGTGGACTTTTTTCAAAAATTATTCATTTTCGAAATTTTTTATGAAAAAGTATATATATAAAAAAAATATGTATACGCGCACCCCGGGGTTGCGCTAGGCGCACCCAGGGGTGCGCTTATTCCACATAATTTTTTTTTAAAAATAATTTTTTTAATAATGACGACTCGATGTTTAATTAAATATAAAATTATGTATCTATTAAAAAATATGTAAACAAATTATAGTAAGTAGATATTTTAATTGCGATTCAAATGATGTAAAAAATATTAAATTTGGATTTACGGATTGACTGTACGGCATGCCGTAAGTTGAGATATGAAAATTGTACTTAAAAAATTATAACTCGGACCATGTAAGTCCAAACTCAACACGGTTAACGTCATTTATGTCGTAAATCAATTATCTACGTAGGATAATGTTTTTGATTAAAAATACAGTGATTTTGTAACATCACATCGTTTACACCCAAATTTGACCGAAATAAGTAAATGCATTAGGTGAGAAATTTAATTATATACTTACTCAAAAAAAATCAAAAACATTACGGTGCGTAGATAATTTAATTACGAATTAAATTTACTGTGTAAACAGTA
This sequence comes from Chamaenerion angustifolium, assembly GCA_946814005.1. NCBI lineage: Eukaryota > Viridiplantae > Streptophyta > Magnoliopsida > Myrtales > Onagraceae > Chamaenerion > Chamaenerion angustifolium. The sequence goes on from OX328272.1 coordinate 33,097,480, forward strand.
TCTTTACTATGCAAAACACTATTTGGAAGTTTTTGTATCGTATGTAGAGTTTTTTACGTACCGTATTATACAGTCAGTCTAAAAGTAAAAAATTAACGCATAGTTAGCGTCATTTAATTCGTAATTAAATTATCTACGCACCGTAATGTTTTTGATTTTTTTTGAGTAAGTATATAATTAAATTTCTCACCTAATGCATTTACTTATTTCGGTCAAATTTGAGTGTAAATGATGTGAGGTTACAAAATCACTGTATTTTTAATCAAAAATATTATCCTACGTAGATAATTGATTTACGACATAAATGACGTTAACCGTGTTGAGTTTGGACTTACATGGTCCGAGTTATAATTTTTTAAGTACAATTTTCATATCTCAACTTACGGCATGACGTACAGTCAATCCATAAATCCAAATTTAATATTTTTTGCATCATTTGAATCGAAATTAAAATATCTACTTACTATGTTTTTTTAAAAATTTTTTTTAATAGATACATAATTTTATATTTAATTAAACATCGAGTCGTCATTATTGAAAAATTTCTTTAAAAAAAAAAAATTTCTGCGGAATAAGCGCACCCCTGGGTGCGCCTAGCGCGACCCCAGGGTGTGCGTATACATATTTTTATATATACTTTTTAAAAAAAATAATCGACAATTGAATACTTTTTGAAAAAAAGTCGAACTAGTATCAAACTTTTATTAAAGCAGTGCATAGTGCATACTGCAGATGGTTAAAATAAGATAAAAAAAAATATTATATGTATTTTAAGATTTTATATTCTAATTATTTAGTTTTTTAATATATAAATCCATTATAATTAATACCTATAAATAAAGAAAAATGTATCTTCATTTTCAACTGGACTGAGAACTGACAACAGCTAATTATTGTTTGGCTACGCGTTTCCTAGATATTTTCTCGTTCCGTCGGGTTATATTAAGGTCAGACCGCTGTGCTCTATTCCACAGTACGCTACCTCAATTCTTCTTCTTCTTCTTCTTCTTCAACAACCAGTCGTCGACGAGGCAAATTAGCTTGCAGAGATGGTTCTTTCGCACACAATTACGCCGTCGGAGGATTCCATTCACTCGACCTTCTCTTCTCGATATGTTCGTACATCACTGCCACGGTAAATCTGACGGCCACCTGAATCAATCTGTCTCTTCCGATTTGATCGTAGCGAGATGAACTGATCCAGTCGTCGATCTGATTCCTATGTGTCTGGCTGTATGTGTTGCAGGTTCAGGATGCCGGATAACTCGATCCCGAAGGATGCAGCGTACCAGATCATCAACGACGAGCTGATGCTGGACGGAAACCCTAGGCTGAATTTAGCTTCGTTCGTGACCACCTGGATGGAGCCGGAGTGCGATAAGCTCATCATGTCCTCCATAAACAAGAACTACGTCGACATGGATGAATACCCGGTCACCACTGAGCTCCAGGCAAGACTCCACTCCAGATTTCCTATTTTATCTTAATTAATTAGTTAATTTCAATTTTGCCAAAATAATAATTGTAAATATGGAATGATACTAAAAAAATATATAAATAATAATTATAATCATAATATGTAAATATAGTAGAATTATAAATATTTGTCAACCAAATAAAATTCTCATGCCCTTGATATCTCATTATTATGAACGAAAATTCATAGTTGGTCATTGTTAACTGTGACTTATCACCAAATTAAAATTCCTATCAGCCTAATAATAAATAAAGAGTAGTTACTTGACCAATTGTTTGTGGACTGACACTCCACAATATATGAATATGCGTTATAAAACTATTTGAATTTTAAGTGAATCATTTAATTAATTAACTATCTAAATTAATAAGCGAAATATATATTATATATTAAGATGCTTAGTATTAAATTATATATATATATATACATATTAAGATGCGTAGTATTAAATTATATAATTAATTATCTTGACTTGTGTGAAATGTAGACCCGGAAAAAATACCACTTATGAACGTATCCAACACGAAACAAATCTCCCCCTCAAAAAAATAATCAACGGTCCAGGCTAGTAAAATGTATTCAGTATTTTATTAATCTTGTGATAACGAGTTCTTTGAGAATTTTTCACCAAAATATACCACATTTAATAACTATACACCAAAATGTTACTGTGTGGTAAATAAATACGAAAGTATATATACTCGCGACTTTTATTCGCATGGAAACTCCACCCGCTAATGCGAGAGTGTGATTTTTTTTCCCACCCAGTTCCTCCCTCAAATTCCAATTCCATTCGCGGATGGATTTCCAACCGCGGTTGGGACTCATGGAAAAATATTGTTTCTAGTTTCTACTAGGACTGGGTGGGAAGAATTATTATTTTAATTAATAATAAAATATAAACTTGGGAAGAGAATATGACATAATTTTCTAACTAATTTTGTTTTGAATACGTATTTTGAGATAGTAAATTATTTGAGAGAAAGAAGATTATAAATGGGAGAGAAAAGGATATTATAATTTTTTGTATTATGATTATTTAAAAAAAATTCCTCACGTGATAATTTTGTAGATATTTTTGAAAAATTATAACACCATAAATCATAATTATTTTCATTTTCCTCACATTATTTATTTTATTCTAAATATTATCATGTCAGGAAAAAAATATATTTAAAATAATCATAATACAAAAATTATAATTATTTTTATTTCCCTCACATTATTTATTTTATTCTAAAAAATTATCATGAAAAAAAATATATTTAAAATAATCATAATATAAAAAATTATAATCTCATTTTTTCTCTTTACATTTATAATCTTCTCTCTCAAATAATTTACTATCCCACAATACATATTCTCGAAACAAAATTAGTGGGAAAATTATGTTATACTATCTTCCCAAGTTTATATTTTATTATTAATTAATGTAATAATTATTTTCAGCCAATAATTTTTCACACACCCAGTCCCACGGGAAACAATTTTTTTTTTTCACCTAAGTCTCACCCGCGAATGTCATTCGCGAGTGCAACTCACGACTCAGTTTCACTCGCGAATCTGGGTGAAAAAAAATCACTCACGACTCTCAAATGGGATTCGCGAATATGTATATTTTCGTATTTATTTTACACACAGAGGACATTTTGGCATATATTTATTAAATATGTTATATTTTGGTGAAAAAATCGTTAGTGGAATGATTCACAAGCATGATGTAGTAAAGTTTTTTTTTTGTCATTTAGTGGTTAATTTTAATATACGAAAACATTACACCTAAAAATTGCAAAAATATTTACCGAAATATAACTCAATATAAAAATAAATACCGAAATATTTTTAGTTTTGAAATAAAATACTAAATTATATAACCCGCAAATGACATTAGTACAAATGACATTAGTAAGTAAATATATTGAAAAAGCATATATGTGAATAACATTCACGTATACCCTACAAAATGTCTTCACGGGTGGAAGTTGCTGGAATTCTGTCTCTTTTCCTGTTGTTGGGTTCAGAGTATAAAATTATGAGGTTGGGAATGAGAAAGTGTTCATTGATAAAATTATTAATTTGGCCAGAGAAAGTGTTCCACTTCCACCGCAAATCATATAAAACTATTGATTTGACTAGACAAGACATTTGCACGATATGTGAGCAAGCACGCTAAAAAGAGTGGGTGATAATAGAAAAAAATATATTTCTAAACGGCAATTATCGCGGGTAGAAATTCTACTAATAACCTTCGTGGGTATATTGTGGTCTTTTTTTTCCAAAATAAATGATATATTGGTATTTATTTTTATATTTATTTATATTTTGGTAAAAAAAAATCAAAAATTGCATTATTATAAAAGTATCAATTATCCCTAAAAAATCACCTTTAAATCCATAAGCATTATATTTTGTGAATTATATTAAAAATCCTCAAATTAGGTGGTCTAAACTAGGGCTGACAATCGTGTCGTGTCATAATTGTGTCGTGTCATAATCGTGTCGTGTCTAAACATGTCTTGTGTCTAAACGGATAAATTTTAAACATGTCTCGTGTCTAAACGTATAAGTTGTTTAATCGTGTCTAAACGTATAGAGTTGTTTAGACACGGGATCCGTTAATGTCAAACTCATATACGCTTTAAAGCAGATATATACACAAATACATATATACACATATTCAAATATACAAAGTAAGGTCTTCATAGTTCAATATTAAAAAGTAAGTGAGTATTTTAATAAATGTGTCTAAACGCGTCACATGTATACACAACACGATTAGACACGAATAGTTAATCGTGTTTATACAGATATCCGCAGATCTGAGTTGTTTAGACACGATTAATAATCGTGTCTAAACGTATAAGAGTTGTTTAGACACTTGATCCATTAAGGTCAAACTCATATACGCTTTAAAACAGATCGTGTCGTGTCGTTTAATCGTGTCGTGACAGAAAATGTCAGCCCTAGTCTAAACTTTATGTTTCCTGGATAGAACATGGGTGTGGCTGAGGATCAATGCTGGCTATTTGTACTATATATAGACAATATTAAAGGACGGTCCCACGTAATAAGCAATTTACATGTCGGCAACCGACCATATGGGAGGGAATGGGAGTACTTTAGGAAGCAACAAAACAAAAACGCTCCTACTCGATATACACCATCTTTATATGATTACGCCTTCCAAGTCATCAGTTTCAGCCAATACCTTATTTTTCAATACAATTTGATAATGACACGATAGCTAGGTTATAAAAGGACATTCGACCCAAAAAAAAAGGTTATAAAAGGACAGGGCAATTTGACATTTTAGTATGACTAATTTATCGAAGTTTAGGGGAATCAAATTGGATTCTTGTATATCTTTAAGGGGTCCCTATTGACAACCTCTAAAAGTTCGGGATATGAAACTGTATTTTAACTTATCCAATTCATTGCATTGGCCTCTCTGTACTCTGTAGTTTGGACTTTGGAATGAATAACTAACTTTACAACTAATTTGTAACCGGTCTGGTACAATTTTATCTAAGTTATCCCGTGAAAGTTCAAAATCCGTGGTCACAAGCACCCTTCTTTTATGTAGTAGTATAGTGAATTTTTTTATCTAATGTTCACGATTATGGTAATTTATTATAGTTATTATAACCATAATTGTAGTTATTCTATATAATTGTAGTTATTCTATATACATATATATTATAATGAATAGTTATACAAGTAGGGTTTTTGACCGATATCCAATAATTCAATTTGAATCAAATATAATTATTTTGAGTATGGATATACATATAAAATAATGGTTAATAATTATAATATTAAAAATTATAGTTGCTATTATTATAATTATAATATTTAGTTAAAAAAATATAATACAGTTATTAACTTATAATATTTACTATTCTCGCAACATATACTAATTAACTAGTCTAAACCCTAATTTAATCTAATTAATTTTGTTTATTGCAGAACCGCTGCGTGAACATGATAGCCCATCTCTTTAACGCGCCCCTCGGTGAGTCTGACACCGCATCTGGAGTCGGCACGGTGGGATCGTCGGAGGCGATCATGTTAGCCGGGCTAGCGTTTAAGAGGAAATGGCAAAATAAGATGAAAGCTCAGGGCAAACCCTACGACAAACCGAACATCGTCACCGGAGCTAATGTTCAGGTATTATATATCTTTGAAATTAAGAACAGGTGTTTAATGTAGGATCTGACACTGAATATGACTACTGAAGGTGTGCTGGGAGAAGTTCGCGAGGTACTTCGAGGTGGAGTTGAAGGAGGTGAAGCTGTCGGAGGGGTACTACGTGATGGACCCTGTGAAGGCGGTGGAGATGGTTGATGAGAACACCATCTGTGTGGCTGCCATCCTCGGCTCCACCCTCACTGGTGAATTCGAAGATGTCAAGCTAGTCAACGATCTACTGGTTGCTAAGAACAAGGAAACAGGGTAAGTCGGAAGTATTTATATATATATATATTATACAGAGTAACTAGGAAGGGTAATTATTACTAATAAATAGTAAATAAAAGGCAATGCGTGCAGGGATATAGATCTAGTAAATATGGAAATAACATAATTTTATCTCTTAATATTCACCCGAACTTGTGTTATGATCACAAGGGTCGAATTACCCTTGAGGTCCCATTGACCCGGCTAGAGTCGAATCCAGACCTGGTCGCCCAGGTCAGGCGATCTGGTGTGAGTCCAACCCAGCCCAGGGTTCGACCATTGGCTGGGCCAATTGGACCCAAGGGTCGAACCTAATTTTTTTTTTTTTCATTTTTTGATTTTATTTTAAAAAAATAAATCTATAAAAAATAAACTGTATTAATATATAAAGTTTAAAATATTTTTGTAATTGTTTTTATAATTTTTCCGATTTTTTTCATATATATTTTTTAATTTTTCTATATATTTTTATTTTTTAAATTACATATTATGTTATATATATACGTGATGCTGATGTGTCGCTGACGTGGTGCTGACATGTACCATTTAACATAAAAATCTAACGGAATACTATAGGACAACATCCTCCAAACATAACGTACCATTTGACCACATTAAAAAACATACGGTACCATCCGATCACATGACCCAAATTTATGGTAACATTTGAGCTATTAACCAAAAATATATTTGGAAGCAGGCTTCATTTATATATATATATATATATATATATGTATATATTTAGTATTTACAGTGTATATCTTAGGATGTTTTTACGAATGGATATGAAATACCTGCAGATGGGATACGCCGATTCATGTGGACGCCGCAAGTGGTGGTTTCATAGCCCCCTTTTTGTACCCAGATCTGGAGTGGGACTTCCGGCTGCCTCTGGTGAAGAGCATCAACGTCAGCGGCCACAAATACGGCCTTGTGTATGCCGGCATCGGGTGGGTGGTGTGGCGCAGCAAGGACGACTTACCCGATGAGCTCATTTTCCATATCAACTACCTCGGGTCAGACCAGCCAACATTCACCCTAAACTTCTCAAAGGGTATGTATAATATAACTACGTCTCTCTCAAACAGTATAGATTTGGATGTAATTTCAAATGCTTCTCATTTTCATGAAATATATTGTGAATTGCAGGTTCAAGTCAAATCATTGCTCAATACTATCAGCTCATTCGATTAGGTTATGAGGTAAGAAAACCCTAGCTCCCATTAACACCCAACTCTTAATTTCAATGGAATTAATGCTCAACCTATAAATCATGAACTGTGTAGGGATACAAGAATGTGATGGAGAACTGCAGAGAGAATGCACTGGTTCTGAAACAAGGTCTGGAGAAGACGGGTCGGTTCAACATCCTCTCCAAAGACATCGGTGTCCCGCTCGTCGCCTTCTCGTTGAAGGATAGCAGTTACCACGACGAGTTCGAGGTGGCTGATCTTTTGCGACGGTTTGGGTGGATTGTTCCTGCATACACCATGCCGGCTAACGCGGAGCACGTGACGGTGCTGAGGGTGGTGGTGCGGGAGGACTTCTCGCGAACACTTGCAGAGCGTCTCGTCAATGACATTGTCAAAGTGTTGAATGAGCTGGATACGCTTCCAGGGAAGCTGTTAGCGAGCCCGAGAGCGAAGGAGACGGTGGAGGGGAAGAAGATGAAGGATGTGGAGACGCTGAGAGTGGTGACAGAGAAATGGAAGAAGTATGTGATGGAGAAGAAGAAGATGAATAAGATTTGCTAAGCTGCTTAGTATGATGGATAATACAACGCGTTGTGTATTTTTTTATAGCGAAATAATTGGCTTTGCCTTGTGAACTTGGTGCTGCTTCGGATATGTATTTTGTACTGTGAACTTGAGAATTGAGATAATTATTGAAGGTGTAATATTTTTAGAAAAAATATTATTATTATTATTATGTTTGGACTTTGGAGTGAACGCGGGGAGAAACTTCTTTAGAAGGGAAGCGGTCGGCGTGGCCGGGGACGAAGCCCGTTGTATGAGTAACGACCTGATTTGTCCCGTGGAGCAATTACTGATTTTAAATCGAAGCTCACCTAAAAATAAAGTAGAGATTTAGTTAGCATGAGGGCCGAAAGGGCTTCTCGTTTAGGGCGAAACGACCGCCGTAGAATGAATAGTATCTGACCTCGGAGGTGGCCGGAGTGTTTCTCGAGGAGCGCATTGTGGTCACCATTCTCAAATTGGAAGAAACGAAGCAAAAGATCGAATCTTTGTAGTGAAGCTGAAAAGTAGGGGGAGATTGGGAGGGACGGGACAGACTTTTTGGAAAGATCGATATCAAAATTGGGTGTCACATCGGGAGGATTCAGACCGATTTCTTCTAAAACAAAAAACCGTTCAGGTCTGTCTTGTTTGGCTTAGATTGGTCTCGGTTTTGGACCAAAATTTTGAAAAAAATTACATAGATCATAAGCAACAAACCAACAATGGAGAAGAAGACAGAGGATTTACCCAGATCAAATAGCAAACCAAAAAAACAGCACCAGACGAAGCAAACAGTAAACCAAACGAAATCTGAGACACAGATGCACCTTCGACGCAGACGGAGAAGAAGACGCACCTGAGACGTAGACGGATGCCTGAGTCTGATCGGAGAAACCGTAACTTGGAGCTGTAAAGGAGAAAAGAAAAAGATAACATAAAGAGAAAATGAGAAGTTAGTAAGGAGCCCGCTAGGTTCATAACCCAAGATTTTTAATCTTTTAGTATAATATATTAGTATGTTTTATAATGAAATAGTGCCGGGTCATTCAAGCTTTTGGAAACAAATTGAGTACGAGTCCGACCTTATGGGAAAAAAACTCGTCCGTTCAGTCTCGGTCTTAAGCTCGAGTCAGACTATTTGAACTGATTTTGGGCCAATTTTTTCGAAAATTCGATCCAATCAATCTTTTCTACTTAGTGCTCATCTATAGTGAAAAGTTCGCTTATGCTTATGGCCCAAAAAAAAAAGTGCGCCACCGTAAAAGTAATAGGATAGATACATAGAGAAATCTTATCGAAGGCGAAAACGTCACTCATTTCTAGCTATTGAGAACAGATTAAGATTCCGACAGGACATTCAGTAATCATAACCGACAAAATCTTAAACACAACAACTACGAAAGCAATAACATTCCTACATAAACTGTCATTCCGAGAATCCTGGCTTTGTTTTAGTTGCCCAAATCCATTTAAACTCAACCTAGAATAGTACTGAAAACATAGAAGAGCAACTAATAGAACATATGAAACTCAGTAAATTCAAGGTGGCACAACCAGTCCTATAACAATGCCTAACCATAAATAAAGCTGTGAAAAATGAAGATAATTCCCAGATGATACAACACCAATGTAAATCATTCGTCAGCATCTTTCTTCTTCTTTTCCTTTTTCTTCTTCTTCTTCTCAGATTTCTCCTCTTCCTTCACATTATCAACAACACCATCCTCACCATCTTTCTTTTTCTTCTTCTTTTTCTCAGATTTCTCCTCTTCATTACCATTATCAACACCATCTTTATCCTTCTTTTTCTTCTTCTTTTTGTCCGACTTCTCCACTTCAGGAGATTCAGCTTCTGCCTTTGTCTTCTCATCATCAGATTCTCCACCCTTCTTTTTCTTCTTCTTCTTCTTCTCTGATTTTTCTTCTTCCTCAACCTTCTCTTCTTTCACCTTCTTACTCTTTTTTTCCTTCTCAGGATCCTCCTCTGCTTTTCTCTTACGCCCCACTACAGCAGCAGCAGCAGCATCTTCAGCAGGTTCTGCAGCAGCATCTTTAGCAGGTTCTGCAGCAGCAGCAGCAATACCCGCTACCATGGCATCTCCACCCGTTGGAAGCACCACATTTCTAAGCCATTCTTGAGGAGTACTCTCATTTGGCTTCCCATGCTTAGTCAATTTCCCCTCTGCCACCAACTTCTTCTTCATCGAAGCCCTCGGACCCAATCCCCATTTCCTAGGGTAGGTATCCCTATCCATAACCACCCTCTTGATCTTCGCCACAACCCCATGATCACAAGTCGCCATTACAGCAGTTGTCATTTCTGCAATACCTAAAGCAATAGCTTCACCCTTGGTGGTCATCAGCACCACTTCCTCCCCAGCCTCAATATCATTCTCAAACCTCAACAGACCCGGAATCATCAGCTTCGCACCATAACAGATAGCATTCACTGCAGAATCCTTGACAACCAATCTCTTGTAGCTGGTCAGGATCATTTCAAGCGGCATAATGACCCTCCGCAGGTAAGTCTCATCGCGATAATTATCATACATCCACTGAGCATCCATCACATCGTGCATTGTCACCATATTATCCTTCTCTCCAAGGATACCTGACCTCACACGCCTCAGCTCCTGCATATGGGCTCCCACACCAAGAATCAGACCCAGATGGACGCACATCGTCCTCACATAAGTACCTGCCTCACAAGATATCCAGAACACAACCAGATGCTTGTCTGCATCGTACTCAAGAAGCTTACTCTCGTAAATGGTTCGAATCCTGAGCTGCCTCTTCACAGCAGAAATGAGGGGAGGTCGCTGGAAGACGGCCCCAGTGAGCGTTTCCAGAGCACGCGCCACTTTGGCCACGTCCGGGACAGCTGAATGGAGGCGTGCCACACACACGTACTCCTTTCCCGCACCCTGCTGCGACTTCACAAGCCTGGTGGCACGGTCTATGCAAACGATTAGATTTCCAGTGACTTTCGGGTCGAGGGTACCGCTGTGACCCGTCTTCTCTACTCGGAGGATCCGCTTAATCCAGGCAACTACCTCATGGGAAGAAGGATTGGCAGGCTTGTCTAAGTTCATGACACCGTACTTGATGTACTCTGCAAGGGGCCGCTTGAGAGGAGAGTAGCCGGAGGGAAGAGGAGTGTAGTGACCTGTCCGTACATTGAGACGGTCGTAGTTCTTGAGCAGAATCGGCCACTGGGAGGTGTCGATCGTTGGGGTGAAGCTGGTCGGCTTGATCATGAAGTCGTCGGTAGCCTTCTGAGCGCCCGACTCAGGCGCTTCACCAGCATCCTTGGGTTGATGCTTCTTCTTCTTCTTCTCCGAACGGGAGAGCTCGATCTCAGTCATGTCTCTGCCGCCAATAGATTAGTTCACTGTAGAAAAGAAAAAGAGGTGAGAAATGTTGGAGACGATGTTGACGGTGAGAGGAGGATACAAATAGCTTGCTAGCGCCAACTCTAAAACCCTAAATTGGTTCTCGAAAGAGGTTTTAGTACAGATAAATTGGTTGATGATGATTCGGAGTAAAAACCCTAACCAGATCATATAACTTATTGGGCTTATATTAACCTTTTGAGCTTAGACCAAATATATTGGGCTTATCAGAATTTATTCTCTATAGCCCAAATTGTTATTGGGCCTTGCTGAAATTAATTGAAAAATTTAGAACTATTTATTTGGTCTTACATTATATATATATATAATATAATATAACATTTTAAAATAATCTCGGTTGAACATGATCAAAATCGGTTTACCCAAAGCATTATTTTATGCTCAGCTATACCGTTTTGCATTAGTGTTAGATTTATAATGACATTTATATACATTTATTACAGTACCACAGCATTCTCACGTTGGTAAAAATGCGGATAAAAACTTCAAACAAAGTGGATGATGCAAATTAGAAATATTGAATAGTTTGGGTGTATAATGCAATTTCAGCAAATAACCATTAGCCCGAAAAAGAGATGTTGGTTAATTAAATAAGAAAATAAAAGGTAACATTGGAAACCGAAGGAAAATTCCAGAAAAAAATAAGAGAGTATATAATATATATACAATATTATTTAGCAGAAAAAAAAAAAGAGCAAAAGTTGAAAATTGAGGAAAAACCCTAGCCTTGGTTGTGAGGTGCGACTCGACAGTTGCCACCACAGCTCCCAATTGCTTCACTGTGCACACCCTCGCCTTCTTTTCCGATTGAGTAATCCTCGGCGGCCTAGAAATCGCTACAAGCCACCGTTATCACCGTAACTGACCTTGCTATCCGCCGCGCGTTGAACCACAATCGTGTCTTGTACTGTCGTGGAGTTCCATTGCCGTCCGTTGCAACAATCGGCGGCAGACAATTTGGTATTGATCGTCTCTTTATCTCTCCTTTTCGTTACTAGTCACATGTATTCCCTTGTTGATTACGTTTTTTCATTCTGCTAAAACCGAATCTTGAGCTTTGTGTGTAGAGATTTGCTGATTTGGAAGCCTTTGTTTATTTTGTTTCTTTGTTATTTGTGCTCCTACTGTCGTTTGATATTGCCCGTCATGTTTCTGACTCTTTGTTAAAGGTTCATGGTCCATGGGTATTGCATTTTTCATCTCTGTATGTTCCGATCTGCTTAAAGCACTTTTACCTGATTGGGCATTATCATGGATCAATCTTAATTCAATGTCCGATCGCTATCTTGGGAGGAGATAGGCGTCACTCTTTGCCTTTTTCTGAAGTTAGTGGATCCATCTGCATTTGTATGATAAGTTAATGGAAGAACTGCCGAACTGAGGAACTTCCCACTGCTTAAACTACAATTCATGTACTACCACATAGGATTAGGTGAATTTCAACCAAGAATTGGGTTGTGTCGACATCTGTAGCTTGTAGGTGTTTTGTAGGGATGAAATCGGTTATACTTGTGCATAGGTGATGAAGGCCTGTAAACACTTAATAATGATTTACTTGGTTATGTGTTTGAGGATAAATGAGAGTTGACGTTAAAGTTGAATCATGTCGTACATGAACTCTTGCCTTAAGTTTATCATTTGGGTGTTGAGTAGGGCTAATATCTGTTATATCTGTGACTGGTGCATAGGTAATGAGGGCCTGTAAACATATAAAATGATTTATTTTGTCATATGTTTAGGTAGAAGGAAGAGTTGACGATAAAGTTGAATCATTTTGTACACATGGCTTCTTTTCTGAAGTTTGTGATTGATTACTGCCATACCAAATTTAGTTTGTGATTTTCACTGAAAACTCTTTCTCATGCTAACATATCACTTGATTTTGAGCTTTTGGAATGGCATCTAAATATGTATGTCTGATTCTTCCAGGACAGTGCACTGTTGGTGCAGAATTCTGCTTAAAGTATCACTAGAAAATGGAGGACTGGGGTAAGTCACTTACACAACGCTCTTCTTTGATTTTTCCCAAAAGATGGTATGTCTCTTGTAACTTGCACGACAATAATAATTTAAGTTGCCTTTTGTCATCTAAACATTCCCCGAGTGGAGAAGTTAGTGATTCAAGTACGAGAGACCTTTAGGTGAACACTGAACTGGAGAAGATGATTGCTTTCTGATTATGTAAATTCTTTCTCTGAGTTCTCCTCTTTTTTAAAAAAACAAACAATCTTTAAATTAAATATTCATTTTTTCTGCTGTTCCATGAACGTTTAGTGTAATTATCCATCATTTGGAGTTGAATTTTTATTTGCTTTCAATTCAATCAGAGGAAGAGCAGCTGCCACCTTTACATTCTAAGGTTCTTCTGCCAGTAAGCAAATGGGACGATGAAGACGTGGATGAAGATGATGTAAAAGACTCATGGGAAGATGATGATGAGCCTGCTCCGGTATGTTTCAAACTTTCACTAGTAAAAGAACAGTAGTAATTAGTAATTAATTACCTTAAGCGTTTGTTGTAGTCCTATTACTGTCTACTTAGGAAGTTGTGCTGCCCATTACTTTAGAAGTATAAAAGAATAATTGCAATGACCTTAGCATCTGTGGTAGTCCTACTCCTGTCTAGATAGGAAGTACTGCTCAGTCCATACTTTAGAAAGTATAGCCGCAAGTCGGAATATGTTATGAGTGTCTTTTTCTAAGGGTTTATACTTTATAGTCCATACGTAATGCTTCTTTCACCACCCATGTTGTATAAAATAGATGCAAAAGGAGAGGCAACTAGGATTTTCCACCTTTTTTATTTTTACATATAATGCATGTGACATGGTCCCTTTTCTAGTCTTATTATTATAGATAGCATTACATATTAAAGTAAATGAAACCATACTATGCTTGTGTTCCTTAATATGTTTATCTGGTATAGGCACCTGCACCTCCACCAACAGCCGTAAAGGCTCCTAAAAAACCCACAACAAAAGTTGCTGAAGCTAAAGGTAAAAGTGACCCTAAAGGAAAAATTGTACAATCTGTAAAAGAAGAGCCTTTGGATCCTGTTGCTGAGAAACTTCGCCAACAAAGGTCTGTTAATATCTTTTCGATTTATTTTTTCTATAAAAAAGGTGTTTAGGTCTGCTCACTGGATTATACTCTGAACTTTTTCCCTATGGCTGGTTCTGTGAGCTGGAGAATCTAATGGTGTTTTAAAGCCACGTTGTGATTATGTATTGCATTATATTTTACATGTAAGACCTCATATCTTCATTTATATTTTTTTTGTCTACAACTCCTCTCTATAGCTAAACTTCATAAACTAGAAATGCTAATAAAATGTATCTACATATAGTGGTTGATAGCAGGTACAAGAGGGTAAATTATCTTCTGAATTATAGGTATCAGTTGATGATAACTTGACTGATCCTGTTGCTGAATCAGATCAATAGTCTGCTTTCTCTTGTTTTCTTTGTGGAACTTTTATACCTTGATATCACCATAGAAAGTATCATCTACAGCCTATCGCATTGTGGTCTCTCTCCAAGTATTTGTTATTCTAAAATAATGGTTTTGAAGTTTGCAGAAGCACAGCACAGTAGCGTAATACGTACTTTAGAATTCTAAAAAATGAAGGCAGAACTACTAATTTTACTCCTAGTATGTGAAAAAATTGATCAGGAGTGACTGTTGAATAGGCTCTGACATCTCTCTTTTTTTCCTTACACCCAATGTTGCTGGGAATGTAAGACCTGAGGGATTTCATGAGTTTGGAACACTCGAACAATGTATATATTATTCATCCTAGCCTAGGATTCAGACTTTGTGCAAATATGATGGATTTGCTTGTATTTTATTAATTGGTTTATATATGCATTTGTCGAATTACAAAATAAGAGTTAGAAAAGAGAAATAGTTTGATGGTGATTGTGTCTTTCTGGTCGGAGTAAGGTTACTAGTTCGCGCAATCTGGTCTATCAAGTTTTATTCATCCAATAAAAGCCCGATCATTGTACAATTCATTAGAACAAAATAGTTGCTAAAACTGATTTAGTGTATCCTGCAGGGGTTTCACCAATCTGTGTGATTTATGGGTTCTTTTAAAATGCCCTGAATAGTTTTGTTGTTCTATGCAATTGATTCCCAAGGTATGGTCGTTTGATAAAACTGCAGGTTAGTCGAAGAGGCTGATTTTAAGTCTACTGCAGAACTCTTTGCAAAGAAAAGTGATGATGATAAGACCCTGGACAGTTTTATTCCCAAATCCGAGAGTGACTTTGCAGAGTATGCAGAAATGATTTCTTTTAAGCTCCGTGCGTTTGAGGTACCATTTCAAATGCACTTGCATTCTTCTTCCACAGCCATTCTATCATTTTCCTAAGCTCCTTTAGGTATTCTCCTTTTACAGAAAAGTTACCACTATATTGGTTTGCTCAAGTCTGTAAATAGACTATCAATGACTTCCTTAAAAGCAGCAGATGCAAAAGACGTCGCATCTTCTGTCACTGCCATTGCAAATGAAAAGCTAAAAGCAGAGAAGGAAGCCAATGCTGGTAAAAAGAAAGGTGTGCTTCTAATTATTATCTGTTTCTCTCTTAAAATTAGAATGTTGTGCTTCTATTAAGGAGATTCTGCATATCCACTTGCAACTTTAAGAAGTATTGCTTCTTCATGGTTGTGTTTTTGTAATTTTCACAGGTGGAAAGAAGAAGCAACTCCAGCTTGATAAGCCTGATGACGATCTGGTTGTTAACGCGTATGATGGTGCTGATGATTACGACTTCATGTAAGTTGTTCTGTTTGAGAATGATGAGATTTTCACCACCTACCTACCAGATTTTGAAGATGGATGATCTGAGTGTAGTTTTTTTCGGTGTCCAGTCAAATAAGATACATTGTGTTTTCCTTTTGTTGTTCATTGTCCTTCATTTACTCTGGTCTTTCACAATATAATTTTATTTGATGAGATCTTACTGGTGAACTACATCATGTTATTGTATTATGATTATTTTTTTTGTTGGCCAAGAGTGCGCTTGTTCTAAGATGTATATATAAATTTAACGTGTAATTTGAGTATGTTAACTCGATTAGTATAAGCAATAAAGTGTGCGCGTTATTTAGGAAACTATTTGGAGTATACAAAATTATAATTATCAATAAAGGATCAAATATTTAGGTTTGAAAATCAATTTATATATGATAATTTACAAGGATTCAAAGTTTAAAAAGTACGATGATTAATTTTCACTTTAAATTTATATTCTTCGGTATTTTTTTTTTAGTTTTTTTTTTTAATTATTAGGATAAAACAAAAAAAAAGTACAACTTGTTTTTATATAACAATAGTCAATGTAATTATCTTATGAGGTAGTTAGTAAACATATACTTCTTTTATATGCAAAAAAGAAAGGTTTAGCTCATTCCATAGTGAAGATCTAAGCATATACTGCCAACATATGTGGAAGCAATGCAATGCAATTTGAAGGATTAAAGAAAATTTATTCCCGTACTTTTAATATTAGTCAAGATAATCAATAATTGAATTTTATAATGAAAACCAAAACAAGCTTTACCAAAAACAAAAGAATACACAAGAAAAAAAATATCTCATATCTCAATCTCTGATTAAGCAATAAAATGTTGAATCACTATCGCTACACCTTTTTGGATTTGATTAAACGATGTAGTTTAATCTCTTTAGCGGTTGATATGGACTAGAGGATCGACACAATCTCTTTCACCTCAATTTCGACGGTTTTGTTTTTTTCAAATGAAATCTTCATCAAAATTTAAGCATATTTAATTGGTCTAACAACAACACGAAAATTAGAGTAGATGGTAATTCACGTACCCAATTTACCATACACTCTCTTTTAGATTGTCTAGCAATCCAATTCGCACATTTGCTTTTTGACTTGCCCAATTCCATGAGATTTCCTCGATTTGTGACGCTATCACATTTATCGTGTTCGTGATATTTTCCAACCTCCAGTCTGGTTCCTGGGACGAACCATCCAGCAGCTTGATAAGTTGCTCGGAATCCGACTCTATGATGACCTCCTTCCATCTGTGGTGAACCGCTAGCTCCACAACTTGTAGTATTGCTCGGGTTTCCATGTTTATCACTGATGTATCTTTCCTCGATGATTGTCATCCCTCAGCCAATTTACCGGTTTCATCCCGCACTATGATTCTTCCCCCTTCCCCGTTGTTGCATCCCACGCTTCATCACAATTGATCTTAAACTTTCCTCGGTCCGGTGGTTTCCAACTCTAGTTTCGGCTTGCATTGGTACTTCGCGTGAGTGTTGTGCGATTCTTCTCGGCCACATCCCAAGTTTCTTGTGCTAGCCTCAGTCCACGCTCGAGGGTGGAGTGTATTCGTGGTTGCTCATTGTGGTGATATGTCTGACTCGTTCCTTTCATATCTCCCACGCCATAGTTTCTACTTTGGTCTTTAGGAAGGCTCCTCCACCTTGTCTTGCATTAGCCATTTCAATGATATCTGTCATCCATTCTACCCACGATGGTTTTGAGTTTCCATCCCATCGGATCCCTGCCCCATCGAACCAAATTGGTCTAACTCATTGACACTCCATCAAAGTGTGATCGATCGTTTCCACTTGATCACAAAAGGGGCATATCGGTGTCGAGCTAACCCCCCCGTCGATGCACCTGTCGGGCATATCAGGACGAACTGTAATTGAATAATGTAAATGTTAAATGGTATTAGTGTTAATTTTGAATGATGCTAATGTTGAATATTTTTGTTGTTTGTGATATAACTTTATGTATTTATTAAGATAGCATTTATAATGTTCCATTATATTTCTCACGGTGGTAATAAATATGGGTATACGATTAAAACCATGGTTAATAACCATAATTATGAATATGGATATGGTATTTGAAATTATACCTGTAATAGTTATAGTTATGGTATGCAATTTAAATATATGACAAGAATATGGTATCTTACATACTCGTATCATACTCTAACCATTAGCATCCCTAACTGAGACTCTTATATATTTCTAATTAAGAAATAATATTGTGATGGTTAAATTTAATAATACTTTAATAACCATTTTAACCCTCTATCTCACATGGCATATTTGTTTTAATCATATGATAGTATAGAAGGATTGGTACGTGCAATCGACCAATCCTTATGCTAGGAATGAAATCAGAAATTAAGTTAAGTGGAACAAAAATTAGAGTAAATACAAATAAAGAAAATAATAGTATTTCAGGGATGAAAATATAAGACTTAAAAATATTAAATTGGAAATATTTACATTTTTTTTGAGTTAAAATTGCACAATATGAAAAGTTGAGGAGATCAGTAAATGCATCCAACTCTTATGGTCAAACTAACCCCCAAACCCGGTTCATGGACTCATAGAACTGATCCACCATAACCACATAATGAAATTTGTAATAGTTCTTCAGCTTAAAAGTTCCATGCAAAACTCAGTGTATTATATCAATATAATGTGTAACTAATCTCAACTGTAGCAAGCTAGCTAGCCATGATCTTGGTCCTGCCAGTCGGGTCTACCGAGCGTGAACTCCAAGCTTGGGTTCTTGTACGCATCCCGGTTCGATCCATAACAGTTCTTCATTCTGGTCGAATCTAGGTTCTGAAAAAATTAAGAAATTAATTAAACCCCTTGAATGTTCTAGAGTGTAATTAAGGAACATATAAGTAAGAAAAATCGATATCAATCTTAAAAGTCTAAGTTAAAAGATGGTAAGTTTATCTATATCCATACGTACCTCGAATCTTTGTGAAGATCTGGATGGTGGATTGATTCCGTCTATATCATCTGCCCAACATTGTCTGCATTGTGACATTGTATATGATCACATTAATTAAGCTATATGGTAACATATTATACAGGGATAAAAGTTTTCCAGGTATTCGGAAAAAAAAAATCATTTTTTTACAAATAAGTATCTTAGAAAGGAAAAAAACAAACATTTTTAGGTATCCAGAGTGTGTTGCTTCGTCAATTTTGGACGATGTGAAAAATTAAGACAAACTACATATATCACATTTAAACATTAAGACAAACTACATATACTGATTTGCAACAATAAGACAAAGTGCATACACCTTAATGTCATTCACATTTTCACATTCCGTCCAAAACTGATGGTTTAAAAGACGGAGCAACCATTTAAATAAATGGCAAGAATAAGGTTATATATATATATATAAAGTTGTTACAATTACTTAATCATCCTTGCTAATTGTCCTCTAAACACTCCATATTGAAAATAATCTCTACTAAGATTATTGCAACACCACTAACCCTTTAAAAGGCCTTTTGATTAAATCACTTTATCTTCCACTACTTCCTTTGTCTCCTCCCAAACTAACTTTCTGAACAAATTTGCACTTAACTTAGGATGAGCTTCTTCCATATTTCTAAAAACTAAAAATTAATTTAAGGGTTTATTAAGTTTCTCCTAATTAAATGTGTAGAAATATTTTGATTTCCTAAATAATGGACATAAATATAGTATAGTATCTACAAAAATGTTTTTTTTTTTAATTAAACTATAATAATTATATTTTTAAATATATAATGTATTATAGTTTAATTTACAAAAAAAAACATCTTTTGGTATTTGTTAACTGATTTTTATAGTTTAACTAACCTTTAATAGAGAATATTAAAATTTTCAAAGGCAAAAGTAGGTTTTTCATCAACAAAAAAGTGAGAAGAAGACACATGAAAACAGACACCCTAAATAAAGCTAATTAAAAGTTACTCCCAATATCACTCCCTTTGATTGATTAAAGTTCTATAGTTAGATTAGCGATTTTAAAATTAAAAAAATACGAACACCAATCCGTGTTTCTGTTTTCTACGATCGTGCATCGTTCATTAGAAAATCACTGTATAGATTGTTAATTACCTTGATGATGAGTTACTCCAACATGCTGCATTAGACGAGTAATCAAGTTCGTGTAGTGATGGTCCATTGAGTAATCCCCTTAGGTCGGTAAATTCGCGCGACACTCCACGGTCATTGATGATGCCCAATGGAGAGGCATCGTCTTCACCTGATCCATCTGATTGACCTTTAACAAGTCGAAACAACTTATAAAGCACTGTATGAGCAAATGTAACCTAAAATTCATCTATCTACACTAAAATTAGGGTTTTGGATATTAACATAACCCAAAATAGAAGAATATATATCGATTTCGAGATCCTTATTTTCCCTGTCGATTAGAGCATAAGAATTCATGAACTGAACTAATGATCGCGATTTAACACTTTATTAAGCATCTTAATCGAAGGAAGAAATTTGGTAAATGCATATTACTCAGTATAAGATTAACGATAACTTACCGGATGAAGCCGCCGGCCTCTCCGTGCTCTTCACGGTCCGATACATCTGTAATTGTATACCATAAACTCATATAAATCAAAATAATACTTAGAGAGAAGAGACACATTACTAGGTATGAAAAATAGAAAGAAATTAATCCTAATAATAAATAAATAAATGAATAAAATGGAAGACTTTATCTTCTTTCTCGGATTCATGCACTAACATTAATCAATCACGAGGTTGATGCGGGTTTTGAGAGAAAGTAGTCAATGAAAAGGTAAATTGGGTAGTGTATATATAATTGGGTAATGATGACTCCTTTTGTCTTCTATTAAAGTTCTTCCTTTCACTCTCTTTCTAAAAGCAGTAAAGCTGTCTGCCCTACTGTCGGAAAACACTACACTTCACATTTCCTCTGCAATTTTGACTATTGTCATGGATCCTGATGCAAGAATTCATCAAGAACAAGTAACACTACTTGGGTTTTGGTTAAAAAATTGATCTTTATAATTAAAAATTGTTCTTTTTCCTTTTCATTTCAAGAAAAGATTGTAGAAGATGGCAAACCCTAATTGGCTGTACCTGTAGATGGCTTTTGACATGAGCCAAGGTGAGATCTTTCTCACCCATGAGTTCAAGAACTGACTTCGGTGTAGCTCCTGAAACCACAGAACGGCAATATCGGAGAAAACGCCAGCGATGGTCAGTAAAAATCAAACCTTTGTAGAGATTCATGAAAAGGAGATAGATCTAAAGATTTACAGACTTTCATGGCCGCCGAGACGCTCCACAGCATGGACAAATCTAGCGTGAAGGGTGGTCGTCCATCTCATCCTCGGAGCTCTCATGCTACGCTTTGTGGGAATGCTTATATTCCGATTATATGCCATGAATCTGGACGGCGAGGACGAAGAAGACGACCGCAGAAGATTGTATCCCATTGGGTCCGACAACCCTAATCCACCGTACTTTGTTGTGGGTGAGTTCAGTATCGACAGAGAGTGAGGAGAACCTTGTGCCGCCGCCCAAGGGTACTGTGGCGGCGGCACTGCGTAGAGCCCAGGCAGTGAAGGGCGGTGGTTGTGATAGACTGGGATCCCCTTGATAGGTTTCATGGCTTCCGATGCCACGTCAGCGCTACCACTCAGAACTCCACTATTACTATGAAACAACAGACCATGGTGGTGGTGGTGGTGGTGGTGGTCTCGCCGCTCAAGAAGAGGAAGAGGATGAGTCTGCGGTAACTCTGCGCTACTCCAGAAACTCCGTCTCCTTCTCCGGAGACACACATCGTCTTCTTCCTCATCGTCAACGATATAATTAGTTGTAGCAGCAGTAGCAGCAGGTGATGATGATGATGATACTGGGTTGATCATGTTGTTGGGTGCTAAAGAGAGACCTGTGTATGCGCCTCTTGTGGTGCTCTGCCGATAATGATCGGAGCTCGATCTGCTTAAAATGGCCGGAGAAGATGAACTGCTAGTGTTTGCAGCAATTGGTAGACTGATATGCAAAGAGAGATCAGGAACTACTGGGTTTTGATTCGAAGGCGTCTGTTCCATGAAAACCCCACCTTCAAACAACGACATATTTTGCACTAATTGAACGCTTTCTATGTAGTTTGATCCCTTAACCTGAAAAAGAACACAATTTAAGGAACAACAACTGTGAAAGATGGAAAGAACAAGAAGAACTAGATGTTCTTTTTGTGTGTGTGTTTTTAGAGAGAGAAAGAAGAGATGATTCATTCATTCATTTTCATCCATCTTCTTCAACAGTCATGCTTGGTTTTCATTCATTAAGAAAGAGAGTGAGAGAAGAAGATAGCAGAAAGGATTGATAGATAGAGGAGTAAGAGCTCCTTCTAACAAAGAGAAAGGAGTGCAACTGAAAAACAAGGACATTGTTTTTAGTGGGGTAAATGGTAAAAGTGCCCCTTAAAGTTTGGCCGAAATTTAAGAATCTCCTTAAAGTTTAAAGTGTCCCTTAATGTTTGAAAATGATGAAAAATCCCCCTTGTCAGATGCTCTTTTAGAGGGAATTTTTCATCATTTCTTAACATTAGGGGGAATTTTAAACTTTAAGGAGAATTCTTAAATTTCGGCCAAATTTTAGGGTGCACTTTGACCATTAACCCTTTTTAGTGTGGAGGAAGGGAAAGGAGACGAACTAATAATAATAATAATGAATAATTTGGTAGGAAAAAAAAAAGGCAAAAAGAAAAAGAGGAATACATATACATATATATATATATATATATATATATGGGTGGATATGGTGTTTTTGAGTGTGGAGTATATCTTGGAAAATGACATTACTTGAAGTACTATCAATAAACATGCTATGTCTATTATACACCCATATGCATATAGATAGATAAATCTTTATATATATTCTTCTACATTCTTTTGTCGATATATATAATATGATACAAAGAAGAATAACAATATGATTGTTATAGTGGAAAAATAATTCTACGCCGATACATAGTCTGATATTGGAATACGGTATATGTTCAAAATTTACAATTATTAATTAGTAAGGTATTCCATTGAGACACCTCTTAAATAAGAGTGGTAATTAAATAATAATATATTATTTTAATACTTTTAAATATATTTATTTGCTATAACATTTTGTAAATTTAACATTTTAACTAATTTATATAAAAATATGTGAAAATGCTTTCTCATTATATGACATCAAATAATTTTAGTTTACATACATTATTGTGATAAATTAATCATGAATTAATGTTCTTTTTTAGTATATTAATCTAAAAATTAATTTCTATAGAAATGATAAATTACTAACCATTATAATAATTAAGGTATTAATATTAATAATAATAATACTTAAATTACCATTATTTTTTTATTTAGATTTTCTCCCCGTAGACTACGGGTTGATTCCTTTCCTTTATTTCTCCCCCTACCCTAATCTCCACGGAATGCCTTTCTATTACACTCTGCTCTGTTCCATATGACAGTCACAGATAGTAAATATATGGACAATTTTCAATGTTGTCATATTATATTATTTTTTAAATATTTATTTATGTATTTATTTCGTTGATGAAATGGATTGACCGACAAATTTAACAGAGTTTAATGAGAAAAAAAAACATAGAGCAGAAACAATTTACTCGTTCAAAATAATTTTTTTTTAATACAAAATTATTTATATATTTTATTCTTGGGTAAAAATTTCTTCATTTTATTAAGAGGCTCTTAGACTTTGAGTTGTAACAAAAAAAATTTAAATTACGAATTATTTATTTAAGAATTTATGAAGAGTAAAACTTTTTATTGGTTTAAGTAAATATCAGAAAAATACAGAAGCAATTCTAAGATGATGCAGTTTTTTAAAAGTTTTCTTTTCCAATGTTATTTATAAGTTAGTTCATGCATGGATTTAGTTAAGTAAAAGAAATGATGAGTAAATAATGGCGCAGTCAAAATTCAAAAACTGTAATTTTTAGCATAATACTATTTTATATCGTAAATAAATAGCGTAATGGATTTAATTATAGTATTATTTTCATAATTGCAATTATAAGCATAATTATATATATTCTAAATATATTAATAAATAGTAACTTACCTAGAAAATAAATTATACTTCAGTTGTTTGCTACTGTGACCAAAAAGTATATAAATATCTCAAATTGTGTATATATAGGGGTAAAATCTTGATTAAAAACAATGATTATAAGTACAATTATGTTACTAAAAACAATGATAGAAAATTAAATTCACCCTATTGCACCCAATAAGTGTGAGTAGTCATTTTCTTTATTTATATATATATATATGTATATGTATATATATATATGTATATGTATATATAATTTAAACCATGGATACATTAATTGACCTAACTGGAGGTAGAGGAAGGCCCATAAAGGGCTGTTTGTTTGTTTGCTGGTTTGGCTATCTATTCAATCTGTACAATTTTTATTTTTATTTTTATTTATAATAATAATAATTATTATTATTATTATATTATATAATATATAAATACATGTGTATATAAACCCTTCTCCTAAACCTAATTCTTCTCTTCATTCTCCCAAATATTCCATTCTCTTTCTAATCTGTCTACCACAAGTACGTACTACTACCCACCCCATCTCAGTAGTCATTATTATTATTATTTATTACGTATTTACCCCTCATCTTTACTTGACCTTCCAAACCCTATTATTTATGAATTACCCCCCACAATAATGAATTTGAACATTATCTTTCCTTATTCAACTTTTCCATGTGGGTGGGTAATAGGGTTACAATTTATTACTTAACACGGTAACATAATACGAAAATGAATGAAAAAATCATATTCGTGAAAACATATGATAAAATGATAATACGGACACAATAATTTGAGATAATATTTATATTGTATTCGTGTTTAGGTATTATAATACGACATCAACGATAAGATGATAACGTTGTGTTGGAAATTTTAATTTTTTAGTATTTTTTTAACAGAGTCTTGTTTAATAAAATATAAATCTCCAACTAATTGGTTAAATTCTAAAGTTTGACAAAATTTACATTAAAAACTTGTGAAATATGATGTTTGAAAATATACTTCTACTATGAGTAGTTCATTATTTTGATATTTTCTTGCAAATTTCATATGGAAACGTACAACTGATTAACTTAATACAATACGGTATGAACACGCACAAAAAATGCAGGTTGTATTCGTGTTTAAGAACAATACATGATAACTAATCGTGTTTGGTAAGTCACAATAAACTTAGTAATACACACAATTTATGGTCCCTTGTGGGTATCGAAAATTTTATAAGATGCTAAAATATATCATTGACAAATAATTTAATAATAAATAAATTTTATTTGAAGTTCACTCATTTCCTTTTAAAGACCACAATTCATGATTATTTCTGATTTATTCTAAAACATAACAATAAAGATCAGAAATTTATTTAAAAAAATCATGAAAAAATATTTAAGATAATCTTAATATGGAAAAATAAAATAATTGGAAGAAAACTGAAATAAATATTTTCTTAAGGAAAACCCAAATCTTGAGCCTTGCCTTTTAAAGAAAAAAATTATATATTATAGTTTTTTTTGTATAAAATGTATTTTTTTTTACTTTTCAATTTTGTTTATTTTTATGAACTTTAAGAAAGTAATAAGTAATCTGCACATAAAACTTCTAATTATAAAAACTAAAAAAATCTTCTTAAGCTTTTTTATTATTATTAAAGTGGTCAAATATTTCTTCGGATATTAAATTTTAAACTTAGAATGGCGCCTTTGAAAGGCCAGTGAGAGCCTACAAAATATAATTTACTATACATAGAATTTATGCGTTACCTTATAAAGTTCGTAAATTTGTCAACTACCTTGCCAGATTGGGAAACATACCAACTTATTTTAAGTTGAAACGTGGATTTATTTAAAAATTTAGCAACCAATTTATTTTTAATCTTATCTCAATAAGTTATTTAGCACTTTTAAATTTGTCTATGCAAATGGATAACATAGGAACTTCATACTATATTTTTTTTCATCACTATTTTCTTAATCATTAGGGTCTCCAAAATCTTAGGTAGATATGATAAAGTAGTCATGACAAATGAAATAATCTGTATAAATATATATATATATATATATATATATACAGAGAGAAAAGTAACCCAAAACAACACTTACAATAATTAATGTATTAATTATTAAAAAAATAGTTTTTTTACTTTATTCTATCAGCATGTTTATACATATTTATTTCAATTCAAATAGTCACTAACATAATCATGTATCTAGTCATAATTAAATGAAGCCAGGAATAGAATTAATGTCAATTTGTGTTGATAGATAACCGTGGGTCAGAATAGATCTTATCAAAATATATTTAACTCAAACATAACTCATGAATATTGATATATGTCAATATTAAATATACAAACACGACTTGCTCGGATCTACAAGTCAACCCGCATAATACACGAATCTGTGTCCAAATTGAATTTTGAGGGTCAACCTATTCACCCGCGTAATTAATATGACCCATGAATCCATATAACTTATGGATCCACATAACTCATACAACTTCTTCGATCCCGTGCATTTTTATAAAATATAATTATTATATATTTAGTGTATGGGTCCATGAGTTGTGATATGTGGATCGAGAGTTACGTTCCAAACATGAGTCATTTTTTGTTCGGGTTAGATGGGTCGTGCCAAAATTACACACGAGTAAAAAAAACTCAATTCAAACACGACCCATAAACGGATTACTCATGGATTTAGTCAAAAATTAATACCCCTACACAGTCAATTAAGAATAAGATGAATAATTGTTTATTTTGGCCAATGAGGTGAATAATTGTTCACCTTTAACTTTTATCGTTGTATAACATTAGACTTCACACATGTAATTATTTTTGATTTAGCCATTTAAAATCTTATATTTGCACTTACATTTTTTAAAATTTAATTGTTTAAGATTAATTACCATTAACTTTTCAACAATATCTTCTAAAAGAACTTGAGTGATAGAAATTAGTGAAAGATTTGGAAGTGGACATGATTCACTACGGGAGGAAGGTTCAATACCAGTCAAAAAATGTATTTTAATGGCTGGAAAATTCAGCCGTTAATTTATCACGGCTCAAATGAATTTGAGCCGCAGCATTAAGCATTATGACAATTATCACGGCTCAATTCAAATTGAGTCGTGATAATTCCCAGCCCAAACTCAAAAGTGACGCCATAATAATTATGACGACACTTTTGGTTGAGCCACGAAAATGTTTTTTATTTTATTTGGGGCGGCTCAATAGATTGAGCCGCCAAAAATATTTATATAAAAAAAAACTTATTTTTTTATTATTGTCTTCTTCTTTCTCTTCTGTAGGTGGTCTTCTTCCGACGTGAAGAATGGAGGAGGTTGCTGGGCTTCTTCGTAAGACGTGAAGAATAGAGGAGGTTGCTCGTCGCAGGTTTGTGAGTCGCAGGGATGGGGTTGCTCGTCAAACGACGAAGGAGGCTACAACGGAGGAGGAGAGCGATGACAGAGGAAGGCGAGAGAGGACGGAGGAATGCAAAGGAAGGCGAAGGAGGAGGGACCTGTGAGGGAGCAGGGCGGAGGTGAAGGTGCTGTTTTCATCTTCAATGGAGGCGAAGGAGGAGGGACCTGTGAGAGTGTTTGTGCATATGTTTGATAGATTAAACAATTGGAGAAAGAAGTATTAAACAATTGGAGATGAGAGAAAACGGGAATTGGAGAGTTCAAATTTTTTGAATAACCCGTGAGCGGGAAATTATTATCACGGCTCAAAATTAAATGAGCCGTGAAAATATTTTTTTAAAAAAATAAATTGTCCATTTAGCACGACTCATTTTGTTTTGAGCCGTGATAAATTGACAAAATTTAAAAAATATATATATATTTTCACGGCTCATTTGGTTTTGAGCCGTGATATTCAATGTAAATTGATTTTTAACGGCTCAACATACATTGAGCCGTGAAGTTTAGCATGTATTTGCCCTTCCCCCCGTAGTGATTACGGCTAGCACTCTCTTTATTATTATTATTATTATTACTATTATTATTATTATTATTGTAGGATAGTTTTTTTTTTCCTATCCTTAATTATTTTATTCACATAAATTAAATGTGAAGCTACAAGTACAATTTGTGCCCTACGCATATCAATAATTTTAGGGCTTAATAGTTACTAGAGAAATGAAGAACTGACTTGACCTGCACTTTGCACATAATATAAAATAATTTTGAGATATTGTTATATAAATATAATATAATTTAATATACAATTTAAATTATTATATTAATTAACAAAAATAAATCAAATCAAATTAATTTTTAATTATATTATTATATTGATATGATTAACTCAACTTACAAAATGAAAATATTTTTATTTTTGTTATTAATATAATATTATTCAATTTACTTTTTTTTTACCATTTATTATTTATAGTATATTCATTACATTATATATTAAATTCATTTAGTAATATAACTATAAAAAAAGGTTTTTTATAAACATTTGATTTAGTAAAAGTTATTTGTTTCTTATTTTTATTTATTTGTTTTCTTAGTTAAAAATATGTGAAAATTATGTACACAAACATAACTTAATAAATTATATATGCCTATAGGCCCTATACACTATTTAGAATACTATTAGTTTTATTTTTATTTATGTAAAAAATTACTTCAAATATAATAATAGTTGCTAAATAGCAATATTAAATCATTATTTTATACAATTTTATGAAAAGTGTCATTTTAATTTTATAATTATAAATACATAAATGAAAATTTAATGTGTATTTATATACTTAATTCTTTTTTAAATATTATTGTATTATAATTTCCTTTTCAATTTTTTTCTTCCACAAAAATGATTGTGTACACACTTAGAATTTTTGTTTAAAATTTGATTTATTTTTACCTTTTTTGTTGTTTAAATTTAGAGATCAAATAAATAATTATATATTTAAATTCTTAGTGGAAAAAAATATACATTTACTATGTATTTAGTTCAGTTTTTAATTAACTTAGTTACTATTGTTTATCATTTTTTCCATTATAAATATTATGTACTTTCAACACTTAATTCATTTTTAAAGTTAATTAAGCTAACTATAATTATAAATTAGGCTTAAATATATATTAATTATAATTTATATATCATAAGTCTTGTTTATCATTTATTTATTTCAAATTATTTTACAATGTTTTTTTTAAAATATTATGTTTTCATTCTTATTTATTTATTTATTTCACTCTTAATTTTTGTGTAATTTTCCAAAGTAAATTGTTAGGTGCAAAACTTTCAATTTATTATTGTTTGAAGGCAAATTTAATTTGACATACTTATAAATGTAACATCTTTAGAAATTGAATGTGGAGCTTTTGATTAATTTTAGAGTGTCCATGTGTATGTGAGAGAATGATGACATGGATGTAACTTAATTTTTTTTAATGGATCAATCAAATTAAATTATTATGACACTATGATAGAGAAAATTGTGTTAAAAAGTTACTTGTTAAAATTATAGGATACTTAGTCAAATCAATATAGATATAGATATAGATAGATAGAAGATAGATTTTAGGCAAATGAAAGTAACAGAATTAAATAAACCAACGAAAATAAGAGAAGGTTATATACTTTATTACAATTTACAACCCTAACTTTGATCTTTCACCTAAAGTGTTATGTTGGACTTGAAAAATCAAGACAGAAATACTATAAGAGAAAATAGTAAGATTGGTGTAAACTTAAGGGGGGAATTTCCACTTTATATTTGTAATACTCGGGAAGGAAAGTGTTTTCTTCTTCCTATTTGTACTAAAATATGGTAGACTTAATTTTAATGTAAGAAAAACTTTAAAAGTATTTTTGAAAAAAATACACTGTCTAAGATAGATAACTGATTTGTACGATTAAAAAATATAAATATCTTTCTTAGATCCATGTTTGTTTGTGAAGCATATCAAAAAGTACGTCCAAATATGAAATTAATAATCATGTATGTAAGACAGATAATTGTTAGGGTATGGTGTGATTATGACAAAATATCATAACTATGTCATATTTTAAAATTACATATTATAATAATAATTATAACCATTACCGATACAATTTTTAATACCATAAATGTGGTTATTAACCATGGTTTTACTCGTATACCCATACATTAACACATGTGAAAGTAATGGAACACCATGAATATTATTTTAATAAATACATAAATTTATGTCACAAACAAAAAAAATATTCAATATTAACACCAAATATTAACTCTAACATCATTCAACATTAATTACCATTACCATTAACATAATTCAATTAGAATAAGTTCTAAAATACTAGATGCGTGAAATTTTAAAAGTGAAATCGTACTTCTATTATTTGTATATACTAATATATTAATAATAAATAATTACTATTTTTATATAATAATCATATATGTGACTAAAATACCATAACTAAAACTATTATGGTACGATTAACCATATAAACTAATAAATTTTTGAGTTTTCACGACACCATTGTGAGCCTGATAAAGAATGGTGAGCCCTGATAAAGAAGGTGTGCAATGGCTACCAAAGTCAAATATAGAGGACCCTCCTCAAATTTCCATCCTAATTGATTTATTTTTGGTCATCATACTAATTGAATCAACCAAGTCCTTTTAATCAATACAAGGTTCCAAGCCCCATGACAGTTGACAGATGAGAGTTTTCATTGTTTTGTGAAATATAATAATTATTAAATAATTGAGAAAATTCCTCCCCATGACAATGTCTGAATGGAGCATTAAATGCTGACTTTTTCTCTTCTTCTTCTTGTCTGAGTTATCATTCTTTCATAATTGCTTCAACATTTTGTCATTTCTCTGTGGTATTGAATCTGAGAATGGCAATCAACCTCTCCTTTTGAAGTGACAAAACAGAAACCACAGTATAAACGACATTGCTTTGAACATGTCCATCTTGTTAGGGTTTACACTGTTGGAATCAATACAGAAATTCAGCAGTGGATGACAAAACATTCTACACGTCGGTCGCGGTCCACTGCAAGAGAAGAACTAAGAGTCAATCATAGTAAAACATTATAAGATGATGACATAGCGGTTTAACGGTTCTAATCGGTTAACTAATCGATCTTACCCCTTACGAGCGGAACACAGTGCAGTAAATATTATTTTAGGTATAAACGAACATGTCAGTGGTATTACCCTCCTGGTGAGGCTTCTTCTAAGCACGAAACTAAAAACAATTAACTTAAACACATGATTTGTATAAATTCTCATTTACAAATCCCACTTAGAATATTAAAATTAAGGGATAATTATAAATAAAAAAACCCGAACTTTAATGAAAATCCAAACAGCAAACCAAATTTTTGTTGTTGACAAACTACAAACCAAACTTTTGGAATTGAGCAAACAACAAACCTATCTCAAATTTTCATTATGTTTGAACGAATTTTTCAATGTTTGAGAGAGTTATTAAGTCGTATTACACTTTCTTTAGAATACTTTAACTAATGTTGGCTTAATAATTCTTTCAAACATTGAAAAATATGATGAAAATTTGAGGTAGGTTTGTTGTTTGCTCAATTCCAAAAGTTTAGTTTGTTGTTTGTCAACAAAAAAAGTTTAATTTGCTGTTTGGTTTTTCCTCAAAGTTCAGTTTGTTTTTTGGTAATTAACCCTAAAATTGACTTACAAAGTTATACGAATGGACTTATTTACACTACTCTCTATAAAAATTAATTATTTACACTACTCTCTATAAAAATTAATTATTGATCACCACATCGTGCGAATTTCAAAAGTAATTGGATGAATTTAATTTGTAGAATTATTCTTAGATTATTACACATGTCGTTATGAAAATAAAGAAGTGATTAGACAAAAATTATACTACTTATTATCCAATAAGAATCATTTCTTTTCTAAATTTAAATTAGCATAACGAGTTCAATCAGAAGAAATTGAGCTAATTACTGTATTTGCTCAGATGCTCCGATTTAGAGTGTAAAAGTCATGCCTTGCCAGCGAATGTTTCATCCTTTCTGTGAGTCAGGAACACACACATATATATAGTCGTTCACTGGGGCCATTTAGAATTATTGTTCTTTGTCTCCTTTATTTTCAAGTGTTAGATAATATTATAGTATATATATAGTAAATGTATATATATTAAATTATGAAGAAGAGTGTAGACTGAACCCTAGTTTTTTAGGACTTTTCAATTGTGCATCCCATAACAATGTTAGATCATATCATGCATATATTATACAAATAAGTTGTGTAAAATAAGGGATAAAATGTGTTCCATATATACGTTTGTATTTGATTCAAGATTGGTTTCGAAGTAGTTCGTATATATAAAGAAAAAAAATAGTAAATTACATCTATGGCCACTTATGTTTGTTCTATGTTACCACTTCTATTAGTTCTATATGAATTCCACGTGTTTACCCACAAAAAAATGTTAGATTTTGATCATTTATATTTTTTTAGCATAGTTAAATGGTCACTTATAGTTTAGGATGTGACTTTTTGGTTAAACTTTGTGTTATTTAGTCACTTATATGTTTGAAAAATGTTATTAAATGGTCACTAAAATAACGAGTTTACCCTTCCCCTTGTCTTATTTTTCTCCGTATTCTTTATCTTCAAGTTCTTCACTAAACTTTGAAATCGAAACCTTGAAATCAAACCCACAAATTCAGTTTTCAAGGTTCAAAACGAAACCAGAAGCTGGGTTCGTTTTCAAGGTTTCAATTAGAGTTTTAAATTTTAGGGTTCGATTTTAAGGTTTAGTGAAGAATTTGAAGATAAAGAACATGGAGACTACGAAATAATGTATTTTTGTTATTTTATATCATAAATAAGTCATTGTAACCATTTAATCACACCCAAACATAAGTAACTAAATAACACAGGGTTGAGCTAAATAGTCACATGGTCAAACATAAGTTACTATAGAGGTAATTAACACACGAAAAAAAAAAGTGTTTTTATCAATGAAATAGTGTTACCATAGATCATTGTTTTTCATCATTAAGGTAGTAACACAAAATACACAAATATGAAGAAAAACTCTAATTAAAATAAAGTATATGACAGAAAAACGAATATATACATGATAAAATTGATTAATTAAACTACTAAATTATAATGTATAAAAGTTTTACAATATAATACTGTCATGGTAATTTGAATATTTATAGGCAAAGACATTCACTAAACGTAATGCATATATATTCTAAGTAGGGTTGATATCTGTCCAATTGGTAAATGTCCTGAAAAATTCAAAAAGTGAGACACAATCCAATCTGACATAAAAAACTTTGATCATCTCAAACGCGAAACGGGCCATTTGATATATAAAAAATACCAGAACTGAGGCGACCGACGAGTTAGCATACAAATCTAGATAACATTACCAACCCTATTTATTGTGCTCAAAGCTCACCTTTAAAAAAAAAACATGTAATATATTTAAGGGTTAAATACCAAGGAGCTACTTGAACTTTAGACGTTTTGCAACAAGCTACCCGAACTTTGAAAATTCAAAACAGGCTACCTCAACTTTGAAAAAGGTGCAAATAGCTACCTCCGTCCAATTTCTGATGAATTTCTGACGAATTTTCGACGATTTTCCAACGAATTTCCGTCAACTGTTGACGGAAAATTGGACGGAGGTAGCTATTTGCATCTTTTTCAAAGTTGAGGTAGTCCATTTTGAAGTTTTAAAGTTCGGATAGCTCATTGCAAAACGTCTAAAGCTGAGGTAGCTCCTTGGTATTTAACACTCAACGTCTCTCCATGTCTTTTTTTCTTTTTGTCCATCGTCGTCTCTCCATGTCTCTTGTCCATTTTTTCCATAATCTTCATTATATGTATGTATGTAGGTTTCCAAAGTTACATGGTCCAACTGTCATCAGCATTCTCGTAAGTTATGCATTATATATATATATATATATATATATATTGGTGTCCGAGCTAGCCAACGTAACAGCAGAGTGTAGTCTGTGAGTGAGTGATATAATAACCTATTATACTATTCAGCATTGACGTTGATAACACAGTTGACATTACAAAATACAACTTACTAACCTACACACAGACACAGAGAGAGACTGAGAACAGAAAACCCTAGAAGAAGAAGACGATGATGATGATGATGGCCCCACTCCCACTCCCTCCTTTCCTCTCTGTCAGTCATCGGAATCGGAAAATGGTTAATCAATTCAAACAAGGCAGAAGAGAGAGGACAGTACTGGTTTGCAGAGCGCAGCAGAAAAGACGGGAGGAGAGAGGAAGAACGTCTCTGGACAAGCGGATCATTTGGTAATCGAGTGCTTTATCATTGACCTGCACTGCACACCCTGCTTCAATCCTATATATATACAGAATTTCTTACATATAAGAGGTGCTAAACGACAGTCTATATAAGACCAATATTATATAATAAAATTATTAATTAACTCTTTAAAATTAGGATATCTCAAGCTCGGTTTTCGCAATCTTCAATTATTAAGCATATGGGATAAAAATAATTAGTGTGTTATACACATTAATGGTCGTTGATAAGGACGAACCAACCATAGGACGAGAGTTGCAATTATCCCTTTCAATTTTGTATGTTGTGGAACTTTACTTGAAAATTAAAGGTGTAAATTTTGGGCACGACCCATAGGTGACCCGATTGCTGAATATAGAGAGTAAAATTGATATATTTGGTAAAACTTTCAACTTATTCTTCTCATTTCAGTACATTTGTTATATATATTATACATTGTTCTACTTTTTCTGTAAATATAAATATGATAATTAAAAATCTGATTCTGCATTTTTACATTGCTTTGTGTGACAATTACTTGATTGCTTTTGCTAGTGGAACACTTTGAGACATCTTTTGGTTAGTGAAGCTGCTAGTGGAATTCTTTAGGACTTCTCTTTCTAAGTTAGGCTGCTTATGCTGAGTGGGAGACTGCTTTTGTTAAGTGGAAGACTCCTTTTGTTGACACCGCTTATGGGTCGTGTTCGGGTCAAATATTTTGAACCCGCGAGTCATTTCGACACAACCCACAAGAAAAATGGAGTCGGAATTTGGATTGTTCAAATCACCACGTAACTCAATTTGTGAACTTGTATAACTAAATATATATTATAATAAATTATATAAAAGTTCATGGGTCGCACGAGTCATATGGATCACATGAGTTGCGTGAATCAGTTAGTCGTATGGGTCGACGGGCCACACGAGTCGATGAGTTGATCTAATAAATGCATATTGTATAAATTAAAATGACACGAATCCACGTGTCATACAAATTGACCCGTGGATCCGTGCGTCATGTTTTGTATCTTGAAAATTGACCTATCATTAATCACTGGTCATGTTTGTGTTGAACATATTTTGACACGATATGTACTTGACACAACCCATGGTTGACCCGTCAACACGAATTGATACTCCAACTAAAAATGTATATATTTTCAATTTACTCTCTTTCAAGTGTTGTATTTACTCCCGGCTTGGTCGTTGATGAATCCTTCGAACCAAAACATTGAGGTCAACGTGTCTAGCAGAAGACATGCAACTCCTTGAGGTAGCAGACAGCAGTGGATTCAGTGATTGTGATGTGTGTGACTCCACATGAGATATAACGAAAGCATATATTTTTTTTACTGAAATCGACAAATAAAAGCATGCAATAAACCACAGTTTTAATTTATTGGACTCAAATATATATCACGAAAAATAATAAAAGAATAAAAAAGAAAAAAAGAAAAGGAAAGAAATCATGAAAAGAAAAAGAAAATGTATATACCAAAAGGTAAACACGGGTAACCACATGATCTAATAAATGGGTTTAGCATATATATTTATATATATGTATCAAATTAATTCATCTATGGGGTTGTTGGATTAGAAATGATACGCAATTAGGACTGACAATGCGAGATACTTTTTGTAGTGTGTTCTTGTTTAAACATCACGACACTCCACACATGATAAAGTTGTTACTTTGATTGTTAAGTACTTATTTGAAAAGGTTTTACTTAATAAGTTTTTTGAAACTCGAATTTTTTTATTGTGCAAATTTGTCAAATTCTACGTTAAGAACTTAACACGGGAATATATAGTTCTAATATAATGTTTTTATAATTATTTTTGTAAAAAACCGAATGAATCGGTTGAGAAAGAAAAACGTTCTAGCTAGGGTTTGAGAGAGTGAAAGAAGTAATCTGAAAATGACTGCGATTGAATGAATTGGTAGGGTTACAGATGGGGTCTATTTATACAAGATAAGACCCCGGAAATTGCAACTAAGTACAAAAGAAAACGGAAATAGCTAATTACCCCTATAGAAATAATTAGTCCTACAAAAAAGAGAAAGATACAAATAACACCCTAAATAAGATTACAGCTTGCAATTTAACACTCCCCCTCAAGCTGATAATCTTGAAATACATCCAGCATTCCTAACTTCTTTTGAAGGTAACAATGTTGTGCATTTCCTAAAGCCTTGGTGAAAATGTCCGCAAGCTGTTCACTTGACTTCACATAACCTGTTTTTACAATACCTGCATTTATTTGCTCACGGATAAAGTGACAGTCAATCTCAATATGTTTTGTGCGCTCATGATACATAGGGTTAGAAGCAATTTGTATTGCAGCCTTATTATCACAAAATAGATGGGCAGGATCAGGATTACATATTCCTAATTCACCTAGCAAACCTGTGAGCCAGATAATTTCAGATACCGTAGATCCCATACTGCGATATTCTGATTCGGCTGAGGATCTTGAAACAGTTGCCTGTTTCTTGACCTTCCAAGAAATAAGAGAGTTACCTAATTTAACACAAAATCCTGAAATGGATTTTCTGCTTTCTAAGCAACTTCCCCAATCTGAATCACAATAAGCAATTAAGTTAGTGCCAGGATCAGAACTCAATAATATACCAAGCCCAGGCTGATTCTTAATATATCTAATAACCCTTAAAACAGAATCCATATGAGATTTTTTTGGGTTCTGCATGAATTGACTGAGATGCTGAACAGAAAAACTGATGTCAGGTCTTGTAATTGTCAAGTATAATAATTTACCTATCAGTTTTCTGTAAAGAGTGGGATCAGAAATTAAGTCATCATCTTGATTCAGACTAAAGAGTTCATCATATCCCTTGGTGGTGAGTTTCATATTCTGCTCCATTGGAGTTTTACTGGGTTTAGCTGCCAACAATCCAACTTCAGAAAGAAGTTCAAGTGAATATTTCCTTTGGCACAGAAAGAGACCTTTTTTAGATCTAGCAATCTCTATACCAAGAAAGTACTTTAATTCACCCAAATCTTTCATTCTAAATTTTCTTTGTAAGGCTACTTTTAACTCAGTAATAAGAAACTCATCATTCCCAGTTATAACCAAATCATCAACATAAACAAGTAAGGCAACAATCTGAGAACCTTGCTTTTTTGTAAAAAGCGAATAATCATACATGCTCTGTTTGTATCCATTCGAAGTAAGGGCCTCAGTCAATTTGGCATTCCATTGCCTGGAGGCCTGTTTCAATCCGTATAAGGACTTACGCAAACGACAAACGAGATTACTCTCCCCCTGTTTGCGAAAGCCCTGAGGAATCTGCATAAATATTTCCTCATTGAGGTCTCCCTGTAAAAAAGCATTAGATACATCCATCTGATATAGGGGCCAATTGGATTTAGAAGCAATAGCAAGCAAAGTACGGACAGTAACCATTTTCGCCACAGGAGAGAAAGTATCAGTGTAATCTATCCCCTTCTTTTGATTAAATCCCTTTGCAACTAATCGGGCCTTATATCTTTCTATCGACCCATCAGTTTTTTGCTTAATCTTAAACACCCATTTACAACCTATCGCATGTTTTCCAGGAGGAAGAGGAACTATATCCCAAGTCTTATTTTCTTCTAAAGCCTGAATTTCACTTTTCATAGCCTCTATCCAATTTTCGTCTTTGGCAGCATCATCATAATCAGCAGGTTCAACAATAGCATCTAACTTACTGATATAATTCTTATAATTAGGATGAACAGTATTGTAGCTGACCTGATGCTTAATCGGATAAGCTACGGTGTTACCAGTCATTACGTAGTCCCTCTGCCATAAGGGTGCCTTGCTGTGTCTAGTGGACCTCCTTGGTTCTTCATCAACGATATGTGAAGAATCATGCATATTATCAGATGCATCATCGTCTAGACTATGAGTGCCATCTGAATTTGGGTTCGCATCATCATCAGCCTCAGTTGACTTGAAACAGTCGTATATATCATTGGCTGAATTTACAGGTTCATCCACGAAGAGCTTTGCTGGAATGTCAACGGCGTTTTTGAAGGGAAAAACATCCTCAAAGAACCTGACATCTCTACTTACAAGAAAAGACTTAGTCTTTATATTCAATAACCTGTATCCCTTTTGGGTTAAAGAATAACCCATCATCACACAAGGAGCTGCTCGAGATGAAAATTTATCAGGATTAGGAATAACTTTTGCATAGCACAGCGAACCGAATACGCGAAGATGATTTAATCTAGGCTTCTTTCCAAACAATTTTTCAAAAGGAGATAATCCATGCAAGACAGGAGTGGGCATGAGGTTAATCAGATAACAAGCAGTTAATATGCAATCACCCCCAAAATCTAGATGGAACATTAGCTTCAATCTTAATGGCTCTAGCAACTTCAAGGAGGTGTTTATGTTTTCGCTCCACCACTCCATTTTGTTGTGGAGTGTATGGACAGCTACTCTCATGAACAATTCCTTGATCTTTGAATAATAAGGAAGATTGATCATTAAAGAATTCCCTACCATTATCAGTCCTAATTCTCTTAACAGAAGTATTAAACTGATTTTTAACCAATATCAGAAAATGCCTAATAATGACAATCACATCAGACTTAAGACAAAGCAGATAGATCCATGTTGTTCTAGAAAAGTCATCCACAATGGTAAGAAAATACTTCTTATTATCATAAGTCGACCTGTGGTAGGGTCCCCAAACATCTAAATGTAAAAGATCAAATGGAGCAGATGTTTGAGAACTACTACTACTAGGAAAAGGAAGTCTGTGCTGTTTTGCAAGAGGACAAATCTTACAATCAGCTAAGCACTTATTCTGAAAGACAACAGTTTTAAGAAAATCAATGTTGCTAAGAGTTTGAACGGAAGCGTGTCCTAAACGTTTGTGCCAGAGTACAGATTGATCATCAGAAGAGCGAGTATGTAAAGCAGTAGATGAATTAGAGGGCTGAAAAAGATAGAGGCCTCCAGTTTCTCTACCAGTCCCCAAGACCTGACCACTGTAGAGATCCTGCATTATCGAAAACTTAGGAAAAAAGGTGACCGAACAAGATAATTCCTTAGTCAACTTAGCAATTGACATCAAGTTATGTTTAAAATCAGGAACATATAGGACATTAGTCAATTTTTTTGAGTTTCCAAAAGCAAGATCTCCAGATTTAGGGACTCTTGAAAATGAACCATTGGGTAGTTGAACTTTAGAGCCACTATTTTTCAAGGATGTTAACCAATCTGACCTACAGGTCATATGGTCGGTGGCTCCTGAATCCAATATCCAAGCTTCATTTTCAAGGATAGAATTATGTAAAGTATCCATACCTGCCGCATTTACCATACTGGTTGAGGGTTCCTGTTGCTCTTGATGTTGACGCAGCATTTGAGCAATCTGCTCCAAACTCTCTGTGCTGATCATGACCGGCTCAGAATGCTGTGTATCAAGAGGAGTACTACAACCAGAACTTATAGTCTCAGGAGTAGAACAAAGGGAGGACAGGGCATTGTTGGCTTGAGGTGCCTTTCCTAGGTCTTGGTTGTTTTTTCTCCAACCCGGGGGATAGCCTATTTTCTTAAAACACCTACTCACATCATGACCTTTACCTTTACAGTATTCACATATTAACAGTTTCCTGGGTGGCTTATACTGGTTGGCTAGGTTCACCATGGAATTCTCAACAATCCCTCTCTGATGTTCTTCCTGAACTAAAACGGCATAGGCTTGGTTCAGGTTAGGCAACTGCTCCCTCATAAGAAGATTAGATCTGACGGCAGAGTAGGACTCATTCAGTCCATTTAAGAACTGGAACAACTTCAGATTAGAGGCATGGTCAAGGTGCTTCTTAAATTGCTCACACTCATAGGTAGGTAAGGCACAAATGGCATCAAACTCATCCCACATCAATCGAATCCTAGAGAAAAACTCAGAAATGGTTTCGGTACCTTGCTGGGCAAGGGATATCTCACGGTGGAGCTGGAAAATCCTAGAACCATTTATCTTATTGAATCTCTCCCTAAGATCCTTCCAGACCTGAAAGGCACTAGTAGAATAGACAATCCCTGTCATCAACTCCCTAGATACCGAGTTCATTATCCAAGAAAAAACTAATGCGTCACATCTGTCCCAGATCTGATGAAGGCTAGAGTCATATTTTTCCTTAATACAAGTCCCCGTATATGAAACCTATCTTATTCTTGGCCATGAGGGATATGTACATAGCACGACTCCAGAATGAGTATGTGTCAGGTCCGGTTAATTTCTCAGATATCAGAGATAGGCCCGGGGTATCAGAAGGATGGAGGAACAAGGGATGGTTAAGGTCAATGATAGGTGCTGTTGGAGCCACGATGGTTCGAGAACCTATGGCTCCAGCCCTCCCATCAGAAGCAGTGGATGAAGATGCCATAACGAACAAGGCAATAACAAGGATATCACACAGGAAAAAACAAGGAACAGAGAAACAATATGATGCTGCAAAACAACAATCAGCAACACAAGATCTGAATCAAAAAAAGATATAGAAAGAACTCTTCTGTTCTTACAAGAAACATAAATCCAATACGGATTAAAAAACTAGTTGCATAACAACAATCATCAACAAGATCATAAATAAGAAGACATATCAGAATAACTCTTCTATTCGTATAAGAAATATAAATCCATTGCAGATCTAAAGGAATAACAGTATAGAAGAGAGAAAAAAAAACGAGGAACTATTTCTTAGTCATATGTGATCAGATCTATTTCATAAAAGAGAGAACATATGTTTAAAGAATATGCAGATCTAAAAAGAATCTTTAATAATCGAGAAATATGAAGATATAAGGACAGATATCTTTCGATCTAATCAGGATGAATCACACAAAACGAATCATAATCGCAGATATGTAAACTAACAGATCTGTACAAGTCATAATTGACTCATGCGAATATTTCTTCAGTCATTCGGTAAACAAAAAGGAATAACAGAGAAACGAAAAAACATCAAGATCAGAATATCAACATAGACAAGATCTCATAAAAAACGAAGCAGAAACGTAAACTGATATACTGATTTGAAACGAAAGCAGATATCAAGATCAGAATATTAACCAGAAACACGAATTCAGAAAACGAAAAAACAGTAAACAGATATACCGATTGAGTTGCACAGATAGCAAAGATCGGAATATCAAAGCAAAAACACGATTTCAAAAAAAAAACGAAAAACGTAAACAGATATACCGACTGAGTTGCACAGATAGCAACCTTCACAGGATCGATCGGAAGCGCCTCAAAGCACTGGATGCTCTGATACCATGTAAAAAACCGAATGAATCGGTTGAGAAAGAAAAACGTTCTAGCTAGGGTTTGAGAGAGTGGAAGAAGTAATCTGAAAATGACTGCGATTGAATGAATTGGTAGGGTTACAGATGGGGTCTATTTATACAAGATAAGACCCCGGAAATTGCAACTAAGTACAAAAGAAAACGGAAATAGCTAATTACCCCTATAGAAATAATTAGTCCTACAAAAAAGAGAAAGATACAAATAACACCCTAAATAAGATTACAGCTTGCAATTTAACAATTTTGATACTTATTTAAATATTTTGTATGTAGACATATAACTAGTTAACTTAATATATATAATACGATAATAAATATGGACACATACGAAAAAAAATTACATATTAAAGTTCGTATTTATAAGTATAATACGATAAACTTATCATACATACATGAGTGATTCGTGTGTGCCGTGTCTAATTGTATTATGTCACTAATCGTCGTGTGTCATTAACGTGTCATGTGTAAACGGGTAAGTTTTAAACGTATTTTCAAAACACGGACATGACACGATTAATAAATAAATAACACGAGACACAATATTATATATATATTTTTGAATATACATTTTATATTTTTGTTAATTATATAGTATTAAAAATTGTCAGTCCTATATTTATATTTTATTAAATTTATTAACACGTCGTACTTATGTACAATTTCTAAGCCTTTAAAGTTTAAATACAACAATGCACTGATGGCATGAGGTTGAGTCTGAGCCTGATCCTTCACATCACGCGCCTTGAAAATGAAAAGGCCACTTCATACATACCAATACCAATACCAATACCAATACCAATACCAATACCAATACCAATACCAATACCAATGGTCCAATACCAATGGTCCAATACCATACATCCATGAAAAGAAAGAGAGACATGAAGAAAGAGAGAGAGAGAGTTTGGGATTGTTGTGTTCTGACATTGTTATTCACGAAAGCCGCTGACTGTGTCATGTCAGATCATGGGTCCCACCTACCTTCAATGCTGCGTGTAAAGTAATCAATTCAATGTGTTAAGTGGACCAACATCCATGTCTCTTCATTAAATGGTCCACTCCATCGCAGTCACAGTAATAAATATCAACTCAATTTACCAGCAAATAATATTCACTTCCACAAAATACAATTTACATTTACCGCGGCGGACTCAAAATAAGGGTGAAATACATACCTTAATGTTAAAATTTGATATGCATATGGGCTTATTATTCAGTCTGGAAGGCTTCGTATTGGACTTGGTCTTCTTTCAATTGTCAGCCGCCCATCTTCGTTTGTGCTGCAGCCCACATCTTCATGTGCAGCCAGTTTCCTTGCCGAGTCGTTTCATTTCTTTTCTTTGATAGTTAGACCGTCGTTTCAATTCCTCCGTTGTAATTAAGAAGACTCTTTTATTTAAGGGGGAAAGACTTCCGAATGAAGAAACAAGTCCCGATGAACCCCCAATTGCTGCGTCTCTTTCGTTTTTCTCTGCAAATCCATTTCTAGGGTTTGATATCTTCGATTCAATCCGCCTCTCTTCACCAGTTTTCACATGGTATCAGAGACAAAGGCGTTTTAGCCTTGCTCATCTTCTTCTCCTTCATCCGATTTTGGTTCTTGTGGCGGTTATTCTCTGTCTGTGAGAATCGTATCCCCTTGTTGCGACGGTTCGTTCTCTGTTTCTTAGTCCTTCTTCTTGAGGACTGAGACTCTCTTTGCGACTGTGA
Source organism: Chamaenerion angustifolium (assembly GCA_946814005.1). NCBI lineage: Eukaryota > Viridiplantae > Streptophyta > Magnoliopsida > Myrtales > Onagraceae > Chamaenerion > Chamaenerion angustifolium. The sequence goes on from OX328272.1 coordinate 33,140,821, forward strand.
CCTTCCTTTGCCGGAGATCCTCCTTGGTGAAAGACTGTGTTGCAGTTTTTTCATATTCTTCGACTGACGGTTTGTTGTTTCTGACCATTTATTTTTTGGTCCGAAGGTAACCTCTGTCGTCGTATTATTGCTGCTTCTCTGAAATTCTTTTGGGATTATCTTTGCTTTTTTCTGTTGTTCCCGCTGTTATCTCTGTATTATCTTGTGGTTGCTTATCTGTTATTTTTTTTGATATTATCGTCTCTGTTATTTTCTGATGGCTGAAGAAAAGCCTGCTGAAAAAATCCGTAAATATGATGTTGATGATGAGGCCATGGCTAAAGTAGGGTCTCATCATCCTCTGTTCTTGCATGCTAGTGACAATCCTGGTGTTAGCATGATCTCTGTTTCTTTGACTGGGCCTGAAAACTATGCTATTTAGAGTCGTGCTATTCGTTTTACTTTGTTGGGTAGAAACAAGTTAGGTTTTATTATTGGAACTTGTATTCGTGAAAAATATGATCCTGTTTATCATCATTTGTGGGATAGATGCAATGCTGTTGTTTTGGGATGGATCTTGAATTCAATCTGTAAAGATCTTTCTAGTGGTTACATGTATACTGAAAATGCTTTTTCTGTGTGGAAAGACCTTAAAGAGAGATTTGATAAGGTCAGTGGTCCAAAGACCTATCAGTTGCATTTAGAAATTATTATGACTCGACAGGGTTTTGATTCCATTTCTGTTTTTTTCACTAAGTTGAGACTTCTTTGGGCTGAATATGATGCTGCTTGTGCCTTACCTCATATTGAGGGTGAGGATTTTAAGAAACATATTGAGCACAAAGATAATCAACGTCTGTTTCAGTTTTTAGCTGGTTTGAATGATACTTATTCTTGTGTTAGAAGTAATCTGCTCCTTTGGAATTCTCTCCCCTCTGTTAATCAAGCATATAATCTCCTTATTCAAGAGGAAACCCAATTGGGAATTACTTTTGCTATGAATGCTTCCTCTGTATCTGTGAATGCCTCTCTTAGTATGGATCGACCTAAGGGAAATCAGAATTTGGAATGTACTCATTGTAAGAAGAAGGGGCATACTTTTGAAAGGTGTTTTGCCCGAGGCTGTGACTTCTGTAAAAAGAAGGGACATGCTAAGGACAATTGTTTTAAATACAAGGAATTTTTGAAAGGAAAGAATGGTTCAAAAGTTAACATTGCCTCTTCTGAAAATAATGATGCCAATTCTGACTTATCAAAAATGTTTTCTGATGATCTTTCTTTGAGTTATGTTGTTCAAGGTAACATTACCCTCTCACGTGGTCAATTTGAAAAGCTGTTACAAACAGTAGGACGGGTTGGCAGCACTGCGAAACCAGCAGGTGCTACCCCTATGGAAGATCATCGTGTAAATACATCAGGTATATCTTTAAACAATATTATTTCCTCCTATAATGACTATTGAATCCTAGACACTGGAGCAACAGACCACATGACCAACATAAATGATTGGTTATGTGAGAATAAGTTGTTTTCAGGAACTAGGGCTCAATTGCCTAATGGGGATTTCTCTGTTGTTAAAAGTATTGGAAATTATTTCTTTAATAAGGATAAGAAATTGATGAATGTTCTGTATTTGCCTGAGTTTAAATACAGTATTTTATCAGTTTCTAAACTTACTAAAGAATTGATCTGTTCTGTGATTTTTTACCCTAAGTTTGCTGTCTTGCAGGACCTCTCAATTGGGAGGGTCTTGGGGACTGGTGAGCTTAGATCCGGTTTATACTTCATTAGAGCAGGCTGTGTTGATACACCATGTAATCTTTCTTCTGCTGTTTCCAATGTTATGTTGTGGCATAAACGTCTTGGACATATTTCGTTAAAGACATTGGAACACTTGGATTCTATTGATTTACCAAAGAATAAAATTTCTGATATATCTGAATGTTCCATATGTCCAAAGGCGAAAATAGTCAGAAAACCTTTTCCTATATCTGTATCAAGAGCTGATAATACATTCGATCTTATTCATGTTGATGTTTGGGGCCCTTTTCATTCTACAACTCATGATAACAAAATATTTTTCCTTACATTAGTGGATGATTTTTCAAGAGTTACTTGGATTCACTTAATGCAGTTTAAATCCGATGTTGTTGTTGTGTTGAAACAGTTTGTTATCATGGTTGAGACCCAATTCGGTAAGAAAATTAAAGCCTTCAGAACGGACAATGGTAATGAATTTTTCAATGAGAATGTCAAAGTTCTCTTTCATGAAAAGGGAATTGTTCATCAAAGCAGTTGCCCTTATACTCCCCAACAGAATGGGAGAGTTGAGCGTAAGCATCGACATCTCCTGGAAGTAGCCAGGGCACTTAAGTTGCAGACTTCACTTCCTAATGAGTTATGGGGTGATTGTGTTTTAACTGCTTGCTATCTGATCAATTTGATGCCATCTAAGGTGCTGAATGGAAAGTCTCCTTTGGAGATGTTGAGTAATAAAAACCCGGTGATTAGTCACCTTCGAGTATTTGAGTGTCTTTGCTATGCGAAAAATATGCAGGTAGCTGACAAATTTGCCTCTAGGGCTATCCCATCCATTTTGGTGGGATACTCAGAGTCTCAAAAGGGATACAGATTGTATGACTTGTCGGAAAAGAAATATTTCATTAGTAGGGATGTCCAGTTCAATGAAAAATTATTTCCCTTTGAGAATAGCAAAACTGATCAGTTGCCCATATTCTTCGATTATGATGCTGAGTCGGACTCCTATGATGTGAACATCCCTCGGGATGTAGGAACTGAGGAGATTAGTGCGGATAGTCCACATGATGATATCATTCATGATACTGATGGAAACAGGCTAAATGATGAGTCTGATAATGACTCTGATAGCAGTATTGTCCCTATTACACAGGTTCCTTCTATGCATGTTCTTAGCAGGTCAGGTAGAGCTATAAAACCTCTTATATGGATGAAAGACTACCAGGTTTCAAATGTATCTTGTCCTCATTCTATAAGCAGATTTATGTGCTATGATGGTTTGTCTGATAATTATCAGGTATATCTGAGTTCAATTTCAAGGATTATTGAACCCATAAATTTTTCTGAGGTGGTCAAGGATGAATCCTGGATACGTGCAATGGAGGATGAAATAGAAGCTCTTGAACAAAATCAGACCTGGGACTTGGTGACTCTTCCCCAAGGTAAAAAGCAATTGGATGTAAGTGGGTATACAAATTAAAATTCAATTATGATGGTTCGTTGAATAGATATAAGGCCAGGCTAGTTGCTAAGGGGTATAGTCAAAAGCATGGTATAGACTATTTTGATACATTATCACCTGTTGTTAAAATGGGTACTATTAGAATTGTGCTTGCCCTTGCTTCTGTTTATAACTGGCCCCTCTATCAAATGGACATATACAATGCTTTTTTACAAGGTGATTTAAATGAGGAGGTATATATGCATGTTCCTGAAGGATTCGTTGATAAAATGGGCACTCAGCATGTCTGCAAATTGCGAAAATCGTTGTATGGTTTAAAACAGGCAAGTAGGCTATGGAATATTAAGCTGACCAATTCTCTTATTGATGCTGGATATAATCAGTCGAAGCTTGATTATTCTTTGTTTACCAAAAGGGTTGGAACTGATCTGGTTATTATTCGGTTATACGTGGATGATTTGCTTATTTGTGGCAATAGTGATGTTCTGATATCTGTTTTAAAGCATGTTCTTGAATCGTGTTTTAAAATGAAAGATTTGGGTGAATTGAGATATTTCCTTGGTATTGAAATAATTCGATCTAATGAAGGGATGATCCTCTGTCAAAGGAAATATGCATTAGAGCTTATTTCAGATGTTGGCCTTTCGGGCACTAAGACAATTAGGACTCATATGGAGCAAAATGTGAAATTTACTAGTGTGGAATATGATAGGCATCTGAATGTCAATGTTGAGGATGAACCCCTAAGTGATGTCACCATTTATAGGAGACTGATAGGGAAGCTTTTGTACCTAACCATTACTCGCCCAGATATTTCATTTGCAGTGCAGAATCTTAATTAATTCATGCAAAATCCGAAGGATTCTCATCTAGAAGCTGCAATTCGAATTGTCAGGTATATTAAAAGGGAACCAGGTAAAGGTATCCTTATGTCATCTGAGTCGTTGCCTGAAATTGTTGCCTATTGTGACTCTGATTGAGTCAGTTGCATTGTTTCTAGAAAATCAATTACTGGTTTTTGTATCATGATAGGCAAGTCCTTAGTCAGTTGGAAGGTTAAGAAACAAACTACTGTTTCTAAATCTTCGGCTGAAGCTGAATATAGAAGTATGGGTGCTTCATTGTCTGAAATTATTTGGCTTAGAGGATTAATGGAAGAATTGGGTTTTAAGCAAAATGTTCCATCTGTTTTATATTGTGATAGTAAGGCTGCTATTCAGATTGCAAACAATCTTGTCTTTCATGATAGAACCAAGCATATTGAAATAGATTGTCATTATGTTAGAGAAAAATTGGTTGACAAACTTGTGCAGCTTGAGCATGTTAAGACAGGTGATCAATTAGCATACTTATTTACCAAGCCTCTTGGAACACAACAACATCAAATTTTGACTGGCAGACTTGGAATGAAGAATGTGATCTTTGGTCAGGGGGAGACCACTTCACCTCTTCCAGATTGAGGTAGTGTTAAAATCTGATATGCACATGGGCTTATTATTCAATCTGGAAGGCTTCCTATTGGGCTTGGTCTTCTTTCAATTGTCAGCAGCCCATCTTCGTTTGTGCTGCAGCCCACGTCTTCATGTGCATCACGTTTCCTTGTCGAGTCGTTTCATTGCTTAGTCGTTTCATTTCTTTTCTTTGATAGTTGTCCGTCGTTTCGATTCCTCCGTTGTAATTAAGAAGACTCTTTTATTTAAGGGGGAGGGACTTCCAGATGAAGAAACAAGTCCCGATTAACCCCAATTGCTGCGTCTCTTTCGTTTTTCTCTGCAAATCCATTTCTAGGGTTTGATATCTTCGATTCAATCCGCCTCTCTTCACCAGTTTTCACACTTTATAATTACACAGGTGAGCATTTGGGCTGGACATGAAGCACTTCGAGGCCGACCGCTTCGGAATCGTACTTTAACTAAAATGTGGTAAAAGTACGATTCGATCTATTCGTCTGAACCGCTTCATATTTTTATAATTTACAATACGGTTGATCATGGACGGGTCAGGCCGGTCTTAGAGGTAGGATCGAGATCGAAATTTCGGTCTTGACATCTGGAGGACCGAGACCGACTTTGGCCAAAAAAGTCTGCCCGAGTCGGTCTTGCTTGACTCAGATCAGTCTCGGTCTTGGACCGAAATTTTGGTCTTGAACTCACTCGCTTCTCGTCTTCTGTTGCACTTTCCTTATGAAACTGATTCAAGGGTTGTTGAATGATTCAATGTCATAAATTACCAGTATTTCAAGGGTTACACCATAAATTTCTAGGATTTTCTTCAAGGTCGGACCGGTCCAGTCCTAGTCGGACTTTTGGGGAAAAAACCCCAAAACCGAGCCCAACCTTGAAGGAAAAAAATCACTCACTCGGTCTCGGCCCTAGTCGGACCAGTCTTGTTGAGAATTCGGTCCAGCCAGTCCTTTTTTATCACCCCTAATTTACAATACATGTTCTGAATCGATTCAAAATTTGGTTCAACTAAACCTTTTTATTTTTAAAAAGCAAAATTGACAATCAATCCTCTCGGTTGGTCGTTGGGGCTTTTGCAGCAGAAGCGTCCTCTCGTCTGGTCGCTGGAGCTAGACGACGGTGTGGAAGTGGACGTGGAACGAGGAACGATGGTTGGCCTGGTCTGAAGTAGGGCCGACAATAATGCGGTGAAAAACCCATAACCATGGTTATAACCGTTACTGTTTAATATGGTTAACCGTACCATTATGGTGCGGTACAGTTATGGTGATGAATTTTCTACCCATAATGGTTATGGTTATGATTATGGTATTTGAGTTATACACATGGTTATAACCATGGTTATTATATAAATATAATAATTATTTATTAATAATAAAGTAATATACATTAAATAATATAAGAAACTGTACATACTTGTAATAAATAACTATGATGTTAGTTTTATATATTTTGATGTTAGTTTTATATATTTTTATTGTTGACAATATAAATTTATGTATTTATTACAATAAAATTTTCGGTCTTTTATTATATTACAAGTGTGGAATAAATATGGGTATACAGGTAAAACCATGGTTAATAACCACAGTTATTTTAATGGTTATGGTATTGAAAATTGTACATGTAATGGTTAGGGTTGTGCATAAAAAAACGGTCCGATCAAACCGTACCGAACTGTATCGAACCGTACCGGAACTGTACCGGTTCACAAAACAAACGTTTTTTTTTTAAAACTATGAAGCGTTTCAAAAGAGGTATAAAAAACCGATTCAAAACCGGTTAACCATACCACTTTTTGTACTGGTTTAATATAATATTATATTTAATTACTAAACCAAACCGGACTAACCTAAATCACTAAACCGAATCAGATGGTTCATAAATCATAATCTTCACTCCAGACTTCACTCTTCAGCAACTCCAGGACTTCACCGGCTCCATTGACAGATCGTATCCTTATACACGTTTCTTTTCTGTTTTCGATCTGTTGTGTTTCAGTGCCTGATTCGATTCATTGATGTCCGTTTTTCTTGTGGTCGTGTTTTGTAGATCCATTTGCTTTGTTCTTGCGCTGCTCTCATTGGATTGTTGCGCGCTATCTCTGCGGGTTTAATTTGAAGTTGGTCTTCATTTTTTTCTGTTGGTTTATTCGTTAATTGAGTTTAGGGGTAGGATTTGATTTTATTTTCTTTTAACTTGATTTGTTTATTAAGTAGCATAAACCACTAAATTTTAGATCATGCAAATCTAAATTATGCTTCATGTATAATTTTGCTCTCTATAATAGAATGATTGTCTGATTCCATCTTCAAGATGGGTGCTTTTGTCGCTTTAATTTAATACAAATTTCTTGATTATTAACAACAAAAACACAGAACTACATTTAGTTCTGTGTTTTTGTTGAAGAAGACTACATTAGTTTTTTTTTTTGTTTATTTAATATATATAAAGTGGTTCAGCCGAACCGATTCTGAATAGGTACGGTAAAATGGTCAAAATCTGGAGCGGCCAAAAACTGGAGCGGTAAATCGTACCTCTTTAAAATATGGTAAAGGTACGGTTCATGAACCGGTTCGGTCCTGAATCGATTCATGCCCAGCCCTAGTTATGATTATGGTATGTGGTTTAAAAATATGGTATGGTTATGGTATTTGTCATACCCGTACCATACCCTAACCATCGACAGCCCTAGTCTGAAGCTGAGCGTCACGGTTGCCTGCTGTGTGGGGCGTCTGGGTCTGGCGTGGGACCCAACCTCCGAAACAGAGAGAACTCGCTGGAATCACCCCTGCACCGCAGAAACATGGAATCTGGGACGATGGCGCTGCAGTGCCGATGAAGGTAACAGCAGCAGCTAATGCGCAGTTCAGATGGATGGAGGAGGAAGATGACTTCCTCATAAGAGCACGCATCATCATATCTGCAGAAGAGACGACTTGATGCCCTGAAGTTCAACGGCCCAGACGCTGCGTGGAATTCCTTCGCTGAACCAAACGTGGGAATTACTCATCAAATTAGGTTTACTTACTTTACTTGATTAGATATTTTATTAAATAATAATATATTAAAATTGGTTATTAAAGAAGTAAGTTTATCACTTATAAATTGATTTTTTTTATTCATCAGATCCGCTCCATAATTTAACTAAAAAATCGATTATTTTGTGAACCAGTTCGACTAAATAGATTTGGAAGAGGTACGGTTCGATTCGGCTGGACCTTTTTTTTTTCTCCCCAACCCTATTGAGCAACCATCTTGTCATGTTATTTATGGCTCTGAGTCGATCTCCTTGTGTATTTCATTACTTGGGACTACTCGTAACACTCTTCATGGTGTCGTACTGAAACTTTTTATTTTTTTTAAAAAAGGTTTACTTTTAATATGGATATAAAATATGTATCTCGTAAAATAAGATTAAAAAAATTCTTCGTGTACGATATTCACTTAAAATATATGAGTTAGGGATAGGCATGAACCTGTTCGGGGCCGAATCGGTTCATGAATCGTACATTTATCACATTTTAAAGACGTACGGTTTACCACTCCAGTTTTTTGCCGCTCAAGATTTTGATCGATTTACCGTACCTGTTCTGAACCGATTCAAAATTCGATTCAGAACCGATTCGGCCGAACCACTTAATATATATTTCAAAAAAACTATAATAATACATAAACCATAATCCATAATCTATAAATCATAATCCATAAACCATAATACTTATTAATACATAATCCATTATACTAATGTAAATTGTAAATCATCATCGAACCAGCTTTGGTCTAATAGTTCAGACTAGATATTTTAATAAGTAAATATAATATTATATTAAAACTGGTACAAGAAGTGGTACGATTTACCGTTTGCGAATCAGTTTTTGTACATCTTCTGAACCGTTCATTTTTTTTTTCAAAAAAGTCGTTTGATTTGTGAACCGATACGATCCACAAAAGGTTCGGTTCGGTTCGACCGAACCGGTATTTTTTGCCCACCCCTAATCTGAGTTATCTAATCAGTACAAACAACTTAACCTATGGTATAGTTCAAATGCTGACCTTACATAAGCGGAAAAATGGATTTATGCTACCATTTGTTTATTTTGAAAATGTGATTTATTCAATTGATGATAAATTTAATCACTCCACAATATAAGGTTATGAAAAATCTAAGCATACACTGTTCAAAATTTGTATGTGACTAAAGTTCTGGTGGTTTGCATACCCTAAAGTTGGAAAATAATGAATTTGAGAGATACTATTCTGACCCTAAAGACATTGGGTATACTCATGGGCTTGGTGTCTGGCCTCGATCTTTTAATAAGAGTATCTTTTATTTTCTATGTCATTAGGATTTAAATCTGAGTGCTCTAATACCATGTTAAACTTAAGATGTACGTTTTAACCAACTGTCTCATAAGTCGTGAATGCATTCGGTATACTCTTAATCCATTTGAATACATTCATCTCTCTTTTACCAAATAAAGAACAACTTTTGATACAATTCTTAACCCAGATGTGCATTTTTCAGTTTCTGGGCATGTTGAATAGCTCCCGTTCATGTCATTACTTGCAACAGTCCCCACGATCAACAAACCCTAACTGAACAAGTTACAAGAACAGTAAACAAACTGAAACTTTTACCAGTAAAAATCTTCATGCCTTTGATCAATTCAGCGTTGGTATATGATGAATCCCACTCCATATTGGTTTCTCCAGCAATGGCCTTCAAGAACTTGATCTACCTTCTGGCAATAGATTACGAATAATACAGGGTGTGTTTCAGTTAGCTGCAGAAATGAGGCAAAATAACAGCAAAAATTCAATACCAGAACTAAGATATTTATGAATATCAAAAGAAATAATGGCAGGCAAAAAATGAGGGCTAATTAAATTAAGGGGTGAGCAAAAAAAACGGATTGAACCGAATTTTCGATAAATCCGATCCGACTAGGGCCGATACCGACTAGACCCGAGACCGAACAGATGATTTTTTCCCCCTCAAGGTCGGGTTCGGGCTCGTTTTTTTTTCAAAATCCCAACTAGAACCGGTCCAAAATCGATTAAAAAATCCTAGTCTATACTACTGTCAATCTATTCCCCAAACGACAACAACCACTTCTTCTTCTTCCCCTTCGTCATTCACCGAGAAGCACTCTCTCCCATTTGACTCACTGACTCAATTCGTCGAAACAACATCGCTATGCAGCTTCCGAAGCTCAAGAATCTGCTCCAGCTTTGGAGGGAGAGTCCAGGTACAAATAAGTCTCATTTCATCCGATTTTATGCATTTGAAGTGAAGATTGGCGGTCTTGATTGCTTCGGTCTTGATTGATTCGTGGAGCTGCATATGAAAATGGGACATAATTGCATTTTCCTCCCAAAATTTCGATCCAAGATCGAGACCAATCCGAGTCAAGTAAGACCGACTCAGACGTTGTTTTTTTCGAAAATCAGTCTCGGTCCTCCAGAAGTGAGGATCAAAATTTCGGGATCGAACTCGTTCTTACAAAAAAACTGATCCATCCCACCTGAGCTCACTCCTAATGAAATTCAGGGTTGTAACTCAAATCAGGACATTTATTTGCTGTTGTCAATCGGTAGAAAGTCGCTGCAAAACCAAAAATTAAAGATAAGGAAAAGTACTTTTTATTGAGAGATTAAAGTAACTAGTTTCTAACTATGCTTTCAGAATTTAGACAAAAATAATTAGTTGGACTGTTTTTTCTTAATGAAAAATAAAGTTTAGTTTGCAATAATTTATTTACAATTGGCTAGATCTATTTAATTACTATTAAATTGTGATGATAACTTGCATTTTGTCTATTATCTCAACTGTTTGTTTTTTTGTGAATTACTTTTTAACTTTTGAAATAATAATATTAATAACAATAATTTGCTAATTAAATTTTAATTTATTTATTTTTTGCAATTTGCTTGTTTACATGCAGATTTTTTCCTTAAGCTTAAATTCAGCTAGCAATTTGTTAAGAGTAGTTAATTCTGTAGTAATAACTTAATGGGATTTGTCATGTTATCATTTAACAGCATGCACCATTGAACAACTGCTACCTCTTCCTTATACTGCACAAGTGCACATCGTTGGGTTCGAATGCAGGGAGATCACACTTCTCCTGGAATTATAGCATTGACAATAAAGTGTTAACACTCAATCTAACGAAGAACACACTAAGGAATTTTTAGAGAGAAAAGGAAGGGAAGCAAAATCAGATTTCTTGTGGTAACACCAAAAAATGGGTAACCTCCACACGGTTTAGAAGATATTATTCATGACGGTTACTGTTACAAAATACGTATACAATGAGAAATATAGTACAGTACAGTATAGCCTGCCCCGAACCCAGACTTCGGGTGGGGGACTCCCACCCCCGGCAACCTCACCGCGGAGGTTGAACCGCGAGACGCGTACATTAATACATAATCTACCAGTACATATTAATCAGACTACAATGCCTAACATAAAGATGTATTCATCATAATCCAAGACGTAATAAGTAGCTTTATTATTATTTCATGATGAATTCTTTTCTTGCTTTCTCATGTTGGCCTCTCACCACTCTCCAAATTTTCTTCTTTGTTTGAGGTCAACTATATTGTGTTTATGCACTCATTTTACAGTTTATATGTCTACAACTCATGTATGTGCTATCTGATTTTTCTTTCAGACACCTGGAAGAGAATTTCTACTACGTGTGTCATCTATTGAAATATACAATGAGGTTGGTTGTTCTGCCTATGTTTATTCTCCTATTGTTTTGTAGTGAGGATGTAGCGGTGCCTCATACTTAATATTAACTGGTTGGAGAGAAAAACTGAGTGAGGTGATGTGGTCCATTTAAGATCGACGTGCTATTTGTCTTGATTTCAGGTCAGTGTTATCAAAACCGGACCGACCCTCGAACTGGCGAGGGGGCCAGTTTTCGGTTCGTCTGGTCCAATCCGATTCAATGTATGGTTCACTGTTTATAAGAAGAAAAAAAACTGCACCCTCTCCCCAACCCTCCCGCCCCCCCTCTACCCAGTCTGTCCTCTTGTTGAAATTGAAACACTATAGATTTACTGAATTTTCTTGTATATATTTCAATTCTATGTTTTACATATATATATACTATTACAAACTAAGAAAGGTAAATACTTATTTTGGCTATTTTACAATGTTTCCTTGTCTAGCGTATGTTTAATTTGATTTCCTTGTTTAGCTCATGTACAATTGGTAACTATTATGTTGCTATTTCCGACACTCCCCCTCAAGTTGAGTAACTAATACTCAACTTGAAAAAAGTTTCTCGAAATGCCCCCGTTAACCGCATTGGTGAGGATATCCGCGAACTGATCTTCTGAACGAACGAAGGGCAATGCGATGACTTCACCTTCTAAGTTCTGCTTTATAAAACGTTTGTCTACTTCCACGCGTTTGGCTCTGTCATGCTGGACTGAGTACTCAGAGATGTTTATTGCTACTTTGTTGTCGCACATAAGGTCGCATGCTTCAGCTGGAGGAAAACTTATTTATGTTAGTAGCTTTGTCAACCAAAGTATCTCGGTAACTCCTCTTGCAATCCCTCGAAATTCTGCCTCGGCACTAGAGAGGGCTACCACCTTTTGTTTCTTACTCCGCCATGTAACAAGGTTATCTCCTACGAAAGTAAAGTACCTAGTTGTGGACTTCCGATCATTTGGATTTCCTGTCCAATCTGCGTATGTATACCCTTTTATCATCAGATGCCCATTGTTCTTAAATAGAACTCCATGTCCTGAGGTACCCTTCAAATACCTCACAATCCTCCACGCGTCTTCCATGTGATCCTATTGGGGCTGGTACATAAACTGACTAACCACACCAACTGCGTAACAATATAGGGCGAGTGTGAGAGAGGTATATAAGTTTACCTACTAGACATTGATAATTTTCTTTATATGCATGTATCCCATCCTCTCTTATATGCAAGCCATGGTTTACAACCATAGGCGTCTCCGCGGGTTTACACCCTAACATTCCTGTACCTGCTAGCAGATCCAATACGTATTTCCGTTGTGACACGAAGATTCCTCGTTTAGACCTTAGCACTTTAATGTCGAGAAAGTACTTCAAGTCTCCCAAGTCCTTCAATTCAAATTCCATAAACAGTTTCCTCCTCAAATTTGTCATTTCATCTTCGGTTATGACCATGTCATCCACGTATATAATTAAGCATGTTATGCCTCTATCTGTCTTCTTTAGGAACAGAGTATGGTCTGAGTTACTCTGTGCATACTCATATCTCCTCATAGCCACCGTGAACGTCTAAACCATGCTCTTGGAGATTGTTTTAGTCCATGTAACACATTTTTTAACCTGCAGACTTTTCCCTGCTCCGACTCCTTCTCATACCCAGGTGAGATTTCCATATATATACCTCATTCTATAAATCTCCATGCAGGAAAACATTTTTTACATTGAATTATCGAACCGGCCAACCCTTAGTTGCGGCTATAGATAACAAAACTCGGATCGTGTCGATTTTGGCAACCGGGGAGAATGTCTCTAAGTAATCTATTCCGTAGATCTTTGTGTATCCTTTGGCTACTAACCTCGCCTTGTGTCGCTCAATTGTACCATCAGGCTTGAACTTGATGGTATATACCCACCTGCATCCTACTGTTTTCTTTCCATTAGGCAATTGACACAACTCCCATGTTTCATTCTTCATAAGAGGCTCTATTTTTGTATCCATAGTTTGCCTCCATAGTTTCGATTGTTGTGCCTCCTTCACAGAGTTCAGAACATTCCCTGAATATACCGCCATGATGAACGCCTTAGCCTGACTGATTATTATCCACTTCGTTATATTTGCCACTGGATACACATCTTCCATGGTTTCCTTCTCTGGTGTGTACCTTTTTGGCTCTCGGAGGCAGTACATATCTCCCCCTCTCCCCAGTTGCTTCATTCTCTGTCTGACTTCCTATTTCCTGTATGATAGGATACTCAACTTCATTATGAAAAGACTGGGAAGAGTCGCTTACCTCAGATACCTTAGGAGACGGATCAAGAGTCATGTCATCTGGCTTGTTGTCCTGTACCATTATGTCATTGATCGATCTGGTAGGTCGGCTAACTGACTCTGGAGGACCAACATAAGAGCTATATTGAGATATATTGTTGGCAAGATGAGGTACAGTCCTGATATGAGGATGCTTGCTATCCGGTCAGTCAAGTCATCTCGATTGATACTTGAACCGATTGGGTTCTGCGAGTTACTCTAGCTGTCAAACATTGTTGTTGGGGCTGGTTGATTTGGTATATGGGTAGATGATGAGAAAGATCACAGATCATGCTCTGATACTAGAGTTGATCATGGGCGGTCCGGTCCGGTCTCGGAGGCAGGACCGAGACCGAAACTTCGGTCTTGCTTTCCGAAGGACCGAGACCGACTTCGGCAAAAAAAGCTCGCCCGAGTCGGTCTTGCTTGACTCGGATCGGTCTCGGCCTTGGACCGATTTTTTTGTAAAAAAAAACGAGATGGAAATTTTAGTAATTGATTATTATTTTAGTACTTCAGATTATTTATTAGATTACTTTAGTAATTGATTATTACTGGAAAAGTTGGTGGAGCGCTGCAAAATCTGGATTGTGCTGCAAAAGTGGGTGGAGTACTTCATGGACGACGCAGACACCTGGGGTGGAGAGAAAAGGCCCCCTCTCCCCAACCCACCTCCTCCCCCCATCTTCTCTAGCCGATCTCTTCTCCATTTCAGTCCGCCCGTCCCCTCTCCTACTCCCCGTCATCCCTCTCGCCCACCCCTTTCCCAGGCCCCTTCTCCCCCCGTCTCCTCCATCCAGCCCCCCCGTCCCCCTTTCAGTTCGCCCTTCCCATCTCCTACTTCACCCCCCTCTCGTCGCTCTCCCTCCCACCCCTCGTCCTCCCCCTTCAGTCCGCCCCGTCCCCTATTGAACTTTGAAGACAAACCTTAAATTGGTCGAACCAAATGAAGAGAACCAATCGGACCAGATGTAGTGAACAAAATAAATCGATTTAAACTGAAAAGAAACCGAAAAAAAAAGAAACACAAAAATAAGTGAACTGAAAATCGACCAGTTTTTGCAAAACTAGCTAGTTCACACCAGTTCAAACCCTTTTGTTATGCAAGTCAGTAGTTTAGCTGAACCAAATCGGACAGGAGTTCGATTTCTGGTCGGACCACCAGTCTGGTTCTAATAACACTGTCTCATAGGGGTGGGCATGAACCGGATCAGGAGCGAACCAGTTCATGAACCGTACCTTTACCACATTTTAAAGGGGTACGGTTTACCGCTCCAATTTTTAGCCGCTCCATATTTTGACTAATTTATTGTACCTGTTCTGAACCGGTTCAAAAATTGATTCATAACCGGTTCGGCCGAACCACTTATATATATATATTAAAAAAACTATAATAATAAATAATACATAATCCTAATCCATAAACCATAATCCTAATCCATAAACCATAATCCATAAATTATAATCCAACCATAATCATAATCCATAAGTCACTATACTAATGTAGATTGTAAATCATCACCGAATCAACTTTGGTCTAATGGTTTAGAGTAGATATTTTAAAAATTAAATATAATATAATATTAAAATCAGTACAAGAAGTAGTACGGTTTATCGTTTGCGAATCAGTTTTTTGTACCTCTTCTGAATCACTCCATATATATTTTTGTAAAAAAAAAAAAAGTTTAGTTTGTGAACCGGTACGGTTTGGTTCGGTCGGACCGGTTTTTATGCCCACCCCTACTGTTTTCATATTATAAATGACTTGCTGGATCCAGCAAGTCAAAATTTGCGTGGGAGAGAAGATGCCCAGGTTCTCACAGTTTCTTCTATTTCAAATTTTCAATGTTATACTTGTGGCGTTTCAAACTTATTGAGTATTGGGGATACAATTTTTTCTTATCTCTTACGCTTGTAATTTGTATAGCTATCAATGTTGAGTATATTTAATTTTCTTTAACTATTGACGCTACCTTTGTCACTATGCTTGATAATATGTTGACAAGATCTGTATTTAAGTTTTTGTTGAGTTTAAAGAGGAAAGTTGTCTCTATTCATATATGTACATAATCCTCCTTGCTTGTTGATGGTCAATCTTATCCACGGCAAAATATTTTCTTAGGGAACATATGTTGAGGGCATAAAGGAAGAAGTTGTTTTATCTACAGGACATGCACTTTCTAGTTTGAAGGTAGCTTCTTTTCACTATTAACTTCCTCTAGTTTGAAAGATTTTCTATTTGTAAGATTTTGTATTTATGCAAGATTGTGTGAAATTATTTGTAAAATAAATGTTGATTTCTATTTGTAATATAACTGTTGTTTTCTATTATAATATAACTTCTCCTTTCTATTTGTAATTTTTTTTTTTTTTTAAATGAGTTTATTTGCCGACGATATTTTCTGTCGGTAAAAAGTTATATACCGACAAAACCTTTTTACTCGATAAAGTTATTAATCGAGAAAATGAGTAATTACCGACGAGAACTTATTTTGTCGGTAATATTTTTTAACAACAAAAATAAACTCGTTGGCAAAGAATGACATTTATCAACTAAATTTTAAAAAGTCAACAATTCGGGTCAACAAATTTCATGAATTTACCGACGGAATTTTCGTCATGAAAGATACGAATTTTGTTGACCAAATAAATAGTCTTATTTCTCTCGGTAAATGATTACCGACAAGGCATTGACTGATGATATCTTTACCGACAAAATTTATTTTTAGCGACGAAATTTACACATTTTACCGACAGAATGATTTCGTCGGTAAATACTGATTTTTCAGTGGTGGCTAACTGGATGCAACTAAGCAAGCGAGGGGGTTGATTGCTATACCTTTCGACATACAATTGAGAAAATGTTTACCCAAATATATTCAGGAAAAAAATACGAAAATATCCTCAGTTTTTAAAAATTATGAAAATATACCTACCCACTAATACCATTTGCGGGTAGGAGTTTGTTTTTTTGTCACCCACGAATGGAATTTGCGGGTGAGCAATTAAGTCGTACCTGTGAATTCTATTCGCGGGTGGAGGTTTGCTTCACCCAAGAAAGTGTTTGCTTTACCGAAGAGAGCGACGATGCATATGGGAGGGAGAGAAAGAGATGAAAAAAATTAATAGAAATTCACATACGAATGACATTCACGGGCGATACTTTTTATACCCACCCGCAAATGTCATTCACGAGTGATGTTTTTTATATCCACCAGCGAAACTCATTAACGGGTAGGTATACTTTGGTATATTTTTTTTTTTTCAAAATTGAGAATATTTGAGTATTTACTTTTATTTTGAGGTATATTTCGGTCAATTCACTTAGCTCCAAAGATGAACAGTTTTTCTCTCTTTTTTGTGGGAAGTGACATTTTCATGTTTGCATTAAGATTTCAATCCATTGATAATTTGGGCCAAAAAAAAAAAATCCATTGATAATCACTCTTTCTCATTATTAGAGGCTAACCTCCTCTTGTTCTAAGTGATTGTTTTGTTCTCTCTTGCTATTTCCAAGTCTCCAAGTGATCTCCAGCTATAGCTATCTATTCAAATAGAAAATAGGGTAGTGGTAGTGAACCCGAAAAGGGGTTATAGGTAATGCTAAGGGGGAATCAAAATCTACTTGATCATCGTTCAGAACCAGAATAAGATACCTTACTACTTACTTACATTCAACCTTATTGGAGAGGAGTTGAAATTCAATAATATATCTGTTTCATTGCTAGTCTTCCTGTTGGATCTTGGTTGACTTTTGTCGGTTAGTTGGTCGTAGGTTGGAGGACTCGTCACTCCCTTGATCTCTCGATACCTGCAGGAAGGAAATCTCAGGTTTTCACTAGAAGAATGTTGCTCTATAACATCGGCGTTAAATAGTTGCTATAGGTGTATTTGCCGTCACTAACCTTTAGCAGCGGGCTAAGTCTCGTCATGGTAGGTCCCGTGGCTAAAGGTCACTCCGACGGTAAAGTGCCGTCACTAAAACCTTGCCGCCACTAATAGGTCGATGACATTCAGTGACAAAAATTGTCGCCACTATATACACTATATTAACTACGGCAACATTTGTCACTATATAATGCTATCAACATCATAATATGTTGTTACTAAATACGTATATTTAGTGACTACAGACCCACCATTAAAAGCACTTGATACTATCAACTAATGTTGTTGCTAAACTCATGTTTTTAGTGATAACAAGTCCACACTTGATAATATTAATTTATGTCGTTGCTAAAGACATGCTTTTCGTGGCAACCACTAATCATTGCTAAATACAAACTTTTGTAGTGTGTTTTTATTAATCATCTAGTTATTCCTATAAGATATGAACTACACAATACATTTTAATAAACAGTATATTATTTATCAAAGTATATATATACATCTTAATAAACATCCACAAACTTACAATAAATTTGAATGTAAACACATAGTTTTCTAAATCAAATGAAGACCTAAAACAAATATGCTTTTATACTTGAGATGGTTATGAATTCGGAATGCCGGAACTACGAACTTGATCTCCGTCTCCAATTCACGATCCCCTACAAGCTCCAACAATATCATGTAATCATATATAAAGGAATCACAAAATGGCCACACCGAGTGTGTGAGTATCTCGTATCCACTTGGCAGTGTTCTATTTGGTCAATCCACACTCGGCATATCTGCCTTCCAAAAACAAAAACCAGATAAAGGAACATGAATTATCAAATTTGCATACAGTAATGATGATCATAAGTTGAGATGTGAAATCTTTACGTATGTAGAGCTGCTGCTGCTGCTGCCTCCCAAACATAATTCGGAAAGGCTAGACCAATGACGCAGACACGGGGAATTCAGAATCGCAGGCAGGCTGCTGATATTTACAAGTGAAGCTTCAGGGTTGTTCTCATACCACACTAGTTCAAGGCTACACAAACTGGTCAGTCTTGGTACCCTAGTTAGCATTATCAATCACTACGTATCAACATTATCATATCAACTTTAGATGATTTAGTAAACAAATTTAACACAGTGCGATTACAACATCAAGTCTCCTCCAAATAATCACTAGTAAGAGAAATGAGATGAGATGAGCTTCTCACCATTTAGTTTCTATTGTCGAGCATGTCAGCCCTGAGATGTACACAGTGTGACCCAGATTCAATCTTTTCAAAGTCCTGAACATTAGAATATACTGATTTATGATCAACTCTACGATTTGATACATTAATTTACCTGCCACTGTCAAACATTATTTTACCAGAATTTGCAAAAATGAAGTTTTACACAAACAGATCCACTTGTATCTTCGATTCTCAGACAGAAGACAACCTCCAAAGAGTTGTCTTCCCTGTACAAGTCCCTGATAACACCGTACAGGCCGATGCCTGTCATCTTGTCACGCAGGTCAACCACAAAAGGCTGCAGCAGCAATTCAGTACAGAGGTTTATCAACAGCAATCAAGTAAATACTAAGGTTATTATTCATCAACTACTGAACTACAAGCTACTATTATTATTCATTACAAACAGAACTACTGAACTACAATCATCAATCACAAAACAGAACTACACAATCATCAATCACAAATCAATGAACAAATACTGCAATATTTGAACAAATACAGAACAAATACAAACAGCAATTTGTATCACAAATCAGTGAACAAATCAGTTCAAATACAGAACAAATACAAACAGCACTGTCTTCTCCAAAAATGAATATGAATACACTATAGAAATACCACACTTAATAACACAAGGAATCCATAGATATTTTATTTTGACAACATCATGTAGTGGATTTTAATTTAATGTAAGTTCAACATTTGTTGCAAATCACCTAACAATGTATCGTTTACTTGAATAATGAAACTTAAAGTGCACTATTACTTCCTTGTGGATTCCCCCATGCGTTGGCACTATTACTTGAATAATGTCATGATGCAATGACAACCTTCTATCAGATTAATGTAGGCTATCAACAAAATCAAGCAAGGACAATGACAACATCAAACATCAATATCAGTAAAGATACCCATACCATTATTATTTTATTTTCTGATTAAAACAACAAATTGAGTCTTGATTTCATTTCTATATCTTCATTAAAGAGCAGCACTCCCTTAAGACAATGTGGCAGATTAAATGCAGCCTCTCAAGTCTCAATGCACAAAATATTCCTTTGTTTTATACCACGATGGTAAACCAGAACCAAGCTCAATATTAAGTCTTCCTTATACTAAAGAGAACAAAAGGTGAAACTTAAACCAAATATTCGTGGAGTTTGATAAAAAAAAAAAAGGAGCTTTACCTGCTCATGACCAGCTCGCACGAATCTTCATGAAACCTCGAAGGAATCCCCGTTTATAGTGACAGTCTCCACTTAAATGGCCAGCTCGTATCTGCTTGAAATATGCACATGTAACTAAGAATCCAAAACGATTATGGAGTGTCTTATAGACTAGGATTAAAAATGTAGGAACAACTACCTACCTCACTACTTGATTGACATCATCTTGCATGGTCATGTGATTGCTGCAAACTTGTATCTGAAAAAAGAAAAATAATTGTATGTTTTACCCTCATTCATTAGAAGAAATCAAATTCAAGTTGCACGACAAGCACGGATGACTATCAAGGTAGAGATAATAAACAATAAAGTCAAATCATTAACTTCAGCCGCATGGGGGAACCGCGAGAATTTCCCGATAGAACTCAAACATTGATGACAGTTTATCTATGTTTTTTTGCACGTGTTTCTTAAGAAAGTACAGTAAGTTTGAGAAATCAAGCACTTCTAAGTACGCAATAACTCAGACCCAGAAATAAGTATCAATTTTGAAACATCATGAATCCACTATAAAGCAAGAAACACCCATCAACAGATCATGCTGCATAAATATTGAGGGGATGAGATGAGAATGAACTGTGAAGAAATGAATCTGCAATTTGAATCAAAAGCGAGACCTGTTCATCTGACTAATAGCGTAATAGGGGACTGAATACAGGAGACAAACTTTAACGCCAACATTTTACATTTTAATGCATCTGAAAATCCAATCCTCATTAGAAGTTTCACTTCTATCATGTAATTTCTTTTCACATGTGAATCATGAAACCAAGTACTTGCGCTAATGGGTTATATACAAGTAAAACGAGCAGCAGATCTGGTAAGATTCTTGATAAGTCACTACTGTAACAAAGATATTATGAGTACCTTCGGTATTGGATGTTGGATGACAGATTCAACAGCAACCACCATGGCTTGAACAAAATCCTCACCTCCTGACCCAATAGCAGTAAATCCCCTAACTGTCGGATATTTATTAACCTATATTATAGCATGAAACAAACCTGTATTAGCTTCATGGGCAGCTCAAGAAAGAACACAGTTAAGTCCTATGTTGCAGCAAATCATGCTTTCTTCATACATTTGGAACATTTCTGCATGTTCAATCTCAATAAGAGAATCTCACATTAACTTACTTAGGGGAGACTAATGCAAAGAATATACCAGAATGAAGATACCTTGAAATGCAGTTGATTAATATCCAATTATAATCTACCTTTTTATCCAAGGCAAGCCATTCTGTGGTAGAGTCATCCGTGATAGTACCGCCAATAACCACATTGGTAGTTTGACCAACTCTCCCTTCGCTCTTGGAAACCTCTGGTAGAAGTAGAACACCACCCAAAATTCTCAACTCGAGGATAATTAAGGACGTCAATGAATTGGCAATGGTGAAAACGAGACATTCCAGTCAATTAATAAGAATGGAAATTATACGGTATCATAACAAGGCCTACACAATTTCATTTTTCATCTACCTCACAAAATAATCAGACAGGATCATCAGTAGGCATATTATTACCCTTGTAAGCAGAAGAGGTTGTACTAACCTATGCTAAAATTACAAATTTACGGTTTCTATGGAGAGAAATGAAGCTGGAAACATCGGAATTAGATTGATTATTTCAACAAAATTCATGGAATTTATGCAAATTGTTAGCATTGAATCTTTGGTACATAAATATGCACCTGATATGGCCTTTAGTACTGCTTCTTACGGAGGGCTCTGTTCTTGATCGTTCCCAGAAAAAATTGAAGACGACGGAAGGCTCTCACCGGTCGAGCAATTAATCAAGAACAATCGTGACCTAAATGGACGACAAAGTACAGTCACTGAATCAAGAACAATCGGAATAAATTTACCTGATACAGACGGAGGCGAGAGTCACACCACGGACGGTGGCGAGACGACAAACGGACTAAGACGGACGGAGGCGAGACGACAAATGGACAGAGACAGAGAAGAGAGGAAGAGAGGAGTCGAGGACTGAAGTTGAAGTGTCGAGAAGAAGAGGATGGCTCTGGAGAAGGCTAACATAAAAGCTAGGTCACAAATATTCTCCGCCTGTGCCTCCCACCATTCGCCTCCTCTGCTCGTCAAACAACTGCTCCGTCTGAGTTAAACCACATAAGCATGTGATATAGTTCAATATTTTTTTAAAAAAAACATTAAATTGTGGTTCAATTCGGTTTAGTGGCGGTTCTATCGGTTTAGTGGGAGTTCTTAACATTTTGTGACGACAACGACTAATGTTAGTTGACAATCTGTCATAGTTGTTTGTACATTATTGACATCAACAATAGTCACCACTAAAGAAAATATTTTACCAAAATAATTGAATCTGTTGTGGTTGTAGCTACATCAGCGACAATAGATTCCGTTGATTTACCAAACGCGACCGTTGTGGTTGTAGCTACATCAGCGGTGAACTTTCAAAGTAACTTTCAAATTTAAATTATTTCAAATTTAAATTAGTGACGACAAATTCATAATGGTGACGGATAGAAACTGAAGTTGTTTATACATAATTTATAACAACTACATTAGACACTAAATAGACGTTTTTATAGTAAAATTTCCGTATGTTACGGATTGTGTGTATTAATGTCGATGTTGTGTTGACACTGATTTTTTTTCAAGTTAAACTATTCTACAATGGAAAAAGTCCACACAAAACATGAGTTTTAGTTGTGGCAAATTATTTGACACTAAATCAGTTGTATAACTACGATACTAAATGCCGACACAAAATACTTTATCTAACGATAGTATTTAGTGACAATAAATTTAGTCTGCAGTTGTAGACCAACATTCTTGTAGTGTTTGTCAGTTGTTTCTCATCCCATGATTAAATCAATAGGAGATGGTTTGAGAGTAAACGTGAATATCAACGCATTAATTACCTAGTCAAGTGTCTAGGTGAGATGTTTTTATAAGCAAAGTTATCGTACTGTTCATTCAGTTAGGGTTTTACTTTTATCTTGGGTGGCCTTGCCTGGTGACTGAAGTCTGACCATGGTTACTTTTGGTCAGGGGCTTTTTAATGACCGTTGTTAGAGTCGTTTCTAGTCGTAAGGATTACTTTTTGTCCTTTTTTTCAGACTGTCAGAAAATACCGAAAATGAGGCAACACCATATAGGAACACCATGTCGTCGCCTGGCGACGCGTTCCATCACTCCCGAACCTCTTTTTCTTTTCTTTGTTGATTTCTCTCATTAAAATTTGCCATGTTCACACTAAATTACTTATGGATGTATGCATGCAGGGAACACTTTGGGGTGAACACCCATCCACACACAAGTAGGGTATCAGAGTAATGCCAAACACTCCTTCTGTAGTTGGTGGGGCAGTATCTGGTATATTACTACCTCTACAACATTGTTTTTTCCAGATTCCATCAACAAAGCAGATAGCGCAATATGATTACACTATTTTATTGGGCTTATTACTGAAATTGTTGTGGTACCTACTTGTTATAGAAATTCATTTCAACATTATAATTAGGGTCGGGTCTCTAATGGTGCGGTGAAAATTCAAAAATTATGGTTATAACCGTCATTTTTTTATATGGTTAACCGTACTATTATGGTACGATGCGGTTTTGGTAATGAATTTTATACCCGTAATGATTATGGTATTTTAGTTATTTTCATTGTTATAATGACCATGATTATTCTATAAATTTAATAATGATTTAATATTAATATATTAGTAAATACTAATAAGAGAAGTATGATTTTCATTTTTAGATTTCATGAATGCATAATTTCAAGGTGAACTGTAATTGAATGATGTTAATGTTAAATTGTATTAATGTTAATTTTGAATGATACTAGTGTTGAATATTATTGTTGCGTGTGACATCATTTTATGTGCTTATTAAGATAACATTCATGATGTTCTATTACATTTACATGTAGTAATAAATATGGGTATACAATTAAAATCGTGGTTAATAACTATGGTTGGATAGGGAAAAGTATATAAAAACACCTGAATGTTTGCCGAGATTGGTAATTGCACTCATATTGTTTGTCTTAACAATCATATGTTTCTATTTGTTTGTACTTACACCTTTCCGTCAATGGGGTTACATTTTCCGTCTAAGTGAAGTCACGGGCCCTACATGTGATGTAATATTTGAATTATATTCCCTTTATACCCCTCCATGTTCTATGTTCGTCCTTGTCAGTTTTTGCACCATTATGTTTATATCGACATCCAAAATAACCGACATAAAAAACGTCTTGTTTATATACAACAGACGAATCAACCAAACCAAAGATCTGGTGACCGAAATAGAACCAAAATAACCTAAAATTCAAAAATAACATCCAAAAGAACCGAACCAAAAATCCAAAATAACCGAACTTAAGATCCAACAAAACAGCAACTACTAAACAGTTCCATCCAAATAAAGCTTCAAAACCAAACATGGATGGCTACCTCTACATACCTAGGTCCTAGATTTATATTTAACCAAGAAACAACCCACATCCTTTTATATTTTGATCCTCCAGCACAGTAACATCAATTGTAGACCATAAAAAAAGAGAAGCACAGTACCATTTTTATGATGAATAATAAGACCCTCTAAATCATTCAGAAGGTAAGGATAAAATTGAAGGCAGCATTTAGTCTGTTGTTCCTCAGTTAATTACATCTTTGTAGATATTGGCTGTATGTGAGGATGTTGTAAGATAGTGATACCCTTTTACTCAACGGTACCATAGGTAGAGAAAGAAAAATTAAAAAGCTATACTCCTATTCTTCTGTTGGTATGTAGCAGTTACCTCTATGGGACTGAATTTAACTGGTGACTCGGAATTATGTCTCCTTTTATATGGTTTGCTTTCTATTTTAGCTACATAGTCTACTTAAGATCATCTTCCTGATTCCAGCATCTGCTGCTGATGAACCTTCTTGAGCTGTGTGTGCTTAAGTCGGGTTTTTAATGTTCAGGTCCTTGAA
Organism: Chamaenerion angustifolium; assembly: GCA_946814005.1. Classification (NCBI taxonomy): domain Eukaryota; kingdom Viridiplantae; phylum Streptophyta; class Magnoliopsida; order Myrtales; family Onagraceae; genus Chamaenerion; species Chamaenerion angustifolium. The sequence goes on from OX328272.1 coordinate 33,165,840, forward strand.
GATCATAGAATCTTCTTCATCTTTGTCTACTGTCATATCTAAACTGTTACAATGCAAGGTACGCAGTCCTGGATATTTTGGATTTGAGAGTATAAGTTTTACCTGTTACACCTCGTTTGCATATGCAGTTACTAAGGGGTCTGTACAAAACTGACATTCAGGGGTACACGCGTCTTTTGACTGCCATTTTTTCGAAATATACGGTGTCACGTGTCATGCACATGACAAATAACGATTCAATTTGACGGAAGATGGAGTTACATACAAAATGAAACATGTAAGTGGACTTAATTGTGTCAAAAAATATGTTGGTGTAGTTGAAAAATAAAAAAACATTACGGTGTTTTTTAATACTTTTCCCTTATGGATATAATTATGGTATTGAAAATTGTACCAGTAATGATTATAGTTATAAAATATAATTTAAAAAATTAGTATAATTATAATATTTAATATACTCTAACCATTCTGTACCCCTAATTATAGTTTCAGAGGAACTCTACCATGTTATCTGAAAATTGATTTTATTTTTACGTAAGTTCCAATTCTATTGCTAGACAATTCTAGGTCTACCATTCAGTAAGAGTGATCTTTTTTTTTGTGTGTGGATTATTATGCATGCGACTGAAGCTTGTTAAAAAAATTGTAATATACTGAGAAAAAATATTGTTAGATTGAAATATTAATAAAAAAAAACTATTATCACAAAAGCTTCGTCTCGAGTTTATAACTGAGATAACGTGTCAAACAATTTTTTAGGTACTTAAAAAATCACATTTTACATATTAATATCTGAAAAACATTGTTTGACTTTAAGGTATTTGAGATTCTCAAATAATCGTTTCATTTTTTGACATATCAATTTTGGACGATATGTGAAAATATAAATAACATATAATATATATGTATTTTGTCTTACTATTGCCAACTTCATCTTGATATATGCCGTTTTATTATTATTTTGATTTAATATTTATGTTTTATTTTAATTTTTCACAGACGTTCAAATTATTATTATTTTTTGGCCAAGTACGACGTATTATATTAATTCAACAACCGACAAAGAGTTTGAGTACAAAATATTATCTGAAAAGATACATCTGAGTAACGGGGTTGGTGGTGAAGACACCCAATCCTGAGTACACAATTCTAGTAACACTTGCTTTGCAATTCAGTCTGCGCACGAGTTGGCGGAGCTAGGAGCATACTCCCATACGACTGACTGTATCGTCTCCGATAAGACAGTCGCATTCGACAAAATGGGAGCAATCCTCCAAGCAAACACATTGCCCCGAATATGATTTATTACATTCGACGCATCCGACTCTATAATAATCTTGGTCCAGCCGCGAGTCAAAGTCAGCTGAACCGCTCCAAGGACCGCCTCCGCCTCTAGTTCCTCGACCGAGCCTGCCCGCATAACATCGTGCCTCGCTATGACCGTCATCCACCTTGGACTATCCCCGAGTTGTCCCTCGCTATGACCGCTAGCGCGCCCCTTGTAGAAGTGGAGCACCAAGCCGCGTCACAGTTCAGTTTGATGACGTATTCTGGCGGCCTTGACCATGCCTTGATAACGCTCAGCTCCCTCAGTGTCGTGGTTGGCTGCCACATTTCATGGATGAGCTTATGAATATCCTGCAAAATGGACCCGACAAAAGGCACAATATTCTCGTACACCATCTTATACCTCGCCTTCCATACCACCCAACAAACAATCATCATGCGACGTCACTCATGCTCGTGGTCTCACCGGGACTGGTTCGACCGAGCCGTGACCCTCGTGAGCCATTCCTCCACCGAAATCTGTCCCACTCGCATAAGATCAAACGAGATGTGGCTTCTCCAAACCAGCTGTGTCCATGGGCAGCCGAATAGAAGATGCTCACGGGACTCCTCTACTCGGCATTCCAGGCACAGGCTCGGGATTGGTAGACCACGGCGACACAAGTTCTCTTTTGTGGGCAAAGCGTTCGTAGCTAGTTTCCACACGAAGGCCTTGATCTTTGGCCAAATCCGAGCCTTCCAAATAGCGGGTCAAACCTGTGCAATATCTTGAGTCAGGCGGCTGTTCAAGTCGAGCTGGTTCCCAAGCGAGGCATTGTGCACTGCATGGTAGGCGGACCTCACGGAAATCAGCCCATCTGTCGTGTGTGGCCACCGCAAGTGATCGTCCCCTGGCGCAATGGGCACGGTGACATGGAGGACGTCCTCCACATCATCAGGTTCGACCTCCTCCCGAACAAGAGCTTGGTTCCAGCTCCGATCAGCTTGAACCATCCAGTCTGAGACTCTAGCCGACTCCCCAATCTGCACCCCTTCGCGTGGTCAGATCCGGAATGAGGCCGCAAGGGGAACCCACGGGTCGATAAAGGGTCTGATAGTGCTCCCGTTCCCGAGCGCCCACACCCCATTGATCTGGATAACGTTTCGGCCCTCGAGAAGGCCAGACCACGCCCAAGAGGCCCTACTCCCCGGGGAGGCCTGCATAAAAGACATGTCCGGAAAATACAGCCCTTTCAAAAACCTTACCCAAAGCGTGTTCGACTCCTCCATAACCCGGGTCGCCATGTTGGCAAGGATCGCCCTATTAAATGCTTGCATCTCCCGGAATCCGTACCCCCTCCTTCTTGGGGGTCGTCATGGAGCCCAAGTTCCTCCAATGTATCTTACGCGATCCATCTCTCGACCCCCACCAGAACCTCGCAATGAATGCATTGATCTCATTGCACCACGTGACGGGAAGCTTGAAAATGTGCATGACGTAGGTCGGAATCGCACTAAGTACTGTTTTTATCAGTACCTCTTTCCCCGCATGATTAAGCAAACGATTCCTCCAACTCTGAATTTTGTCTCGAACTCTCTCTTTTAGATAGGAGAGTGCCTCTTTCTTCGACCTACCCCAAACCGTGGGCAAACCAAAGTAAAATCCTGGGTTCAACGTTTGCGCCACCCCGAACAGCTCCGAGATCTGCCTCTTGTACGGTTCCCCCGCAGCAGAATTAAAGTAGAGGGTTGACTTCGATAGATTGACCAATTTCCCCGAGTCACAGCAATACCGATTTAGAGAGCACCTAAGGTTTGATGCCGACTGAACCGATCCCTTGAAGAAGAAGAGGGAATCGTCCGCAAAGAAAAGGTGTTGAATTTCCGGGCACCCCCTCTTTGATCGGATTCCCCAAATGTTTCCCAAAGCTACCTGTTCCTCGAGCATTCTGGATAAGACGTCAGTTACCAAAATGAAAAGGTATGGGGAAAGAGAGTCACCATGTCGTAGCCCTCGAGATGGCCTGATAGTGTCGGTTGGCTTCCCATTTACAATGACCCGATAGGAAACCGTTGATATGCACGCCTCGATCCATTTAACCCACTTTTCCCCGAACCCACGCCTACGGAGCCCTTCGAGGAGAAAGTCTCACTCTACCTTGTCGTAGGCCTTTTGCATGTCCATTTTTATAGCGCACTCCGACCTTCCATTAGTGCCCCGCGGTTTTCCCCTAGTCTTGAGATAGTGGAACATCTCATGGTCGATGATAATACTGTCTTGGATTCTTCTCCCTGCAACAAATGCGCTTTGATACGGGGTTACCAGTTCTGACAAATGGACCTTAGGCCTATTTGCCAGAACCTTAGAGATAACTTTGTACGCAAAGTTGCATAAGCTAATACGGCGAAAATCGGAAGCACATAACAGGTTGGCAATTTTAGGGATTAGCGTAATATCTGTTTGGTTAAGGAAATAGGGCATGATACCTGTTGCGAGGAAAGCATTGACGTAAGTGATCAGGTCTGGACCGATTGTGCACCAACTCTTTTGAAAGAAGGTCCCCGAGAAGCCATCTGGACCTGGAGCCCTAGAGCCTCCCATATGAAAACAAGCCCTCCGTACCTCCTATGAGGTAGCCACCCTAGTAAGCTCATCATTGATCTCATCTGAAATCTGATTCTGAATGCACCCCAGGCTCTCCTCAAACTGACTAACTTGTGCCCCCCTCGGTCTCCCCGAAGAGAACAAGTTTGAGTAGAAGTTGTACAGTTCGGTCCTAACGTTGTTGTCCCCTTCAAGCCACGCCCCTTCCTCGTTCTTTAGCCTGGCAATTTTGTTCCTCCTTCACCTGGCCAAAGTCGTTAGATGGAAGAATTTCGTATTTTTGTCACCCTGAGCCAGCCATTTAACCCTCGATCTCTATTTCCAATAAATCTCCTCACGTTTCCATAGAGCATGTAGGCGGGATTTAAGGGCCCGCTCCTCAACCTGTGTGACGTTCGGATCAGTTCGGAAACCGACTCCCATCGAAGTTGGCACTTGTTGCCATGGCAGCAATCGATCCAGCAAATCAAGATCACAAACGTCGCAACTACCTACACAAGCAGTAGAAAAGGAAAATCAAACAGATAAAAGCTATGGAAGAAGATTACATGTTAGGGTTTCAGACTTTCTTGAAACCGATTCTGTGACGATCCCGAGCTCCCAGCTGTAATTAAGACCGAGCAGAAGAAGACAAACCGGGAAGCTGAGGAGAATCGAGATAATCAGCTAGAGGCCAACTGCTTTGACACTGAAATCAAGCTCCTTGGAGTCTTCGGGTTCAGCCAGGCAGTCGCCGCGAAAATCGCCATTAATTCCAGAGAGAGGTGTTTTACAGCGCGTCGGTGATACGCGCGCGGAGCGGGCGACGTTCAAAATTAATGACCAATCAAAACCTTAGAAATCACAAATACCTGATAGTTAAAAAATAATCTATAACACCTATTTATAAAACATAATTTTTTTCCTCATTTAAATATATAAAAGCTTTCACTTACGAATAGTGCCAGATGATATTAATAAAAAAGAACTTCCAGATGTCAAAAAGTGAGCGAATCGACGTATTGACTGGCGCCTCCACATTACAAGCTGTTCCATAATGCATAATGGATATGGATGGATTTCTTTAATTGTAATATTACCTTTCTTGCAAAACAAATAATAATAATCTATATATATTAATTTAGTTAGGTTATATAGAATTATTGGCAAAAAAAAAAGGTTATATAGAATTATGGAAGTAAATTTTTTAAGATATTTTTTTATTATTAATATTAATTTTATAACTTCTAATTAGTCCATTGCAAAAACAAATAGTCCATATTAAACATATAATTCACACTCACTCATATGTGGCATGTCATCTAATTTAGTTTACAATTTTCCAAAATCTCTTATTTATTCTCTGGATAAGCAACAAAATTTCATTAATCTCTTCTTATTTTCATGTGTATTTATATTTTTTCTTAAGTTTATTGTATCTACTAAATTTTATAATTTTATGAAAAGCAAGTAGATTCATATATTAAATTTTTTTATTACAATATAATTTAAGATGAAATTAAGGATAATTATGTATATTATTCATCAATTTTATGAAATAATAATCACATATTAATTTTATGTAAATATTTATAATTATATATGCAACATAAAATTAACGTATAAAATAATAATAGTAATAATTTTAATATAATTTCTTCATAATGTTTTTAGATCTATTTTTATAAAATATTATTATTATATTCTATAATCAACATATATTACAAATTAAAAAATTATATATATAAGTTATAATTACTATAACTAATATATATATATATATATATATATATATTAATATTTTGTATTTCTTTAAAATTATATGAAATAATAGAGTTACAATATGAATTTTAAAATTATTAGTTAACATCATGTTCATAAATTTTTATATTTGTTTTTATTATATACTCATTTATTTTCAAATATTTTTATAAAATATAAATAATCGTTATATTGTATAATATTATAAAAAAACAAAAATAAGTTTAACATTTTTTCATAAATATAATTAATTTTTATGTTGTGTAATTGAATTAATATTAATTAAATGTACTTTAATAAACGGTAAATAATTATGTTATAAATATATATTTGTATTTATTTAAAATATTATTAATTTATAAACTAAAATAATTATTATGATGAAATGGAGTAGTTTAGACTTTAAGATAGCATCCTATGAGAAAGATAAGGAACTGCACATCTTTTAACCATTGTAATGCATTTATTTTTAAAATGAATATTTTAAATTTGAATTATGAGAATGAAAAGATATTTGTAATTTATATTTTAAAAATAAGTATGCTAAAGATGGTACTCATTTGTGTGAAAACTTATTTGTAATATTAGTGTAAATTTATAGGGTTTAATTGTAATTTTTTAAAAAATACAGATAATTTTCCAAATATAAAAAATATTTAAGAATTATTTGTAATAAAGAATTAATGAAAATACAAATTATTATCATTTTCAAACATTTAAAATATTTTGAATTGAAAATTTATTTTATATAAATATATTTGACCATTTTCATATTTTTTTTTATATATTTATATTTTTATTCTGTATCCATTTCTTTTCTATTAAACTGCTTTTATCAATTATCATGTATTAAATTAAAATTACTCTGCGAAATTAGAACTTAACACAAGAAAAGAAATGGATACAAAAGAGTAGACACAAGGCATCAACAGACAACCCATCTTCAAAGATCGTAGAGACCCCACCTCCACATGCTCTTTGCCCTCTTCTCTGTCTCTCTCCATCTCCCATCACCTTCTTCTCTCCTCTGTTTTCTGTTATCGATCTTGACAGAAACCAATATCCGACCAGTTTAACAGAACCGTTTCTTCTTACTCCCTACTGCAACTTTCCGATCAAGCTTTCACAAGTCTATTCGCCTTCTTCTTCCTCTTCCTCTTCACTTTCAACACTATTTGTTTCTCTTCCACAACCGCCTTTAGTCGCTATCTAGGAATGAAGGAGAAATCCCATTTCCGCCTTGTCTTGCTGTTCATGTTCCTACTATCAGCCGTACTCCGGGCAACCTCTCAGAGTGCCGCCGAGGATGCTGCTGCAATGCTAGCCCTCAAGCAGAGCCTGGCCCCGCCGGAGTCCCTCAGATGGTCCGACGCCAACCCTTGTAATTGGTCCCACGTGGTCTGCTCCGAAGATGGACGCGTCACCCGAATCCAAATCGGGAACCAGAACCTTGACGGCACGCTCTCGTCGTCCCTACAGAACCTCACGGAGCTCGAACGCCTCGAGGTCCAGTTCAACCAGATCTCCGGTCCGCTCCCAAGCCTCCAAGGCCTTAGCTCCCTCCAGGTCCTCCTCCTCGGTAACAACCAGTTCACCTCCATACCCGCCGACTTCTTCTACGGCATGACGTCGCTAACGGCGGTCGAGATCGATAACAACCCTCTCGGCGCTTGGAAGATCCCGGAGTCCCTCCAGAACGCTACCGCGCTCCAGAACTTCTCTGCCAACTCTGCCAACGTCACCGGCAGCATCCCGGACTTCTTCGGCGCCGCCGTGTTCCCAGGTCTCAGTCTCCTGCACCTGGCCATGAACGACCTGGAGGGAAGCCTACCAAACACCTTCTCCGGGTCGCAGATTCAGTCCTTGTGGGTCAACGGTCGGTCAAACAGCGTTAAGCTTAGTGGGACAATCGATGTGATTTCCAACATGACATCTCTGAAGGAGGTTTGGTTACATTCGAATGCATTTACTGGTCCGCTGCCCGATTTCTCTGCCCTAAAAGACCTGCAAGTATTGAGCTTGAGAGACAACTTCTTCACTGGTCCTGTTCCGTTGACACTGACAAATCTTGATTCCTTAAAGGTTGTCAATCTGACCAATAATTTGCTCCAAGGCCCAACTCCAGTGTTTAAGAGCTCTGTTTCTGTAGATTTAACTGCAGATACTAACAGCTTCTGTTTGCCGGTTCCTGGGGACTGCGATTCGAGAGTGAACGTATTGCTGTCGATCGCTAAATCGATGAATTATCCGCAAAAATTCGCGGAAAATTGGAAAGGGAACAATCCTTGCGCAGATTGGATTGGAATCACTTGCAACAATGGCAACATCACTGTCGTAAATTTTCAGAAAATGGGTCTCAACGGCACGATATCCCCCGATTTCGCCCAGCTTAAGTCGCTCCAAAGGCTCGTTCTTGCCGATAATTACTTGACCGGAACAATCCCATCGGAGCTCACCTCTTTGGCATCTCTCACTGTTCTTGATATTTCAAACAACCAAATCTACGGAAAAGTGCCGCCTTTCCGCAGCAATGTGACGGTTAGCCATCAGGGAAACCCTGATATCGGCAAGGATCGAAGTAGCATCTCGGGTTCTCCGTCAGGGGTAACAAACTCGACAGATAGGCCGAAAACCAGTGTTGGGTCGAACAAGAAGTCGAAGTTAGTGTTCATCCTTGTTCCGGTAATAGTGGGTGGACTGTTGCTGATTGGTGGTTCGGTCTGGTGCGTCCTTCGCTTCTGTAAGAACCAAAAGCAGCTGACTAGGGTTCAGAGCCCGAACGCGATGGTGATCCACCCTCGACACTCAGGGTCCGACAACGACAGCTTGAAGATCACAGTAGCAGGGTCCAGCGTGAGCGTTGGCCCCGTCAGCGAGACCCACACTCTCCCCGGCAGCGAAACAGGGGATATCCAAATGGTTGAGGCAGGGAACATGGTGATCTCGATCCAAGTACTAAGAAACGTCACCAACAACTTCAGCCAACACAACATCCTCGGACAAGGTGGGTTCGGGACGGTCTACAAAGGCGAACTACACGATGGGACCAAGATTGCTGTCAAGAGGATGGAGTGTGGCGTTATAGCCGGAAAAGGCCTTCATGAATTTCAATCTGAGATTGCGGTTCTGACCAAAGTCAGACACCGCAACCTCGTATCCCTGCTCGGATACTGTCTGGATGGACATGAGAAACTTCTTGTGTATGAGTACATGCCTCAGGGGACTCTCAGTCGGCATATCTTCAACTGGCCCGATGAAGGGATTCAGCCGTTGGAGTGGACTAGACGGTTGACGATTGCTTTGGACGTGGCGAGAGGGGTCGAGTATCTCCATAATTTGGCGCATCAGAGCTTTATTCATAGGGATTTGAAGCCGTCGAATATTCTTCTTGGAGATGATATGCGAGCCAAGGTAGCGGATTTTGGCCTTGTCAGGCTCGCGCCGGAGGGGAAAGGGTCGATTGAGACGCGAATAGCTGGGACGTTCGGGTATTTGGCTCCCGAATATGCAGGTAAATTCTGCTTCCGATCAAATTTTTTTGCTACAATAAGTGCAGAACATGGATAAGTGAGTCTTTATAGTTTATAATCTAATACTGCATAATGTATGCCTGATTAGTATAACAAAACACGATTGAGAATCGGTCAATCTAGCGGTTTTATGATTCTGGTTTCGGTTGATGTGTTTCGATCAATCATTGGTTTGATTTGAAATTGTTTTTCTTTGGCTTTAAGGATAAGGTAGAGCCTATTGGTGTTTAGGGGTATCAAATAGGGTCAAATAATGCCTACAACGGTCGTATCATCATGGTATAGTGCGGTTATGATGATAATTTTTTTACCCGTAATGGTTATGATATTTTAGTTATACCATGGTTATTGTATAAATATAATAATTATTTAATATTAATATATTAGTAAATATTAATAACAGAAGTCAGATTTTCACTTATAGATTTCACGAATCCATAATTTCAAGGCGAACTGTAGTTGAAAGATGTTAATTTTGAATGATGTTAGCATTGAATATTTTTGTTACTTGTGATATAATTTTATGTATTTATTAAGATAACATTCATGATTTTCATTGCATTTCACATTTGGTAATAAATATGAGTATACGGTTAAAGTCGTGGTAACCACGGTTATGAATATAGTTATGGTATTGAAAATTGTACCCATAATTATTATGGTTATACTATGCAATTTAAAAATATGATATAATTATGATATTTGTCATACCTGCACCATACACACCCTACCCATTGTCAGGCCTAGCATCAAAGAATCATATCTTAGTTACAAGAACTTTGTAGTTTTCTGGCAAATTATGTTCCATGATTCCGCAACTGCATATATCCGATTTACTTAGCTTATATCGAATCCTTTCATCTTAGCAATCAAATGAAATCTCTAACTGTCGTCGATCTGTTCTATGATTGCAGTAACCGGTCGTGTGACAACAAAAGTCGATGTCTACAGCTTCGGGGTGATCCTCATGGAGCTTATAACCGGCCGTAAAGCGCTGGACGAGCGGCAGCCCGAGGAGAGCATGCACCTCGTAACATGGTTCAGGCGCATGCACCTAAACAAGGACTCCTTCAAGAAAGCTATCGACCCCACTATCGAACTCAGCGAGGAAACCCTAGGGAGCATAACCACGGTTGCCGAGCTGGCAGGCCATTGCTGCGCTCGGGAACCCTACCAGAGACCCGACATGGGTCACACGGTGAATGTGTTGTCTTCGTTGGTGGAGCTCTGGAAACCGACCGAACAGAACCCTGACGACATTTACGGAATCGATCTTGAGATGTCTCTGCCACAAGCGCTTAAGAAATGGCAAGCATATGAAGGCACGAGCCAAATGGAGTCGTCGTCGTCTTCATACCTTCCGAGCTTAGACAATACGCAGACTAGTATTCCGACTCGGCCGTACGGATTTGCCGAGTCCTTCACTTCGCAGGATGGAAGATAGCAGGGTTTCATGGAATTGGGGGGTTATTTATGGGTTGTTCATTTGACGGGGTGGGTTTTTGAATTTGTAAACTTGGTCTGACCTTCTTTTATTTATTTTTTCGAAATTTGATGATCCAAAATGTTGAGTTTGTTGATGTTGTTGGTATTGTGACATAAATTCATGTTTTTTTGGTTATGTTATAGTGGATTGAACAAGGGATTTATTCATTTTTTTTCACTCACATATATATATATATTTAGTATTTCTTCCTGATTTTTTTTTTCAAAATTTTATTTTATTCTAAAAAATTATTATTTTTAATCATTTTTCAAATTTAAAACTTTATTCATTTTACTTGTTCATTATTATTTTTATTTATTTTCTGTTTTTAATAAATATATGATATTAAAATCTCTACTTTTCTCCATTAATTTTTCATTTCTTTAAATTTTTAATATTGTTTTAAAAAATAGTATAGTTTTGTAAACCATATCCTAACAAGCAAATTTAATGAAAAAATAAGTAAAAGGTAAATTTTTGTCCAATTTCAAAAATACAAGTAATAAAATTTAAAAAATTCCCCTAAAATTTATGCCGATTTTAAAATTTTTCCTTAAATTTTAAAGTTCCCCCTAATGTTTGAAAATGATGAATTTTTTTTCCTAAAAGAGCATATGTCAGTTATCGGGGAGATTTTTCATCATTTCTAAATATTAAAGGAATTTTAAACTTTAAGGGAAAATTTTAAAATCGACATAAACTTTACGGGGTAATGTCGTATTTTACCCTTTAAACAAAATCAAAGTTTGAATAATTTTTTTTATAAAATAATCAAAATTTAGGTAATTTTTTTTGGAATTAAACCTTTTGTAAAAGAAAAAAAAACAATTAGCGTGTTATTGTTGCAAATGCATATGTAGGTGTTATAGAGGTCATTTGGAGCGTAAGTAACACCGTTAAATATGTTTCACCACACTTCAAATATTTTTTATTTAAATTGGTTTGAGCCTGTAAGTGTAAGGAGTAGAATCTTGATTATAGAATTTTAAAACCCTGAATCTACACCATGTTGTGGTGGTTGGGTTGAGAGATGCATATCGTTTTCAACAGCCATGTGTTTGTTTGTCAATTTTGGAAGCAGTACATTTGTCAGTGGAACAGTTCTGTGAATCCTCCAGAGGGACTCCTGCAGAATTAAGTTCACGTGTCTGTCAACTCCACGTATATGCATTAATACAAAAAAAAAAGTATAAATCTTGAATTCGAGGTCAGATTCGATTGAAGGGAATGAATTTGAGATTGAGACGATGTTTATGATATACCCAGAATAAATTAAAGGAAATGGTAAGAGCATTTAAAAAAAACTTGAATTTGAATAGATCTATCCGAAAGAAATAAAAGAAAGGATACTTAATTGGTTACACATGTTTCAAAATGTGATTAATTGGTTTTGAAATGTAACTAATTGGTTTATTTACTGTTCATCGTCAAAAATCACAGTTAAGACACTATTTAGATACTTAAAATGACTTAATTACCCTTTCATACACCCATGAGCAATTCTTGAGTTGTTCTTCATTCTTCTCCTCGTCTTCATCTCCTCTGTGGTCAGGTACGTCTTCATTCTTCACCGAGCTATTCCAGGTGCGAACCCAGAATTGCGTTTTTGGGTTCGTGATGAACCCAGAATTGCGTTTCTGGGTTCTAAGAACCCAGATATGCTGTTTTGGGATTCTTGAAGAACCCAAAAATGTCAAGAACCCAGAAATGTTGTTTCTGGGTTCTTAAGAACCCCAAAACAGCAACCCAGAATGCTGTTTTGGGGTTCTAAGAACCCAGAAATGCTGTTTCTGGGTTCTAGAACCCAGAAATGCTGTTTCTGGGTTCTAGAACCTAGAAATGCTGTTTCTGAGTTCTAAGAACCCAGAAATGCTGTTTCTGGATTTTTCAAGAACCCGAAAACGTAATTTCTAGATTTTTCAAGAACCCGAAAACGCAATTTCTAGGTTCTTCAAGAACATCGAATTTGATTCACTTCTGGTTCTTCAAGAACTTCGAATCGAATTTGATTCGCTTCTGGTTCTTCAAGAACTTCGAATCGAATTTGATTCGCTTCTGGTTCTTCAAGAACTTCGAATCGAATTTGTTTCGCTTCTGGTTCTTCAAGAACTTCTAATCGAATTTGATTCGATTCTGGTTTTTCAAGATGTTTATGTGTTCTTCAATACAATTAAGGGCATAATAGTCATTTCACAATTCAATAATATGTTTAAAAAAATAATTAACGTTAAATTTAACAGTTTACTGGCGGAATAATCAATTAATCACATTAGGAAAAACATGTGTAACTAATTAGTCACCTAGCAAAACCAATTAATCACATTTTGAAACATGTGTAACCATTCCGCACAATGGTGAAACATGTGTAACCAATTAAGTAATTAGACGAGAACATCGAGGGAGATGAACTGAGAAAAAAGAGACGAGAGAATTGGTCAATGCATAAGGAGTTGAGCCTCAAGGTGCACAAAATGAAAGTTAAAGCTGACTAGATGCCACCAAGTTCATGGATTGTGTTACGAGTGTTCAATGACGGTCATGATCTCCTTCGATTTGTTTCTGCCGCAGAAATCTTGATCAATCTTGTCTGATACTCATCTCATTAACTCCGAAGCTTCCACGGAAAAAATTTGAGCTTTTAAGCGATGGACAGAAGAAGAGAGAGTTCTTGATTCAGGTGAAGGGGTTTTCTCAACTGATTTAGCTGAAGTTCGTTGCAGAGTTCGAACAGGACAGTTGAGAAGAATGAGTCTGCAAATGCTTGAATTGGAGTGGATTCTGGTAGTGGCCAGAAAAGGCGCTGCCATTTTTCTACTATTGGGCTGCTAAATAGTAAGTACAGAAAGCTCCAATCTTTCTGGGCTTGGACTCCGAAATGGCATCTGGGTTCGTTCAGGAAACAACTATAGGCGCGTGTCATCCACCCGATCTTTGCTCTCTCCCTCTCTGAGCTGCAAGTTCTAGCGAGGGCATAGCTGATAGCTGCTGATCCTCAGATCCCCTATCTGAAGGAGGCACTGTGTGTTTGGTATCTGAAAAGAAGATCAGTTCCTGATCGGATTGAAGAAGCGATCCAGAAATGGGGCTTGGGATGTTAGCTTCGAGAGCTCTTAGGACTAGGCTCCTTCAAAACCCTAGAAATGCAAACGCCTTCCTTCGGACCATCGTGTCCACGCCGGAACTGCAGAGTCCGGAAGCCACAGCCGCCCAGGTTCAGCCTGATCCCACCCCAGATATTCCACCGCGGACGCCAGTCGGCGGTGCCCGGGTGGAAATCAACAACCCTGAAGATGCGATCGAGGTGTTCGTGGACGGTTACCCGGTGAAAATCCCAAAGGGGTTCACCGTCCTTCAGGCGTGCGAGGTCGCTGGAGTTGATATCCCTAGGTTTTGTTACCACAGCCGACTGTCGATTGCTGGAAACTGCCGTATGTGTCTGGTTGAGGTAGAGAAGTCGCCGAAGCCCGTGGCTTCTTGCGCCATGCCAGCCCTGCCTGGTATTATTCTCTCTTATGATCTTCAGCTAGTATTTCGTTTGCTTTCATATTTGTTAGATACCAGAATCTTCCTCTGTTGAAATGATACATATATGTGTTTCGGGTGCTTTTCGACCATTAATCGATTACTCTCGTAGCTTTTCTGAGATCAATTAGAGATTCTGTTTGGGACACATCGTTGATCTTCTGTGTTTGTTTTTCTGGAACAAGCCTGATTCCAATCACAAAGTTGTTGAATTTGCTATTGGTTGCTATAGATTCAATCAAGCATTTTTTAAAGAGAAATTTGTTGATTTTTAGATAGTGTGAGGTTGTAATTACATTTTCTTCTCGTCTATAAACTTGGTTAATTTAATTTGCTGGTGTTTGATCCTACGAAATCTCTGGTGTCAGGCATGAAGATCAAGACTGATACCCCTATTGCTAAAAAGGCTAGAGAAGGGGTGATGGAGTTTTTGTTGATGAATCATCCCCTTGATTGTCCAATCTGTGATCAGGGTGGTGAATGTGATCTTCAGGACCAGTCCATGGCTTTTGGCTCTGACAGGGGAAGGTTTACTGATACCAAAAGATCAGTGGTTGACAAGAATCTTGGTCCTTTGGTAAAGACAGTAATGACTCGGTGCATCCAGTGTACCAGGTATGGAGAAGCTTGGCCTTGCTCAAGATATTGGGAAATGTTGCCTCCATTGTAGATCTACCATCTAAAATGCTGCATATATAAGTTCGTTGCTTGTAAATAGCTATGCCATTAACCAAAATTACCTGGTAGGATCTTTATTTGAATTTGAATTAACTATTTACTTTTGAATTGTGAGACAAAGAAAAACAAGTCGTTGGCTTTTCTACTAGGAATGTATGAAAATTGAAACATTCTTGGAGTTTCACATGCTCTACCCTTCCACGTAAGTAAGTTTTGGATGCTCGATTTTCACTTGACTAGAGCAGTGGTATTTGTTATAGGACTTGAGCCATATCCGTATGAACACAAAGCTATCTAATTATGCTGTAGAATTGGAAATTATTATTTTCTTTATAATGTCATATAACCTAGAATAATTCTCAAAGGATGGAATATGCTACATTTTTTTATATAGTCTCGTTCATCATAAATGAAATCTGATATAGCCAGTTGGTTTCGTTAAGCTGCGGTTATTAACAAGCTTTAGTTCTCTTTAGCTATTCACTCAACGTTAGATAAATCTGTTGGAGGCAATTTGTTAGGAACCATAATAAGCACAAACATTGTGGCATTAAATTGTTTAGGGTGAAAATGGCTTTCTGGAAATCATAGAAAGCTCGATCAAAAAAACGTGATTGTGGAAATTGTTTTCTGACATCATTGTGTGATTTGTAATAGGTGTGTAAGGTTTGCTACAGAAGTTGCTGGAGTTCAAGATCTTGGCATGATGGGCCGTGGAAGTGGAGAAGAAATCGGAACTTACGTTGAAAAACTCATGACTAGTGAATTGTCTGGAAACGTAATCGATATCTGTCCTGTTGGAGCCCTCACTTCTAAGCCCTTTGCTTTCAAGGCCCGTAATTGGGAGTTGAAGGGAACAGAGAGCATCGATGTTACTGATGCTGTTGGCTCAAACATCAGAATCGATAGCCGTGGTCCAGAGGTCATGCGCATTGTTCCACGCCTCAATGAGGTAATTTTGCAAGGCTTAATTACCAAATTGCATAGTAAACTTTGAACTACTTGCAAAAGGCATACACAATTATTTTTCTGATGAATTGCAAACTGAAGTTCTGCTAATTCTGGGAAAAAAATCCATCACCTTTTCCCTCAAATCTGACGAATTCTGTTTAAAAACATAAATAACCGTATTGGAAAATAAAAAGCATAAAATTCAAAGAAAAATAAGAATTTGGCTTCAATTAATCACTTTTGTTCTTCCTTCTTGAAAGTTGAAACCCTGCTAGTTTCATACTTTATATATGTATATATTGGTATTTTTAGTTTTTAAAAATAAGTGTCGTTTTTTTCTTTGTCAAAATAAGTCAAATTCAATGGAAAACGTGACTGAGTATGGCGCTTTCAAATATGCTCAGATTTACTTTGGTATTGTCTTGACAAGTAAGTAGTTTAGTATGCTTTATGCTATTCATGGGAAGTTCCGTATGCAATTTGGTTATTAACCAATTTTGTAATAATCAGATTCAGGTTTCCCACTGATTCGTTAATTAGCTTATTACTTTGGCAAATCAACCTATTTTTGTTCTTAATTTACAATTTTTACATGTGTGTGATATGCTGCCCTTTTTGTAGGATATTAACGAGGAGTGGATTTCAGACAAAACCCGATTTTGCTATGACGGTCTTAAGAGACAGAGGCTCAATGACCCTATGGTTCGTGATGCTGATGGACGTTTCAAGACCGTGACATGGAGGGATGCTCTTGCTATGGTCGCTGATGTGATTCACAAAGTTGCCCCCGAGCAAATTGTGGGAATTGCAGGAAAGCTCTCTGATGCTGAATCCATGATCGCACTTAAAGATTTCTTGAACAAAATGGGATCGAACAACATTTTGTGTGAAGGCAATGGAATACAAACTAATGCTGACCTGCGATCGGGATACATCATGAACACGGGAATTGCTGGTCTTGAAAAGGCCGATGTCTTCCTTTTGGTTGGAACCCAGGTAATCAATCATATCCTATCACGGGAACCATTTTTTTTTTTACTATAAATTAAATCAACATGCTATTTTAATTCCCTGATTCATTTAGATATTGATTTTTCTCACTTTTTGTTGGACACTTTTTTTTAAAAAAATGGCAGCCAAGAGTGGAAGCTGCAATGGTGAATGCAAGAATTCGAAAGACTGTGAAAGCAACTCATGCCAAAGTTGGTTACGTCGGTCCACCCACTGATCTCAACTATGACCACGACCATCTCGGGACGGGCCCACAGACACTTATCGAAATCTCTGAAGGCCGCCACCCGTTCTCCTCAACCCTCTCGAGTGCCAAAAATCCCGTCATCATTGTTGGGTCAGGCATCTTTGAGCGGAAGGACTCTGAGGCTGTCCTGGCTCTCGTTGAAACCATTGCCAAGAACAGCAAGGTTGTCCGACCAGACTGGAACGGTCTCAATGTCCTCCTCCTAAATGCAGCCCAAGCTGCCGCTCTCGATCTCGGCCTTGTCCCACAGTCTATTGACAGCATCAAGAAAGCAAAGTTTGTTTTTTTGATGGGTGCCGATGATGTTGACTTGAAAGACATCCCTGAGGATGCTTTTGTGGTCTACCAAGGACACCATGGTGACCAAGGGGTCTACAGAGCCAACGTGATTCTTCCTTCTTCAGCCTTTACTGAGAAGATAGGGACTTACGAAAACACAGAAGCCCGCGTTCAAGAAACGATGCCCGCGGTCCCCACAGTGGGCGACTCGAGGGATGATTGGAAGATTATTCGGGCTTTGTCTGAGGTAGCGGGGGCTGAGCTGCCTTACGATTCTATCGAAGGTGTTCGTGCTCGTATCGGGACAGTGTCGCCAAATCTGTTGAGTTTAGACGAAAGGGAGGCGGCTACCTTCTCAACCACTACGATGAGGCCCGAAGTGAAGGATAAGGTCAGTACAGAGGATTTTGGAAGTGCGATTAAGAACTTCTACATGACCGACGCAATCACAAGGGCTTCGAAGATCATGGCTCAGTGCAGCGCTGTGCTTCTGAAGAAGTAAATAAAAAACTATGCGATCTCTTCTGGTAAGTTCCTTACTGCTGTTCTTGAAAATAAAGCTTTCATTTTTCTATCCAATGGAAGGCATGGGTCTGTGTTAGAATTGACATTTCTATTCACGAAGACGAAGATTTGTCTTATAAATTGGCTTTACAAATTGATCAACGGTGACTATGTTGTTGTTTGGTGGTGCTGCTGCTGCTTTTTTGAAGCCTTGATGTTGGTCGGTTATGTCAATGTATACTGCTGTGGTCTTCATTTTTCATGTGCAATAATCTCAGATACAAAGAGAGACTACCATTGTTGCATTGTCCCGTGATGATTCAGGGTTTTAGGGTGATGAGATGTCACTCAATTCTTGTGTCAAACTAATTGAAATGTCAACTATTTTTGTGTGTTTTCTTTCTTATTCCAAAACCCTAAATGGTGGTGAGATCTAATTGAGATTACGTTTATGAAATGTGAGATTAGAAGAAGTTTTACAACGTAGCGCCTGGTGGCTTGTGCTGGCACCTTCATTGTCTTCCCATCCTGTACAGGCAATAGTATTGCTGAGTGAGAGGGAGGTGTATACTGCACCACATATTGATATCTTCCTCCATTTTCTCCAAGGGGTGCCCATCCTTCATCATCAGGGTCATAATTTTGTTCAGGATATTGAGGGTATCGTTCCTCCAACATATCTTGATCTTCCTGTAAGGCCAGATTTTCTAAATACCTGTTAGTATCATACCATTCCATTCCTAGATCAGGTTGCGGATATGCCACCTCTTCTCCATGCCATTGAACTTCATCTTCCCAATGGAGATTATGTCCCCATATTGCATGTACTAATTCTTTCTCTTCTGGCCATGTTTCATCATCATTTCCATCAACTGTTATAGGTTGCACTTCTTCTGATACCGCGTTGTATGTTGCAAATCTGATGGATACCGATCCATCAACTCTGAATAGTGTAATATCAAAGTCTGGTATTTGATATATAGTAGAATGTTAGATTATGGTTTTGGTATGTATAAAATAGTAGTATCATTTTTCTAATATTAAACACAAGCTTTTGGTAGTGCTTTATTTTTTAAAAATTATTATTATTATTTGCGAGCACTATATTTTTTATATAAATTTTGAAGTATTATTTTATATAATTTAGTTTCATTTTATATATCCATTAATTTCTAATATCATAATTGTAGTTATTAATTACGATTTTATTTGTAAATCTATATTTAAAAGGTATATTTTATTCTAATGTTTTTAAATCAATTTTTGGATTTTTAAGTATTAAACTAACTATTAAAATATAACTATCTGTTAGATTACATAGTGGTTTATCGTCCCTTAAACAAAGGTTTAGGGTTTGAATGGAAAATCTTTATGATTAGCACCAAAACCCCTTAAGGATTAATTACGGTACGGTAAATTATTATTGGTATGAACAAGTATGTCCTCCAGATGGGCTATCACGTTATAACCATAGTTATCAGAATCGGACCGGTTATCGAATCGGCGAGGGGTTCGGTTTACGGTTCGGTCGGTCTAATTCGGTCCAACCCGATTCGGTGTGCGGTTCACTGTTCACAATAGGAAAAAAAAAACTGAAAACTTAAAATATATACATATTCTCAAACACACATAATTACCTCAGACTACATAGTCTCATCCACATTAAATGATGAGACAAAGCACCACGACTTTGTTATGCTATCGTCCCATTCACATTGTAAATAAATAAAATTAATTAGCATAATTGTATTATATTATAATAATACAGTTAATTATATTAAAAATAATAAATAAATAAAAAAGCATGAGATATTTACGCTTTCATCCATACCCTAATTTTGTGTCTACTTTTTTTTTCATCTACATGTCGGCAGATACACCTTACGCGACACAAAAACATTCTCTTAAATCGTATATTAAATTTATATAATTCCAAAATCCAAACTTGACTCTTCTAATCAAGGTAAGTTATTTGATCAAAAAAAAAATCAAGGTAAGTTACTCTGCTATTCTAGTGACTGTCTATCATTGTAGGGTGAAATTGATATAGAATTCACCAATTTCACCACTTACATTTTCCTTTTCAATATTTTTTCTTTTTCTTTTCATCTTCTTTGTATTTTTTTTTATTATTATCATTTTGACTCATACTAGTAGTATACGACAAATAACAATGTTTTATTCCATAACAACTCGTAATACTTAAACCATATATATAATGAATAATTCATTTATAGTAGTTAAACACTAATAATATGGATTGATCGATATAGTTTTAAAAATAATTATTACGATCTTTTTTTAAAACATGTTAATTATATTTTCTTATTTGCAGTGAATGAATATTCATTAAATAATTATAAGCATGTATAATTTATATATATATAACGAACTGAAAATACTACAAATGTTTTCTTTAAATCATTGACGATGGTTAACAATACTACTATGGCAATATAATATTATTTAACTATTTTATTCTCATTAATTTTTCAATATTAAAGTTTAAAGTATGTATAAGTACTTTTTAAAAAAAAAATCTCAAACATTTCATATATATATAATGTTTGAACTAGCTCATAAATCTTCACCAATTTAACTATAAAAATATAATAAACTTAATTTTTAAAAATTTATTGTAATATACATTCACTTAAAAAATTTGTCTAAATAAGTTACACCGTGCATTATTTAAAAAAAAAATCAAACATATAAAGAAGTTAGTTATTTACCATGCAAAATGCACGCCAAACGCTTACTAAAAATGTGATATTAAACAAAAAAGAATGTTAGACGTGACAAAGTTTGAAAGAATTTATTAAAATGTTACATTAGTGCAATAATATTTCATATTGAAATTATAAATATTACTCTTTTTACTTACCTGTCAATTTGACCCTTTTAAAAAGTTCGTTAAATCTTTATTTATTAGTATAAATTTTGTCCATTTGTTTAGATTAGAAAAAATTCAACCTTAATTTTAATGATTACTAATAAATTAGTAAGACTTGTGTAGGAAATAAAATATAATTAGTAATTAAAGTAGGAAACCGGCGTCTTACGTGTGTATATACATGTCCACCTTACCTATCCAACAACCTATATATATAACTCGAGTTTAGATCGATTCGAGCTATAGAATGCGCGTGTCATGGACGCGCTCCTCTCGCCCAGAACGGTCAGTTATGACCTCCGCATAGTTCCAAGGGAACTATAATTTCCGCGACCAAGATTCTTCATCAGAGGATTCCGTGCAGTAACTCCATCTTCACTACCAACAGATTCTTCATTCCCCCAGCTGAGGGATCGTTTTCTCTTCGGCCAATTTCTTCTGAAGTCTGCAATTGGATCAATTCGCCATCCTGACTTTTGAAACCCTAGGTCTGATTTCCCTCTTTTTTCCTTTCCGTTGAGAGCTCCTCCTTTTCTTTGCTGTTCTTGCAGGTTTGCTTCGACTTTTGTGGTCTTGTGCCGAACCGATTCAGCCTTCATGGCTAGTCATACCAACTCCGATGGCTCGAAACGTCAGGGCAAACTCCCCCTGCGCCTGGTGCCCTCCTCTGGTCCATCTTCGCAGCCACCGTCGGGTTTCAGAGTGCTAGGTATGATCATAGCTGATAAGAATGTTAAGAATGCCGTTGTTCAGAATGTTCTAAGGGAAGCGTGGGCAAGATACGGCCAAGTTCGATATACTGAGGTTACCGGGACCACTTTAATGTTCGAATTTGATAGCCTTAAGGATAGGGATACTGTGCTTGATCTATCCCCTTGGTCCATTCATGGACACTGCTTGAACCTTAGGCCTTGTCTTCCGAATATGTCCATTACGGACGTTGATTTCAAATCGGTCCAGATTTGGGTACAAGTACATGGCCTTAGCTTAGAAATGTTCAACCGGAACAATGCTGAGTGTATTGGTGCTACTATAGGAAAATGCATTAAGGTGGAGGATAACAACCTTATGAACCAAAGGACTTTCCTTAGGCTGCAGGTCGAGGTGCAGATTTCTGAGCCGTTGGTCACCGGGTTCGAATGGGTTGATTCGCAGGGGAACCTGAAATGGGCAGTGGTTAGGTATGAAAGGTTGACAGATATTTGCTATAAGTGTGGCCGGATTGGTCATAGCTCCTTGAATTGCTCGGAACTGCAGGTTATGGATGAGCATACTATGTGCCCGAGGTATGGTTCTTGGTTATCCGTTTCTCGACCAAGGTCTAACTCGAGGTGGGTTAACATAGGGGGGTCATCTAAGCAGCCACCTACCAGAGAGCCAATCCTCAAAAAGGTTAGTGATTGGATGAAGGACATTCCGGGGGCATCGCACCATGGAAGGGCGAAGCAGGGGCCATCAGACTCGGGGATTAACATCAGTAGGGCAGCCAGCAATTCCTCCTCGCCTGCTCTGTCAAATAACTGCGCTGATCAGCCTGTAGAGGGGCCGACTCAGGTCGTGTCAAGCTCGGAGGGTCAATCTGATGCTCCTGAGCAAAATGTCCCCTCTGCCATGGAGGATCCAGCTCTATCGAGTGGGGTGGATCAGCTTTATGAAACAGCACACGAGTCTAACACCTCTACACCGCCAACGATCATCTTCGACCTCAACTCCTCTCCGATCGACATGAAGGGGGACAACCCAAATTGTGGCCTCTCCAGCTCTTTCGTGGATCTGTCCCTCAACTTAGTGACCTCTTGTGGTGGCATGGTCAAGGATAACTATCACGATGACCCCTCTAGGGACCTAGCTATGGATCAGGAATTTTGTGAGCCGGCCCCTTTACCTGTGCAACCTGTGCCAATTCATCCTATCGTGGGAAGTGCGCCGGACCCGACACTCTCTTGTCCGGTTGATCCTATATCCCCACATCTACCGGGGGATGGCTTCATCGGATATGAGAGGGTTGGGAAAGGCCACGGGGAGGCGTCGGGTATAGGGTCAAACACCAAGAAACGGGCTTGTTACAATGCAAACAACGAGTTAATAAAAAGAAGGAGAACTTTTACGTCAAGGACCAATAACCGACAAGGTGGCATGGATCCGTCCAAACCACGTATTTCCAACACTATCAGTACTCAAAGCAGTCGGACTGCTAGTTCTTTAGCAAAATCTACACCAACTCAAAATACGGGTTCTGGTGGCTGTCCCGGAACAGCCACGGGTGGTAGATGATCATCATTAGCTGGAACTGTCAGGGGTTAGGGTCTCCCCTGACGGTTCGACATCTAAAAGACCTGGTGACGGGCTCTCGGCCGGTGCTCGTTTTCTTGATGGAGACGAAACAGACGGAAGCCCACTGTGAGAGGATTAGGAGAAAGATAGGGATGGACTTTGGAGCATATGTCAACCCTATAGGAGCTAGTGGTGGCCTTGCACTCTGGTGGAATAAGGCGGTCACGGTTCACTTCGGAACGATGGACAAAAATTTCGTGGACACCTTTGTCCGGGATGAGAATGATGGAAAACAATTCAGCATTACATGGGTATACGGTGATGCAAATTTTAATCGTAGAGCTCATAATTGGGACACATTGAGGAACATAGGCCGAGGGAGGTTTACTCCTTGGGTATGCTTGGGGGATTTCAACGACATATCGCATCATCGGGAGAAGGTTGGGGGCTTGAGAAAGGACCAAAGGAAGATCGATGGATTTAACAACCTTATGGAGGACCTTCTCCTGGGGGATATCGGATTTAAAGGATCAATGTTCACTTGGTCCAACAATCGAAGAGGCACGGAGCGTATTTGTGAAAGACTCGACCGGGTCTTGGCCAACAAAGCATGGTGCGACTTGTACCCGGCAGCACAATGCATAAACGAACTCATGGTAGGATCGGATCACTCCCCTATTGTGCTACACTCTCACTTTGGGGACGCGCGATCACACCGCAGATTTCGGTTTGAAAATATGTGGTTCGAGAATAATGAATGCCATGACGTCATCAAGGTTGCATGGCAGGAGGGGGGGTCGGTTCTCTGCGCTACGGATGTCTCTCAAAAGCTGTCCCGATGCGCAAACGCCCTCTCGTCCTGGAGCTGCACGACTTTCAAGAACAACGTCATGGAAATTAGGAAAGTTAAAAATCAGCTGCGTAGACTGGACAAATGCACGCCATCACAGTCGGTGCAGGACATGGACCGAGCCCTGAAATCAAAGCTACATGCTCTTTGGAAAAGGGAGGAGATCTTTTGGGCTCAAAGGTCCCGGGTGCGGTGGCTTAACTCGGGTGACAAAAACACGGCCTTCTTCCACCAGTCGACTCTCGCGAGGCGTCGGAGGAATAAGGTAGTTCGCCTTCAAGGCGACGATGGCAATTGGATCCAAGGGCAGGAGAGGATAACCTCCGAAATTAATAGGTTCTACGTGCAGCTTTTCACTTCGGAGAGGCCGGGGGATGGGAACCGAGCGGATTTCAACGAGGTGCTCGAGTGTGTTGGCAGTCAGATCTCCTCAGACATAAACGACAAGCTCACGGGTATGGCGACGGGGGAGGAGGTTCGGAAGGCTTGCTTTCAGATGGGGGGTTCAAGGGCACCGGGTCCAGATGGGTTCTCTGGCTCTTTCTACCAAAAGAGTTGGGGTACGATCGGTTCGGACTTGACCACTTTTGTCAACGCATTCCTCCGGACAGGTATCATTCCCCCGCCTCTTAACTCCACTGATATAACGCTAATCCCTAAATTACCCAATCCCGTGAGGGCCTCTGATTTCAGACCTATTAGTTTATGTAACTTCGGATACAAAATTATTTCTAAGGTCCTGGCGAATAGACTAAAAACCTACTTGCCAGACCTCATTACGCCGTTCCAAAGTGCATTTGTTTCAGGCAGGAGGATCCAGGATAGCATCATAATCGCGCATGAAATGTTCCAATACTTGAAGACGCGCGGTAAACAGGGTCGTGGGCGAGGGAGATCGGAGTATGCTCTAAAAATTGACATGCAAAAGGCCTACGACCGCATTGAATGGGACTTCCTACTCGAAGGGCTTAGGAGACGAGGGTTCGCAGAAAAATGGGTCCTTTGGATCAAAGCCTGTATCTCAACTGTTACTTACCGGGTCATCATCAACGGGTCACCTTCGGATCTTATCATCCCCTCTAGGGGTCTCCGTCAGGGTGACCCTCTCTCCCCATATCTCTTTATCTTAGTTGCTGATGTTTTATCAAGGATACTTGATGATCAGGTGACTAAAGCCGCCTTTAGAGGGATCCGTCCTAGAAGGGGGTGCCCGGAGATTCAACACCTCTTCTTCGCGGATGACTCCCTTCTTTTCATGAAAGGATCCCGGGATGATGCCTTGGCTCTTAAAAGGTCTCTCGACTCATACTGCGCTATGTCGGGTCAGAAAATCAACTTCGCCAAGTCGACTCTGTTTTTCAACTCAGCCGCGAGTCCCGCTCATAGGGCAGATATTTCTACGGTCTTTGGGGTGACACAAGCCATAAACCCGGGTTTTTACTTGGGTTTGCCAACCGTTTGGGGAAGATCGAGGAAGGATGCGCTATCATATCTTCTCGAAAGGGTTCGCGACAAGATTTACAATTGGAAATCAAAAATGCTCAATCAAGCGGGTAAGGAGGTCTTGATTAAGGCGGTTCTCTCTTCGATCCCGACATATGTTATGCAAGTGTTCAAGTTACCTTCCACATGGTGCTCGGAGGTGAATAGGTTGATTGCTCGTTTTTGGTGGGGATCGACCGAGGCAAACAAAAGGATTCATTGGAAGAACTGGGAAACTATGACTCTCCCTAAGGCCATGGGGGGTTACGGGTTTAGGGAGATGCAAGCGTTCAATCGGGCTTTCCTCGCCAACATGGCACATCGCATCGTCAACGAACCCGAGTCACTTTGGGTAAGGGTCTTGAAAGGAATTTACTTCCCTACATCATCTTTCATGCAGGCCGTTAAGGGTAATAGGCCGTCATGGGCTTGGGTTAGCATGCTTGACGGTCGGGACATCATTAAGGAAGAGGGGATGTGGGCGATAGGTGATGGGGCTGTCATTAGGCCGTTCCTTGACCCTTGGGTGCCTTCGAAACCGAACCTCAGGATTCGGCCTACAAACCAGGATCAGGACCTCGCTATCACGGTCAATCTCTGGATGGACACGACTCGCGGTGGGTGGAAGGAGTCCATCATTAGGCAACAGGTGCACCCGGAGGATGTTGAGGCTGTTTTGGGGATTGCAATCCCGTTACGTACCCAGTCGGACACACTTCTATGGCCCCATTCCAGATCGGGTCAAATCTCTGTTAAGTCGGCTTACCACCTAATCAATAGCCGAGCTATGGACCGTACCCTCAACCTGAACAACCGACCGCCTGCGGACCTTCCCGGGGTTTGGCCTGTCATTTGGAAGGCTCACCTATGGCCAAAGATTCGAGCGTTCAGCTGGAGGATCGCATCGAGAACTCTACCAACAGCTAGTGGCCTCGTCCGAAGGGGGTCCCCTATCTCGCCTCTTTGCGCTCAGTGCGGGGTGGAAGACTCAACCGAACATGCCTTGTTCGGTTGCCCTTGGATGCATCAGGTATGGTTGAGACACTTGAATCTTGCAGCTCTTAATTTGGCCTTAAATTCTCTGGATGACTGGCTTGTGTGGGCGACTCGTGGTAACCAACCGCGCCGGGGTAATGAGGCTCACTCGTGGCCACGCCTTATGATCGTCGCGTGGGTCGTTTGGAAGGCTCGTTGCAAGCTTCTATTTGAGGGGGAGCAACCGGTCACCGATCGGATCCTGGCCGACATTGATAGAATTGGTGTCGAGCTGCAGCCCAATCAACAAACCCGTCAAAGGCAGTGTCGGGCTCTTGCCAAGTGGTCGCCACCTCCATTACACACCATCAAGATTAACTGCGACGCCTCGTGGTCTCCGGCCACGGGGATGGGAGGGGTCGCGGTCATCGCTCGTGACGATCGTGGTCGAGTGGTGGGGGGCAATGCTTACTCAAAGACATCAACTTCGGCCGAGACACTCGAGGCGGAGGCGATCAATGCTGCGGTTGATTTGGCAATTTCAAACGGGTGGAGGAGAGTGTTGTTTGAATCGGACGCTCTTTCTGTTATTAACCACATTCGTGGTTTGGATTTCATTTGGCGAATTGATCCTATGCTCTCTAATGCGGTTTCTAAAACAACCGGTATGGAGGTCGCCGAATGGAACCATACTCCCCGATCCGCAAACGCTTGTGCGGATTGGGTAGCTAGATCTACGTTAGAGGGGTCTTGCCCTTCGGGCTGGGTTTCATCACCCCCGACCCCTCTGCTTGCTTTACTTTCGTATGATTGTTGCTTGTATCCGAACTACCCCCCCTTTATTCATTAATAGTAGACGGACTTTCTTTGGCCAAAAAAAAAAAAAAAATCCAACAACCTATATAAAATATAGAGAGCTACGATAAGTCGATAGCCCTAGCAAATTATATTTTGAAAGTTAATTTTCCCCGTCTATTTCTATTTTTTTATATTTACTACCACATTATTTTTAGTGTAAATTTGATGAAAAAATCGACGGAAGTAATATTTTGTCCAACTTTAAAAAAAAAGTTGCAAATTAAAATTTGAATAAATTTTTACAGAACTGTCAAAATTCTGGATAAGTTTTTTTTTGTTATTAGTCATTTATATTATCATGTCAAATTTATTTTGAAAAAAAAAAGTTGAGACAAACAAGCGCCAAATGATTTTGAAAGACACCCCCGCGCACGATGACATGATCTCTAGACGACAACCTTGACCAAAAAAAAAATCTCTAGACGACAACATTTGTAGTAGGCTTGGCCAAATAAACCGGCTCGGGCGAACTGGTCTGGTCTGGTCTGGAACTGGTTTGGTTCGAATCGGTTCGGCCGAACTAGTTCCAAAACCAGACCAGTGTTTTTTGCCTTCAAATAGAACAGTTCAAAATAGTACCAAAAATCCAGTTCGAACCGGTTCGACTCGACTCGTTTTTTATACTGGTTTATACTTAAATTTCAATCAAACCACTTTAAACCTATATAATTTTAGAACCGGTTTGAAGCAAAATTAACTAAACCGGTCTGAAATTAAACCAAACCTAGATATGTTTTCAATAAACCAAACCTAGAGATATATTGGACTCTCGTATGTTGATGTTGGACAAGATTTTAGTCGGTTGTGGAATAGATTTTCAATCGGATCAATGTGTTTTAAAGTCGGTTCAATGTATTTTTCAGTCGGTTCAGTGTTTTTTCAGCCGGTCAGTGTTTTTCAGTTGGTTCAGTATTTTTTAATACGGTTCAGTGTGTTGGACAGAATTTTCATCCGGTTTAGGTTCGATTTGAACCGAAATATTTCCGAACCAAAATTTATATTAAAAAAAAACAGACCAGAACAGTTCGAACCGGTTCTGAATCAGTTCGAACCAGACCAGTTCTTTTTTCCTTAAACCAGACCAGTTTTTTTAGAAACAGAAAAATGTACTGGATTTTTTCAAACCAGATCAGTTCAGTTTAGAACCGGTTCGGGGTCGAACCGGTTCATGAACAAGCCTAATTTGTAGTTTTACACCGACATCAATATTCATAATATAATATAGGGTTAATTAAAAAATCAAACATCAAATCGAATTTTGTTTTGGACAAACAAAAAATCAAACTTTTGGAATTTAGCAATCAACAAACTTACCTCAAATTTTCATTATGTTTGAACGAATTTTTCAATGTTTAATAGAGTTATTAAGTCATCATTAGTTGAAATATTATAAGGAAAGTGTATTAAGACTTAATAACTCTCTCAAACAATGAAAAATTCGTTCAAACAAAATGAAAATTTGAGGTAGATTTGTTGATTTGATTGCTCAATTCCAAAAGTTGGTTTGTAGTTTGTCAAATAAAAAAATTTGGTTTGATGTTTGATTTTTCCTCAAAGTTCGGATTGTTTTTTATAATTACCCCTATAATATAATATAAGTATATGAATGGGGACCGGAGTCGGTGAATCATGATAAATAGTAAATATGAATCGTATCAGATTACGCTTAAATTAAAAATGATTAGTGATTAAAGGTGAATTAATTTTCAAGATTCAAATTTGACTCGTGTTATTTTAATTTGAATAATAGGCATTTTGCGCGGATCAATCTGCGTGACTCGCGACTCGTACGTTTTATCTTAGAGGAATGGTCTTCGTAATTCACTTATTAAAGATGATATTATGACTCATACGATATATTCATTATTAAAGATAAAATTATGTTTAACACTAAAATACAGGTAATGGTGATAATTTCTGACACGGCACGATTAAATGATCTGCAATTTACACGTTTAGACACGACACGACTACTAAGCGTGTCTAAACAACTCTTATACGTTTAGACACGATTAATAATCGGGTCTAAACACATCTAACATGCAAATACACGACAAACACACGTTTAGACACGATTACTTAATTGTGTCTAAACATGTTTAATCATGTCGTGTAAGATAATTTCTATAAATTCTCAATGTTCAAATATTGAAATACTCACTTAATTTTTAATATTAAACTTTGAAAACATTACTTTGTATATATGAATTTGTGTATATATTCGCTTTAAAGTGTATATGAGTTTGACATTAACGGATCTCATGTCTAAACAACTCTATACGTTTAGACATGGTTAACGAATTATAATTTTAGACACGAGACATGTTTAAACACGTTTAAGATTTATCCGTTTAGACATGAGATATATTTAGACACGACACGAGATATGTTTAGACACGACACGATTGATATACCTAAATACATGGCAAGACATATAAAAGTACTATAACCAAAGACAGAGAAACACAGTCTACCACAGTACCACTAGAGTTTTAGTCTTACCAATATAAATACACTATATTTTTCCTCTTTTTATATTCAATATTATTTCCTACACACAGTACTCATTTAAATATTATATTTAAAATAGATTTATTGCAGTTGTTTGGATCGAGTTTTGACGGAAAAGATTGACTCTCATCAGTTAGGACTCATTCCCGACAAATTTTGCAACTAATCACGGTACCTTATTGATAGAATACAATTTATGACACGATACAATTAAAAGACACGATATATTTTAAAGTGTATATGAGTTTGACTTAACAGATTCTGTGTCTAAATAACTCTTATACGTTTAGATACGATTAATAATCGTGTATAAATACTTCAGATTTGCAAATATCTGTATAAACACGATTAACTAATCATGCCGTGTATACATGTGACACATTTAAACATATTTAAGTATAATAATAATAATAAAATATTAAAATACTCACTTTTTAATATTGAACTATGAAAACCTTACTTTGTATATATGTATATATCTGTTTTAAAGGGTATATGAGTTTGACATTAACTGATCTTGTGTCTAAACAATTTTTATACGTTTAGACACGATTAATAAACGTGCCGTGTTTGTGTTTAAAGTTTTGAGACACATTTAATACATATCCGTTTAGACACGAGACATATTTAAACATAATACAATTAATAACACGACACGATTAAACCAACCACAACACGATTGTCACCAACTTGGACCAAGATTATCCGTCCACCCACTCTTTGTTTCATCCAGTGATCTTATTGTCGTAAACACTGCACTGAACAAAGCCTTCTTAACTGCCCCAATTCAAAAAACACGTTACCTACTTTTCATTAAATTTCATAGTCTCTTTCGGTAAAGTGATGATCCAAACTTTGTTTGTAAGCAAATAGATTGATTGATGGATAGATGGATGGATACAAACTAAATAGTCAAAAGTCGAATAGTCACATTCAAACTGATTAAATAGGTCATATTATTGTACGGATTTAAGAGTTGATGTTTTTTTATGAGAGTTTATAATTAAATCGATAGGATATTTTAAATAAATGATTAATTTTTTAAAATTTTATTTCATATTTTTAAATACAAAAATTATATTAAAAACTTTTTTTTTTAATTTTTTTAGAACGTTTCTGATTATTTTAGTATTTTAAAAAATAATATAAATTTTAAAATTATGAATCAATTATGTCTTGTCACGTCATTTTCAGTTCATATTTAATGGAAGTAGTTATATGCCCATGTGTCAAAGTTGAGGTAGTTATATGCACATTAGTCAAAAGTTTAGGTAGACGTTTTATAAAATTCAAAGTTCGGGTAACTATTTGTAAAACATCCAAATTTCAGGTAGTTATTTGGTATTCAACCACAATTTTTTTTAAAAAAATTTACTATGTGTACTTTGGAAGTTGTAGTAAATTGATATATCCGTTAAGTTTTCCATGATGAATAATGATCTGACAATATAAGATTGATTCATAATTTCAAATACTAAATGATTTCTTTAAAAATACAAAAAAAAATTATAATTGTTTTAAAAAATATGCAAAATTAATAGAAAAAATAAAAAACAAATAATACAATATTTTTTATTAAAAATATAAAACATAATTAAAAAAACAATTATTTTTTACTACATATGTATAATAAAAATATCATATTAAAAACACATATTTTTCCTATTAATTTTCTATTTTCTATTTTTTTTTTATTTTTCTACTTTTTAAAAATGATATAATTTTATAAATTATGGATCAATCGTATGTTGGCACCATCATTTTCATTCCATATTTAACGGAGATAGCAATTTGCCGCAAATGTCAAAGTTTAAGTAACACTTTTTAGAGTATTAATAGCATATCTTATTTTTAAGTGCAACAATAATTAGAGAAGATAATGACATTATTATTTATTTATTATAGCATCCTCACGTTTCAATTTCTTCGACACCCCTAGAATTAGGGTCGACAATAGTGCGGTGAAAAACTCATAACCATGGTTATAATCATGACTGTTTAATATGGTTAATTGTATCATTATGGTGCGGTGCAGTTATAGTGATGAATTTTATACTCATAATGATTATAGTTATAATTATGGTATATGAGTTATACTCATCGTTATAACCATAAATATAATAATTATTTATTATTAATAAACTAATATTACTAAATATAATTGAAGTTGCTGTCATTATTAATATATTAATGGTGTTAATGTTGAATTTTAATGTTAAGTGGTGTGAATTTTAATGTTGAATGATGTTAGTGTTATATATTTTTATTATTGGTAATATAGATTTATGTATTTTTTAAAATAAAAATTTCCGGTCTTTTATTATATTATATGTGTGAAATGAATATGGGTATACCGGTTAAACTGTGGTTCATAACCACAGTTATTTTAATGGTTATGATATTAAACATGGTACCCGTAATAATTATGGTATGTAGTTTAAAAATATAGTATGATTATATTATTTGTCATACATAGTACCATATACTAACTATCGATAACCCTACCTAAAATCCAGATATCAAAATCGTTTTTTATTATTTATAAATAAGATATAAAAAAAATGAAATTTATACAAATTCACTAATAAAAAATTAGATCACGTGTATACCATAATCACCCGTAAAGCATCTTACCAAAAGATAAATTAAACATTAACCACTCCCTTCTACATCTCAAGTGTCAAATCACACCAAATTAAGTTTCCAAACGCAAAAATATAGTGTCATTTTTTTTTTTGGCCAAATCTAAAATATAGTATCATACTCTTTTATCATTCGACACATTAGTAGTCGGACCAAATAACCAAACAAAAAATATGATTATTTCACATTTAGAATAATTATCACTTGCAATGTGGGTAGGCTTGTCTGATTCGGACGAACTGATCTGGTCTGAAATTGGTTTGGTTCGAACCGGTTCGGCCGAACTAGTTCCAAAACCAGATCAGTGTTTTTAGCCTTCAAATAGAACAGTTCAAAATAGTACCAAAAATCCAGTTCGAATCGGTTCGACTCGACTCGTTTTTTTATACTGGTTTATACTTAAATTTAAATCAAACCACTTTAAACCTATATAATTTTAGAATCGGTTTGAAGCAAAATCAACTAAACCGGTCTGAAATTAAATCAAACCTAGAGATGTCTTCAATAAACCAAACCTAGAGATATATTGGACTCTCATATGTTTATGTTGGACAGGATTTTAGTCGGTTGTGGAACAGATTTTCAATCGGTTCAGTGTGTTTTTTAGTCGGTTCATTGTATTTTTCAATCGGTTCAGTGTTTTTTCAGCCGGTTTAGTGTGTTGGCCAAGATTTTCAGCCGGTTTAGGTTCGGTTTGAACCGGATTATTTTCGAACCATAATTGTTATTAAAAACAAAAACAGACCAGAACAGTTCGAACCGGTTCTAAATTGGTTCGAAGCAGACCAGTTCTTTTTCCTTAAACCGTACCAGTTTTTTTAGAAACAAAAAAATGTACTTATTTTTGTCAAACCAAACTAGTTCAGTTCAGAACCGGTTCGACCCCGAACCGATTCATGATCAAGCCTAAATGTGGGATAAAATATTAGTCATGAATATCTTTCCATTTTTAGTAATTGAACTCAAAACCTTTGATTAATAGATGAAACGCTGAATCGTTACATTACATTATAATGATTTATATGTTCTTTATTTGAACACCTTCCTCACTTTATTTATGCCTATAACCCTAAATCGTCGCTCCTTTCACCAACAAAACGTTGTCATTAAGCAACAAATTGTTCCTCCTCTAAACTGGCAAATGTCGTGGGAGACGACCCATCCCAAGTAGTCAATAGTGGCATCTATGTCATAGTTATCAGATACGGACGATTGGACTCAGTCCGATCATGAATCGACTGGATAGACAGTCCAATTTTTACAAAATATCAAAATGCATAGTAAATTCGGTTTAGACGTTTAGTAGGTGAAAACTGGTTAGTTTTCAAAGAATCGGACTTTTTTATCGGTTGTTCAATTAATCTCCAAATTTGTTTACCGTCTTCCTCCTCCGTTCCTCACCGTAACTTATCACTTAAGTGTAACCTTAATTTTAAGTAATAAAACTTGAACCGATCAATCCGATCGATGAACCGACTGTCAAACTATCTGAACCGAGACCGGCCCTTCACCGTTTCGAGGGCCAATCCGATTTTGATAATTATGACCTATGTCCGTATCATGAGAAGCGAAGTTGGTCGGCAGCAAGTACTCTCGTCCACCCCTACAAAAATATTGTTGGTTGGACTAGACGTATCAACCCGATTTTAATCCATGCACGAATCATATCTAAGGTCTTTTAGGTCGGTTCAGATATTGACTGCTCTATTTCTTCTTGTTTTTTTCATTTTAACGGCCGTTAGTTCCTGCCGGCAAATAGGGCACTTTACTTAACGGCAAATTTACGTCTATTCGTGAAGTGACGCGGTTCTAGCGGCCACGGAAGGATCTCCAATATTTAAGTCTCTGCCTCGCATAAATACCTTTACCTTCCCATCCCTACCCCCTCCCTCCTCCTCCTCCTCTTCTTCTTCTTCTTCTTCTTCTTCTCCACTTATACTGTCAAATCTGAACAAATACTACTCTCTCTCTCGCTTCAGAAATCAGAGACTGAACAGAGACAAACTGCATCAGTTTCTAATTTTCCATGCGCAGACATGGCAGAAGCTATGTTCTTTAGAACAAAATGTGTCGTCTTCATCTCCGTTTTACTATCTGTCTCTGTCTATGCTCGAGAATTAGCAGCATCCACAAACGCCGCCTTGTCACTCTCTTTCCCCCTCACTCTCTCTCGTCACAATCTATCACGTCTTCACCAGTACCAAACTTCACTCCTCGCCGATGGATCGATAGTGAAATCTGACAGCTATAAATCGTCGTTCAAGTACACAATGGCTCTGGTCCTGTCGCTGCCGGTCGGGACGCCGCCACAGACACAAGACATGGTTATCGACACCGGAAGCCAACTGTCGTGGATTCAGTGCCACCAGAAGGCGCTCAAGCGGCCACCGGCAAGCTCCGTCTTCGACCCTGCGCTGTCGTCGTCCTTCTCTGCTCTGTCGTGTAAACATCCCTTCTGCCAGCCGCGAGTTCCCGATTTTTCCCTGCCGCGGGCGTGCGACCAGAGTGGCTTCTGCCACTACTCGTACTTCTACGCTGACGGGACACTCGCAGAGGGCAACCTGGTCTGGGACAAGTTCGCGTTTTCAAGCGCTGCAGTGGTCCTCGGCTGCGCCGCCACGACCGGCAGCGACAGCAAGGGCATGCTGGGGATGAATCTCGGCCGCCTCTCGTTTCCGACCCAAGCTAACGTGTCGAAATTCTCCTACTGTATACCGTCGCGGTTCGGATCGGGTCAAAACCCGACGGCCACGGGGTCGTTTTACCTCGGCGAGAATCCGGCGGCAGCTAAGTTCCAGTACGTCAGCCTCATGACATTCCCGCAGAGTCAGCGGATGCCGAACCTAGACCCGCTGGCGTACACCGTACCGATGCAAGGGATCAAGATCGGAGGGAAGCTGCTGAACATCCCCGCCTCCGCATTCCGGCCCGACGCAGGCGGTTCGGGACAGACCATGATTGACTCCGGGTCGGAGTTCACGTACCTGGTGGACGAGGCCTATAGCAAGGTGAAAGAACAGGTCCTGCATCTCGTCGGTGCCGGGAAACTGAAAAAAGGCTATACGTTCGGTCAGGGTGAGCTCGACCTGTGTTTTGACGCCGCCATTTCACCGGAGGTCGGGCGTGTTGTCGGTAGCATGGCGTTCGTGTTCGGGAACGGTGTGGAGATGTCGGTAACCGGAGAGAACATGTTGACTGATGTTGGTGACAGGGTCCATTGTGTTGCGGTCGGGATGTCCAGCATGCTCGGAGCCGCCAGCAACATCATCGGCAACTTTCACCAGCAGAACATGTGGGTGGAGTTCGATTTAGCCAATGGCAGGGTGGGTTTCGGTAGGGCCGACTGCAGCAGATCACTTACGTAGTACGTATGTATTGGTCAGCGGAAACGCCGGAAAGTGTACTGTACAATACAATGTTTGATATTTTCCATGGCGGCCGAGCGATCGTGCAAATTGGGGATGGAGAATTTGTATAAATATCGGAAACTAATTTAGGGTTTATTAATTCAATCTACTTGAATTTTAATTGTTTTATAAATATTTATATTTTATTAGCTATACTTTTAAAGTTTGGACAAAATGTTACTTCTTTTGAAATTATGACACCATAATTTCAAATATTCTACTACTTTAAAAAAACTAACAATTGATAGTTTAAAACTTAATTTTTGATATAATATTTTATTGCAAATATGAAATAAATAAAATAATAATTAATTAGAATTTTTTAATTTTCAATAATAAATATTATATTAAAACTAAGTGGTTAGTTTATTTTATATATAATTTTTAAAAATAGTATATAGTCTTTTACAATGGAGATCAATTATGTGTTGACTTGTTGCTCATATTTTTCAAAAAAAAAAAAGATGGAGGTAGCTTTGTCTATACTCTAAAAGTACAATTAATAAAATTTAAAAAAGTAGAATTCAAGTATCAATTTGCACAATTACCAAAGTACATGTAGTGTTTTGGTTGTTAATTCATTAATTTAATTAGTTTTTTTTTTCTAATTATTAATTTAATTAGTTGTATGAAACTATGAATGATATTCCAACGTTGTTTACATTTGATTATAGTTTTATTTATCAATATATGTATCTTTCTATTTTTTTAATACAATAATATAAAAATATGAGATATGTTTACAAAGTCGTTTTCAATGATTTATTATCCCTTGGCATATGAATGATTAAGAACGGTCCCAATGTTTGGAGAAGATTAACTTGAAGAATCGAAAGGAAAGTCGTGGGTAGTACGTCACATGCACAGTGAATCTAAGTTGTTCTTGTCGTTTTCTCAAAGTAGAAAAATTAATTGGTAACTATTAATCATTTAATTTAAAATATAGGTGTAACTTTTTTAAATATATATATAGATATAGTGTGTATCACTATGCGTGAGTTTTTTTGGAAGACGGAGTTCGAATCCGAAATTTCGATCCTCACCTATAAAGGATCGAGATCGATTTCGATCTAAAAAGTTTGTCCGAGTCAGTTTTGCTTGATTCGGGCCAGTCTCGGTATTGGACCGAAATTTTTAGTAAAAAATTCATTTTTATAACAAGATGAACTCAAATATACCATATTAAGTGTGCTCATTCTTCTTGAACATTTCAAATTTGCGTTGCAGCATCATGAAAGTTGATCTTGACCACAAATAGAGTATCATTGAAACTATGATATGGAAGAAGAACAATATAAATGATTAAATGTTAGGTTTTAATAAAATTCGGTTCGGACTTGCCCTAATCGGGCTTTTCGGGGGGGGGGGGGGGGGGGGGGAGTTTGAAACCGAGACCGATCTTGGAGAAAAAAACTCGTTCGCTCGATTTTAGTCAGTCTCGATCTCGGGCCAAGTTTGTTGAAATTTCGGTTCAGCCCGTATTTTTTGCTCATGCCTATGTGTCACATAATTAATTATCAAGAAGTATAAGTGTTAGACCATAATTATTCTTTTATTTTCAGACCTTGATAAAACGATTTTTTTCAAAAATGTTTTTGAAAAAGTGTATATATAAAAAATATATTTAGAAAAGTATGTATCTAGGATGCGCCTATTGAATAGGCGCGACTCAGGGGTGCGCCTATTGAAATAGGCGCGACCCTAGGGTGCGCTTATTCCACAGATTTTTTTTCGTTATACAACATCGGTCTATCAGACACCACGTTGATTTTAAGTCTGCTTATGGTTTTCCTCCTAAATAGAAATTGAGAGATAGTCTCACGCGTTGCTTCATCTCAGTATTCATAGTCTCACCAAATTCCGCGAGGTCACAAGAAAGGAAGTTATAAGAAGTTAAATACTTTTTTCCTGTCCTAAATTTTCCAACTTGTTCTGAACAACATCCGCGAGGTAAAACATTGAAACAAAGTTGTTTATTCACAAGTTTCTGAATGAGACTTTTCTTCAAATACACTAGCTAGTTTGACATTTTCAGGAATTACTGCTGCAAAAGATCTCTTTGGGGTTTTTAGGTGCAAGAGCTAAATTTTCCAACTTGTTCTGAACAACATCCGCGAGGTAAAACACTGAAACAAAGTTGTTTATTCACAAGTTTCTGAATGAGACTTTTCTTCAAATGCACTAGCTAGTTTGACATTTTCAGGAATTACTGCTGCAAAATAGCTATTTGGGGTTTCCACTCTTGCGTCTCGGCTGGTTCTCTAAAAATGTGAAGTTTAGATACTAACATGGTACGGTAACCAAGGTCTTTCAAGCGACCTGATACTTGTTCATTCTCTAGGCTAGTCTCACCAGGCTACAATTTCTAAAGCATAAGCATAACACATTAACACTAACCAGGCTAGAGAGACGTACATCTCTGACTCAACATCTTCTGAATATCTTGTAAAGCTTCTCCAATGACTATAGCTTTTTAATTGAGTTTTTTTAAAAAGTAACCATGTCAATGTTGGATTTTAAATAATAATAATTGCTTCAACTCTTTTTACATATATACTTTTTTAAAAAAAAATTCTGACATATATACTTTTCAAAATTCCTCTCTTATAACTTCCTTTCTTGTTTACTGGAGGAATTTATGCAGAAAATCAAGAGTCTTCAGATGAGGAGTTTTGGAGTTCAGGTGAGGATAAACAAGCTAGTGTCAAACTAGCTAGTGTATTTGAAGAAAAGTCTCATTCAAAAACTTGTGAATAAACAACTTTGTTTCAATGTTTGACCTCGCGGAATTTGGTGAGACTAGCGTAGATGAATTTGGACCTATGAATACTGAGATGAAGCAACGCGTGAGACTATCTCTCAATTTCTATTTAGGAGAAAAAACATAAGCAGACTTAAAATCAACGTGGTTTCTGATAGACCGTTGTTTCATTGCATATCCAACAACACCAGCAAGGGTCTTTAGATTTCTCTTGATAGAGAACCAACCGAGGAATTTGGTGAGACTAGCGTAGAGGAATTTGGACTTATGAATACTGAGATGAAGCAACGCGTGAGACTATCTCTCAATTTCTATTTAGGAGGAAAACCATAAGCAGACTTAAAATCAACGTGGTTTCTGATAGACCGTTGTTTCCACCGCGTAAAAAAGAAATTTGTGGAATAAGCGCACCCAGGGTCGCGACGCGCGTATACATACTTTTCTAAATATATTTTTTATATACACTTTTTCAAAAAAAAATCAAAATTATATACTTTCTGAAAAAATTCTGATAAAAAAAATAAAAAATTTGAGACCTTTGTTAATTAATAAAACGCTGAATGGTTGTGTCGTATTGTACGATAGTAAATGTAACTTATGAGTTTTGTGACGATTTTATTTGAGTTATTAATTAATGATTACAAAATTATCTATATTTAAATAGTTATATTATTATAATTTTAAAAGTTTAGACGTGATTGGGCATTGACTGAGCCTTCTACTTTTCTTGAAGTACCTTCTAATGAGGTGACGATTAATTCAACACAAGAGATAAACATAGCTTTAAAAATAAAAACATGATACAAGAATACTGTGTTTTTTTTTTGAAAATATAGGTATAATTAAAAAATATAATTTAAACAATAAGTATAAAAATATAGGTATACACGATGTCCCGCGCAGCAAGATGTGTGACAACTCGCATTTCAAGGTAGCGTGTTAACAATAGTTTTTTTGAACGAGATGATGTTTAATTAAAAATTAAATTATGTATTTCTTTGAAAAAAAATAAAGTGTTTTAAAACTCTTGTGTAGTATTTTTTTAAAATTCTTAATTATGTCTTAATACTGAAAAGAATCAATTAGGGTTCAATAAAACTCGAATAGAGGGATTCTAGTCTTGGTTCCACTCAAACAAGTTTGTCACGATTTCAACTTAATCAATTAACCACTCTTGGGGTAAGCCACCCACTCAATTTTGTTCTACTAAAATATTTTTATTTTTTTTCTTCATTTTTTTATTATTGTTAGAATTTATAAATGTTATTCCCTTTTTTAATATTTGTTTTAGGGTATTTGTTTTGGATTTATTTCAATTTTCAAGTCTTAACTATTTTTTCACTTAGAATAATAACAATTTTGTTATTTCACATGATTATCATGAAAATGATAAAAAAAAAACTTTATATCTATACTATTTATAAAACACGAAGTTGTTTTTGTAACCGCTTTTACATGTATTAATTTTATGAAAATTAAGTTTAGTTTTACTTCTCATACTATTCTTTTATTTTCTTAGGAGTCATAAAGATCGAATCATACATTCATAACACCTCACACGCGACCAACGACAACGACATGCACGCACGTGTCGTAGTCTAGTATTATAATAAATGGAATTAAAGATGAAATTGTTAACTTAATTTTATACGAGTGTAATTAGTGGTTGGACTTTTTATATTGTACAAATAACGAGCTCCATCAATTTGTTTTTATTAAATTTTACTTTCAAAAAATATCAAAATACCTAAATTTTTTAAAATAATCATTTATATAACAAAATATAACCCATAACTATTAAACGTAAAATTGGGATATAATTTTTTTTTGTAAAACATAAAACTTAAATTAAATATGTTAAAAGTTTCTTTTAAAATTTTGAAAATAAAACAAAAATTCAATTTGTGTTTTTTAAAATTTTTATTTGTTTACAGATAAAATTCAACGTTATTTAAAAATAACAATAAAATATTGAGGTGTTTATTGTATTTTATATTTAAAAAAACTGTCAAGTTTAATAATTTTTTTAACAAAGTTAGACTTTTGTTCAATACATAAATTTCAGCTAGCAATTCGGTAATTAATCTTAATAAATACCAATTCGTGCAAATATAATAATGTTTTTTACTTAAAAAAAAACGTTCAACAATTAAAAGAGAGTAAGAATTTAACTAAAAGAAACTCTCCTTATTTATTTATTTTTAATATTTAAGAATAATAGTGCACTATTTTGATTTTTTTCGAAAACTGTTTACTTTCGAAAAAATATTTGAAAAAGTGTATATCGAATTTTTTTTTTTAGGAAAGTATGTATACGCGCGTCGCGCCTACTGCAATAGGCGCACGCCAGGGGTTATTGCCCAAACTTTTTTTTTCCGCAAAACACCTGTCTATCAGAAACCACGTTGATTTTAAGTATGCTTAGGAGATCATTGCGTACATGAATTTGAATTGTATTGGTTAGCCGTACGGTGAGGACAGAAGAAAGCTGATCCCCTTCCAATGGTTAGGAAGGGTCTTGGATCAAGAGGACAGAAGATAAATTTGTTAACAAAAGGGTCTTGGATCAAGAGGACAGAAGATCAATTTGTTAACAAAAGGGTCTTGGATCAAGAGGACAGAAGATCAATTTGTTAACAAACCACGGAGATGATCAAGAGGACAGAAGATCAATTTGTTAACAAACCACGGAGATGATCAAGAGGACAGAAGATCAATCGCGGAAATGAGTCAAATTCACTGGTTTTCCTCCTAAATAGAAATTGAGAGATAGTCTCACGCGTTGCTTTATCCCAGTATTCACAGGTCCAAATTCCTCTACGCTAGTCTCACCAAATTCCTCCATGTATGCTTTTTCAAATTTTTTTCCTACTGTGCTTACTTTTTGAAAAACATCTGATTTTGAGCCTGCTTATGGTTTTCCTCCTAAATAGAAATTGAGAGATAGTCTCTCCAGTAAAGAAGAAAGTTATAAGAAGTTAAATACTTTAGGTTCCTGTCCTAAATTTTCCAACTTGTTCACAAGTTTCTGAATTAGACTTTTCTTCAGATACACTAGCTAGTTTGACATTTTCAGGAATTACTCCTGCAAAAGAGCTATTTGCAGAACTATTAGAATGAGACTTTTCTTCAAATACACTAGCTAGCTTGACATTTCCAGGAGGAACACCATTTCTTCTTATAACTTCCTTTCTTCTTTAATGGAGAGACTATCTCTCAATTTCTATTTAGGAGGAAAACCATAAGCAGACTTGAACTCAGATAAAAAGCTATAGTCATTGGAGAAGCTTTACAAGATATTCGGAAGATGTTGAGTCAGAGATGTACGTCTCTCTAGCCTGGTTAGTGTTAATGTGTTATGCTTATGCTTTAACAATGTTAGTATCTAAACTTCACATTTTTAGAGAACCAGCCGAGAGGCAAGAGTGAAAACCCCAAAGAGTTATTTTGGAGCAGTAATTCCTGAAAATGTCTAATTCAGAAACTTGTGAATAAACAACTTTGTTTCATTGTTGTTCAGAACAAGTTGGAAAATTTGGAGGAAAACCTGTGAATACTGAGATAAAGCAACGCGTGAGACTATCTCTCAATTTCTATTTAGGAGGAAAACCATAAGCAGACTTAAAATCAACGTGGTTTCTGATAGACCGGTGTTTTTGCGAAAAAAAAAAGTTTGGGCAATAGGCGCACCCCTGGGATGCGCCTATTCAATAGGCGCGACGCGCGTATACATACTTTCCTAAAAAAAAAATTCGATATACACTTTTTCAAATATTTTTTCGAAAGTAAACAGTTTTTGAAAAAACTCCACTATTTTTCCACCGAACGCACGGCCACCGGAAGGAAAGAACTAAGAAGGTATGGATCCTAAATATCTAGGGTAGACAGCTGGCAGTTTAAAAACATAGTACGTAACCTTTTCAATTTCTGGCCAAAAAAAAAAAAAACTTTTCAATTGCTACCCCCGACATTCCCAACAACTTTAATTATTTTAAATTATTATTTTACTTCCAAAAGATCTTCTAATACATCATTAATTACGAACTTTACTTTAATTATTAACCTTTTTAAATTTTAACCCTTCCACGTGGATAGAACGAACTTTACTTTAATTATTAACCTTTTTAAATTTTAACCCTTCCACGTGGATAGAAACTCACTAAATGGCGTGGAACTCGTGTCACGACACGATTTATATTTTAATTAAATCAATTTTATAAGTTTTAGACGTGATTAATAATAATAATATGTTTACTTTTGATCGGTAAATAATTCTATAAACACAAGTAATTAATCATGCATGTATAATCGTATGT
This sequence comes from Chamaenerion angustifolium, assembly GCA_946814005.1. Classification (NCBI taxonomy): domain Eukaryota; kingdom Viridiplantae; phylum Streptophyta; class Magnoliopsida; order Myrtales; family Onagraceae; genus Chamaenerion; species Chamaenerion angustifolium. The sequence goes on from OX328272.1 coordinate 33,208,629, forward strand.
GTATAATTATGTATAATCATGGCTTGTCGAATCGTATCGTTTTAATTTGTGTCGTGTCGTACTAGATATGTTTTTTATATTTTATTTTTTTAACAAAGTTAACCGTATAGTGTAATTAGTTAATCGTATTATATTCATGTTTGAAATTTTAAGACATGTTTAAAACTTATTCATTTATATATGACACGATAAATGCCACAATACGATTAGTAACACAACACGATTGTCACCCCTATAATAATCTATTGTTATTGTTAAGAATGATTAATTTCAGGGTATTTGAATTATGGAAATTTAATACTTGTAGTTTTACAAGGAAAAAATTTGAAAAAATATAATACAACTAGAAACATATTTATAAACAATACTAATTTTAAAAATAATTTAGAGTTTTTTATTATTATAAATTCTCTAGGATTCAACCATTATCTTTAGACCAACGGACACTTGGTTCAATGGTATCGCCCTTACTTGGATGCAAGAGGTCTCGAGATCGATTCTCGGCATGTCCGAAGGTTATTCCTTGGCTACCAAAAAAATACATTATCTCTAGGGTTGTTAAAAAAAACGATTCGACCGAACTGAACCAGATCTGATCTGGTTTGAATCGGTTTGGCTAAACTAGTTCCATTATAAAGCTAGTTTTTAAGGTTAAAGTAAAACAGTTCAAAACATTATATTTAATTCAATTCGAACCGGTTCGAATTGACTCATTTTTTGTACTAGTTTATATTACAAATTTAAATCAACCGGATTAAACCTATACATTGTTTGAATCAACCAAAACAAAACGACCTAACTTAATTGATTAAATAATAAAGAGGAGTATTTTTTTTTGTGTATTCTGGGTAGTTCAATGTTCAAGAGCATCTATTTATTGCTTTGATTTTGTTTTTAGATCGAACCAGATTAATTTTTGGTTGAACCGTAACTATTATTTAATCAATTAATAATAAAACTTGATTTGTTTTTGGAAAAACAGATCAAATTTGTTCAAATCGGTTCATGGAACGGTTCTAACAAGAACAGTTTTTTATGTGTTAAATAGAGCAATTTTTTTAGTGAGTCAAAAAATACTAATTTGATTTAAATAGTTCTAGTTCATATCGGAACCAGTTCGGGGTCGAACCGATTCATGAACAAGCCTAATTATATCAGATGGAATTAGTGATACTCAAGCATGACTTTTGCAACCTAGTTTGAGTAGTGAGATCAGATGATCTCATCTATAGTGTAATCTATTTGTTTTCTCATATTTAAATACATTTTATTTTTTAAAGTTTACATAAGTTTTAAGTTTACTTTTAAGTCTAATTTTTTATTCAAAATTAATAAAATATTTTTTAAAAAAATACTGTTTTTAAATGTTACAAATGAACTCTTCTTAAATTTTTCATGGGTTACAATTATAATTGAATCTTAATTCAATTGAGTCACTCTATTCATTTTAATATTTTAGTAATTTTTGAACGTAAAATTAAAGTTAATTAAATATCTATTTAAACATTATGAATGGAACTTTTATAAATATTTTAGGCAGAATTTTTAAAATGTATAGAAGGACCAAATGATAATTTACCATTTTTCTATATAAAAAAAGAAGAAGAAAATGGTTTCATTTCATTTTCAATTGTTAAGAAAAGTCAAAGAGGCCAACAGCTGTTTCCAGATAGTGTACAGAAGAGAGAGAGAGAGAGAGAGAGAGAGAGAGAGAGAGAGAGAGCAGCAGCAGCAGCAGACTCCAGAGTCCAGTGACTGTGAGTGCTTCAGTTAAGCGCACGCTTGGTTTTGTTCTAAAGAAGAAGAATTTCTAGAGAGAAACGTGAAAATCACTATTTCAAAATTAAGTAGGGTCAAATCCGTAAAAACAAAACATGAAAATAGGTTTTAAAAAGTCATGTTCTAGGACCATAAGGATTAAGGAGAGCTCCACGAATTATCTTTATTTTTAAAATAATACTCACTCGCATTAAAATTAATTTTTTAAAGGTACTAGACTCCGGTACGCATCGCGCGCATGTCGGAAAGTATAATTAAGTGAATTCTAGAACTTCAATTTTAATTTAATTTTAGATTGTATATAAATTTTTTTGCTATAACTATTCATTGAGTGAATAAAAATTGTCTCTTAGAGAAAAATATAGATATATAAGCAATATAATTAATAGTAAATGAAAGGAGTATACTCAAATTATCAAATATAATTAAAGAAAATTAATATGTATATTTTTCTCCCAACTATAATAAAGTTGAACAGTTAATTGATATAGCTAAATGAAAAAAAATTATTTAAAGAAAATTACGATACACATTTCCGTCTTTACTATATCAAAATTGATAAACCTAATAAAATATTTTGTAGACTCACTTAGAGTATATATATTGGTAATTCTTTTGGAATCTCATTTTCTTAACCAAAACTTTTGTTGGTGACTACATATAATATTTTTGTTACTATGCGTGGGAAAATAAAATATAATTATTTGTTACTAAGAATATGATCAAACAAATATATGTCGATATTTGATAAAGTTGACATTGTGCATTGTTTATAAATAATTATAGTCATACTAAGAGTATTTTCACATATATACATTGTCATACTATCTTATCTCATATCAAATATCGCTTACTGCCCGATTTTGAACTTTCTATGAGTATTCACACTGACTATTACAAATCTACCTTGATAACATCAACTATCGCTTAATGTTCGATCTTGAACTTTATATGAGTATTTTCACACACATACCATGTCATACTATCTAATCTCATACCAACTATCACTTAATGTCCTACCTTGAACTTTCAATGAGTATTCATACCAACCTCAAAATTTCTATGAGTATTTTTACCTCGACAACTTTCCTAGGATTCAGTCTTATGCACTTATACCATTTGAGATTTAAGATGTACACTCATAAGTCAGAATTTGTCAATGAATGCATTCAATATACTCTTAAGATATCTTAACACCTCATGTACGATAAATATTTATCATATTTGTTTTTAAGAATATGATCAAAAAAATATATGTCGATATTTGAACAAAATTGACATTGCATCTTGTTTATAGTCAGGAGGCAAATGCATTTTTATTTGACTATTTTACTCCTAACATCCACTATGGCTTACTTTTCTTTGAGTATTATACTCCCGATATCCGAATTTTCTTTAAGTATTATATTCTCAACATCCGCCATTTCTTTGAGTATTGTACTCCTGATATCCGAATTTTCTTTGAGTATTATACTCTCAACATTCGATATTTCTTTGAGTATTATACTCCCGACATCCCCAGGATTTGAACCTGAGCGCTGTTACTATCTATGATTTAGGACGTACACCTTAACCAATTGCCTCATAAGTCCGAACATATCAGTGAAGACATTCAATATACTCTTAAGATATCTTAACAATTTGATCACTACCATGTCTATGAAACTATGACTATAAAAAATCTACTGTGACAACATCAATAAATTATCAGTAAAATTTGCACAAAAAAAAATAATTAAATATTTGATTAACTTCTTCCTTATTTTTTATTTGGATATTTTCAGAGTTATTATTTACTTTCATATTTTAAAAATTCATAAAGTAGGGTTAGTCAAGTATATTCATATTTTAATTTTAGATATATTTGAAATGTAGGGTTAAGTAAACAAATACTCATATAATCTAAATTTGACCAATCCTCAAAATATTTTGTAAAAATAATAAATAATAAACTCTAAAAATTCCATAACACCAAACACACAAATCGAATAATCTTTTACATTTTGTTTTGAAGTCTTTTACAATTCCAAACACAAAGATCAGATCATCCAAACACCAACACACACAAGTTCATAAGTTACTTTAGGCTTGTTCATTTAAACCGGTTCGGCTGAACTGGTCTGATACTGGTCTGGATCGAACCAGTTCAACTGAACTAGTATCAAAACCAGACCAGTGTTTTTAGGCTTCAAGTAGATCAGTTCAAAATAGTACCAAAAATTCAATTCGAATAGACTCATTTTTTTATACTGGTTTATACTTAAATTTAAATGAAACCACTTTAAACCTGTATAATTTTATAACCGGTTTGAAGCAAAATCAACTAAACCGATATGAAATTAAACCAAACCTAGAGATGTTTTCAATAAACCAAACCTAGAGATGTATTGAATTCTCGTATGTTGATGTTGGACATGATTTCAGTTGGTTGTGGAACAGATTTTCAGTCGATTCAGTGTGTTTTTCAATCGATTCAATGCATTTTTCAGTCGGTTCCGTGTTTTTGCAATCGATTTAGTGTAATTTTCAGTCGGTTCAGTATTTTTTCAGTTGATTCAATATTTTTCAGTCGTTTCAGTTTTAGTTTGAACCATATTATCTTCTAACAAAAATTGTTATTAAAAAACCTAGACCAGACCAGTTCAAATCAGTTATGAATCAATTCGAACCATACCAATGTTTTTACCTAAACGAGACCAGTTTTTTTAGAAACATAAAAAAGTACTGATATTTTACAAACCAGACCAGTTCAATTCTGAACCAATTTGGGGTCGAACCAGTTCATAAACAAGCCTAAGTTACTTCAACTTCAAACACAAAGATATCACATACAGATCGAACGCTCAGTGAACACGGTTTGAACATTATATGTCCAATGTTAATAAAATGTAGGATAACAGCACATCACATACAGGGATCCACAATCCTAAACAGGGATTACTAATCTCATTCTTCATTTTATTTGAACACAGGATGCAGAGATCTGTAGCAATAAAATATAAGTGGAAACTAATCTCAAACCTTTCAAACCGACGGAGAGGAGTGGCCGACGGGGAGGCTGTCATCGGAGAAGCTATCGTCGTAAGAGACCGAGAGAGGCTACTCGTCGGAGAGGATGAAAGGATGATGTGAGGCTGCTGAGTATAGGTGAGCGACCGAGAGACGCAAGAGACCGAGAGACTGAAGACAAAAGACGAAAGACTAATGTTACTCTATGATTGAAGAGAGGTTGCTCTCTTCCTTATTTTAGGCTTATATATATATATATATAGAGAGAGAGAGAGAGAGAGAATCGATTCCGGTTCCGATCAGAGTACCCTGTTAGGAAAATAGGAAACATAATCAAATAAATAGGTTATTGATTTTTTTTCCGGAATCTACCCAAAGTGTCGGTTCTGGATAGGTTCCGGCCTCCGAGTCCAAATGGGTAATTTGCTCACCTAATTTCGTAAGAAAATTATTTTGCATTAAAATTGTAACTTTCGACTGACGCGTTAATATCTGCTCTGATTTTGGGTTGATAATTTTTAATACGATACGATTAAATAATTTATAATGATTTGTATTAATCATAGTTATCAGAACCAGACCGACCATCTAAACGGCGAGGGGACCGGTTCACGATTCGATCGGTCCAACCCGATCCAACTCGATTCAGTGTGCGATTCACTGTTCACAAGGAAAAAAAAATGAAAACTTAAAATACATACAATCTCAAACACAAACATAATTACCTCAAACTACATAGTCTCACACACACACAAACTACATAGTTTCAATTTCAAACACATTACTCTCAATTCTCAAACACAATACACAATAGTGTCAAAATCGAACACAATGACAATAGGTTTAAACCTAGCAGTGAACCTAGAAAATTTGTAAAATCATATAAAAGTGATGAAAAAATACATGATATACTAACATTAAAAAAACTATATATATAGTTTTGTATAGATTTTTTTCATTCATTTTAATGACTATTTTTTGTATCATATTATGTTTGTTTCTAACATTGTTTTCAATTTCTCTTATAGTTTCGTACTTTTAGTCTTGTAAATTAAAACATACAAACATTTTTTTAATATTTGTTTGATAGGTATTTTAATCATTTATCTTTAATATTATTTTTTCCAAATGTTATCACTTTTTAAAAGTTTTTATAATTCTTCTATTTCATCTACTTATTTTTTATTGATTTATTTATATTATATGTGTAGTTTTAGATTCTTTTGCAACATAATATATACTATATGATGCAAATTATAAAAAAAATATTTTTAAGGTAATTTAGACGTCAAGTAGAATAGAAAAAATAGTTTTTTCTTTTTAAACAAAATATCTTAGAAGCAAGTCTATTTAAATTTTCACTCTAAAAACAAAACACTGTTTTTTTCTTTCTTCCACCTAAAAAAAAAAGGGTAAAAGGTGAACCGGAAACCGGACGATTTTTTAAAAACCGTCTGGTTCAACCCAGTTCAAACAATGTTCATTTGTACAACAGTCTTTTAACTGAACCAAACCGAACAAGGTTCCGGTTTTCGGTCGGACCGCCAATCCAGTCCGATTCTGATAACTATGGTATTGATATATATATGTGTTTGACTTTTAAATAACTCTTATACATTTGTGTCTAAGCAATATTGATATCTAAATACACACATAAACAAGATTTAAGTATATGCATATAATATTTTCTTAAATCATATTTTATTTTTGAATCACTTCGGGATTTTAAAACTTGTTATATATATGAAGTTTTTTTTTTCAAAGTTAATTGTTGTGTATAACATCTAATCTGTTTAATAATAGTGTTATATTCGTGTTTTCATTTTGAAGAAACTGTTGAAGACATGCAATTAATAATACATACTATTAGAACGACAAATATCGGTAAACGATCAATCGTTGACCGGAAGAACTGCGACGAATTTGGTCTCCGTCCGCGCAATCTGCTGCTCAAAACCTCTCTTCGAAGTGATTTTAGTTTTGTTCTTGTTTCTTGCGCCCTGCTGAATTGGACGCGAAGAGTTGGAGCCGTGTTTCTAACGTTAATCTGTACCGATCTCTCTGGTCCTAGCAGGATCGTTGAAATGTATGCCGATTGATAGTAATTGCTTTTTGGTTTTACTTAACTATGTAATTGGGTCTTGATTCTAGGCGTTGTGGTTATGGCAGTTACTTCATCGATGGAGAATTTAACAGATGTATGCGACAGAGATGGAATGGCTTCTTCTTCTGCAGATGGAAGTGATTCAAGTTACCGATTGTTTGGTCGGAAATCTACAGTTCATCAGTGTATGGGCGGTGGTCTTGGTATGAAATCGACTTATTTATAATAGCTTCGTGTTTCTTGCAACTCTTGGATTTATCTTTGTCCGGGAAGATAAATCTTTCACATAAATACATATTTTTTCATTCTTGATGAAATTATCTTTTAACTGCATTTCAACTTATTATCTTTTTCTAGTAGTAATTAAGAACTTGACATGAAACTCGTTTGGTAGTCTTCATAGTAGGCAAAACTAGGATATCTTATTCATTACCCATAGAGCATCTACTCTCAAGATGTATTGTAGGTCTATTTCTATTGGGACAAAGAGAAAAACTTGACCACCAACGAACAATGGTTGCTCATACAACCAATGTGGTACAAGTCTCATACCTTGCAATGGGTATAGACCATAACATTCGTCCCCCATTAAGGAGACCAACGTTCTCGTTGGTCACGGTGGTCACAGCTAGCTTTTCTAGGCCACCACTCCATGAGCCACCACTCCGAGCCCTTGTTGGTCACGACTGACTTATTTCCAGGCCACCACTCCAAGGTCTGACTCTGATACCAATTGTTCAAGCCAAATGGAAGAGCCCAGCACAATAAACTAGTCTATTAGGTCGGAGAACTCATTTAGCTTATAAACACCACAATGGTTGCCCATACAACCAATGTGGTACAAGTCTCATACCTTGCAATGGGTATAGACCATAACATGTCATACCCATATTTTGCTTGGTGAAAGACTCTTTCCTGTAGGGCTTTGATCTGGTTTGTTTGCTGCCTCTAGGTGCATTATTTAATGCAGTTAAGTATAACCATTGTGAGCATCTTCTTTCTAAAATGAACTCTGAAACTACAGTTCATCATTTTATCAAACTATTGTAGTTATTACTGATGTTTAAGATGACAAATATGAATCAGTTTCTTGGTGGTCGATCATGCCCTGGAGAATATTGTGTTACCTGCTGAAGTTGCTAATTTTCGAAATGTTAAATGACTTTTAAGTGTAGCTACATTCGATTAACCTGCATTGGGTTACTCTTATTCAAAATTTGGGTACTATCCGGGTCTTATCTCTTGCACAGCTGCTGATATTCTACTCTGGAAACGCCGACACGTTTCGTTTGGCATTATCATTGTTGCTACAATTTCATGGGTCATCTTCGAGCGGTCAGGATTATCATTCATATCAGTTTGCTCAGACGTCCTACTAATCTTGATCGCTGTCCTGTTCCTTAGAGCAAATTACGCTGTTCTCAAGGATAGGTATGATTCTTCTTCCCTATGGTCTATCAAATTTGTGATTTAGCTCAAGCATTGTTTCTTAGTAAAGCTAGCTAGTATTTTAATTTTGAGCAGACAACTGCAAGAGTTACCGGAGCTGGTTTTGTCAGAGGAGATGGTTAACAGTTCTGCAGCATCATTTCGTGTCAAAATCAATTATCTTCTGCTTATGGCTCATGATATCACTCTAGGAAAGGATTTTAGGCTATTCTTTAAGGTAAGTTCCCTACCATCAATAATTTTAAGACATTTGCCTAATCCAATGAAAGTAATAGTTTAGAAGTCTGAACTAGGCTGATCAAAAAAGACTGTTGAACCGATTTCCCGACAAGACCGGCCCGACTAGGATTGAGACTGACTAGGACCGAGACTGAGTGACGTTTTTTTTTTATTCAAGGTCGGTCTCGGTCTTTTTCCCCGAAAGTCCGATTCGGACCGGTCCGGATCGAATTTACTATGCAAATTCTAAAAACCAATGATGTATGTCTGGAACTATGGGAGAAAATGAACTTTGTATGTTTGTTACTTGGTTGATTTGTACTTTGTATGTTTGTTACTTTGATTCCAATGATGTTTGTATTTGGACAAATTCGTTTTTTTTTTGTCAGATTCGATCCAGGACCGATACCGGACCGAGTCAAGAAAGACCGATCTGGACAGTTTTTTTTTGTCCGAGGTCGGTCTCGGTCCTCCAGAAGGCAAGACCGAAATTTTGGTCTCGGTCTTGCCTTCAGGACCGGACCGGACCGCCCATGATCAACCCTAGTATGAACATTGGTAAATAAATAAAGTCACTAGGAAAAAAACACATGATATGTTTGGCATCACAGGAGTCTCTTTTGAAGGCAGCTCTTCCTTTGTCTTCTCTTTATGTTGTTTGTTTAAAAATCAGAAGAAAGTTGGTATTTGATATAAACTATTCTTTGACCTGATTGTTCCTTGAAGCCTCTTGTGATTTGTCAATGTCCTTGTACCTTGACCTGAAACAGATATATACATTTGGCTGTTTTTTTTCTTTCAAAAAACTATGGACAATGGAAAATAGTGTTTTTTTTTACATTGCCCAATGCCTGAAAGTTGGGTTTCTTTGGCAGGTTGTGATTTGCCTATGGCTCTTGTCTGTGGTTGGGAGCTTCTTCTCATTCTTTACACTCGCGTATATCGGTATGCATATTCTTATGATTAAGCAAATTGCTTATTTTCTTACAATTGAACAGGGAACAAAGACACATATTGTGTTCATAAATCTATTAGTATGCATAAAACATCAAAACTTAGCTCAGCTAGAGGAGATCTGATCGATAAAGCGTGACACGAGAATCCTAATGTTACACATAAGCCACTCTTTATATGCTCGTGTCACATACTTGATGTTTGTTCATCTTTTCTCTTCTTTTTACCACATAGAAGAGAACTTCCATTCTATCACACTCAGCAACCACATTATAAAACTCGGGTTCCATCCTAAAACCAATTGGAAATAGGAGGAGGTAGCCTTGTTGTATATATGGTGCCCAAATTTGTATTGTACCACCGGTGTGGTATTTTTTTATTCAGCACATTTTTTAATCCAGACGGGTTGGGACTCAACAAATCTCCTATCACGTCCAGATCCAACCCGAACTCTGGTACGTGGAGTAAACGGGACACAACAAACCCACAACGGGCACCCACAACGGGAAACAACCCAACACCGTCAAACGGAATCGAACTCTGATACCATGTTAAATTTAATTATTGGGGCCGAGTCACACCCAAATAGCAACCACATTATACAACTCGGATTCCATCCTAAAACCAATTAGTGATAGGAGGAGGTATCCTTGTTGTATTTATGGTGCCTAAATTTGTATTATACCACCGGTGTGGTTTTTCAACACTCCCCGCACTGTGACAATTCGTATTTTTAAAGGCACGACACCGACACATTTTTTTAATTCAGATGGGTTAGGCCTCAATAAATCCTCTCACGTCCAGGTCCGATCCGACTCTGGTACGTGGAGTAAATAAGACACAACAAACCCACATCGGGCACCCACAACGGGAAACAACTCAACACCGTCAAACAGAACCAAATTCTGATACCATGTTAAATTTAATTATCGGGGTCGAGTCACACCTAAATAGCAACCACATTATACAACTCGGGTTCCATCCTAAAACCAATTGGTAATAGGAGGAGGTAACCTTGTTGTATATATGGTGCCCAAATTTGTATTATACCACCGGTGTGATATTTTTTTATTTGTCAGAGTGATATTTTCACTCCCTATATATGTTCAAACTTCATTGAGAAGCAGTAAATCCGTTCCAATTACTGTGATTATCATATAAGATGTGAGACTGACATTTCATGTGTGCCAGGTACGATGTTATCAATCACAGTTCCTGCCTTGTACAGTCGATACGAAGAATGTGTGGACCGCTGCTGCGGGTTACTCCAGAAGAAATTTTCGCAGCATTATAAGGTGGTTGATGATGGTCTAATCAGCAGAATCCCAACAAACAAATGGAAAGACAAGAACATGTGAATCAAATCAACCAACCATTGCTGGTGCTGGGGTCCTAAGAAATGCAACCGCACATTATGCAAGTTGAGTAATGACTGTGACATCTTCTTCCACACTGATTATAATCTCAAGTGATCGGAAAAGCGAAATGGAGGGAACATGAAAAACAATGAGTCGGATCTCACTCGCGAACAGAGGTTACAAATTCACTTCATTGACCTCCATTGTGAAGGTTGTGTCAAATAGAGCAACATTTACTACCATGTTGTTAGATTGGATCCAAGTGATACAAAAAGTATAATCTATTATTGGAACTGTGTGTTATTATTATTTAGGGTTAATTACAAAAAAACAAACTCAATTTTGACCGAAACCAAAAAACAAACTAAATTTTGTTTTGGAGCAAAAGGCAAAGTAAAGTTCAATAGTTGAGCAATCAGAAAACCTAATTTAAATATCCGTTAACTATGGACGAAATTTTGAATAGTAAACGGAATTATGAAGCAGATTATCGTTATACCCTTCACAGCTCAGGCAGTAGGGTTTCACAACCAACATCCTTTCCTCAGCTTCAACGACGACGGGATTCGGCTTCTGCAACGGCGGGATTCGGCTTTTAGGATGGAGGTGTCCACTTCAATTCTTCGATGGAAAAGAGTGATGATCTGTTAGAAGTAAGTTGAAAGGATATAACGGTAATTTACTTTATAATTCTGTTTACTATTTAAATTTCCGTTCATAATTAACGAATATTTGAACTGGATTTCCTAATTGCTCAATTACTGAACTTCAATTTGTTTTTGATTCAAAACAAAGTTTAATTTTTTTGTTTTTTTTGGTCAAATTGAGTTTTTTTTTTTATAATTAACCCTTATTATTTATATATAATAGAAATGATGGAGTAGTTGATGATAGCAAGAGAGACAAATGAAGAAGAAACAAGATCACGTGTCTGATGCCGTTTTTGGCAGTTTGGGGCTAAACATTTCAAATTTCAAGTTAAAGTTCTGGTCTGGAGTGGACTGTTGGACTCTGAAAAAGTGGAGAAGATGAAGATCATCCATGGATTTGCTCTCCCATGGCCACACTCTAGTCTCTCAGCCTTTGGTGTCTAAATAATTGTACTCTCATTATTATTATTATTTTTCCATTTTCAATTGATTTATAGGATTTTGGAAAACATAAAATTTAAAGGGTGTCTGTAAATTTTGCATAAATAATTTAATTATGGTTCATCATAAAAAGAAATAAACCGATAGGAATACTTTTGGTATGACGAATAATATCTGGACTCTCTGTAAAGTGAAAGATTTTGCTAAAGTAAACATATATTGATTTCGAATTGGCCAATAGAAGTATCCAATATAAAAAGAGAAAGAAGAAATAACACCATCTCATTTTTTTTTTAAAAAGCTGGTCAAAAATCAATCTGAACTCGGACCCAGCAGCTAGCACAGATATTTTTTTTAAAATGTATTTACACTCTAAATTATTAGGGTTAATTACTTAATTGGTTACACATGTTTCACCATTATGCAGAATGATTACACATGTTTCAAAATGTGATTGATTGGTTTTGCTATGTGACTAATTGGTTACACATGTTTTTCCAAATGTGATTAATTGATCATTCCGTTACTAAACCATTAATTTTACTGTTAATTAATTTTTTAAACATATTGTTGAATTGTGAAATGACTATTATGCCCCTAGTGGTATTGAAGAATACAAAATCATCTTCAAGAACAATAATCGAAGAACCCAGAAATCAGATTCTGGGTTCTTCAAGAATCCAGAAATTTGATTTTGGGTTCTTCAATTAAAAAAAGTGATGAAAATTAGTTTGATTGATGAAAAACACAACTTGATTGATGAAAATGGTAATTAAGTTATTTTACGTATCTAAATAGTGACTTAACTGTGATTTCTAACGGTGAATAGTAAAAAAACCAATTAGTCACATTTCAAAACCAATTAATCACATTTTGAAACATGTGTAATCATCTATTCTGCACAATTGTTATTATTGTTATTTTGAAACATGTGTAATCAAAACCAAATTATTATTGTTATTAGTAATTTCAATATCAAGTTATCATCTGGTTAAAGGTTTGATTTTTATTTCATTTTTTAAAAATTTTGATTTATATATTTGCATTGTGTGAGTTGCTTGCTCTCCTCGTTCTATTTCTATCATCCAAACAATAATAAGAGCAAAGTGGTACGGTCTCCTTCCTTTTGAGGGAGAAAGAACCCTCGAACTAACAAAGAATTGAATTGCTCGCTCGCTGCCTCCTGCCTTCCATTCCAATGATGCAGTGGGTTCTATGTTCAACTCTATGACATGAATGCCTCAATGTAAGTCATGAATTTCAACATCTTCTTCTTCCTCCTTCCAGTTTCTTGCTCTTGCTTTGTGCTGCATTTGAACTGGCAGACACTGCTTTTCTCGCCATTCAAAGATCTGAAATGGTGGGTTGCTTCTATTCAGCGCGTTGTTGGATTTTCAATGCGTAGTATGTGTGGATTATTGATTGCAGTGGATGAATCAAACTGTTTCTTCACTCTGAATCTGAGTAAGAACTTCTATTTTGATTCAAGGAAAGGTTGCTCCAGGGTTTGAATATCTTGAATCTGGAGCATAATGTTCATGTCGAAAGAGGACCAAACTACACTAACTTCTCTTCATCCACTCTACAAATGATGAAAAAAAAGATTCTTTTGGTTCATCGTTTTGATTACAGAGCAGTTAAATCTTAGATTTCTATGATATATTGTTCTGGGTTTTATAGAAAAGGCGTATGTTTGATTATGCACATAGATTCTTGATCATTGTCGAATGTCGAACCCTGGCTTGCAGGTTGGATCTGTGTCTGTGCTGACCAACAAACGAACAATCCCTAGAAAGATGAAAGTAGGAAACACGAAAAACAACTGGAAATCTCTCATTTCCCGCCGTCCAAAGTCTACCAATTACTTCCACTTGTTCCAGAAAGTGAAGAAATCTGCAGGAGGACACAGCAAGACATCATCCGTGTTCTTGAATGTATACGACTTAACGCCAGCCAATGACTACTTCTACTGGGCAGGCCTCGGGATCTTCCACTCAGGTTTGGAAGTCTACGGCGTAGAATACGCCTTCGGAGCCCACGACTACCCAACAACCGGCGTCTTTGAGGTCGATCCCCGGCAATGTCCTGGATTCAAATACAGGAAGTCAATCCGTGTTGGGACAACGACCCTAGACCCGATCCAAATCAGAGAGTTCATAGATCGGTTAGCCGTAAGTTACAGTGGCGATTCTTATCACTTGATTGTTAAGAACTGTAACCATTTCTGTGAAGATGCTTGCTTCAAGCTCACCGGCCGTAAAATCCCGAAATGGGTCAATCGCCTTGCAAGAATAGGTAAATCGAAACAAATATTCAAAATGAGATTCTTTTGCTTGTGGGGTTCATCAAAATTTGATTTTTTTGATTAACAGGTTCACAGTGCAACTGTCTTCTGCCGGAATCGATGAAGGTGTGCGCGGTGAGTGATGAACAGGAAAGTGAAAGTGAGGAGAAGAAGACACTGAGAAACGCATTCAGTGGATGGTCTTCTTCATTCCCCTTTCATTCAAAGGAAGTTCCAATGTCTTCATTATTTCTACATTCCATCAGTAAATCCTGCATTCCTCCATGGACGATGAACAGATTGAAGAATCGTGTCGTTGGGGATCATCACAGTCTCAAATTATCGTGAGAGGCTCTGGAATCTGGATAATGTGTCGTCTCTGCCACTGCTTTGTATCCTAAGATGGTAGGTTTGGAGAAGTTCGTGTCATAATCATTGTGTGAAGACACGAACTTCCTCGAGGTTAAAATTTGTAGTCATCATCGTCCTCTGTCGGTGCCTAATTGCCTAAACATGTATGTGACTTCAATTATCCAATCAGGGTTCCAACGAGTCGGGGTTAATTTGTAAAGATTGTAAAAGTTTTAAATGTCTTTATTATGAAGTTTTTTAAAGAATTTTTTTTTTACTTTTTTTTTTTAACAAAGGTTTACTTATTAAGGTTTTTTAGTTGAACTTTTGGATAATTTATTATCTATTTTTTTAAAATTAATTACTAGTTGATTTTACCTAAAATTGTAATTATTAAATAGTAATGGACACATAACGTATTTCTACCAATTTATCAAAAGTTCAATAACACTTTGCATGAAAAATAGAGTAAAATGTTAAATAAAATGTAAGTTTTTGTTATCATTTAAAAATAAATTAGACGAAATTAATAGATCCTAACTTTCTATAAAGTGTAGTAATTTGTTAAATGATAAAATACGATATTGTTCTTTAATATATTTTAATATATGGTCAGATTTCTAGTTTTTTACTTTAAAGTTTAAATAGTAAAACTTATTTCTCTCGTGTTTGGCTAAACTTTAAGTTTACCCCATAATTTTTTCATTCAAATTTAACATAATAAGTTTTAAAAATTGCAAAAATAATATAAACTTTAAAAAATGTTATAATTTAACGCTTTCAATTTTTTTTAAATATTACAGTTGAATCTCAATTTGATTAGGTCTCAATTGAACCCCAATCGAGATTAAGTCTGAATATTGCCTCAGACCGTTCCCATGGGTGAGGGACCAATTTGAGTCAAGATCTAGATTCAAAATCCCTTAATTTTAAGAGATAATGGGATATTTAACCCTTTGTTAAAAAAAAATAACTAGGAACTTATTTAAGTTTTCAAAGTTTAGTTAGCAATTAAGTATCCGATATTTTTTCTAAACTTAATGACTGAATTAAAAATATTAGATAGAGTTAATACATTTTAGAAATATATATATATATTGGTGCAATTTGATATTTTAGACTTTGAGTACACATGGGAGTTGTGTTGGGGGGGACAACGTAGGACAAGCTGTCTTATGAGTTATGGTGTCGAAGAACCAGCCTGTTGTAATATCTGATCTGATTCTGGACATAATACCGAAGTTTAAGGTCAGAAAACTTTGTTTAACAAAGTATAGGATGCATTGCTGCTAATGGAGATTACAGCAGGGCTAAGCAAAAGGGATGACTTTTTCTTTTTCAATCTCAAATTTCGAACGACAACTCACCATGGCAGAATTTAATTTCAAAGGCAACAAAAATGATATGAACAATTTGATTTTTGATTTTTTTTAAATAAATTGTTTGATAAAAATATATAAAATTAATATTTATTAGCTCCGTCTAATTTATATTAAATTGTGATGAAAAATTTGTATTTTATTTGTTATATTACTTTTTTTTTTATGAATTACAACCTAAACTTTTGTAAAAAAATTATAATTTGCTATCTGAATTTTGCGAAAACTTACATTTTACTAACTAAACTTTTGGGAACGTTTGCAATTTGTTAGCTTACAAGTTACCTGCACTTTTCCATCATCATTTAACAACAGATTAGACGGACGTGACAATTTATCATTTTACGTAAAACAAAAAACTAGCAATTTGTTAAAAACAATATAGTTAACAATTTATTCATATCCTTAAATTTAGTTAGCAAATAGACAATTAACTTTAATACGATGATTTTGTGTATTCTTATTGGGTTCAATAATTTCTATTATGACACGATTAAACGATTTATAACTCATTTTTATACAAATATGTCTTCGGTCACGAATAATCAATGCCCAAATAACTCCTATACACTTAAACATGATTGATTTATCATGTTTAAACAAATATAATATTAAGATACATGTATATTTTTTTTTTTAAATAGACTTAAGTTTTAATTAAATATATACTAAAAATTGGGGACGAAAGTCTCTCATTTTAATAACTACATATGTCCATGTATGAAATCTTAAAATCTTAAACTAAGTGAACTACTTATGTTTTAATCATATAATTACATAGTTTATTACAAATGTTCTAGATCTATTGCTAATTACACTATTGATGTCAGACTACTAATATTAAATTATTTCATTTAAAGAATTTTTATTTTTAAAAATGAATTTTGAAATGTGTCTATCAAAATATAATATTGATAGATTCTGAATTATTTTAGAATTTTTGTTTTAATTGAAAAATACAATAAATGTAAATTGATTCATAAATCAATTATTATAATTTATATTTAGATACGATATGATAGATAATACATAAATTTAAGTGATAGATTTGAATTGTGTGACACCCTAATTCTTAACAATAAAAAGCAATAAGTCACCATTAAACTGTATCCAAAACTTGTTTATCCTACACCAATGATGAGAATTGCCCTAATTATATGAGAGTCATACCAAAATGGTGACTTATTGCTTTAGGGCATATAATTAGTGTGAAAGTCATAATTAGTGTTATTGAAATCGAATCGACAGTCGAACCGAGGTCGACTATAGAACCGATAAAATAACCGGTTTATACTTCATCCAATCTGATTACGGTTCGCTAATTGAACCGACAAGTTCATCCTATCCCTTCTTCTCCCAAACATCAACCCTCCCCTCCCGCAATCGGCTCTCACTCCTCTCATATAACCATCCTAGGGGTGTCAAACAATTTTCAACCGGTTTAGGTTCGGTTTGAACTATATTATTTCTGAATCAAAATTGTTATTAAAAAAATCAGACCAGAACAGTTCGAACCGATTCTGAATTGGTTCGAATCGGACCAGTTCTTTTTTCCTTAAACCAGACCAGTTTTTTTATAAACATAAAAAAATACTGATTTTTTGCAAACTAGACCAGTTCAGTTTTGAACCGGTTCATGAACAAGCCTATCAAACATATTATGTCGTGTCTAATCGTGTCGTATCAGTAATCATGCGTGTGTAAACGGTTTGCTTTGCTATTCGATATTTTAAAAAAACTAGACTCACTATGTCTGATAGAACGGTCCGATCCGATTACCGGTTCAGTCCGTTTATGATAGTGCTGGATAGGGGTGAGCTTGGGCGGGCCGGGCCGTTTTTTTAGGCAAGACCGAGCCCGAAATTTCGATTTTCACCTTTGGAGAACCGAGACCGACTTCGGTATAAAAAGCCCGCCCGAGTCGGTCTTGCTTGACTCGGGCCGGTCTCGGTCCATTACCGAAATTTTCAATCCAAATTAAAAAAAAAAAAATTGTCCGAATTTTCACCAAATTTAGAACATACAAACACAATAAATCAAGTATCAAACATACAATCCAAACACACATTATAAATATAGAACATACAATCCAAACACACATGGAGACTTTGTGAGTTGTTGTATACTACTATACTTGTATAGTATATATACTATTATGTATTAGATTTTTAAGCAATTCGGGCCGGTCCGGTCCGAATCGGGAATTTCGGGAAAAATCCCGAACCCGAGCTCAATCCCGACTTTAGAGGAAAAAACTCGTTCGGTCTCGATCCTAATCGATTTCGGTCTTAGTCGGGCCGGTCTCGGGCCGATCTCGATCCAACCAGTATTTTTTGATAAGCTGGACTGCTGGTAATAAGTCCTTACCTGGCTTGCACGTAGTCGTCGTGTCGGGGAAGTCAACACAGCTTCAATTTCTTGCTCTCGTTCTTCTTCTTGTCGTTATTGAAGAGAGAAACTGCTGAGAGTCATCTTCCAATTTCATGGGTTCTTCGTGTTCCACTTTCCTCACCAAGAGAAGAAAATTGCCCCAACCAGCTGAAGAATCCTTCGGCGACAAAGTTCCACCACCACACACAGATAAGAATACTCCTATCACTGTCCAGAATGGTGCTCCGCCGTCCGACGCCGCACTCAGCGTTCTTCCGGCCATCACCACTACCACAGCCGCAACAATCACCAAGAAGCTGAAGATTTTCATAATCTTCTACTCGATGTACGGCCACGTGGAGCTTATGGCGAAGAAGGTGAAGAAGGGCGTCGATTCCATAGATGGGGTCGAGGGGGTTCTGTATAGGGTCCCGGAGAGTCTGTCGCCGGAGATGCTGGAGCAGATGAGAGCGCCTAATAAGGACGGAGGCGAGGTTCCAGTGGTGTCTGTGGAGGAATTAGAGGAGGCTGATGGATTCTTGTTTGGGTTTCCAACGAGGTTCGGGTCCATGGCGTCGCAGATGCAGGCCTTCTTTGACAGCACGAGCTCTCTGTGGTCGGAGCAGCGTCTGGCCGGAAAACCCGCTGGATTCTTCGTCAGCACTGGGACGCAGGGCGGCGGCCAGGAGACCACTGCGTAAGTATAGAAAATTCTTGTCCTCCTTGAACTTATTATTATCTCACGAATCTGCTTGCTGTCTCACCAAATCGATCAACAATCTTGAATCGTCTAGAGTTCAAATTTTCTCTTTATATGTTTAAATTAATGGAGAATTGCAGTATGCTAAAGAAATTGTTCTTGTCTTGTCATTGAAAGCTGTAGTATTTGCGGTAATGTTGATGTGTTGGTTGCATAAACTGCAGAAATATTAGAGCAGTTCATAAATTAAGAAACTTCTTTTGGAAATTGGATTAGAATATTAGATGCTTCAAATTAAAACATGACAAACACCAATGTTTTAATTAAAAAAAAATCAAACTGAACTTTGAGGAAAAACCAAACAGCAAACCGAACTTTATTTTTTGACAAACAACAAACCAAACTTTTGTAATTGAACAATTAACAAACTTAACTCAAATTTTCATTATGTTTGAACGAATTTTTCAGTATTTGATGGAATTATTACGTCAACCTTAGTTGAAGTATTCTAAGTAAATGATATTACGACTTAATAACTCACTCAAACATTGAAAAATCATTTCAAACATACCTGAGATTTGAGTTAGGTTTGTTGATTGCTCAATTCCAAAAGTTTTGTTTGTTGTTAGTCAAAAAATAAAGTTCGGTTTACTGTTTGGTTTTTTCTCAAATTCGGTTTGTTTTTTGATAATTAACCCAACAGTCCAACACCAAATCATAGGTTTCAACTTTAGCAACTTCTTTTGGAACCCAGTTTCCCATCCATTCAGATAATTACGAAGAACTTCCACACATCTGGGTTTACCCGAATTACCGCTAGTCGAGCCGTTTGTATATTACAACCTTAAATTGGGTTACATCCTCCTTGGTTTTGATCGTGTTTCTGTTATTCTACTGTTGCAGTTGGACAGCCATAACGCAACTTACCCACCACGGCATGATCTACGTTCCAATTGGCTACACCTTTGGTGCTGGAATGTTCCAATTGGAGACCCTTAGAGGAGGCTCACCATACGGTGCTGGAGTTTTCTCAGGTGACGGAACCAGACAGCCCCACGACATTGAACTTGCTCTTGCCGACCATCATGGCAAATACATGGCCACCATTGTCACGAGGTTGGCCTCGCCTTCTTAGCTCAGATGGGTCTCCAGTTTTGTGCTGTTTTTGTTTGCCTTTTCCATTGTTTTTGTGTGTATATGTATTGCTTGTCATTTGTTTGTGTATTTGTTTTAAAGTGTCTTAGGATCCCATTTACGGAGCAAAACCCTGCTCTACATTTAGAATGATGACATATAAGTGTATAGAATTAGTAGAGGTGTATAGTATTAGGCTGTTGGGATTGAAAAACCTTAGGTTCATACTTTGTTCAAATCGGTGCTCAAATTTATGTATTTGGTTTGAAATTCTACATGATAGGATGGGAACTTAAGAGAACAACTTTAATAAATTTTAGGGAAAAGTATGAAAATGGTGAAACATGTTTCAACAAAATGGTTTTCCAACCCATCTGATGGTTTTAGGTACAACATGTTTAGTCAAAATGGTATTTGGTACTTCCGTCTGACTTCTGTTGAATACGTACGTTAAGTTAGCACGTGGTATGTCATGTGACTCTGCCTTTAGAAAATAAATTTTGAAATACCATTTATGCACTTATCAACCTATATAGTATCCCACCCAAATATATCAATTCTCTTGACATTCCAACATCAGGAATCCTGACATCCCAGCAGTCTGTATCAGTTTTGTTATCACAAAGGCAAAGGCAGCTATGGAGAAATTGAAGGTCGCGGGCACATGGTCAGGACTGATAGAGATCGAACTGGATAGCTGGACAGTAACCATGCTCAGAACCGAAGTCGTCAAGCGATCCGGATACCCTCCCGACTCGATCAATCTCATCTGCGCCGGCAAAGTACTCAGGGACGGTGACGGTACCGCCACTCAGACTTTGGCCAAATTGGGTGTCAAGAACAACGCTAAGATACTGTCGAGTCGAGTCAACGTTGATCAGAAGCAAGAGCTACTAGCGGAGGAAGAACGATCGCAGAGACTCTCCCGCGTAAAGTCAGTCCCTTGTTTCCTTCCTACTCCCAGATCCCTAATTCAGTTCAATATTCACGTGCAATCGTCCTGATTATTGTTCAAATTCAGATTCTCTGACCTAGCAATGTTAAGTTGATCCAAAATCAGATTTTGATCGTGCGCAGAAACTAAGAAATGTAGTTGGTTTAGTGTAGTTTAACTTGTAATGAATCAAGAGAAACCAAGTATATCTCTGATTTTGTCCGTATTAATCTTGAAGAATTCATCATTTTTTTCTCCAATTCGGATCTAGGTTCTTGAATTGTAGTTCATAAATTTAAGCTAAAATTGCAAGGCTACTGCCACTGCACTGTCTCATAGACACGCTGATGGGTCGTTGCCGGTGGAAGACTTCAACATTGAGATTGAAGATCAAAGTGGTCAGAAGGTCAATTTGGGGTCTAAAACCGGAGGAAGGAGACGAAATTGCACGGATGAAGACCACTTTGGAATGAATGAAGAACCCAAGAACAATCGGATGAAGAAGACATGATCAAATACGGAGAGGGCATATATGTCTTTTCAAAACTGATTTCCAAACGAAAATACGGTTTATAAAGTCACGTGACAAAAACGTGACAACTTAACGACATGATTAAACGTTTTGTAGACAGAAGGTTCATTTACCATCGTTTACAAACGTATTTCACCATTAACCATCGTCAAAAAATAAATAGCACCAAAAACCATTTTGGTGAAACATGTTGCACCATTTTCATACTTTTCCCTAAATTTTAAAAGCAAATAAGGCTGGAAAAAAAGACTGGCTGAACCGAAACTCCGACAAGACCGGTCCAAGACTGAGCAAGCGAGTTTTTTCTTTCAAGATTGGCCTAAGACTTTTTTCCCGAAAGTCTGTTTAGGACCGGCTCAGACCGAGTTTAGTTAAAACCTAGCATTTACATTCTTCTTTTCTCTCAAACCTAGCATTTCGTATCCTTTTCCAATTTGTGCAAAAAAATGTTACTCGATGACTTTACCATTGAAATTTGGTTCCAATTTGGGATGACTCTTCAAAGACGTTACCCCAAAATCGGAGCCCTGTGTACTAATTTTATTTCAGGACTGTATCATCGGACAAAAAAATGTTTTTTTTTTAAATACGGAAATTTTCGATCCAAGGCCTAGATCGGTCCGAGTCAAGCAAGACCGACTCAGACGAACTTTTTAGATCGAAGTCGGTCTCGGTCCTCAACATGTGAGGACCGAAATTTTGGACTTGTGCTTGGTCTTGCCGAAAAGATCGGCCCAGCCCGCCCAAGCTCACCCCTAAAGGCAAACGTGGTGTGTTGGTTCAACCCTAATTTGATTGTGTCTCGGCTTTGATCCAGACTTGGTCACCATCCATGGGATCGGTCTTGGTCAAAACCCAAAACCGAGTTCGATCATGGTTAAATTATGATAGTTTGAAAGTTTTTATTATTTTTGTAATTTTTAAAACTTATTCTATTACAAATTTGGTCAAACATGATATAATAAAATTTTACGATTTAAATATTAGAGGACAATATCATATTTTATCTTACATTATTAAATGCTTATAAAATTAAACAAATAACTTTCTAATATCACAATCAAATCTCTATAATTTTGACCCTTTTTAGACAAATTTCGATTCAATTGATCTTATTCCATATAAAATAATATTAATGCTAAGCATGAATTTTGTTTTTTCATTTTCGGAACTCCCGATAGCCCTCTAATTTGATACTTATTTTTTTTTTAAACCAAAATACTCATTTCATTTGAAGAAATAAAACAGCGTGATTCGAAACTCGCGTCACGGATGTTCAACGTTACAATCCTTAACTAGTAAACATATAAAGAGAAGTGGGGGTCGTGAGACCCAATCATCTAGACGCACTTCTGTACGCGCTTGCCTAATTATCCAGTTAGCACACTCGTTTGTCAATTTTGGAATCACTTGTCATTTCACCTGCTCGATGGTATTAGCTAGTGTGTTGGAAACCCATATGGCTAGTCTCCATTCAGTTACCTCCCTAATTTGTCCTATAACCTATTACTTAGCTGAGTAAGTAGAAGCTGAACCCAGCTGTTTGAATTATTATTGGCAAAAATAAATTATTATTATTTGTCCAAAATAAAAAATATTTTCCTTTTTATAATTGCTGTTTTAATTAGTTGATCTAAATGAATATGAACAATTGAACATGACAGCGATTAGCGAAGTTCATTTGAAGCGGAACGAACTACTCTGAAGAGTGAAGTCATCCTCCAATTTCGATGGGTTGCTCTGGTTCCACATTTCAGCGCAAGAGTAAATCGCGCAAAGAAGTAGGATCTCTGAGCAACCAAGATCCACCGGAACTAGATACCAATACCGAGAATGGTGCGCCGTCGGACACTGCCGCCATCGTTCCGGCCACCCCCGCAGCAATCATCAATAAGCAGTTACGGATCTTCATAGTCTTCTACTCAATGTACGGCCACGTGGAGCTTATGGCAAAGAGGGTGAAGAAGGGCGTCGATTCCATAGACGGGGTGGAGGGCGTTCTGTACAGGGTCCCTGAGACGCTGCCGCCGGAGATTCTGGAGCAGATGAGAGCGCCTATTAAGGAAGGAGACGAGGTGCCGGTGGTGTCACCGGATGAATTGACCGAGGGCGACGGGTTCATGTTTGGGTTTCCGACGAGGTTCGGGTCCATGGCGGCGCAGATGAAGGCCTTCTTTGACAGCACGGATGCGCTGTGGCGTGAGCAGAAGCTGGCAGGTAAACCCGCCGGCTTTTTCGTTAGCACCGGGAGTCAGGGTGGCGGCCAGGAGACCACTGCGTAAGTACAAAATTCTTGTCCTCCGTGAACATAATAGTCTCCACTCTCCATAATATAATTATTCGCTTGCCAAATTGATGATGGACTCGAATCGAGAATCTTGCAGCAGCTAGAGCAAAGATTTAATTGATAATCATGGAATTGAATTGCAGTATGTTGAAGAAAGTATTGTGTTGTTTATCAAAAGCTGCAGTATTTGAGGAAACGATTTGGTGGGTTGATTTGGTTTCATAAACTATAGACAAGATCGGTTTGCATTTCCTGAATCCAGCTCGAATTCTAGGGTTTAGCTCTCAAGCTGTGAGCCTTCACTTTGATGTAGAACATTGATCTCAGCATTTGAATGGTGATTAGTACTTAGAGGTATGGAAGGTATCCAAGGTTGATACCCGAAACACCTGAAATTCGACATAGAGCTTCATAAAAAAGGATTTGTTTCCTCTGCAATGGGAGAAAGAAAAAGAAAGTTAGAAACCCAGATTCTGTAACATCTACTTCTCTAGGTTTTGATCATGATGCGCATATACATTGCAGGTGGACAGCCATCACCCAATTAACACACCACGGAATGATATATGTTCCAATTGGATACACCTTTGGTGCTGGAATGTTCAAAATGGATACCACTCGAGGAGGCTCGCCATATGGTGCCGGAGTTTTCTCAGGTGATGGAACCAAAGAGCCTAACGAAACAGAATTGTCTCTTGCTGAGTATCATGGCAAATACATGGCCACCATTGTTCAGAGGTTATCTGGACCTTCTTAGCTCGATTGGTCACATCTCGTCTTGTGTGTTTGGTGGTACATTATATAGATTTGCAATTTTGTGTTGATTACTGTTTTCCATTGCTTCATTGTTTCTCAGCGTATGTAGTTTTGTTTAACATTTGGAAGATTTGTATTCTCTTTATGTCTCTTCGCCGGAAAAGAGAAGTATAATGGCTGCATTGCTCACGGTGGTCTCTCCTTTGGCCTAGTTTGGGTCTTCTTGCTCCAAAAGAGGGTCGCTCACTTGGTTAGGGGGCGATGACTACCTTTCCGACAAAGTTAAGGGGTATTCTAATAAAGTAGTTCAGGAAATTTTTATATAAAAATTACATATCATTTTTTAAACCATAATTTATGATAATTCTCATTTTATGTTGTATTTTGTTCTAAAATTATCAAAAAGTAATTCATAAATTTATTACAAAAATGAAAAAAATACATTTAAAACTGGAAATGGCATTTTAAAAGAAATATCGAAACCTTGGGTCTTTGTTTTTTAAATTATTTTATATTTTTTGTTTTAAAAATATTATACTTGATTGTATAAAATGTATCAGTTTTCTTCACATTTTCTATTTTTTGTTAGTTCTTAGAAGAAAAAAAAATCACCACGATTTAAAGAGTTAAAGCATAAAAAAAAACAATATGTGATTTTTAATAAATCATAAATGATTTCCCTATAGAATTTTTAATTATGAGTCATCCTTATGAGGGATTAAGAACAGACAAATCAAGGAATCTATTTTTTATATTAAATAATTAAAAGTATGTTTTATTAAATTCAATATTGAATTAATGATACATAGCAAAAAAAATAATTAATAATTTTTTAAAATTTTAGTCTTTTTACTCAATAATATTAATGATTATATATTACTTGATTAATATTGTAGTAATTAATAATTTTAAATATATTTATTTATTATAATATTTTCTAATTTTAGGTACCGTAATTAAATAATTGTAACTTTTTTCATGATAATAGAATTTTTGAAAGTTTTATATGAAAGTATATGCAATTTGTTTTTGTAACGATATGTAATATTATATATATCTAATTAATGCACACTATTGTGACAAATAATTCAAGATTATGACACATAAATTTTGTTAGTATATTAAAAATATTGATATAAAACGTATAATAACTATTATACTACATATTCTCATTTAAATACTCCACTCAACACACGACTAAATAACTAGTATAAATATTTTTGTTGAACACGCAGGTATTAAGGAAAAATAATTACAAATTCAATGGATGGACTAAGTTTTAATGTTGTTGGAAGTTTAGGGAAACATGTATTATCTTTAAAAATTAGTAGACCAATTTATGTATTTTTAGCGATTAAGGACTAAAATATACTCAGTCCTCCCTTAGCGAAACGACACAGTTTCACGTTTACGGACAGGACCACATGCTTCATTCCATCGTCTCCCGACTCCTACCATTCACCACTTCAGTTGACTGAACCCTAATCCTCCACTCGGAAAGATGGCCAGATCGCTGATCCTCGCAGCATTTATTGCTCTCATTCCAATTCTGTGCTCTTCCTTCTCAACGGAGAGCCCAACGGATCGCCGGATCCTTGTCCTTCTTGACGATTTGGCCATCAGGTCGTCGCACTCTCTCTATTTCAATTCGCTCGCATCCCGCGGTTACGAGCTCGATTTCAAGCTAGCGGACGATCCAAAGGCCGCGCTGCACAGATACGGGCAATACCTTTACGATGCGCTGGTTCTGTTCTGTCCGACGACTGAGCGTGAGTTCCATCATTGCGAATTTGATTGGTTCTAGTATATTTTGCATCTTCCGATTCGATTTGTTTTTTATATGCATTCTATTATTTGACAATCCTGAAGAAAATGTGGGCGTCATTTCTGATCCATTTTCTGTGTGTTAGTACTAATTGGAAAGCAGAAGCATAATCTGCGTGATTCAATTTCTGATCTTCACTTCTTGATCTGCATGATGTAGGTTTTGGAGGATCTATTGATCAAGCTTCAATTCTGGAATTTGTTGATTCTGGTCATGACTTGATCATTGCTGCTGACTCTAGCGCATCTGATGTGATTCGGGAAATTGCTACTGAGTGTGGAGCTGATTTTGATGAGGTACCTTTCATTCTTGATCCTATAATTAAGATGGAGGCTTCCGTTGATTGACTAGTGAGTAGTGATTTACATTAGATTATTTAACAGGGAAGGAATTCTGACTGTATAATGTGGACTCATTCCTCTGCACCCAAAAGTTTTAATTGGATAGCTACTCAGTAATTGCTATGTGGGTTTCATGCAGGATCCTAAAGCTAAGGTCATTGATCACGTTGGCTATGCTGTTTCAGACAATGAAGGAGCTCATACAATTATCGCCAGTGACAATTTTATTCAGTCTGACGTGATTCTCGGAAGCTCGAAAATTGAGGCAAGGATTTATCCAACTCTGTTTTCTACCCTGTTTCTACTCTTCAATTAACCACTCATTATACAAATTAGAAAAATGTTTTTTATGGGGCATATATGACTAGTACTTCATTTAATTTTATCCAAAGTAGATTTCTGACCTCATTCTTAGTTCCTTAAATTTTATGAAATGTACTTGTTCCTTGTATCATCTGTATTTATCTTAGATCACATGTTTATCTATGTTTTAAAATGCCTAGCATGATATATATTCCTGGATCTCATCTAACCATTTTTGACACTTTCACAGGCTCCTGTACTTTTTCAAGGGATTGGGCATTCCCTAAATCCTGCCAATAGTTTGGTAAGCTGTCTTAGTATGTATTTTGTTATAGTTACTAGCATGGGACCCTTTTTGAAAGCTTATACATTGCTTTGGGTTCTAACGTTGCTGTCGTGATTTCAACACCATCTACAGGTTTTCAAGGCTCTATCAGCATCTCCTTCTGCATATTCTGCCAATCCAAATGCAAAGTTGTCAAATCCCCCAGCACTAACTGGATCTGCTATTTCATTAGTTTCAGTAATGCAGGTGAACTTCTTCGTGGCATGGTCACTTTTCCCTCTTGCATTTTCGTTTTTTTTTGTTGAATTATAGGTATGATCTACAGGTCTGCGAATAATATATATCTGACTACCAGTTCTCTGCGTTTTTCAGGCCAGGAACAATGCCAGAGTGTTGATCTCTGGCTCATTGAGTATGTTCAGTAATCGGTGTGTAATTCTTTCATTTCATTAAGCTTCTCCATGCTATTTTCTTTTTCAATTGATGACATCTTTATTTTTTCCAGACTATTCAGAGCTGGAGTTCAAAAGGCTGGAAGCTCAACCAAGTAAGTTTTTCCCTTTATTAAGTTTTGTCATGTTCATTTTCTGAGGATAACTATCTTTATTTTGAGATTCAACTGCGAATTTTGAATTTTCTAGTTTCTCTCAGATAGTACATGCAGTCTGTGGGTAAAACCGTAAAAGTGATATTGGAAAGAGTTTGTGTCACTTGTCAAGAATTCATGTTTCTGGTTTGGCGGTTACTAATCCCTTGTACTAATATGAAAAGGACATTGCTCTTTAAATCTGTTCTGGGTATAAATCCACTGACATTGCTGCTTATTAGGCAGTTATTATTTTTGATTGATCTAGTGAATTTGGCCAATTATCCATTTTGAAATTCTGTTTGTTGATGAGATAACTAGCTATAGTTAATTAATACTAAATTATACATCCAACCAGATGAGTTGGACGTTATGATACAGATGGTAGATTAGAATTTGAGGCTGAGCAATTGTCAAAGGAGTCCTGTCATGTAGAACTTGGGAGGATCTCGTCGTGGTTTGTCTTGGTGCAGTACATGTGCTAACTAGATGAAATATAAGAAGCTGAAATTCTATTGCTGCTTTTCGTTCTTTCCCAGAGGTCGTATTTCAACAATTTTATGTGAAAAGTGTCCACTGTTTACGGTTGTAGTCCCATATGGTTTCTGTAGAGAGTTTTGAGTTTTTATTGTGTAATTGTTGTTGATTTAGAGAATAGTTTTGTCCTGCAGAAAATGTTATCTCTTATATAATCTTGCATTATATTCTTATAATATTCATATGTAAGTCTCTATGCATAATGTATGCATTTCTGAGTGTAGGTCTCTTGAATGCACACAGAAGAACAAATCATCTCAGATATTGTAGATGTTTTCTTCTTAACTTTGTTTTTGGCCAACAGGCATGAAAGATCGGGCAATGAGCAGTTTTTGACTGAAATTAGCAAATGGATATTCCATGAGAGAGGTCACCTTAAGGTGAGATTATCAGTTAAATTGGTGCACATTATTCTTTGCTTTCTGATTTACCCAAAAAGGAAGCGAAAAATAGAAAGAACTGAAAGAAATGTCTGAGGTAGAAAATGATTTCCTTAATTCGAGGTAGTTACATGCAAAACTTTCTTCTTGACGCTACTTGAACATTGGTGGTTGTCAGATCCTTCGGGGCACTCTTTTCATCATTATGCAGCTTTTTGTAGGTGCTGCTTTAACATTTGTGTCTCAACATGATTGCAGGCTGTGAATGTCAGGCATAACAAAGTTGGAGAAAAAGATGAACCTGCAGTTTACAGAATCAATGATGACTTGGTAATTTCTCATCTTCATGTGTTGATGGAATGGTGAGAAAGTTGGTAGGGTAAGTTTTAACGGTGGTGAGCATCTGTTGCAGGAATATTCAGTTGAGATATATGAGTGGTCTGGAGCAAGCTGGGAGCCTTATGCAGCCAACGATGTCCAAGTTCAGTTTTACATGATGAGCCCTTACGTTCTAAAAAATTTGTCTTCAGACAAAAAGGTACTTTCGTCTCTGGTGTTATTTTTGTGTTACTGGTTCTCCCTTTAGTATGTTATTATCATTTTTATTATTCATTCTGGTTTCTTGAATCTTTTGCAGGGTGTCTTTTCCACTTCCTTCAAGGTTCCAGATGTTTACGGTGTTTTCCAGTTCAAGGTTGAATATGACAGGCTTGGTTACACTAGCCTATCCCTGTCCAAGCAGGTATGTGTACATATGGAACTTGAAAGTGGACATCTGGGAAATACTTTCAGCACAATTTTGATGGTCATTTAGCGAAAGTAGTCGTCAGGCCAAGTTGTTATATGCATGGGATTCAGGAATAATGTTTCGAAAATGACTTATTTTGATGCAGATCCCAGTTCGTCCGTTCCGACACAATGAGTACGAAAGGTTTATTCCAGCGGCATATCCCTACTACACTGCAACCTTCTCCATGGTACGTCTCTGCTTCCTTTTCTCGATCCAGGATGGACAAAGTTTTGAATTTTGATAACTGTAATTTGAAGATGCTTTAGAGGTTATTGATTGAGGGCGATTCTGCATGCGTTTGTTTACGCAGATGGCTGGATTCTTCCTGTTCACGATCGTCCACTTGTACACCAAGTAGATGTAGCCAATGAACAATTACTTTGGGTGGAGGCTGATTAGAGATTTTGTCTTCAGTAGACAGACGTACGGATACACAGAACTAGTGCTTAGGTAAACCTCATTTCGAGATGATTCCGTAGAATAATTATGTTTATTTTTATGAGTATGTTTTTGGTTGTTTTTACGAAATAACTGGTTCACGAAAATGTTCCATCGTTCGGTTTTTTCCCCCAATTTTTTTAAATAATAATTATCAAAATTAGAGTTGGAGTTTAATTGTTTATTCAAAAGATTTTAAATTTAAATTTTAAATTTTTTAAAAAAATTCAGTAAATGAATAATTGAATTATAATTCTAATGCTGCAAATAATATAAGTTTTTATTTTAAAAAATGATTACATTAAAGTTGAGAGCCCTAGGTTGTTCGACTGAATATTGATCAATATTTCTGAAAAATTTAATCCCAATGGTGTTGCGAAGTTAAAATTATGATTTAATTATTTACTTATTCTACTTATTTTTATATTTTTTTTTTGTAATTAGATAATTGAATTACATCCCACGATTTCTCCCTCAAATTATTTTACTACTACTAAGTCAGCCTTTTTGTTATAATAAAATGAATGATAAATGATTTAAGTTAAAAATATAAATATCTACTTATTAAAAAACTAAAAGTATATATATAATTAGACCTTCCAATAAAAGTTGGTTAGTTTTAACTTTTAAGGTTAATTTTGAGATTTTTTCAAAAAGGGTTTAGGTATTTTTTATTTAAGAAAGTAGACATATATGCTACCCAATGGAGTGTGTTGGTCGACACACGCTTGCCTCCCACCCACCCCACCCCATCCCATCCCAACACACATATATATATATAAATACACTAAATAAAAAATAATCAATTACGACTTTAGTGTCCGATTGATTATATTGAAAGTTGAAGTTAACAAAATTTGTATCAAATTTTTGAATTTTGATTTGATCCACTTCGCTCACTTGAAAAGGTCCAAACTAAACTGAGTTTTTTATGGTGTAATTTTTTAAATTAATTAGTTAATAACTTTTTTAACCTTAATGCCAAAGGAAATGTTTAACTATTGAGTTACGTAAAACCGTCTTTATCGAGATACCAAAACAGCATTGTCTAAATTTTTTGTAAACAAATGATGCATAAATCTACCAAAACCAACTCAAATGACAACCGGTCACACAGTACGGTATCAGCCTTCAGTAGTCAGCGTCTATCTAAGACGCTAAGTTGATGTACCATCATCAACTTTAACTGGTATTTCTTCATCAACACACCTCTTTTTGTTCTCACATTCTTCATCTTTTTCATCGTCTTCTTCTTCTTCTTCAGTTCTGGTATCAGTCCCACATCGTTTCCTCTGAGGGATCACTTGGAAGAAAGATTCCTTCCAGTCTCTTGTTTCCAAGAACTTGAGCAGTATCTCGATCACTTGGTTCACAGTGAGAACCTGAAGGTATAAATAAGAGCACCAGTTCAGGAAAAACTTTCCCAGAAGTTTAGGGTTCATTCGTTTGAAAATTGCCAGAAACATTATATTACCTGGGAACTAGACATCTTTAAGTAATTTCCAATAGGCAATTTTGCAGTTTGAATTCCTTGCTCCTCGGCTTTCTTCATAGTTATCCCCTTCCATCTATTCCTATCTACCAACCCGCCAACAATGTAGATTTTGGTTGGATCAAGATCTTCAAGAACAGTCTCTGCATCTGCAGTCAGGTAAACCAGATTACTCTTGTGATCCTCAAGAGCTTCGATGTAAGATCCACTTTCCTTTTCAACCATCCATTTGTCAAACCCGGGCATTTTCTGCAGCTGGGTTCCCATTTCTCCATTGCATCCCGTCAGCCACAAATGACAGGGAGATTCACACCTTCCATTAACTGCATAGCAATACATAATCTGCAAGACTGTATCAATAACTATCAATTGCTGCATTCAGTTTCAAATAATAATTCTTTGATATGTAGAATAAATGACAATTTCGTTAGCTACACAAACCTGTTGACAGAGGCTATTGATCTCATTCGGTGACATAAGGTGAGAAAACTCAAGATCAATGACAATCTTCTGTCCACTTTCCTTGGCTTGGGTTAGCCTCTCTATTTTCTTTTCCTTCTCCTCGGACCTCTTCTCCATCCTCTCCTTTCGTAACCCTTTTCTGGCCTCAATGAGCTTTTCACGCTCTTCTTCAGGAATGCTATCAAGGGTCTCCTGCCATTCCCTGCGCTTTCGCTCACCTTCCTTCTTCTTATGCTCTTTCAGAAGAGCCTTTTTCTCTGCTTTCTTGATTTCATACTTCTGTTGCTTAAGAAGTTTCTTTTGGGCTCTTTTTGAGAGAGGCTGCTGGGGTGTGTCTGAAGCCTCAACCAATGTGGTTTGGCCGTTCTCTTTTTCATCTTCCATATTTAAGATCAAGATTCTGATCTAACTAAACCCTCAATAATCTTGTTGGAAGTATGGATTCTCAAAATCTTTGTTAAACCTTTATCGATTAGGTCTCCTGGAGAAAAAACAACCAAAATGAAATCAACACATGACAAACTAATAACCTTGAAAAAAATGGCATTTCGACTCAAAATCTTTGTCCTCAGTTGTCAAAATTTGAACCGAGAAACAATAAAATATCCATCGTCTTAGTTAATTGTCCAGGAGCTAGCAAAACGATTTCTGCAAACACTCAGAGGGAGGAAATAAACATATTTTCACAAATTTTGAGCAGCAACAGAAGAAAACTTCCGTATTGAACATCATCGAAACAATGGGATTACAACTTCGAAAGCAACAAAACGAGCATTATTAGCATGAAAATGTGACTGGAGATCAGAATGTATGGCGAAGTTACTATTAAACGCCTAAAACAATATCAAAAGTAGGCGTTATCAGCGAAACTGCCACTGATTGTTTATCTTAGCCTCCCATGAATCAGATAAGCACAGAAATTTAGCTAATCTGGGATTAATGAAGGCCTCTTTCAAATCGAAGCTTCAACCAAAACATTGCGGAGCGGAAGAGCGACAAACTGAAAGCAAACGCCAAAGCTAACTCATACCTCAAATCAAACGGGCATAGT
Organism: Chamaenerion angustifolium; assembly: GCA_946814005.1. Lineage (NCBI taxonomy): Eukaryota > Viridiplantae > Streptophyta > Magnoliopsida > Myrtales > Onagraceae > Chamaenerion > Chamaenerion angustifolium. The sequence goes on from OX328272.1 coordinate 33,241,810, forward strand.
TTCGCTGCTCAGCTTAGCTTCTTCAGATCAGTTAACTCATCCCCGCACTCGATCTTATAGCCGTTTGGTACCAGCAAAACCCTAGAAGATGGATCCACGATTCCACGTTCACATTGTTTCCGTTCTAGGGTTTATTTACTTTGCTGGGTTGGGCCTTAGTGCTGAGACTGAAATTTAGACATTTACCCATGGAGTTTTAAAAGTTTCATTTTTAAAAAGGTTAATGCTCAAGTTATTCATATTGTTATTTATAGTTTTTATTTACACAAATATATTTGAATATTATTATTTGGGTTAAATACCAAGTAGTTATCTGAACTTTGAACGTTTTGCAACGAGCTACCCGAATTTTGAAAATTCAAAACGGCTACCTCAACTTTGAAGAAGGTGCAAATAGCTATCTCCGCCCAATTTCTAACAAATTTCCGACGACTTTCCAACGAATTTTCGACGACAGTTGACAGAAAATTGGACGGAGGTAGTTATTTGCACCTTCTTCAAAGTTGAGGTAGCCCGTTTTGAATTTTTAAAGTTCAGGTAGCTCGTTGCAAAACGTTCAAAGTTCAAGTAGCTACTTGGTATTTAACCCTTATTATTTTTACAAAAAAATTAACATTTGAATTCTATTAAATTGACAAGCCTCGTATATATAGAAATTACAAGAAAAAATAATTATTGCATATGACCGTATTAATTAATCTCATCTATTGCAAACGTTTATCCTACGCAATTAAGATTCTTTATCTTTCTCATCGACTTCGTCTTCTTCGAATCTTCTTCACTAGTTTTGGTATCAGACTGGCATCGTTTCCTCTGAGGGATCACTTGGAAGAAAGAATCCTTCCAGTCTCTTGTTTCCAAGAATTTGAGAAGTATCTCGATCACTTGATTCACAGTGAGCACCTGAGAACTGGACATCTTGAAGTAGTTTCCAATAGGCAGCTTTGCAGTTTGAATTCCCTGATCTTGAGCTTTGTTCATGGTGATCCCCTTCCACCGATTCCTATCCACCAATCCTCCAACAATGTAGATTTTGGTTGGATCAAGATCTTCAAGAACAGTCTCTGCGTCTGCAGTCAGATACACCAGATTACTCTTCTGATCGGCAAGAGCTTCGATGTAAGATCCACTTTCCTTCTCAACCATCCATTGATCAAAACCGGGAATCTTCTGCAACTGGATTCCCATTTCGCCATGGCAGCCCGTCAGCCACAAATGACAGGGAGATTCACACCTTCCGTTAACTGCATAGCAATACATAATCTGCAAAACTGGATCAATAACTGCAGGAAATTCCAAAGAATTGACATATTCATGATCCCACAAACAAACCTGTTGACAGAGGCTGTAGATCTCATTTGACGACATGAGGTGAGAAAACTCAAGATCGATGACAATCTTCTGTCCATTCTCTTTAGCTTTGCTAAGCCTGTCTAGTATCTTTTCCTTTTCCTGGAGTTTTTTCTCCATCCTCTCCTTTCGTAACACTTTTCGGGCCTCAATGAGCTTTTCACGCTCTTCTTCGGGAATCTCCTGCCATTCCCTGCGCTTTCGCTCGGCTTCGTTCTTCTTATGCTCTTTCAGAAGGGCCTTTTTCTGTGCCTTCTTGATTTCATACTTCTGTTGCTTAAGCAGTTTCTTTTGAGCTCTTTTGGAAAGGGACTGCCGCTGCTGCTGCTGCTGGTGGTGGTGGTGGTGGTGGCGGGTATCTGTAGTCTCTCCTAATATGTCTTGGGTCTCTTCTTCATCTTCCATCTTTAAGATTAAGATTGAAACCCAGCTCAAAAAGAAGAAGAAGAAGAAGAAGGTCTGAAACTTACCTCAACTCCTCAAGAGTTTGAATTATCAATAATTTGAGTATTCAGTATTCTACTTACACATATTTAGATTTTATGATCATTATGAACTCAAAACTCAGGCCTTCTAGTTGTTCGACGAAATGCCTAGTAGAAACTCTTCGTTTATTACTAAAGATGATCACTTCAAATTCCAAAAGCTCCTTCCACGAATCAGGACATCATGTAAGTACATATCCCTACAATCAATACATACAGTGTAGTAACAGTACCATTCTTCCTTTTACTTCCATTTAGTGTAAAATTTCTTATCACCCCACAACAACATCCTATTGAGAGGAATCCTTACATTCCTCTGCTTCAAATGCAGATGCCTGGGCGCGATCCGCCTCTCCAAGCTAAACCCGAAATACTGCGGAAATCTATCCAGCTCCTCCAAACTTCTCCCCATCTCCTCCACCAGGTACTCCAACTTCGGTCTCAAGTTGTTCTCGACACTGTACCCGAATATCGCTGGCAGCCTCGCACAGATCTTTGCAGATTCTTGATACGTGAACCCGATGCTCCTTAGGAATTTGATCTTCTCTTTCAGTTTCTCGACCCGGGTGTCTAACAGATGTGCATTTAGAGTGGTTGGCACATTGAGTTTCTCAACACCCAGTTGCTTCAGAAACTTAAGGGTCGGCCTGAGGCAATAATCGACATCAGAAAACAGGATCTTCGGACACTTGGTGATCAACCCACATGATTCTTGCGTGGAAGCTGATAATTCATTGGTTAAGAAATCCAATACGGGTTCAATGTGTGCAGCAGGGTCGAGTTCGGGGGAGAACAGTTGGGGGACCAAGAAGGCAATTCGAGGGAAATCGGTGTCGGAAAACCCCTTCGATTTGAGGAAATTAACTCGGGTAAGGAGTTGATCCGCGGTTTCTGGTGAAGGCCAGTTTGGAGGTTTGCTGTTTGGGGGGATGAGGCCTAGGGTTTTGAGGTACCGGAGGTCCTCGCGGTGGGAAGTTCTGAACTTGATGTAGAGAGGAGAATTTGTTGGAGAAATGGAGGGAGAAATTAGGGTTTGTGGAGATGGAATAGAGGATGGATGTGGTGAAGAAGAGAGGCAGAGAGAAACCATCATTGTTCTGCAAACAGGTTCTGTTGTTTTAGTGGGAAACTAACTGATAATGTGGAGAAGGAAGGTTCATGTGGTCGTTGGTTAAGCGCCCACCCACACGATGAGGTCAGAATATGATGTAGATGAGATTGTTGATTGGGTTATAAAAGAGACTGGATTGACCGATTTTTCGACAAGACCGGTCCGATTAGAACCGAGACAGAGACCGATTAGAACCGAACTCGGTTTTCCCCCCCAAAAGTCCGACCTGTCCTGACCTTGAAAAAAATCTTAGAAATTCATGGTGTAACTCTTGAAACACTAATAATTTATGGTCTTGAAGCATTCAACAACCCTTGGATCGGTTTCATAAGGGCAATGCGATGGAAGACAAGAAGCGAGCGGGTTCAAGACTAAACCTTCGGTGATTTTTTTGGTCAATTTAGTTGTTGTGTTTTTATCATAAAATTCGGTCCAAAATCGAGACCGGCCCGAGTAAAGCAAGACTGACTCGGGCGGACTTTTTTTGGCCAAATTCGATCTCGGTTCTCCTCTTTACCAAGATCGAAATCTTGGTCTCGGTCCTGCCTCCAAGATCGACCCGCCCCGCTCATGATGAGCCCTAGTTGTTGATGACAATAACAATGTGTGTAGAAATTTAATTAATTATCTTCTTTATTTACTTTAAAAAAGTTGAAGGACTGTATTGCCAATTATGAAAACTAATTGGTCACACTGATCCGCATGGTGTGAGTTTATTCCAAACTAGATTTCCACTGCTTCAGTCCTCTTGGGATCCATTGACTAGACTCGCGAGCTCGACCTTGCGTGGAACTAACCTAAACTAGGTCAATCCACCTGATTGGTCTCGTCTTGATCGGATCCCCTGGCCTGGTGAACCGAAGGATCCTCCATATCCCTCTAGAGCGTATTTGTAAAGAATTTTTAAATATATTATTAAAAAAAATAAACATATTTAGTCGAAATTCAATTGTTATCGTGAGTGTTTGAGTTGTAATTTAATTCTTCATCATACTCTATTATTTTGTTTTTATGTGGATAAGTGAATTTCTAACTTAAAGTTATTTGTTATTCAAATTTTTGGATTCCAATTTTAAGTGGAACGTATAATTAGTCTGAAAGTTGTTTAAAGTGTTTGGGTCGTAGTTAAATTATCTAATACATTTTTTTTAGTGTGTATAAATTTGATTTTTTAACCTAAAGTTACAAACTATTTTATTTAGTTAATTAAAAAAATTGTATTTGAGTTAATTTATTTGGTATAATTTTCACTTATTTTGTCTCGAATTCTTTTAGTTAAAAATGTTGCCTTAGAGATTTGAAGCGATGTAAATGATGCTCTTAATCGGAAATCGATCGATTCAAATCACAATTTTTAAAATAATAATTATAAAATTGATTTAAATTTTAAGGATGAAATCAAGTAATTTATATAAATTTTATGGCAAGCTTGAATTTATCCTTTAAATTTAAGTCCTAAAGAACTCATCAAATATCTATCTATCTTTTGGATACCATTCCCCAAAGATAAACCTCTCCTTTCTCCCTTAATCAATCACAAAGATACTCACATTGGCACAATCGAGTTGAGCCAATTTGGCTGCAAAACCCTTTTCCTTGCGAGAACTTAGCTGCGCACTTGGCATTGCAACAAGCATCACCGCAGGTAGAGCTACAAGTCCCGACCCCACCTTTGCACAATTTCTTTTCTAGAGGCGACGAGAGTCCGCAGTTGTAGGAACACGTACATAACATAGGTCGGATCAAACTGTCACATGCACCTTGTGCTTTGGGGTCATTCGGGTGTCGCAGTTCGCATTTTTGTTGGCATTCTTTGATCTTCGGAATCGAGCATGCACCTAACTCTTCACTACATAGTTGATGTCCCTCAACAGTTTGCGTCTCCCACAACCCTAACAGTCCAGGATCGTTAGTTAACATTAAGGCATATAGGTTGACGGGTCATAAGAACGTAGTATTAGGATTTAGGAATAAAGTTGACAAACCTGTAAATATGAGGACCAAAATGATGAGGTACGATGAAATGAGTGTGTTATAAGACATCGTTTCTATGCTAGTGAAAGAAAATTGTGTAAGTGTTTGTTTTTGTATACCATTTTCAAGTGTATTTATAGTACTGTGGATGGATGGAAAGGGTGATTCAATTGGTTGCCTTATACAAGGATATGCAAAAAGGGGAAATAGATGGAAATTGGACAAATTTTTTGCCAAATTCATTTGAAAAAATTAATAAAAATTAAGGTAGGTGAGTTTATGACTTAGGATTTAGGGTTTGCTTTAGAGACCAATACATAATCCAATGTTTATTTCCAGATACGATGATTTCAAGCCTCCCATTTTTATTTAAATAAAAATTTATACTATAATAAGAGACTAATCATTGTTATTGTATGAAAATTTTGTTTAAATTAATATGAATGTATGTATTATAGTAATGTACATGAATTAAATATATAATGTTATATATAATTAGAAAGTTCTCCACGTTTATTTTTACATAAAAATTACAAAATGTTAGAACTCTTTGATTACGATGTACAGAATAAGCTATATTTTAGTAAATAAAAATAAATTATTATAACTATAAGCAATAAAATAATGTAATACAATAATTTTTCTGATAAGCTTATTTTATTTACTTAATTTTATATTTTAAGAAAAATAAGTAGATGCATATATTAAATTATTTTATTACAAGATAATTTAAGATGAAATTAAGGATTATTATGTATATTATATATAACTTTTATGAAAATAATAATCACATGTTAATTTTATGTAGATATTTATAATTATGTATGCAATATAAAATTTAGGGTATGAAAAAAATTATAATAATAATAATTTTAAAATAATTTTTTCATACTTTTTTAGAACTATTTTTATAAACTATCATTGTTATATTCTACTAGAATCAACCTGTATTACAAATTTTAAAAATAATTTATATAAGTTATAATTACTATAACTAATATATATTTATCTATATTACAAAAATATCTTTCAATTTAATAAAACTATTCAACTATATTTTAATTTAGTGAATCTATTTTTGTCATTTCACGGTCAAACCCCTAAATCTATACTAATATATTTCATTATTTTATTCACCTCTCCCTCTGTGTATTCCTCTGTATTATGCTGTAACCCCTAAATCTTTTCTATACATTTTTTATTCATTTTATTATCCACTATACAGATTTTTATTCAATTTATTCTATTCTATACAGGTTTTTATTACGCGGTAACCCATCCGTATTATTTTATTATCCACTGTACAATTGTTTCTCCATATCTCTCTATTTATCGCACCATCCAGTTTTTTCGGCGTATCTCTCCATATCTCTCAGTCTACTGTCCTCTCTCAAAGATTTATACATGGATTTCTTCTATTAAGCTTCGTCCCAAGTTCCCGCCCAAGTTCCCTGGCGTCCCCAAGTTCCCGACCCGGCGTCCCCAAGTTCCCCGGCTGTGATTACTGTCCCTATTAATCCCGCCAAAAAAGGACGCCTCAAGTCTTTAGACCACCATTTCAAATAGGTGCTCTCTCTATACATTTGAGTTTCAGTATTTCCAAGTATGCTGAAATTCAATTTCGGTTTCAGTGTTTTACGTTTGGTGAAATTTAGTTTCACTGTTCTTCAGTGGTGAAATTCAATTTCAGTTTCAGTGTATTTTATTGCTTTCTCATGACGTATATTCACTACAATTTCTCATGAACTCCTCCATTGTTATTGCTTTGTTCTCTGTTGTATAATGATAGTATAATATTTTTATTGCAAGGGTAACTCATGAACTTTCTATTGAAATTGGGGATGCATAGGAAATTGGGGATACATGCATAGGAAATTGCAAGGGTATCAAAGTACTCATTGTGCAAAAGAAATTGGGGATGCATAGGAAATTTATATATACGTGAATTTCAATCTTGCGGATCATATGCAATGTCAAGTGTGTTAGAAAAAAGGAATTATATGTTTGGTTAGTCTAAACACACGTGTCTAGGGTATAAAAATAATGTTAGTAAATTTACACTTACTGTCAAAATGACATTTTCAGCATTTTATATGTTTTTTTTGCTCCAAGCAGAAGTATCGAATTATATAGAAAATGTGAAATTCAATACTATTTAACTGTCAAAATGACAAATTGTTGATTTTTTGCTTCTTTGCTAAATTGATATGGTTCTCACTGCAGAAGTATCAAGTTATTATAGTAAAAACAGTGATGTCAATACTATTTTAATGTTTGAAACTTGCATTTTATCTCCTCAACATCTCAGTTATATGTGAAATTCAATACTATTTAACTGTCAAAATGACAAATTGTTGATTTTTTGCTTCTTTGCTAAATTGATATGGTTCTCACTGCAGAAGTATCAAGTTATTATAGTAAAAACAGTGATGTCAATACTATTTTAATGTTTGAAACTTGCATTTTATCTCCTCAACATCTCAGTTATATGGTATCTTGCTGCAAAACATGGAATTCAAAAAACGTTTGAAATCTACGTTTTACTATCAAGCTACAAACTTTTCCGATTTTAAGTTTCTTTTATAGTAAGAAAACCTTCATTCATCCTATGCTCCAGCTTATTTTTGAACCTTAAGTTTACAAAATTGCTTGATACTAAAGAGTGCATGTTGTTTATTATACTTTGCTTTCAGGATTACAAATATGCATATATATAACTGTTGAGTAGCAGTGAAGAATGGAGAATGCCTTTGATAGTACCGGCAATTCTTGAACCTTTAAAGTTTGAGAATACGCTTCTCGCGACGCCATTGCATTTATGCTTTCTTCAAGGTGATTACGATTGAGTTACGGTTAGTTGCTCAATCCATTCGTTATGCTTCTTTGTCGTAATCAGTTTCTTTATTTCATTCTTCCGCAGCTTCTGAATTCACCCTTAATTTTATGTAATACAGTACCCAACAATTGGACAAGTTTTCAGCTGATTTTGAATTATATTTGCTTCAATTTCTATTACAGATTTAGGTCATCACAATTCAATCTGATCCAGGAATTTCATAAGCTACAAATTGTACAGGAGAAAGTTTCGGTTTACAACATACGTGCAAAGGTTTGAACTGCTCTATTTTTCACTTAAAATTTTTATATGTTCTAGATTGTTTCAGATAGCTTTATAGTTTTCAGATAAAAAAAATGTTTTGTTGGTACAAAAAAAAATAGTGTTCAAACTTCTTCTCTGTGTACAATCATAATTAACGTGGATCTGCTGGATACTGGAGTGTACCCCACGTTAATTTTGCAATTTAATTGGCCAATTAACTAGACTATTTAATTGGGCAAACTTTAAATTGTACAATCATATTTATAAGTTTCCCAATTTACCGTGGGGGCATTAATACAGTTTATAAATATGTATACAGTTTTATAGTCTTTAACGTGGAAACTTGCCCAGACTAATTGAAGCTCAGTACATGGCGGGTTTCTCTATTCTTCCCTTTAAATCTCCTTATATTCTGATATCTACATCTGAAAGTCGTTGCTTCAATCTTCACTGCATGTACTTTTCATATGATGTTGAGTTGTTCAGGTGCCTTCCCTATATTGAACTACTACTCAAATGGATTTCTTTCTTTCTTGAAATTCATTTAAATAAATAAACGGAATGAAAGAAGGAGAGGGAGAATAAATTGTGCTGCATGTTCATTGATGTGTAGTGGAAACCTACTATTTGTTATTGTTGGTGTTATTTTAAATGTGATGATTTATATTTTTACTATATAACTGCAGATTATCTTTGTCTTTGATCCCGATAAAGATTGTTGGATCGAACGCATAGACAGTTGTTATCTTCATTAATCTCATCTGCGGTATGTTTTCGTGTTTATTTTTATATAATTCGCTATTGATGAGTTTTTGTTCCTATTCATAATTATGTTGTAACATTGGATTGTGTCTACCGAATCTGCGTTTAGTATAGTATTGTATAGTAAAACTCTAGCATTTAGTTAATATTGTATAATCAAAATCATCATATGTATAGTGGATCTACTGCAGTGAAGTAGTATAATATTGTATAGTAAAAATCTAGCATTTAATTAATGTTACCAAATATTGTTTGACGCAAAAACAATAGTGTTGCAACTCAAAGTCAGTTGATTAATAAAATAAATTTAATATTATTTGCACTATAATTTTATTATTATTAAATGTTGAGTTGTAAAAATGTAAAATGGAATAATAGTTAAATTGTTATTATTTACGTAAATGTTATTATAAAAATTTATGTTACTATAATTAATATTTTAAACTCAATCAATTTTAGAGTTCAATGGTTAACTCCTTAACATTAGTTAAATATCCAAAATATTTAACTATTATTACGAATAATAGTTAGATTGATAAGTTATTCCTTAATAACGAAAATACAATTCAAAATAATGTTAATTTTAGGTAAAATTGACACACGCTTAATATTAACCACTTGATTGTTGTCATACTGAATTAATGTTACTGGAAATTTATAATTCATAAAGTAATCCTTAGAAAACAACAATTTTGGCCCTCTTTAGGAATTGATAAACTTCTACTATATAAATTAAATTAACTCAACTTATGCCAACTCAAGGTATAATAACGACATAAATTCATTAATTTGTAATCATTATTTTGTATATAATAAAATTAAAGTGATTCACACCATTTCGTATCTACATCTACATTTATATAAATATATTATTAAGGCTGAACATACATCTATTCAACTGTGTTACACCTTCTTAATTAAATATTATTTTTTATACTTTATATAGGTATACCTTCAGTCGTACAATATGCATCCTTTACCATCACAGAGACGTCCTCGACGTACGTGTAATTTATATTGACATATATACACATAAACATTTATATATACTTTTGTCTTCATTATAATTCATACAATAATATTTTCTTAAACAATATTATTAGAATCATTTCGGTTAATTACTATTCGAAGACTTGCCCGCATGCGGGTACCAGTACAAGATAATTCAGGAGCTGGTTCTTCTACAAGCCACCCGGTGGGTAATTCGATGGGCGTTGGTGTACATCGTTCAAACAACTTTCAAGGTATATTAAGTCTTCATCCCATATAAAAAAAATTATAGCAAACAAAATTAAACATATTTTATATGTTATATATGAGTATCAAGAAAACGTAATTCACTTATCATGACTGTAACAATGCATACAGTTGTTACTTTCACAAAACATGATATAAATTATTATTAAGATTGTAGGGTGCCCAATTAATTTAAATTAAACTACTGATAACTTTATAATGTAAACCATTATGTGCGCGTTATAGTAGATAAAAACATTCACTTTTTCTACAGTGTTACCTGCAACAACAGAAAGAAGAGGATATCATTGTATTGCTCGAGATTTTCAAGAGGGTGTGGATTCTCTAAGATACGTTCTTAGGGATCCTACATTCTGTAACAAATGTTCAGCCAAGCGTTTCCACCACGAGAATGACAGTATATGTTGCATGAATGGCCAGATTGCTCTACCGGTCCACTCTCCTCCACCACCTATGTTGGAATTATGTGAAGATCCAACTGTTGATGGAAATCACTTTAGGCACAACATTCGTGCTTATAATCATGTCTTCTCTTTTACATCAATGGGTGTGAATGTGGATGGAAGCTTGGTGGCAGGTAGTCGAGGGATATATACATTTCGAGCTCAGGGATCAATAAATCATCAAATTGGTTCTCTTCTACCATCTGAAGACGAAGGACCGAGATATCTGCAAACATATATATACGATACATAGCATGAATTAGAGAACCGATTAATTGAAAATAATACGTTAAAGGTATCAGTATTGGAGAGAATAACTGCGATACTCAAAGGCTAAACCCAGACCAAAAGAATGCATTTGATACAATTATGTCAACTATTGATCGTAGAGAAAGTGGTGTGTACTTTGTTGACAGACTCGGTGGCACTGGAAAGACGTACCTATACCGGGCAATTTTAGCAGTGTTACGTGATAGGGGCAAAATTGCTTTGGCTACAGCATATTCAGGGATAACTACAACTATTTTTCCTGGTAGCCGTACAACCCATTCTAAATTCAAGCTCCCAATAAATCCTTCCTCTTCTGCTACATGTTCGATTACTAAACAATCTTCTCACGTTGAGTTACTACGTCGGGCTACACCAATCATATGGGATGAGGCGCCTATGGATCATAGATTTCTTGTTGAATCATTAACTCGAACTTTGAAGGATATTTGTGACAATAGTGATCCGTTCGGTGGTAAAGTCATGATATTGGGTGGGGATTTTCGACAAGTGTTTCATGTCGTACAAAGGGCAAATAAGGCACAATTGATTGATGCATGCTTCATTAAATCCGCTCTCTGGAGGCATGTTACACTTCTTAAGAAAAGTGCCCCAATAATGCTTCTTCGAAATCTCGAACCTAACGCTGGAGTTTGTAATGGAACAAGAATATTATGTTTGGATTTTATGCGGAACTTAATTTATGTGGAAGTTCTTGGTGGACAATTTAAAGGAACAAAAGCATTTATTCCAAGAATATTAATGAAGCTGACGGAAGATGTTCGCTTGCCTTTCCAGATGAAACGTAAACAGTTTCCAGTGCGTCTTAGTTTTGCAATGACTATAAATAAGGCGCAAGGTCAAACATTGCCTAACGTTGACATATATTTATCTGATCATGTATTCAGTCATGGTCAATTATATGTTGCTTTATCACGCGGTACGACTCAGACGACAACAAATGTTTTGGTTAAAAAGGGAGAACTCGAAATGTTTTATTACTTTGATAAAAAATGTGGTATACATACTACTCGAAATGTGGTATACAAAAATGTTTTGTTACTTTGATCATTTGACTCTTACCATGTTTATGTTAAGGGCGTAGTTTTGCATCTTAATTTCTTTGTTTTGTATTTTATATTTTTAGTAAATTGTTATCATATAAAGTTCATGTTATTCTAACTCATTATATATACTTATTCCATATGTTTAGTACCGCTTTTCACTCAACTTTGTTTTATAGATACAATATTTTGAACACAACGATCTATTTTCATACCATGTATATATAAGTTTCGTATATATATACATGTATATAGTTAACTAATAAATTATACCGCAATTTTGTAATCCACTAAAGTGTATTTCCCTAATGGTTATACTAGACCTCGGCACGCACTACGCGCGTGCACGTTGTCGTCGTTGGTCGTGCGTGATGTGTTACGATGACATGATCGACCCGACTCCTAGGTTAATACAAGAACATTACAAGCATTGAACACTTTATATAAATATTACTAATGTAAAACTAAGATTAATTTGAATAAAAAAATGTAAAAACTCTATAATATTTTTAAAAAATTGCTCGAGCGACTGGGAGCCCTTTTTGATAGTGTTATATGATCCCGGTCGCTCGAGCAATTTTTTAAAAATATTATAGAAATTTTTTTTTTTTATTCCATTATCTTATTTAAATTAATCTTAGTTTTACATTAGGTAATATTTATATAAAGTGTTCAATGTTTGTAATGTTCTTGTATTAGTCTAAGAGTCAGGTCGATCATGTCCTCGTAACACCTCACGCACGACCAACGACGACAACTTGCGCGTGCCGAGGTCTAGTAAATATATATATTCTAATAGTTTGTATTAATGACATATGATATAATACATTTTTACTTTACGTAAATTACTCTAATAAAATATTTTTAATTTTTAATATGTTAATTAAATTAATTTTCATTCAATAATTATGAATTGCACGAGAAAGAAAAAAAATAAGAAAAAAGAAAATGGATTGTTTGGCTGGGGAAGACTGCGAAGAACAAAAGATTTCAGCGGCTGAGAGAATGGACGCACCATGATCACTTAAATTCTCTACAAACCCTTTTCCTCTTTTCGGCAGTTGCAGTAGAATAGAATCCCTATTCAAAATCTCCCACCAGACAAGTTTGATTCTTGCGCATTGCCAACCGATAGATAGCCATGGATGAAGAAGCAATAGGGTTAGTGCTAGCAAGGGCGACAGAGCTCAGGTTGAATATCACAAACTGCATCCACAAAGCCACTCCTGAACAGAATGGTCCGAAGTCGCCGGAGCAAGGAGAATTGAACGAAGCCGAGGTAGATGGTGAAGAATCGGGGAGACTTTGGAATATACGTGACGCCCTCGAATCTCTGGAGACTCAGCTCTCTTCTTTGCAGGTCACCTCTTCGAAACCCTATATCGAACTTTAGGTTTTCGATTGCTAAGAGTCGGAAGTTTGTTGCTTTAGATTTTGTTTGTTCTGTGGTGGTTTCTTGGCCTTCAGTTGAAATGTCTGCATTGCTAGTTCCTGGATGTTAGTTGCACCGTGTATCGAAGAGAATGTGATGCGTGATAGTCGGCGCCATGGACAACTATTAAGATTAGCTAGGTTAGGTTAATTTCTGGACTAAACTAGAATTTCTTGAGTTGAATTTTTGGCAATTAACTCTAGCAACTACAAGAGCTCGAAGCTATCAGTCCCTATGGCATCTAACTAACTCCATATCGGAACAAGGAAATCCAAATCTATATAAAATAAAGAATTACTGGATGATTCAAATTGTACTTTCACATTTTTGGTGCACGTATAAGTTCTGGAGTTGAAATGGCAATAGTCGATATGAAGGAAGTCACACATATGGAAAGCTCTTTGGTAGGTATACTCTTCTAGGAGGAATATATTGATTTTGTAGCTGCCTTTCTATATGATTCTGCATATTTTTCAATCACCATTCTAATTTTGTAGCTGCCTTTCCTTTTGAATACCTCTTTCTGCTCTGTTTATATACGGATTATAGTGTGTCTGTGTAGCCTTATTTGAACTGATGGAGTCAACTGAAGTTACTGAGATTAGTGAAGGTCTCACCATATAGTTGAAGATCAATCTTTGAACTAGAAATTTAGAATGAAACTTTGCATGGTTGTTCCTTAAATAGAGGAAAAGAGACATCAGATGAAAGGAGGTGTTTATTGCTCGGCATTCACTCTAGTCTGCCTCGGCATGTCCATATATATTTTCCTAGTACATTTTTTGGCTTAACTTTCCCTTTACTTTCGTAGATGAGTCGGACCGTCTTGGTGCATTAATGACACACACAAAAATTCATATTAGTCTAAGTTTAGCAAATGTATGGATAAAGATATGATGCTTTATATACGAGCCACGGGTTTTTGATTACATGGTGTCTCATTTAGAGAGTACTACTCAAGCTAATATGTAAACCGCAAGCTATAACTTATTACTGAATTATGTATTGAATGAGAAAAATCACGGTATAGGAGACCGAATTCTCGGTCTTACCTTCTCTTTCTCAATCTCAACATTTCCTCCTCAAGGTTGCACTTTGCAGTGTTATGTTCGGGACTTCGGGTCACATTCAACTCTATTCAGCTACACAACTATTTATTTCTGTGTTACTTTTTCCGGGTTATATACTTAATCAGTGATGAGGTTTAACTGAAATGCATGGATTTCTTGATTTATTTCCAGGCCATGCAACAAAACCAGAAATATGAAAAAGAAGTTGCCCTTTCTGATATTGAGGAGAGCCGCAGGGTATTGCTCGAGAAGCTGAAAGAGTACAAGGGAAAGGATTTAGAAGTCATACAAGAGGCTACTGTCTTTGCAAGCGAAACAGTGGAGCAGAGCAGCGAACTTCTGCTCCCGCCCTACCCAACCCGACCTCCGCTCTCCATAAGGATTGGCTACAAATCTGCAGGGACCTTTTCCAGTGACCGAACCAACAGCATAAAGAAGAACCCTAATGAAGAAACCCAGAGAAACCAATCAAGAGGAGGACTGGCCCGATTCATCGGGACAGTTACCAAAACAGTGGTTACCCTTGTCGGGGTAGTGTCTATATTTAGAATGGCCACATCAAAGCCTTATCAAACGGGCATCAAGTTCGACTCCCCGCTTAAAGTTCTGAACATGTTTCTGCCACCATTAACTGGCGTGGGAGGATCGGGTGTTGAGTGCCCACCAGGGAAGGTGCTCGTGGTGGAAGATGGGAAACCTCGGTGTCTTGTAAAAGAGCGAGTTGAAGTTCCTTTCGGGATCGTGTCGTCTGTTTCAACTGCGGATGTAAACTTAGGGTGCGGTTGAATTTTTCTTCCCTGGCTTTTGTAGCAGTAGTTTTAAATGTTGAATCTTGGTATCGGCCGAGTGTTCTTTGTGCCAATGTATTTTGGATAAATTCCTCCTTCTGTAAGGGCTGAAAGAGTAATGAAAGAGTAAGGAGACGTAATATTCTTGTATTAAATTGGTGCGACATTCACCTCGTATAAGGTCATTGATATGTCACATCTACAGTGCGTATGTATACAAATAACAAATGTTCCTCTCCATAAATAAATAAAAATTAGTCTGAAAACTGAATAAAAATTAGGGTTAATTATCAGGTACCGAACTTGACATGGTTTGGTTAGTAGGTACCCAAATTTTTTTTTTTATCGCAAATAGGTTGCCGAACTTTTGGAAATTAACAAATAGGTTCATGACGTTAATTTTTCCGTTGGTTTATGACGGAAACCGGTTCGATCGAACCACTTTATATTTTTTATTTAAAAAATGTAAGATTTATATACCAAATACATGCATGACTTGGTTTAGGGTTGAATCATGCATGTGTTTGGTATATAAATCCTACATTTTTTATAAATAAATAAAGTGGTTCGATTGAACCGATTTCCGTCACAAACCAATGGAAAAATTAACTTAAGGAACATATTTGCTAATTTCTAAAAGTTCGAAAACCTATTTGCGGCAAAAAAAAAAACTTGGGTACCTGCTTGTCAAACCATGTCAAGTTCGGCTACCTATTTGATAATTAACCCTAAAATTATTTATTATATATTAATATTTTATTTTATAAACATGTTTTTAAAGTAAAGATAAATTTAAGGGTAAATTGACCTAATGCACTCGGATGTTTGAATATGTTAAATGCACCCCACATGTTGTTTTGTGCATATGTATGTTTGAAATTATTGTTAAATGCATCAACTTGTTTTAAAGTATTGTTTTGTGCACCGTGATATTTTAAAAAAACTGTGATTGTCTCGTGTAACCACATAGACACCTCCTCGTTTTAGACTTCATCACCATGGTTCAATTCAATTGAATTTTAAAACCATCTGAGTATTACATGACGAGATAACAGGCGAAAGTAACAGTGAATGTGACTGGTGCAAGTAACAATAATTCCAAACATACTGGTACACAAAACAATACTTTAAAATAAGTGAGTGCATTTAACATTACCCAAACATCCAGGTGTAGTTGTGTAATTTACCCTAAATTTAATGATAGTTTGCGTTTGTACAAATATTAATATATAAAGTCACGTATGCGTAAATGTGTACAAATATTAATATATAAAGTCATGTATGCGTAAATGTGCAATTGCTAGTTGAACTTTATAAAAATGTGCAATTTACTATTTGACAAACAAGTGTTGATTCAGAGGATGCTGTTCCAGTTTGCACATGGTTAATAATTTCAACAATCTTATTCCAATCACAATGCGGAAAAACACATACATAATCTCAGATCCAACTGTCCATACGAATAATACGATACAGAAAATCAATTACAAAGCATAATTCAGAATGGTGGTGGCGATCCATTTCTTCACAGAATATCGATTATGAGAGCCCAGGCAGGGTAAACCAGCAAGATGATGATACCGACTGTGTTGGAGATCCCATTCGCTTTAGTGAATGAATTCCTAAACCCACCAGACGCTCTGATATGCTCCTGCAGAAGGTAGCATGCAATGGCAAGGCAGATGGCAACCCCGATCCAGTCGTCCCTCACAGTGTTTGCAATTAAACTCGGGGCAACCACCATCAGAAGAATCAATGCAGCAGGTAGTTCCAGCCAGTCTACCAACATAAAAAGCAAATAATGTTGAAGTTCATAATGATTGATCGTTGAAAAATATAAAGGAGAATTGAGTACCTGGGAAGTGTTTGGGGAAGAAAAGCCTTAGAATGACAGCAACGAAAGCAATCCATTGCCCGATTTGCCCTCTATACATGATGAGTAACGATATGCAGTTAAATGCTAAGACTGCAAGTTGGAAAGTAGATGAAAGGATAGGCTTTTAACCTGAAAATGTCAAAGATTAGTGATGGAAGGCTGAAGAAAATGTAGGGGATCAACAGTCCGGTGAGGATGTTCGTCTTCCAGTTGGTTCGATCCAATATCAGCAGGTAGCTGCAATCAAAGAAACAAACAAGGAAATGCTGTCATCAGATTCCACTTCTGCAGCATGATCAAAGAAACGATTTTCATTTTTCAAGTCTATATGTATTGGAATTTTCGAGATAAGCTTCATGGGATGTAAAGAATCTTAAGCATAACTACAATTTAACTACATATTACATGATTCACCCATTCTACCTAATACGTCTCAAACGGAAGCCACAAACACCTGGATAAGATGAACAACTATGGCTAGAAAGGAAAGAACTCTGAGAAAATTGACACAAGAGACCAAGATCAAAGTGCTGGGATTTGTTACTGCAAAAAGGAAAATGGTAACAACTCCGCGGAGTTGACTTATCTGGTGAAGGAGGGTTCGGATCTCGCCCGAAATACAAAGTGAAACAATTCTCTTTTAGCCCACCCACCCAAATGAAGCATGTCAGTAACTGGATCATGAGGTTAGTAGGGGCTTCATAAGCCCGAAATTTACTTTGTTAAGAAGAACAAGAATTTTAAACAATTCAACAGTGTAGTTCAGGCCAAAATAGAGTATCATCATCAATCAACAATGACAAGGATCATCAAGAACAAAGAAGGTAAAAAAAACTCAGATTTTCCGATAAAGTTGAGTTATGTCAAGATATAGACAAGATTGCCGTGTTTTAAGGGTGCAACACAATTGACGTGTATTTCACTAGTTTGAAGAAATTCAAGTCAAACCAGAGCAGTAAAAATCCAAGCAACTGGGCCCAGAATCAGTCTACTACTACTGTAAAGTATAAATCGACATACATTGCAGCGAAGGAAGCCACCCATTCAAGGAAAGTGGTGCCGAATCCCAGACTGCCGAGCTTGATGGCATGATCCATGAGTTTGGATGCGGCAGCCTTGAGTTCCTTCAGATCAGAGTTGATTTGGTTGCTGGCTTCTGGATCGGTCCTCATCCGCAGGTATCCGTTCGTCTTACCCATGGTTTTGATTCAGATTACGAATCCGATCAGCAAGATCCTGAGCAAATGGAAGGTGGACAGGAATCTAGCTTAGAAGGCCACTGAAATGAGCAGATATGGAGAAGAGAGAGAGAGAGAGAGAGCAACTTACCGTTAGATATTTTGATTGATCCACCGGAGACAGAACAGATTTTTTCGCGCAAAATACATCAAAAAATAAATAAAAAAAATACCAAAATATCATCAAGTTTTAAAAAATAGGAAAACAAATCTGAAAATGGTAAACATATATTGATAAAAATGATTTTCTAGCTCAGACGATTATTTTTTGTTCAACATGTTTGAAAATGACGGTAATTGATTTATCCGTTACTTTTTTGTTTGAAATATTAGTGTACGTTTGTAGGGTTTAATTGTAACATTTAGAAAAATATTTGATTAATTTTACAAATATAAAAAATATTTAATATGATTTTTTAACAGAAAAATAACAGAAGTACCAATTATCATAATTTTCAAACGTATTGAATCATTAACTATCACAAAAAACAAGTTACATCGAAAACCATTTTGTGCAAATATGTTGTACCATTTTAAGACTTTTCCCTAAAAAATATTAAAGTATACTTATATTGCGAATGTCATTCCCGATTGCCCTAAAAAGCACAATTCGTGGGTATAAGTCCTACCCGCGAATGATATTCGCGGGTGTAAGTCATCATTCATGAACAAAACTTGTGCTGCAAATATGCAACTTGCATTAAGAAATAAAATTGATTGGAGAGAGAGAAACAAATTATTTCTCACCCGTAAATGTCATTCGCGGGTGATATTTTTTATACCCATCGGCGAATGCGTTGGTATTTTTTTTTTAAACTGAATATATTTCGATATTTACTTTTATTTTGAGGTATATTTTTGGAAAAAAAATTCCAGAAGAGAAGCTTAAAGAAAATTATTATTCGAAAATTAAAATAAAAAATAAAAAATTTTACAAATAAATTCAATTATTATTTACATTAAATTAACTAAGTGGGAATCATTTAAAAAAAATATTGTATAGATAATAATATGTTTGATCATAGTGTTATTTACATCAATCACATAGTTATTTTCACTGGTACATTTGAACATGTTGTTAAATACACTACTAACAGTTAACTATTCATCATTTTTTCACTTAAATATGGAAAAATGATAATTTTATCCTCTTGTTTGTTCATCTTCAACACTAACTTCAACTCCAAAATGCTTTGAGTTAAATTCAAATCAAATTTGCATTTTAAAGTTGAATTTAATGTTGAAAATGAGATGTAACATAAATATGATAAAATTGTCATTTAACAACAAAAACATATGAATAGTTAACAATTAGTACATTTAACAACTTTTTATAACTTAAGAATTCACATACCAAAACTTTCAAATGTTTAACCATAACCAATGTTATCAGAACCGGATCGGTCCTCGAACCGGAGAGGGGGCCGGTTCCCGATTCAACCGATCAGACCCGATTCAACGTGTGGTTCACTTTTCACAAGTAAAAAAAATGAAAATACATACATAGTCTACAAACTGATCGGTCTAGAAAAAAAACAAAAAACTGTTTGGTATGAGAAAAAAATAGCCCAAAAAATGAACCGAAAACCGATCGGTTTTACAAAAAACTTCTGATTCAACCCGATTCAAAAACTGTTCATTTACAAAACGGTATTTTATCTAAACTAAATCGGACAGGAGTTCGATTCCCGGTTGGACTCGGCCGGACCGCCGGTCCGGTCTGGTTCTGATAACACTGACCATAAGAATCAAACCCTAAAAAAAAATGTAATAATTCATAGTCCAATAATGGACTATACTATTTGTGGAAATATCTAGATTCGTATCCTTATGTCTCATATAATATCTAGATTTTATTTCTACATTCAATTATTTATTATTCAGAAAAGAAACAAAAAAAGAAAGTGGGGTAAGGAATAATTGCATGCCATGTGACATTTATTATGCTTGCTGTCTTTTGGATTAACATGATATGATAGTTTCCTAAAATAGATTTTTAAGTATAATAAAAAAAAATATAAAAAATTATTTATGTATTGTAATTTTTTTGCCACTTTAACTTTTTTTTTTTACGATTCTTAATTAAAAATTAAATTATATATCTATTAAAAAAATTATGAGTAAATAATTATTTGAATTGCGATTCAAATAATATAAAAAATATTAAATTTGGACTTATGAATTGACCATATTATCGTTCCTAAGTTTAGATATACAAATTTAACTTAAAAAAATCCAACTCATACAATGTAAGTCTAAACTCAACACAGTTAAAGACATTTATGACGAAATTTAATTATCTACTTATCTATTTTTTTTATTAGATATATCGTGTGTCCTATAGTTTAATATAAAATGAATTAGATAAAAAATTTAATTATATACTTATTAAAAAAAATTACAGCACTTAGATAATTTAATTATGATATAAATAATATTAACTTGGTATTGAGTTTGACTTTTTAACTGACAGTATAATAAGACACATATAAAATTATAATATAAAAGTGTGTGACCTTTCATCTTATCTTTTACAATAAATAAATAAATAAATAAATATATATATATATATATATATATATATATATATGTGTGTGTGGAGTAATCAAGTTTACGTTTGTGATTGGTCAAAAAAAAAAAAGTTTACGTTTGTGCGAGACTATCTTTGTTTTAGTGAATAGTAATTTATGTCGGGAAAGAAAAAAAATTATATGCAACATGCTACTTTGATAGCGACTCGCACTTCAAAATAGCGCGTATGTTTATATTTTGATTTTTTTTTGTATATATGTTTTTTAAAATATTACTTTATTATAATTATTTTTAAAATAAATTCCTAAAATGTGATTGAGAATATAAATTGAAAATTTGAAATGCATCATCTATAGTCTATACTGATTTTGATTGCAATAGTAAGGGTAGTTGAATTTAGTATTGAAAAGCTTTGTGATAAAATTCATACTTTTGATTTGAAATTGCAAATTTAATATTGTATTCTAATTATTATTTTTTGCCATTTTTTAAAAGAATAAATGAGTGGTCCTTACTTTTTTATAATAAAAGAATAGCTATAAGAATTTCAATTAATCGTGTATCTATAAAAGTGGCGCACTAAAAGAACTAGCTTTACTTTCCCAAAGACGCTGTCGGTACTTGGTACAATGCATCCTTAAATTTAACTAATGTGTTCAGATATTATATTTATATTGTGCAATTTACTTTTGTGCTTGACAACTATAATTATTTAGTCTA
Organism: Chamaenerion angustifolium; assembly: GCA_946814005.1. NCBI lineage: Eukaryota > Viridiplantae > Streptophyta > Magnoliopsida > Myrtales > Onagraceae > Chamaenerion > Chamaenerion angustifolium. The sequence goes on from OX328272.1 coordinate 33,263,279, forward strand.
AATATTTTGTTGACCATCAAATTTAACGTAATATTATTATGTAATGCTAATGTGATTGATTTTTTTTTTATCATAATAATGTGATTGATGAAAAAAGGAAATAATTAGAAATTTTATTTTAATGCATATATAAAAAATTAACAAAAAAAACTTAAACATTAAACTTAAATTATATAAAACCAATCATGGAATTATTAAAATGGAAAAAAAAATCAAGGGAGCTTGACTCGATTAGACTTAGTCAGGGTCATTATTATCAGAACCGAACTGGCCGTCAAACTGGTGAGGGGGCCGGTTTCCGGTTTGGCCGATCCAATACGGTTGGACTCGGTCGATGTGTGGTTCACTGTTCATAATTAAAAAATAATAATATGAAAATACAATTATAAATTACATAGTCTCAAATACACATATAATTACCTTAAGCACACACAAACTACATAGTCTAAAACATACACGTTACTCTCAAACACAACATAATTACCTCAAACTTTGAACATACATAACACAATAGTCTCAAAATCAAACACAATAGTCTAAACTTTAAACATAACTTATAAACCGAAGAAGTTGCTCGGTTGAACCAAAGAAGTTGATTTAAACCAAAGAGAACCACCCAAAAAATTTAAATCACCACAAAAAAAACTAGAACCGGAAATCGGTCAGTTTAACCCGATTCAAACACTGTTTATATGTATTTCGATTTTTTAGCTGAACCAAACCGGACAGTAATCCAGTTTCTGGTCGGACCGCCGATCCAATTATGGTAACAATGGTCAGGGTTGAGCCCTGGATAGGAGCTCACAATGTATTGACTTGACATATTATATGGCTATTAAACGAAAAAATATGATTAACAGATGGATCGAATGACAATATTCACACATAAAAGTACATCCAATCACGCCAAAATTCATCACGTACTATGAAAGATCACATGGGTCCAAACTTAAAAATGCATGAAATCTATTAATCCTAAAATTACTACTAACATTCTATGTTGTACTACGATATAATCTATAATAATATTTGTATATTGTCATTAACACATCTGTCATCAAATATAAAAAGACCATATCAACATTAGTAATGGGTCAAGGACTCGAGGGTGCCATAAAAGACCATCTATTTATCTATATATTAATTTGATTGGAACATCTAGAATCTTGACACATAAGAAATATTAAGTAATTTATTTATCCTAATATTATTATAATTGGTTACCATTAATACATATCACCTTTAGTTATATTTTATTTTAAAAAAAATGTAACTAACGCCACGTGAATACTTTATAATTCATCATAAGTTTCTCATTTATAAAACATTACAAATCCATGTCACATTTAGTTATATTTTATTTTAACAAAAATACGTTACAAAATAGTTATAATTTTAATTGATAAATTTTGTATTTTATATTTTTCTTCTATAAAACACAATTTCTAATCACATATCTCAGTCATTTTATCATTCTATAATTTTGTGATACGACCTAAAATTATATTTGTTCCATAATTCTGTGGTGGAAAACCTAAAAATGTATTTATTTTAAAATGTTACAAAAATAATTATAATTCTAATTGAAAAATATTATATTTATACACACATATTGTTTATATACAACCTAACATATATTATTTTTAATTCATTCCATTATTCTTGCAATACATATTCAAAGTTATAGAAAAATATGTATACATAATCGGTTTACGAATTAACTCGTGAACCTGCAAGTTTATGTTTAAGTCTTAAATAATGTTAGAGACAAGGAAGATGGTTAAAGTCTAAAGAGAATAATATGTAGAGTTTGTACTAAACATTTTCTCCTTTGTGTTTTGTTGGAGTTGATTGTTTTGTTTATTATATGACGATGCTTAAACCTCACTAGAGAGAGAATTTTAATTCATTTGTCATAGACAGTAATAAAAAAAATTATTTACCTCACAAGTAATAATTTAAATATGTTAATATATATGATAAAAATAATTATATAAAATTATTCTTATATCATCGTAAGTTAATTACTAATTTTACTATTTGATTATTTAGGGCTGACAATCGTGTCGTGTCGTGTCATAATCGTGTCGTGTCTAAACATGTATCGTGTCTAAATAGATAAATTTTAATCGTGTCTAAACATGTCTCGTGTCTAAACGTATAAGCCGTTTAATCGTGTCTAAACGTATAGAGTTGTTTAGACACGGGATCCGTTAATATCAAACTCATATACACTTTAAAGCAGATATATACACAAATACATATATACACAAATTCAAATATATAAAGTAAGGTATTCATAGTTCAATATTAAAAAGTAAGTGAGTATTTTAATATTTTATTATTATTATTATACTTAAATGTGTCTAAACGTGTCTAAACGTGTCACATGTATACATAACACGATTAGACACGAATAGTTAATCGTGTTTATACAGATATCCACAGATCTGAGTTGTTTAGACACGATTAATAATCGTGTCTAAACGTATAAGAGTTGTTTAGACACGGGATCCATTAATGTCAAACCCATATACGCTTTAAAGCAGATCGTGTCGTGTCGTTTAATCGTTTCGTGTCAGAAATTGCCAGCCCTAATCCAATTCACACATTTATTAGCTTCTCTCCTTAGGAATTTTCAGGAAATGTCAACAAATATAGAATTACGTGATAATATATTATCAACGTCCGCGTCAGGACCCCAATTCAATCCTCGACCTCAATCTTAAAGTTGTTGGATTACTGTGGTCGAGTTTGACTATATGATAACGTTGGTCCACCTTTGTCAAAAAATAGATTCACCTCTTCTAGGATGGCAAACACTTCAAGAGTATCGAGACCCCTTCGATTTTCAAAACGGTTGAGCCCAACAATTACATTAATTTTGCCCCTTAAACCAACTTCATTCCACGCGACATCACAATTAATCTTATTTGCTCTTGTTGTCGATTTTTTCCAAACTGTAGTGCTACTTTCTTGGATGTGCCTTTGCCGAGTGTTGATGTTTTCTGTTTGTATTGCCATGAGCTCCTAATGATCCTCAAGGCATTTCCAAGTGCACCTAGTCGGATTTGGATATGAGATGCTGAACAAAGTGTGATATCTCTCCTTCCAAATGAGTCTAACATGTGGTAACACATAATGATCACCTTGCTTTCCGGTCAGACGCACCGGCGAGGGAGTTTTGCATTAGGGCACTGAGCCACCGTCGCATGAAAACAGTCGGTACTTGGTCAGCCTGAACCCCCATTGTAGCGAACCAAATCGGGGTAGTACCCCCTGCATTGGAATGTCATGTGTTCGACCTATTCTTCATCGTCTCAAAAGGGGCATTTCGATTCCTGAGTAATCGATCTCTAGCAAATGTTTTTCCTGAATGCCAAAGACATTTGAAAATAACCTCTACATAATCTACCGAATGCTTTCCATATTATCAAAAATTTATGAACACGACAAGTTCTTTTATATATATATAATTATGATTATAACCGCGATTATAAATTTATAATCTGTTAATGTGGGCCCTAATTTGTATTGATGGACATTGGACTATTGGAGAGTTGTATATACTATATGCTAAACAGCTAAAGAGAAGAAAAGAAAAGGAAAAACGCCAAAACGGGGAGCCTAGCAGACGTTGACTCGTAAAGTGTTTCACTCTGATCCTCAAAGGCCAAATCCTTTGAAGTAAAAGTTCACTAAAAGAGAGAGAGCCATGGAAATGGAGTGGCTCAGTAGCAGCTCATCGTCCTCGACTACAGGAGGAGGCTGCACCTACGACGTCTTCTTGAGCTTCAGAGGACCCGACACCCGAAAGACCTTCGTCGATGTTCTCAACAGCAGCCTCATCGATGCCGGTGTCCGGGTCTTCAGGGACAACGAGGAGCTCCCCGTCGGCCAGAGGATCCATCAGGAGATTGGCCAAGCCATTAGACGCTCCAAGATTTACATACCTATCTTGTCGAGACGCTACGCCTCCAGCAAGAGTTGTCTCATGGAGGTGGCTCAGATGGTGGAGTGCAGACGAGCAGGGGATCACATGATTCTCCCCATTTTCTACGACGTGGAGCCATCGGTCGTTAAGAATCAGAACGAAACCTTTGAAACGGCGTTTCTGGATCATGAGAGAAACGGAATTGACCCGGAGACGATTGATAAGTGGAAGAAGGCCCTCCGCGAAATTGGAGAATTGAAGGGCTGGGAATTGGCCCTTATCAATGATGGGTATATTCTGACTCCGATTCAACTTTAGTTTGTTCATGCTCTATCTCAATCAATTTCAAGTTCATACAAGAACCATCATTAGTGATTTTCATGATCTGCGGACCTAAATTATACTTTATACCATAAGAAAAATGCAAAAGCTGACTCTGTGGAAACCTGGGTTGGATTCTCTCAATTACAATGTAGTACTTAAGTACTGTTCTTATAAGAGGTGGGAATACCTTGGCCCAAAGATCACGATTCATATCGTTTGAGAATGTTCACTTTGATTATTCTACTCTAGTACAATACTTTCACTTAGCCAAGTTCTAACTGACATGTTCAGTAAATTCATGCTCAAGTTCTCTTGACTCTTTAATATCGGTATTTATTTGTTTCTTGGGTATTTTTACTGTGTTTGTCTATGTAGGCATTATAGCAAACTTGTACGGATTGTCGTCTCGCATGTTCTTAAAATGTTGAACAAGGGTGACCTCGTTGTTCCTGAAAAATTGGTTGCAGTGGACGATCACATAGAAAAAATAATGAAAAAGCTTGATGTTGCCTCAAGTGATGTTCGAATTGTTGGAATTCATGGCATAAGTGGAACTGGCAAGACAACTCTTGCAAAAGTTGTCTACAATAAACTCTGGCATCTATTTGATAGCTGCAGCTTCATTGAGAATATTTGTGAGAAGTACAAGGAGGCTAGTGGACGTATGCATGTGCAAAGACAATTAGTTTCTGATCTTCTAAAGAAAAAAAGCATAAACTTGGGCTCTTATGATGAAGGTGTTCAATTTATTAAACATAGGTTTTGCAATACAAAAGTCCTCATTCTCCTTGATGATGTAGATCAATGCAATCAACTTAAAGCAATTGTTGGAGAGTGCTGTTGGCTCGGTCAAGGTTCCAGGATTATTGTGACAAGTAGAAAATCTGATGTTTTTGATATGCCATTGCCAGTAGTAGTTAGAAAATATGAAGTGGAGTCAATGGAAAAGCATCAAGCTCTTGAGCTATTTTATTGGCATGCTTTTGGTGGAAGTGCTCCTGTGAAGGATTTCCGTTATTATCTCTCTTCGGAAGTTGTGTCTGTTACTGGAGGGCTTCCATTAGCTCTTGAAATTGTTGGATCATTATTGGTCAATAAAACAAAAGAGTTCTGGGAAGACACGTTGAAGAAGTTACAAGAAAAACCTGAAGTCAGGATTGAAGAAAAATTGATGATAAGCTACGATTATTTAGATGATTCGCAGAAGCAAATATTTCTTGACATAGCATGTTTTTTCGTGGGGAAGGATAGGAGAATTCCCTTCTATATGTGGGAAGATTGCAATTTTTTTCCTTCAAGTGGCATAGAGAGTTTGATAGTCTTGTCTTTGGTGAAAATTGGCAATAACTGTGAGCTGTGGATGCATGATCAACTGAGAAATCTTGGGCGGGAGATTGTTCGGAAAGAAAACACTCAAAAACCTGGAAAACGCAGTCGGTTGTGGAATCATGAAGATGCCTTCTCCACATTGAACAAAAGAAAGGTAACTTAAATGAACTCTATTCGAATTTGCTCTTTGTCATAGGAAATAAAAAGTGCCATCTAATGTTGGAAAATGATATATAAGACCAAACATAGAACCAAACCTGCATCTGTGAGTGTCTTGAAATTGCAGTTCATGTTTCTGAATAAAAAATAAAAAACAAATCCTAGGAAATTCACAACTTTGGTCCTATATTTGATCATGTATAAACATAACTCTATAATGTTTATGGTTTCTTTATCAACTTTTAGGGAACTCAAAAGGTTGAAGCCCTCAGCCTCGCCTTCAATGAAGAATGTCTCAATTGTTTTACCTGTTTGGAGTTTGATGGCCTATCAAATTTAAGGTTCCTTAAATTGGATCATGCGAATATTGAAGTAGACCTTAGGAGTTGCCTTCAAACCTTAAGATGGCTTGACTGGGAAGGGTGCTCTAATACAACTGATCTTCTTAATTTTTACTTGGAAAAGTTAGCCATTCTCGATTTATCCTCTAGTCAAGTCAGTCAAGATCGAGAAGCTTGGCGCAAAATCATGGAGGTACGATCTATACTGCTGATTTTTCTTAGTGTTAAGATTTTATACCAGAAACTAATCTCTACTGTCTTGTCCTGTTGCATAGACGGCTAAGGAGCTCAAAGTGTTGAATCTCAAAGATTGTGCGAATTTCCATGGATCTCTTTATTTCCCAACTCAAATGGCTCTGAAAATGTTGATTCTGGAAAAGTGTTCTCGATTGGTGCGGATCGACTCATCCATTAGTAATCTCAAGTATTTGAAATCCTTGAATCTGAAGTTCTGCCATGGGCTTACAAACTTGCCTGAAGGACTCGGTTGCTTGAAAGAGTTGAGAGAAATTTTGGTTGATGGGACATCTATACGTAAAATTCATTTCCCGAAAGGTTCGCTGGAGCAACTTGAAGTTCTAAGTGCTTGCGGCTGTAAAAGCTTAGCCCAAATAACCGATTGCATCGGCAACTTGAAATCTCTCACACGCCTTGCGTTGGATGATTCAATCATAGCAAGACTGCCAAATTCGATTGGTTCATTAGGTAAACTTCAACAGCTCTCTTTAAGAAACTGTCAGAACTTACTTGAACTTCCCAACTCCATGGGGAACCTCAAGTCACTCGTTGAAGCAGATTTGTCAAACACAAAGATTGATGAATTGCCTTCTTCTTTCAAGAATCTGGAGAATCTGAAAGTGCTGAAGATGGAAGGTTGCTTCTTGAGGGAATTTCCTTCTGCAATTATAAATTTAAAGAAGCTGGAAGAGATAGATTTCTCGTTATGCAGGAGTCTGTCGGGTGAAATTTCTTCGGACATTACAGCATTGTCCTCTTTAAGAATCCTAAGATTGTCACACACAGAAATCTCTGTCCTTCCTGAAGAAATTGGTGGACTTTCTCATTTGCAAATGCTTGACTTACTCGAGTGTAAGAAACTGCAGTGTTTGCCAACATTGCCACCAAGTTTAACAGGTTTGAACGTGGGATCTCGGACACTGAATATTGCCCCAAATTTTGCCAATTTGGAGAATTTAAGAGGCCTGCATTTAGCTGTGAATCTCAGTGGACATAATAATCCAATCGAGTTGGAATGGATGTCAAGATTGCAAAAATTGGAGACCTTCCATTTATGCCTTTCAAACCTGACAGGGCTACGTCTGCCTCAAGAGTTTTCTGATCATTCTCACCTCAGGAGACTTTCTTTATCAAATGTGGATATGTGCTATCTTCCACATCTGCCATCAGGCTTGTCAACATTATCTCTACGACATTGTAGTCTATCAGCAAAATGTCCCGATTTCTCTAACATGAAATGTATAGTAGAGCTCGAACTCCTCCACTCTGAGTTAGCAAGTATTTCTGGCCTTGAGCATCTTGAAGCATTGCAGGTTCTGAGAATATCCCATTGCAGCATAAAAAGGCTGGATGGAGTTGAACATCTAAACCATCTGAGAGTCTTGAGTTTGTCACACTGTGAATCTCTTGAGGTATTACCTGATACATCTGATCTGTCGCTAGAAGAAGAGGAGATCGAGTTCTGCAACTTCCGGGATGCTTAAAGGTACTGTTGTTTAAACTCCATGCTTGATGTGTTTAATTTACACAAGATTGATTGTATGTCGAACTGTTTAGTTATTCATCTACGGTTAAGTACCGCTCTGTTCTCTAATTTGGTCAAAATCAAATTTCTACCCTAATATTTAAAACCGATTTTTTTTGGTTCTTAATGTTAACAATCTATCGAGTTTTTCCCTTCCTTTATATTACCCGTCTAAATTTAACAGAATATGTTTTGAAAAATACAGAAATAATAGAATATTTTTAAAAATGCCACAATTTAATATTTTCAATCTTTTTCAAATGTTATAATTGATTCCCGACTCAATCGAGCTCCAATCAAAAAGGTTCGTGTCTGTGTCTTGACCCAGATCTGGTTGCCTACGCATGGGGTTGGTCTGTCAAGATCCAATCATGAATCCCTCAATTGCGGTTCGGGTCTATTTTTTGACTCAGACTAGCCCTCAATCCATGGTGAGCAGGTCTGGGTCAAGACCAAGACTCTAGCCCATTTGATTGGGACGCAATCGAGTCTCGATAGAATAGGGACTCAGTTTTAATATTTTAAAAAGTTTGGAAGGGTTAAATTGTGATATTTTAAAACATATTCTGTTAAGTTTGGACAAAAGGAAAACACTCGACAAATTGTCAAATATTAAGGACTGAAACTTTCAAAACTAAACATTAGGGTTAGTGGTGATGTTACCCATTTATCTATCTATCTATCTCTCTACATTCATTCTTTTCAAAACTAAACATTTATTGATGTTTACAGTTTGTGTCTAGTTTGTTGAAAAACATTCTAGCTAATTGAGGAAGGCAATATTTACACAAAAGTGTTAATTGTAGAGAGTATGTTAGTTTTTCATCTCCAACTCCACCGAGAATTATGTTTATACTATTATATATTAGGGTTAATAACCAAATTGTTACCCTAACTTTGAGCACTTTACAAATTGCTACCTGAATTTTATGTTTTCAAAAACTGCTATCAAAATTTTGACACTTGGTGCAAATTGCTATCACAGTTAACTTTTTCGTTAAATATGAACGGAAAATGATGTAGCAGCATATGATTGATACCTAATTTAAAAGCTAAATAATTTTTTAAAAATACCAACGAAATCTGTTTTTTTTTAAAAAAAATCTGAAAAATTAAAAAGGAAAATATGAGTTATTAATATAATACTTTTATTACAAATATAAAAATAATAATAAATATTTATCTTTTTTATTTTGTTTCATATTTTTAATAAAAATATTATATTAAAAACTCTTATTTTCTCTATTAATTTTTTAGATTAAAAAAAAACAAATATGATTTTTTAGTATTTTTAAAAAGTTATTTTTTTTTAATCAGCATCAATCATGTATTGCCACGTCATTTTTTCGTCTACAGAAATTTAATTAAGTTAGCAATTTATGTCGACCTATTTATTTAGGGAGATTCTATTTTGCAGATCATCGACTACTTTATACATACCACTTTTGTTAAAATACTAAAATAATTGTCCTTGCCAATTTTAAGGAAATTAATTATCAAATCGACCTGCTATTTTCGTAGTTACTAAATCGACCCCATATTATCAAAATGGTGAAAAATTATGCTTCTAGCAAGTTTTGAACCCTAGACCTCTTATACTAGTAATTTCAATTGCTTTCTTATTTACTTCAAATATAGTTATTGAAGCAACTCTCGTATTATTGCATTAAATATCTCATGTTTATTTATTGATGCTCTTTAGTAATTAACATTTATTCAACGTTATTTGTTTAATTATAGTTTGAATTTTATTATGTATCTACTTATTTATTTTTTAAAATGGTTGAAAAATAAGTAATTTTCTAAATTTAGTATTTATACACTACTAGAATATGCATTTTGAATTAAATTTTCTAATTATAGTATTTAGATAATTAAATTGGAACTCTAACGACATATATGGTGTTAAGTTTCAATTTTCTTATCGATTATAAAATTTGGTCAAAGTAGTGTTGGTAATTTTTTATAAATTTGACCAAATTTTATGGTTGATGGGAAAATTGAAATTTAGCATCATATGTGTTAGAGTTCTAATTTAATTATCTACATATTATAGTCTTTCTGATTTTTTTAGAGATGATTGAAAAAATATTTTCAAAATGAGTATTCTGGCAGTCTATAAATATTAAACTTAGAAAATTACTTATTTTTCAATCATTTAAAAAAAACAATTGATTAGTAGATACATAATTAAATTAAAACTACAATTAAACAAACAACGTTGAACAAATGTTAATTACTAAAAAGCATCAATAAATAAACATGAGATTTTTAATACAATAATATGAGAGTTGCTTCAATAACAATATTTGAAGTAAATAAGAAAACAATTGGAATTACTAGTATAGTGGTAAAACTTTTAGCTAGTATGTAAGAGTTCTAGGGTTCAAAACTTGTTGGAAGGATAATTTTTCACCATTTTGATAATATGGTGTCGATTTAGTAATATCGAAATTATGAGGTCGATTTAATAATTAATTTCCTTAAAATTAGTAAGGACAAATATGTAAAATGCTATTAGGGCATTTTAGTCTTTCAACAAAAGTGGTCTGTATAAAGTAGTCGATGGTCTGTAAATAGAATCTCTCATTTATTTATTTATCTAGGGTAAAGTACCGCTCTGTCCCCTAGTTTGGTCAAAATCAAATTTCTACCCTAATATTTAAAACCGAAAGTTTTGGTTCTTAATGTTAACAATCTGTCGAGTTTTGTCCTTCCTTTATATTTTCCGTCTAAATTTAATAGGATATGTTTTGAAAAATACATAAATAATAGAATATTTTTAAAAATTTCACAATTTAATATTTTCAATCTTTTTCAAATGTTACAGTTGATTCATGACTCAATCGAGCTCCAATCAAAAAGGTTTGTGTCTATGTCTTGACCCAGATCTGGTCGCCCACGCATGGGGGTTGGTTTGTCAAGATCCAAACATGAATCCCTCAATTGTGGCTTGGGTCTAGTTCTTGACCCAGACTAGCTCTCAATCCATGGTGAGCAGGTCTAGATCAAGACCAAGACCCTAGCCCATTTGATTGGGATGGTCTCGATAGAATAGAGACTCAATTTTAATATTTTAAAAAGTTTGGAAGGGTTGAATTGTGATATTTTAAAAAGTATTATGTTATTTATACAATTTTTAAAATATATTCCGTTAAGTTTGGACAAAAGGAAAAGACTCTACAGATTGTCAAAGATTAAGGACTGAAACTTTCAAAACTAAACATAAGGGTTAGTTTAGTGGTGATGTTACCCATTTATCTATCAATACATTCATTCTTTAATAATGGTCTCTAGCTTGGATCATTTTGGTTACAGTTTGTCTAGTTTTATGAAAAACATTCTGGCTAATTGAGGAATGCAATATTTACACAAAAGTGGTGATTGTAGTCTATCAGCAAAATGTCCCGATTTCTCTAACATGAAATGTATTGTAGAGCTCGAACTCCTCCACTCTGAGTTAGCGAGTAATTCTGGCCTTGAATATCTTGAAACATTGCAGGTTCTGAGAATATCCCATTGCAGCATAAAAAGACTCAATCGAGCTCCAATCAAAAAGGTTTGTGTCTATGTCTTGACCCAGATCTGGTCGCCCACGCATGGGGGTTGGTTTGTCAAGATCCAAACATGAATCCCTCAATTGTGGCTTGGGTCTAGTTCTTGACCCAGACTAGCTCTCAATCCATGGTGAGCAGGTCTAGATCAAGACCAAGACCCTAGCCCATTTGATTGGGATGGTCTCGATAGAATAGAGACTCAATTTTAATATTTTAAAAAGTTTGGAAGGGTTGAATTGTGATATTTTAAAAAGTATTATGTTATTTATACAATTTTTAAAATATATTCCGTTAAGTTTGGACAAAAGGAAAAGACTCTACAGATTGTCAAAGATTAAGGACTGAAACTTTCAAAACTAAACATAAGGGTTAGTTTAGTGGTGATGTTACCCATTTATCTATCAATACATTCATTCTTTAATAATGGTCTCTAGCTTGGATCATTTTGGTTACAGTTTGTCTAGTTTTATGAAAAACATTCTGGCTAATTGAGGAATGCAATATTTACACAAAAGTGGTGATTGTAGTCTATCAGCAAAATGTCCCGATTTCTCTAACATGAAATGTATTGTAGAGCTCGAACTCCTCCACTCTGAGTTAGCGAGTAATTCTGGCCTTGAATATCTTGAAACATTGCAGGTTCTGAGAATATCCCATTGCAGCATAAAAAGACTGGATGGAGTTGAACATCTAAACCATCTGAGAGTCTTGAGTTTGTCGCATTGTGAATCTCTCGAGGTATTACCTGATACATTTGATCTGAGAAATGCTAGAAGAAGAGGAGATCAAGTTCTGCAACTTTCAGGATGCTTAAATGTACCGTTGTTTAAACTCCATGTTTGATGTGTTTAATTTACAGAAGATTGATTGTATGTTTGATTGGGACATTGAGTCTCGATAGACTAGACTCAATTTTAATATTTTAAAAAGTTTGGATGAGTTGAATTGTGATATTTTAAAAAGTATTATATTATTTCTGCATTTTTCAAAATATATCCCGTTAAGTTTGAACGAAAGGAAAACACTCAGACAAATTGTCAAACAACTTAAACTTTTAAAACCAAAAGATTAGGGTTAGTGGGGTGATGATACCCATTTATCTATCTATCTATATACATTCATTCTTTAATAATGATCTCTAGCTTGGATCATTCTGGTTCCTGCTATTAGGTATGGGAAAAAGTATGAAATTGCACCCGGATGTTTGCCAGAATTGGTAACTGCACCCATGATGTTTGTTCTTACACCCATATGTTTACACTTGTTTGTAATTGAGCCTTTCCATCCAATTCAGACAGTAACCGTTAAATATTAGGCATGTGCTGTCCATGTGCCATATATCTGACCTGATATACCGAAAATACCCCCAGTCTTTTTATATATCTGACACTTGTTTTGTAGCTAGAGAGTTTGATGGTTCCTTGTGGAGAAATACTAACAAGGAGCAGGTCAAGCAAGTAATATCCAGGATGGCACAACTTGTGGCTTCTGTTCCTGATAAAGTGCAGTTACGAGCACTATCTTCCCTTTCGTCACAGTATCCTTTGCAATTTTTTCGTCACAGTATCCTTTGGGTAATGTTTTTTTGTGAATGGTAAAGGGTAGATCGCATAAGGCTTAATTTTTCATTAGAGATGTCTTGAGCGCATTAAGAATTCTGTATTTAGTGTGTATTTGTCCATTTTCGTCATTCTTAACTTGTGCAATAAAGCAATTTCTTTAAGGAGATTATCATTCAGCTTCTAGGAGAAGCTGATGGAAGAGATCCGGATCTATTAGATGAAGAAAAAATCTCCTGCGATAACGACATGGATTTAACCTTGCATTTTATGGGGGAAATATTTGCTCGCATTTGTCGGCGTGGCTATGTAGGTTTGTTTGCTTACCATAACCATTTGTCAATTAGATTCGTCCTAAATTTCTTATCACTTGACATATTTGTACTATTTTAATGGGTCATTTCACGTAACTTTCTACTGGATACTCTGCTCGTCTTTTTCTACAGATGTCCTTCTAAGTGAAGTTACTCCTCGGATGCTTAGTCATGTAAGAAGCTTCATATCATCATGTGGATCGAGTTCATCACTTGCACCAGGTGTATTTGAATCAAATCCTGGATCTCAGTTTTGGTTGAGGATGATGGAAACAATCAAAGATCAATATACAGTTGAAAGAATCTTGGAACAACTTTTCATTCAGCTAGCAACTGAATGTGCATCTGATACTGAAGCGTACTGGATTATTTGGATATTGTTTCATAGGTCATCTGAGAATCAAATATCTGTCAGGTAAGCATGATAATTGGCCACTATTCTGAACTCATCCATGTACTAAATGAAGGAAATTAAATTAAGAGGACATAATGATATTACTTCAAGAAAGCTACTTTTCACGTAGTCAAGCTGAATCATCGAATGCAGATACTACTCTTTGGAAAATTTAACTGAAGGGTTTAGGCCGCCCTCTTATACTTTTTGAAGCTGAAATCTGTTTTATGATCTTTCTCTTGCAGGACATTATTCATAGAGAAGTTTTTGCTCTGGAAAGTATTGCCTCTTTGTTGCTTGCGATGGATTTTGCAATTTGGTGTTTTTGGATGCCCACCCCATATTGTTTCACGAGCAGAAGGAAACGAGAGGCAATGTCTTATAGACACAGCAGAGCTTTTGATATCTGTTTGGTCTAAACAGGAGTTTGTGCAGTCAGGCACTTTGGAGCAGCAAGCTTGTATCCTAATTCATATTCGATGTCACTTCCAGCAAGAGAGTGAAGGAGGACAGAGATCTTGGAAATGGGAGCGTGACGATTGTAAGAAAGACGTGGATAGACTGAGGCTGAGGCTGACGGGTAAATTGGTCATTTAACATGACATCGGTTCAAAATTAACGACGACACGTGCCCTTCACGTGACACTTAACAGGATTTTTTAACGTTGGGTGCAATTACCAACAAAACGTAACATACGAGTGTAAATAATTGCGTCAAAAAACATATAGGTCCAATGACAAAAAATTGCAAACATCCGGGTGCAATTTCATACTTTTCCCATTAGGTATGCTTGATATGTAAAGTTCTTCCATTTGTTGATGTTTACAGTTTGTCTAGTTAGTTGAAAAACATTCTGGCTAATTGAGGAATGCAATATTTACACAAAAGTGTTGATTGTAGAGAGTATGTTAGTTTTTCATCTCCAACTCCACTGAGAATTATGTTTTGTTGGAATGTACAAAACATGTCATCGTTTAGGGCACAACATTAAACACATTTAAGTTACCTCCTTGAACGATCGACTTAGCGGAAGCTGTAAACACCTGATTTTGGCTCGGGATCATAATACCGTATGCGAGGAATCGAGATTTGAAAAATATATATAGTATATATATATATATACATAAATATATTTGAAATCTAAAAAACAAAAAAAAATTGTTTTTTTTAATAAAAAATAATAAAATATTCCTACGGTGGAAAATTGCCCATTTTCCACCGATTTTATTTTTTTATTATAAAAAAAACAAATTTTTTTTATATTATTAAAATAAATTAATAAAATAAGCTTTTATTCTTCTATAAATTGAAGAAGAATTGAGAAGATTAGAGGAGGCTTCAAAGAAGATGAAGCTACGGTGGTGAGGTGAATTTCAATTAGAAGAGAAGGAAAAAAATAGGAAAAAAAGAGAGAAAAAAAGATAGTGAAAAATACCGATAATTATCGGACTCGGTTTCTCGTACGGTATTTTATCCTCCCATGAGTTAGGTATATTTCTCTCATCTTCAATATCATATTTTGTATTTTCTAAATGTGAAATAAAATTGAGAGTTTATATACATATATTATCTATTTATGTATAATATTGTTAATATATATATATATATATGTATAATATATGTTTATATTATGTTTATGTATTACTATATATATTTATATTATGTTTATACTATTATATATATATGTATAATATATATTTATATTATTTTTATGTATTACTATATATATCTATACGTATAATATATATTTATATTATGTTTCTGTATTACTATATATATCTATATGTATAATATCTATTTATATTATGTTTATGTAATACTATATATATCTATATGTATAATATATATTTATATTATGTTTATGTTATCTATTTATCTATATGTATAATATCTATTTATATTATGTCTATGTAATACTATATATATATATTATGTATAATATATGTATATTATGTATATGTGAAAAAAAAATTTCAAAATTGACTTAGGTCATTCCCAAACTTTAATGAAGGTTACAACTCGGTCCTTGGACTCTCGGGTCATTTCTGGGACGTTATCGAGTGTTATAAACCAAACCGGAAAGGTTTTGGGCCATTTGTGCAAAATTGTTTTTCTTAATTCAGCTCTTAAAAAAAATACAATTTGATTTCTAAACTTTTCTAGACATTCCATGATTTCTAAAAATGTTACAAATAAGTCTAGAATAATTTTCGGGTTATTTTTAGAATTTTACCAAGTATTACAAATAAATCTAGAATAGTTTAGGGTCAATTCTGTAATTTTAAAAAAATATTTTCAGTTAAGTTATATTTTTTATTCGAAAATTACAATTTTTATTCCTAAATTTTTCTGGACATTCCATGACTTTCCAAAATGTTACAAATAAGTGTAGAATAATTTTCGGGTTATTTTAGAACTTTACCAAGTGTTACAAATAAGTCCAGAATAGTTTAGGGTCATTTCTGCAATTTTCGAAAATATTTGTCCAATTCAGCTCAAATTTTTATAAATTGCATTTTGGTCCCTATATTTTTTTTGGACATCCTATAACTTCTTAAAATGTGACAAATTAGTCCAACGGGCTTAATATTTTCAAAAATTATTCGTGCATGTTTTGACACGTTTAAAATGGCTCGAGAGTTAAAACATTTTCTTTCGAGCACGATTAACTTTAGTTCTCTCTTGTTTATTTGAAATTAAAAAAAAAAAAATTGTTTGTACATGGTTTGTTTAATTTAAAGAAAAAGGTATGTAGTTTTTTTTGGGCCAAGCATGATTTAAACGGGCAATTCGGGCAAAATTGAAAAACATTTCAAAAGCAAAATTAAAGTACCGAAAGGGCGGATTAAAAGCTCGCGAGCTTTTAAGACGTAATCAAACCCCCGAACTCGATTATCTGGACGTAGACCTTTTTAAGCCATAGGATGTAAACTCCATGTACCCTAGGCAATTTTAGGATTCCGATTAGCTTTCAATTAATCGGTGGCGACTCTTTCAAATTTTTTCTGTCCGGTTGATGACCCCGTTCGACCGGACCCGTTGCTCGCCAAGACCCGACATTTTCAAAAACGAAAATTTAAAAATATTTTCCAAAACGGGTCGGGAAAGTCGGATCCGACGTCCGACAATTTGGCGACTCTGCTGGGGACCTCTTTTAGAGGGTTTAGGCTTTGTCATGTTTGCTTTGCCATATTATATTTTGCCATATCCGTTTTGACCGTTTGCTCATGCTTGCAGTTTCAAATTTTGTCCCAAAGGCGATGTAATTGTAACAAGTAAAAAAAATAAATAAATAAATAAAATTCTTGTTTTGCACACCACGTTGGTTACCATTACCCGCTCGGACCTGGAGCACATTAAGAGCTTAGGGAGTTTAGTAGGGGAATGCACCCGGAGCGGTTTGGACCGCCGGCACGCACCCAAACAACTCAACTCGATGATCGGAATGGGCCCGTGATCCTCTTTAGGGGGTGAGGTTTCGCTGGTTCAGAGGACCTAGAAATCCCATCCATTTAGAACAAAAGCTCCACACCGTGTTTAGTCTTTACCCGTTTTGTGTGTATTTCCATATTTTGGGCTCGACTAATGTAAATGAGAATTCGGCCCAAGTACTTGGATATGAGATTGGCCCACGGCCCATGAAGAAATTTGGCCCCTGAACAAGTTTGGCCCATTGATGTAAATGTGTTTTGCTTTGGCCTTAGATCATGACATGTATAGGATTGGGCCTTTTGTATTATATATTCCAGACTGTTGTAAATGTAATACGAGTCTTACTAATGAAGTTAAATTCTCGCACTTGCATTGCATTTTTCAAAAAAAATAAAATATGTAAGCTCCGTTCATTCAATCTTGTATCCTTAATACGTTTCACACACCATCTTTGGTAAGGATGAAAAAAAATCATTGCCCTCACATTAAGGTCATACAACCCCCTACGGTTGAAATTGCCTGAATATGGTAAGTCATGACAAAAGAGAATCAGAAATACGTGAACAAGAAGATTGACGAGGTTCACGAGCTCGTAAACTACAAAGTCAATCAGATTCTCCTTAATGCCTTGTCTGAATTCTGGAATATGGAAAACGCGTCCGCGTGATTAACAACAACGGAATACGTTCACAAGTTCCATTCAATACCAGCAAGTCCGTCTTTCAACCCGGATTAGATAATCAGGGATAGACTCCAACAACCACCGTCATTCTGGCAATGTTGGAGCACTTTGGGAAAATGTGGGGGCAATGTTGCTAAGTCAAATGACACCCTTGAACAATTCATACGAAGAACGAGGCAAATAAAAATATTTTCAAAATACATGTCATCGACCTTCGTTCGAACCAAGGAACAAGCAACAAATGCACTCAATGAGCTACGTCGTTGTGTGAAACGTCTTAAGAACTAGACATCGTTGGCCAAATCCTTATAAAGTATTTTTGAAAAAAACTTTTGCCATACATGCAATCAAAGTCTACGAATGGAATGAACGGAACATGCAGAATTTTTGAAATCAATCATGCATGATCAATTGTGTATTCATCCTTCTTACTATGGTATTTTGGATTTAGGTTTCCGGAAATCCATGCGACATTCGATGACTCCAGCGCCTCAAAAACACAAGGAGAAATTCATCAAGCTAAAGCAAACCATGCACACCATGAGTTCCCGCACATTGCAGTCAATCGTTGGCATGACCTCCTAGGTCGAGCAGATTTTTGCTTTTCTAAACTCCAGGCAGCCGTGACTACCACAGTATCCCTGATCTCGTCTTCCCGAGGAACACTACTGTCGTGGTACTTCATCAATCCATGTAAGGCACTTTTGCCATCCCGACGAAGCTCTACCTCCCACATGTGGCCATCCTGACCAAGGTCTACCTCCCACATATGACCATCACACACCTGGAAGGAAAAAAATACTTTTAGGACTGAGTTTTCGTCCTAATTTCAAAGATTATGAATTCGCCTGGAGGAAACATTTAGCCGAAAGTTCAGGGACATTGTTGTTTCCTCTCCTTGCCGTTTCATTACCAGGCCCACACCAAGTGATCCAACTCGATGACATTGATGCTCACGGGGGCTTGTCATGCTTATTTTCAACCGGTATCACTAGTGGAGCTCTCCTCAATGAAGCTCCCAGGG
The DNA here is from genome assembly GCA_946814005.1 of Chamaenerion angustifolium. Classification (NCBI taxonomy): domain Eukaryota; kingdom Viridiplantae; phylum Streptophyta; class Magnoliopsida; order Myrtales; family Onagraceae; genus Chamaenerion; species Chamaenerion angustifolium. Next base: position 33,282,091 of record OX328272.1, read on the forward strand.
GCTTTTTCGTCCGTCCGCTCGCTAATGGCGGCACCCTTGCCGAATTTGACTTTATACATTACAGTGAATGATCTGTTGGCTCAGACGACATTTCAATTTGAAACACAAAATCAAGCAGATACCAAATTGTATCAATTCCTGAATGCAGTGAGTGAGGAGTATGATCAAGAAAAACGAGATCTACTCCGAGAAAAATCTGTTACCTGATGAAGAATCAACTTATGCAACTATCCGATCAAGGAGGGACACCGAGGTTCATCATCATAATTGAGCCCGTCTTCTATGTTACGCCTCGCTTAGAGAAAGTGGCAATCATAGTCAAATCGACCCACGCCACCAGACCACATTCGACCACCGGAAAAGGGAAGGTTGTTTTACAAAGTAAAGGAGATGAGAAAAACAACTCCCTTTCGTTTGATCGAGCTAAAGCATAGGCGACTTAAATAGAGATGAAAAGACGTCATTGTTGACACGGGGAAGACGTCATTGTTGACATGGGACAAACACCGTTGTTGACCCCTGCAGAAGAGTCACCATTGTTGGCACGGGGAAGACACCGTTGTTGACTCCTGCATAAGAGTCACCATTGTTGACACGGGACAGACGCCGTTGTTGACTCCTGCATAAGAGATGCCATTGTTGACGCTCGTCGTTGTTCACAACAGGGGAGACGTCATTGTCGATGCAGAGAGATGCCATTGTTAGCAGCGTCGATCGGAAAGGCTTGAAATGTAGCCACTACGGAAAGTTCGTCATAGCAATGCGAAGTACTTCCAACTGATCGGATTCCCTGAAGGGTGGAGAAACCCATGGAGGGACAACAACAATGACGCCAGCAACGTCATCACCATGTGGATGAAAGCTGCGAAGAAGAGAAGCAAACCAAGAATAACCTTGTGTTCTTATTTGCGTCTTTGCGTTCAAAAAAATTGGCAACGCTCGCGCCCATGAGTAAAATTTCTCCGGGAAACCAAAAACTGCCAATGGAGATCAAAATCAAAGAGGTTTCAACCTATTGTTGTACAATCGAAGAATCAGACAGTCAACCATGACTCACTGATATAAAAAGATACTTGGCGTACAAAGTTCCCAGAGAACACCACAAGAAAATGTCTGAATGGTCATGCTTGGAAGGACTTGCAATTAATTACCTAGTGGCCCGACTATACCCATTTAAGATGCGTGAATGCTAAAGAAGTTGAACATCTAATGGAAGAAATTCATGAAGGTTGTTGCGGCTCACACATGAACGTGCAAGACTTGGGTACTTTGGGTTCACCATGACGGTTGACTGTATAAAACATGCCCAGCAATATCACATCTGTCAAGTGTACGCGGACCAAATCCACGCGTCCCTGCACGAGCTCTATTCCAGGAATTCCCCACAGGCTTTCTCAATGTGGGGCATCAATGTAATCAACATGATTTTCCCAAAGGCGTCCAATGTTCATCGATTTATATTGATTACAATCGATTACTTCACCAGGAGTAGAGGTTATTACCCTGGTGTCAATAACGGCAAAGACCATTGAATTTTTCATAAGCGAGGACATCATCATGTGTCATGGGATGCCGAAGTCAATCATCATCGGCAATGCCACAAAACTAAATTGGTCGAAGAGTTGTGATCAAGCATAAAAATTCATCTCCATATCACCTACAAATGAATGGCGTAGTGGAAGCCAATTGAAGGACTGACATGATAAGCTGCTTTGGGCACTCAAGGCATACATGAACTCAATACAGGCACCAACAGGAACAACCCCATTCTCCCTTGTTTACGGGATCGAAGTCGTGTTGCCAATTGAACTAGAATTCCCGTCATCTAGGATCCTCGCTGAGGCAGAGAAGGACGAGTTAGAGTAGGCGAAATGCAGATACGTGCAATTGAACCTCATGACAAAATGTGGCTCATCGCGCAGTGCTACATGCATTTGTACTAGCAACGCATGACTCGTGCATTTAACAGGAAAGTCAGTCCAAGAGGATTACAAGCAGACAATCTAATTCTCAGAAAAGAAATTCTTAGAGTCAATCCAGACTCTCGGGGCAACTTTGTGCCTAAATATGAAGAGTCTTATGTCGCCAAAGAGACTTTCAGCAGAGGAGCCATGATCGTCACCGACATGGACAATCAAGAACTCTCCAGTCCAATCAATATGGACCCAGTCAGAAAATACTATCCTTAAAGAGTTCGTAACCATAAAGCGAACCTCCAAAAGTGAGAGAAAATTCCCGCTAAATCGAAAACCCGAAAGGGCGGTTTAGGCAAAATTTAGGGAAGAGGGGCATGATTGAAAATCCCCAAAAGGACAATCATGGCAAAAGGAGAGGAATCAAATCCCTGCTAGGTGGAAAACCCAAAAGGGCGACCCTAGGCAAAAAATTAAGGGAACCGAGAGGTGCGGTAAAAAAAAAAAAATACCGCAGGAAAATGATAGAAAAGCGAGAGATTAAAAAAAAAAAAAAATCCTTCAAGTCAATCAAGATTCTCGGGGCAAGTTTATGCCTAAATATGAAGGGGATTATATCGTCAAAAAGATTTTCAGCGGAAGAGCCATGATTATCACTGACAAGGACGAGCAAGAACTCCACAATCCAATTAATGTGGATGAAAAAAAAACTCGTAACCAGAAAGCGAGCCTTCAAAAGTGAGAAAATTCCCGCTAAATCAAAAACTCAAAAGGGCGGTTTAGGCAAAATTTAGGGAAGAGGGGCATGATTGAAAATCCTCAAAAGGACAATCATGGCAAAAGGAGAGGATTCAAATCCCTGCTAGGTTGAAAACCCGAAAGGCCCACCTAGGCAAAAATGAAGGGAACCCAGAGGTGCGGTAAAAAAAAAATACCGTAGCAAAATGATTGAAAAACGAGAGATAAAAAAAATATTCTTCAAGTCAATCAAGACTCCCGGGGCAAGTTTGTACCTAAATTTGAAGGGATTTATGTCATCAAGAGATTTTCAGTGGGGGAGCCATGATCATCACTGACATGGACAACAGAGATCTCCCCAATCCAATCAATGTGGATGCAGGAAAAAAAACTCGTAATCAGAAAGTGAGCCTCCAAAAAATGAGAGAAATTCCCGCTAAATCGAAAACCTGAAAGGGCGGTTTAGGCAAAATTTAGGGAAGAGGGGCATGATTAAAAATCCCTAAAAAGGGCGATCATGGCAAAAGGAAAGGAATCAAATCTCGGCTAGGTTGAAAACCCAAAAGGGCGACCTAGGAAAAAATTAAGGGAATCGAGAGGCGCGGTAAAAAAAAAAAACCGTAGCAAAAGGAAAGAAAATCAAGAGATAAAAAAAAAAAAAAAAGCTCAAAAGTGGACGACAATGTTTCCCACAGTAGCAATAAAAAGAAATTGTGATCTGCATTAATTTGAGCTGCCTCGACAACTTGCATGGATACACCTTGTGAACATAGCATGAATAGCTTTAGGGAACTCCATCAAAGAGGAATCCAAAGTCGATTAATGAGAAAACAGTCTGAGAAGTCCGCACAAGAAGTCAGACATCTCGAGAAGGGTTTTTACCTCCAAAATGAATTACAAGCGGAATCTTTAGGTGCTCAACCTCCGCAAGTCATCCCCAACGATCAGAACCTGTAGATGTCCAGCTTCTGAAAGTTACAAGCCAACGAACGGGGCCTTGAGATGCTCAACCTCCGCGAGTCATCATCAACGATCAGAACCTGTAGATGTCCAGCTTCTGAAAGTTACAAGCCGACGAACGGGGCTTTGAGATGCTCAACCTCCGTGAGTCATCATCGACGACCAGGACCTGTAGTTATCCAGCTTCTGGGAAAAAAAAAACGATGAGCGGAGCCTTTAGGTGCTCAACCTCCGCAAGTCATCCCCAACGATCAGAACATGTAGATGTCCAGCTTCTGAAAGTTACAAGCCGACGAACGGGGCCTTGAGGTGCTCAACCCCCGTAAGTCACCCACAACAAAGCTTCTGGAAAAAAATGGCGAGCGGAGCTTTTAGGTTTCAGCCTTCGCAAGTTATCATCGACGACCAGAACCTGTAGTTATCCAGCTTCTTGGAGTCACAAAAAAAAAAGAGCGGAGCCTTTAGGTGTTCAGCCTTCGCAAGTCATCATCGACGACCAAGACCTGTAGTTATCCAGCTTCTTGGAGTCACACAAAAAAAAAAACGAGCGGAGCCTTTAGGTGTTCAACCTTCGCAAAATCATCTTCGACGACCAGGACCTGTAGTTATCCAACTTCTGGGAATCACAAAGCCGACGAGTGGAGTCTTTAGTTTCAGCCTCCGCAAGTCATCCTCGATGACCAGAACCTGTAGTTATCCAGCTTCTGGGAGTCACAAGCCGACAAGCGGAACCTTTAGGTGTTCAGCCTCCACAAGTCATCCCCAACGAGTCACAAGCCGACCGACGAGCGAAGTCTTTAGGTGTTCAACCTCTGCAAGTCATCCTCGACGACCAAGACCTGTAGGTGTCCAACGTCTGGGAATCACAAGTTGATGAGCGTTTAGACGCTCAGTCTTCACAAATCATCGTCAACAATCGGGACCTATAGGTGTCTAGCTTCCGAAAGTTGCATAATAATGTTTGTCTACTATGTAAATAATGAATAAAGAGAAGCCAAAATCAGTTGTTTGTCTTTGAACACACACTCATGAGATCACTTCCATGAGCGCGTGCTCAAAGAGGGGCAACTGTAAACACCTGATTTTGGCTCGGGATCATAATACCGTATGCGAGGAATCGAGATTTGAAAAATATATATAGTATATATATATATATATATAATATATATATATATATACATATATATATTTGAAATCTAAAAAAAAAAAAAATTGTTTTTTTTTTAAATAAAATAATAAAAAATTCCTACGATGGAAAATTGCCCATTTTCCACCGATTTTATTTTTTTATTATAAAAAAAAAAGTTTTTTTTATATTATTAAAATAAAAAAATAAATTAATAAAATAAGCTTTTATTCTTCTATAAATTGAAGAAGAATTGGGAATATTAGAGGAGGCTTCAAAGAAGATGAAGCTACGGTGGTGAGGTGAATTTCAATTAGAAGAGAAGGAAAAAAAATAGGAAAAAAAGAGAGAAAAAAAGATAGTGAAAAATACCGATAATTATCGGACTCGGTTTCTCGTACGGTATTTTATCCTCCCATGAGTTAGGTATATTTCTCTCATCTTCAATATCATATTTTGTATTTTCTAAATGTGAAATAAAATTGAGAGTTTATATACATATATTATCTATTTATGTATAATATATTTGTTAATATATATATATATATATGTATAATATATGTTTATATTATGTTTATGTATTACTATATATATTTATATTATGTTTATACTATTATATATATATGTATAATATATATTTATATTATTTTTATGTATTACTATATATATCTATACGTATAATATATATTTATATTATGTTTCTGTATTACTATATATATCTATATGTATAATATATATTTATATTATGTTTATGTAATACTATATATATCTATATGTATAATATATATTTATATTATGTTTATGTTATCTATTTATCTATATGTATAATATCTATTTATATTATGTCTATGTAATACTATATATATATATTATGTATAATATATGTATATTATGTATATGTGAAAAAAAAATTTCAAAATTGACTTAGGTCATTCCCAAACTTTTCTAGACATTCCATGATTTCTAAAAATGTTACAAATAAGTCTAGAATAATTTTCGGGTTATTTTTAGAATTTTACCAAGTATTACAAATAAATCTAGAATAGTTTAGGGTCAATTCTGTAATTTTAAAAAAATATTTTCAGTTAAGTTATATTTTTTTTCGAAAATTAAATTTTTTATTCCTAAATTTTTCTGGACATTCCATGACTTTCCAAAATGTTACAAATAAGTGTAGAATAATTTTCGGGTTATTTTAGAACTTTACCAAGTGTTACAAATAAGTCCAGAATAGTTTAGGGTCATTTCTGCAATTTTCGAAAATATTTGTCCAATTCAGCTCAAATTTTTATAAATTGCATTTTGGTCCCTATATTTTTTTTGGACATCCTATAACTTCTTAAAATGTGACAAATTAGTCCAACGGGCTTAATATTTTCAAAAATTATTCGTGCATGTTTTGACGGCTCGAGAGTTGAAACATTTTCTTTCGAGCACGATTAACTTTAGTTCTCTCTTGTTTATTTGAAATTAAAAAAAAAAAAATTGTTTGTACATGGTTTGTTTAATTTAAAGAAAAAGGTATGTAGTTTTTTTTGGGCCAAGCATGATTAAAACGGGCAATTCAGGCAAAATTGAAAAACATTTCAAAAGCAAAATTAAAGTACCGAAAGGGCGGATTAAAAGCTCGCGAGCTTTTAAGACGTAATCAAACCCTCGAACTCGATTATCTGGACGTAGACCTTTTTAAGCCCTAGGATGTAAACTCCATGTACCCTAGGCAATTTTAGGATTCCGATTAGCCTTTAATTAATCGGTGGCGACTCTTTCAAATTTTTTCGGTCCGGTTGATGACCCTGTTCGACCGGACCCGTCGCTCGCCAAGACCCGACATTTTCAAAAACGAAAATTTAAAAATATTTTCCAAAACGGGTCGGGAAAGTCGGATCCGACGTCCGACAGAAGCGGATTTGCTTGAGGTAGGGATCACGGTCTGCTGGACGGGAGGACACGCCACGGCTTAACGGGCAGTGACCTAGGTTTCCACAACTACTTACCTCAGTCTAAACTGTAGGGCGGCAGAGCATCATCGACATCATCAGGTTTTCCAACCCTGAGCATCCCTATACATAAATGGAATGGTTTGGGCCAGTATCAAATACTCAACTTATTAGAATGGACTCCAATTAATACCCAACATCTCTCACTCGCACAAAGTGTGTGCGTGTAGGGGGGCGCTCATTCATTAAGCCAGCACCAGGAGAACGAATTCCCCTTATACAGTAAAGTCACATACGAGGTAGCAGCCGTGCGACCGACATACACAACGAGCAAGGTGCTGCCCATCTGTTAGGAGTTGCAACGACTCACAGATCTCACACCAACAGTGGAAATGTGCCTTGCACCCTTGGTCATGTAATCTTTCTCCAGGTCTGACCACACACAAGGATCTTTCATACCTATATATGTATTGCGCCCACAATTGCAACCAACGCCGTGGTTAGTGGCCACCTAGTGGACACAATATCGAGAAGATTCTTAGAGTATTATGTAGTATAGTCTAGATTAATCAAGATTAGTCTTTATCTTTAGTTTATCTATATTAATTAGTTTATCCTTTTAGATTTAGTTTATTATATATATAGTTAGATAGATATTATGAGTATCTTTATAAATAGAATCAATATATATATATAGTTATCTCTATACTATATATATCTAGTTCTCTATGTACAAAATAACAAGTTTCTCAATAATGGAGTCAAATGTTTTTCTTATTCATCTCCTTCACGTCATCATGTTCCTTTAAATCTAACATGGTATTGGATCGTAAAATCCTGGATGCTGATCTGGCAGTGAATTAAATGCCAGACAAGGACGGAAAGACGCTTCTGCTCCAACTCCGGTGAACCTGCAGGTAGGGGAGCGCAACAGAGGGGGTGTCTCTGGGTCCCTCTCCGATGCTTAAATGAGTATATGTGTGTATAAAACTCAAAACGTAAGGAACGTATGTAAAGCAATGGTATTTATAGGGTAGGAGAGATCAAACCGTATAAGGCAGCTGAATATCTGAGTGTATATTGTGTTGCTAAAGATTCGGATCATGGGATATGGCAGTTACTGCGAGATATTGCAGTTACCAAATCTAATCTTTAGTGAATATGTGACCGAGATACGCGGGATATCGTGGCTACTTCCTCATTAACGGTTTAGTGGGACCAGAGGAGAGAGGCAAGGCCTCCTGCTGAATCATTCCTCCTGCTGATCTGTGATTTGCTGATACAATGCCTCTTAAACAATGCTGAAGTAATTGTGATGAAATCCCGATTTGATATCGTGAAGATGTGTGATCAAATTGAGTTTGCACAACCAAGTTTTTTGATGATTTACAATGGATTCAATAGAAAATTGGAATGCTGGAATTCAGATTTTAGATTAGTTTGTTAGCTACTACGACATGACCACGACGAGATGACCGAGATGACACCGCGATGGCATGACCAGGATGACCCTTCTTTATTTTACGGCATGACCAAGATGGCATGACCGATTTTTTTTTCCTTTTCACATGGATTTTAGCTTGAAAAACTTTTATTCGAATGTGGAGTATCTCACCAATGATGAAGATGTGCGAGCTCAATTCAATTGATGATTTGATCGAAATTGGATTTGGGATCCGACACAAGCAAAGAAGCATTGGAAATTTGGGGACCAATTCAGCAAATTTCAAAGATTGAGGATCAAAATTAAGAAAAATAAAGAACACATGTGAATGTTAGAGTATTATGTAGTCTAGTCTAGATTAATAAAAATTAGTCTTTATCTTTAGTTTATCTATATTAATTAGTTTATCCTTTTAGATTTAGTTTATTATATATATAGTTAGATAGATAGCATGAGTATCTGTATATATAGATAGTTATCTCTATAATATATATATATCTAGTTCTCTATGTACAAAATAACAAGTTTCTCAATAATTGAGTCAAATGTTTTTCTTATTCATCTCCTTCACGTCGTCATGTTCCTTTAAATCTAACATGTTAGAGTATTATGTAGTCTAGTCTAGATTAATCAAAATTAGTCTTTATCTTTAGTTTATCTATATTAATTAGTTTATCCTTTTAGATTTAGTTTATTATATATATAGTTAGTTAGATAGCATGAATATCTTTATAGATAGAATCAAAATATATAGATAGTTATCTCTATACTATATATTTATCTAGTTCTCTATGTACAAAATAACAAGTTTCTCAATAATGGAGTCATACGTTTTTCTTATTCATCTCCTTCACATCTTCATGTTCTATTAAATCTATCATGGTATCAGAGTCTTCTTTCCAAGGACCGAATCATTCCTGCTGCTGATCTGTGATTTGCTGATACAATACCTCTTCAACAATGTTGAATTAATTGTGTTGAAATCCCGATTTGGTATCGTGAAGATGTGCGATCAAATTGAGTTTGCACAACCATGTTTTTTTTGATGATTTACAATGGATTCAATAGAAGATTGGAATGCTGGAATTCAGATTTTAGATTAATTTGTTAGCTACTACGACATGACCACGGCGAGATGACCGAGATGGCACCGCGATGGCATGACTGGGATGACCCTTCTTTATTTTACGGCATGACCGTGACAAGATGACCAAGATGGCACTGCGATGGCATGACCGAGTTTTTTTCTTCCTTTTCATATGGATTTTAGCTTAAAAAATTTGTATTCAAATGTGGAGTATCTCACCAATGATGAAGATGTGCTAGCTCAATTTGATTGGGGATTTGATCGAGATTGGATTTGGGATCCGACACAAGCAAAGAAGCATTGGAAATTTGGGGACCAATTCAGAAAATTTCAAAGTTTGAGGATCAAAATCAAGAAAAACAAAGAACATGGGTGAATCTTAAAGTATTATGTAGTCTAGTCTAGATTAATCAAGATTAGTCTTTATCTTTAGTTTATCTATATCAATTAGTTTATCCATTTAGATTTAGTTTATTATATATATAGTTAGATAGATAGTATGAGTATATTTATAGATAGAATCAATATATATAGATAGTTATCTCTATATAATATATATCTAGTTTTCTATGTACAAAATAACAAGTTTCTCAATAATGGAGTCATATGTTTTTCTTATTCATCTCCTTTACATCTTCATGTTCCTTTAAATCTAACAAAGATCCCATAATGAACATCCTCTTCCCACAAAACCATTAGCACAATCCAACTCGCTTTTCTAGAACCGGGTTCAAGGTACTTGTGAGCGCACCCATCGAGCACGGACTAAGATAACAAACATTGAATCGAACCTCAAGTTTATGTTCAGAGTTATGAGGGTACGTACGCGACTCTTACGCAAAGATCTCTGGGTCTCACACGACTCCGAGTTATGATTACATCTCGGGTCATACCCATGGTCGTTTTGGGTGCGCCGCAATATGGAACGCGCGCTACAACATATCTACTCTCCCATGGAGCATATGTCCAAATGTTGTACAGATGTCCATCATGCACACAAAGTACCCGAACCAAAAATCACAAAGACTCCCATCCGACCCCTGAGTGGATTGACATACCAGAATCCGTCGTAGTGCAAAATCAGATAGTTCCAAACACAAAGCCCTTTCCGGTCATCCCAACAGACTTCAAGAACTAGAAACTATCACCGATTTCACCTAGCCACAAAGGCATAGAAGCTATCACCACCCGTGTGAGAGGGTGATCTAATAAACTTTGACATACTTCAATAAACAATCACAGTAAGAACACACAAAACACTCAAACTGTGAAAACATGCATACTCAAATATAATTCAAGTTAAAGAACATTGTATAGGAAATAAAACCAATGAAGGACATCAATTAAGTCTACACAGACCTAGAGACTACACATGCCTCACTAAAGACTCCCTCTTCAAAGTTGGAGAGACGGTCCACAACCATCTCATCCGTAGACAAGTACTTCAAACTCATCACCTTGTGTCTAACCATAGTTTTGCATAGTTTTGCTTGATATCTACTTGTTATGATACTTGAGTTTCTTTGTCACGGAAATTGCGATTCCAATGACTCAGCAATCAATCTGGAAGTCTCTTCAACCATACAACCTACTGAGTGGTCCACACAAGAACCCACAAATTTAGCATCAATGGCGATCAACATAATGCGCGAGTGCGTTTTGCTCATCCATGATATGGTGCAATCAGAGAGCAGAGCATAAAGTCTGATGTGAATTTTCTCTCATCAAAGTCACCACCATAGTCCACATCGTTATACTCAGTCATCCAGAGATTCTCGGATCTCTAGCAAGTCTCTAGTAGAGAGCATGATGATACCCTTAAGATATCACATGATCCTATTTACTCTCTGTCATTTCTTCAATCCGTGTTCAGCTTGGTACCGACATACCATGTCAATTGTGTGATAAATATCACCCGTGTTACGCTTAGAATTAAACAGAAAATATGTACATTTTCAAAGTTAGATTTTGGGAACAAGAAAAAATAGCATTCTTTCAACCATCCTGTATGATTTTCAACAAAAGTAACATCTGAAAACATATTAACTTAGTAGAATGAAGAAGAGAAACAATGTAGAAACATGTTAGTAGGTAGAGAGCATTTTCAGATTTAGAAAGTTTATAATGGAGTTTACTATATAAGCTTTTGGATAATAAATTAGTAATTTAGGCTAAATGAGATTTATTTAAATTAAAAATAGAGTTTTTTTTTGTCAACAGACACTTGATCCAATAGTATCGTCCTTGCCTCGGTGCAAAATGTCCCAAGATCGATTCTCGACATGTCCCAAGATTATTCATTGGATGACAAAATATAAATAAATAAATAAAAAGAGGTAATACTAGATTGTAGAGTTTGGTACACATATTAACATATTAAATTGTGAAATAGTTTTTAAAAAAATAGAGTTCAAAATATATATTTTTTTCGCAAATAAATCTAATCCTATTGTAAATACTAAAAAATGGGGGACAAAAGTCTCTAATTTTCTTACATGCATATGACATATAGCGCAATAATTAAAGATGTCAATTTTGAACTCAACTCTTGTGTGACCCATTTACAAGTCGGGTTTATGTTTGATATTTTTTGATCCGCATGTGATTTTGGCACGACTAATCCAATCACATAAAAAATGGGTAGTATTTGAGTCGTAACTGTTGACTTGTAGGTCAACATATGGACTTGTATAATAAAATATATAATAATATTATATTATATAAAAGTTCATGGGTGCACGAGTTATACGAGTCATGTCAATCCAATAGTAGCATGGATTAATAAGTAGCATGCTCTCATGAATCACATGGGTCTACGGGTAACACAAGTCAACCCATACTCGCAAAATTCATACCTTAATAATCAAAATGAGCACGGGTTTACGAATTAACTCGTGAACCTGCAAATTTATGTTTAAGTCTTAAATAATGTTACAGACAAGGAAGATGGTTAAAGTCTAAAGAGAATACTATGTAGAGTTTGTACTAATCATTTTCTCCTTTGTGTTTCGTTGGTGTGGATTGTTTTGTTTATTATATGAGGATGCTTAGACCTCACTAGAGAGAGAACACATTTATTAGCTTCTCTCCTTATGAATTTTCAGGAAATGTCAACAAATATAGAATTACGTGATAATATATTATCAACGTCCGCGTCAGGACCCCAATTCAATCCTCGACCTCAATCTTAAAGTTGTTGGATTATTGTGGTCGAGTTTGACTATATGATAACGTTGGTCCACCTTTATCAATAACTAGATTCACCCCTTCTAGGATGGCAAACACTTCAAGAGTATCGAGACCCCCTTCGATTTTCAACACGGTTGAGCCCAACAATTACATTAATTTTGCCCCTTAAACCAACTTCATTCCACGCGACATCACAATTAATCTTATTTGCTCTTGTTGTCGATTTTTTCCAAACTGTAGTGCTACTTTCTTGGATGTGCCTTTGCCGAGTGTTGATGTTTTCTGTTTGTATTGCCATGAGCTCCCAATGATCCTCAAGGCATTTTCAGGTGCACCTAGTCGGATTTGGATCTGAGATGCTGAACAAAGTGTGATATCTCTCCTTCCAAATAAGTCTAACACGTGGTAACGCATAATGATCACCTTGCTTCCCGGTCAGACGCACCGGTGAGGGAGTTTTGCATTAGGGCACCGAGCCACCGTCACATGGAAACGGTCGGCACCTGGTCAGCCTGAACCCCCATTGTAGCGAACCAAATCGGGGTAGTCCCCCTGCATTTGAATGTCATGTGTTCGACCGATTCTTCATCGTCTCGAAAGAGGCATTTTGATTCCTGAGTGATCGATCTGTAGCAAATGTTTTTCCTGAATGTCAAGACATTTCAAAATAACCTCTACATAATCTAGAGAATGCTTTCCATATTATCCAATGTTAATATGGATGTAATTTTATTTATAATCATATTTTCATATTTAAAATACTTATATTATAGTTCTTTAAAATAAATTTTAAACTTTTTAATCGCATGAGAAAACTGAGTTATTAATATTTTAATTTTAACGTAATTTATTTAATCAAAATTTGATATAAAAAATTTATGAACACGACAAGTTCTTTTATATATATATAATTATGATTATAACCGCGATTATAAATTTATAATCTGTTAATGTGGGCCCTAATTTGTATTGATGGACATTGGAGAGTTATATATAGTAATAGTATATACTATATGCTAAACAGCTAAAGAGAAGAAAAGAAAAGGGTAAACGCCAAAACGGGGAGCCTAGCAGACGTTGACTCGAATAGTCTTTCACTCTGATCCTCAAAGGCCAAATCCTTTGAAGTAAAAGTTCACTAAAAGAGAGAGCGCCATGGAAATGGAGTGGCTCAGTACCAGGTCGTCGTCCTCGACTACAGGAGGAGGCTGCACCTACGACGTCTTCTTGAGCTTCAGAGGACCCGACACCCGAAAGACCTTCGTCGATGTTCTCTACAGCAGCCTCATCGATGCCGGTGTCTGGGTCTTCAGGGACAACGAGGAGCTCCCCGTCGGCCAGAGGATCCATCAGGAGATTGGCAAAGCCATTAGACGCTCCAAGATTTCCATACCTATCTTGTCGAGATGCTACGCCTCCAGCAAGAGTTGTCTCATGGAGGTGGCTCAGATGGTGGAGTGCAGACGAGCAGGGGATCACATGATTCTCCCCATTTTCTACGACGTGGAGCCATCGGTCGTTAAGAATCAGAACGAAACCTTTGAAACGGCGTTTCTGGATCATGAGAGAAACGGAATTGACCCGGAGACGATTGATAAGTGGAAGAAGGCCCTCCGCGAAATTGGAAAATTGAAGGGCTGGGAATTGTCCCTTATCAGTGATGGGTATATTCTGACTCCGATTCAACTTTAGTCTGTTCATGCTCTGTCTCAATCAATTTAAAGTTCATACTAGAACCTTCATTAGTGATTTTCATGGTCTGCGGACCTAAATTATACCATAAAGTTGACTCTGGAAACCTGAATTGGATTCTCTCCATTACAATGTAGTAGTTAAGTACTGTTCTTATAAAAGGTTGAAAGTCCTTGTCCCAAAGATCACGATTCATATTGTTTGAGAATGTTCACTTTGATTATTCTACTCTAGTACAATACTTTCACTTAGCCAAGTTCTAACTGACATGTTCATGAAATTCATGCTCAAGTTCTCTTTAAGATCGGTATTTATTTGTTTCTTGGGTATTTTGCTGTGTTTGTATTTGTAGGTATTATAGCAAACTTGTACGGACTGTCGTCTCGCGTGTTCTTAAAATGTTGAACAAGGGTGACCTCGTTGTTCCTGAAAACTTGGTTGCAGTGGACGATCACATAGAAAAAATAATGAAAAAGCTTGATGTTGACTCAAGTGATGTTCGGATTGTTGGAATTCATGGCATAAGTGGAACTGGCAAGACAACTCTTGCAAAAGTTGTCTACAATAAACTCTGGCATCAATTTGATAGCTGCAGCTTCATTGAGAATATTTGTGAGAAGTACAAGGAGGCTAATGGACTTATGCATGTGCAAAGACAATTAGTTTCTGATCTTCTAAAGAAAAAAAGCATAATCTTTGGCTCTTATGATGAAGGTGTTCAATTTATTAAACATAGGTTTTGCAATACAAAAGTCCTCATTCTCCTTGATGACGTAGATCAATGCAAACAACTTAAAGACATTGTTGGAGAGCACCGTTGGCTCGGTCAAGGTTCCAGGATTATTGTGACAAGTAGAAAATCTGATGTTTTTGATATGCCATTGCCAGTAGTAGTTGGAAAATATGAAGTGGAGTCAATGGAAAAGCATCAAGCTCTTGAGCTATTTTATTGGCACGCTTTAGGGGGAAGTGTTCCCGTGAAGGGTTTCCATAATCTCTGTTTGGAAGTTGTGTCTGTTACTGGAGGGCTTCCATTAGCTCTTGAAGTTGTTGGATCATTATTGTTCAATAAAACAAAAGAGTTCTGGGTAGACACGTTGAAAAAGTTAAAAGAAAAACCTGCACCATTGATTGAGGAAAAATTGATGATAAGCTACGATTGTTTAGATGATTCGCAGAAGCAAATATTTCTTGACATAGCATGTTTTTTTGTGGGGAAGGATTGGAGAATTCCCTTCTATATGTGGGAAGATTGCAAATTTTTTCCTTCAAGTGGCATAGAGAGTTTGATACTCTTGTCTTTGGTGAAAATTGGCAATAACTGTGAGCTGTGGATGCATGATCAACTGAGAAATCTTGGGCGGGAGATTGTTCGGAAAGAAAATACTCAAAAACCTGGAAAACGCAGTCGGTTGTGGAATCATGAAGATGCCTTCTCCACATTGAACAAAAGAAAGGTAACTTAAATGAACTCTATTCGAATTTGCTCTTTGTCATAGGAAATAAAAAGTGCCATCTAATGTTGGAAAATGATATATAAGACCAAACATAGAACCAAACCTGCATCTGTGAGTGTCTTGAAATTGCAGTTCATGTTTCTGAATAAAAAATAAAAAACAAATCCTAGGAAATTCACAACTTTGGTCCTATATTTGATCATGTATAAACATAACTCTATAATGTTTATGGTTTCTTTATCAACTTTTAGGGAACTCAAAAGGTTGAAGCCCTCAGCCTCGCCTTCAATGAAGAATGTCTCAATTGTTTTACCTGTTTGGAGTTTGATGGCCTATCAAATTTAAGGTTCCTTAAATTGGATCATGCGAATATTGAAGTAGACCTTAGGAGTTGCCTTCAAACCTTAAGATGGCTTGACTGGGAAGGGTGCTCTAATACAACTGATCTTCTTAATTTTTACTTGGAAAAGTTAGCCATTCTCGATTTATCCTCTAGTCAAGTCAGTCAAGATCGAGAAGCTTGGCGCAAAATCATGGAGGTACGATCTATACTGCTGATTTTTCTTAGTGTTAAGATTTTATACCAGAAACTAATCTCTACTGTCTTGTCCTGTTGCATAGACGGCTAAGGAGCTCAAAGTGTTGAATCTCAAAGATTGTGCGAATTTCCATGGATCTCTTTATTTCCCAACTCAAATGGCTCTGAAAATGTTGATTCTGGAAAAGTGTTCTCGATTGGTGCGGATCGACTCATCCATTAGTAATCTCAAGTATTTGAAATCCTTGAATCTGAAGTTCTGCCATGGGCTTACAAACTTGCCTGAAGGACTCGGTTGCTTGAAAGAGTTGAGAGAAATTTTGGTTGATGGGACATCTATACGTAAAATTCATTTCCCGAAAGGTTCGCTGGAGCAACTTGAAGTTCTAAGTGCTTGCGGCTGTAAAAGCTTAGCCCAAATAACCGATTGCATCGGCAACTTGAAATCTCTCACACGCCTTGCGTTGGATGATTCAATCATAGCAAGACTGCCAAATTCGATTGGTTCATTAGGTAAACTTCAACAGCTCTCTTTAAGAAACTGTCAGAACTTACTTGAACTTCCCAACTCCATGGGGAACCTCAAGTCACTCGTTGAAGCAGATTTGTCAAACACAAAGATTGATGAATTGCCTTCTTCTTTCAAGAATCTGGAGAATCTGAAAGTGCTGAAGATGGAAGGTTGCTTCTTGAGGGAATTTCCTTCTGCAATTATAAATTTAAAGAAGCTGGAAGAGATAGATTTCTCGTTATGCAGGAGTCTGTCGGGTGAAATTTCTTCGGACATTACAGCATTGTCCTCTTTAAGAATCCTAAGATTGTCACACACAGAAATCTCTGTCCTTCCTGAAGAAATTGGTGGACTTTCTCATTTGCAAATGCTTGACTTACTCGAGTGTAAGAAACTGCAGTGTTTGCCAACATTGCCACCAAGTTTAACAGGTTTGAACGTGGGATCTCGGACACTGAATATTGCCCCAAATTTTGCCAATTTGGAGAATTTAAGAGGCCTGCATTTAGCTGTGAATCTCAGTGGACATAATAATCCAATCGAGTTGGAATGGATGTCAAGATTGCAAAAATTGGAGACCTTCCATTTATGCCTTTCAAACCTGACAGGGCTACGTCTGCCTCAAGAGTTTTCTGATCATTCTCACCTCAGGAGACTTTCTTTATCAAATGTGGATATGTGCTATCTTCCACATCTGCCATCAGGCTTGTCAACATTATCTCTACGACATTGTAGTCTATCAGCAAAATGTCCCGATTTCTCTAACATGAAATGTATAGTAGAGCTCGAACTCCTCCACTCTGAGTTAGCAAGTATTTCTGGCCTTGAGCATCTTGAAGCATTGCAGGTTCTGAGAATATCCCATTGCAGCATAAAAAGGCTGGATGGAGTTGAACATCTAAACCATCTGAGAGTCTTGAGTTTGTCACACTGTGAATCTCTTGAGGTATTACCTGATACATCTGATCTGTCGCTAGAAGAAGAGGAGATCGAGTTCTGCAACTTCCGGGATGCTTAAAGGTACTGTTGTTTAAACTCCATGCTTGATGTGTTTAATTTACACAAGATTGATTGTATGTCGAACTGTTTAGTTATTCATCTACGGTTAAGTACCGCTCTGTTCTCTAATTTGGTCAAAATCAAATTTCTACCCTAATATTTAAAACCGATTTTTTTTGGTTCTTAATGTTAACAATCTATCGAGTTTTTCCCTTCCTTTATATTACCCGTCTAAATTTAACAGAATATGTTTTGAAAAATACAGAAATAATAGAATATTTTTAAAAATGCCACAATTTAATATTTTCAATCTTTTTCAAATGTTATAATTGATTCCCGACTCAATCGAGCTCCAATCAAAAAGGTTCGTGTCTGTGTCTTGACCCAGATCTGGTTGCCTACGCATGGGGTTGGTCTGTCAAGATCCAATCATGAATCCCTCAATTGCGGTTCAGGTCTATTTTTTGACTCAGACTAGCCCTCAATCCATGGTGAGCAGGTCTGGGTCAAGACCAAGACTCTAGCCCATTTGATTGGGACGCAATCGAGTCTCGATAGAATAGGGACTCAGTTTTAATATTTTAAAAAGTTTGGAAGGGTTAAATTGTGATATTTTAAAACATATTCTGTTAAGTTTGGACAAAAGGAAAACACTCGACAAATTGTCAAATATTAAGGACTGAAACTTTCAAAACTAAACATTAGGGTTAGTGGTGATGTTACCCATTTATCTATCTATCTATCTCTCTACATTCATTCTTTTCAAAACTAAACATTTATTGATGTTTACAGTTTGTGTCTAGTTTGTTGAAAAACATTCTAGCTAATTGAGGAAGGCATTATTTACACAAAAGTGTTAATTGTAGAGAGTATGTTAGTTTTTCATCTCCAACTCCACCGAGAATTATGTTTATACTATTATATATTAGGGTTAATAACCAAATTGTTACCCTAACTTTGAGCACTTTACAAATTGCTACCTGAATTTTATTTTTTCAAAAACTGCTATCAAAATTTTGACACTTGGTACAAATTGCTATCACAGTTAACTTTTTCGTTAAATATGAACGGAAAATGACGTAGCAGCATATGATTGGTACCTAATTTAAAAGCTAAATAATTTTTTAAAAATACCAACAAAATCTGATTTTTAAAAACAAAATCTGAAAAATTAAAAAGGAAAATATGAGTTATTAATATAATACTTTTATTAAAAATATAAAAATAATAATAAATATTTATCTTTTTTATTTTGTTTCATATTTTTAATAAAAATATTATATTAAAATCTCTTATTTTCTCTATTAATTTTTTAGATTAAAAAAAAACAAATATGATTTTTTAGTATTTTTAAAAAGTTATTTAGTTTTTTTTTTAATCAGGATCAATCATTTATTGTCACGTCATTTTTTCGTCTACAGAAATTTAATTAAGTTAGCAATTTGCTCCAACTTTGAAAGTATAGGTAGCAAAAATAAAATTAAAAAAAAAAAAAAAGTTCTTGTAAAGTGCTCAAAGTTGGAGAAGCAATTTGGTTATGAACCCTATATATTTATATAAAAAAAAAAACGTCAAAGAAAATGAACGATTAGGTTCTCAAAGAACACTACTTTTAAATCCATAATGATCTCAATCTTACACTATATGATCTAATTATTTATTAGCATTTTTAAAAATATTTCATAATGTACTAATCATGGAATGTGTGAGATTTTATTTTATTTTTTAAAAATATATTATAATTTTTATGACCTTTCACTTCATGTAAAAGGATGTTTTAAATTAGTATACAAAAAGGACATAATTTATCTGTACTTTTTTTTATTACTTTTACTTTATTGCCGTAACGTTTGTAAGTATGGAAAATCATACGTTAGTGTAGAGTTTAACTCTACATATGATTGAAAATAATTATATTTCTTAAGATATATAAATCTAAACGCAAAATAATAATCTAAGATTGTGAATGACAAACATATTTTTTATTTTATGATTATTTTACATATTTATTTCACATGACCTAAGCGTAGAGGTGAGCAAAAAAGATTGACTGAACCGAATTTTCGACAAAATCGGTTCGAGATCGCCCAGACTAAGACTGATATCGAACGGACGGGTTTTTCCCCTCAAAGTCGGGCTCAGATTCGTTTTTTTCCCTTTAAACTCTCGACTAAGACCGACCTGACCCGACTTTAATAAAAAGTCTAGCTTTTCTAATTACACCTAACACCGTCTGGTCTGTATTATGTGCAGTCGCCATTTCTCTACTATGAAGTCTCTCGTCTCTGTAGCTCGTTGGACCTCTTCCGTTAGGGGTGATAAAAAAAGACTGTAGGGCTGAATTCTCGACAAGACCGGCTCGAGATCGACCCAATTAGGACCGAGACCGACTAGGATTGAGATCGAGTGGGCGGTGTTTTTTCTTCAAGATCGGTCTCGGGCCCGATTAGGACCGAGACCGATTAGGACCGACCTGACCCGAAGTTCCTATACAACCCCTAAAAATCAATGATGTATGTTTGGAACTATGGAAGAAAATGAACTTTGTTTAGAATTTTGTGTGTTTGTTACTTGGTTGATTTGTTACTTTGATTTGTACTTTGTAATTTTATTACTTTGATTCCAATGATGTTTGTATTTGGACAAATTTAGTTATTGTTTTGTGTAAGATTCGGTCCATGACCGAGACCGGCTCGAGTCAAGAAAGACCGACTCGGGCAGGTTTTTTTGGGCAAGGTCGGTCTCGGTCTTCCAAAAGGCAAGACCAAAATTTCGGTCTCAGTCTTGCCTTCAGGACCGACCCGACCCGCCTATGATCAACCCTATCTTCCGTCTGGTGGAAGTCTCTTCTCTACTGTGAAGTCTCACCGGCTGGTCTCAAAATGCGACGAGACCTCTTCCTTCACGACTCCAGTGATGACATTTCTCCTCTCTCTGTAAGAAAAAGAGGTTCGACGACTGAGACACTATTAACCTGCCTCCTCCGGTGGTCGGCGGCCGCCGCTGCAGATCCGCAAGTTGTAACCGACGCGTGACTTCGACGTACGCCAGTGCGGCGTCTGGAGCAGCCGAGAAGCTTTTGCGGAACGACGTATGGAGCAGCTGGACAAAAAAGTGGGTAATATTTGTTTTAATCAAAATTTTGGTCCAAGAGACCAAGACGGAGATTTAGACCCGAGTCAAGGAAGACCGACTTAGACGATTATTTTTGCTCAAATCGGTCTCAGTCCTACATAAGTGAGAACCGAAATTTTGGGTTCGGGCTCGGTCTTGCCAAAAAGATCGTCCTGTCCTGCCCGAGCTCACCCCTACCTAAGTGGTAAGTAGTGACATCTAGGATTATTTAAAAAAATAAGTATAATTAAAAATCTAAGTATAAAAAAATATTTAGAAAAATAGGTAGAGTTTCTTTTAGACGATATGATGCTTAATTAAAAATTAAATTATATATCGATTTAAAAAAACTAGAATGAGACTCATGAGTAGATATTTGAGTTGCAATACGAACGACACAAAAAATATTCAATTTCAACTTAGGAATTGATCATACACTTTAACTTATGTTGAGATATAAATTTTTGACTTAAGAAAATCTAATTTAGACTTTGTAAATCCAAATTTAACACCGTAAGCATTATTTATGACGAGATTCAATTTTACATTGTTTTTTTTTTTATCTAATATCATTTTTTCTATAATTTGTCTGGAATGATAAAATAATTTAGGGTAGATATGTTATTGTATATGTAGTGTAATTATTTTTGAGTAAGTATACAATAACATATTTACCCTAAACTATTTTTTTTCTTTCGGAATAATTATAGACAAATTAATTATACACCTAATCAAAATAAATTTTAAAAAATTAGAATAGGTAGATAATTGAATCTCGCTATAAATGATCAAACTAATTATGAGAATAGTCATTTATGAGAATAGTCATCTACTGTTAAACTTGTCCCAGATTTGGTCACTTTTCCACATTTTGTTTTTGGCTAAATTTGGAAAAAGGGAAAAAGTATGTGTTTTTTTTTAAAAAAAAATGTGATTTACCCTATTTATTTTGCATTAGTAACTTTGTTGTTTAAGTAAAAATACATTGAAAAATTACAAATATTTTTTGTGCTTAAGCTATTAATTAAATCCTTGTTTTTCTTACGACATGATGCTTTTTATTAAAGTAACCAAATCAATATCACGGCAGTTCAAGATTTCAAGTATACAATCTTGCTCAATTTAAAATACTAGAGGGGATGAGGTCATCCGTCTATAAAACACAATAATTAAGACATGTCTTCTTTTTGGTTTATCGCTTAACTCAATATGCAATTCGTTTGCTTCACATCATATGATTTTCCTGCTCAGTACCTAAGGTGTAGCTTTTTGTAATAAAAAATAGTTCACGAGGTAATTTGTGCAAAATCAACACTATTGTCAAAAAACATCTATGCAAAATCAAAAATCTCTTCGCTATATGAACTTGGTCCATCATTATTATCAGCACAATATACCCACGACACAGAACACCAACACAATGATTCAAAAAAAACACAACTTTCATGTACAACAAAGAAAGAATGACAACCAATAAAACCACAATACCAAATACAACACCACCCTCTACACATAAGATAGAATATCATTTGTTGTATATATAAATACAACTTTGTATTAATTCTTCTCCTGTCATTGACTCAGTTTTTCTGTTGTATGTATAGTGTTCAGTGAAGATATAAGCTTTCAATTTCAATCAACCAAAGTTACAACTCACAAACTTAGCTGAGATGTGAAGCTGTTGGCTATGCTGTGGCTGCTGTTTCTGGCAGCAGGAACATCATGGTTGTGTTTGCCTTCGTAGGTTGTTGTAACAATTTTAGGATCCGATGAAGCCCGCTCGACTTGTTTGCGAACCTTGCACCCGCGGGTAGCGCATTTGTAGTAACTCCTGCAGAAACGAAGGAGACAGAATTTGTTAGGCTTTCAAGAACAAATCAAATTCATTTTATAAAAAAAAAAAAAAAACAGAAATATTGGCATTAAATTTTAACCCAGTTTACAAGTTGTTCCAACTACATTAGGTAAAAGAAAGTGAGCAATTAACTTGCCTTGGATATGGACTCCCCTTCACCACTTTCTGCCCATAATTGCGCCACCAGTACCCATCATCCAAAACATCAATTTCAGTCGTTGTATGCATTATGATCTTAGGGTCAGTCAAGGTACTACGGTGCGATGAAGATGTATCCGAACCACTTAACTCAACATTTCTGAAAGAATAAAAAAAGTGTTGAAAATTAAAACACGTTAGCGTTCACGGAATAGGAATACATCAAGAACGGAGAAAATTAATATTTTTTTTTCATTATTGTACCGTTGTCGCTTGGAGTCCCGTTCATCCTCGTCTTCAATCCCCGTTTGTGCATCTCCCACTTTTTTTCATTATTGTACCGTTGTCGCTTGGAGTCCCGTTCATCCTCGTCTTCAATCCCCGTTTGTGCATCTCCCACTTCCTCACTGTCACTCAGCTCGGTCGAGAACTCGCTTGAAAATTAATATTTTTTTTCATTATTGTACCGTTGTCGCTTGGAGTCCCGTTCATCCTCGTCTTCAATCCCTGTTTGTGCATCTCCCACTTCCTCACTGTCACTCAGCTCGGTCGAGAACTCACTTGAATTACAAGGCCCCATCCCTTCCCTTTTTACATCGGAGTTCAAAGTTGTGCCTTCATTTCCCCGCTTGTTGGGATGAAGAGGATGATTGTGCTGTCCTTTGTAAATGATCTCCGTTATCTTTCCGTCAAGAGACCACTCCACCTTCTTCTTCGCCGAACAGTTGGGGTTCGTACACTTGTAATAGCTTCGAGGGCACTCGCTGCCCTTCACTTGTTTCTGCCCGTATTTTCTCCAGTTGTAGCCGTCGTCTGCAGGTTTGTAAATGACAGAAGAAGACATCGGATGATGTCTGTGGTCGGAGTTTGAGAAGTCTGAGGATGTTTCTGCAAATGAATGTGTTTGTTGGAATGTGGATAGATTTTGAGGAAATGGCGACGTCAATTGGGTTGTTCTTCGTTGGGGATCATGGCGAGGTTGGGGAAAGGCATGGTGGTTCTGAAATCCAAAATTTCCCTACAAAACAATGCATTCATATCAATGGATAGATATATCACAACAACAACCCAATCAAATTAACCATTTAATCTTCACTCAATTATTTTTATTGATCACACGCATATATATATATATGTGTGTATACTGTATAGGGATTTATATACATGCTTGTTTTGGCATAATTATCAAAGAGAAGATTTTTTATGTAGATTTCATTACAGATGGTGCCTGATGAAGAGACAGACTCAATGGTCCTGTCAAAGTGCTTTACTTTATTTTCCTTCATATTAGTTTCTCTGGAATTTTCTTCATATATATTCACAATATGAATAAATCCTTCAATTAAGGGACTAATTACCATTAAAATATGCTTATTATATTTCATAAAATGAGTATAATGCTTTCATCATACGATCAATCATTATAATGGTATATTAACGTAATTAGGTATCCATACTTTAATGGGTTAATAGTCAAAGTGCCCCCTAAAATTTGGCCGAAATTTAAGAATCCCCTTAAAGTTTAAAATTTGAAATTTTAGCCCTAATGTTTAGTCCTAAAACCGTTTATTTAAGACGGTAAACTGACATGTGCCGTGCACATGACGCGACTTAAATTTTAAAGACCAAAATGCCTTTATCTTCTATGTCTTTTCTCGTCTCCTTCGATTCCTTGCCTCTCTGTAACCGCCAGAGGAGCTGTGGCCTCTCTTGTTCTTCTTTTGCATCTTCAGTTGTAAGTCCAACTCTGAATTTCAGAGCAATTGATCTCAGCGGCAGCAACAACCACAGGTCACCATCCTCGTCCTCCACAACCTCCACTGGCGGAGTTACCAACGGCATGAAACGCAGTAGGAGAAGCGTTCAGGAAGGTGACGAGATCGGTTCCGCGGCGTCGAGGAGGTGTGAATTCTAAGAAAAAGAAGGAGGAGGAGGATAAAGGAGGCGTTTCTGATAAATTCAGGTCACCAAATAATTTCAATAAGCTACTGAAGGAGTCTCGTTATTCGAATCCCAGAGAAAATGATTATCGGAGAACACCCCCGGTGTACGATTCGGGTGAGCTGCGGCCACCGTCTTTTTCGAGTGAGCTAAAACCGTCCAAGCCATTAACAACGTCTAGGAAGGCATCAAGCAAGGTAGAATCATTGGGTATTTGGACTGTTCACCATTTCTTGAAGTAGCATGTCGAACTTAAACCCGGGGAACGGTTTTGTGTCTGGAATTGCTTCAAGAGGAAACAAAATCTCCATACTTGCATTTGAGGTGGCTAATACAATTGTCAGAGGTGCAAATTTGATGCAATCTCTTTCAGAAGAAAACATCCAGTTCTTGAAGAAGGAAGTTCTACGCTCTGAAGGGGTGAGACTATTGGTGTCCACCGAAATGAAGGAGTTGCTGATGATTGCTGCTTCCGATAAAAGGGAGGAACTTGATGTGTTTTCAAGAGAAGTGATTAGGTTTGGTGATTTATGCAAAGATCCACAGTGGCATAATTTGCACCGTTTCTTTTCAAGGTAATGAATCCTTTATGATATAAATATTATCTCTTACGGAAAATGATTATGAGACTGATCTCTTCACTACAGACTAGACACAGATTCTGATGATTTGGGCCAGAAACAACTTCGAACAGAAGCCGACACAACAATGCAAGAACTGAGCACTCTAGCAGTCTACGAGACAGCAGGGACAAAGTGGGATAACATGCTCGGAGAGTTCAGGAAAGTCTACGAGTGGGAGAGAGGCGGTGAGCGAGAACAGGTCGGAAAGAGTTACTTTAAGTTGTCACCGTACGAGAGGAAGATTCATAGACTTCCTGCTTCGTTCGATGAAGAGGTGTTCGAGGAACTGTCTCAGTTCATGGGGCCGCGGATGAGGACTCCTCAGAGCCGGATCTCCTCCGCCGAAGACGATGCACGGCAGTCTGCTCTTGCTGTGTCCACTGGCCGAGCAACGCCTCCCCCTCCTCCGTTCAAGGTCGAGGATGAACTTTCCCTCAGGTTTGTCCAAAAAATATTGTTTTTCCAGCAAACCAACCCCTCTTTGACTTAAGGGCATTTTAGTCTTTAAAATTTAAGTGAAGTCACGTGCTAGGCACATGTCAGTTTACCGTTTCAAATAAACGGACTGAGGACGGAAAGGGAGAATTTTTGATTTCGTCCAAATATTAGGACTAAAATTTCAAATTTTAAACTTTAAGGGGAATTCTTAAATTTCGACCAAACTTTAAGGGGCACTTTGACCATTAACCCTACTTCAATTGAGTGGGTATTAATTAATAGCGACTAATTAAATTTAGCATTTTATGTTTATTTATTATTGACTAATCTTCATTACGGGGTCCCTCTAAGCAGCTACCAGTAGGGCTGAACAAATATATAACATTTAATTTTGTGACATTGTTAAAATTTATTTTGATATTATTATAATAAAGTAAGAGATGTTTATAAGTAATTTATGTGTCTTATTTTAATAAGAGTATTATGTAATAGATGAAATGTATCCTTAATTAATTTCTATTTAAATTTGTAAAGTAAACTTTAATATGTGCATACTTGATATTTATAAAATATAATTGTATATATTTTATTATTATATAAATTCTACTTCATAAAATATATTTAAGAAGAAATCATAATTAATGTGGAATAAAGAGATATAAGAATCTTCCTTCTATCACATGGTTAGAAATCAACGTAGTTAGAGAAGATGTTCAGAGAATTGGCGTACCTTGGGTAAATTTGCAGCTGCACATTCAGTAATTTCTAGTTTCTGCAACGATAGCAAATCATCCAAGCCATCAATCTCACGCAGCTTCTCACAACAATGTATTTCCAATTCTTTCAGAAACACCAACTTTGATAAGTTGGGTAACTTCTGAAGGTATTGACAGTGAGATACACTTAACCTCACTAAAGAAGACAACTCCTCTAGCCCATCCAGAGACTTAACTTGACACTTGGATACATTCAGAACACGCAGAGCTTGTAACAACCCCAGGTCGTTGATACGACGAACAGCAGAATCAAGAATCTGCAGTTCGACCAAACACTCAAAGGATCTAGCTTCAAGAATCTTCAAAGAACGACAATGGTGAATTGATAGACTCAGCAGAGGTAAAGGAGCAAGTGACATAAACTTGAGGTTGGCACAAGACAAAGTGAATTTCCGCAGTAATGAACAGTTTTCCCCACCATGGATTGAATGGATACCCGAATGACGCAGTTCCATTGCTTTCAGCTTTGGAAGTTGAGGAATCAAGAAATCCTTTTCCTCAAACTCAGTTTTAGGAATCAATAATTCTTCAGAAGCTACAACCCCACCATGGATTGAATGGATACCCGAATGACGCAGTTCCATTGCTTTCAGCTTTGGATGTTGAGGAACCTCGCAATCCTTTTCCTCAAACTCAGTTTTAGGAATCAATAATTCCTCAGAGTCACTGTCAGCTAAGATCAACTCTTCAAGATTCTGCATGGGAGGTAAATTTGGGAATGCCACCATTCTTCTCGAATTAAAACACAACCTACTCAAACTTAACGGAAGAGGTGGCAGCGTCTTGAGCATATTGCAGTGATCTAAGTCAAGATTCTGGAGACGGGAGACGCTCATGATGTTGAACGGTAAGCTAGAAATCCGAGAAAATCCCAGACTCAATATTTTTAAAGATCTTAGTCTCTCTATTTCGTGAGGAACATCAGACTCCAAACTCCTACAGTGTGATGCATGCAACTCTTCAAGGTTAGAGAGATAACAGATTTCCTTTGGGAATATGCTGATAAAACAAGAATTCATTTTCAACACTTTCAACCTTTGCAGATCTTGAATCGAACAGGGAAACTCTGAAATACCTGTGCCTGATACATCGAGCTGAATGAGCGAATCTTTTAGCTTTCCGATAGATTCCGGAAGTTTCTGCATCCGTCTACAGTCCTTGAGTGACAGCTTCCATAAATTTCTCAATTCCCCAATCAAGTCTGGGAGTTCATGGATTTGCACACCATCTAGTGTGAGCTCTGAAAGAGATGTAAGGTAACTGATTGAACTTGGCAAATGAGTAAGTGAGACACAGCTTGAAGCACTTAGGGTTTCAAGTGACAATAAATGGCCTACTGAGATGGGTATATCTCGGACTGAAGTTCCATCCATGAGTATTTCTGTCAGAGCTTTCATGGAACCCAACTCCTTTGGCAAAGCATTTAGTTCGGTGCAAAACTTCAAATTCAAGCATTGCAACTTCTCAAGACACTGTATCGAAGGATCTATCCAGACCAAGTTTGAGCACTTCTCAAGAATCAATATCTCCAAATTTGGAAGGTTAGACAAATCTGGGGTTTCAATTAAGTTCATACAGCCGGTCAGGTTCAGAACTTTCAAGCTGTTTGACACCTGTGTCATGAGAGAAATTTAAGTAGAATCAATTGCATATAATATATTAAAAATAAATAAACCAATGGTGAAAGTTTATATAATGCTACCTTGATCTGACTCCATCCCTCCCAGATACTTGTAACCTTACTCCGTGATAGGTTCAGAATAACAAGATTTTTAAGACAAAAGTTTGTTGCCTTCAATGTTCTAGGGCATCCTTCCCAGTGCAGCCACCTAAGATTTGTAAAGATATCACTAAAATCTCCACACATGTTTGCGTCGGCCATTTTCAGAAATCTTAAGCTCGTCATTTTCAGGAAATCACTGTCCTGATACTGTGATCGCTTATCAAAGCAGAGATTGAGGGCTTCAATTTTTCCCAGATCCTAAAAAAGAGTAGACAAACATCAAGAATCATGTCAGAATTCTGCATGCATTTTCCATTCTTATCCACACATTAAATCTAATTCTTATCTATAATCGGAAAGTTCAAGGACAAATATATCTTATATCTACTTGTCAATATAATTGAGAGAGAAAGACCTTTTCTGCTAGGAGTGCATCAAAGTCTCTTACTTGAATAGAGAACCTATTCATCCCTTCAGTTTCCTCTTGGCTGACGAGTTCCCTCCCCAACTCTCTAAGTTCATCGTGCATCAAAAGCTCATTATTATCTCCAATCTTCACCAGAGACAAAGAAAGGAGGCGTTTAAGGCCTTCAGATAGAACCATATCTCCATCAGAATCATGCCACATATACGACGAGATTCGGCAATCCTCTCCATTAATAAAACAAGCTATGTCGAGAAATATTTGCTTCTGCTGGTCACTGAGTGCATCATAACTTACTTGTAGCCTTTTCCGCAATTCTTCATCAGGAAAATCTTTAAATTTGTCTAGAGTACTTTCCCATTCATTGAATGGTTCCTCAGATAGAAGTGATCCAATGATTTCAACAGATAAAGGAATCCTCCCGATGGCACATAGAATCTCTTGACCGAATAAACAATTAGAAACGAATGGATCAAACCCACTATTGCTACCCTTAAAAGCATGACAGGTGAAAAGCCGGAAAGCTTCTTGATCATTCATCTTAAGAACTTCATAAGTCTCGGTGCATTTCGGAAGATCAGTTTTGCTTCTAGCTGTGACAATTATCCTACTACCAGGACCAAAAGAATCAACATCTCCTACAAATCTATTGAGGCAAAACCCGGAATCCACATTGTCAAGAACAATGAGCACTCTCATGTCGCAAAGTACTTCTCTAATAAAGCAAATACCTTCATCTGAGGGACCGATGTCTGTGCATTCCCGCCTGAGAATTTCAGACATAAGCTTTGTCTGCAGAATCTCTAAACCACTGTGTTGTCGGTTGATTTCTCGGGTGTCTTCAAGAAAGCTACAGCCTGCAAAATGAGTGGAGACTCGATCGAAAACTAGCTTTGCTAGAATCGTCTTGCCAATTCCTCCCATCCCATAAATTCCAACAATTCGTATATCACTGACTCCAACTTGTAGCAGATTCTCTACCTCTGTTACTCTTCGCTCTACACCAATCAAACGATCGCGACTCAAATCTGAATCTTGATTCAGTGACATTTCGGTAAGGAGGGTAGTGCGTTGGCTGTGCATCGACGGCGGAGCACAGAACATGACGGGCGTCTGACTCAAAATTTTGGTTTTATCTTTTTTCGGTTCGTCTTTCTTTGGCTCCTCCTTCTTCTCCTCCTTGGCAGGATCCACGGTAAGCAGTTCTGTAAAGCAGAGCATCCTCAGCCTTCTGACAAGCGCAACCGGGTCAACGTCTCCGGTCACCGTCAGTTTACCATCTTTCCTATCCATAGTAATCGAAACGATGCCTCCCATTTTCGACACAGACCTGATCATCTTTTTCTGGTCCTTGTCGCTGAGTAGATCTACCTTCAACACAATTTTCTGAAAAACACAATAAACAAATAACAGATCAGACATCGAGAGAGAGAGAAAGACAAAAAGAGAGAGAGGGTATGAACTGTCTGACCTTCATTTCTCTGTAGTCAAGTTCAGATGGAGAGATCTAGTTAGGTGAAGATGAGAAAATAAGAAGAAGCAGACAAGATAAGAAGGGAAGAGGAGGAGGAAGAAGATTGAATGATGTTTCAGAGGTGGGAGATGAAGATGAGGAAGAGTTTATAAAGAGATGGAGTCAACTAAAGAGAAGAGTTTATCCTTTTCCGAAATTCGGAATAAAAAATACGGAATACATAATAGGAAATAGTAGATAAGAATATAAAGTATTTTTTTGGTTGAATGGAATGAAATGAAATAAGAAATTTTACTGTTTATTTAGTAGAATTGTATATAGAAATGAAATGTTATAAAATGACATATTTGTCCCTCCTTATATATGTATAATATATAATATATATAATTTGTATTAATTAATTTTAAAAATTAAGAATAATAAAAACTTATAATATAATTAATTATTAATTAAAAAAAAACTTATTTACCAAAAAAAACTTTTAAATAATTAATTTAATTATTTAATTAATTTTAAATGACAATTCCTTAACTTTTTTTTAGTAAAATTTGTAATTAATGTAAATTATAATGTAAATTCATTTTTTTAAACACGATTTATTGAGATCATATTTATCCGAACAGTAAAATCCTTAATCACATTTTCCATAACATAACATTTCATTACTACATGACAATACACGCAGAAAGAACATTATCCATAATCAAAGTATGTTCGATCTCCAAGAACAATATAAGGAACACGAAACTGTTCTCTAAACCCATACAAAATGTTGAATGATACCACACATTTGTGGACCAGACTCAGTTGGATTCAATGAGATGAACAACAACATTGAAGCTGAATGCATCCCTAGGCTCAAAACCGTCTTCGAGATCTTCATAACTCTCATCAACTTTCAGAAAATATACAACAAAAAATATCACTTGCCTAAAATCCATTCATTGCCTAAACCAAGTTTTCTCCTGTAATGTAAGAAGCATCATCGGATGCCCATTGTATATATAATAAGAAAATAAAGATTCGGTCTTCATCCAAACCAAAAGGAGTTTCTGCAATTCCATGCCCGGATTCCGATTTTGTGATACATTTGTTATAATGCAGATTTAGAAATGTTATAGTGCATCTATAGTCTATAGTCTATACCATTCACCCCATGATTAAATCCTATCTAAGTCAATCCACCATGGCAGGTGAGACAGAAAAACTTACAGTGACTTCCTTTTTGGTTAGGAAATCTGCAAAATGTGTGGGTAATATACAATTTAATCAACTCATAATAGCCAACTCCCCTTGCCTCCTAGAATAATCCATTAAAGCTTATATCTGATCTTAATGCAGAGAGAAGTTGCGAGAAGAGAGAGCGCAAAGAGTATGATGGCTTAGCGAAGAAGATATAAAGATTTATATATCACAAGAATCACAAATCAACATGATCACTGATGTACCTTAATAACAGCAGAGAGAGCAGAGTACCAAGTTTCTATACCACCCTGAGAATCCCTCTTTGCAGCCATTTCTAGCTCAGCAACAACCTGTCTTGAGAGACCACATTTGATTAGTATAGACCCAAGTGAGTTAATTATAAGTACAATCTGGATGCATTCCAGCTGCAACCATTTCTCTGAAGGTGCCGACAGCATCTTAAACTCTTCCATCCATTGCGTACAACCCAAGATGATGATTATAGCTTAGTAAATCACTCATAAGTTTGGACACTCATGAATGCTT
Source organism: Chamaenerion angustifolium (assembly GCA_946814005.1). Taxonomy (NCBI): domain Eukaryota; kingdom Viridiplantae; phylum Streptophyta; class Magnoliopsida; order Myrtales; family Onagraceae; genus Chamaenerion; species Chamaenerion angustifolium. The sequence continues at coordinate 33,313,922 of OX328272.1, forward strand.
AGTAAATTCTGAAGTTCAAATATTTGAACCCAAATCGGAAACTCAACAGATTGGGATCCATGAATGGGAAAGCGTTGGTTCAAGGAAGTCGAACCATGGACAAAGGTATGGGTTGGGTTATTGGTGAGGGAGATAAAGTTAATGTTTGGTCTGACTCGTGGATGGGAAAAACAAATCTTAGATCGATCATTAGTGGCCCCCTGAATTGGAATGAGGAAAAGTTTCTTGTAAAAGATTTAATGCAGGAATCGGGGGAATGGGATTTCTCTCATTTGTCCTTCCATCTTCCTGTTGAAGTCAAAGAGAAAATTTGGGCAATTCCGAGAGGTTCTTCGGTTGTTATTCAGGATAGGTTAGTTTGGATGGGCGACCCGAAAGGTATTCCGTCTGTGTCTTCTGTCCATCATTTCATAAAGCAAGAGAGAATCAGGAATCTAGAGCTGGTCTCAGGAAATTGGGATTGGATCTGGAAGTGTGATACTATCCCGCGCATAAAATCCTTTTTATGGTTGTGTAACCATAATAGGCTTTCCACGGTGCAGCTACTTAACAAAAGGGGCATGAACATTAACCCCATTTGTCAGGTTTGTAGTATCGAGGAGGAAAACATCATACACATCCTTCGGGATTGCATAGTTGCAAGAAAAGTTTGGAATGATATTGGTATTCCTTATGGTTTAACTGACTTCTATTTGTGTAATCTCTCATCTTGGCTTGAGTTGAATTGCAAGTTCAATCATATTCATGCGAAAGGAATTGAATGGAGATTTATCTTCCCATCGACCATTTGGTTCCTCTGGAAGAACAAAAATTCTTATGTTTTCAATAACCCTCCTATTTCTGTTGATGTCCTTACTTTAAGTTTGATTCAGGCTAAGAGCATCTCAGACAACTTCAAGAGGGAAAATATTCATCAGAGAATAAAGACCATCCGGGTGGGTTGGACGCCTCCAGAACATGGATGGTTTAAACTTAACACAGATGGCTCAGCAATGGGGAACCCAGGCCCGACAGGAGGAGCGGGGGTAATGCGAAATGAATGGGGAGTTTGGATAAAAGGCTTCCAAAGACGTATTGGAATCACCAATAGTCTCGTGGCGGAACTGTGGGCTATAAGAGACGGTTTAACCATGACATCGAATTTGGGAGTGCAGAATCTTCACGTTGAAGCAGACGCACAGGAAGCAATTAACTTGATAATTGAGGATCCATATGCAGATAGACCATTAATGCCTCTCATATTGGATTGCAGGAAACTTATTTTGGATTTTAACAAATTCAAAATCAGACACGTGTTCCGGGAAGCAAATGGGGTAGCAGATGCTTTGGCTAAGGAAGCTGTTAATCTGGATGATCCATTTCATACTCTAACGAATCCTCCTTCAGACATTTTGAAGCTCTTGATATTTGATAGTGAAGGAAAATCCACTACTAAAATAGTTAAAAATAATTAGTATTTAGTTTTGTTATGTTGTAGTTTATGTTATACCAAAAAAAAAAAAAAAATCTCAAAGAACACAACTTTCAAATCCATAATGATCTCAATCTTACACTATATGATCTAATTATTTATAGCATATTTAAAAATATTTCATAATATACTAATCATGGAATGTGTGAGATTTTATTTTATTTTTTAAAAATATATTATAATTTTTATGACCTTGCACTTCATGTAAAAGGATGTTTTAAATTAGTATACAAAAAGGACATAATTTATCTGTATTTTTTTTTATTACTTTTACTTTATAGCCGTAACGTTTGTAAGTATGGAAAATCATACGTTAGTGTAGAGTTTAACTCTACATATGATTGAAAATAATTATATTTCTTAAGATATATAAATCTAAACGCAAAATAATAATCTAAGATTGTGAATGACAAACATATTTTTTATTTTATGATTATTTTACATATTTATTTCACATGACCTAAGTGTAGAGGTGAGCAAAAAAGATTGACTGAACCGAATTTTCGACAAAATCGGTTCGAGATCGCCCAGACTAAGACTGATACTGAACGGACGGGTTTTTCCCCTCAAAGTCGGGCTCAGATTCGTTTTTTTCCCTTTAAACTCTCGACTAAGACCGACCTGACCCGACTTTAATAAAAAGTCTAGCTTTTCTAATTACACCTAACACCGTCTGGTCTGTATTATGTGCAGTCGCCATTTCTCTACTATGAAGTCTCTCGTCTCTGTAGCTCGTTGGACCTCTTCCGTTAGGGGTGATAAAAAAAACTGTAGGACCGAATTCTCGACAAGACCGGCTCGAGATCGACCCGATTAGGACCGAGAAAGAGCGGGCGGGTTTTTTTCTTCAAGATTGGGCTCAGTTTCGTTTTTTTTCTCCCGAAAACCCGTTTAGGACCGGCCCGACCCGAAGCTCCTATACAACCCCTAAAAATCAATGATGTATGTTTGGAACTATGGAAGAAAATGAACTTTGTTTAAAATTTTGTGTGTTTGTTACTTGGTTGATTTGTACTTTGTAATTTTGTTACTTTGATTCCAATGATGTTTGTATTTGAACAAATTCAGTTATTTTTTTTGTTTTTTTTTTGTGTAAGATTCGGTCCAGGACCGAGACCGACCCGAGTCAAGAAAGACCGACTCGGGCAGGCTTTTTTGGCCAAGGTCGGTCTCGGTCCTCCAGAAGGCAAGACCGAAATTTCAGTCTCGCTCTTGCCTTCCGGACTGGCCCGCCCATGATCAACCCTATCTTCCGTCTGGTGGAAGTCTCATCTCTACTGTGAAGTCTCACCGTCTGGTCTCAAAATGCGACGAGACCTCTTCCTTCACGACTCCAGCGACGACATTTCTCCTCTTTCTGTAAGAAAAAGAGGTCCGACGACGGAGACACTATTAACCCGCCTCCTCCGGCGGCCGCAGCAGATCCACAAGTTGTAACCGGCGCGTGACTCCGATGTACACCAGTGCGGTGCAATCGAGAAGCTTTTGCGGAACGACGTCTGGAGTAGCTGGACAAAAAAGTGGGTAATATTTTTTTTAATCAAAATTTTGGTCCAAGAGACCAAGACGGAGATTTAGACCCGAGTCAAGGAAGACCGACTTAGACGATTATTTTTGCTCAAATCGGTCTCAGTCCTACATAAGTGAGAACCGAAATTTTGGGTTCGGGCTCGGTCTTGCCAAAAAGATCGTCCTGTCCTGCCCGAGCTCACCCCTACCTAAGTGGTAAGTAGTGACATCTAGGATTTTTTAAAAAAGTAAGTATAATTAAAAATCTAAGTATAAAAAAATAGGTAGAAAAATAGGTAGAGTTTCTTTTAGACGATATGATGCTTAATTAAAAATTAAATTATATATCGATTTAAAAAAACTAGAATGAGACTCATGAGTAGATATTTGAGTTGCAATACAAACGACACAAAAAATATTCAATTTCAACTTAGGAATTGATCATACACTTTAACTTATGTTGAGATATAAATTTTTGACTTAAGAAAATCTAATTTAGTTCACGAGGTAATTTGTGCAATATTTAAAAAGTAAGGCCTAAAGTTCAATAGGCTTGGCCAAATGAATCGGTTCGGACGAACTGGTCTGGTCTGGAACTGGTTTGGTTCGAACCGGTTCGGCCGAACTAGTTCCAAAACCAGACCAGTGTTTTTTGCCTTCAAATAGAACAGTTCAAAATAGTACCAAAAATTCAGTTCGAACCGGTTCGACTCGACTCGTTTTTTGATACTGGTTTATACTTAAATTTAAATCAAACCACTTTAAACCATCTTTAATAAACCAAGCCGGTCTGATATCTCTCAACCATGGTCTAATCCTAACACTCTATTCAAGACTTCCAGAATTCTAATCGCCTATTCAGTCTATCCCTCAAGTCTCAAACCTGACCTCTCACTCTCTCAGACCTCAGTACCCTAATTAGGTTTTCGGGCATTTGAGTATTTGACGACGCAGCTCCTCGCGACGCAGCTCCTCGTGACGACGCAACCGAACTCAGCTCCTCGACGATGCAGCTCACACGACGACGCAGCTCCTGGACGACGCAACCGATTAATTGTACTGATCGCCAATTAATTAAGTTTCCAGATAAGCTGCTTCCATCATCTTCTTCTTGTTCTTCTACTTCATCTTGTATAAATGAAATTCACTGGATTAAGAATTCCTCAGTTGTTGTTTCACCAGCATTGGTTCTGTTAGTTTCCTTGTTGATAGCAAATGCAGCTGCTGCTCGTGAGATAATTGTTAGAGGCATGACAATTAGTTCTGGAAGAAACCAAGCTCGCAGAAATCTGCTCGATAATGGGTTGGGTGCAACTCCTCCGATGGGGTACGTACCTCTTTTATTTCTTCATATCCTTAATTATTTAAGTAGTGTTTGCTTGAACAAATTATGTAAATATATACATTGATGCTGTTGGTTTCTCTGGACTATAACAGATGGAACAGTTGGAACCACTTCCAATGCCAAATGGACGAAAACCTGATCAAGCAAACAGGTTATTAGATTTCATCAAATGAAAGTTTGAGAAACACCAAAAATTTGAAATTAAAGATTACTACTCTGATTTGTTGCTACTATGACCTGTGACCTTATGAAATTTCACTAATGTTCACTAATGTTCACTAATGTTCACTAAATTTCAATAATGGTCACGCTCAAATTTCACTAAATGTATTGTATGTGTGTTGTACTGCTGTGTGCAGTTTCAGACTTTGTTCGGTTCTGTATTGTAACCAGGTTCAGTCTGCAGCACATGATTTTAGCCGGTTCGGTCCCGGTTTGAACCGGGCCTATTCTTAACCAAAATTATTTTAAAAAAACAGATCAGACCAGTTCGAACCGGTTCTGAATCGGTTCGAAACAGACCAGTTCTTTTTTATCTAAACCAGACCAGTTTTTTTAGAAACAGGAAAAAGTACTGTTTTTTTTCAAACCAGACCAGTTCAGTTCTGAACCGGTTCGGGGTCGAACCGGTTCATGAACAAGCCTAAAGTTCAACCATATACCCGATACTTTTTGTACTCACTAATCGAAACCAAACTACGTCTATGCAAATTGAGCTCGTTGTCCCCTTTTAAAATATGTTTTAATGCAATTAATCACATTATTAAGTCCACATACACATTACAATATTGACATATGGTTAGACTTTCTTATCCATACATTTGCAAGTAGATCAACACTATTGTCAAAAAACATCTATGCAAAATCAAAAATCTCTTCGCTATATGAACTTGGTCCATCATTATTATCAGCACAATATACCCACGACACAGAACACCAACACAATGATTCAAAAAAAACACAACTTTCATGTACAACAAAGAAAGAATGACAACCAATAAAACCACAATACCAAATACAACACCACCCTCTACACATAAGATAGATTATCATTTGTTGTATATATATATATAAATACAACTTTGTATTAATTGTCCTGTCATTGACTCAGTTTTTCTGTTGTATGTATACTGTTCAGTGAAGATATAAGCTTTCAATTTCAATCAACCAAAGTTAATTACAACTCACAAACTTGGTCACCTTAGCTGAGATGTGAAGCTGTTGGCTATGCTGTGGCTGCTGTTTCTGGCAGCAGGAACATCATGGTTGGGGTTTGCCTTCGTAGGTTGTTGTAACAACTTTAGGATCCGATGAAGCCCGCTCGACTTGTTTGCGAACCTTGCACCTGTGGGTAGTGCATTTGTAGTAACTCCTGCAGAAACGAAGGAGACAGAACTTGTTAGGCTTTCAATAACAAATAAATTTAATCTAAAAAAAGAAAACAAAACCAGAAATATTGGCATTAAATCGTTACCCGATTTACAAGTTGTTCCAACTAAATTAGGTAAAAGAAAGTGAGCAATTAACTTGCCTTGGATATGGACTTCCCTTCACCGCTTTCTGCCCACACTTGCGCCACCGGTACCCATCATCCAAAACATCAATTTCAGTCGTTGTATGCATTATGATATTAGGGTCAGTCAAGGTACTACGGTGCGATGAAGATGTATCCGAACCACTTAACTCAACATTTCTAAAAGAAGAAAAAAAGTGTTGAAAATTAAAACACGTTAGGGTTCACGGAATAGGAATACATCAAGAACGGAGAAAATTAATATTTTTTTTTCATTATTGTACCGTTGTCGCTTGGAGTCCCGTTCATCCTCGTCTTCAATCACCGTTTGTGCATCTCCCACTTCAAGCCACGCGCGCAGCGCCAGCTTGGCTTGTTTCCTGACGTTGTGGCCTCTTACCAGAGCTTGAAGCTTCACCAGTCCCTTCAGTGCCCTATGAGCTCTTCTAGCCTTCAAACACCATACAAAGAATTCGTAGTTAGCGTTGCAAACGAAGAGAACTGCCGGCCATTAAGACGAGTCGATTCCGATCGAGATCGAGACAAAATTCAATCTTCAAAGACAAAATATAATTTAGCCAAACCAAGTGGAGCTCGAATGCATGAAGACTAGCTTGACAGCCTGGAAAGTTTAAACAGAGCTTGAACACTACCATCTTCTAGTTTTACAAATCCTATCTTAAAATTAACATATATTAGATATATGGTATGTACTTATTTTTTAAGTACATAGTATAACACTTATTTAAATTGTTTTTAAATAAATATAAACTAAAATAATTTTTTAAAAAAATAATAAGGTTACTGTTATAAAATTTACAAAAATGAAAAAATGCACGAAATAATTAATTATATAGATAAGTTCTTATAAATTATATTATGAAATACAAAACTTATAAATTATATTAAGTGTATTTATTCATAAAATTAGTTAAAAATACATGAGTCAATAATATAAATTAATAATAATTAATATTTTTATATAATTTTATAATTTATATTGGTGCATATTATTATAAAATACTATTAAAATCATTAGTAATTTTTTTTTATTTTAGTAATAATATGTTATATTTTTATTATATAAATAGTATTTTAATAATTCAAAAATATGTTGACTTATAAATATATAAAAAAATCAATAAAATTGTAAAAAAATATATGTTCTTTTAGTAATATGTTAATGTTCATATAATACTCTTAAATTAACTTTTATACTTTATTACTTCTATCAACATCTATATAAAAACATTAGTATTTTCTAACAATAGTAACAATCTCAATATTTTAGTATACATATTATGTTTTATATATTTTGTTAATTATAAACTATATTGAATTTATAAATATATAACATTTAATTTTGTGATAATATTAATATTTATTTTGATATTATTATAATAAAATAGGTGATGTTTATAAGTAACTTATGTCTTATTTTAATAAGAGTATTACGTGATAGATGAAATGTATTCTTAATTAATTTATATTTTAATTGTAAAGTACTTTAATATGTGCATATTTAATATTTATAAAATATAATAGTATGTATCTTATTATTATATAAATTACAATTCATAAAATATATTTAAGAAGAAATCATAATTAATGTGAAATAAAGAGATATAAGAGTCTTCCTTCTATCACATGGTAATCACTGGAAACTCAAAAATAAACGTAGTTAGAGAAGATGCTCGTAGAATTGGCGTACCTTGGGTAAATTTACAGCTGCACATTCAGTAACTTCGAGTTTCCGCAAAAAGAGCAAATCATCCAAGCCATCAATCTCACTCAGCTTCTCACAGCAATGTATTTCCAATTCTTTCAGAAACACCAACTTTGATAAGTTGGGTAACTTCTGAAGGTATTGACAGTGAGATACACTTAACCTCAATAAAGAAGACAACTTCTCTAGCCCATCCAGAGACTCAACTTCACAATTGGATACATTCAGAACACGCAGAGCTCGTAACAAGCCCAGGTCGTTGATACAACGAACAGCAGAATCAAAAATCTGCAGTTCGACCAAACACTCAAAGGATCTAGCTTCAAGAATCTTCAAAGAACGACAATGGTGAATTGATAGACTCAGCAGAGGTAAAGGAGCAAGTGACATAAACTTGAGGTTGGCACAAGACAAAGTGAATTTTCGTAGTAATGAACAGTTTTCCCCACCATGGATAGAATGGATACCCGAATGACGCAGTTCCATTGCTTTCAGCTTTGGAAGTTGAGGAATCAAGAAATCCTTTTCCGCAAACTCAGTTTTAGGAATCAATAATTTTTCAGAAGCTACATCCCCACCATGGATTGAATGGATACCCGAATGACGCAGTTCCATTGCTTTCAGCTTTGGAAGTTGAGGAACCTCGAAATCCTTTTCCTCAAACTCAGGTTTAGGAATCAATAATTCCTCAGAGTCACTGCCAGCTAAGATCAACTCTTCAAGATTCTGCATGGGAGGTAAATTTGGGAATGACACCATTCTTCTCGAATTAAAACACAACCTACTCAAACTAAACGGAAGAGGTGGCAGCCTCTTGAGCATATTGCAGTGATCTAAGTCAAGATTCTGGAGACGGGAGACTCCCCTGATGTTGAACGGTAACCTAGAAATTCGAGAAAATCCCAGACTCAATATTTTTAAAGATATTAGTCCCTCTATTTCGGGAGGAACATCAGACTCCAAACTCCTACAGTGTGATGCATGCAACTCTTCAAGGTTAGAGAGATAACAGATTGCCTTTGGGAATATGCTGATAAAACAAGAATTCATTTTCAACACTTTCAACCTTTGCAGATCTTGAATCGAACTGGGAAACTCTGAAATACCTGTGCCTGATACATCGAGCTGAATGAGCGAATCTTTTAGCTTTCCGATAGATTCCGGAAGTTTCTGCATCCGTCTACAGTCCTTGAGTGACAGCTTCCATAAATTTCTCAATTCCCCAATCAAGTCTGGGAGTTCATGGATTTGCACACCATCTAGTGTGAGCTCTGAAAGAGATGTAAGGTAACTGATTGAACTTGGCAAATGAGTAAGTGAGACACAGCTTGAAGCACTTAGGGTTTCAAGTGACAATAAATGGCCAACTGAGATAGGTATATCTCGGATTGAAGTTCCATCCATGAGGATTTCTGTCAGAGCTCTCATGGAACCCAACTCCTTTGGCAAAGCATTTAGTTCGGTGCAAAACTTCAAATTCAAGCATTGCAACTTCTCAAGACACTGTATCGAAGGATCTATCCAGACCAAGTTTGAGCACTTCTCAAGAATCAATATCTCCAAATTTGGAAGGTTAGACAAATCTGGGGTTTCAATTAAGTTCATACAGCCGGTCAGGTTCAGAACTTTCAAGCTGTTTGACACCTGTGTCATGAGAGAAATTTAAGTAGAATCAATTGCATATAATATATTAAAAATAAATAAACCAATGGTGAAAGTTTATATAATGCTACCTTGATCTGACTCCATCCCTCCCAGATACTTGTAACCTTACTCCGTGATAGGTTCAGAATAACAAGATTTTTAAGACAAAAGTTTGTTGCCTTCAATGTTCTAGGGCATCCTTCCCAGTGCAGCCACCTAAGATTTGTAAAGATATCACTAAAATCTCCACACATGTTTGCGTCGGCCATTTTCAGAAATCTTAAGCTCGTCATTTTCAGGAAATCACTGTCCTGATACTGTGATCGCTTATCAAAGCAGAGATTGAGGGCTTCAATTTTTCCCAGATCCTAAAAAAGAGTAGACAAACATCAAGAATCATGTCAGAATTCTGCATGCATTTTCCATTCTTATCCACACATTAAATCTAATTCTTATCTATAATCGGAAAGTTCAAGGACAAATATATCTTATATCTACTTGTCAATATAATTGAGAGAGAAAGACCTTTTCTGCTAGGAGTGCATCAAAGTCTCTTACTTGAATAGAGAACCTATTCATCCCTTCAGTTTCCTCTTGGCTGACGAGTTCCCTCCCCAACTCTCTAAGTTCATCGTGCATCAAAAGCTCATTATTATCTCCAATCTTCACCAGAGACAAAGAAAGGAGGCGTTTAAGGCCTTCAGATAGAACCATATCTCCATCAGAATCATGCCACATATACGACGAGATTCGGCAATCCTCTCCATTAATAAAACAAGCTATGTCGAGAAATATTTGCTTCTGCTGGTCACTGAGTGCATCATAACTTACTTGTAGCCTTTTCCGCAATTCTTCATCAGGAAAATCTTTAAATTTGTCTAGAGTACTTTCCCATTCATTGAATGGTTCCTCAGATAGAAGTGATCCAATGATTTCAACAGATAAAGGAATCCTCCCGATGGCACATAGAATCTCTTGACCGAATAAACAATTAGAAACGAATGGATCAAACCCACTATTGCTACCCTTAAAAGCATGACAGGTGAAAAGCCGGAAAGCTTCTTGATCATTCATCTTAAGAACTTCATAAGTCTCGGTGCATTTCGGAAGATCAGTTTTGCTTCTAGCTGTGACAATTATCCTACTACCAGGACCAAAAGAATCAACATCTCCTACAAATCTATTGAGGCAAAACCCGGAATCCACATTGTCAAGAACAATGAGCACTCTCATGTCGCAAAGTACTTCTCTAATAAAGCAAATACCTTCATCTGAGGGACCGATGTCTGTGCATTCCCGCCTGAGAATTTCAGACATAAGCTTTGTCTGCAGAATCTCTAAACCACTGTGTTGTCGGTTGATTTCTCGGGTGTCTTCAAGAAAGCTACAGCCTGCAAAATGAGTGGAGACTCGATCGAAAACTAGCTTTGCTAGAATCGTCTTGCCAATTCCTCCCATCCCATAAATTCCAACAATTCGTATATCACTGACTCCAACTTGTAGCAGATTCTCTACCTCTGTTACTTTTCGCTCTACACCAATCAAACGATCGCGATTTTGTCCATCGTAGCAGGAATAATGCATGCAATATCGAGTAGGAATGCATGCAATATCGAGAAAAAAATTCTTATGAGCTTCATAGCTTATCTTAAGAGTATCTATCACTTCTCTGGGACTTTTGCTTTTTAATCTCCAAGCAACATCTCTCCACACTGCTTCATCCTTAATGTTATAGAGTCGCGAGCCTATGACTTTGAGGGCCAAAGGAAGTCCTCCAACTGTCGAAACAATTTCTCTTGAAATGGTCTCCAATACATTACTTGGAGGCTTTTCTCCTCTGAAAGCGTACCAGTGTAATAGCTTAAGTGCTTGATGACGACAGAGTGTCCTCATTTCAAAGAGTCGAACTTCACTTTGATCCATTTCTGCATATTTCGTCAAGACATCAACGTTTCTAGTTATAACGATGATTCTACTACCAGCCCCGAACCGGCTAGATTGTCCAGCTAGACTTTTGATTTGCTCAGACTTGTCTACATCGTCAAGAACAATCAACACTTTCCTTCCCCGAAACCTTTCTTCAATATCCCTGAAGGAATTACACACTCTTGCGGAATCAGGATCAAGTCTCGCCTGCAATTTTTTCCGCAGATCTTGTAGACCGTTGCTTCTCAGCAATGATTCACGGTCGTCCTCCAAGAAGCATGAAGAATCAAAATTAGCAGATTGTTCCTTGAAGATAGACTTGGCAAGAGTCGATTTTCCTATACCTCCCATTCCGTGGATACCGATATACCGAACATCGTTTGATTCAGTATCCCACAATTCCATCACAGACTTAATTTGGTTATTCAATCCAACTAAATATTCGGAGTTTGATCTCTTTCTCGACCTCAACTTTCTCAAAACATCATCAACAAACTCCTTACAGAATTCAGTGTACCTGTAAAAAGTAATAAATCCACTTAGCAGAGCAATACGTGACAAGAAAACAGATACAAATGAAAGCTAACAGGTGGATCTCGATACTCTTACCTTGCATTCATTACTTCTTTTCCTTTGATACTAGCCACTGATTTAAGAGCATCCTCCCACACCTTTACCTGCTCTTTCTCATATTTCTTCTCATGCATCTTCAAGTTACTGCGGTATGTGCTGGTTTTGAGTTTCAGATCGTCGGGTTTAACGTCGAAGAAGATAGGCATCACAACTTTCTTGAGCTCGATCATCTTGGCAACCTCACGAAGGCACCACGAGATTGCAGCGAACGTCGGAGAGAAGATAGGCACACAGACCTGGGACGTCTCGATCGCATGGAGGATATTTCGAAGATCTTCATGAACTGAAACCTCATCATCGTCTCGAAAGACACGGATCCCGGCTCTTTTCATAGCATCGTAAAGAACATCACCGAACCCTTGTCGAGTGTCGGGTCCCAAGCTCAAAAACACATCGTATTCATCTGTTAATGATATAACAGATGACATCTCTGAGACCACCATGACGCCATCACTAAATTCTCCGTCTTTTGAGCCACAGACAGTGTTTCTTTTGTGAAGGAGAAGCTTAAACGTGTTACTGAATGAAAGTAACACAAAGATGAGAACTACTGTGTCCAATAGATTCAACCACTCAATACCATCGACAGAATAGAACCAAAGCAATACAAATCGAAACATCTTATTCACTTCAACAGATTCTTGCTTGATGAAGATTGTCACGCAGATGCTCTTGACAAGGTTCCAGCAATGTCAATGAGAGCTTCCTTGACAAGGTAATGTTCAGTGGGGCTGCTCCCTTCAAAACACGGTTTGAAGACCAAGAAGACACACAAGTCAATGCGCAAGTGGTGTAGGAATTTTCCACGAAACTTCAATAGATATAAGAAGATGACTGGTTGGTAGGAAAATCATAATACTAACCCAATTTAATCATAATACTATTTTAATGTTAAAAAAAAGTTTAAAACTAAAAAGCTAGTTTATAAATGAAATATATGATATAACAAGTTCAAAATATACGTAGACAATAAGGTGAGGCTTATTGGATTTTTTCTAAACAAAATTAAATCCTGAATTTCATGTTTAGTACCTCATAAATTGAAAACAATCGAGTTCATTAAAAAAAAACACTATTAAGGTGAACTTGTTTAACTTAGAACGGACTTGATTTGCTAAAGCATAAATTTTATATCATTAGGTGATAACGCAAAATATATACAAACTTAAAGAAAAAAAATTATATAGTAAAAACAACGAATGTATTCATCATAAAATTGGTTACGTAAATTATTGGATCAACATGTAGAAGTTTCACTATGTGATTCTTTCATGGTAATTGAATTTATACAGTCAAAGATAATGAATGAATTTAATGTAGACTTGTTCAAATGAACCGGTTCGGCTGAACTGGTCTGGAATTGGTTTGTTTCGAATCGGTTCGACCGAACTAATTCCAAAACCAAACCAGTATTTTTAGTCTTCAAATAGATCAGTTCAATATAGTACCAAAAATTCAGTTCGAATCGGTTCGACTCGACTCGTTTTTTGATATTGGTTTATACTTAAATTTAAATCAACCACTTTAAACCTATATAATTTTAGAACCGGTTTGAAGAAAAATTAACTAAACCGGTCTGAAATTAAACCAAACCTAGAGATGTCTTCAATAAACCAAACCTAGAGATATATTGGACTCTCGTATGTTGATGTTGGACAAGATTTTAGTTGGTTGTTGAACAGATTTTCAATCGGCTTAGTGTGTTTTTCAGTCGGTTCAGTGTATTTTTCAGTCGGTTCAGTGTTTTTTCAGCCGGTTCAGTGTTTTTCAGTTGGTTCAATATTTTTTTAGACGATTCAGTGTGTTGGACAGGATTTTCAGCCGGTTTAAGTTCGGTTTGAACCGGATTATTTCCGAACCAAAATTGTTATTAAAAAAATAGACCAGAACAGTTCGAACCGGTTCGAACCAGAACAGTTCTTTTTTCCTTAAACCAGACCAGTTTTTTTAGAAACAGAAAAAAGTACTGTTTTTTTTCAAACCAGACCAGTTCATGAACAAGCCTAATTTAATGTATATATATTCTAACTAATTGATAAAATTAAAATATACTCGGTTAAAAAGTTTGAACCTAAACCGAGCTTAACCTACTTATAAAAAAGTCTCAAGCACACTACTAAATTACTTTTATTACTAAATATTTTATCTGAGCTTTATTTTATTTTTAATTTAGTTTAAATTATATTTTATAATAAGAAAAATATTAAATTCATAAAATAGCTATATACATATATACTAAATATTTGATATGATCTTTATGCGACAAGATAAATATATTATTTTTAATTTAGTTTAAATTATATTTTATAATACGGAAAATATTAAATTCATAAAATAACTATATATATATATATATATATATATTAGTATGATTTTTCATAATAATAAAGATATATTTTTATATTCGTCATGATTAATGTGTGAGTTTGAAAGTTTCAATACTAACATAATAATTTATTAATGGTGAGATTATTGCAAAAAATATATATTAATTAAATATTTTTTTATGATATTATGTTAACGATAATTATAGTTATTTGAAATTAAAATTTTACAGATACACACGTAATAAATATTTGAGCACTTGATATCACATTATATTAACAAATAAATGATTTTTTTTCTAATATTTGTATTTGTTAATTATGATATTATATATTAATTTAAAATCATTTTCGACATAGTAGTAATAAATTTGTATTTTTTACATGTTACTTTTATGTTTGAAGTTTTAAATGTTATTTAGTGTTTTATTTTCTAAAAAAACAATTAAGTAATATTTTATTACATTTTTATAGTTAAGTTCAACATAATTTGTGAGCTAGTTAAATTTTTGTTTAAATATATTGGTATTTTTTCTGACAAAAACATATATAGGTATCATTATGCATTTATCTATGAAATGGTCTTTAATTGTTTAAATTTAAAGTATTTTTCTTATATATATTAAACACTATAGAAATATTTATTAATCTATTTTTAATGCATTTTCTTCAACTTAGTTTATATATTCTTTATTATTATTGTGTATTTTTAACGAATATTAAATTGAATATACATATTTTAATAATTATAAGTACTCTATGTTGTCTATTAAGTATGAACAATTGAACATATAAAAAAGATATATTTTTAAAAAATTAGTAATGATAATTATGATTTTGGTTCATACGATAAATTTTATATTTTAAACATGCTAAAAAATAAATTTGTGTAATTTATTACTTTTTAATTAAAAATAATAATATATTGAAAATTAATTAAACCCTAATGAATTAATTTTGAATTACAACCCTAAACCCTACAAATATAGATTTGTGAATAAAAAATAATAAAAATTCATAATTATTAATAGATTTTTTAATTAAAAAATGAAGAAAACTAAGCTTGAAAAAAATGAAAATATTAACTATTTGGTTTGTAATAAATGTGATAAAACGAAATGGTTCTTAAGGTTCAATGTGGTGTTTGAGGGCAATTTTAAAGTATCTACATGTACAAAAATATGATGTCACATTGACAAATGTAACATACAATCTAGGTGGACTAATAGAATTGATTAGAAAATTTTATTTTGCTTATTTGTCAACATTGTATACATCCTAGCCAAATTAATATATATATAGATTATTGCCTCCACATCTTCATTTACGATCTACCTCCACGTTAACTATTGAAAGTCACCTTAATACTCAGTCCATATTGTAAGTTTATATCTCACAGTGGCAAACATGCCGTATCGTGTCGTGTCTAAACAGATAAGTTTTAAACTTGTCTCTAAAAGTCAAACACGCCACACGACACGTTTAATAAACGTGTCACATGACACGCGACATGAAACGACACGATACGATTAAGACACGACGCGAAATTACACGACACGATAAGACAGGACACGACAGTCGACAGACACGTCACGGCACAATAAAGAGACGTAGAATAACATTCAAATTTGAATAAGATTAATAAAGACGAATATTTTGTATGGATATAGAATAACATTCAAATTTTACTAAAAAAAACATTTAAATGAATATTAAAGTAAATATGTTTACACATTTATATAGATGAAATATTTTATACTATTTTATCTTTCTTTTTTTCAATTCTAATTCTTAATTAAATGCACATTTATATTAATTATTTTATTATATGCATTAATTTAATAGTTTAATGATAGTTTATTAGACTAGATAAAAAAAACTGAGTTACTTAGTCGTTCGAGGGAAACGAAATTTGGAGGGCACGTTTTACGATATATTACGATAGTTGTCTATAATTAGTCGTTGATAAGTGAGATGTATAAAATTTTAATTAAATGACAAATTATTGTATTATAGTAACTAATTTATGATTTATTCATAATTTTTGTTTTAAACAATACACTCCCAGAAATGTTTATCTTATTTCTAATACACTACCATAATCTATATTTATACTTAATTAATATATATTTCTAATTGCAAATATTTATATGTTCATACTTTTTATCCATAAAATATAATATTATGTATTTTAGTATTTTATAAAGTCCACTAAATACAATATATTTAAGATAAAATCATTAAGTACATTTAATAAACTGATATTAGTATCTATTAAGTACATTTAATAAAATAATAATAATAATAAACTAAATCAACTATCTATATGTTAATTTTGTTTTTTAATTTAGATTCTTAATATGGATATAACATACAATTATTTTTTCTTTTTAAGTTATTTTTATTCAATTTATCATGAAATTGTAGTACAACGATTTTAAGAGGTGTTTA
The DNA here is from genome assembly GCA_946814005.1 of Chamaenerion angustifolium. Lineage (NCBI taxonomy): Eukaryota > Viridiplantae > Streptophyta > Magnoliopsida > Myrtales > Onagraceae > Chamaenerion > Chamaenerion angustifolium. The sequence continues at coordinate 33,330,464 of OX328272.1, forward strand.
GTATGTTAATCAAGTTTCATTAAAGTATCACATTTTTTATATTCATATAGCATACATCTCCCATTTTAGATCAAATGTTGTACAATCAATCAATTGAAATAACACTCATTAATATTTTTATAATGAGTCAAATAATACTTATGAAATAACACTCATTAATATTACAATTGAAATGTATGTCAAATTAAATTTTGTCTTCAAACAATAGTAAATTTCAAGTTTTGCACCTAACAATTTACTTTGGAAAATTACACAAAAATTCAGAGTGAAATAAATAAATAAGAATGAAAACACAACAATTTTTTTTTAATTGTATTTTTTTAATTAAATTGGACAAATTATTTTATTATAGTTACTAATTTGTGATTTGTTCATAACTTTTGTTTTAAAGAATACACTCCCAAAAATGTTTATCTTATTTCTAATACACTCCCATAATCTATATTTATACTTAGTTAATATATTTAATTTTTAATTGCAAATATTTATATGTTCATAAATATATTTAAGAAAATCATAAATATACATGTAAAAATAATGGGATTGGATCCACCTAACTCATGAGTCTGGTTAATGGGTCTCTTACTCTATTAAAAATAATGGGCTTGAAATTTAAGCATGACTCAATTCATAGAAGTAACCGTGTACAAATGAGACATGATTATTCACGATCAAACATGACACGACATGATTAGACACGACACGACACGATTAGACATGTGTAGATACGATTAATTAATTGTGTTTAAAAGTGTGTTTGTCGTGTATTTGCATGTTAGATGTGTTTAGACACGATTATTAATTGTGTCTAAACGTATAAGAGTTGTTTAGACACACTTAGTAATCGTGCTGTGTTATTATCGTGTAAAATGCAGATCGTGTCATGCCACAAATTACCACCTTTAATCTCACATGAGTGACACGTGATAAAGTCTGAAATAGAATTAGACTTATAATTTAATACATATACTGGTTAATTAGACATGTTACCCTAATTAATTAATTTCCATCAAACCACACACATAATAGAGAACACATAAAGAGGGAAAAGAAGATAAACGAATCCTTGGAGTTGCAGCCGTTCAATCTCAACGGAATTCGTGGAGAATCTCATCATCCTCAAATCGCTTCCGCCATGGATCGACAAGGTATGTATCTCGATCCATAAATAATAATGTATCTACGTAAGATGCGTGTAGTTCAAGATTCATTATTTAATTCAATCATGATTAGTTGAATAAACATAAAATTAAATCTTGCAGTTGGTATCAGAGCATGGTTTAAGAACACACGTATTTTCGTATTAAGAACACCGATAAGTGTATATAATGAATTATTCTATTGTCTATTTTGACAAAATTTGTTGTTGCTCGATTTTGATACGCTGCGTAAATTGAAACATTATGTTGTGTTTCGCGTTATTCAAAACTCTCAACATGTTTATTATAAAAATCATATTATCTATGATCTTAAGAGAAATTGAAAAGTTAATGTTTTATAAAACTTATTAATCAAATACTTGTAGTAGCGTATGTTAATCGACTAACATGATTGAGGGATATATATGAGACGATTATATCAATTTAGCTATATTTTGGCAATATATATATATGTATATATCAATTTTGCCAATATATATCAATTTAGCATATGTTAATGGCTTTAAATCGTTCAATATTTATCAATGTTCACATATATTGTTTATTCCAAATCAAATCATGTGGTATGGAATTAGTCTATAAAATTTGGATATATATGTTTATTTACCATTATAGTAAATATATTTTTTATGGAATCTAATCTAGATGTGCATAAGGTTATATCATAATTATATTATGTTTATTATACAACTACCAAAGTGGGGTTTATAATGGTTGAGTTTATAATCAATGGATATGAAAATCTGTTTAGTTAATTAATCATCATATTTATTATGGTTGAGATGTATTCATGAGTCTAAATAGTTTGTTTATCATAAAAGGACCTAGATTTCCAAAGGAAATAATCTTTTATGATATGATAAATGCTAACGGGGCAAATAGTTTAAATTGGTATGATCTACCCAAATTAACACTAATTTATTATGAACAAATTGCCCAAATTATGACGTAGATATGAATATATAAACATGTTGTTTAGAATTGTATGATGACTACCCAAAGGAGTTGTTCATAATTATAACTTGTGATCTAAATTTTCAAATTATAGTATGTGTTAAAATTCAAAGCTTTTATGTGTGAGTTTTCTTATCATATTTGTTCCATTATTGCAGTATCTTATCCGGGTAGTTTACAAACTTCAAATGTTCCCATACTTAATAGAACCAACTTCTAGAATGGAAAGAGAAAGTTGAGTTCACCTTGTGAGTAATGGACTTGTACTTAGCACTGTTGGAAGAAAAGTCAGTTGCACTTACTGATAAAAGTAGTCAGACTGAAATCTTGGCTCATAATGCTTGGGAAAAGTCGAATAGGGTGAGTTTACAGTTCATTAGAATGGCAGTTGCTGATAACATAAAGGCAAACCTCCCAACAACATATCTCGCTAAGGAACACATGAAAAATGTTGAAGATCGCTTTAAAACCGCGGATATATCTCTTAGGAAAATTAATTAAAGATCTTATGAGTATGCATTATGATGGTTCTCGAACCATGAATGAGCATGTGATGGACATGAATAATATTGCTGCTAAACTAGGGAAGTTAGGATTACCGGTGGATGAGGGTTTCCTTGTTCAATTCATTATGATTTCTTTACCTTCTCAGTATGGACCATTCCAGATTCATTACAACACTATAAAGGATAAGTGGACTTTAAATGAGTTGGGAAATATGTTGGTCCAGGAGGAGGAAAGGTTGAAGCAACATGGAACGAGTACATCTCATGCTCATATTGCTACTCAAGGAGCATCTAAGAAATTTGGGAATTTGTATGGCAAAGGCAAGAAATGTGTACCACCCAATATGAATGTAAATTCTCAAACTAATTTTAAGAAGAAGGGTACTAATAACAAATGTCATTTATGTGGGAAGCCTGGACACTTTCAGAAAGATTGCGACAGACGTCGTAAGTGGTTCGAAAAGAAAAGTGGGCCTTTGGGCTTAGTAAGTTTTTTCAAAACAAATATTATTTTTGTTCCACCCAATACTTAATTGGTGGGTTGATTCTAGTGCTAATGTTCACGTTTCGAATTCTAAGCATGGTTTCCTTATGACCCAAACCATAAATCCAAATGAAAACTTCTTGCTTATTGGAAATCAGAACAAGGCTCCAGTTGAAGCTATTGGGACCTACCAATTAATTTTAGATAATGCTTTTTGTTGGATATCGATAGTGACAGCCCAGTAGGGAAAAAGGCTTCGAAGGCCCAATAACTATAGAGGGGGTAAACCCATAACATTCGAACCGGACCGGCCTCCATAGAATGGCCCAGAACCGAGCCCAAAGCCTCTGAGGACACCATGAGTGCTCGCCATTCTTTACCAGGCCGTGACTTCTCACTGCTCGCCATGAGAGTGCTCGCCCCGAAGAGAGCCCTGCATCTCTCCTCTGGTCCCACTAAACCGTTAATAACAGAGTGGCCAAGATATCCCGCATATCTCGGTCACATATTCACTAAAGATTAGATTTGGTAACTGCAATATCTCGCAGTAACTGCCATATCCCACGATCCGAATCTTCAGCAACTCAATATACATTAAGATATTCAGTTGCCTTTATACGGTTCTATCTCTCTTACCCTATAAATACCCTTGCTTTACATACGTTCTTTACGTTTTGAGTTTTATACACACACATACTCATTTAAGCATCGGAGAGGGACCCAGAGGCACCCCCTCTGTTGCGCTCCCCTACTTGCAGGTTCACCGGAGTCGGAGCTGAAGCGTCATCCCAACCTTGTCTGGCATTCAATTCACTGCCAGATCAGCATTCAGGATTTCACGATCCAACATTTGGCGCCGTCTGTGGGAACGAGCAATTTAGCCATGAGAACTCGATCCCAAAGCAACCGTCAGAATCAGAATAGGGAGCGATCCTCAGATAGCTCTGATTCTGCCGCCGTTTCACCGCTTCAACAAGAACCTGCCAGCCGAGCAGGAGTTAATGCTGTTCCTCTGCGGATAGCTCGAGAACATGTCGGTGATTCAAGACCGACCCCAGCTGCTGATCAAAACGGAGCCCCTGCACCGCAGACAGTCCACATTGCGGGGCAGGATATTAATTTAACCCCCGAGATGGTCTCCTTGCTGGAAGCCATCCTAGGACAGGCGCGCCGCCAAGCCCCTGCTCCTCAGGAAAACAATCCCTCTGCTCCTAAGGAAAACCACCGCCCTGCTGCCACAGAGCCTTCACCTTCAGAAGCGGCCAATCCTGGTCCTGCTGCGCCTCAGGAGGATCAGGAGATGACGTCAGGTCAGCAGTCCCTACCTCCAGCACACACCAAGGAGCCAGCAGACGCATATACTGCCAATCCTTCCGGTCCGCCTCCACCCGGAGCCTCTCCCATGTACTGCACTGTGGATCAGATGGATGACCTCCTCAACAAAAGGCTCCAGGAAAGACAGTTGACAGTCATAGCTCCCTTCAAGGAGCAGTCCTCTCATCCTTTCACCGACGCGCTCGTCGCTATCAAAATCCCGAAGGATGTGGTTGCTCGGGCCATACCTGAGTATAACGGTGGAGGAGATCCCACCGTACATGTCAACAAGCATGAGGCCTCCCTTCTGGGTAAGTCAAACGATCCCAATCATTTGGCTTTGCTATTTCCATCTACTCTTTCGGGTTCGGCTTCGTCCTGGTTCTTCGGCCTCCCTGCAGGATCAATCGGAACTTGGGTAGAGTTGAGAAGCAAGTTCCTGGAGAGATATATGGGCGAGCGCCAGTTGCTGAAGAGCGTGGTCGCCCTTGACTCGGTCAAACAGCAGCCTGGAGAGTCGCTGTCCAACTTCTACGGGCGTTTTCATCAAAACGTCACATAATTAGATCGCCGAATCTCGGATGGGGAGATCATTCGAGCATTCTACAGAGGTCTGGATGTGGCCAACAAGGCCTCGCGAAAGCTGCGAAACAGCTACCATGTGAAGGAGATAGAGACATTGGAGGAGTTGGCGTCCAGGGCAAAAGGTTTCATAGACCTTGAACGCGCAAACATCGATGCTAACCTCCTGACGACCTCGCTAAGGATAACCCATGAACCCCGACGCGATGGTAAGAAGGAGGTAAATAAGGAGAAGAAGGGAAAAGAAAGTAAGCCCCGAGTCGAGTCTCTTCCAGCGCCTCGCCATCCAGAGGTCCCTGAGTACTTCACGCCTTTAAATAGGCAGATCTCAGCGGTACTAGTCGAGATGGAGAGGAGATCCTTGGCGAGGCCACCGATGCCTCACCGAGGTGGGTTACCCATGGGCAAGGATGTCGAGAGCTATTGCAGATACCATAAGTGCAAGGGCCATAAGATAGACGATTGCAAGATTCTGAAGCGAGATATAGAGAGGCTGATTCAGGGGGGAATGTTGAAGGAATTTGTGGCAGGGCGAGACCGAAGTCGAACGCCCCCCAGGAGACATCGTTCACCAGCCCCTGCAGATCAAGCTGAGCCTTCTGGAAGCAAGAGGAGAGTGAATCTGATTGCGGGAGGATTCGGCGCAGGCGGCGAGAGGTCAAACGCCAGAGAGGTCTACGCCACTCAGATCTCTACGGCAGTTCAGTTGGGGAAGCGACCCCGACCTGAAGAAAACATTGTCATCTCATTCTCTGAAGATGATTTGGCACATGTCACCACGCCCCACAACGATGCTCTGGTCATTACGGCAGATATTGACGGCTGTGATGTTGCAAGGATTCTGGTCGACGGAGGCAGCTCGACAGACATCTTGTTTCTGGACGCCTTTGAAAAGATGGGCAAATCCAAACGCGACCTGAAGAGGGTCGACTTTCCGCTGATCGGATTTGCGGGAAGAACAACTTACCCACTGGGGGCTATAACCATGCCAGTGATTTTTGACGAGGGGTGGAAAAGCATCAAGGTGTCGGTCACTTTCCTGGTGGTCGATTCACCTACAGCCTACAACGCCATCATAGGGAGGACCACGATCAACCCAAATAAGATTGTGGCCTCCACTGTCCACCAGAAGATGAAGGTCCCCACTCCGAACGGGATTGGAGAAGTGCTAGGAGATCAGCCTTCCTCGCGGCAATGCTATGTGAACTGTTTACGCAGGAAGAACCAAAGGGAGGCGCTCGCCATCGAGACAGAGGCCGATCCCCGCGAGGACTTGGCTCGGGCGGCACCCATGGAGGAATTGGAGGAGGTCGAGATCGATGGTCCAGACAAAAAGGTGCGCATTGGGACCACCTTGAAAGAGGATCAGAAGGAGGCCATGACCTCCCTCCTCAAGGAATTCAAAGAGCTCTTCGCCTGGCAGCCGAGCGACATGCCAGGAATCAGCACAGATATTATCTCTCATGAGCTCAGGATAGACCCCTCCATCAAGCCGATCGCCCAAAAGAGAAGATCATTCGGGACTGATAAGCGTTTGGCGATCAGGCAGGAAGTCGGCAGGTTGATTGAAGCTGACTTCGTCAGAGAAGTAAGATTCCAGAGCTGGATCGCCAACCCAGTTTTGGTCAGGAAATCTAACGGCAAGTGGAGGATGTGCGTCGACTTCCGCGACTTAAACAAGGCTTGCCCCAAAGATTCATATCCCCTTCCGAGAATAGATCAGCTGGTCGATGCTACCTCGGGTCATGAGATGCTGGGCTTCATGGATGCCTATTCAGGCTACAACCAGATCAGAATGCATCCAGAAGACGAGGCCCACACTGCTTTCTATGCTGACGGGGACATTCTATGCTACAAGGTGATGCCCTTTGGTCTCATCAATGCCGGGGCAACTTATCAGCGGATGGTGAACCGACTGTTCCAGGACATGCTGGGAAGGAACATGGAGGCCTACGTAGATGATATGCTCGTCAAATCCATCAAAGGCAATCCTCATACCACCGACCTCCGTGAAGCTTTTGAATGCATGAGGAGACACAACGTTCGCCTGAACCCGGCAAAATGCGCCTTTGGAGTCAAGTTCGGGAAGTTCCTGGGTTTTATGGTCAGCGAAAGGGGCATTGAAGCAAACCCGGAAAAGCTAAAGGCCATAGAAGAAATGAAGTCGCCAACCTGCCATAAGGAAGTCCAATGCCTGAACGGCCGACTAGCTGCTCTTAACCGCTTCCTCTCCTAAGCAAGCGACAGGTCCCTCCCGTTCTTCAAAACCTTGAGGGCCAACCGCAGGTTCGAGTGGACGCCAGACTACGAGGAAGCATTCCAGTCCTTGAAAAGGCATATCCAAACACTCCCAGCTCTGGCAAAACCCGTTCCAGGCGAGCAGCTTTTCCTCTATTTAGGCATTAGCGATGTGGCAGCCAGTGCTGTCTTAATAAGGGAGGAGAATAATGTTCAGAGTCCAGTGTATTTTATTAGCAAAATGTTCAACTCAGTAGAAATAAAATATGTCCAGATTGAGAAGTATCTCTATGCCTTAGTTATTGCTGCTCGGAAGCTGAGACCTTACTTTCATGCACACGACATCACGGTCCTCACCAATCAACCTCTCAAAAACTTCCTGATGAAGCCAGATTCTTCAGGAAGAATGGTCAAGTGGGCGATCGAGCTCAGCGAGTTCAGGATCAAATTTGCGCTAAAAACGGCCATCAAAGGTCAAGCACTAGCTGATTTCATAGTGGAAAGCACGAGTAACGGTCAAGCAGAAGCAGAGAACAGGCCAAGTCAGTCAGCAGACGACAATCAAATATGGGAACTCTATACGGATGGGTCTTCATCAAAAGAAGGCTCGGGGGCAGGTTTAATTCTTATTCCTCCTGAGGGCGAGCCTCTGAAGTACGCGATCGCCTTGACATTTCCAGCGACCAATAATGAAGCAGAATATGAGGCTCTTATCACAGGACTCAGACTGGCAAAAGGAATGGGTATAACCGCGCTTAAGGTAAAAAGTGACTCAGAGCTTATTGTCAATCAGGTTAATGGCGCCTACGAGGCAAAGGGAGAAAAAATAAAGAAATATCTCGGCATTGCCAAAAAGCTGGTCGCGGAAATCCCAAATTTCGCGATTGAGTTTATTCCTCGCCAAGAAAACCAGATGGCAGATTCTTTGAGTAAACTAGCCTTCGGAGGGGCGACAGTCCAGGATGTACAATTTCTGGAGAAAGCTCTATGTTCAGTCCTGGAAAGCAGAGCAGAGGTCTTCAACATCCAAGGACAAGTCACATGGATGACCCCGTTCCAGAGTTATTTAAAAGAAGGAATCCTCCCGGAGGACGAAGGAGAATCCACGAGGATTAGAAGGCTCGCAGCAAGCTATCTAATCATCGATGGAGAACTCTACAGAAGAGGCTACTCGACGCCTTACTTGAGGTGTGTCGCTCATCCTGAAACGGAAAAGGTTCTTCGAGAAGCTCACGAAGGGGCAGCAGCATGCCATGAAGGTGCTCGATCACTAAGCAGGAAAATATTCAGATTGGGATATTACTGGCCGACCTTGGGAAAAGACGCAGCCGAGCTAACACAGAAGTGTGAAATTTGCCAGCAGTTTGCACCACGATCGGGTCGACCATCGACATTATTATCCCCAATGGCGGGTGCCTGGCCTTTCGCTCGATGGGGAATCGATATATTGGGTCCTTTTCCCATTAGCACCGGTCAGCGTACTCACATTATAGTGGCAATCGACTACTTCACTAAGTGGGTAGAGGCGAAAGCTCTAGCTTCGACAACAGAATTCCAAGTCATCAAGTTCCTGCAGGTCAACATATTCTCCAGGTTTGGCATTCCTAAGGTACTCATCAGTGATAATGGTCCGCAATTTGTTGGAAAGGAGCTGAAATGGCTCTGTGAAGAATATCATGTGGACCATCGTTTCAGCTCAGTACATCATCCTCAAACGAATGGGCAAGCTGAAGCAGCCAATAAGGTTGTCTTAGCAGGACTCAAGAAAAGGGTTCGAGCATTCAAAGGGAACTGGGCAGATGAACTGGAAAACGTATTATGGGCAATCAGAACAACGCCTAAGGCGGCCACAGGAGAAACGCCTTTCAGTTTAGTGTACGGATCAGAAGCAGTAGCGCCAGCCGAATTAGCAGTGCCTACCCACAGAGTCTTACACTTCAACGCAGAGGCAAATGAGATCGAGCGCAGAACTGACCTTGACTTAGCAGAGGAAAAGAGATGGCTCTCGGAAAAGACACAGGCAAAGATGCGCTTGGCGACCGCTCGGTATTTCAACAGAAAAGTCAGCGCTCGCCAATTTTTCGTGGGGGAGATGGTTATGAGAATGAATGAATTCACAAGGCTGGACAGTAAAAACAAACTTTCAGTCAAATGGGAAGGACCGTACAAAGTAGTGGAGATCGCCGCACCAGGATCCTACTATTTGGAAACCATCGAAGGCGAGAGGTTACCCCATCCATTTAATTCTGAGCATTTAAGAAGATTTTATGCATAGCTTGTAATCGAACTGTTATGTCAATAAAAGAAAGCCATTCCTTCATAAAGCGTGTCTACTCGAAGCAAGCCGAAGCCAAAAGCCCTGACGCCAAAGTCAGGCCAAAAGCCCTAGCAACAAAGCTAGGCCAAAAAGCCCTATCGCCAAGGATAGGCCAAAAGCCCTGACGCCAAAGTCTGGCCAAAAAAGCCCTAGCAACAAAGCTAGGCCAAAAAGCCCTAGCAACAAAGCTAGGCCAAAAAGCCCTAACAACAAAGTTAGGCCAAAAAACCCTAACAACAAAGTTAGGCCAAAAAAGCCCTAGCAACAAAGCTAGGCCAAAAAAGCCCTAGCAACAAAGCTAGGCCAAAAAAGCCCTAGCAACAAAGCTAGGCCAAAAAGCCCTGACGCCAAAGTCAGGCCAAAAGCCCTGACGCCAAAGTCAGGCCAAAAGCCCTAGCAACAAAGCTAGGCCAAAAGCCCTAGTAACAAGGCTAGGCCAAAAGCCCTGACGCTAAAGTCAGGCCAAAAGACCTATCAATAAAGTTAGGCAAAACAAAAAGCCCTGACGCCAAAGTCAGGCCAAAAGACCTAGCAAAACGTTAGGCAAAATAAAAGCCCTGACGCCAAAGTCAGGCCAAAAGCCCTAGCAACAAGGCTAGGCCAAAAGCCCTAGTAACAAGGCTAGGCCAAAAGCCCTGACGCTAAAGTCAGGCCAAAAGACCTATCAATAAAGTTAGGCAAAACAAAAAGCACTGACGCCAAAGTCAGGCCAAAAGACCTAGCAAAACGTTAGGCAAAATAAAAGCCGTGACGCCAAAGTCAGGCCAAAGAAAATTTAGGCGATCACTGTGGATGATAAAGCCTGAAAAATTACAAGTTCCCTGTTATTATGCCAAACACCTCAAAGGTTAAAACTTCAAAAAATGTAATATCTCTTTGAACTTAGAAGTTTATGCTTTTAAGTGTCAGAAGTATTATCTTTAGTAGTCTATCTAATATGATACTTATGATAATCATTAATGAAAGTGTTGACAAGTCAAATATAATGCGCACCTTATGTCTATTTCATAATGAATTTCAATTTATCATGTGTGACAAGTGGGAGAATTAAAAACTTTGTGTCTCACATGTTTGCCAAGTGGGAGAATGTAAGTTTATGTCTCACATGTGTGACACGTGACAAAGTTTGAAATATAATTAGACTTATAATTTAATAAGTACACCGGTTAATTAGACACGTTACCCTAATTAATTAGTCACTTTGATGGAAAGAGCATAAATGACTTTTCTAAAGGCTAGAGTTTGTTCTCTCTCTTCTCTATAAATAAATGTGGTGACTTCCATCAAACCACACACATAAAATGGAGAAAGAGAGAGAAACAAATCTTTGGAGTTGCGTCCATTCAATCTCAACAGAATTCGTGGAGGATCTCATCATCCCCAAATCGCTTCTGCCATGGATCAACAAGGTATGTATCTCGATCCATAAATCATAGTGTATCTACGTAAGATGTGTGTAGTTCAAGATCCATTGTTTTATTCAATCATGATTAGTTAAATAACATAAAATTAAATCTTACATACCTACCCGCGAATGACATTCGCGGGTGGATATACTGAAAAAGCATACCCGCAAATGGTATTTGTGGGTGTCCTAAAAAGTATCACCCGTCGCGGGTGTATGTCCAACCCCCGAATAGTATTCGCGGGTGGAAGTTGTGCTAAAGAACAAAATACAACTTGCATTGCTTTCACGTGAAAGTGTGACAGAAATGATTAAGAGAGAGAAATATAAAAAAATATTTCTAACCCGTGAATACCATTTGCGGGCGATGCTTTTTATATTCACTCGGTATTCGTGAGTAGATATATTTTGGTATTTAGTTTTTCAAAATTGAGAATATTTTGGTATTTACTTTTATATTTATATTGAGGTATATTCCGGTAAAACATTCAACTTTAAACTAACAAGCTGAAAAAGAAAATAATTTAAATATTATTTATTGTGGGTTATTTTGTTTATTTGCTTTTTGTAAGTTGCTGCTTATTTTTAAAAATCGGCTTATTGGAATATTAAAAATCCTGACTCCTACAGTGAACAATTTTAGTCTGCACTGACTTGTTTGTCTCTCAATGGTTGCTGTGAGTACAACAAGTGCACCTAAATTTACATGAACATTCTTCATCCCGCACTAAAACTTTAAGGATGCGTTTTTTTTCACGGAATTCAGAATACGAAATAAGGATAGAGAATAAAGAATAAGAGGTAAGAATATGAAGTTGTTTCTTTGGTGGAATGGAATAAGAAAATCTGTTGTTTGTTTGGTGAAATTGTACATGAAAATGGAATGAAATGTGGTAAAATGACATATTTGCCCCTATTTTTACATGTATATATTATAAAATACAATTAATTTGTATTAATTAATTTTAAAACTTAAAAATAATAAAAACTTAAATATAATTAACTAATAAAAAAATTAACATTTTTTTAATTATTTAATTAGTTTTAAAGGACAATCATTTGTATCTCCATAAATTCTAACAATCCACAATATAATCAACAATAAAACTTGACAACTATTTCTTCATATCCATTGTCAATTCCTTTATTTGCATAAACAAACACCTGTGCATAAACTTGACAACCTCATGTTCCATAAAGTCGACATAAAACATGTTTCAAAACAAACACACTGGATTCAAGAAACAAATGTAATCTGAACTTGACAATTGAAACAAGAACAATGTCCATTCTCGTTTGAAGCAAACTCAAAGGCTATACCCTAATCCTGACAACAAATGAACATACACCAAACACAAAACCATCTGCACGATGACCCCATCACTATCTACAATGGTTTGAGTGCATCCCATATCTCTGGAAACCAAAGCAAAGTGAACTCATAAGTACTTTGCAATAAGAATTATCTGCAGTTAATTAAATATGGAAAGAGCTTATTCTTCAATGAGTTATCCAGATGAGGAAATGCCCAAAGTGGTGAAGTTATGAACCCAAACCCAAGAAGACAGATCAAATGAAACAAACACGCACTGTATATAGATCAATCATAACTTCTCCACAACACAGACATATACCAAAAACACAAACAACTTCCAATATATCATTTCACAATTGGCTGATTCAAGTGCAAGCTGCAACATAGAGCGTTCAAATCAAAACATAAATCAACTGACCTTTATGGGGGCAGGGGTTGAAATCATTTCGACTTTCGTATTCTGGAGGAACAAGTTTTATTTTGTATAGTACAAGTAGATTATTTATCACCTCAGTCTAAGCCAAACACTGCTTCTCTTCAAGTTAATGGGGAACATTAATTTGTCCATTCAATACACCAAGATCTACATAAATTAATTCTCTGCTGCCATTCCCAACTCATGCATCAAACAACAAAACAACAAGAAGCACAAACAACAATCAAAACAGCAAACACAAACAGCATGAATCTGTTTGTCAAACAACTAAACAATCAACCAAGCAACAACTTAAATAATCGACCAAGCAACACCTAAACAAACACAAATCATCAAGAACACAACTTCAATTTGTCATTAATTTTGTCCGACCAAGCATCAATTATGTCCGAACACAGCTTCACCAAGCATCAATTTTGTCTGACCAAACACAGAATCATGGATTCTGGGTTCGGTCGGGAGGAGGATAGTTTGGTCGGGGAGCTTGGACATGCCTGAGAGAGAAGATGAGTGGCGCGGGGAGCTTGAACAACCTGAGAAGAAGATAGGCGCGATGAGCTTTTTCGTCATTTTGAAGGAGGGTAGTTTGATCCTTTTAAAAAGTTAACGAGGTCAAATTCGTTATTTGGACATCTATTCCGGATTCCTTGCCTTCTAGGCTTATGAATTCTTTGGTTTTCATCCGGAATGTCTAAGTCTACCCCGCCCGGAATGTCTAAGTCAAATATTACCAATTCCGCGAAAAGAACAACTTCTTACGAATTCTGTAAGCCGAATTTCTTCTCAATTCCATGAAAAGAACTGTAATAAAAGTCTAACCCAACGACAAGTACATCCATTTCATTCTCTCCAGCCATGCCTTCTGCCACCACCGCCGCGTCCCAGCTCGTTGCCGACGACAATGACTTCCAAGACCATTATGCTTCTAGAAAACTTGCTTTATCGACTCAGCGAGTCACCTCGAGCAAGCCTCTACATCCCTCGAACAACTCTTCTCGCCCATCCAAGAAGAAGCTCAAATCTTCGTCAGCAGTCATTGGGAAGTAAAATATCGCGCCGAGCTTGGACGTAAAGAGAATCAAACGCAGTACTATGGTTCTTTCTGATCTTAGCAAAGTTCATAATTCGGGTGCTTTTCATTCCCTTAGCGAGTCGCTCAATCTTTCAGCAACCGTGAACGACTCTATGATTGGTTTAAATTCGTTCAACAGAACAACTTCAATTTTGTATGATACAAGTGAGGGATGTGATTTGGATCATCTCGATTCTCTTGAGGATATCTGCTTGGATGCAATAAAACCCAGCATTCAATGTACTAATATAGCCGAAGATGACATTTTGTCAGGTATCTGCGAAATTGGTGGGATTTGTATTGTGCGCATCACCAACATCAGATTCTTATTAGAAATGGTTCCATTTTCCATTTTCACAGGGAGATCCTGTTGGATCTTGATTTTCTGAATGCTGATTTGACAGTGAATTAAATGTCAATGGATGGATGAAAGTTGATCTCGTCTTAGCTCCTGTGAACCTGCATGAAGGGGATCGCAACAGATGGGGTGTCTCTGGGTCCCTCTCCGATGCTTAAATGAGTCTATGTGTGTATAAAACTCAAAACGTAAACTAAATGTATGTAAAGCAAGGGTATTTATAGAGTAAGGAGACCAAACCGTAGAAGGCAACAGTATATCTTAATGAATATTGTGTTGGTGAAGATTAGGATAGCAAATATTACGGTTATGGCGTAATATTGCAGTTACCATATGTAATCTTTAGAGAATATGTACCTGAGATATGCGGGATATCGTGGCCATATCTTTAGGAACGATTGGTGGGACCAGAGGAGAGAGGCAGAGCTCTCTTTAGGGCGAGCAGTAGGAGTCTGCGACTTGGTGATGAATGGCGACCAGCGATGGAGACTTTGGAGTCCACTTTAGATTGGGCTCGACATTGGGCCACTCTAATGAGGGCCAGATCGACTTTAGCATGGGCCAGTCCAGTTCGAATAACCTGGGTTCACCCCTTCCATGGTTATTGCGCCCCTGGGGCCTTTTCCTTATTGAGTTGTCACTATCAATACCCAACACCCGAAGCTTGAGTGAAGTTTCTTCGGTCGAGCTTGATTCCTTGATAAGGTGTGAGATAGTGGCACTTGAATTGGGTCTTCTTTGTTCTTTTATACTATTTGTATCCTTATGGACACTTTATGCTTCTTTGGCGATCAGTCGTTAGGTTGCCCAGAGTTGAAGGAATATTCGGTATTTTATTCCTTCTTGGCGATCACTCGAGGATGTCTACCCTTCGCTATTTGGCGATCACTTTATCTGGATGATGGACTTTAGAATTTAATAACTGCACAGTCATCTAGAAGTCGAACGGACACTTGAGGCACGCCTGTCGTTTATTCTTCCGTAACCCAAGGGTAGTATGACAGTTTCTGTACTGGCCGACCGTTTGTCTCCCCGAGGTGTCTCTTAAAATTCTGACATTGCTTCGATTTCCCCCCAAAAGGTGCAATCATTCTCTGTGTCGTTTCGATTATGTCTATAGCGGTTACTCCTTTTTTGTCTATATAAGGGACGGAAGTTCCACTCCTTTGTCTTTTACGCGTCCCAGTCATTCAGATTCTAGAGAGTTCTGTGCCTTCTCTGTTATTTAAGCACTCTGTTTCTTCGATCCTCATATTCTATCTTTCGATTTCTAAAGCTCCAAACTCAAACATCAATGGCTTCCCGAAATCAGTCTACAGGCAAGGCCAAGGTGACTGCCAATAGGTCTTCTTCGTCCAACCCAAAAGTGCCCCCGAAGAACGCCAATGCTCCCTTACAAATCAGGAATGGTTCTACTCCGGCTTCCAGCGAAAGAAATCCTGACGTCGGACGGTCAGCGGCCACACCGGTGGTGGTGGATCGGCCAGATACCAATGTGCTCCTCTTTTCCCCAAAAGGTAAACACCAAGGTTTTTCTATTTGCTGGTTTTTATGATAATGGCCCCTGTTTTTTCTGGTTTTATATTATTCTTGCCATGTCTGATTTTCTAAGTAGATATCAAGCCTAATGAGTTGAAGCCGGCTCAGTTCAAGATGGTAGTCGCCATAGGTGGTCTGAATGAAACGGATGCTCCCAGGTATCCGGGCTTAGGACTGCATTATCCTCGCGACGGAGAGGTTTACGTTTATGCGGCCCATGTCGATGATGGGTTGCGTTTTCCTCTCTGCTGGGTCAGATTCAAGTTCATGTGTCTACGTCAAGAATGGACGTATTCCATGGCCTTATTCCGATGCTTTTTCCGATTGGCCGCGGGAGTGAATCACCTCCATCATTTCCAGACCCTATGACCCAAGTTTGAAGAATGGAGAGGCCAGGCGTGGAGCTGGAACGTCCATTTTCGGTTGGTTGACGACTTCCGTGCCACCAACTCCAACTACAAGAAGTTCTACTTCTTTTACAAGGGGGGCGTGACCTGGGAGTTGTCTCAACCGGAAAGGGATACTCCCCCCGTCTTTGGAGAGTTATCTGGGAGCGACCGGAATGCCATTGACGACTTCTTCCGATTGCACAAGCAATCAAATTTCTGCTCAATCCATTCAGTGGCGGAGACCACTGAGAACTTGCTCGAGATGGTGGGCATTCATCAAGACTCGCCACTTCTTATTGATTGAGTAATTATCTAATATTTTTCCATTTTATTGGTTGTAGGCAGTCGGGGCCGTAAACTCATGGGTCTCTTTGATGACCAGGGTAAGGCAGGGCTGTCTTCGGACCAGGCATCGCTGAACCTTCCTTCTCCTTCCTCCAGGCGTTCCTCCAAAAGAAACCCTGAGGAGGATCGCCCCTCAGTCACTCCTGGCTCTCGCCAGCCAGGTACATTACTGTCCTGTTTGCTTCTATTTTTTCTTTCGCCTTGAATTTAGGTTTATAATACCTTTGTTAATTTTTTTGCAGAGAAGCCCATTGTTGATGTGGCTCGTGACCCCCCTCCTGCCAAGAAGGTCAGGAGTTCAGGCGAGGAGCACCCTGCTCTTCCCAAGAGCCCTGATGCTCCTAAGGGTCCTGCTGCCTATAAGGAGAAGGCGTTGGCTGTGGTCACGGCGACCCCTCTTCCTTCCGATCGCTCGACCTCTATTCCTCCCAAGGAGCCTGAGGCTCGGAAGAAGGGGCCAGCCGCCCCATGCCCCTCAAAGGCTCCCTCTTAGGAGTACTGCCCACTCGTGGGCTTGTTCCAGCCGCCCAAGGCTGCAAATTCCAGGGGTGTCTGGTCCCCTGTGGAAACCTCTCGAAGGCGGGGGTTTCTGATCAGAAGACTCTTCGGGGCAACTCAGACATGTGCATGCAACTCCTCGAAGGGATAGTTCCTCACAAGGACCGGGCCTTGGTTCCCTCGGAATTGCCCGCCATCGAGTGGATGATGAGGGCGCACTTCGAAAGGATCGCCTTAGTAAGATTTCTCATCTTCGTTTGTCTTTATATTACTTGTATTTTTCCTTAGACTAATAGTACTTTGCCCCTTTTTCCTTTGTTGTCAGCTCGTTCGAGAGGAGCTGACGATCGGTCGGGTCGTTGAGGAGCTCGCCGATAAGCAGACTGACCTGCTTATCAAGATGGAGCAGTACAGAAGTCTGGGATTCTCCCCCGGCCAGATGGAGAGCATGAAGTCGACTGTTGACTCAGCGGTTTTCTTGGTGGAAAACGCTCGAGAGGAGTACTTCAAGATGGAGGAGAGGCTCTTTGCCTTCGTCAAGAGGAAGGAGAGAGAGGCAGCGGTTGCCTTTCAGAAGTCCGAGGCAGTCCATAAGCACTCAGCCGAGGTTGAGGTTGTCAATGCTCGCTTGAAGGCTGAGCTTAAGGAGGCTAAAACTCGGAGGGCAGATGCGGAGGCTCAAAGAGTTGTCGCGGAGGCTCAGAGGGTTGCTGCTGAGGCCAGGGGGAACGCCCTGGAGAAGGAACAGCTCGCTATGCACCTGAAGTCTGTTCCATCCCCCTAGAGCGTGGTCGAGGACTTCAAAAGGTCTGAGGAGTTCCCTGACTGTATTTCAGAGGTGATGAAGTCGGAAATAGCTGACTATCTCCAAGTCCTGGTCGAGGACATCCAGGCAGTCGACCCCAACTTTCCTCTTCGGGAAGTTGAGGCTCTTAAGCCTTTCCACCGGAGCACCCTTCCCAAGGAGACTCCTACTGCTGCTGGAGAAGTTGCCCCCGCAGGCGAGCCGGGTGCCTCCACTCCTGAAGAGCCCAAGTCATGAAGTCTCCAACTCCCCCGACGATCATCTTTTCCTTGTTTTAGATAATAATTTTTTATCCTCTCTTGTATTTTGGGAGTTCATTGTAATTATTTTTTGATTTCAGACTCGGTTATTTTTTTTTTATAATACTGAATGCCTCTTATATTCATAAGCCTTTAGATTTACTTGACTTTGAATGTGTTGGCGATTCCTACGATATCTTAGTCATAATTACCTTTGACTTTTCTTCGCTTTATAATGGTCTCGACCCTTAGGGTCTTGGACCTTTCTTTAGGCTTGAAAGGATAAGTCTTTATAGACTTATCTTATTTCCCTCGCCAAGTATAGACTTCTTAAGGAAAACATCTTGAGAATTAAAAGTATAGACTTCTAGGCTTGAAGATGTACTACCTTTTTGAAGTTTAAACCTTTTAGAGTGCTCGCCTAATTGCAAGGAACTTGTTACTTAAAGCTTCATCATCCATAGTGATCGCTTAAGGTTCCTCTCCAGTCTTCTAGAATTTGCTTCACAAAGGAACTGTTATCCTTCGTATGGATAACTTCTTCAAAATTTGCCCAACTTATAAAGGAATAGCTTACTTGATGGATTGTCTTTGTCGTTAGGACTACTGCCTGATTTTGGTAACAGGTCTTATGCCTGAATTTGGTGTGAGGTCCTTTTGCCTGACCTTGCCGCCAGGTATTTTATTTTGCCTAACCTTATTATTAGGTCTTTTGCCTGACTTTGGCGTCAGGTCTTTTGGTTTTGCCTAACCTTGTTGCTAGGTCTTTTGCCTGACTTTGGCGTCAGGTATTTCGATTTGCCTAACTTTGTTGCTAGGTCTTTTGCCTGACTTTGGCGCCAGGTATTTGGATTTGCCTAACTTTGTTGCTAGGTCATTTGCCTGACTTTGGTGTCAGGTATTTCACCCAATTTTGATATTAGGTCTTTGAAGTTGCCTAACTTTGGCGTTAGGTCTTTCGCTTGACTTTGGCGTCAGGTCTTTCGCTCAATTTTAATACCAGGTCTTTGATGTTGCCTAACTTTGGCGTTAGGTCTTTTGCCTGAATTTGGCGTCAGGTCTTTCGCCCAATTTTGATATCAGGTCTTTGATACCTGATTCGGTCATCATGTATTTTGCTTGACTTTTGGTGTCAGGTCTTTCGCCCAATTTTGATATCAGGTCTTTGATGCCTGATTCGGTCATCAGGTCTTTTGCCTGACTTTTGGCGTCAGGTCTTTTTTCTTCAATGTATGATTCAGTCATCAGGTCTTTCGCCTGACTTTTGACGTCAGGTCTTTGATGCCTGATTCGGTCATCAGGTCTTTTGCCTGACTTTTGGCGTCATGTCTTTTTTCTTCAATGCCTGATTCGGTCATCAAGTATTTCACCTGACTTTTGGCGTCAGGTCTTTTTTCTTCGATTTGATTAGAGTAGTCATGCTTTATGAAGGAATGACTTGCTTTTATTGACATAACATTTTGATTACAAGCTATGTATAAAATCTCCTTAAATGTTCAGAATTGAATGGACGGGGTAACCTTTCGCCTTCGGTGGTTTCCAAATAGTAAGATCCTGGGGCGGCGATCTCTACTACCTTGTATGGTCCTTCCCACTTAGCTGAAAGTTTATTCTGATTGTCTAGTCTTGTAAATTCATTCCTTCTCATAACCATCTCCCCCACGAAAAAATGGCGAGCGCTGAATTTTCTGTTGAAGTATCGAGCGGTCGCCAGTCGCATCTTGGCTTGTGTTTTTTCTAATTGCCACCTTTTTTCTTATGCTAAGTCGAGGTCGTCCTGCGCTCAATTTTGTTTGCCTCAGTGTTAAAGTGTAGGATTCTGTGGGTAGGCACCGCTATTTCGGCGGGTGCTAGTGCTTCTGATCCATACACTAAACTGAAGGGTGTTTCTCCAGTGGATGCCTTAGGCGTTGTTCGGATAGCCCATAGTACGTTTTCCAGCTCCTCCACCCAATTTCCTTTGAATGCTTGAACCCTTTTCTTGAGTCCTGCTAAAACAACTTTGTTGGCTGCTTCAGCTTGTCCATTCGTTTGAGGATGATGCACTAAGATGAACCGATGGCCGATATGGTATTCTTCGCAGAGCCATTTAAGTTCTTTACCTACGAATTGTGGACCATTATCGCTAATAAGTATCTTGGGAATGCCAAACCTGGAGAATATGTTGATCTTCCGGAACTTGATCACTTGAAATTCCGTTGTAGAGGCCAAATCTTTCGCCTCTATCCACTTGGTTAAGTAGTCGATTGCCACTATGATGTGAGTGCGCTGCCCAGTACTAATGGTAAAATGACCCAATATATCCATTCCCCATTGAGTAAAAGGCCATGCACCTGCCATTGAGGACAACAGTGTTGGTGGTCGGCCGGATCGTGCTGCGAACTGTTGACAAGTCTCGCACCTTTGTGTTAATTCAGCCGCATCTTTTCCCAAGGTCGGCCAGTAGTATCCCAACCTGAAGATCTTTCGTGTTAATGAACGTGCATCTTCATGGCATGCTGCAACTCCTTCATGAGCTTCACGAAGAACCCTCTCTGTTTCGGGATGAGCGATGCACCTTAGATAAGGTGTCGAGTAGTCTCGCCTGTAGAGTTCTCTGTCTATGATCAAGTAACTGGCTGAAAGGCGTCTTATCCTTGTGGATTCACCTTCGTCTTCTGGGAGAATTCCCTCTTTCAAGAAATTCTGGAATGGAGTCATCCATGTTACCTATCCTTGAATATTGAAGACCTCTGCTCGGTTGTCGAGAACTGAACATAAGGCTTTTTCCAGGAACTGTACATCTTGAATTCTGGTCCCTCCAAACGCCAGCTTACTTAAAGAGTCTGCCATCTTGTTCTCTTGGCGAGGAATAGACTCAATCGCAAAATTTGGAATTTCCGCGACAATTTTCTTAGCGATGTTGAGGTACTTCTTCATCTTTTCCCCCTTGCCTCGTAAGTTCCATTGACCTGATTGACAATAAGCTCAGAAACACTTTTTACCCTGAGTGATGATATGCCCATTCCTTTTGTCGGTCTGAGTCCAGTAATAAGAGCCTCATATTCTGCTTCATTATTGGTCACCTGAAACGTTAGAGCGATCACATACTTCAAAGGCTCGCCCTCAGGAGGAATGAGAATTAAACCTGCCCTCAAGCCTTCTCTTGAAGAAGATCCATCCGTATAAAGCTCCCAGATTTGGCTGGTGTTTGCTGATGAACTTGGCCTGCTTCTGTCAGACCATTACATGTACTTTCCACTATAAAATCAGCCAGTGCTTGGCCTTTGATGGCCGTTCTCAGCGCAAATTTGATCTTGAACTCGTTGAGCTCGATCGCCCATTTGACCATTCTTCCTGAAGAATCTGGTTTTAGCAAAAAGTTTTTGAGAGGCTGATTGGTGAGAACAGTAATGTCGTGCATGTGAAAATAAGGTCTTAGCTTTCGAGCAGTAATAACTAAGGCATAGAGATACTTCTCAATCTGGACATATTTTATTTCTACAGAATTAAACATCTTGCTAACAAAATACACTGGACTCTGGACATTATCCTCCTCCCTTATTAAGACGGCACTAGCTGCTACGTCGCTGATGCTCAAGTAAAGGAAGAGCTGCTCGCTAGGAATAGGTTTCGCCAGAGCTGGAAGTGTTTGAATGTGATGCTTCAAGGATTAGAATGCCTCCTCGCAGTCTGGAGTCCACTCGAACTTGCGGTTGACCCTTAGAGTTTTGAAGAATGGCAAGGACCTGTTGCTCGCTCTGGAGAGGAAGTGATTGAGTGCAGCTAGGCGACCATCCAGACATTGGACTTCTTAATGGCAAGTTGATGACTTCAACTCTTCAATAACCTTGTGCTTCTTCGGGTTTGCCTCAATACCTCGCTCACTTATCATAAATCCCAGAAATTTACCAGACTTAACTCCAAAGGCACCCTTTGCTGGGTTCAGGCGAACGTTGTGCCTCCTCATGCATTCAAAAGCTTCGCGAAGGTCCGCTGTGTGAGGAATGCCCTTGATTGTTTTGACAAGCATTTCTTCCACATAAGCCTCCATGTTTCGCCCCAGTATGTCTTGGAACAGGCGGTTCACCATTCGCTGATAGGTCGCCCCGGCGTTGATTAGACCAAAGGGCATCACTTTGTAGCAAAGAATGTCCCCATCTGCAAAAAAGCTGTATGGGCCTCGTCATCTGGGTGCATCCGGATCTGGTTGTAGCCTGAATAGGCATCCATGAAGCTCATCATCTCGTGACTAGAGGTTGCATCGACCAACTGATCAATTCTTGGAAGAGGCCGGAATCCTTGGGACAAGCTCTGTTTAAGTCGCGGAAGTCGATGCACATCCTCCACTTTCCATTTGATTTTTTGACAAAGAACTGGGTTGGCGACCTAGCTCTGGAATCTCACTTCTCTGATGAAATCAGTTTCGATCAGCCTGCCAACTTCCTGTCTGATCGCCAAGCGCTTGTCTTACCCGAATGATCTCCTTTTTGAGCGATCGGCTTGATGGAGGGATCTACCCTCATCTCGTGAGAGATGATGCCAGTGCTAATACCTGGCATGTCGCTCGATTTCCAAGCAAAAACCTCCTTAAATTCATCGAGGAGTGCAGTCATGGCCTGCTTCTGGTCATTGTTCAAGGTGGTCCCAATGCGCACCTTCTTGTCTGGACCATCAATCCTGACTTCCACTAACTCATCTATAGGCGCTGGTCGAGCCAAATCCTCACGAGGGTCAGCCTCTGTTTCAATGGTGAGGGTTTCCCTTTCATTTTTTCCTGCGTAGGCAGTTCACATAGCATTGTCGCAAGGAAGGTTGATCGCCAAGTACTTCTCCAATCCCGTTGGGTGTGGGGAACTTCATTTTTTGGTGCATTGTAGAGGCCACAATCTTATTGGGATTGATTATGGTCCTCCCCAGGATGGCGTTGTATGATGTAGGTGAGTCGACCACCAGGAAGGTGACCGACACCTTGATGCTCTTCCATCCCTCCCCCAAAATTACTGGCAGAGTTATTGCCCCCAGCGGATAAGTCGTTCTCCCAGCAAATCCAATCAGCGGAAAGTCGACCCTTTTCAGGTCACGCTTAGACTTGCCCATCTTCTCAAAGGCGTCCAGAAACAAGATATCTGTTGAGCTTCCTCCATCAACCAAAATTATCTTCACGTCACCACCGTCGACATCAACTGTGATAACCAGGGCATCGTTGTGAGGGGTGGTGACATGTGCCAAATCGTCTTCGGAGAATGAAATGACAATGTCCTCTTCAGGTCGAGGTCGCTTCCCCAGCTAGACCGCTGTAGAAATCTGAGTCGTATAGACCTCCTTTGCATGTGACCCCTTGCCTCCGACACCAAACCCTCCAGCAATTAGGTAGACTACCCTCCTGCTCTGGGATGGGCCGGATTGCTCAGGCGGAGCTGGCGAGTGGTTTCATCTTGGTGGTGTTCGACTCATGTCTCGCCCTGCCACGAACTCTTTCAACATCCCTCTCTGAATCAACTTCTCAATATCCCGCTTCAAAATACGACAATCATCAGTCTTATGGCCCTTGCACTTGTGATATCTGCAATAGCTCTCAGCGTCTTTCTCCATAGGTTGACCACTCCTTCGAGGCATTGGTGGCCTTGCCAAAGACCTTCTTTCCATCTCGACTAGTACTGCCGAGATCTGCCTGTTTAAGGGCATAAAATACTCGGGGACCTCTGGATTTCTAAGCCCTGGGTTTTCTGCTCGGGGCTTGCTATCTCGTCCCTTCTTATCCTTCTTTTCCTTTTTACCATCGCGCCGGGGCTCAGGAACCACCCCTAGCGAGGTCGTTAGGATATTAGCTTCGGCGTTCGCCCTCTCAAGGTCTATGAAACCTTTCGCCCTTGCTGCCAGCTCTTCCATTGTTTCAATCTCCTGCACATGGTAGCTGTTGCGGAGCTTTCTCGAGGTCTTGTTGGCCACATCCAATCCTCGATAGAAGGTTCGAATAATCTCCCCGTCTGAGACTCGACGATCTATCTCTGTGACGTTTTGATGAAACCGTCTGTAAAAGTCAGCCAGTGACTCTCCAGGCTGCTGCTTGACCGCATCCAGGGCGACCACACTTTTCATCAATTGGCGCTCACCCATATACCTTTCCAGGAACTTACTTCTCAGCTCTGACCAAGTCCCTATTGATCCTGCAGGGAGGCCGAAGAACCAGGACGACGCCGAATCCGATAAGGTTGACAGAAATAATAAAGCCAAGTGATTTGGATCATTTGACTTACCCAACAGAGAGGCCTCATGCTTGTTGACATGGATAGTGGGATCTCCTCCACCACTGTATTCGGGGATGGCCCTGGCGACGACATCCTTTGGGATTTTGATGGCGACGAGGTCGTCGATGAAGGGATGAGCTGATCGCTCCCTAAATGGAGATGCGAGTGTCGTCGCCTTTCCTGGAGCCTTTTGTGGATAAGCTTGTCAACCTGGTCCAGAGTACATTGGTTTGGCGGCGCCCCATTCGGCATGGGACCAGATGGATTGGTGGAATAGGTGGCTGCCGGCGGCTCAGTGGACGTCGGGGGTAGGGACTGGTGTCCCGATGTCATCTCCTGATCTTCCTGGGGGGCTGTGGTGCTCGGATTTCTAGTTTCTGTTGGCAGGGGCCCTGTGGCTGCGGGGCAAGCGTTTTCCTGAGGAGCAGGGGCTTGTCGGCGAGCCTGCCCTAAAATTACCACCAGCAGTGATATCATCTCCGGGGTTAACTGGATGTTTTTCCCAGCGATGTGGACGCTTTGCGGTGCTGGAGTCTCAGTGTTGTTGGGAACGGGAGTCGGTCTGGAATTGCCGACGTGTTCTTGATGGAGCGGCGAAGCTGCTACAGAATCAGAACTGTCCGAGGACTGCTCATTGATCTGGTTCCGGCGATTGCTTTTGGATCGAGTTTGCATGGTTGTATCAATCGCTCCCACAGACGGCGCCAAATGTTGGATCTTGATTTCCTGAATGCTGATCTGGCAGTGAATTGAATGCGAATGGATGGATGAAAGTTGATCTCGCCTTAGCTCCAGTGAACCTGCAGGAAGGGGATCACAACATAGGGGGTGTCTCTGGGTCCATCTCCGATGCTTAAATGAGTCTATGTGTGTATAAAAATCAAAATATAAACCAAATGTATGTAAAGTAAGGGTATTTATAGAGTAAGGAGACCAAACCGTAGAAGGCAACAATATATCTTAATGAATATTGTGTTGGTGAAGATTAGGATAGTAGATATTACGGTTATGGCGTAATATTGCAGTTACCATATATAATCTTTAGAGAATATGTGCCCGAGATATACGGGATATCGTGGCTATATCTTTAGGAACGGTTGGTGGGACCAGAGGAGAGAGGCAGAGCTCTCTTTAGGGCGAGCTCTCTTTAGGGCGAGCACTCCTTTGGCGAGTAGCAGGAGTCTGCGACTTGATGAATGGCGACCATCGATGGAGCCTTTGGCGTCCACTTTAGCTTGGGCTCGACATTGGATCACTCTAATGATGGCCAAATCAACTTTAGCATGAGCCGGTCCGGTTCGAATAACCTGAGTTCAGCCCCTTCATGGTTATTGGGCCTCTGGGGCCTTTTCCTTATTGGGTTGTCACTATCAATACCCAACAGATCCTTGTGTATATGTTCTTCCCAACTTGCAGATCTCGAAACCCACTTTCTCTTTTTGTGTCTATTTTAGGTAATATAACCAACTTGGAGCAGTATGTTTCACTTGTTCTAGATGCAACCATCAGAACCGAAATATCTAGACAAGTTGAAGCTTTCAAATCAGGATTAATCAGGTAATATCTATAATATAGAACACCTGAATTGAACGTCTACTCAAAGAAACAAGCAAATAATACTCAGTTATCTACATAATACTGTCAAAGAAACAAGCAAATTGATTCGATTACCTTCGAGCCAAGACCGACTGGAGGCGACAACACCGACAACTGGCATTTTGGAAGGAGGCTGTCGTTTGGAGCTGTGTGGCTTGGAGAGTGGAGAGTGGAAACTCATGCAATGTTGGAGAATCGAGACGACCGACGTTTGTTTTCCAAACTTTGGAAGGAGGTTGTCTCTGTGTCTCAGACTTGGAGGAGGGCTGCGTTAAGCTTAAGGATGACTGTGCTCTGCTGAGTGATTTGGTTTTAATTTTTTAGGGTTTGTATACTAACTTCGGGCCGGGCCGGGCCTAAACGGGCTTCGGGATAAAAGACCGAGACCGAGACCGACCTTGAAGAAAAAAACTCTCCCGCTCGGTCTCGGTCTCGGGTCGGTCTTGTCGGGAATTTGGTGCTACAGTCTTTTTTTATCACCCCTATCTTTAATACTCAAGTCGTCGGAATTCGAGTGTTTGTTATGTTTGAAATTTTGATAATAATTTTGTTATAAAGTATTATAGTTTTTTTTTGAAAAAGTAGGCACTGTACAAAAAACATTTTAGAAAATTATATATTCAAAAAAAATATTTAGAAATTTAGGCATATATATTAACGCACGTGGCACATATATATATTTTTACCAAAAACGCTATCCAAGATAGAGTGTGTAAAATGCTACCAAGAGGTAGCGTTAGTTATTATATATATATATATAATAACTAACACTACCTCTTGGTAGCATTTTAAAATAAATTTTAAACTTTTTAATCGCATGAGAAAATTTAGTTATTAATATTTTAATTTCAACGTAATTTATTTAATCAAAATTTGACATAAAAAATTTATGAACACGACAAGTTCTTTTATATATAATTATGATTATAACCGCGATTATAAATTTGTAATTTGTTAATGTGGGCCCTAATTTGTATTCATGGACATTGGAGAGTTGTATATACTATATGCTAAACAGCTAAAGAGAAGAAAAGAAAAGAAAAGGGAAAACGCCAAAACGGGGAGCCTAGCAGACGTTGACTCGATAAGTCTTTCACACTGATCCTCTAAGGCCAAATCCTTTGAAGTAAAAGTTCACTAAAAGAGAGAGAGCCATGGAAATGGAGTGGCTCAGTAGCAGGTCATCGTCCTCGACTACAGGAGGAGGCTGCACCTACGACGTCTTCTTGAGCTTCAGAGGACCCGACACCCGAAAGACCTTCGTCGATGTTCTCTACAGCAGCCTCATCGATGCCTGTGTCTGGGTCTTCAGGGACAACGAGGAGCTCCCCGTCGGCCAGAGGATCCATCAGGAGATTGGCCAAGCCATTAGACGCTCCAAGATTTCCATACCTATCTTGTCGAGACGCTACGCCTCCAGCAAGAGTTGTCTCATGGAGGTGGCTCAGATGGTGGAGTGCAAACGAGCAGGGGATCACATGATTCTCCCCATTTTCTACGACGTGGAGCCATCGGTCGTTAAGAATCAGAACGAAACCTTTGAAACGGCGTTTCTGGATCATGAGAGAAACGGAATTGACCTGGAGACGATTGATAAGTGGAAGAAGGCCCTTCGCGAAATTGGAAAATTGAAGGGCTTGGAATTGTCCCTTATCAGTGATGGGTATATTCTGAGTCCGATTCAACTTTAGTCTGTTCATGCTCTGTCTCAATCAATTTCAAGTTCATACTAGAACCTTCATTAGTAATTTTCATGGTCTGCGGACCTAAATTATACCATAAGAAAAATGCAAAAGTTGACTCTGTGGAAACCTGGGTTGGATTCTCTCCATTACAATGTAGTAGTTAATTACTGTTCTTATAAAAGTTTGAAAGTCCTTGTTAAGGCCAAATGAATCTAGCCAAAACGGAAATGAACAGAATAGAAGATTGGGGAAGAAGGAACATAACAGAATTTGGAATAAAAAGAGAATAGTTTGTTGATATTTTTTGTCTGAATTCCAACACACCCTCTACTCACGAGCTTATAAGCTAAACATGACAGAGATACTTATTGGATAAGGCTTACTTATTCTACCCAACTCTCTAACCAGCCCAATTATTTCAATTAACCCCGGCCCAAGTAATGAGGCTCGTAACAACGCACCCCCCTTAAACTACGACCTTGTCCTCAAGGTTGAAGTCGGGAAATTTCTTCTTAACATCCTCCAAAAACTCCCAAGTAGCATCCTTGTCTTCCTGGCCCTCCCATTTGATGAGTAGCATGGTCGCATCTCTATTTCCCCTACGAACCATCTTCCTCCCAATGATAGCTTGAGGAATACTACGCTCCCTACTGATTCCTTCCGGCAATGGTATGACCTGGCTCACATCTCCTCGAGCTAGTTTGAGTTGGGACACATGTATCGTGGAGTGAATCAATGCCGAATTTGGAAGGTCTAATTTGTAAGCGACCTTACCAACCCGATCCAGCACCTTAAAAGGACCATAATACCTCGGTTGCAGCTTTTGGCTTCCTCCCTTCCGCATCGAATGCTGACTGTAAGGGTGTAACTTGAGAAATACCCGGTCTCCAATCTGAAATTTCCGATCAGACCTCCTCCGATTCGCCACTTGACTCATTCTATTTCTCGCCCTTTCCAAATGAAACTTCAGTAGCTTAATACTTTCCTCCCTCTCCCTTAAGACGAGGTCCACCGATTCTACGTTCGAGTCCTTAGGGGGAAGTAAGGTATGTGTAATGGTGGTTGGTAGCCATACAAAGCCTCGAAGGGTGTAGTTTTGATGGTCGAGTGGTAAGTGGTGTTATACCACCATTCCGCCAATGGTAACCACTGCACCCAAGTGTTTTGTTTCTCACCCACCATGCAACGCAGATATGTTTCAAGACAGCGATTTACTACCTCCGTTTGGCCGTCCGTCTGTGGGTGGTAAGAAGATGACATGCACAATGATACCCCCAGCCGACCAAATAGTTCTTTCCAAAATGTGCTTATGAAGAGAGGGTCTCGATCGCTTACAATATTATTTGGCAACCCGTGAAGTCGATAAATTTCATCGACGAATACTTGCGCCACCGACTGAGCTGTATAGGGATGAGCTAGAGCTATAAAGTGTCCATACTTCGATAATCGATCTATCACCACTAGTATTACTTCCTTTCCCTTAGACCTTGGCAATCCGGTGATGAAATCCATAGAGATGTCTGTAAATAAGGCTTGGGGTACTGGTAATGGTTGTAGTAACCTCAGTGATGCAGCTCTGTCATACTTGTGTCTCTAACAGGTCTCACAATTTCTGACAAATTCCCTCACATAGCGCTTGAGCCCCTTCCAATATAATAGTGCTGTAATTCTTTGTAATGTTGTGGTCACCCCCGAGTGTCCACCCATTGGCGATTCATGAAATATCGAAAGAATTGTCTTTCGAAGTTGCTCATTCTTGCCTACCACCAATCGGCCCTTCCTCCTCAGTAAATCACCATCCCAAGTGAATTTGGCCGAGATTTGGCCCCATTTCAGCACACCGATCAGATCTGTAATTTCCTTGTCGAGCAGCCAACTGTCCTTAATTTTTGCCAACAGCTCGGATGACACTGAAGAAAGAGTCATAGTTAGCAACTCCGACCCTTGAACCCTTGATAGTGCATCAGCCGCCTTATTTTCTACTCCTTTTTTATAAGCGATCTCATAGTCATAGCCTAGGAGCTTCGCCAACCACGTATGTTGCAATGGCGTCGAAAGACGTTGCTCAAGTAGAAACTTTAAGCTCCGATGATCCGTTTTAATCACAAAGTGCCGGTCAATCAAGTAGAAGTGCCATTTTTTTTATGGCGAATAGGATCGCTAACAACTCTTTTTCATAAGCTGAGAGCGTTTGTTGACGTGTTGACAAACCTTTACTTATAAAAGCAATCGGGTGTCCTTGCTGCATGAGAACTGCCCCAATTCCCGTGTTCGAGGCATCCGTTTCAACCACAAAAGTCTCGCTCATGTTCGGAAGAGCTAACACTAGGGCGGTCATCATCCTTTCTTTTAACTTCTCAAATGCTTCAGTAGCTTCTCCATTCCAATGAAAGGCTTCCTTCTTAAGCAGCTCAGTTAGGGGTCGGCTTATTGACCCGTATCCCTTCACGAATTTCCGGTAGTAACCCGTCAACCCAAGGAAACCCCGCAATTGCTTAAGGGTGTTCGGTATGGGCCAATTCTTTATTGCCTCGACCTTAACAGGGTCGGTTGATACCCCTGCTCCCGTTACAATATGGCCAAGATATTCCACCTGTCTTCCACCAAAGCTGCACTTCGATTTCTTAGCGAACAAGGTACTGTTTCTTAGAATCAGTAGAACTGCTTCTAAATGCTGCAAGTGCTGTTTTATGTCACTGCTGTAGACTAAGATGTCGTCGAAAAACCCCATCACAAACTTCCGAAGATGTTCCTTAAAAATCGAGTTCATAAGACTCTGAAATGTCGCTGGGGCGTTGGTCAGGCCGAATGGCATAACCAAGAACTCATAATGACCCTCATGAGTTTTGAAAGCTATTTTCTGTATATCTGCTGAGTCCATCCTTATCTGATGGTAGCCTGATCTCAAATCGATTTTCGAAAAAATCGACGCTCTGTGTAGCTCGTCCAACAACTCGTCCACCAATGGTATCGGGAACTTGTCTTTTATGGTTATATCATTCAAACGTCGGTAATCTATGCACATCCTCCAAGTTTGGTCCTTTTTCCTTACTAATATGACGGGTGAGGAAAATGGACTTGAGCTCGGTCTTATAATTCCACTCTCGAGCATCTCTTGCACCATCTTTTCAATTACATCTTTTTGAGGAGCTGGGTGCCTATACGGCCTCAAACTCACAATCTCCCTTCCCTCTTTCAAAGGTATCCTATGATCCACCTTTCTCTGCGGAGGCAACCCCTTTGGCTCCTTAAAAACATCCTCAAAACGTCGTAACAGCTCGGTCAGCTCAGGGCACTCCTGTTCTTCTTCAGTGATGTTGGTCAACAATAGTGATGGACTATCCTCCTTGTTCGGTAGGAGAGACAGACAACACAATTGGATTGAAGCGAGCTATGATTTCTTTGATAACAGCTTGTCTATCTTGTCCGGGCTGCTCAAGTACACTGAACCTCCCCTCTGTCCTTTGAGCTCACAAAGCTGATCATCCCTTACAAACCTCATCGTGAGCTTCCCGAAGTTGCATAAAATGTCGTCCAAGGTCGCGAGCCATTGTACTCCCAATACCATGTGATAATTCTCTAATGGTACTAAGAATACACTAGCTGAAAATTGGTGGCCTTGCATACACCAAGTGAATTCCCTGCAAATCCTATTGCACTTCATTGTACTTCCATTTGCTACCATCACCTTAAGTGGTGCCACAAACTCCGTTTGACATCCTAAATTGTCCGCCATGACCTCGTCCAGGAAGTTGTGAGTACTCCCTGAATCAATGAGTAGCTGCAGCCTTTTCTGATTAACTTCCCCTTCTACTTTCATTGTCGAATTGCCCAAGGTTCCTGTGATGGCATGCAGTGAAATCTCAGGTAGTTCTTCCTGTTCCACCGACTCTTCTTGTCCCGATAATAATTCGTTCTCATCTTGTTGATCCTCTCCTACTTCTATGAGGAAAATTTGCTTCCCTTTACACACGTGCCCAGCCGAGTATTTCTCGGGACACCAGTAACACAACCCCTTTGCTCGTCTTGCCTCCATTTCTCGGTTACTAGTGAGCCTGGTTCCCCTGTTTTCATACCTCCTCACAACATTATTACCAGCATTTGTACCAGCAGTATAATTCCCAGCCGAATTGGCAGCAGCACGAAAACAATTTCCAGCATTCTTATTCTTATGTAAGGCGGCATTACTATCTACTACATTGCTACCTATGGTTCCAAGAGAGGTCGGAGACTGCTTACCCGGAGGAAACGACGCTCTGTTGTGGTACCGAGCTCCTCCCTGAGATTGGATGATGGCATCGTGCAACTTTGCCATTGCGTATGATTCTTGCAGAGTCTGAGGATGCTGCATTCGGACAGAACCTTGCAGCTGCAATTCCAAACCGCCTATGAATTGACTCACGGCTGCTCTTTCGCTCACTTCCTCCATTAGTTGGATCCGATGGAGAAGTCCATCAAAACTACACTGATACTCTGCAAACGAGCCTTCTTGTCGAAGATTCTTCATCTCCAAGATAGGGTCCCCGAACCGAGCCTGCAGGGCTGCGACATACTCTTCCCAAGACAGGATTCTACCTTGTTTCGCCTGAATCTTCATGAATCCAAGGTGCCACTGCAGAGCCTCTCCTTCAAGATGGATCATGGCTACCTTCATCTTTGCATCTACAGGTGTTCTGTCGATCTCAAAGTAGTGCTCTACTTGGTACAACCAGCTAGCAATGTTTGCTCCATTAAACCGGGGGAAATCGATTCTACCAAACCTGTATGCTTGATGAGGTTCACGCTGCTCCATTGTTTGTTGCTGATTGGCCTGAGGTGGAAGAGCAACACCTGAAGTTGATTGCAGGTTGTTCCTCGGAGCTCCTCCTCTTGGACCCAAAATACTTGGAGTCTGCTTCAAATCTGCAATCTGTGCGGACAGATTTGCAGACATCTCAGTCATCCATGATCTTAGATCTTCAATCATCGACTGATTACGAACGTTTGTTGTAGTCATCTGCTCGGACAGCTCCTGAAGCGTAGCCTCAAATCTAGCATCCTTCTGGGCGCGGGACTCCTTAGCAGCTTCCATGCTTGGCGATTCCGTTGAAGACTTCCCTACTAGGTAGGTCCTCCCTCAACAGAACGGCGGCGGTCGGCGGTGGAAGCTGGCTCTGATACCACTGTTAAGGCCAAATGAATCTAGCCAAAACGGAAATGAACAGAATAAAAGATTGGGGAAGAAGGAACATAACAGAATTTGGAATAAAGAGAGAATAGTTTGTTGATATTTTTTGTCTGAATGCCAACACACCCTCTACTCACGAGCTTATAAGCTAAACATGATAGAGATACTTATTGGATAAGGCTTACTTATTCTACCCAACTCTCTAACCGGCCCAATTATTTCAATTAACCCCGACCCAAGTAATGAGGCTCGTAACAGTCCTTGTCCCAAAGATCACAATTCATATTGTTTGAGAATGTTCACTTTGGTTATTCTACTCTAGTACAATACTTTCACTTAGCCAAGTTCTAACTGACATGTTCATGAAATTCATGCTCAAGTTCTCTTTAAGATCGGTATTTATTTGTTTCTTGGGTATTTTGCTGTGTCTGTATTTGTAGGCATTATAGCAAACTTGTACGGATTGTCGTCTCGCTTATTCTTAAAATGTTGAACAAGGGTGACCTCGTTGTTCCTGAAAACTTGGTTGCAGTGGACGATCACATACAAAAAATAATGAAAAAGCTTGATGTTGCCTCAAGTGATATTCGAATTGTTGGAATTCATGGCATAAGTGGAACTGGCAAGACAACTCTTGCAAAAGTTGTCTACAATAAACTCTGGCATCAATTTGATAGCTGCAGCTTCATTGAGAATATTTGTGAGAAGTACAAGGAGGCTAATGGACTTATGCATGTGCAAAGACAATTAGTTTTTGATCTTCTAAAGAAAAAAAGCATAAACGTTGGCTCTTATGATGAAGTTGTTCAATTTATTAAACATAGGTTTTGCAATACAAAAGTCCTCATTCTCCTTGATGATGTAGATCAATGCAAACAACTTAAAGAAATTGTTGGAGAGCGCTGTTGGCTCGGTCAAGGTTCCAGGATTATTGTGACAAGTAGAAAATCTGATGTTTTTGATATGCCATTGTCAGTAGTAGTTGGAAAATATGAAGTGGAATCAATGGAAAAGCATCAAGCTCTTGAGCTATTTTATTGGCACGCTTTTGGTGGAAGTGTTCCCGTGAAGGGTTTCCATAATCTCTGTTTGGAAGTTGTGTCTGTTACTGAAGGGCTTCCATTAGCTCTTGAAGTTGTTGGATCATTATTGTTCAATAAAACAAAAGAGTTCTGGGAAGACACGTTGAAGAAGTTAAAAGAAAAACCTGCACCGTTGATTGAGGAAAAATTGATGATAAGCTACGATTGTTTAGATGATTGGCAGAAGGAAATATTTCTTGACATAGCATGTTTTTTCGTGGGGAAGGATTTGAGAATTCCCTTCTATATGTGGGAAGATTGCAAATTTTTTCCTTCAAGTGGCATAGAGAGTTTGATACTCTTGTTGTTGGGTATCGATAGTGACAGCACAGTAAGGAAAATGCCTCGAAGGCCCAATAACCATAGAGGGGGTAAACCCATGACATTCGAACCGGATCGGCCTAAGTACGGGTAAAACTTGGCCCATCATCGAGTGGCCCAGGACCGAGCCCAAAGTCTCTAAGGACGCCAAAGGCTCCCTGAGTGCTCGCCATTCTTTACCAGGCCGCGACCTTTCACTGCTCGCCATGAGAGTGCTCGCCCCGAAGAGAGCATTGCATCCCTCCTCTGGTCCCACTAAACCGTTAATAAGGAAGTGGCCATAATATCCCGTGTATCTCGGTCACATATTCACTAAAGATTAGATTTGGTAACTGCAATATCTCGCAGTAACTGCCATATCCCACGATCCGAATCTTCATTAACACAATATACACTAAGATATTCAGTTGCCTTATACGGTTTGATCTCTCCTACCCTATAAATACCCTTGCTTTACATACGTTCCTTACGTTTGAGTTTTATACACACATATACTCATTTAAGCATCGGAGAGGGACCCAGAGACACCCCCTCTGTTGCGCTCCCCTACCTGCAAGTTCACCGGAGTTGGAGCAGGAGCATTTTTCCGTCCTTGTTTGACATTTAATTCACTGTCAGATCAACATCCAGGATTTTACGATCCAACATTTGGCGTCGTCTGTGGGAACCGAGCAATTCAGCCATGAGAACTCGATCCCAAAGCAATCGTCGGAACCAGACCAGGGAGCGATCCTCAGATAGCTCTGATTCCGCCGGCGCTTCACCATTTCAACAATAGCCTGTCAGCCGAGCAGGAGCCAATGTCGTTCCTCCGCGTGCAACTCGAGAGCATGTCGGTGATTCAAGACCGACCCGCGCTGCTAATCAGAACGGTGCCCCGGCACCGCAGACAGTCTACATTGCTGGGGAAGACATCAATTTAACCCCAGAGATGATCTCCCTGCTGGAGGCTATCCTAGGACAGGCGCGCCATCAAGCCCCTGCTCCTCAAGAAAACAATCCCTCTGCTCCTAAAGGAAACAACAGCTCTGCTGCCACAGGGCCCTTACCTTCTGAAGCGGCAAATCCTGGCCCCACCGCGCCTTAGGAGGATCAGGAGATGACATCAGGACAGCAGTCCATACCTCCAGCATACACCAAGGAGCCATCAACCACGTACACTGCCAACCCTTCCGGTCCTCCTCCACCCGGAACCTCGCCAATGTACTGCACTGTGGATCAGATGGATGACCTCCTCAATAAAAGGCTTCAAGAAAGACAACTAACAGTCGCAGCTCCCTTCAAGGAGTAGTCTGCTTACCCTTTTACCGACGGGCTCGTCGCCATCAAAATCCCGAAGGATGTAGTTGCTCGGGCCATACCTGAGTATAGATGTGGAGGAGATCCCACCGTACATATCAACAAGCACGAGACCTCTCTCCTGGGTAAGCCAAATGATCTCAATCACTTGGCTTTGTTATTTCCATCCACTCTTTCGGGTTCAGCTTCGTCCTGGTTCTTCGGCCTCCCTGTAGGATCAATCGGAACTTGGGCAGAGTTAAGAAGCAAGTTCCTGGAGAGGTATATGGGCGAGCGCCAGTTGCTGAAGAGCGTGGTCGCCTTGGACTCGGTCAAACAACAACCCGGAGAGTCGTTGTCAAACTTTTATGAGCGTTTCCATCAGAACGTCACAGAGATAGATCGCCGAATCTCGGATGGGGAGATAATTCGAGCATTTTACAGGGGTCTGGATGTGGCCAACAAGGCCTCGAGGACGCTGCGAAACAGCTATCATGTGAATGAGATCGAAACACTGGAGGAGTTGGCGTCCAGAGCAAAATGTTTCATAGACCTTGAAAGGGCGAACACAGAGGCTGACTTCCTGACAACCTCGTTAAGGGTGGTTCATGAACCCCG
Organism: Chamaenerion angustifolium; assembly: GCA_946814005.1. Lineage (NCBI taxonomy): Eukaryota > Viridiplantae > Streptophyta > Magnoliopsida > Myrtales > Onagraceae > Chamaenerion > Chamaenerion angustifolium. Next base: position 33,366,397 of record OX328272.1, read on the forward strand.
ACGCGATGGTAAGAAGGAGGTGAAGAAGGGAAAAGACAGCAGGCCCCGAGTCGAGTCTAATCCAGCGCCTTACCATCCAGAGGTCCCTGAGTACTTCACGCCTTTAAATAGGCAGATCTCAGCTGTACTAGTCGAGATGGAGAGGAGATCCTTCGCGAGGCCACCGATGCCTCGTCGAGGTGGGCAGCCCATGGGAAAGGATGTCGAGAGCTATTGTAGATACCACAAGTGCAAGGGCCACAAGACAGATGACTGTCACATTTTGAAACGGGATATAGAGAAGTTGATTCAGGGGGGAATGCTGAAGGAATTTGTGGCAGGTCGAGAAAGAAGTCGAACGCCCCCTAGGAGACATCGTTCGCCAGCCCCTGCTGAGCAAACTGAGTCGTCTGGAAGCAAGAGGAGGGTAAATCTGATTGCAGGAGGATTCGGTGCAGGCGGCGAAAGGTCGAGCGCAAGGGAGGTCTATGCCACTCAGATCTCCACAGCAGTTCAGCTGGGAAAGCGGCCACGACCTGAAGAGAACATTGTCATCTCATTCTCCGAAGATGATTTGGCACATGTGACCACCCCCCACAACGATGCTCTGGTTATCACAGCAGATATTGACGGCTGTGACGTTGCAAGGATTCTGGTCGACGGAGGCAGCTCGACAGACATCCTATTTCTTGACACTTTCGAGAAGATGGTCAAGTCCAAACGTGACCTGAAGAGGGTCGACTTTCCGCTGATTGGGTTTGCGGGAAGGACAACTTATCCGCTGGGGGCTATAACCATGCCAGTGATTTTTGGCGAGGGATGGAAGAGCATCAAGGTATCAGTCACTTTCTTGGTGGTCGATTCACCTACATCCTACAACACCATCATAGGGAGGACCACGATCAATCCGAACAAGATTGTGGCCTCCACAGTCCACCAGAAGATGAAGTTCCCCACTCCCAACGGGATTGGAGAAGTGCTCGGAGATCATCCTTCCTCGCGACAATGCTATGTGAACTATTTGCGCAGAAAAAACCAAAGGGAGACGCTCGCCATTGAAACAGAGGCCGACCCCCGCGAGGACTTGGCTCGGCCAGCACCTATGGAGGAATTGGAAGAGGTCGAAATCGATGGTCCGGACAAGAAGGTGCGCATTGGAACCACCTTGAACGAGGATCACAAGGAGGCCATGACCGCCCTCCTCAAAGAATTTAAAGAGCTCTTCGCCTGGCAGCCGAGCGACATGCCAGGAATCAACACAGATATCATCTCCCACGAGCTCAGAATAGTGTTGGATCGTGAAATCCTGGATGCTGATCTGGCAGTGAATTAAATGCCAGACAAGGACGGAAAGACGCTTCTGCTCCAACTCCGGTGAACCTGCAGGTAGGGGAGCGCAACAGAGGGGGTGTCTCTGGGTTCCTCTCCGATGCTTAAATGAGTATGTGTGTGTGTAAAACTCAAAACGTAAAGAACGTATGTAAAACAAGGGTATTTATAGGGTAAGAGAGATAGAACCGTATAAGGCAGCTGAATATCTTAGTGTATATTGTGTTGCTGAAGATTCGGCTCGTGGGATATGGCAGTTACTGCGAGATATTGCAGTTACCAAATCTAATCTTTAGTGAATATGTGACCGAGATACGCGGGATATCATGGCCACTTCCTTATTAACGGTTTTGTGGGACCAGAGGAGAGAGTCAAGGCTATCTTCGGGGCGAGCACTCTCATGGCGAGCAGTGAGAGGTCGTTGCCTTAGTGAAGAATGGCGAGCACTCAGGGCGTTCTCAGAGACCTTGGGTTCGGTTCTGGGCCATTCTATGGAGGGCCGAGTTTAGCTTGTACTTGGGCCGATCCAGTTCGAATGTTATGGGTTTACCCCCTCTATAGTTATTGGGCCTTCGAGGCCTTTTCCTTACTGGGCTATCACTATCGATACCCAACATTTGCCCCCGAAGCTTGATTGAAGTTTCTTCGGTCGAGCTTTATTTCCTGGTAGGGTTTTAGATAGTGACGTCTCAGATTCGGTTTTCTTCGTTTCTTGTAATGGTTCATGACCTTTGAGGCATTTCGAGCTCGTTTGGCGAGCAGTTTTTTCTTCGTTCAAAGCTGAAAAGATATCCTTCCTTTTATTCCCCTTTGGCGATCACTCGAGGTAATCTAGGTTTATGAAAGTCTATCTTTCTTAGTTAGGCGATCACTACCTGCCCGAGGTATTTCTGATAACGCCTATTAGTGCGCTGGCGACCCCCTTGTCTCCTTAGTGGACTTTTAGCATTTAATAACTGCACAGTTGTCCAGAAATCGAACGGTCACTTGAGGCACGCCTGACATTTACTTTTTCGTAAACCTAGGGTAATCTGACAGCTGTCTGTATCAGCCAGCCGTTTGTCTCCCCGAGGTGTCTCTTGGAATTCTGACATTGCTTCGGTTTTTTCCAAAAAGGTGCAATTATTCCTCTGTGTCGCTTCGATTTGCTCGTGACGGTTGCTCCCTTTTTGGTCTATATAAGAAACGTCAGTTTCTATATTTTGTTTTTTACGTTTATCCACTCCCTCAGATTTCCAGAGCTTCGTTGCGAACCTTTCCTCTTTCTTTTTCAACCTTCTTCAGCCTTCTTCAACCATTTCCATGGCCCCCCGAAGTCAGAGAGTCAAGCATATGGCCTCCAAGGGTGCTAACAAAGCCAACGCTCCTAGGAACGCCAATGCCCCCTTGACCATCAGGGATGACGCCGTGCCCCCCTCAGTAGGGGAACAGACTGATCTGGGAAGGTCTGCAACCACTCCTGTAGTGGTGGACGGGCCTGAGCTGCACACGCCTGTTTTTCCCCAAAAGGTAAACTTTCGCCCTTTTATTGCTCTGTTTTGGCAATATCCTCTGTTTTCCTTTGTTTTTTATACTTGTTGTGCTATATTTGAACCGTTCTGAGTAGATGTCAAGCCTAACGAATTGAAGCCGGCTTACTTTAAGATCATGGTGGCGCTTGGTGGCTTCAGTGTGGAGGATGCTCCTAGGTATCATGGCTTAGGTCTGCACTTTCCTCACGACGGAGAGGTTTACATTTATGCGGCCCAGATCGATGCTGGGTTGCGTTTTCCTCTCTGTGAGGATTTACAGACATTGTGCCAGTTTTACGGGATTCACCCCACGCAACTCGTTCCTAACGCCCTCAGGATGTGGGTTGGTTTCAAATTTCTGTGCATACGCCAGGAATGGGCATATTCACTGGCTTTGTTCCGGTGTTTTTTCCGACTGGCGGCTGGGGCGAACCACCTCCATCACTTCCAACCACGTTGGCCGAAGTTTGTAGAGTGGGAACGCCCTCAAGCATGGAGTTGGGATGCTCATGTCCGTCTGGATGATGATTTCCGGGCCACCAACTCCAACTATAAGAAGTTTTACTTCTTTTACAAGGGGGGGGGGGGGTGCCCTGGATATTGTTTACCCCGGACAAGGATTTTCCTCCTTCCTTCGAAGAGCTGTCAGTGAGTGATCGGAATGCCATCGACGACCTTTATCGGTTGCATCGATCGTCCCAATTCAAGTCGATTCGCTCAGTGGCGGAGACTACTGAGAACATGCTTGAGATGGCAGGCATTCATCAAGCCACGCCAATCTTTGATGATTGGGTAACTTTCTAACATTTTTCTTGTTTTATCGCTTGTAGGCAAGGTCGTAGGCAAGAGCCAAAAACTGATAGGTCTCTTTGATGACAAGGGATCGACGGGGTTGTCCTCCGACCAGGCATTGTTGAACTCTCCTCCTCCCCCCTCTAGGCGTTCGTCCAAGAGGAAGTCTGAGGAGGTGCTTCCCTTGGCCACTGCTGGCCCTCGCCAACCAGGTATGTTGCCTCGCCATTTGTAGATTTAACGTTTTCATACTTTGCAGTTTTTTGGTTTTTGACATTTCGTCTTGTTGTTTTGCAGAGGAGTCCTCGGCTGACGTGGCCCGGGATCCTCCTCCTCCTCCCTCCAAGAAGGTCAGGAGTGAGGAATGCCCAGAAGTCGACCAGCATCCTCCTCCTCCCCCTCCTAAGGGCCCTTCTGCCAATAAGGGGAAGGGTCTGGACGTGGTGCCTCCTTCTCCCTCTCCCCAGGGCCCTTCTGCCACCAAGGAGAAGGTTTTGACCTTAACGCCTCCCGCTCCTACTGTGTTTGTAAATAATTTAATTACGAATTAAATGACGCTAACTATGTGTTAATTTTTTACTTTTAGACTGATCGTATAATACGATACGTAAAAAACTCTACGTACGATACAAAAACTTCTAAATAGTGATTTAAACAGTAACCATTTAATTCGTAATTAAATTATCTACGCACTATAATTTTTTTGATTGTTTTTTAGTATGTACATAATTAAATTTATCACCTAATGCATTTAATTATTTCGGTCAAATTATAAAACAAACGATGTTAGGTTACAAAATCACTGTATTTCTAATCAAAAAAACTATCCAATGTATATAATTGAATTACAACATAAATTACGTTAACCGTGGTGAGTTTGGACTTACATGGTCTGAGTTATAATTTTTTAAGTCAAATTTTCATATCTCAACTTACGGCAGATCGTACAGTAAATCCGTAAATCCAAATTTAATATTTTTTCCATCATTTGAATTTCAATTAAAATATCTACTTACTATAATTTTTTTTTATTTTTTTAATAGATACATAATTTTATTTTTAATTAAACATCAAAATTAAAAAAAAAAAAAAACTGATTTGGAATAGGCACTACTCATTAGTACCGTGGGTAGCGTGTATACCCAGATTTCAAAATATTTTTTCTATATACTTACTTTTCTAAAAAAAACAATTACACTGCTTACTTTATTTTAAAAACTCCTTTAGTATAGACAAAATTTGGGTAATTAATTTTAGCACATGCGTTCAGTGTCTAATGCTGTAGACCTTCTTTAGAGGTTATTTTTTTGCACTTGTTAGTTCAGAACTGTTTTGACTATGTAGCAATCCATTAACCCCATCAAGAAGATTGTGAAAAGACCCGATTCTGGAATAACGAATCAACAGAAGACTTTCCATTTGAGTGGGAGGTTAATGATGCTGAGACGTGCGTCATGATGCTGAGTACAGTGGGTGAGTTTGAGCTTACCACACGGCTAAAGGGTTGTGGGATACTTTGCAAGATAGAAATGGTTCTATATGACTGCTTAGTTGTGCTCACTCAACATTAAGTTTGATTCATACATGATGAATCCTCAACACTCCGCGAGATAGTATCTGAGGCATATGGCCAACATGATTGTGAAACTCAAGGAGAACGGTCAGTCAGTGACCGATGAGCAGCAAATCCAGGTCGTAATCCGTTCTTTGCCTAACTCCTAGAAACAGATGAAAATCTAAATAACTCATTCTAAGGCCCTCAATACCTTTGAACACGTTCGAAGGCACATTGAGTTGAAGAGGACAGACCCAAGGTCGCTGGACCTAAGGTTGAGGTGCGTGTGACGCCATCCTCTAGACCTAAGAAGAGTCGCTGAAGGCGAAGGAGTAATGCACAGCGCGATGGCGCAAATGCATTGAAGGCAAAGTAGACAAAGACGGAGGTGAACTCAAGGACTCCTCCGAAAATAACACCGCGAAAATGTTTGCGTAAGGCTTAGAAGCCTAAGTACAGGAAATGCTCCAACTGTGGCCAGTGGGTACACTTTGTGAAGGCATGTCCTAAATCGATCCGACCTAGATGTCTTGTTGGATACTTAGTGAACTTTGTGTTTCTAGTACAGATATGTTGACTGAGTCACGTCCTTTGTGGATTTTGGATTCAGGATCGACAAATCACATCGCCAAGGATCGTAACGTTTTCGTAGAGTGCTAGAGTCCCGCGTGAAATTAGGTGGATTTACATCAACAACAACTTTCGTGTTGAAGTCGAAAGGATTAGAACTCGTGAGACTGATGCCTACATCCTGAACCATGTGCCGACGAAGACGGTTAACTCCACTTCATATGAATTTTGGACTGGAATAAGTTCTAGACCTTCACCATATGCGCCCATTGGGGTGAGCCACTTACACCCATGATTTATCAAGTAAGTTTGGGAAAGATTGGACCTAGAGGAAAGAAGAGTATTTTTGGTTACTCTGATACCTCTAAGGGTTATGTGTTTATAGCTGAGCTGGACAGTGGGAGTGTTTCCGAGTTCGAATCACGAGACGCGACGTTTTTAGAGAACGAATTTCCGAAGAAGGGAGAGATTGGTTTGGATCGATCTCTATATGAGATGCAAGATCAAGTTGAGCAGATACCTATTAATTCGAGTGGGAGAGATGAAGTGGCAGAGGATGAATCAGTTCGTCATCTGTCAGATTCACCTCTTCTTGTAGCGAATGAAACAGATTCCGCTCCTGATGATCTTGTTGACAGTGGGAGTATTAGGGATCTCATTCCCAGTGGGAGCGATCATGGTCGTACCTCTGGTAGTAGTGATTTGTTAGGCCGTGGGCTAGAACATAAGTTTTCCTCCCGACGATATGCATTCGAAGGTGATGGAGAACTAAACACCCTAATATCTGACGATATGGTTATTGTGCCGTAAAACGTTAGAGAAACTCTCAATGGAACCTTCTAAGAAGAATGGATGAAAGTAATGGAAAATGAGATGAACACTTTGGACTAGATGGAATCTATAAGGAAGAACGGTGTTTGACACTGGTCAACCTTCGAGAGGACATAGAGAAATAGAGCTAAATGGGTTCTTAAGATTATGGCTATTGGAGTGAGTCTAGACTTGGAACTGCACTAGATAGACGTTAAGACCGTCTTCCTCAATGGTGAGTTAGAATAATAGATCTATATGAAGCGGTCTGAATGCTTTGTGCAGAAAGACCATGTGTACTTAGTGTGCAAATTTCACAAATTGATCTATGGTCTGAAACAGTTCGCTATGCAGTGGTACCGCAGAGTTCACGATTTGTTAGTGGAAAATGGATTTCTCTTAATGGATGAGAATCATTGTGTGTACACCAAAAGGGTCTGGACTGAACTTTGTGTTTATGATTCTATATGTATATGGCATACTCATAGCCGTAAATAGCTTGGAGTTCCTCACACAGGTAAAGGCCTGATTGTCTTCTCTGTATGGGATGAAGAACATGGGTGAGGCGGCGCACATTCTTGGGATTTAGATCTCGAGAGATCACCGTAGGAGGCAGTTGTGGCTTTCAGAGGAAAGCTACATAAACAAAGTGTTGGAAACATTCAACATGAGTAACTGCGAACCAATTGAAACTCCAGTTTACATTGATCAACCTCTCAAAATGGATATATGGACTAGATAAATAAATTATGTAGCTAAGTGTTGGGTATCGATATTGACAGCCCAATAAGGAAAAGGCCTTGAAGGCCCAATAACCCTGGAGGGGGTAAACCCAAGATATTCGAACTGGATCAGCTTAAGTACAAGTCAACTTGGCCAACCATAGATTGGCCCAAGATCGGGCCCAAAGTCGATATGAACGCCAAAGGCTCCTCAGCTGGTCGCCATCCTTCATCAAGTCGCGACCTCCTCCTGCTCGCCATGGGAGTGCTCGCCCCGAAGAGAGTCTTGCCTCTCTCCTCTGGTCCCACTATCCGTTAATAAGGAAGTGGCCACGATATCCCGCGTATCTCGGTCACATATTCACTAAAGATTAGATATGGTAACTGCAATATCTCGCAGTAACTGCAATATCTTATGATCCGAATCTTCAGCAACACAATATACACTAAGATATTCAGTTGCCTCATACGGTTTGATCTCTCTTACCCTATAAATACATTTGCTTTACATACGTTCCTTACGTTTTGAGCTATATACACACACATATACTCATTTAAGTATCGGAGAGGGACCCAGAGACACCCCCTCTGTTACGCTCCCCTACTTGCAGGTTCACCGGAGTTGAAGCAGAAGCGTCTTTCAACCTTTGTCTGGCATTCAATTCACTACCAGATCAGTAACCAGGATTTCACGATCCAACATTTGGCGCCGTCTGTGGGAATCGAACAATTCAGCCATGAGAACTCGATCCAAAAACAACCGTCGGAACCAGACTCGCGAGCGATCCTCAGACAGCTCTGATTCCGCTACCGCTTCACCGCTTCAACAAGAGCCTGCCAGCCAGGCAGCCCCCAATGCCATTCCTCTGAGGACGGTCTGAGAGCACGTCGGGAATTCCAGACCGCCCCCAGCGGCCAACCACGACGGAGCTCCAGCACCGCAGTTCGTCCACATCGCTGGGGAAGACATTTAGTTAACCCCGGAGATGATCTCACTGCTGGAGGCCATCCTAGGACAGGCTCGCCGTCAAGCCCCTGCTCCTCAAGGAAACAATCACCCTGCTCCTCAGGGAAACGATCGCCCTGCTGCCACAGGGGCCCCGCCTTCTGAAACAGCAAATCCTGGCACCACCGCACCTCAGGAGGATCAGGAGATGACATCAGGACAACAGTCCATACCTCCGGCATACACTAAGGAGCCAGCGGCTACGTACACTGCCAACCCTTTCGGTCCTCCTCCATCCGGGATCTCGCCCAGGTACTGCACTGTGGACCAGATGGACGACCTCCTCAACAAAAGGCTTCAAGAAAGACGACTGACAGTTGTAGCTCCCTTCAATGAGCAGTCTGCTCATCCTTTTTCCGACGAGCTCGTCGCCATCAAGATCCCTAAAGATGTAGTTGCTCGGGCCATACCTGAGTACAGTGGTGGAGGAGATCCCACCATACACGTCAACAAGCACGAGGCTTCTCTCCTGGGTAAGTCAAATGATCCCAATCACTTGGCTTTACTATTTCCATCCACTCTTTCGGGTTCGGCTTCGTCCTGGTTCTTCGGCCTCCCTGCAGGATCTATAGGAACTTGGGCAGAGTTAAGGAGCAAGTTCCTGGAAAGATATATGGGCGAGCGCAGCTGATGAAAAGCGTGGTTGCCCTGGATGCGGTCAAGCAACAGCCTGGAGAGTCGCTGGCCAATTTTTACGGGCGTTTCCATCAGAACGTCACGGAGATAGATCGCCGAATCTCGGATGGGGAAATCATTCGAGCATTTTACAGAGGTTTGGATGTGGCCAACAAGGCCTCGAGGAAGCTGCGAAACAACTACCACGTGAAGGAGATCGAAACGTTGGAGGAGCTGGCGTCGAGAGCAAAAGGATTCATAGACCTTGAAAGGGCGAACACAGAAGCAAACTTCATGACGACCTCGCTAAGGGTAGTCCCTGAGCCCCGACGCGATGGTAAGAAGGAAGTGAATAAGGACCACGATCAATCCGAACAAGATTTTGGCATCCACGATCCATCAGAAGATGAAGTTTCCCACTCCCAACGGGATTGGAGAAGTACTCGGCGACCAGCCTTTCTCGCGGCAATGCTATGTGAACTATCTGCGCAGGAAGAACCAAAGGGAGGCCCTCGCCATCGAAACGGAGGCCGACTCTCGCGAGGATTTGGCTCGGCCGGCACCCATAGAGGAATTGGAAGAGGTCGAGGTCGATGGTGTCGGACGTCGGATCCGACTTTCCCGACCCGTTTTGGAAAATATTTTTAAATTTTCGTTTTTGAAAATGTCGGGTCTTGGCGATCGAAGGGTCCGGTCGAGCGGGGTCATCAACAGGACCAAAAAATTTGAAAGAGTCGCCACCGATTAATTAAAGGCTAATCGGAATCCTAAAATTGCCTAAGGTACATGGAGTTAACATCCTAGGGCTTAAAAAGGTCTACGTCCAGAGAATCGTCGGGGGTTTGATTACGTCTTAAAAGCTCGCGAGCTTATAATCCGCCCTTTCGGTATTTTAGTTTGCTTTTGTATGTTTTTTTCAATTTTGCCCGAATTACCCGTTTTGATCATGATTGGCCCAAAAAGACTACAAGCATTTTTTTTTAATTAAACAAACCATGTACAAACATTTTATTTTTTGAGTTAATTTTAAATAAACAAAAGAGAACTAAAGTTAATCGTGCTTGAAAAAAAACGTGTCAAAACATGCACGAATAAATTTTGAAGGTATTAAGCTCTTTAGACTAATTTGTTCCATTTTGAGAAGTTATAGGCTGTCCAAAAAAATTTAGGGACCAAAATGCAATTTATTAAAATTTGAGCTGAATTGAACAAATATTTTCGAAAATTACAGAAATGACCCTAAACTATTCTGGATTTATTTGTAATACTTGGTAAAGTTCTAAAATAACCTGAAAATTATTGTAGACTTATTTGTAACATTTTGAAAAGTCATGGAATGTCCAGAAAAATTTAGGAATCAAAATTGTAATTTTCGAAAAAAATATAACTGAACTGAAAATATTTTTTAAAATTACAGAATTGACCCTAAACTATTCTAGATTTATTTGTAATACTTGGTAAAATTCTAAAAATAACCCAAAAATTATTCTAGATTTATTTGTAACATTTTAGAAACCATGGAATGTCTAAAAAAGTTTAGAAATCAAAATGTATTTTTTTTTTTTTAAAAAGAGCTGAATTAAGAAAAAGAATTTGCACAAATGGCCCAAAACTTTTCCGGTTTGGTTTATAACACTCGATAACGTCCAAGAAATGACCCGAGAGTCCAAGGACCGAGTTGTAACCTTCATCAAAGTTTGGGAATGACCTAAGTCATTTTTGAAAATTATTTTTTTTCACATATACATAATATACATATATTATACATATACATAATATATATATATATTATACATATAGATAGATAGATAACATAGACATAATATAAATATATATTATACATATAGATATATATAATAATACATAACCATAATATAAATATATATTATACATATAGATATATATATAGTAATACATAAACATAATTTAAATATATATTATACATATAAATATATATAGATTAATACATAAACATAATATAAATATATATTATACATATAGATATATATATAAATATATATTATACATATAGATATATATAATAATACATAACCATAATATAAATATATATTATACATATAGATATATATATAGTAATACATAAACATAATTTAAATATATATTATACATATAAATATATATAGAGTAATACATAAACATAATATAAATATATATTATACATATAGATATATATATATAGTAATACATAAACATAATATAAATATATAATATACATATATATATATATATTAACAAGTATATTATACATAAATAGATAATATATGTATATAAACTCTCAATTTTATTTCACATTTAGAAATTACAAAATATGATATTGAAGATGAGAGAAATATACCTAACTCATGGGAGGTTTAAAATACCGTACGAGGAACCGAGTCCGATAATTATCGGTATTTTTCACTCTTTTTTTTCTATTTTTCTTTCTCTTTCTCTTCTCATTGAAATTTCTCACCGTAGCTTCATCCTTCTTGAAGCCTCCCCTTTCATTGAATTCATTCATCTACCTTTTATAGAAGAAATGTGTAAATATTTAATTAATTAATAATTTTTTTTTTGTTTTTTAATAATTAAAAAAACGTTTTTTTTAATAATAAAAAAATAAAATCGGTGGAAAAGAGGCAATTTTCCACCGTTGGAATTTTTTATTATTTTTTTTAAAAAAATATATTTTAAATTTTTTTTTTTTTGTAGTTTTCAAATATATATATGTATATATACTATATATATATTTCCAATCTCGATTCCTCGCATAGAGTATTTTTATCCATAGCCAAAATCAGGTGTTTACAGTTGCCCCTCTTTGAGCACGCGCTCATGGAAGTGATCTCATGAGTGTGTGTTCAAAGACAAACAACTGATTTTGGCTACTCTTTATTCATTATTTACATAATAGACAAACATTATTACGCAACTTTCGGAAGCTAGACACGTATAGGTCCCGATCGTTGACGATGATTTGTGGAGACTGAACGTCTAAACACTCATCAACTTGTGATTCCCAGACGTTGGACACCTACAGGTCTTGGTCATCGAGGATGACTTGCGGAGGTTTAACACCTAAAGACTCTGCTCGTCGATCGGCTTGTGACTTGTTGGGGATGACTTGCGGAGGCTGAACACCTAAAGGCTTCGCTTGTCGGCTTGTGACTCCCAGAAGCTGGATAACTACAGGTTCTGGTCATCGAGGATGACTTGCGGAGGCTGAAACTAAAGGCTCCACTCGTCGACTTTGTGATTCGTTGGGGATGACTTGCGGAGGCTGAACACCTAAAGGCTCCGCTTGTCGGCTTGTGACTCCCAGAAGCTGGATAACTACATGTTCTGGTCATCGAGGATGACTTGCGGAGGCTGAACACCTAAATGCTCTGCTCGTAGTTTTTTGTGATTCCCAGAAGCTAGATAACTACAAGTCCTGGTCGTCGAGGATGTTTTGCGAAGGCTAAACACCTAAAGGCTCCGCTCGTCGTTTTTTTTCTTTTTCCAGAAGCTGGATAACTACAGGTCCTGGTTGTCGATGATGACTTTTGAAGGCTGAACACCTAAAGGCTCCGCTCGTTTTTTTTTGTGTGTGACTCCAAGAAGCTGGATAACTACAGGTTCTGGTCGTCAATGATGACTTGCGAAGGCTGAAACCTAAAAGCTCCGCTCGTCATTTTTTTAAGAAGCTTTGTTGTGGGTGACTTACGTGGGTTGAGCACCTCAAGGCCCCGTTCGTCGGCTTGTAACTTTCAGAAGCTGGACATCTACAAGTTATGATCGTTGGGGATGACTTGCGGAGGTTGAGCACCTAAAGGCTCCGCTCGTCGTTTTGTAACTCTAGGAAGTTGGATATCTACAAGTCTCGATTGTTGATGATGACTCGCGGAGGTTTAGCACCTAAAGACCCCGCTCATTAGCTTGTAATTCACTTTGGAGGTAAAAACCCTTCTCGAGATGTCTGACTGCTTGTGCGGACTTCTCAGTCTGTTTCCTCATTAATCGACTTTGGAGTCCTTCTTGATGGAGTTCCCTAAAGTCATTCATACTTTTTTCAAAAAGGTGTATCCATGCAAGTTGTCGAGGCAGCTCAAATTAATGCAGATCACAACTTTTTTTTATTGCTACTGTGGGAAACATTATCGTCCACTTCTGAGCATTTTTTTTATCTCTTGATTTTCTTTCCTTTGCTACGGGTTTTTTTTACCGCACCTCTTGATTCCCTTAATTTTTTGCCTAGGTCGCCTTTTTGGGTTTTCAACCTAGCAGGGATTTGATTCCTTTCCTTTTGCCATGATCGCCCTTTTTAGGGATTTTTAATCATGCCCCTCTTCCCTAAATTTTGTCTAAACCGCCCTTTCGGGTTATCGATTTAGCGGGAATTTCTCTCATTTTTGGAGGCTCGCTTTCTGATTACGATTTTTTTTTTTTGCATCCACATTGATTGTATTGGGGAGTTCTCTGTTGTCCATGTCAGTGATGATCATGGCTTCCCCGCTGAAAATCTCTTTGATGACACCAATCCTTTCATATTTAGGTACAAACTTGCCCCGAGAGTCTTGATTGACTTGAATGATTTTTTTTTATCTCTCGCTTTTCTATCATTTTGCTACGGTATTTTTTTTTTACCGCATCTTTCGATTCCCTTATTTTTTTTGCCTAGGTTGGCCTTTCGGGTTTTCAACCTAGCAGGGATTTGATTCCTCTCATTTTTCCATGATTGTCCTTTTGAGGATTTTCAATCATGCCCCTCTTCCCTAAATTTTGCCTAAATCGCCCTTTCAGGTTTTCGATTTAGCGGGAATTTTCTCTCAGTTTTGAAGGCTCGCTTTCTGGTTACGAGTTTTTTTCTTCATCCACATTAATTGGATTGTGGAGTTCTTGCTCGTCCTTGTCAGTGATAATCATGGCTCTTCCGCTGAAAATCTTTTTGACGACATAATCCCCTTCATATTTAGGCATAAACTTGCCCCGAGAGTCTTGATTGTCTTGAAGGATTTTTTTTTTTAATCTCTCACTTTTCTATCATTTTGCTACGGTATTATTTTTACCGCACCTCTCGGTTCCCTTAATTTTTTGCCTAGGGTCGCCCTTTTGGGTTTTCCACCTAGCAGGGATTTGATTCCTCTCCTTTTGCCATGATTGTCCTTTTGGGGATTTTCAATCATGCCCCTCTTCCCTAAATTTTGCCTAAACCGCCCTTTCGGGTTTTTGATTTAGGGGGAATTTTCTCTCACTTTTGGAGGTTCGCTTTATGATTACGAACTCCTTAAGGATAGTATGTTCTGACTGCGTCCATTTTGATTGGACTGGGGAGCTCTTGGTTGTCCATGTCGGTGATGATCATGGCTCCTCTGCTGAAAGTCTCTTTGGCGTCATAATATCCTTCATATTTAGGCACAAAGTTGCCCCAAGAGTCTGGATTGACTCAAAGAATTTGTTTTCTGAGAATTAGATTGTCTGCTTGTAATCCTCTTGGACTGACTTTCCTATTAAATGCACGAGCCATGCGTTGCTGGTACAAATGTCTGTGGCACTGCGCGATGAGCCACCTTTTGTCATGAGGTTCAATTGCACATATCTGCATTTCGCCTACTCTGACTCGTTCTTCTCTGCCTCGGCGAGGATCTTAGCTGACGGGAATTCTACTTCAATTAGCAACAAGACTTCGATCCCGTAAACAAGGGAGAATGGGGTTTCTCCTGTTGGTGCCTGTATTGAGTTCATGTATGCCTTGAGTGCCCATGACATCTTATCATGTCAGTCCTTTAATTGCTGCTTCCACTGCGTCATTCATTTGTGGATGATATGGAGATTCATTTTTATACTTCACCACAACTCATCGACCAATTAAGATTTCTGGCATTGCCGGTGATGATTGACTTTGGCATCCCATGACACACGATGATGTCCTTGCTGATGAAAAATTCAATGGAATTTGTCGTTATTGACGCCAGGGTAATAACCTCTACTCCTGGTGAAGTAATCGATTGTAATCAATATGAATCGATGACTGTGGGATGCCTTTGGGAAAATCATGTTGATTACATCGATGCCCCACATTTTGAAAGCCCGTGGGGGAATTTCTGGAATAGAGCTCGTGCAGTGACGCGTGGATTTGGTCCGCGTACACTTGACAGATGTGATATTGCTGGGCATGTTTTATATAGTCAACCGTCATGGTGAACCCAAATTACCCAAGTCTTGCACGTTCATGTGTGGGCCGCAACAACCTTCATGAATTTCTTCCATTAGATGTTCAGCTTCTTTAGCATTCACGCATCTCAAATGGGTATAGTCGGGCCACTAGGAAATTAATTGCAAGTCATTCCTCGCATGACCATTCAGACATTTTCTTGTGGCGTTCTCTGGGAACTCCGTACGCCAGATATCTTTTTTTTATACCAGTGAGTCATGGTTGACTGTATGATTCTTCGATTGTACAACAATAGGCTAAAACTTCTTTGATTTTGATCTCCATTGGCAGTTTTTGGTTTCTCGGAGAAATTTTACTCATGGGTGCGAGCGTTGCCAATTCTTTTGAACTCAAAGACGCAAATAAGAACACAAGGTGATTGTTGGTCTGCTTCTCTTCTTCGCAGCTTTCATCCCCGTGGTGATGACGTTGCTGGCGTCATTGTTGTTGTCCCTCCATGGGTTTCTCCACCCTTCAGGGAATCCGATCAGTTGGAAGTACTTCGCCTTGCTGTGATGAACTTTCCATAGTGGCTACATTTCAAGCCTTTCTGATCGACGCTGCCAACAATGGCATCTCTCTGCATCGACAACGACGTCTCCCCTGTTGTGAACAACGACGAGCGTCAACAATGGAATCTCCTATGCAGGAGTCAACAACGGCGTCGGTCCCGTGTCAACAATGGTGACTCTTATGCAGGAGTCAACAACGGCGTCTTCCCCATGTCAACAATGGCGACTCTTCTGCAGGGGTCAACAACGGCGTCTGTCCCGTGTCAACAATGACATCTTGATGGCGTCTTCTCCGTGTCAACAATGACGTCTCTTCATTTCTATTTAAGTCGCCTATGCTTTAGCTCGATCAAACGACAGAGAGTTGTTTTTCTCATCTTCTTTACTTTGTAAAACAACATTCCCTTTCCCGGTGGTCGAATGTGGTCTGGTGGCATGGGTCGGTTTGACTCTGATTGCCACTTCCTCTGAGTGAGGTGTAACATAGAAGACAAACTCAATTTTGACGAAGAGAACCTCAATGTTCCTCCTTACTACGGTACCCATTACTTATCTATGGTCCTTTCCTTGATCAGAAAGTTGCATAAGTCGATTCTTCCTCAAGTAACGGTTTTTTCTCGGAGTAGATCTCATTTTTCCTGATCATACTCCCCACTCACTGCATTCAGGAATTGATACAATTTGGTATCTGCTTGATTTTGTATTCCAAATTGCAATGTCGTGTGAGCCAACAGATCCTTCTCCGTAATGAATAGAGTCAGATTCGGCAAGGGTGCCCCACTAATGAGTGGATGATCAAAAGGCATGAGGGAGCTTCATCAATCAGAGCTCCAATGGTGATACCAGTTGAAAATAATCATGATAAGCCCCCGTGAGTATCAACTTCATCGGGTTAGATCACTTGTGGCGGACCTGGGAATGAAACGGCGAGGGGAGGAAACAACAATGTCCTTGAATTTTCGTCTAAACGTTTCCTCTAGACGACTTCATAATCTTTGAAATTAGGACGAAAACCGAGTCCTAAAAATATCTTTTTCCTTCCGGTTGTGTGATGGTCATATGTGGGAGGTGGACCTTGGTCAGGATGGACATATGTGGGAGGTGGAGCTTCGTCAGGATGGCAAAACTGCATGACATGGATTGATGAGGTGCCATAACAGCAGTGTTCCTCGGGAAGACGAGGTCGGGGATACTGTGGTAGTTACGACTGCCTGGAATTCAAAAGAGCAAAATCTGCTCGGCCTGGGAGGTCATGTGAATGATTGACCGCACTGTGTGGAAACTCATGGTGTGCATGATTTGTTCTAGTAGGATGATTCTCTCATCGTGTTCTTGAGGTGCTGGAGTCTTCGAATGTCGCATGGGTTTTCGGAAACCTAAATCCAAAATACCGTAGTAAGAAGGATGAATACACAATTGATCATGCATGATTGATTTCAAAAATTCTGCATGTTCCGTTCATTCCATTCGTAGACTTTGATTGCATGTATGGCAAAAGTTTTTTTTCAAAAATACTTTATAATGATTTGGCCAATCAATGTCTAGTTCTTAAGACATTTCACACAACGACGTAGCTCATTGATTGCGTTTGTTGCTTGTTCCTTGGTTCGAACGAAGGTCGAGGACATGTATTTTGAAAATATTTTTATTGGCCTCGTTCTTCGTATGAACTGTTCAAGAGTGTCATTCAGCTTAGCTACGTTGCCCCCACATTTTTCCAAGGTGCTCCCACATTGCTAGAATGGCGGTGGTTGTTCGGATCTATCCCTGATTATCTCATCCGGGTCGAAAGACGGACTTGCAGGTGCTGAATGGAACTTGTGAATGTATTCCGTTGTTGTTAATCATGCATACGCGTTTTCCATATTCCATAATTCAAACAAGGCGTTAAGGAGAATCCAATTGACTTTGTAGTTTACGAGCTCGTAATCTTCTTGTTCACGTATTTCTGATTCTCTTTTGTCATGGCTTTCCATATTCGGGCAATTTCGACCGTAGGGGGCTGTATGGCCTTAATGTGAGGGCAATGTTTTTTTTTTCATCCTTACCAAAGATGGTGCGTGAAACGTCTTAAGGATACAAGATTGAATGAACGGAACTTACATTTTTTTTTTTTGAAAAATGCAATGCAAGTGCGAGAATTTAACTTCATTAGTAAGACTCGTATTACATTTACAACAGTCTGGAATATATAATACAAGAGACCCAATCCTATACATGGCATGATCTAGGGCCAAAACAAAACACATTTACATCAATGGGCCAAACTTCTTCATGTGCCAAATTTCTTCATGGGCCGTGGGCCAATCTCATATACAAATACTTGGGCCGAATTCTCATTTACATTAGTTGAGCCCAAAATATGGAAATACACACAAAACGGGTAAAGACTAAACACGGTGTGGAGCTTTTGTTCTAAATGGATGAAATTTCTAGGTCCTCTGAACCAGCGGAACCTCACCCCCTAAAGAGGATCACGGGCCCATTCCGATCATCGAGTTGAGTTGTTTAGGTGCGTGCCGGCGGTCCAAACCGCTCCGGGCGCATTCCCCTACTAACTCCCTAAGCTCTTAATGTGCTCCAGGTCCGAGCGGGTAATAGTAACCAACTTGGTGTGTGCAAAACGAGAATTTTAATTTTTTTTTTATTACAATTACATCGTATTTTGGACAAAATTTGAAACTGCAAGCATGAGCAAACGGTCAAAACGGATATGGCAAAATATAATATGGCAAAGCAAACATGACAAAGCCTAAACCCTCTAAAAGAGGTCCCCAGCAGAGTCGCCAAATTGTCGGACGTCGGATCCGACTTTCCCGACCCGTTTTGGAAAATATTTTTAAATTTTCGTTTTTGAAATTGTCGGGTCTTGGCGAGCGGGGTCATCAACCGGACCGAAAAAATTTGAAAGAGTCGCCACCGATTAATTAAAGGCTAATCGAAATCCTAAAATTGCCTAAGGTACATGGAGTTAACATCCTAGGGCTTAAAAATGTCTACGTCCAGAGAATCGAGTTCGGGGGTTTGATTACGTCTTAAAAGCTCGCGAGCTTATAATCCGCCATTTCGGTATTTTAGTTTGCTTTTGAATGTTTTTTTCAATTTTGCCCGAATTACCCGTTTTGATCATGATTGACCCAAAAAGACTACAAGCATTTTTTTTTAATTAAACAAACCATGTACAAACATTTTATTTTTTGAGTTAATTTTAAATAAACAAAAGAGAACTAAAGTTAATCGTGCTTGAAAAAAAAATGGTTTTACTCTCAAGTCATTTTAAACGTGTCAAAACATGCACGAATAAATTTTGAAGGTATTAAGCTCTTTGGACTAATTTATCCCATTTTGAGAAGTTATAGGATGTCCAAAAAAATCTAGGGACCAAAATGCAATTTATTAAAATTTGAGCTGAATTGAACAAATATTTTCAAAAATTGCAGAAATGACCCTAAACTATTCTGGACTTATTTGTAATACTTGGTAAAGTTCTAAAATAACCCGAAAATTATTCTAGACTTATTTGTAACATTTTGAAAAGTCATGGAATGTCCAGAAAAATTTAGGAATCAAAATTGTAATTTTCGAAAAAAATATAACTGAACTGAAAATATTTTTTAAAAGTACAGAATTGACCCTAAACTATTTTAGATTTATTTATAATACTTGGTAAAATTCTAAAAATAACCCAAAAATTATTCTAGACTTATTTGTAACATTTTAGAAATCATGGAATGTCTAGAAAAGTTTAGAAATCAAAATGTATTTTTTTTTTAAAAAGAGCTGAATTAAGAAAAACAATTTGCACAAATGGCCCAAAACCTTTCCGGTTTGGTTTATAACACTCGATAACGTCCAAGAAATGACCCGAGAGTCCAAGGACCGACTTGTAACCTTCATCAAAGTTTGGGAATGACCTAAGTCATTTTTGAAAATTATCTTTTTTCACATATACATTTATTATACATATACATAATATATATATATATTATACATATAGATAGATAGATAACATAGACATAATATAAATATATATTATACATATAGATATATATAGTATTACATAAACATAATATAAATATATATTATAGATATAGATATATATAATAATACATAAACATAATATAAATATATATTATACATATAAATATATATAGAGTAATACATAAACATAATATAAATATATATTATACATATATATATATATATATATATATAGCAATGCATAAACATAATATAAATATATAATATACACACATATATATATATATATATATATATTAACAAGTATATTATACATAAATAGATAATATATGTATATAAACTCTCAATTTTATTTCACATTTAGAAATTACAAAATATGATATTGAAGATGAGAGAAATATACCTAACTCATGGGAGGTTTAAAATACCGTACGAGGAACCGAGTCCGATAATTATCGGTATTTTTCACTCTTTTTTTTCTCTCTTTTTTTTTCTCTTTTTTTTTTTCTCTTTCTCTTCTCATTGAAATTTCTCACCGTAGCTTCATCCTTCTTGAAGCCTCCTCTTTCATTGAATTCATTCATCTACCTTTTATAGAAGAAATGTGTAAATATTTAATTAATTAATAAAACCTTTTTTTTTTTAATAATAAAAAAATAAAATCGGTGGAAAAGAGGCAATTTTCCACCGTTGGAATTTTTTATTATTTTTTTTTAGTTTTCAAATATATATATGTATATATATATATATTTTTCCAATCTCGATTCCTCGCATACAGTATTTTTATCCCGAGCCAAAATCAGGTGTTTACAGATGGTCCAGACAAGAAGGTGCGCATTGGGACCACCTTAAAAGAAGATCAGAAGGAGGCCATGACCGCCCTCCTCAAGGAATTTAAAGACCTCTTCGCCTGGCATCCGAGCGATATGCCGGGAATTAGCACAGATATCATCTCCCACGAGCTCAGGATAGACCCTTCCATCAAGCCGATCGCCCAAAAAAGAAGATCGTTCGGGACGGACAAGCGCTTGGCGATCAGACAGGAGGTTGGCAGATTGATTGAGGCTGACTTCGTCGGAGAGGTGAGATTCCAGAGTTGGGTCGCCAATCCAGTTTTGGTCAAGAAATTGAACGGCAAGTGGAGGATGTGCGTTGACTTCCGCGACTTGAACAAGGCTTGCCCTAAGGATTCATATCCCCTTCACAGGATTGATCAACTGGTCGATGCTACCTCTGGACATGAGATGCTGAGCTTCATGGACGCCTATTCAGGCTACAACCAGATCAGAATGCATCCAGACGATGAGGCTCACACCGCTTTCTATGCAGATGGGGACATTATGTGCTACAAGGTGATGCCATTTGGTCTCATCAATGCCGGGGCAACTTATCAGCGGATGGTGAACCGCCTGTTCCAGGACATGCTGGGAAGAAACATGGAGGCTTATGTGGACGATATGCTCGTCAAAACCATCAAGGGCAATCCACACACAACAGACCTCCGCGAAGCTTTCGAATGCATGAGACACAGCGTTCGCCTGAACCCTGCAAAGTGCACCTTTGGAGTCAAGTCTGGCAAATTTCTGGGCTTCATGGTCAGCGAAAGGGGCATCGAAGCAAACCCAGAAAAGCTGAAGGCCATAGAAGAGATGAAGTCGCCAACCTGCCACAAGGAAGTCCAATGCCTGAATGGACGCCTAGCTGCTCTCAACCGCTTCCTCTCCAAGGCGAGCGACAGGTCCCTCCCATTTTTCAAAACTCTGAGGGCCAACCGCAAATTCGAGTGGACGCAAGACTGCGAGGAAGCATTCCAATCCTTGAAGAGGCATATCTAAACACTCCCAGCTCTGGCAAAGCCCGTTCCAGGCGAGCAGCTCTTCCTTTATTTAGGCATTAGCGAGGTGGCAGCCAGTGCTGTTTTAATAAGGGAAGAAAATACTATTCAGAGTCCAGTGTATTTCATTAGCAAAATGTTCAACTCCGCTGAAATAAAATATGTCCAGATTGAGAAGTATCTCTATGCCTTAGTTATTGCTGCTCGGAAGCTGAAACCTTACTTTCATGCGCACGACATCACGGTCCTCACCAATCAACCACTCAAAAACTTCCTGATCAAACCAGATTCTTCAGGAAGAATGGTCAAGTGGGCGATCGAGCTCAGCGAATTCAAGATCAAATTTGCGCCAAAAACGGCCATCAAAGGTCAAGCACTAGCTGATTTCATTGTGGAAAGCACGAGTAACGGTCAAACAGAAGCAGAAAACAGGCCAAGTCAGTCAGCAGACAACAATCAAATCTGGGAGCTCTATACGGACGGGTCTTCGTCAAGAGAAGGCTCGGGGGCAGGTTTAATTCTTATTCCTCCTGAAGGCGAGCCTTTGAAGTACGTTATCGCCCTAACATTTCAGGCGACCAATAATGAAGCAGAATACGAGGCTCTTATCACTGGACTCAGACTGGCGAAAGGAATAGGTATATCTGCGCTTAAGGTAAAAAGTGACTCAGGACTTATTGTCAATCAGGTTAATGGCACTTACGAGGCAAGAGTGGAAAAATGAAAAAGTACCTCAGCATCGCCAAGAAGCTCGTCGCAGAAATCCCAAATTTTGCGATTGAGTCTATTCCTCGCCAAGAAAACCAGATAGCAGACTCCTTAAGTAAACTGGCATATGGAGGGACAACAATCCAGGATGTGCAATTTCTGGAAAAGACCCTATGTTCAGTCCTTGAAAGCAGAGCGGAGTTCTTCAACATTCAAGGACAGGTCACATGGATGACTCCGTTTCAGAATTATTTGAAAGAGGGGATCCTCCCGGATGACGAAGGCGAATCCACGAGGATAAGACGACTCGCGACCAGTTATCTAATTATAGATGGAGAACTCTACACAAGAGGTTACTCGACTCCTTACTTAAGGTGTGTTGCTCATCCAGAAACAGAAAGGGTTCTTCGAGAATCTCATGAAGGGGTGGCAGCATGTCATGAAGGTGCTCGATCGTTAACGAGGAAAATCTTCAGGTTGGGATACTATTGGCCAACCTTGGGAAAAGATGCGGCTGAATTAACGCAGAAGTGTGAGACTTGCCAGCAATTTGCACCACGATTAGGTCGACCACTCACACTATTATCTCCAATGGCGGGTGCCTGGCCTTTTGCTCAATGGAGGATCGATATATTAGGTATGTTCCCTATTAGCACCGGTCAACGCACTCACATTATAGTGGCGATCGACTACTTCACCAAGTGGATAGAGGCGAAAGCTCTGGCTTCTACGACAGAATTTCAAGTCATCAAGTTCCTAAAGATCAACATATTCTCCAGGTTTGGCATTCCTAGAATACTCATCAGTGATAATGGTCCGCAATTCATTGGAAAGGAACTCAAATGGCTCTGTGAAGAATATCATGTCGACCATCGTTTCAGTTCGGTGCATCATCCTCAAACGAATGGGCAAGCAGAAGCAGCCAACAAAGTTGTTTTAGTAGGACTCAAGAAAAGGGTTCGAGCATTCAAAGGGAATTGGGCAGAAGAGCTGGAAAACGTATTATGGGCCATCAGAACAACGCCTAAGGCAGCCACAGGAGAAACACCTTTCAGTTTAGTGTATGGATCAGAAGCAGTAGCACCCGCCGAAATAGCAGTGCCTACCCATAGAATCCTACATTTTAACGCTGAGGCAAACGAGGTCGAGCGCAGAACTGACCTCGACTTGGCAGAATAAAAGATATGGCTATCAGAAAAAACACAAGCAAAGATGCGTTTGGCGACCGCTCTATATTTCAACAGAAAGGTCAGCGCTCGCCAATTTTTCGTGGGGGAGATGGTTATGAGAAGGAATGAATTCACAAGGTTGGACAGTCATAATAAACTTTCAGCCAGGTGGGAAGGACCGAACAAGGTAATAGAAATTGCCGCACCAGGATCCTACTATTTGGAAACCATCGAAGGCGAAAGGTTACCCCGTCCATTCAATTCTGAGCATTTAAGGAGATTTCATACATAGCTTGTAATCAAACTGTTATGTTAATAAAAGAAAGTCATTCCTTCATAAAGCATGTCCACTCGAAGCAAATCGAAGAAAAAAGACCTGACGCCAAGAGTCAGGCGAAGACCTGATGACCGAATCAGGCACAAAAAACCCTATCGCCAAAGATAGGCCAAAAGCCCTAGAAACAAAGTTAGGCCAAAAGCCCTAGCAACAAAGTTAGGCCAAAAGCCCTAGCATTAAAGTTAGGCCAAAATCCCTAGCAACAAAGTTAGGCCAAAAAGCCCTGACGCCAAAATCAGGCCAAAAGCCCTGACGCCAAAGTCAAGCCAAAAAGCCCTATCGCCAAAGATAAGCCAAAAAGCCCTGACGCCAAAGTCAGGCCAAAAGACCTAGCAATAGAGTTAGGCAAAATAAAAGACCTAACACCAAAGTCAGGCAGCAGACCTGTTATCGAAATCAAGCAGGAGTCCTAACGACAAAGATAAATCAACTCATCAAAGGAGTTATCCTCTTATACGATGGACAGATTTCAGAAGAATTATCAGCTAAGGATGACAACTCCTTTGTGAAACAAGTCATCAAGAGCGGATAAGGAATTTCAGGCGATCACTATGGATGATGAAGCGTTAAGTTAACAAATTTCTTGTTATTAGGCGAACACCTCAAAGGTTTAAACTTCAAAAAGGTAATATCTCTTTGAACTTAGAAGTCTATACTTTTAAGTAATTAGAGCATTGTCCGTAGAAAGTTCATATAGACTTATGCTTGGTCCAAGACTTTAAGAGTCGAGGCCATTAAAAAGCAAAGAACGGTCAAGAGTAATTACGATTAAAATATCGGATGAATAGCCAACACATTCAAAGTCGAGGAGAGGCTCATGAATATAAAGGCATTCAATATAAAATAACTGAGTCTTGAATCAAATAAATAATTACAAAGTAAACTTCAATTACAAAGAAAAAACAACTATCTAAAAAGCAAGAGAAATATGATCGACGGAGAGGTGGAGACTTCAAGCTTTTGGGTCCTTGGGGGCAGAAGCGTTTGGCTCGCCTTTGGGGGCAGGAAGGCTCGGCTCGCCTTCGGGGGCAACCTCTTCAGCGGCAGTAGTAGGCTGCTGAAGGGTTCGACTTCGGAGGAAACCCTTCAGGGACTCAACTTCCCCAACAGGAAAGTTGGGATCGACCCCCTGGACGTCCTCGACCAAGATGTGGAGGAAGTCAGCAATCTCTGACTTCATCACCACCAAAGCGCAGTCAACGAAATCATCAGATTCTTTGAATTCGTTGACGACACTCTGGGGTGAAGGAACATACTTCAGCTGTTCAGCCAGCTGTTCCTTCTCCTTCTCCAGGGCGACCCCCTGGCTTCAGCAGCAACCCTTTGCGCCTCACCGGTGACCCGTCGAGCTTCCGACTCCGCCCCTTAGGCTCGGGCCTCCTTCAGCTCCGCCTCCAGGCGGGCCCTGACAGCCTCCCCTTCATCTAAGCACCGATGAAGGGCTTCAGAATCCTGAAGGGCGGCCGCAGCATCGGTCTCCCTCTTCTTGACATCAGCAAGGAAACGCTGCTCCTTCCTGAAGTACTCCTCCCGGGCACCATCCACCAAGGAGATCGCCGCGTTAGCGGTCGACTTGATGGCCCCCAACTGCCCGGGGGTGATCCCCGTACTTCGATACTGCTCCAGCTCGACAAGCAGGTCGGAATGCTTATCGGCGAGCTCTTCGAAGACGCGACCAATCACCACCTCTTCCCGAACGAGCTGGCAACAAAAGAAGAATGAAAATTGTCAGGATACGAATACAAAGGGAACGATGAGGAAAACAGAAAAAGGAGACGAGGTCTTACCAGAGCGACTCGTTCGTAGTGGGACCGCAAGAACCCCTCGATCTGAGATAGCTCCGTGGGAATGGGCGAGCGGTCCTTGGGGGAATTATCACGTCAAGGAGTCGCATGCACAAGTCTGGGCTGCCCCGTAGACTCTTTTGGGCAGAGACCCCCTTCTTCGAAAGGTCTCCACAAGGAAACCATGCCCCCCGAGGGTTCGCAGCCTTGAGTGGCTGCAACATGCTCGCCATAGGGCAGTATTCCTCCGCAAGAACCTTCGAGGCACTGGGGGCGTCGGGCCCCTTCTTCTGGGTCCCAGACTCCTTGGGATAGACCAAGGGCACAGAAGGGGGAGGGGTCGCCAAGGCTAAAGCCTTACCCTGGCCGGTGGAAGGGCCCTTAGGAGAAGGAGGAATGGGCGCCAAGGCAGGAGCCTTCCCCTTGCCGGCGGAAGGACCCTTAGGGGGAGGAGGAGGAGGATGCTGGTCAACAACCGGGTGCCACGTCAGCCGTTGACTTTTCTGCAAAACATCAAAGAAATATGTTAGACAAGTTCAGAAGGCTTGGAAATAAGGTAGAGTATGGAAACAATATAGGGTGAAACAACATACCTTGTTAGCGAGGGCCAACAGTGGCCAAGGGGAGGGCCTCTTCAGGCTTCCTCTTGGACGAACGCCTAGAGGGGGGAGGAGGAGAATTCAGCAGAGCTTGGTCAGGGGACAGCCCCGCCGTACCCTGGTCATCAAAGAGACCTTTGAGTTTTCTGCCATTGCCTACAACTTTGCCTACAAACAGTAAACAAGAAAGGGTTAGAAAGAGTTACCCAATCATAAAATATTGGCGTGGCCAGATGAATGCCCGCCATCTCGAGCATATTCTCTGTAGTCCCTATCTGGGGTGGACAACTTCCAAGCCCCCCCCCCCCCTTGTAAAAGAAGTAGAACTTCTTATAGTTGGAGTTGGTGGCTTGGAAGTCATCGACCAACCGGACGTGGACATTCCAATTCCACGATTGAAGGCCTCTCCACTCAGCAAACTTCGGCCACCGGGACTGGAAATGGTGGAGATGGTTCGTCCCAGACGCCAATCGGAAAAAGCACCGGAACAAGGCCAATGAATACGTCCATTCTTGACGTATTCATAGGAACTTGAATCCGGCCCATATCCTAAGGGCGTTGGGAACGAGCTGCGTGGGATGTATCATGTAGAACCGGCACAGTGCCTGCAAATCTTTGCAGAGAGGAAAACGCAACCCAGCATCGATCTGGGCTGCATAAAGGTAGACCTCTCCGCTGCAAGGATAATGCAGACCTGTGACCGGGTATCTAGGGACATCCCCCGCACCAAGACCACCAAGCACCACCATCGTTTTAAAATACGCTGGCTTCAACTCGTTGGGCTTGACATCTACTCAAAAACAGTTCAAATATAGCACAACAAGCATAAAAAACAAGGAAAAGCAGGGGATATTCCCAAAACAGAGCAATGAAGTAACAAAGGTTTACCTTTCGAAGAGAAGATAGGCGTTTGGAGCTCAGGCCCATCTACCACCACAGGAGTGGCTGCGGACCTCCCCAGGTCAGTCTGTCCCCCCGTTGGGGCGGGCACAGCACCATCCCTAATGGTTAGGGGGCATTGGTGTTCTTAGGCACCTTGGAGGAGGAGGAAGGAGCCTTTTTGGCTGTATGCTTGATCTTCTGACTGCGGGTGGCCATGGGAATAGTTGGAAGAAAGGTTGAAGAAGATTGAAAGAGAGGAAGAGTCTACAAACGAAGTTCTGAAAATCTGAAGGAATGAATGCGTAAAAGACAAAATAAAGAAACTGATGTCTCTTATATAGGTCAAAAAGGAGTAACCGCCACGAACAGAATCGAAACGACACAGGGGAATAATTGCACCTTTTTGGAAAAAATCGAAGCAATGTCAGAATTCTAAGAGACACCTCGGGGAGACAAGCGGTCGGCCAGTACAGACAGCTGTCAGACTGCCCTTGGGTTACGGAATATTAAATGACAGGTGTGCCTCAAGCGACCGTTCGACTTCTAGGTGACTGTGCAGTCATTAAATGCTAAAGTCCACTGAGCAGACAAAGTGATCGCCAGTGCACTGGTAGGCTTTATCAGAAGTACCTTTGGTAGGTAATGATCGCCTAGCAAAGAAAGATAGACTTTCTCAGGCCTAGGTTACCTCGAGTGATCGCCAAGAAGGAATAAAAGGAAGAATATTCCTTCAGCCTTGAACAATAACATGACTGCTCGCCAAACAAACCTGAAGTGCCCCTCAGGTCATGAAACCTCTACAAGAGACAAGGAAAACCGAAATTAAGGTGTCACTATCTCAAACCCTTCTAAGAAATCAAGCTCGACTGACGAAACTTCAATCGAGCTTCGGGGGCAAATGTTGGGTATCGATATTGACAGCCCAATAAGGAAAAGGCCTTGAAGGCCCAATAACCCTGGAGGGGGTAAACCCAAGATATTCGAACTGGATCAGCTTAAGTACAAGTCAACTTGGCCCACCATAGATTGGCCCAAGATCGAGCCCAAAGTCGATATGAACGCCAAAGGCTCCTCAGCTGGTCGCCATCCTTCATCAAGTCGCGACCTCCTCCTGCTCTCCATGGGAGTGTTCGCCCCGAAGAGAGCCTTGCCTCTCTCCTATGGTCCCACTAACCGTTAATAAGGAAGTGGCCACGATATCCCGCGTATCTCGGTCACATATTCACTAAAGATTAGATATGGTAACTGCAATATCTCGCAATAACTGCCATATCTTATGATCTGAATCTTCAGCAACACAATATACACTAAGATATTCAGTTGCCTCATACGGTTTGTTCTCTCTTACCCTATAAATACCTTTGCTTTACATATGTTCCTTACGTTTTGAGCTATATACACACACATATACTCATTTAAGCATCGGAGAGGGACCCAGAGACACCCCCTCTGTTGCGCTCCCCTACTTGCAGGTTCATCGGAGTTGAAGCAGAAGCGTCTTTCAACCTTTGTCTGGCATTCAATTCACTGCCAGATCAGCAACCAGGATTTCACGATCCAACACTAAGTGCAGTCGGAAGCCTGATGTGCACAATAGTGTGTACTCGGCCTGATATTTGTCATGCAGTCGGCTTGGTATATAGGTACCAAGCTGAACCCAAATTGAAGAAATGGTAGGCAGTAAATAGGATCATGTGATATCTTAAGGGCATCGTCATGCTCTCTGCTAGAGACTTGCTAGAGATTTGAGAATCTCTGGATGACTAGGTATAACATTGCGGACTACGGTGGTGACTTTGATGAGAGAAAACCCACCTCGGATATGCTCTGCTCTCTGATGGCGCCATATCGTGGATGAATAAGAAGCAGTCGCACATTGTGTTGATCGTCATTGAAGCCAAATTTGTAGGTCTTGTGTGGACCACTCAGTTGGTTGTATGGCTGAGCAGACTTCCAGATTGATTGCTGAGTCATTGGAATCGCAATCTCCGTGATATAGAAACCCAAGTATCATAACAAGTCATAGCAAGTAGATATCAAACAAAACTATGCTAGAGACGTGGTTAGACACAAGGTGATGAGTTTGAAGTACTTGTCTACGGATGAGATGGTTGTGGACCGTCTCTCCAACCTTGAAAAAGGAGTCTTTAGTGAGGCATGTGTAGTCTCTAGGACTGTGTAGACTTAATTGATGTACTTCATTGATTTTATTTCCCATACAATGTTCTTTAACTTGAATTATATCTGAGTATGCATGTTTTCGCAGTTTGAGTATTTTGTGTGTTCATTTCTGTGATTGTTTGTTAATATATGTCAAAGTGGATTTGCTCACCCTCTCACACGGGTGATAGTTTCTATGCCTTTGTGGCTGGGTGAGGCTGGTGATAGCTTCTAGTTTTTGGAAGTCCGTTGGGATAACCAGAAAGGACTTTGTGTCCGGAGCTATCTGTTTTCGCACTACGACGGATTATGGTCTGTCAATCCACTCAGGGTTCGGATGGGAGTCCTTTTGACTTTTGGTTCGGGTACTTTGTGTGCTTTATGGACATCTGTACAGCATATGGACATATGCTCCATGGGAGAGGAGATATGATCCATACCGCGGCGCACCCAAAATCGACCATGGGTATGACCCGAGATGTGATCTTACCTCGGAGTCGTGTGAGACCCAGAGCTCTTCGCGTAAGAGCCACGTACGTACCCTCAGTACTTTGAACAGAGACTTGAGATTCAGTTCAGTGTTTGCTATCTTAGTCCGTGCTCGATGGGTGCGCTCACAAGTACCTTGGACCCGGTTCTAGAAAAGCGAGTTGAATTGTGCTGATGGTTTCGTGGGAAGGGGATGGTCATTATGGGATCTTCTCGATATTGTGTCCACTAGACGGCCGTCAATCGCAGTATAGGATGCGGTTATGGGCACAATGCAGATGTATAGGTTTGAAAGATCATTGTGTGGTCAAACCTTGAGATAGATTACATGGCCAAGGGTGCAGGGCACAGATCCATTGATG
Organism: Chamaenerion angustifolium; assembly: GCA_946814005.1. NCBI lineage: Eukaryota > Viridiplantae > Streptophyta > Magnoliopsida > Myrtales > Onagraceae > Chamaenerion > Chamaenerion angustifolium. The sequence continues at coordinate 33,396,296 of OX328272.1, forward strand.
GTGTGAGATTCACAAGTCACTGCAACTCCTAACAGATGCGCAGTACCTTGCTCGTAGTACCTGCCGGTCGCACGGCTGCATCCTCGTATGTGATTTAAATGTATAAGGAGAATTCGTTCTCTTTGGTGCTGGCTTGATGAATGAGCACCACCCACCCACTTTGTGCAAGTAGGAGATGTTGGATTTAGGTTAATGGGTCGCCCATAAGTGGGAGCCCATTCAGGTAAGCCCGGTATGTGATACTGGCCCTAAACTATATTCCTCTATATATCTATATATATGTGGGGTGCTCTCCTTAGAATTAAGAGAGATCAGAACCTGATAGCCGCCCATAGTTTAGACAGAGGTCAACAGCTGTGGAAACCTAGGTCACTGCCCGTTAACCCGTGGCGTGTCCTCCCATCCGGCAGACCCTGATCCCAACCTCAGGCAGATCCGCTTCCGCTAAGGCAATCAATGCAGAGGTAACTTAATTATGTGTGATTATGTTTTACCATATAGATTGCATGTATATTACATAATCCAACAGAGAGAGAAGGACCTTTTTTGCTAGGAATGCATCAAAGTCTCTTACTTGAATAGAGAACCTATTCATCCCTTCAGTTTCCTCTTAGCTGACGAGTTCCCTCGCCAACTCTCTAAGTTCATCGTGCATCAAAAGCTAATTATTATCGCCAATCTTCACCATAGACAAAGAAATGAGGAGTTTAAGGCCTTCAGATAGAACCATATCTCCATCAGAATCATGCCACATATACGACGAGATTCGGCTATCCTCTCCATTAATAAAACAAGCTACGTCGAGAAATATTTGCTTCTGCTGATCACTGAGTGCATCATAACTTACTTTTAGCCTTTTCCGCAATTCTTCATCACGAAAATCTTTAAATTTGTCTAGAGTACTTCCCCATTCATCGAATGGTTCCCCAGATAGGAGTGATCCAATGATTTCAACAGATAAAGGAATCCTCCCAATGGCACATAGAATCTTTTGACTGAATACATGATTTGAAACGCATGGATCAACCCTACTACTGGTAATACCCTTAAAAGCATGACAGGTGAAAAGACAGAAAGCTTCTTGACCATTCATCTTAAGAACTTCATAAGTCTCGGTGCATTTCGGAAGATCAGTTTTGCTTCTAGCTGTGACAATTATCCTACTACCAGGACCCAAAGAATCAACATCTCCTACAAATCTATTGAGGCAAAACCCGGAATCCACATTGTCAAGAACAATGAGCACTCTCATGTCGCAAAGTACTTCTCTAATAAAGCAAATACCTTCATCTGAGGGACCGATGTCTGTGCATTCCCGCCTGAGAATTTCAGACACAAACTTTGTCTGCATAATCTCTAAACCACTGTGTTGTCGGTTGATTTCTCGGGTGTCTTCAAGGAAGCTACAGCCTGCAAAATGAGTGGAGACTCGATTGAAAATTAGCTTTGCTAGAATCGTCTTGCCAATTCCTCCCATCCCATAAATTCCAACAATTCGTATATCACTGACTCCAACTTGTAGCAGATTTTCTACCTCTGTTACTTTTAGATCTACACCAATCAAACGATCGCGATTTTGTCCATCGTAGCAGGAATAATGCATGCAATATCGAGTAGGAATGCATGCAATATTGAGAAAAAAAAATTCTTATGATCATCTTCGAGTGCTTCATAGCTTATCTTAAGAGTATCTATCACTTCTCTAGGACTTTTGCTTTTTAATCTCCAAGCAACATCTCTCCACACTAATGTTATAGAGTCGCGAGCCTATGACTTTGAGGGCCAAAGGAAGTCCTCCAACTGTCGAAACAATTTCTCTTGAAATGGTCTCCAATACAATAATTGGAGGCTTTTCTCCTCTGAAAGCGTACCAATGTAATAGCTTAAGTGCTTGATGACGACAGAGTGTCCTCATTTCAAAGAGTCGGACTTCACTTTGATCCAATTCTGCATATTTCGTCAAGACATCAACGTTTCTAGTTGTAACGATGATTCTACTACCAGCCCCGAACCAGCTAGATTGTCTAGCTAGACTTTTGATTTGCTCAGACTTGTTAACATCATCAAGAACAATCAACACTTTCCTTCCCCGAAACCTTTCTTCAAAATCCCTGAAGGAATTACACCCTCTTGCAAAATCGGGATCAAGTCTCGCCTACAATTTTTTCTGTAGATCTTGTAGACCCACTACGGGAGAACCCTTACTTAATGGCTCATTTCCACGGCTCAAGTATGATTGAGCCGTGGAAAATTTAACATAATAATTATTAACGGCTCAATGATTAATGAGACGTCCAGAATTTGATTTACCGGCTCAAAACTGTGAGTCGTCTGTATTTTAACGGTAAAAGTCTTTTTATTTAAACCGAAATTATGTTGGACGGCTCGTTTTTCATTGAGCCATCTAGTAAACCGGTTTTTTGTTTGGAAATTTATTTGGGCTGGCTCATTTTTCATTGAGCCGTCTAGTAAACCGTGTTTTATTTTTCGAAATTTATTTGGGACGGCTCAGTTTTGTTGAGCCGTCTAGTAAACCGTTTTTTGTTTTTTCGAAATTTATTTGGGCCGGCTCGTTTTTCATTGAGCCGTCTAGTAAACCGTGTTTTGTTTTTCGAAATTTATTTGGGACGGCTCAGTTTTGTTGAGCCGTCTAGTAAACCGTTTTTTGTTTTTTCGAAATTTATTTGGGACGGCTCAGTTATGTTGAGCCGTCAAGTAAAATAGTATTAAAAAAAATAGTTGGACGGCTCAACAGAACTAAGCCGTCGGCCGAAATAAAAAACGTTCTGGTCAGACCAGTGAATCAGAAAAAAATGGGACGGCTCGATCCTATTGAGCCGACCCAAAAAAATAGTTGGACGGCTCAACTAAACTGAGCCGTCCGGAATAAAAAACGTTCTGGTCGGACCAGTGAATCAGAAAAAAAATGGCAGCGCATCCGTCTAGGTTCACGATGTGTATATTAGTCCACCTCCCCAACAGCCTCGGCAACAATCAACCTCTTGATCGCCTTGGAAGCCATCGATCCATCCTTCATCCAACCCTTGGAACTCCGACCGAGCATCAAAACCTCTGATTCTCAAGGTATCCCCACAATCGATCTTTCCCTTTACGGAGAAAGGACCCTCGAAGTTATTGCCGTCGAGATTGGCGATGCGTGCAGACAATGGGGATTCTTCCAGGTAAATCTCTCGTCACTCAGATATCTCCGTCGATATGGCAACTGATTGTTCCTTTGCGGCTTTGGTGATGCAGGTGATTAATCACGGTGTTTCATTCGAACTGCGGCAGAGGATCGAGGCGGCAGCAAAGGCTTTCTATGACTTGCCGATCGAGGAGAAGAGAAAGGTGAAGAAGGATGAGTTGAATCCGATGGGGTACCATGACAGTGAGCACACCAAGAATGTGAGGGACTGGAAAGAGGTGTTTGACTTTGTGGTCAAGGATCCAACTTTGCTCCATGCTTCGTGTGATCCAGAGGATGAGGAACTCAGGCAGCTCATCAATCAGTGGCCTCAATACCCTCCTGATTTCAGGTTTGAAATAAATGCCGAAAAAAACGTATTTGGATGGGTTTAGGAGTTCTTTATATTATCTATTCAGGGTGAGTTCTGATACCGTCCAAAATAAATGGGACAGCTCATCAATCAGAAAAAAATGGGACGGCTCGATCCTATTGAGCCGGCTCAAAAAAAATAGTTGGACGGCTCAACTGAACTGAGCCGTCCGAAATAAAAAACGTTCTTCCGTGAGCAAAAATGTTGTCGTTTTTTAATCAGAAAAAAATTGGGACGGCTCGATGCAATTGAGCCGTCCCATTCAGCATTAACCCACAGAACCGAGACTCTCCTCTGCACTTGTCGTTGATTTTCTGCAAGAACCTCTCAAGAACACAACAGCACAGTCGCGCAATCATCGGATAATCGGTAAGTTTGGTTCATTTTTTTTCAATTCATTCAAGGATTCGAGATTCCCAAGTGTTATATATGTTATCCTTTCTTCGATTTTCAGAGAAAACATCAACAATCACCAATTTCGAAAACCCTAATTGAAGACATCAAGGTTCGATTTGAAGGAAATAAACTGATTGCAGTTGGTAAATTCTAATTCCATCTCTAGTAGGTCATTTTTAACTAGTTTCGGAAATATGAGAAATGAGATTTGAGTTTTGATCCGTGAAATTTGAGGTACGAAAAATGAGACTGGTTCCGTGAAATTTGAGGTACGAGAAATGAGATTTGAGTTTTCTGTTCTACGATATGAGTGCAATGATTCCCTTGATTCTAACCCCTCAATATTTTCAGAGAATCAAATTTGTTTGACAAGCCTACTAACTAATGCATCAGTGCTTTAATTGCTTGAGATATCACAAAGTTGCATTTAGTCTGCATAGACAAGCAATACGACAGTTTTTATAAACTAATGCTAAACTATGACCATTCAGCAGTTAATTAATTCTATCTAGTTATACATTTTATCTAAGGCATCACAGTAATTTTTTTTTCTCTATAGAGACCACAATATTCATATTCTGAGTGGTGAAAAATACCAAGTTAGTCGATCAATTATTAAAATGACGACATATATGTTGTGACCTGATTTGCTGATAAAATTAAGTATGCGCACTGCTAGTTCATAGATGACTACTTTGCATTAGTACCTGTATACCCATAATGATCGTAACTGAGCGGTCCAGTAAGCAACATGCTTGTCTAATTGAAGTCTTGAGGTACGGTGGGTTAAATGCCACATGTTAATATGTGGTCTTTTTGTCTGTGCCTTCTGTTCATTAGGCAATGCACAAGTTATGTTTATTAATTTAGATGGATATGTCCATTGAGTATATTGAGGAATGGTCAGTTCTTTTACATAAGTCATTCCCTTGATTCTAACCCCTCAATATTTTCAGTCTAGTGTACTGTTCCTAAGTTAATGTACTGTCTAGTTAATATTTCAGCATGATAATAGTTTGCTCCTAAGTTAATGTACTATCTAGTGTACTGTTCCTTTGTATGTATACTAGCATGATAATATTTCAGTTCCTCGCATGATTACAATTTTATTACAGTATTATTATTATCTTTACTAGTAAATATTATATAATGTTTTACATATAGGTGCGCCTCACTGAATGAGGCGAGCGCCTTTAGTGCGCCTCAAAATTGAGGCAATATTTAACATTTGCGACTCAATGCGACTCAATATTATATAAGATTTATATTTTTTTAGCTTTATCTGTTTAGATAATTAAAGGATATATTATTAAAGGATATATTTTAATAAGTTTGCTCCTAAGTTAATACACTAAGTTTGCCCCACCTTCCTAACTTTCATATTCACATTTTTTGTTAGGAACTTTAAAATTCGGCATGGATAGAAGTTGGATAAAAAATCAAGAATTAGCAAAGAGTATCAATCTGGTGTCAAAAAGTTCATTGAGTTTGCTAATAGAAATGGTTTGGTTAATGGAAAAATGACATGTCCTTGCCGTAAATGCAAAAATAGAAAGTATCACGTGGCAGAAGAAGTAGAAAGTCACTTTATTTGGAATGGTTTCTTAGTTGACTATACAACATGGTGTTTTCATGGTGAATCTTGTATACAAACCCAGCCCACTATGAACCAAGAAATGAATAGTCCAACAAGGAACAGTGAAATTAACAGTGACTTGGATGGACAATGTGAATTGCGAGATTTAGTTCATGCTGTCATGGGATCTGGTTCGTCAAACACTGTGCAAGATAGTATGCAAGTTGATGGTGATAATAACGCTTCAGGTTCATAACAACACAATGCTGTCCCTGAAAAAATTTCACCTCTTCAAAAATTAATGAGTGAATGTGAAAAACCATTATATCCCAATTGTGAATCATTCACAGTGATATCATTCATCTTACACATATGGAATATAAAAACAGTTGGTGGTTGGTCTCGGAAATCAGTTGATATGTTGTTTGAAGTATTAAGAATTGCATTTCCTTCAGCAACTTTTCCGATTTCTTATTATGATGCTAAGAAATTGATTACAGAATTGGGTCTTGGGTATGATAAGATACATGCATGCCCAAATGATTGCACGTTGTATTGGGGTGAAAATGCTGAATATTCCAGTTGTCAAACTTGTGGTCTTTCGAGGTGGGAGAATCATAAAAAAGACTTAGGTGAAGATAATATAGAAGAGACCACTTCTGGAAAAAAAAAAAAAACTGCAAAAGTATTACGGTACTTTCCTTTAATTCCAAGACTCAAACGCCTATATATGTCAAAGGACATTGCATCTTCGATGCGCTGGCATAAGGAGGGTCGAACAGTGGATGGAGTCTTGAGACATCCCGCTGATGCATTGGCGTGGAAGTCATTCGATCAGCGTTACCCAAATTTTGCATCTGACCCACGAAATGTCATACTAGGATTAGCCAGTGATGGTTTTAATCCATTTAGGACGATGAGTGCAATTTATAGTACATGGCCCGTTTTAATAATTTCTTACAATGTGGAACCATGGTCGTGCATGAAAAAGTCTTCTCTTATACTGTCAATGGTCATCCCTGGTGAAAAAGGTCCTGGAAATGATATAGATATTTATCTAAAACCACTGATCGAAGAGTTAAAACAACTTTGGAATGGTGTTGAGGCATATGATGCGTTGAAGGGTGAACACTTTACACTTCGTGCATCACTGATGTAGACTGTTAATGATTTTCCTGCATATGCTAATTTGTCTGGTTGGAGTACTAAAGGTCGAGTTGCATGCCCTATATGTGCTTATTCAACTGAGTCTTTGTGGTTGGATAACGGCGGAAAATACTGTTATATGTGTCATCGACGGTGGTTACGCATAGATCATCCATTTCGTCGACAAAAAACGGAATTTGATAGTACAACTGAGACGCGGCTTTCACCAACACCTCTGTCTGGTGTTCAAATTTTTAAGCAAATGAGGAGGTTAACAAATACTTATGGTAAAGGCAGTAAGAAGCGATCAAGAGATGGTAACAGCATATTTGTTGATACAACATATGAGGATGAAGATGATTTGGAGAGAGATGATTACTCTGAACAATGTGCCTCGACATCTACTCAAAACAGTATTTTGTGGAAGAAGAATAGCATATTTTTCGAATTGCCTTATTGGAAATATAATCTTCTTCGACATAATCTGGATGTGATGCATATAGAAAAAAATGTTTGCGATAACGTGATTGGTACATTGTTGAATATTGATGGGAAGACAAAAGATAATGAGAAGGCTAGATACGACTTAAAGGCTATGGGTATAATACCTGAACTTCATCCTGTAGATCGTCCTAATGGGAAGCCTCATTTGCCTCATGCTTGTTACACCTTTACATTGGCTGAGAAAGATATGTTTCTTACATTGTTGAAAAATCTTAAAGTTCCTGATGGATATGCTTCAAATATATCTAGGGGAGTAAACCTGAAAGAGCGGAAGCTTTTCAATCTTAAAAGTCATGACAGTCATGTGCTAATGCAAGATATTCTACCACTTGCATTGAGAGGTGTATTGGCTAAACATGTTCTAGCACTCAATGAATTGTCAGTTTTTTTTAAGAAATTGTGCTCTAAAACTCTCCATCTCGAGGATTTGGATGAACTTCAGAGTAGTGCAGCAGTTGTTCTGTGTCATCTAGAGAAGATTTTTCCTCCAGGATTCTTTACTGTGATGATGCATTTAATTATACATCTACCAGTGGAAGTAAAACTAGGCGGTCCTGTACAATACCGGTGGATGTATCCTATTGAGAGGTTAGTTCAATTGACTCTCTTTATCCAATGTGTGTAATAGTAATATTCTTTTTCCTAATGAATTCTTAAGGTTTTGGGTCACTTTGAAAAACTACGTTCAGAATAAAGCTCAACCAGAGGGATCAATTGCAGAAGGATATATTGTTGAAGAATGTATGACCTTTTGCAAAAGGTTTATGGGGTAACTAGACTCGATATTTAACCGACACAAAAGGATCTTATCCTATGCTGGAGGTGAAACATATTTGTTTTCATCATGTGGTTATTTGATTGGTAGTGCTCAGACAACGGTGCTTGATTGTATGTTGCTAGCTCAAGCACATCGTTATGTCTTACTGCATAGTGATATAATTGAATCATACCGCCGGTCAGTTTTCTCTTTATCACATTATTATGAATAACAAAAAAAAAATTGGATACAGTTGAATTAAATAGAACTTTGCAGGAGATTTGTTGATGTTCAACGAGAACAACACCCTTCAGTTTCAACTTCACGCATTGAGGGTCAATTGTTTATAGAGAAATTTGCAGATTGGCTTAATAGACAGGTTTATCTTAATTCTTTATTGATCTTATTTGAATGTACATAGTATTTTTTTTTGTTAGATACATTTCTTCTTATAGTATTTCAAAAAATCTAGGTACCTGATATGATTGTTAATAATTGTTCATAAGAAGAAATTGCTCTTGCAACTGGTCCAAATATGATTGTTACTACACATTTTTGTACAAATATGTTTGTAGTCAAAATTCATTTGTCCTGATGATACTGGAAGATCATTTGAAAGATTTGTACTGAAATCCATTGCCAAGAAGTGGAAGGATCACAAAAATTCACTAAAAGAAGTTTACTTTAAGTCGGGTGTTACCCAAGAAGAAATCAAAGCAAAAGAAGTTGATGGAGTGGAGAAATGGCAATGGGATATCCTAGTAGACCATTGGTTTTCTGAAGCAGAGCAGGTTAGAATGCTTCTTTTTCTTATTCCTTTTATTTAATTTTTATATTGTTTATGAGTAGGAATCATCAAAACATGGGAAACATGCTCGGTCACAACAATCATCTTTTCACACAACCGGGTCAGAGAGTTTTGCTTGTGCAAAATATAGATTGGTATGAATGCTTTTAAATACATATTTATCTTGTTTAACATAATTTCTAGTACTGCTTTGCATTCTACTTTACTGTGTTAATTTAATAGGAACAAGAGCGTAAAAAACCTGTGGGGAGTGTGGAATTTTATGAGTATGCCCATGTCCGTAAGAATAATGGTGCATTTGTTGATGAAGTGACAGCCTTGATAGTGGTAATACTTAAATTTGTTCAAAGTTAACTTTTGTATACACGTTTTGTTTTGTAGAATATGTATTAACCATCATTCTTAATTGTCTGTTGTAGGAACAAGGAAAATCCTTATTAGCATATCGCACTTCTCATAGCCCAGATGAGGATCCACTTATAAGGGAAGAAAGTGTATATCATGAGGTTGTAAGTGGAGAAAAACTTGGGCGAATCAAAGGATATGGGCTTGGCGTAACACCGACTATGGTACATAGGTCACAGAAAGCTAGCAAATCTGAAGACGAGATAGAAAGACGTGTACGAGCACGTCTACAGACTGAAAGAGAGAGGGACAAGAAAGAAACTGATGATAAATTGAAGGAACAAGCAGATCAAATGGCTAGTATGAAGGCACAGATGGGGGATATGTACAAACAGTTTCAACAACAATTACAGGTCATGCAAACCATTCATCAAGGTCAGATCGCTAACCTTCAGAGCAATATGAATGGATTTAATTCATTTCAACACTTCATGACAGCTGGTTCTAGCGATTTCACACCAACTAACAATCTTGGTTGTGGTTCCACACTCTTACCAATTGCAAATAAAGTAAGTATATATGTTATATTTATCATTTATATCAATACACGCATGCTATTTTAGTTCACTTGTTAATAGGATATGATTATGTTAACCACGCACGCTTGTTTGATGTCTAAATGTGATGCATCTTATATATAGTACTTTGTTGGGATGCTTTTATAGGATGGTCAGACAACTCAACCAAGTGATCAATCTGCCGAGCGTAGAAGTGAAGATGATGATCCAATAGATGATTGAAGAATGATGTTCAAAATTGTTTCTTTAATGCTTTAGGAATTGAATATCGGATTGTAATACTGAGTCTGTTTGGTTTATATTTACAGATTTTGGTTTGTAAAATTATTCAGGTTTTAAATTTATGATTAAAGATATATTAATTTATTGAAATTTTTTATTTTTAAAAAATTCGATTTATTTCGGCTGAAAATTAAAATATAATCTCATTTGGACGGCTCATACTAAATGAGTCGTTCCTATTAATTTTATTAATTTAGATGGCTCATTCGAATTGAGCCGTCCTTGTGACGGCCCAATAATAATGAGCCGTCAGAAAACGGCTCAATGAAAAACGAGCTGTCATATATCAGACGACTCTTCCTATGACGGGTCGTTTTTCATTGAGCCGTCTTTCATTAACGGCTCAAAATATGAGTCGTTAATGAAACAATTTTCAGACGTTATATATATATTCTCCCGTAGTGACTGTTGCTTCTCAGCAATGATTCACGGACGTCCTCCAAGAAGCATGAAGAATCAAAATTAGCAGATTGTCCTCGAAGATAGACTTGCCAAGAGTCGATTTTCCTATACCTCCCATTCCGTGGATACCGATATACCGAACATCGTTTGATTCAGTATCCCACAATTCCATCACAGACTTAATTTGGTTATTCAATCCAACTAAATATTTGGAGTTTGATATCTTTCTCGGCTTCAACTTTCTCAAAACTTCATCAACGAACTTCTTACAGAATTCAGTGTACCTGTAAAAAGTAACAAATCCACTTAGCAGAGCAATACGTGACAAGAAAACAGATACAAATGAAAGCTAACAGGTGGATTTCGATACTCTTACCTTGCATTCATTACTTCTTTTCCTTTGATACTAGCCACTGATTTAAGAGCATCCTCCCACACCTTTACCTGCTCTTTCCCATTTTTCTTCTCATGCACCTTCAAGTTACTACGGTATGTTCTGGATTTGAGTTTCAGATCGTCGGGTTTAACGTCTTAGAAGATAGGCATCACAACTTTCTTGAGTTCGATCATCTTGGCAACCTCACGAAGGCACCACGAGCTTGCAGTGAACGTCTTAGAGAAGATAGGCACGCAGACCTGGGACGTCTCGATCGCATGGAGGATATTTCGAAGATCTTCATGAACTGAGACCTCATTATCTGTTGGAATATAGAAACAACATATTAGTGTTAGAATATAGAAACAACATATTAGTGTTAGAATATAGAAACAACATATTAGGAAACAACATATTAGGAAATACCACAATAGGAAGTAATCTTTTGTATTATGTACTTTCCTTTTCTAATTATTTCATATTCTCACAATATGTACGCTATATGTAATAGTCATGGATGAATAACAATACAAGTTGACAAGCTTCAAACAAATCCCAATCCAACAATACCACTCCAACATGGTATCAGAGCTCAATGTGAAGAAAAGTGTGCTAGTTTCCATCGATAAGTTGCTTGAGGAGTACTCACGGATGGAGTCCGGGTTCTTGGAGATCAAGAAAAGGGAGATCGAGTCTAAGGAGGGGGAATTGCAATCACTCCTTGAACAGTCGAGGTTGGAGTTGAATTTCTTGGAGACAAGGAAAAAGGATCTTGAGTTCAAGGAGGTGGAGTTGCAGTCACGGCTTGAGGTGGAGTTGCAGTCACAGCTTGATGAATCGATGATGGAGTCGTGTTTCTTAGAGAACAAGAAAAAGGAAATCGAATCTAAGGAGGAGGAATTGAAGTCGCGTGCCGAAATACTTGCGTTGAAGGAAAGGGATTTCGAAGAGAAAATAAAGAAAGCGAACCAAGAAAGGGAAGAAGAATGTTTGAAGGAGAAGAACAAGAAAAGACCATCGATAGGGACAAACAGAAGCAGAGCCGCCCTAGCTCCGATAGGGTCAAACAGAAGCAGAGTCGCCCTAGCTTCAATAGGGTACAACAACAACAGAGCCGTCCTAGCTCCAATAGGGTACAACAACAACAACAGAGTTTCCTTGACTCCAATAGGGTACAACAACAACAGAGTTGCCCTGACTCCGATAGGGTCCTAAACCAATCAGTCCAAAGAGTATTTTCAGGAAGAAGATATTCAACAAGTCAGTCAACGGAAGAATTTTCAACAATATCCTTGGCAAGTTGAACATTGGAGATCCCACTGTTCAACTTGAGGGGGAGTGTTGGAATATAGAAACAACATATTAGTGTTAGAATATAGAAACAACATATTAGTGTTAGACTATAGAAACAACATATTAGTGTTAAAATATAGAAACAACATATTAGAAAATACCACAATAGGAAGTAATCTTTTGTATTATGTACTTTCCTTTTCTAATTGTTTCCTATTCTCACAATATGTACGCTATATGTAATAGTCATGGATGAATAACAATACAAGTTGACAAGCTTCAAAAAAATATTATATTAAAAACTCTTATTTTCTCTATTAATTTTTTAGTTTTTTTATATTTTTTTTGGTATTTTTAAAAAATTATTTAGTTTTTTAAACCAGGGAGCAATCATGTATTGTCACATCATTTTTCGTCCATATCTAACAGAAATTTAATTGAGGTAGTAATTTGCTCCAACTTTGAAAGTATAGGTAGCAAAATTTTAAATAAACAAAGTTCTTGTAAAGTGCTCAAAGTTGGAGAAGCAATTTGGTTATGAACCCTATATATTTATATATAAAAAAACGTCAAGGAAAATGAACGATTAGGTTTTCAGAGAACACAACTTTCAAATCCATAATGATCTCAATCCTACAATGTATGATCTAATTATTTATAGCATTTTTAAAAATATTTCATAATATACTAATCATGGAATGTGTGAGATTTTATTTTAATTTTTAAAAATATATTATAATTTTTATGACCTAGCACTTCATGTAAAAGGATGTTTTAAATTAGTATACAAAAAGGACATAATTTATCTGTATTTTTTTTTATTACTTTTACTTTATTGCCGTAACGTTTGTAAGTATGGAAAATCATACGTTAGTGTAGAGTTTAACTCTACATATGATTGAAAATAATTAAATTTCTTAAGATATATAAATCTAAACGCAAAATAATAATCTAAGATTGTGAATGACAAACATATTTTTTATTTTATGATTATTTTACATATTTATTTCACATGACCTAAGTGTAGAGGTGAGCAAAAAAGATTGACTGGACCGAATTTTCGACAAAATCGATCCGAGGCAACAGTCAATCAAAGCAAGTTTGGAACTGGAAATCCTGTAATGTTAATTTTGAAATTGGTTCCTTCTTATTAAAAGGACTTTGATGTTAGAACAGTCCATTAGGGGGGTTAATGAATTTTTTTTTTTTCCCTGATGCTATGCTTTTAAACAAGATCCCATTGTTTCGTTTTAGGAAGCTAAATTTATGAAATAGTTTGGGTGGTTGACTTCATTATAACAAGAACAAATATTGTTGCAATGTTGATGCACCATTTAATTCTTGCATTGGTGACTCTTTTGAAGAGATCCCAATAGTCAAGGATGAGATCCCAATAGTCAAGGATGGGTGACTGACTTCTATAAGATTTTTGAAATGTTATGAATGTCTTATTCAATGCTCTTATCTATCCAATTTGAAAGGAAGCGGATTTGATTCTGGGAGGTGATGTAGGAACAGAGTGCACTTACTCTAAAGGATACCTAAAGAGGCAAGTGATCTTTTCATGTTTGACATGCACTCCTGATGAAAATGCTGGAGTTTGTACTGCTTGCAGCTTATCTTGCCATGAAGGCCACGAGGTATTTAGTTGTCTCCCATTTTGAAAGGTTGGATTCTTTTTGGCAAACACTGATTTCTGGGTGTCTTGACTCTTCGAAACTATAGTTTCTCTGAAATCGTGTAGAATGGAGAAATTATCGATAGATGTTAAACCAGCTAGTTTAAATGTCCCAAAATGCTACTTAACTTGGAATTTTCTTACTGATCTTTTCTCTGTTCATTTGGAAGTTAAGTAGAAACTACACATTCCTATGGGTGATTTCTGTAAAAAGATTTTTCTAAAGGAGTGTTGAGTATAATAACTAATGGATCACTTATTTCCTTTAATATTTGTGACATGTTTTTGATTGTCTAACTGAACCAGATTGTGGAGCTTTGGATTAAGAGAAACTTCTACTGCGATTGTGGAAATTTCAAGTTTGGGGAGTTCATATGCAAATGGGGGAAATAAGTGAGAGACTCATGTTTAAGGGCAGAAGGATTTTTTCAAATCTATAAATTAGTTAAACATGAGTCACGTGTTACGCGCATGCGAAATTGACGGTTCAATAACGGATTGACCATTTAATTACATTGTAAAAAACATGTGTAACCATTAAGTCACTCAGCAAAATCAATTAATCACATTTTGAAACATGTGTAAACATTCTGCACAATTGTCAAATATGTGTAACCAATTAAGTAATTAACCCAATAAACAAACATTAGTACTAACTCTAAGGTGTAATGTACATAGAAAAACAAAACCTATACATTATAAATAATTGTTGCTGCTCCACTTTGTGCGCGACTTTGCAACCCAAAGTTTTTCTTCCTGGTCAAGAATCTCATACTACAGGAGTCATCCGAGACTACAGGGGTCAATGAGTTGCAGGATTCTCAAGGGATTTGGGTTGCTCAAACAGTCTCACTGCGGAATGTTGGGTCATCCGAGACGGGATGCTTTTGGCAAAGACACTCAGAATAAAATCTATTCACCTTGAAACGGACGCCCTCTCAACCCATAAGGTAATCTCTGACGAAAATATGTCAAATCAAAAACTAATGCAGATCATTGCGGATTGCAGGAAGCTATTGATGCAGTTCGAAATAATGAAGTTCATACATATTTTTCGAGAAGCAAATGTGGTAGCAGATATCATGGCGGGTATGACGCTCAACCAGCGGCATGTATTTGAAATCCATAGCTCACCTCCGAAGGAAACTATTAATACACTCTGAAAAGACGTTGTTGACTCTTCTGTTTCGCGAATTGTTAAAGTTAACTAGTTTTGGTTGTGTGATTTGAACTTGACTGATTAGTTGTCACATATAGCGGTCTTTTAATCCATAATTATAAAAAAAAAAAAAAATTGTTGCTGAACTATACTAGGCTTGTAGTAGTAGTATGGGTGCACTTCAGATACACTCAGGTCACCGGACTCGAAAAATAACCCAAAAAAAAAATATTTTTCCATGCTACTATTTGTTAGGGAACTTCCGTATACTAATACTAAGAGTATTTCAATTACTATAGGTTAAACATGCCATATCACATAAATATAGATAAAATGCCAATTACATTTGCTTGATGGTCTACCAATGCAGATAATTTATAACTATATTTATTTAGATATTAGTGTCAAAATTATTTTGTTAATCATAGAAATTCTAAACTTATTAGAAATAATAGCTATAATATTTTTTATAATATTTTTTTTTAAAAGTTATTACGAATTACACTAGTTAACCAGCCAGATTGGGTTCGAATTACCATAACTGACTCGTGAGGGTATCTAGACCGAATTCACAATTTCACATCAATTCTCCACGGTTATCCTGACAGGTCAATCCGAATTTGTCATCTCCAGTCAACAACAAAACCTGAAGGGCCAAAGTTTACGCTTAGAATTAAACAGAAAATATGTACATTTTCAAAGTTAGATTTTGGGAACAAGAAAAAAGAGCATTCTTTCAACCTTCCTTTATGATTTTCAACAAAAGTAACCTCTGAAAACATATTAACTTAGTAGAATGAAGAAGAGAAACAATTTAGAAACACGTTAGTAGGTAGAGAGCATTTTCAGATTTAGAAAGTTTATAATGGAGTTTACTATATAAGCTTTTGGATAATAAATTAGTATTTTAGGCTAAATGAAATTTTTTTAAAATTAAAATTAGATTTTTTTTTGGTCAACGGACACTTGGTCCAATAGTATCGCCCCTGCCTCGGTGCAAAATGTTCTGAGATCGATTCTCGGCATGTCTCAAAATTTTTCATTAGATGACAAAATATAAATAAATAAATAAATAAAAAGATGTAATACTAGACTGTAGAGTTTGGTACACATATTAACATAATAAATTGTGAAATATTTTTTTTTTAAATAGAGTTCAAAATAATTTTTTTCGCAAATTAATCTATTCCTATTGTAAATACTAAAAAATGGGGGACAAAAATCTCTAATTTTCTTACATGCATCTGACACATAGCGCAATAATTAAAGATGTCAATTTTGAACTCAACTCGTGTGTGACCCATTTACAAGTCGGGTTTATGTTTGATATTTTTTGATCCGCATGTGATTTTGACACGACTAATCCAATCACATAAAATATGGGTAGTATTTGAGTCGTAACTGTTGACTTGTAGGTCAACTTATGGACTCGTATAATGAAATATATAATAATATTATATTATATAAAAGTTCATGGGTGCACGAATTATACGAGTCATGTCAATCCAATAGTAGCATAGATTAATAAGTAGCATGATCTCATGAATCACATGGGTCTACGGGTAACACAAGTCAACCCATACTCACAAAATTCATACCTTAATAATCGAAATGAACACGAGTTTACGAATTAACTCGTGAACCTGCAAGTTTATGTTTAAGTCTTAAACAATGTTAGCGACAAGCAGGGCCGAAGCCAGAAAAATTATCGAGTGGGGGAAAATATTAGAGTAAGGGTAAATAGTTAAACTAAAAAAAAATCAGTGGGGGCAAATATATGATTCAAATGGGCTAAATTAAAAATTATTGCATTTTTTAGGGTTAATTTTACATATAATTGAATGTTGAGATGGGGCAATTGCCCCTAGACCTAAGGTAAATTTGTGCCCGGAGACAAGGAAGATGGTTGAAGTTTAAAGAGAATACTATGTAGAATTTGTACTAAACATGTTCTCCTTTGTGTTTTGTTGGAGTGGATTGTTTTGTTTATTATATGAGGATGCTTAGACCTCACTAGAGAGAGATAATTTTAATTCATTTGTCATAGACAGTAATAAAAAAAAATTATTTACATGACAAGTAATAATTTAAATATGTTAATATTTATGATAAAAATTATTATATAAAATTATTATTATCATAGTAAGTTAATTGATAATTTTACTAATTGATTATCCATTCGCACATTTATTAGCTTATCTCCTTATGAATTTTCAGAAAATGTCAACAAATATAGAATAACAGGAAAATATATTATCAAGGACCGCGTCAGGGCCCCAATTCAATCTTCAACCTCAATCTTAAAGTTGTTGGATTACTGTGGTCGAGTTTGACTCTATGATAACGTTGGTCCACCTTTCTCAGTAACTAGATTCACCTCTTCTAGGATGGCGAACACTTCAAGAGTATCGACACCCCTCCGATTTTCAACACGGTTGAGCCCAACAATTACATTAATTTGCCCCTTAAACCAACTTCATTCCACGCGACATCACAATTAATCTTATCTGCTCTTATTGTCGATTTTTTTCCAAACTGTAGTGCTACTTTCTTGGATGTGCCTTTGCCGAGTGTTGATGTTTTCTGTTTGTATTGCCATGAACTCCCAATGATCCTCAAGGCACTTCCAAGTGCACCTAGTCGGATTTGGATATGAGATGCTGAACAAAGTGTGATATCTCTCCTTCCAAATAAGTCTAACATGTGGTAACGCATAATGATCACCTTGCTTCCCGGTCAGACGCACCGGTGAGGGAGTTTTGCATTAGGGCACTGAGCCACCGTCGCATGGAAACAGTCGGTACCTGGTCAGCCTGAACCCCCATTGTAGCGAACCAAATCGGGGCAGTACCCCCTGCATTGGAATGTCATGTGTTCGACCTATTCTTCATCGTCTCAAAAGGGGCATTTCGATTCCTGAGTAATCGATCTCTAGCAAATGTTTTTCCTAAATGCCAAGACATTTGAAAATAACCTCTACATAATTTACAGAATGCTTTCCATATTATCCAATGTTTCACGCTCGAAATGTCATTAGGCAAGTTTGATCGAGGAGCCTTCGGAACCCTTAGCATAACTATAATCATAATATGGATGTAATTTTATTTATAATCATAGTTGTTAATCATATTTTCATATTTAAAATATTTATATTATAGTTCTTTAAAATAAATTTTAAACTTTTTAATCGCATGAGAAAGCTGAGCTATTAATATTTTAATTTCAACGTAATTTATTTTATCAAAATTTGATATAAAAAATTTATGAACACGACAAGTTCTTTTATATATATATATAATTATGATTATAACCGCGATTATAAATTTATAATCTGTTAATGTGGGCCCTAATTTGTATTGATGGACATTGGACATTTGGACTATTGGAGAGTTGTATATACTATATGCTAAACAGCTAAAGAGAAGAAAAGAAAAGGAAAAACGCGTAAACGGGGAGCCTAGCAGACGTTGACTCGTAAAGTCTTTCACTCTGATCCTCAAAGGCCAAATCCTTTGAAGTAAAAGTTCACTAAAAGAGAGAGAGCCATGGAAATGGAGTGGCTCAGTAGCAGGCCATCGTCCTCGACTACAGGAGGAGGCTGCACCTACGACGTCTTCTTGAGCTTCAGAGGACCCGACACCCGAAAGACCTTCGTCGATGTTCTCTACAGCAGCCTCATCGATGCCGGTGTCTGGGTCTTCAGGGACAACGAGGAGCTCCCCGTCGGCCAGAGGATCCATCAGGAGATTGGCAAAGCCATTAGACGCTCCAAGATTTCCATACCTATCTTGTCGAGATGCTACGCCTCCAGCAAGAGTTGTCTCATGGAGGTGGCTCAGATGGTGGAGTGCAGACGAGCAGGGGATCACATGATTCTGCCCATTTTCTACGACGTGGAGCCATCGGTCGTTAAGAATCAGAACGAAACCTTTGAAACGGCATTTCTGGATCATGAGAGAAACGGAATTGACCCGGAGACGATTGATAAGTGGAAGAAGGCCCTCCGCGAAATTGGAAAATTGAAGGGCTGGGAATTGTCCCTTATCAGTGATGGGTATATTCTGACTCCGATTCAACTTTAGTCTGTTCATGCTCTGTCTCAATCAATTTCAAGTTCATACTAGAACCTTCATTAGTGATTTTCATGGTCTGCGGACCTAAATTATACCATAAGAAAAATGCAAAAGTTGACTCTGGAAACCTGGATTGGATTCTCTCCATTACAATGTAGTAGTTAAGTACTGTTCTTATAAAAGGTTGAAAGTCCTTGTCCCAAAGATCACGATTCATATTGTTTGAGAATGTTCACTTTGATTATTCTACTCTAGTACAATACTTTCACTTAGCCAAGTTCTAACTGACATGTTCATGAAATTCATGCTCAAGTTCTCTTTAAGATCGGTATTTATTTGTTTCTTGGGTATTTTGCTGTGTTTGTATTTGTAGGCATTATAGCAAACTTGTACGGATTGTCATCTCGCTTGTTCTTAAAATGTTGAACAAGGGTGACCTCGTTGTTCTTGAAAACTTGGTTGCAGTGGACGATCACATACAAAAAATAATGGAAAAGCTTGATGTTGCCTCAAGTGATGTTCGAATTGTTGGAATTCATGGCATAGGTGGAACCGGCAAGACAACTCTTGCAAAAGTTGTCTACAATAAACTCTGGCATCAATTTGATAGCTGCAGCTTCATTGAGAATATTTGTGAGAAGTACAAGGAGGCTAATGGACTTATGCATGTGCAAAGACAATTAGTTTCTGATCTTCTAAAGAAAAAAAGCCTAAACTTTGGCTCTTATGATGAAGGTGTTCAATTTATTAAACATAGGTTTTGCAATACAAAAGTCCTCATTCTCCTTGATGATGTAGATCAATGCAAACAACTTAAAGACATTGTTGGAGAGCACTGTTGGCTCGGTCAAGGTTCCAGGATTATTGTGACAAGTAGAAACTCTGATGTTTTTGATATGCCATTGCCAGTAGTAGTTGGAAAATATGAAGTGGAGTCAATGGAAAAGCATCAAGCTCTTGACCTATTTTATTGGCACGCTTTTGGTGGAAGTGTTCCCGTGAAGGGTTTCCATAATCTCTGTTTGGAAGTTGTGTCTGTTACTGGAGGGCTTCCATTAGCTCTTGAAGTTGTTGGATCATTATTGTTCAATAAAACAAAAGAGTTCTGGGAAGACACGTTGAAGAAGTTAAAAGAAAAACCTGCACCGTTGATTGAGGAAAAATTGATGATAAGCTACGATTGTTTAGATGATTGGCAGAAGGAAATATTTCTTGACATAGCATGTTTTTTCGTGGGGAAGGATTGGAGAATTCCCTTCTATATGTGGGAAGATTGCAAATTTTTTCCTTCAAGTGGCATAGAGAGTTTGATACTCTTGTCTTTGGTGAAAATTGGCAATAACTGTGAGCTGTGGATGCATGATCAACTGAGAAATCTTGGGCTGGAGATTGTTCGGAAAGAAAATACTCAAAAACCTGGAAAACGCAGTCGGTTGTGGAATCATGAAGATGCCTTCTCCACATTGAACAAAAGAAAGGTAACTTAAATGAACTCTATTCGAATTTGCTCTTTGTCATAGGAAATTAAAAAGTGCCATCTAATGTTGGAAAATGATATATAAGACCAAACATAGAACCAAACCTGCATCTGTAAGTGTCTTGAAATTGCAGTTCATGTTTCTGAATAAAAAATAAAAAACAAATCCTAGGAAATTCACAACTTTGGTCCTATATTTGATCATGTATAAACATAACTCTATAATGTTTATGGTTTCTTTATCAACTTTTAGGGAACTCAAAAGGTTGAAGCCCTGAGCCTCGCCTTCAATGAAGAATGTCTCAATTGTTTTACCTGTTTGGAGTTTGATGGCCTATCAAATTTAAGGTTCCTTAAATTGGATCATGCGAATATTGAAGGAGACCTTAGGAGTTGCCTTCAAACCTTAAGATGGCTTGACTGGGAAGGGTGCTCTAATACAACTGATCTTCTTAATTTTTACTTGGAAAAGTTAGCCATTCTCGATTTATCCTCTAGTCAAGTCAGTCAAAATCGAGAAGCTTGGCGCAAAATCATGGAGGTACGATCTGTACTGCTGATTTTTCTTAGTGTTAAGATTTTATACCAGGAACTAATCTCTACTGTCTTGTCCTGTTGCATAGACGGCTAAGGAGCTCAAAGTGTTGAATCTCAAAGATTGTGCGAATTTCCATGGATCTCTTTATTTCCCAACTCAAATGGCTCTGAAAAGGTTGATTCTGGAAAAGTGTTCTCGATTGGTGCGGATCGACTCGTCCATTTGTAATCTCAAGGATTTGATATCCTTGAATCTGAAGTTCTGCCATGGGCTTACAAACTTGCCTGAAGGACTCGGTTGCTTGAAAGAGTTGAGAGAAATTTTGGTTGATGGGACATCTATACGTAAAATTAATTTCCCGAAAGGTTCGCT
Source organism: Chamaenerion angustifolium (assembly GCA_946814005.1). Classification (NCBI taxonomy): domain Eukaryota; kingdom Viridiplantae; phylum Streptophyta; class Magnoliopsida; order Myrtales; family Onagraceae; genus Chamaenerion; species Chamaenerion angustifolium. Next base: position 33,417,613 of record OX328272.1, read on the forward strand.
GGAGCAACTTGAAGTTCTAAGTGCTTGCGGCTGTAAAAGCTTAGCCCAAATAACCGATTGCATCGGCAACTTGAAATCTCTCACACGCCTTGCGTTGGATGATTCAATCATAGCAAGACTGCCAAATTCGATTGGTTCATTAGGTAAACTTCAACAGCTCTCTTTAAGAAACTGTCAGAACTTACTTGAACTTCCCAACTCCGTGGGGAACCTCAAGTCACTCGTCGAAGCAGACTTGTCAAACACAAAGATTGATGAATTGCCTTCTTCTTTCAAGAATCTGGAGAATCTGAAAGTGCTGAAGATGGAAGGTTGCTTCTTGAGGGAATTTCCTTCTGCAATTATAAATTTAAAGAAGCTGGAAGAGATAGATTTCACGTTATGCAGGAGTCTGTCGGGTGAAATTTCTTCTGACATTACAGCATTGTCCTCTTTAAGAATCCTAAGATTGTCACACACAGAAATCTCTGTCCTTCCTGAAGAAATTGGTGGACTTTCTCATTTGCAAATGCTCGACTTACTCGAGTGCAAGAAACTGCAGTGTTTGCCAACATTGCCACCAAGTTTAACAGGTTTGAACGTGGGATCTCGGACACTGAATATTGCCCCAAATTTTGCTAATTTGGAGAATTTAAGAGGCCTGCATTTAGCTGTGAATCTCAGTGGACATAATGATCCAATTGAGTTGGAATGGATGTCAAGATTGCAAAAATTGGAGACCTTCCATTTATGCCTTTCAAACCTGACAGGGCTACGTCTGCCTCAAGAGTTTTCTGATCATTCTCACCTCAGGAGACTTTCTTTATCAAATGTGGATATGTGCTATCTTCCACATCTGCCATCAGGCTTGTCAACATTATCTCTACGACATTGTAGTCTATCAGCAAAATGTTCCGATTTCTCTAACATGAAATGTATAGTAGAGCTTGAACTCCTCCACTCCGAGTTAGCAAGTATTTCTGGCCTTGAGCATCTTGAAGCATTGCAGGTTCTGAGAATATCCCATTGCAGCATAAAAAGGCTGGATGGAGTTGAACATCTAAACCATCTGAGAGTCTTGAGTTTGTCGCATTGTGAATCTCTCGAGGTATTGCCTGATATATCTAATCTGAACATGCTAGAAGAAAAGGAGATCGAGTTCTGCAACTTTCGGGATGCTTAAAGGTACTGTTGTTTAAACTCCATGTTTTTTTTTTGGCCAAAATTAAACTCCATGCTTGATGTGTTTAATTTACAGAAGATTGATTGTATGTCGACCTATTTATTTATTTATCTAGGGTAAAGTACCGCTCTGTCCCCTAGTTTGGTCAAAATCAAATTTCTACCCTAATATTTAAAACCGAAAGTTTTGGTTCTTAATGTTAACAATCTGTCGAGTTTTGTCCTTCCTTTATATTTTCTTTCTAAATTTAACAGGATATGTTTTGAAAAATACAGAAATAATAGTATATTTTTAAAAATTTAATATTTTCAATCTTTTTCAAATGTTACAATTGATTCATGACTCAATCGAGCTCCAATCAAAAAGGTTTGTGTCTGTGTCTTGACCCAGATCTGGTCGCCCACGCATGGGGGCTGGTTTGTCAAGATCCAAACATGAATCCCTCAATTGTGGCTTGGGTCTAGTTCTTGACGCGGACTAGCTCTCAATCCATGGTGAGCAGGTCTAGATCAAGACCAAGACCCTAGCCCATTTGATTGGGATGGTCGGGATAGAATAGAGACTCAATTTTAATATTTTAAAAAGTTGGAAGGGTTGAATTGTGATATTTTAAAAAGTATTATGTTATTTCTACAATTTTTAAAATATATTCCGTTAAGTTTGGACAAAAGGAAAAGACTCGACAGATTGTCAAAGATTAAGGACTGAAACTTTCAAAACTAAACATAAGGGTTAGTGGTGATGTTACCCATTTATCTATCTATACATTCATTCTTTAATAATGGTCTCTAGCTTGGATCATTTTGGTTACAGTTTGTCTAGTTTTATGAAAAACATTCTGGCTAATTGAGGAATGCAATATTTACACAAAAGTGGTGATTGTAGTCTATCAGCAAAATGTCCCGATTTCTCTAACATGTAATGTATTGTAGAGCTCGAACTCCTCCACTCTGAGTTAGCAAGTATTTCTGGCCTTGAACATCTTGAAGCTTTGCAGGTTCTGAGAATATCCCATTACAGCATAAAAAGGCTGGATGGAGTTGAACATCTAAACCATCTGAGAGTCTTGAGTTTGTCGCATTGTGAATCTCTCGAGGTATTACCTGATACATCTGATCTGAGAAATGCTATCTGAGAAATGCTAGAAGAAGAGGAGATCGAGCTCTGCAACTTTTAGGATGCTTAAATGTACCGTTGTTTAAACTCCATGTTTGATGTGTTTAATTTACAGAAGATTGATTGTATGTTTGATTGGGACATTGAGTCTCGATAGACTAGACTCAATTTTAATATTTTAAAAAGTTTGGAAGGGTTGAATTGTGATATTTTAAAAAGTATTATATTATTTCTGCATTTTTCAAAATATATCCCGTTAAGTTTGAACAAAAGGAAGAGACTCAGACAAATTGTCAAACAACTTACACTTTCAAAACCAAAGATTAGGGTTAGTGGTGATGTCTATCTATATATATACAATCATTCTTTAATAATGATCTCTAACTTGGATCATTCTGGTTCCTGCTATTAGGTATGCTTGATATGTAAAGTTCTTCCATTTGTTGATGTTTACAGTTTGTCTAGTTAGTTTAAAAACATTCTGGCTAATTGAGGAATGCAATATTTACACAAAAGTGTTGATTGTAGAGAGTATGTTCGTTTTTCATCTCCAACTCCACTGAGAATTATGTTTCTACTATTATATATTAATTAATATAAAAAAGACGTCAAGGAAAATGAACGATTACACAACTGTCAAATCCATAATGATATCAATCTTACACTGTATGAGCTAATTATTTAGCATTTTTAAAAATATTTCATAATATACTAATCATGGAATGTGAGATATTTTATTTTTTTAAAAAAATATATGATAATTTTTATGATCTTTATGTAAAATGATTTTTTAAATTAGTATACAAAAATGACATTTATTTGGATTTTTTTATTAATTTATTACCGTAACGTTTGTCAATAAAAAGTAGGATTAATTACTTAATTGGTTACACATGTTTGACCATTGTTCAGAATGGTTACACATGTTTCAAAATGTGATTAATTGATTTTGGTATGTGACTAATTGGTTTTTTTACTGTTCATCATCAAAAATAACTGTTAAATCACTATTTAGATATATAAAATGACTTAAATTACCCTTTCATATATTACCGGTGTTCTTCATTCTTCTCATCGTCTTCATTCTTCATTCTCCTCCTGTGTGGCCAGGTACGTTCATTCATTCTCCTCCTCTGTGGCCTCCTTGTCGTCATTCTTCATCCACCGGACACCGTCTTCTCAAGCTATTCCGATTCTGGCAAGGGCTTCTACAAGGTCTACTCTGATGTGTTTGACAATGTTTATGGTAACGAGATCAGTTACGCGAGGAAGCTTGGACTGAGCCTCGATTTGATCTGCAAAGCTCCATTAATGGGGAATTTGGAGAGTCCATATGCTCAGGTCACATCTTTTTATAATTACTGGTTAGGGTTTTGTACGGTGATGGATTTTGGGTGGGTGGACATGTATGATGCAGCAGCAGGAGTCAATCGGAAGTCAAGAAGGGTTATGGAGGAGGATAATAAGAAGCTCATGAAGAAGGCTAAGAAATAATATAACAATACTGTTCGTGGATTGGCAGAGTTTGTGAAGAAGAGGGATACGAGAGTGATTGATATGATGATGAAGAAGAACCTGGAGAATGAGAAGAGAAGAGAGGAGGAGAAGGAGAGGAAGAAGCTGGAGAAGGAGAGGTTGGAGAGAGCAAAAGCATACGAAGAGCCTGAATGGGCAAAAATCAATCAAGAAGTTCTCGAGGAAGAGATTTTTGAGAATGGAGATGATGAAGTTGAGGAGGAGAAAGAGCTCTACTGTGTGGTCTGTGTTTCAACTTGGGCCGGTTTATGATTAAACCGACCCAATTTTGTTATGAATGGTAAATGAGGAAGGAAGTAATATATTAGGAAATATGATTGTTGGTATAACATATTAGGAAATATTACTATTGAATATATCAGGAAATATTTTCTTAATATTCTTCACAATATTGCAAAATATACGTGGAATATTGTTACTATCTTTTTTATATCAAGAGAATATTAATGATATATTTCCTAATAATATATATATATATATATTGCCTAATAATATATTTCCTAATGGAGTATTTTCTATTGTAATATATTTGTTTGTATATCAAGGAGTACCATAAACTTTATTAATAGGGTTGGTTCTTCTCAATTAAAAAACAATCTCACATACACTCCCGAAAATTACCAACAAATATATTGATCAAGAGTTAAGTCAGATCCGAGTTTCCCGTTGTGTTCGAATTTCCGTCGAAGTCCGAGTTCAGGTATTGTTCAGTTCGGTTAAGGGAAACACCGTGTTTGTTTCGCCTTGACGACACTGTTTTATCCTGGGAGGTAATAGTCCTAATTTTACTCTTACACGAACCATTTACGGTGAGGGGGGGGGGGCGAAATTGCCTTAAGGAGACCGTTTTGATACGGGACTCGGTATTTTTCTGCAAAATCCAAATTTTTGGGCAATTTCGTCATTTTGCATGTCATTCAATAATTTCATGTAATTTTAATTTCGAAAATTATTATTTAATTCTCCTAATATTACCAACAATCTTAAGGCAATCTTTGTGTTTTAGTAATTTCAGGAGACAAAGAACCGACTCAGTTCATTAATTTGTGTAATCTGAAACAATAATTTTCGGTAAAATAATTCAGCATTTTCTGTTTTAGAATTATAGCTGCAATCAACAATGAGTTTGATATCAGTGCTGGATACATCTGATCTGTCGCTAGAAGAAGAGGAGATCGAGTTCTGCAACTTTCGGGATGCTTAAAGGTACTGTTGTTTAAACTCCATGCTTGATGTGTTTAATTTACAGAAGATTGATTGTATGTCGAACTGTTTATTTATTTATCTACGGTAAAGTACCGCTCTGTCCTCTAATTTGGTCAAAATCAAATTTCTACCCTAATATTTAAAACCGATTTTTTTTGGTTCTTAATGTTAACAATCTATCAAGTTTTTCCCTTCCTTTATATTATCTGTCTAAATTTAACAGAATATGTTTTGAAAAATACAGAAATAATAGAATATTTTTAAAAATGCCACAATTTAATATTTTCAAATGTTATAATTGATTTCCGACTCAATCGAGCTCCAATCAAAAAAGGTTTGTGTCTATGTCTTGACCCAGATCTGGTTGCCTACGCATAGGGTTGGTCTGTCACGATCCAAACATGAATCCCTCAATTGCGGCTTGGGTCTAATTTTTGACCCAGACTAGCCCTCAATCCATGGTGAGCATGTCTGTGTCAAGACCAAGACTCTAGCCCATTTGATTGGGACGCAATCGAGTCTCGATAGAATAGGGACTCAATTTTAATATTTTAAAAGGTTTGGAATGGTTAAATTGTGATATTTTAAAACATATTATGTTAAGTTTGAACAGAAGGAAAAGACTTGATAGATTGTCAAATATTAAGGACTGAAACTTTCAAAACTAAACATTAGGGTTAGTGGTGATGTTGCCCATTTATCTATCTCTCTCTCTCTACATTCATTCTTTTCAAAACTAAACATTTGGTGATGTTTACAGTTTGTGGCTAGTTTGTTGAAAAACATTCTAGCTAATTGAGGAATGCAATATTTACACAAAAGTGTTGATTGTAGAGAGTATGTTAGTTTTTCATCTCCAACTCCACTTAGAATTATGTTTATACTATTATATATTAGGGTTAATAACCAAATTGTTACCCTAACTTTGAGCACTTTACAAATTGCTACCTGAACTTTACTTTTTCAAAAACTGCTATCAAAATATTGATACTTGGGGCATATTGCTACCACAGTTAACTTTTTCGTTAAATATGAACGGAAAATGACGTAGCAGCATATGATTGGTCCGTAATTTAAAAACTAAATATTTTTTTAAAAATACCAAAAAAATCTGTTTTTTTTTTTAAATCTGAAAAATTAAAAAGGAAAATATGAGTATTAATAAAATACTTTTATTAAAAATATAAAAATAATAATAAATATTTATTTATTTATTTTTGTTTCATATTTTTAATAAAAATATTATATTAAAAACTCTTATTTTCTCTATTAATTTTTCAGATTAAAAAAAACAAATATGATTTTTTGGTATTTTTAAAAAATTATTTAGTTTTTTTTTAATCAGGGACCAATCATGTATTGTCACGTCATTTTTCGTCTACAGAAATTTAATTAAAGTAGCAATTTGCTCCTACTTTGAAAGTATAGGTAGCAAAAATTAAAAAAGCAAAGTTCTTGTAAAATGCTCAAAGTTGGAGAAGCAATTTGGTTATGATCCCTATATATTTATATAAAAAAAAAACGTCAAGGAAAATGAACGATTAGGTTCTCAAAGAACACAACTTTCAAATCCATAATGATCTCAATCTTACACTATATGATCTAATTATTTATAGCATTTTTAAAAATATTTCATAATATACTAATCATGAATGTGTGAGATTTTATTTTATTTTTTAAAAAATATATTATAATTTTTATGACCTTGCACTTCATGTAAAAGGATGTTTTAAATTAGTATACAAAAAGGACATAATTTATCTGTATTTTTTTTTTATTACTTTTACTTTATTCCCGTAACGTTTGTAAGTATGGAAAATCATACGTTAGTGTAGAGTTTAACTCTACATATGATTGAAAATAATTATATTTCTTAAGATATATAAATCTAAACGCAAAATAATAATCTAAGATTGTGAATGACAAACATATTTTGTATTTTATGATTATTTTACATATTTATTTCACATGACCTAAGTGTAAAGGTGAGCAAAAAAGATTGACTGAACCGAATTTTCGACAAAATTGGTTCGAGATTGTCCGGACTAAGACTGAGACCGAACGGACGGGGTTTTCCCCTCAAAGTCAGGCTCAGATTCGTTTTTTTCCCTTTAAACTCTCGACTAAGACCGACCTGACCCGACTTTAATAAAAAAGTCTACCTTTTCTAATTACACCTAACACCGTCTAGTCTGTATTATGTGCAGTCACCATTTCTCTTCTCTACTATGAAGTCTCTCCTCGTCTCTGTAGCTCGTTGGACCTCTTCCGTTAGGGGTGATAAAAAAAGACTGTAGGGCCGAATTCTCGACAAGACCGGCTCGAGACCGACCTGATTAGGACCGAGCGGATGTTTTTTTTTCTTCAAGGTCGGTCTCGGTCTCTGACTTTTTTTCTCCCGAAAATCCGTTTAGAACCGGTCCGACCCGAAATTCCTATACAACCCCTAAAAATCAATAATGTATGTTTGGAACTAGGGAAGAAAATGAACTTTGTTTAGAATTTTATGTGTTTGTTACTTGGTTGATTTGTTACTTTGATTTGTACTTTGTAATTTTGTTACTTTAATTCCAATGATGTTTGTATTTGGACAAATTCAGTTATTTTTTTGTTTTTTTTGTGTGTAAGATTCGGTCCAGGACCGAGACCGGCTCGAGTCAAGAAAGACCGAAACGCGCATTTGTTTATATATATATATATATAAAATACAACTTTGTATTAATTCTTCTCCTGTCATTGACTCAGTTTTTCTGTTGTATGTATAGTGTTCAGTGAAGATATAAGCTTTCAATTTCAATCAACCAAAGTTACAACTCACAAACTTGGTCACCTTAGCTGAGATGTGAAGCTGTTGGCTATGCTGTGGCTGCTGTTTCTGGCAGCAGGAACATCATGGTTGTGTTTGCCTTCGTAGGTTGTTGTAACAACTTTAGGATCCGATGAAGCCCGATCGACTTGTTTGCGAACCTTGCACCCGCGGGTAGCGCATTTGTAGTAACTCCTGCAGAAACGAAGGAGACAGAACTTGTTAGGCTTTCAAGAACAAATCAAATTCATTTAAAAAAAAAAACAGAAATATTGGCATTAAATCGTAACCCGATTTACAAGTTGTTCCAACTAAATTAGGTAAAAGAAAGTGAGCAATTAACTTGCCTTGGATTCCCCTTCACCACTTTCTGCTGATACTTGCACCATCGGTACCCGTCATCCATAACATCAATTTCAGTCGTTGTATGCATTATGATCTTAGGGTCAGTCAAGGTACTACGGTGCAATGAAGATGTATCTGAACCACTTAACTCAACATTTCTGAAAGAAGAAAAAAAGTGTTGAAAATTAAAACACGTTAGGGTTCACAGAATAGGAATATATCAAGAACGGAGAAAATTAATATTTTTTTTTTCATTATTGTACCGGTTGTCGCTTGGAGTCCCGTTCATCCTCGTCTTCAATCACCGTTTGTGCATCTCCCACCAGCTTGGCTTGTTTCCTGACGTTGTGGCCTCTCACCAGAGCTTGAAGCTTCACCAGTCCCTTCAGTGCCCTATGAGCTCTTCTAGCCTTCAAACACCATACAAAGAATTCGTAGTTAGCGTTGCAAACGAAGAGAACTGCCAGCCATTGAGACGAGTCGATTCCGATCGAGATCGAGACAAAATTCAATCTTCAAAGACAAAATATAATTTAGCCAAACCAAGTGGAGCTCGAATGCATGAAGACTAGCTTGAGAGCCTGGAAAGTTTAAACAGAGCTTGAACACTACCATCTTCTAGTTTTACAAATCCTATCTTAAAATTAACATATATTAGATATATGGTATGTACTTATTTTTTAAGTACATAGTATAACACTTATTTAAATTGTTTTTAAATAAATATAAACTAAAATAATTTTTTAAAAAAATAATAAGGTTACTGTTATAAAATTTACAAAAATGAAAAAATGCACGAAATAATTAATTATATAGATAAGTTCTTATAAATTATATTATGAAATACAAAACTTATAAATTATATTAAGTGTATTTATTCATAAAATTAGTTAAAAATACATGAGTCAATAATATAAATTAATAATAATTAATATTTTTATATAATTTTATAATTTATATTGTGCATATTATTATAAAATACTATTAAAATCATTAGTAATTTTTTTTTATTTTAGTAATAATATGTTATATTTTTATTATATAAATAGTATTTTAATAATTCAAAAATATGTTGACTTATAAATATATAAAAAAATCAATAAAATTGTAAAAAAATATATGTTCTTTTAGTAATATGTTAATGTTCATATAATACTCTTAACTTAACTTTTATACTTTATTACTTCTCTCAACATCTATATAAAAACATTAGTATTTTCTAACAATAGTAACAATCTCAATATTTTAGTATACATATTATGTTTTATATATTTTGTTAATTATAAACTATATTGAATTTATAAATATATAACATTTAATTTTGTGATATTATTAATATTTATTTTGATATTATTATAATAAAATAGGTAATGTTTATAAGTAACTTATGTCTTATTTTAATAAAAGTACTACGTGATAGATGAAATGTATTCTTAATTAATTTATATTTTAATTGTAAAGTAAACTTTAATATGTGCATATTTAATATTTATAAAATATAATAGTATGTATCTTATTATTATATAAATTACAATTCATAAAATATATTTAAGAAGAAATCATAATTAATGTGAAATAAAGAGATATAAGAGTCTTCCTTCTATCACATGGTAATCACTGGAAACTCAAAAATAAACGTAGTTAGAGAAGATGCTCGTAGAATTGGCGTACCTTGGGTAAATTTACAGCTGCACATTCAGTAACTTCGAGTTTCCGCAAAAAGAGCAAATCATCCAAGCCATCAATCTCACTCAGCTTCTCACAGCAATGTATTTCCAATTCTTTCAGAAACACCAACTTTGATAAGTTGGGTAACTTCTGAAGGTATTGACAGTGAGATACACTTAACCTCAATAAAGAAGACAACTTCTCTAGCCCATCCAGAGACTCAACTTCACAATTGGATACATTCAGAACACGCAGAGCTCGTAACAAGCCCAGGTCGTTGATACAACGAACAGCAGAATCAAAAATCTGCAGTTCGACCAAACACTCAAAGGATCTAGCTTCAAGAATCTTCAAAGAACGACAATGGTGAATTGATAGACTCAGCAGAGGTAAAGGAGCAAGTGACATAAACTTGAGGTTGGCACAAGACAAAGTGAATTTCCGTAGTAATGAACAGTTTTCCCCACCATGGATAGAATGGATACCCGAATGACGCAGTTCCATTGCTTTCAGCTTTGGAAGTTGAGGAATCAAGAAATCCTTTTCCGCAAACTCAGTTTTAGGAATCAATAATTTTTCAGAAGCTACATCCCCACCATGGATTGAATGGATACCCGAATGACGCAGTTCCATTGCTTTCAGCTTTGGAAGTTGAGGAATCTCGAAATCCTTTTCCTCAAACTCAGTTTTATGAATCAATAATTCCTCAGGATCACTGTCAGCTAAGATCAACTCTTCAAGATTCTGCATGTCACGTAAATTTGGGAATGCCACCATTCTTCTCGAATTAAAACACAACCTACTCAAACTAAACGGAAGAGGTGGCAGCGTCTTGAGCATATTGCAGTGATCTAAGTCAAGATTCTGGAGACGGGAGAGACTCATGATGTTGAACGATAAGCTAGAAATCCGAGAAAATCCCAGACTCAATATTTTTAAAGATCTTAGTCTCTTTATTCCGGGAGGAACATCAGACTCCAAACTCCTACAGTGTGATGCATGCAACTCTTCAAGGTTAGAGAGATAACAGATTTCCTTTGGGAATAGTCTGATAAAACAAGAATTCATTTTCAACACTTTCAACCTTTGCAGATCTTGAATCGAACTGGGAAACTCTGAAATACCAGTGCCTGATACATCGAGCTGAATGAGCGAATATTTTAGCTTTCCGATAGATTCCGGAAGTTTCTGCATCCGTCTACAGTCCTTGATTGACAGCTTCCATAAATTTCTCAATTCCCCAATCAAGTCTGGGAGTTCATGGATTTGCACACCATCTAGTGTGAGCTCTGAAAGAGATGTAAGGTAACTGATTGAACTTGGCAAATGAGTAAGTGAGACACAGCTTGAAGCACTTAGGGTTTCAAGTGACAATAAATGGCCTACTGAGATGGGTATATCTCGGACTGAAGTTCCATCCATGAGTATTTCTGTCAGAGCTTTCATGGAACCCAACTCCTTTGGCAAAGCATTTAGTTCGGTGCAAAACTTCAAATTCAAGCATTGCAACTTCTCAAGACACTGTATCGAAGGATCTATCCAGACCAAGTTTGAGCACTTCTCAAGAATCAATATCTCCAAATTTCGAAGGTTAGACAAATCTGGGGTTTCGATTAAGTTCATACAGCCTGTCAGGTTCAGAACTTTTAAGCTGTTTGACACCTGTGTCATGAGAGAAATTTGAGTAGAATCAATTGCATATAATATATTAAAAACAAATAAACCAATGGTGAAAGTTTATATAATGCTACCTTGATCTGACTCCATCCTTCCCAGATACTCGTAACCTTACTCCGTGATAGGTTCAGAATAACAAGATTTTTAAGACAAAAGTTTGTTGCCTTCAATGTTCTAGGGCATCCTTCCCAGTGCAGCCACCTAAGATTTGTAAAGATATCACTAAAGTCTCCACACATGTTTGCGTCGGCCATTTTAAGAAATCTTAAGCTCGTCATTTTCCGGAAATCACTGTCCTGATACTGTGATCGCTTATCAAAGCAGAGATTGAGGGCTTCAATTTTTCCCAGATCCTAAAAAAGAGTAGACAAACATCAAGAATCATGTCAGAATTCTGCATGCATTTTCAATTCTTATCCTCACATTAAATCTAATTCTTATCTATATTCAGAATGTTCAAAGACAAATATATCTTATAGCTACTCGTCAATATAATTGAGAGAAAATGACCTTTTCTGCTAGGAGTGCATCAAAGTCTCTTACTTGAATAGAGAACAGCCTATTCATCCGTTCAGTTTTAGAAAATTCCTCTTGGCTGACGAGATCCCTCCCCAACTCTCTAAGTTCATCGTGCATCAAAAGCTCATTATTATCTCCAATCTTCACCAGAGACAAAGAAATGAGGCGTTTAAGGCCTTCAGATAGAACCATATCTCCATCAGAATCATGCCACATATACGACGAGATTCGGCTATCCTCTCCATTAATAAAACAAGCTATGTAGAGAAATATTTGCTTCTGCTGGTCACTGAGTGCATCATAACCTACTTTTAGCCTTTTCTGCAATTCATCAGGAAAATCTTTAAATTTGTCTAGAGTACTTCTCCATACATCGAATGGTTCCCCAGATAGGAATGATCCAATGATTTTAACAGATAAAGGAATCCTCCCGATGGCACATAGAATCTTTTGACTGAATACATGATTTGAAACGCATTGATCAACGCTACTACTGGTATTACCCTTAAGAGCATGACAGGTGAAAAGCCGGAAAGCTTCTTGATCATTCATCTTAAGAACTTCATAAGTCTCTGTGCATTTCGGAAGATCAGTTTTGCTTCTAGCTGTGACAATTATCCTACTACCAGGACCAAAAGAATCAACATCTCCTACAAATCTATCGAGGCAAAACCCGGAATCCACATTGTCAAGAACAATGAGCACTCTCATGTCGCAAAGTACTTCTCTAATAAAGCAAATACCTTCATCCGAGGGACCGATGTCTGTGCATTCCCGCTTGAGAATTTCAGACATAAGCTTTGTCTGCAGAATCTCTAAACCACTGTGTTGTCGGTTGATTTCTCGGGTGTCTTCAAGAAAGCTACAGCCTGCAAAATGAGTGGAGACTCGATCGAAAACTAGCTTTGCTAGAATCGTCTTGCCAATTCCTCCTATCCCATAAATTCCAACAATTCGTATATCACTGACTCCAACTTGTAGCAGATTCTCTACCTCTGTTACTTTTCGATCTACACCAATCAAACGATCGCGATTCATATCTGAATCTTGATTCAGTGACATTGAAGATGACAGTAATGATAAAAACAAGAACGAGGAGATCTTAGGCCAGAGTCGTTCGACTGGAAGAGAAGACAAGAGATCCGTGATGGAGTGAATCTTGATGAGGATGTTAGCCGAACGTGATCGGGAGTGACCGGACGTGATGCTCTGCGTTATCGCAGCTGTACGAGGAAGGAACTGCAACACAGGAAGATGCCACAGCAGAGGAAAGAGACGAGTCAGAAGAGTTTACTCCGACGGAAATAAACGCCACCGCAGCAGAGCTTCTTCGATGGTGAACCGCTCTGACACCTTTGTTAGGTGAAAAGAAGAAGTCAAAAGGAGAAGAAGATGCCGTTTTTTTTTCCTATCCAATCCTTTCGGCCACCTAATACTATAAATTTGGATCTTCCTACCAAGCTCTTTCCTATAATCTCGCATTCGACTCATTAAGCTTATCAAATTCTAATCCGTGAATTTGAATCCAGAATTGTATATTATGAAGGGTTAACTACCTGAACCGTTACTTATGTTTGCACATGTGACTGAACCGTTCAAATTTGAGCTCAACCGTTACTTATGTTTCCATATGTGACTGAACAGTTCAGTTTTATAATTGTTGTTATTTGTTACTGTTAACTACTGTAATGTGCTTGTCACGTGAGCTGCTTATATTGTGAACTTCTGAAACTACCATAAACCTTGGCTATTTAATCAGCTTGTTCCTTAGGTATTGGAGATGTTTGAGCGTGAATATTCTGTTGAAAGAAGGAAGAACTCACGATGAGAACATAGAAGTCATGAAGTCTAATGATGAAATGTTCGATCTCGGTCAATCTCTTCCCCTAATCCCTACCACGGAGCTTCGCCGTTTCCATGCATACCCCAATTTTGAGGTAATTTGACAGTGATTAACCCTAATTGGCATACAGTGGGTAACATGATCGCTCCTACACAACCCAGGCGTACGTCTCATCATCTCTCTATTTATGTCATAAGTTCAGATTCACTGTTTCTAGATGCAGTAGTTTGATATGATCTGGATCTTGTTTCTGGGTTTTGATTTTATTGGTATCTGGGCGGTGATTTTGCCCATCAATGGTAGTTGCAGAAGTTCCAGAAGCTCCCTGCCACCACCAACAAGTTCACCTACAACTGCGATGGCCACACCTTTAACTATCTCGCTGATAATGGCTTCAGCGAGATTATCTCTTCTTTTCCTGCTGATTTAGTTCCTTTAGCTTATGTTGATGTGATTTGGTGACTGGTCCTTTGGTTTCCAGTGAGTAGATCTTGCTTCGAATACTAGATCCTCGGTGGGCACATGAAGAATCGAAGAGCTGGTTGATTTAGGGAAGGGAAGCATTCTGTCGTTTTCTTCCTTAGTGTATTACAGAGAAGTAGACTTCCAATTATAGTAGGAAGTTCTTTAACTAATAGGTCCCTAAGTTTACAAAAGAAACATTATAGTCCCTATTCTTTGTATACTTCAACATTCATCTACAATTCTCTTCTTCTTCTTCTTTCTTGAACATATTTTTCATTCCAAATCCTTCAAGTAGTCGAACCATTTGCTGCTTCCCTATAGCCTTTGTTAATAAATTCGCAAATTGTTCAAGAGACGCCACGTACTCGGTTTGTATAGTTCCCTCCAAAAGTTTATCACGAACGAAATGACAATCAATCTCGATATGTTTTGTACGCTCGTGAAATGTAGGATTTGCCGCAATTTGAAGTGTCGCCTTGTTGTCACATCTTAACAACGTGGGTCCGTGAATGTCAAAATGTAGCTCATGTAGTAACCCTCTCATCCAAACAATCTCGGAGACCGATGTTCCCACACTACGATATTCGGCTTCCGCACTAGATCGAGAAATTGTAGCTTGCTTCTTTGATTTCCAAGAAACCATCGCCTTTCACAAACGTACACAATATTCGGTCACCGATTTCCTTGTAATTGGACAAGATGCCCAATCACTATCACAATGACACAATATGCCACCACAGTACGTATATCATTATCGGAAGGGAAAAATAAACCCAATCCCAGATTGCCTTTTATGTATCTTATCACTCTCATAGCCGCTATCATATGAGATGTTTTTGGATTGTGCACAAATTGACTCAAAAGATGAACCAGGTATGCAATGTCCGGTCTAGTCATAGTCAAGTAAAGAAGTCGACCAACAATCCTGCTATAACGATCTCCATTAGTGAGTTGTGCATCATCCGAATTCAAATTAAAGAGAGCATCATACTCACATGAAGTCAACTTTGTATTTTGCTCAAGTGGTGTAGCGACGACCTTTGTCTCCAACAAACCGACATCCAACAAACCGGCATCATTGATTAACTCAAGTGAGTACTTACGTTGATTGACCACAATCCCTTCCTTGGACCGAGCTATCTCTAAGCCAAGAAAATACCTTAATTCTCCCAAATATTTAAGCTTAAAATGAAGCTTAAGAATACTCTTCAACTCATCTATCATCTTGATATCCGAACCTATAATCATTAAGTCGTCAACATATACCAACATATGAACTTGATGATTACCCATAAACTTGCTAAATAATGAGTAATCATATCGACTTTGTGTGTATCCATTCTTCAAAAGACACTCGGTCAATTTGACATTCCATTGGCGAGATGCTTGCTTCAACCCATACAATGACTTACATAGTTTGCAAACACGAGTGTCACGTGCACCACAACCGAACCCTTGAGGAATTTCCATGTAGACATCCTCATGTAAATCTCCTTGGAGAAAAGCATTGTTCACATCCATTTGATAGAGAGGCCATTGTTTCATCGAAGCAATACATAAAATGGTTCGGACGGTGACCATTTTAACAACCAGAGAAAAAGTTTCAGTAAAATCAATCCATTTCATTTGTGTATATCCCTTAGCAACAAGTCTTGTTTTATACCATTCAATAGATCCATCCGAATGATACTTCACTTTATATACCCATTTGCACCCAATTAGTTTCTTGTGTTCCGGCAACAGAACCAACTCCCAAGTACCATTTTCTTGTAACGCTGCAATCTCATGTTGCATTGCTTCTACCCATTTAGCATCTCGGGACGCTTCCTATAAATGAATGAGGCTCTATGACTTTGTAAATGTCCCCAATAAAACTCATATATTCAGCTGATATATGCTTATAGTCCATCGAGTCACACATCATAACGAAATCATCATGCCAACATGGAATTCGAGACGCACGAGCGGAACGCCGAGGAACATGTGCTTGCTCTTGTGGCAAATCTTGCTCTTGTTGCACTTGAGTATGAGAATACATGTCATGTTGGAATTATTCATGTATAACATTATCTTCCATAGCATGTTCAAGAGGGGATGCAGGTGAACCATTCAGCTGAATTTGGACAAAGTCTTCATCAACCAAAAAATCAAATCCTGGCGTGGGAAAAGCTGAACTTGGAACCTCCATGCGTGGCTTTTATGCAAAAGGGAATAAATGTCCCTTGAACATTACATCTCGACTAACATATGTGGTCTCTGTGGCTAGATTTAGTAGCACATAACCCTGTTGACTAGGAGAATATCCTAACAAGGCCAATCGTATAGAGCGAGAGCTGAATTTATCTGAAGCATTGGGATCCATTACGAAGCATAAACACCCAAACACCCGCTAGTGAGAATGATCGACCGAATGTTTGTGTAAGATCTCATAAGAAATCCTTTCATCTATCACCTTCGAAGGCATTAGGTTAATGAGATAACATGCGGTGAGTATACAATGATGCCAAAAACGATCGGGAATGTTTGCTTGAAACTTAAGAGCTCGAGCCACCGTTAATAGATGATGATGTTTGCGCTCAACTATCCCGTTTTGTTGAGGAGTCTTCACACAACTTGTTTGATGCAAAATACCCCAACTAAGAAATAAATCACGCATAGAATTGTTGAGATACTCGGTCCCATTATCACTTCTACAACACTTGATAACAACTCTGAATTGTGTCTGAACAAGAGTAATGAAGTGTTTACTGTGAGAAAACACCTCATCTTTATGACGGAGCATATAAATCCAAGTCGATCGACTAAAATCATCCACAATAGTGAGAAAATAACGATGCACATTAGTCGTGGAAATCCGATGAGGTCCCCACACATCCAAATGTATTAGGTTAAAAATAGCCTTAGAACGGGTGGTACTCAATGGAAAAGGCAACTGAGTTTGTTTAGCCATCGGACAAACTATGCAATCGGAAACAAGTGTCGAACTCAACTTCGAATCAAAACCAAACAACTTTCGCAATTTACCAATCGAAACATGTCCAAGTCTCCTATGCCATAACTTCAACTCATTAGAACCCAAGATCACACCTTCTCCTATTCGAAAGGAACTAGCCACCACCGGTGCGTTTTCCACTCGAACAACACGTAGAATGTAGAGACCATTATGGAGCGATCCAATCCCCATCACCTTCCCACTTGATAGGTCCTTTAACATAGCCACATTAGAATGAAAAACAACTGAAATCCCATGCTCCTTTGTCAATTGAGACACCGATAGCAAATTATAATGAAAGTCGAGAGCAAATAATACTGCGGCAAGATGTAAACCGTTGCCAAACCGACAAGAACCACAAAGGGTAATCGCTGAATTTGCACCATTGGGCAAATGAACCATACTTCGTAAAGAATCAAGCTCACGGATATTAAACAATCGATCCTTACGACATGTCATGTGATGAGAAGTGCCACTGTCAATGATTTAAACATCTCGACAATCATTAGAAGTAGTCGAGCCACAAAATGAAGACATCATACCTGTCATGTTTACTGCAATTTCAGTTGCATTATCATTTTGCCAAGAAACACGCTGCTGTGAACAGCTAAGTAAATAAACCAGTTGATCTATTTGTGCAGAAGTAAGAACATAATCTGCATTAGCTCCACCTCCAACCGTTCCTGAACATGAATATTTTCTCGAAAATAAAATCTCTGTTGAACCAGAATTCAGCCATGTCCTAGCCACAGAATTCGGACTTGCCCCAGCCACAGAATTCGACCATCGCTTCTTCACATGATCCGGCACTCCGTGTTTCTTCCAACACCGATCCTCTTTATGTCCCTTCTTGCCAAAACGTTCTTTCAAACTATTCCAAATCGGTGTATTACACCGAAAACATATCTTGTTTTTGACTAAGAGAGCATCAGAGATCGAACGTACCTATAACTGATAATTGTCACAACCTGTGAGCTGAAACCGATCAATGACTTTTGAGACGGAACTCCCGCCATCTTCAACGCAAGAAAGAATCCTCACTCAACAGGAACAAACATAACAACAATCAACCAGACTAGCTATCTGGATCTATGCTCAAATCTTCAATTGCAGGATTGAATCATCCATGCTCACTTCTACAATACTTGATAACCTGGCTTTGATACCATGAAGAATCGAAGAGCTGGCTGATTTAGGGAAGGGAAGCATTCTGTCGTTTTCTTCCTTAGTGTATTACATAGAAGTAGACTTCCAATTATAGTAGGAAGTTCTTTAACTAATAGGTCCCTAAGTTTACAAAAGAAAATTATAGTCCCTATTCTTTGTATACTTCAACATCACCTGCAGTTTAGGAATAAGCTAAGGCTAGGGCTATACGATTCAATTTCTTGCTATATTATTAGTTTAAGGATGTTGCGGTGATTGATGACGGCTTTTTGTTGACTTGTTAAATTTGTCAGAATGACGATAAATATGAAATAATGTTGTCTCATTTTATTTGGATTTTCCGAAATGGTGATTTAGAAGCTTATTTGATGCATATGGAGAAGCACACTAGGGGATTACTTTTGTTAGGCTTCCTTCATAAATGAAAGATTGGATTCATGATTCCGGTTTCTTTTTTGGTATTTGCTAGTGTTATTAATAGTCACTAGTAACGTATTTTAGCTGGTTTGGGAACATACTAGAAGTTACTATTATCGATAACAACCATATTTAGTAATTATTAAACAGAACAAGCTTCTGTATTTTTGTCATGTTTGTAGTAAACGACCTGACTGCGACAGGCACTTCAAGTAACCAAGCTTGATAATGAGAGGGAATGGTGATTATTTCCAAACAAGTGTAGATACATGACTTTACACAATAGTCGTTATACTGAAACAGTTTTTAGTGAATATGACACTCTTCAAGTTTGGTGAATCCCATGCCACTCTAGCATACAGTCCATGAATGTTTATGTAACAATAGTTGTTGATATTCATAGTGTTGTTTAACAGGGGTTGTGCTAAGCTGTTAGTGAACTACCACTCCAAAGCCAAAGATACGTCTCTTCGGGTTGTTTACAAGAAATACTTGAATACTCTGAAAGACGTTGTGGCATTGGTCTCGCCTGTTAAAGCTCTTCTTGAAATAGTTTGATGAAAATGTGATTGTGCTAAAGCTCTTCTTGAAATAGTTTGATGAAAATGTGATTGTAGTGGAGACATGTTTGTTTGAAAGTCATAAAGTTTGTGACTTCTTCATTCTTTGATTGATGAAGTAGTTTGTAGTAAAACGTTGATGATTTCATTTGAGAGTGGAATGAAATGAAAGCTTCGTTTGCTGATATGTTCTTTATAAATTATAAACATAATTGTTATCAATTATAATTGCAAATGTGGTGACTTATGTTTGTGGAGAAATTGGTAAATGACGTTTTATCTTCTCTTAAATGTTACCTAACTTTAGTTTGGACATTTTGTTACCTAACTTTTACTACATCATAATCCATAAACATAAAAGAGGGTAAAATCGTCTTTAAATTAGGTCACGTGACTTGCACGTGACAGTCAGACGAAAATATGTGACGGAAACTTAACGAAATAACTGTTCAGTCACATCCTCAAACTTAAGTAACGGTTCAGTCACGCAAAAAATATGAGTAACTTTTTAATCACATAGGTCAAAGATAAGTAACTGTTGAGGTAATTAACCCTATTATGAAACTCAACATCCTCTAGTCTCATACCTCCCTCCCAATGCTTGATTGATAGGCAGTGCCCCTGTATGGCTCAGGAACTGAAATCAAGTGCGTCTGCCATATCTCGAGGGTCATCGAACTCGAACATTGTCACTGCGTTGCCCATATCTGTGATGCTGACTCCTACGTATCGGTGTCAAGCACTCTTCAGCACCCCTTGAACTGCAACTGGTTTGATGATTCGATCACTCAATACTTTCCCCACACACCTTAGCCCGGTATGTTCTTCGGCTGACCCCTGCAACTTCAAGGTAAGGCTGTCCCGGTGTGTTCTATCATTCGTCTTGCCCGGACGAGTGGGTGGCTGGCGCCCCTGTATGTCACCCATGCTTAGGATTCCTGCAAACAATATACACAAAATCAGAAATTAGAGAAATGGATGATTCAGAAATCCGGTCATCCTTTGGTTCTGAGGGGGCGGGTTGTGTCTGATTCGGGGGAATGTTTTGATTATGGGTGGGTTGAATGGGAGTCGATGGCTTGGATATGTGGCGGGGCTTGGTGGAATTTGGGATTAGGGTTGGGCAATTGGGGTTGGTTAGGTTTGATTGGTGTAGAACTCCAATTGGATCAATTGGAGGTATGATAGTCCGCTCCCGAAGGTCGTGAGCTTCCGTAAAACTTCTGATTGAAGTGGCCTTCTTTCCGGCGACGAACGAACGACGACAATGCGGTTTCCCAACGACGAGTCCTTCCAGAAGGAACTTTCTCTCACTAGACAAATAGGAGAGAGACGATATGAAGAAGGCTCAGTAACTACTAACTAAAAAAACAATGTCGTTATAAAGATCACCACTCCTATAAATTGAGAAAATTTGAAGTGAATTAAGATTGATCAGATTAACTAATATTTATTTATCAAATATACAATAAATTATAATTTATTGTTTGAAGTAATAACTAAATGATGTTCACCGTGGTCAGTTTGGACTTACAGAGTATGAGTTATATTTTTTTAAGTC
Source organism: Chamaenerion angustifolium (assembly GCA_946814005.1). Taxonomy (NCBI): domain Eukaryota; kingdom Viridiplantae; phylum Streptophyta; class Magnoliopsida; order Myrtales; family Onagraceae; genus Chamaenerion; species Chamaenerion angustifolium. The sequence continues at coordinate 33,438,653 of OX328272.1, forward strand.
AAATTTTCATATCTCAACTTACGGCAGAGCCTACAGTCAATTCGTAAGTTCAAATTTAATATTTTTTTGCATCATTTAAATCACAATTAAAATATCTGCTTACTATAGTTTTTTAATAAATACATAATTTTATTTTTAATTAAACATCGAATCGTAAAAAAAATGTCACTAGGGGTAGCATTTTTCATAAAAACGCTACCCCTAGTGGCGTTTGTTGAAAAATGCTACTTAAAGTAGCGCATATTGTAAAAAAACGCTAGCCCTAGTAGCACTTATATACATTTTGCTAAATATATTTTTTAATATACTTACTTTTTCAAAAAAAATCGGCACAATGCCTACTTTTTCCCCACCGACGAGCCCTTCCAAAGTGAACTTTCTCTCACTAGACAAATAGGAGAGAGATGATATGAAGAAGGCTTAGTAACTACTAACTAAAAAAAAATCATTGTCGTTATAAAGATCACCACTCCTATAAATTGAGAAAATTTAAAGTGAATTAAGATTGTTATGATTTAACTAATATTTATTTATCAAATATACAATAAATTATAATTTATTGTTTGAAGTAATAACTAATTAATACATAGAAAATAATTAAGGGTTAATTACTTAATTGGTTACACATGTGTTGACCAATGTTCAGAATGGTTACACATGTTTCAAAATGTGATTAATTGGTTTTGAAATGTGACTATTTGGTTTTTTTACTGTCCGTTAGAAATCACAGTTAAGTCACTATTTAGATACGTAAAATGACGTAATTACCCCTAGAATCATCTTCAAGAACACATCATCATCTTCAAGAACAAGAATCGAAAAAACCAGAAATGCTGTTTCTGGGTTCTTGAAGTTATGTATTGCAGTATATGTTATCACCAAATGTGATTAAATGGTCATACATGTTTCTTTATAATGTGATTAAAAGGTCATACATGTTTCTCTATAATGTGATTAAATGGATACTGTTGTTTGAAGTTCTGTATTGCAGTATATGTTATCACCAAATGTGATTAAATGGTCATACATGTTTCTCTATAATGTGATTAAAATGCCATACATGTTTCTCTATAATGTGATTAAATGGATACTGTTGTTTGAAATGATGTGATTAAAAAGTTCGACATGTTACCCACATTGTGAAGAACCCAGAATCACGATTTTGGGTTCTTCAAGAACCTAGAATCGACATTTCTGGATTCTCAAGAACCCAGAAATAGCATTTCTGAGTTCTCAAGAACATCAAATCGAATTTGGTTCGATTCTTGTTCTTCAATCCTTCCATGTGTTCTTCAATACAACTAAGGGCATAATAGTCATTTCACAATTCAATAATATGTTAAAAAAAATTAACGAACGTTAAAATTAACGGTTTACTAACGGAATAACCAATTAATCACATTGAGAAAAACATGTGTAACCAATTAGTCACATAGCAAAACCAATTAATCACATTTTGAAACATGTGTAACCATTTTGAACATTGGTCAAACATGTGTAACCAATTAAGTAATTAACCCAATAATTAAAGTTGTAAGTTAAAATTAAAATGTAAGAGACATTTGTTTTTGGTCGAACTGTGTAAGAGAAACTTCATCTAGTATTAATGTTAGCTAATATTAAACAATTAATATAAGTTTAGCTTCAATTCTTATATTAATCGATCATGTAATAAAGCCTTTTTAAATGATCTAAGGATTAAATTACTTCAAAAATTTATAGAATTATTTTTTTCATAATACATAGATGATCCATACTTTGACAGAGGATTTGCAACATGTGTCAAAAGATACATCAATATATGGATTTTTTTTTTAAAGTATGCATTTTTTTTTTATTTAGAAAAGTAAGTATGAAATTTTTTTTTTAGAAAAATAGCTATACGTGCCCCCCGGGATCGCGCCTATTGGACATAGGCGCACCCCAGGAGGTGCGCCTATGGCAGCAGCTCTATCTTTTTTTTTTTTTAAATCATTTTTTTTCGAAAATGATGACTCGATGTTTAATTAAAAATAAAATTATTTATATATTAAAAAAAATTTAAAAAAATATAGTAAGTAGATATTTTAATTGCGATTCAAGTGATGCAAAAAATATTAAATTTGGATTTAAGGATTGACTGTACGGTATGCCGTAAGTTGAGATATGAAAATTGTACTTAAAAAATTATAACTCGGACCATGTAAGTCCAAACTCAACACGGTTAACGTCATTTAGGTCGTAAATCAATTATCTACGTAGGATAATTTTTTTGATTAAAAATACAGTGACTTTGTAACCTAACATCGTTTACACCCAAATTTGACCGAAATAAGTAAATGCATTAGGTGAGAAATTTAATTATATACTTACTCAAAAAAAATCAAAAACATTACAGTGCGTAGATAATTTAATTACGAATTAAATGACGCTAACTATGCGTTAATTTTGACTTTTAGACTGACTGTATAATACGGTACGTAAAAAACTCTGCATACGATACAAAAACTTTCAAATAGTATTTTGAACAGTAAAAGTACTGTTTACACAGTGCAATTTACTATTTAAACAGTAATTTTACTATGTAAAACACTATTTGGAAGTTTTTGTATCGTATGTAGAGTTTTTTATGTACCGTATTATACAGTTAGTCTAAAAGTCATTTATACATGGTCCGAGTTATAATTTTTTAAGTACAATTTTCATATCTCAACTTACGGCATGCCGTACAGTCAATCCGTAAATCCAAATTTAATATTTTTTGCATCATTTGAATCGCAATTAAAATATTTACTTACTATTAATTTTTTAAATTTTTTTAATAGATACATAATTTTATTTTTAATTAAACATCGAGTCATCATTTTCGAAAAAAAAATGATTTAAAAATATATATATATATATAGCTGCTGTCATAGGCGCACCCCTGGGTGCGCCTATTTACCTGGGGTGCGCCTATGTCCAATAGGCGCGACCCCGGGGTGCGCGTATAGCTATTTTTTTAAAAAAGAATTTTACATACTTACTTTTCTAAATAAAAAAACCAAAATGCATACTTTTAAAAAAAATCCAATATATGGGGATTGAGTTATATTGACTAACAAACTGAAAAAGAAAATAATTTAAATGTGTTATTTTTTTATTTTCTTTTTGTAAGTTGCTGCTTATTTTAAAAAATCGGCTTATTGGAAAATTAAAAATCCTGACTCCTACGGTGAAGCAATTTTAGTCTGTACTGACGTGTCTGTCTCTCAATGGTTGGTGTGAGTACAACAGGTGCACCTAAATTTACAGGAACATTCTTCATCACCTACTAAACCGAAGCGGCAAGCAAGTCCATTTCAATTCCCTCCAATTGAATTCAAACTTGCCATGCCTTCTGCCGCCACCACCGCGTCCCAGCTCGTCGACGACGATGATGACTTCCAAGACCTTTATGCTCCTAGCCAACTTACCTTATCGACTCAGCGAGTCACCTCGAAGAAGCCTCTCCAACCCTCGAACAGCTCTTCTCGCCCCCCCAAGAAGAAGCTCAAATCTTCGCCAGCAATCATCGGGAAGGAAAATATCGCGCAGAGCTTGGACGTAAAGAGAATCAAACGCAGTACTATGGTTCTTTCTGATCTGAGCAAAGTTAATAATTCGGGTGCTTTTCATTCCCTTGGCGAGTCGCTCAATCTTTCGGCAACCGTGAACGGCTCTATGATTGGTTTAGATTCGTTCAACGGAACAGCTTCAGTTTTGTATGATACAAGTGAGGGATGTGATTTGGATCATCTCGATTCTCTTGAGGATATCAGCTTGGATGCAATAAAATCCAGCATTGAATGTACTAATTTGACCGAAGATGACATTTTGTCAGGTGTCTGCGAGGTTAATGAGGAAAAAGGTCTGAAATTGGGAACTAATTCGGGTTACTTGCAGAATTCAATAGAGTCTAGGTTAATTGCAGCGCGAGCAGCATTTGCTGAAGATCCAAGTCAGGAATTTGAGGCGGGTGAGGATCTTGATGTGTTGATCAGGTTGTGTGAAGCTGAAGAAGGAGATGACGATGTAATATACTGCCCTTTATGTGGAGTTGACATTTCGCATTTGAGTGAAGATTCGAGACAGGTGCACACAAACGATTGTCTTGATGAGAAAAAAGATCAGCTTGATGAAGATGAAGTGAGTGTCAGTATCTTCTCTTATTGCCATTTTCATTAAACTACTGCAGGCTGCATCTTACTTGTTATCTATTGGTCGATGAAATCCATCGACACTTCTGTTGGGATATTAGCTGAGGCTAATTTCCACCTTGCAGGATCTTGGGACTCGATGGATTAAGAAAAATGCAAAACGACACAAAGATTTACGTGGTTCACCAATTTGGATACGTCCACGGCTCACACCCACACTTCACTATAGAGAAACAGTGTTACAACGTATAGCACTCTGAAACACTCACTCGTATTTCTGGCTCACAACAAACACTACTTTCTCCCACAACTCAAGAACTCAACAACCAACTCTTCTCTCAAATTCGTAATTCAAGTCTGTTATATTTTCTTCACAGATTGTTGGTTCTTAAATAGCCACAGAAGTTGACTAGTCAATCATCAAGTGCTCCACTTCAGCAGAAGTGCTCCACTCCAGCACTAGCAAGTGCTCCACCAGAAGTGCTCCACTTCAGCACCAAGTGCTCCACTTCAGTAAGTGCTTCACTTCAGTGAGTGGTCCACTTCAGCAAGTGGTGGTGGCCCGAATGTCTCCGTCATCAACAGTGGTGGCCGGAAAAGTCTTCATCATCAACAATCTCCCACTTGGAGGCTTTTACTCCACCTGTAACTATGAGTGAAATATGGGTGTGAGGCTTACCAGTCTTCTATTGTTAAAGACCAACTAAAGCTGCGCACAGCTTCAGTTTCTCTGTGGGGACTGACTTGGTTAACATGTCAGCTGAGTTTTTGCTTCCTTGGATCTTCTCGAGTGTTAAAACTCCATCCTCTAGTAGAGACCTGATGAAGTGATAACGAAGTCCAATATGCTTGGTCCTCGAATGAAATGCAGAGTTCTTTGCCAAATGTATCGCACTTTGACTATCACTATGCAAAACGTTCTTTACCTGTCTTAAACACAATTCTGCCAACAAACCTTGTAACCATATCATCTCCTTGCTTGCCTCAGTGACTGCTATGTATTCTGCCTCTGTGGTTGATAACGCCACTATCTTCTGAATCTGCGATACCCAACTGACTGCAGTTGTTCCCACTATGAATACATAGCCGGTAGTACTCCTCCTGTTGTCTACCTCACCAGCAAAATCTGAGTCTACAAAGCCTTGTAGTCTCAACTCGTTTCTCCTGAAACATAGACAGCTATCAGTAGTGCCTTTAAGATACCTGAGTATCCACTTGACCGCCTCCCAGTGTTGCCTTCCAGGATTGGTCATGAACCTGCTCACCCCTCCCACTGCATGAGCAACATCCGGCCTCGTGCAAACCATGACATACATAAGACTTCCAATGGCTGAGGCATATGGAACCTTAGCCATGAAGTTCCTTTCTTCTTCCGTCTTAGGTGATTGCTCCTTGGATAGTCGGAAATGACTAGCCAATGGTGTGTTGACTGCCTTAGCATCACACATGCTGAACCGTCTGAGAACGCGCCCAATGTACTCCGCCTGTGATAACTCCAGAGTACCATTTGGCTCGTCTCTGTTGATTCTCATCCCAAGAATCTGCTTTGCTGGACCCAAGTCCTTCATCTCGAACTCTCTGGACAATTGCTTTTTCAATCGTTTGATTTCACATATATCTGAGCCTGCCACTAGCATGTCATCGACATAAAGCAGCAAAATAATATAGCTTGACTCAAACCTTTTGAAGTAGCAACAATGGTCAGCATTGCATCTAAAATAGCCATTTGTTTGCATAAAGCCATCGAACTTTTTGTACCACTGTCTTGGAGCTTGTTTCAACCCATATAAGCTCTTTCGCAGTTTACAAACAAGTTTCTCCTTCCCATTCTCTGAGAATCCCTCCGGTTGTTCCATGTATATCTCCTCCTCGAGATCACCATGGAGGAAAGCAGTTTTGACATCTAACTGCTCAAGTTGCAAATCTTCTGCTGCAACAATACTTAAAACTGACCGAATGGTCGTCAGTTTTACAACCGGGGAAAAAATGTCAGTGTAATCGATACCTGCTTTCTGTTGAAAGCCCTTGGTTACAAGTCTCGCCTTGTACCTTTTGGAACCATCATGTTCCTCCTTCACTCGATACACCCACTTGTTGTGTAACGCCTTCTTTCCAATGGGTAACTTAGCCAGCTCCCATGTATGGTTGGAGATAAGAGAATCCATCTCTTCTTTCATTGCATGCTCCCACTTGCTAGAGAACTCTCCTTGACATGCTTCCTCATAGCATTCAGGCTCTCCTGCATCAGTAAGCAGCAAATAATTCATGTACCTTCTATTTGGTATAGTAGGCCGTGAAGATCTCCTCAATACTGGAGATGAAGAAGATGGAGTATGTGGTTGATCAGTCTGTTCTGTGCTGCTCTGTGGTGTCTGTTCCTCTGGCTGAGGACTTTCCACTGCTTGCTGCACTATACTTCTGTCCGAGATATCATTTGGATCAACGTACATAGGATCGCTCTGTGCTACACTACTGGGCTGTAGTGTTTTTCTGTCCTTGTACATGATCTTCTCATTGAATATCACGTCTCGACTTCTGATCACCTTCTTTGTCTGGTCATCCCAGAACTTGTACCCAAGCTTATCTCCACCATATCCGATGACTTGGAGTCAAGCTTCCCCCTAGCCTGATCACTAACATGCACATACGAAACACAACCAAAAACTTTCAAATGAGAAAGTTTTACCTCTTTCCCGCTCCATACCTCTTCGGGTATTCCGAACTCTAGTGGAACTGATGGACCACGGTTGATCAAGTATGCTGCTGTATTGACTGCTTCTGCCCAGAACTGCTTGGGCAGTCCTGCATGTATTCGCATGCTTCTGGCTCTCTCAGTCAATGTCCGGTTCATTCGTTCTGCTACACCATTCTGTTGTGGTGTTCCTGGCACGGTCCTTGCTAATTTGATGTCACTCTCAAAGCAAAACTTTATGAACTCCATATCATCATACTCACCACCGTTGTCGGATCGCAGAGTTTTGATCTTTAAACCTGTCTCATTTTCTACCATGGCTTTCCATATCTTGAACATTTCAAATACCTCAGATTTATGTTTCAAGAAATAAACTCATACCTTTCTGGAATGGTCGTCAATGAAAGTCACGAAGTATGACTTTCCGCCAATGGATGAGACAGTGGTTGGACCCCAAACATTCGTGTGAACTAGCTCAAGTTTTTCCTGCTTTGCTGCTCTGCCACTCTTCATGAAGCTCCCTCTCTTCTGCTTCCCAAAGATGCAGCTTTCACACAAGTCAGTGTCAACTGACTTCAAGTCTGGTATTCTTCCCTTGGATTGCAGCATCTTGAGACCCTTGTCACTCATGTGACCAAGTCTCTGGTGCCAAAGATTTGGATCATCCTTGCTGTCCGCAACTGCAATTGATCCACCAGCGTTCGTTGTCATATAGAGCGTACCATTCTTCTGGCCACGAGCAACCGTCATTTCACCTTTAGAAACCTTCCAAGAGTCGCTGTTGAAGGTTGTGACACAACCTTCTGCTGCGAGCTGCCCCACCGAGATCAAATTCTTTCGTAAGTCAGGAATGTGTCTCACATCCCTCAACTTCCACACAGATCCATTCATCCGGATCTGTACATCACCCCTGCCCACCACATCACAAGGTTGATCATTACCAAGATAAACTTTGCCAAGATTACCTGGTGTATAACTCATTAAGAGTTCTTTGTTGGAGGTCGCATGAAAGGAAGCTCCCGAGTCAAGCACCCATGACTCAGACTTACTCTCCAAAGAGCATACCAAAACATCACCTGCCTCTTCTGCAGCGATGTTTGCTTCTTGCTTGCCTTCCTTCTCCTTCTTCGGGGATCTACACTGGTTCTTGTAGTGCCCGAGCTTCCCGCAGTTCCAACACTCGATCACCTTCTGGTTATGATTGTTGGAATTTTTGGGATTCTGAGATTTTGGCCTCCCACCCTTGGACTTGGACTTGCCACCTCCATTCTGCTTTGAATCCCTACTTTTGCTCTCCATGTTCAAAGCTGACCCTGAGCTAGAAGTGGCATTCGACTGGTTTCGAATTTCTTCAGTCATAATGATGCTGATCACATCATCAAATTTCAGAGTTTTCTTTTTACCTGCAGTTTCGCTGATTGCAGTGACTATGCCTTTCCAACTATTGGGCAGCTGCCCAAGAATTAGACAGGCACGTATCTCTTCGCTAAACACCATGCCCACTGCTTCCAGCTCTTCTGTCACTTCTTTGAACTTGCTGAGATGATCTCTGAATGCTGTTCATTCTGACATCGTCATATTGAACAGCTTCTTTATCAGATGGATCTTGTTTGCTGCAGAAGGTTGTTCATACATACTGGAGAGGGCCGTCATGAGAGATGCGGTCGTCTTCTCATTCTTGATATTGTAGGCCACTGATTTCGACAGTGATAGCCTTATGTGCCCGAGAGCTTTCCGATCCAATACCACCCAGTCGGCATCTTTCATTTCATCTGGTTTCTTACCCAGAGGCAAATAAAGATCCTTCTGGTACAGGCTGTCCTCAATTTGCATCTTCCAGAATCCGAAATTTGTGCCATCGAAATGAGAAATTTTGGACTCCTTCTCTAGCGTCATTGCTCCCACTCGAACAGATAGGATGATTTCCTTGCCTTTGATTCACCAACCGAAGGCTCTGATACCAATTGTTGGGATATTAGCTGAGGCTAATTTCCACCTTGCAGGATCTTGGGACTCGATGGATTAAGAGAAATGCAAAACGACACAAAGATTTACGTGGTTCACCAATTTGGCTACGTCCACGGCTCACACCCACACTTCACTATAGAGAAACAGTGTTACAACGTATAGCACTCTGAAACACTCACTCGTATTTCTGGCTCACAACAAACACTACTTTCTCCCACAACTCAAGAACTCAACAACCAACTCTTCTCTCAAATTCGTAATTCAAGTCTGTTATATTTTCTTCACAGATTGTTGGTTCTTAAATAGCCACAGAAGTTGACTAGTCAATCATCAAGTGCTCCACTTCAGCAGAAGTGCTCCACTTCAGCACCAAGTGCTCCACTTCAGTAAGTGCTTCACTTCAGTGAGTGGTCCACTTCAGCAAGGGGTGGTGGCCCGAATGTCTCCGTCATCAACAGTGGTGGCCGGAAAAGTCTCCATCATCAACAACTTCCTCAGTTGTTTCAACAGTTCACTCAGTTTAACTTAAAATTCTCTTATGCCAATACTGTTCATGTTAAAGAGGTACAACTGAAACTGATTGAATGTATTGATTTTAATCACCTCACTCCTGGGATTAGGGACGACTCTCAGGCGATATCACAGTTCAACGCAATTGTTATGGCATATATTTGAAACAGACCATTTTAGCTTATATGTTCTTTGTGATGTCATACATACATGTTTATGCGTATATTCTGTTTGAGATTTGGTCATTCACAGCCATAAGGCAAATTTCTTACACAGATTCCTGCAGTTCTTCCTGAAAGTGATATTGGTCCATCAGTTGCACCCCAGATGACTAAAGCCCCTCATGTTCAATCCCTTGGGCAAGTAGTGGATGTCTCTCCTGTTCTGGGGTGGCTTCGGAGTTTAGGGCTAGAGAGGTATGAAGAAGCTTTTGTACGGGAAGAGATTGATTGGGACAGCTTAAAGTGGCTGACAGAAGAGGTATCTATCACTGGAACTGGAAGTCATCTGTATAAGTTCAAAAACAGTTGCCTATTTACTGCATTGCTTATCATATGCTGTTTTTACTCTTAAATGATAGAATCATTGGTTTTAACAATCAGTAGCTAGGTGAGAGATAAAACATGTTAAGAAAATCATCTCAAATATGAACTATTTCTGCCTTTTGTTAGTGACTGAATTCAACCTGATCAGCACTCAACACTTGTCTGAGTAGGATATTTTCAACATGGGTATCACTGCTCTTGGTCCAAGGAAAAAAATTGTGCATGCTCTTAATGAACTAAGAAACGCAGAAGCAAGGGATGTTGAGGATTACACAACTGAACATGTGAAAAAGAAGAGTCCTACAGAGAGAGAAGGCAGACCTTCTAAGGTAACCGATACTGATGCCAATAAATCAGCTACATCGAAGCTGATCACAGATTACTTTCCTGGTCCTGCATCTGGTTCTGCTTTTGGCTCTCGTTCTGCATCTGTATCTGAGAAGAAGCCTCAGAACTATTCTATTACACAAAGTAAGGTAACTCAAAAGGCAGTTTCTGGTCGTAAAGTTACCACTACTAAGAGGAACAACCGTGTCTCCAAGAAGGAGACCAGAGAAATTCCCAAGTGGTGTTGCATACTGGGAACACCATTTCGAGTGGTAACTGAGTTGATCTGTCTCTGCATTTTATTGCTTTAGGTACTATACATAACACATATCAAATGTGGCCTTGCAGGATGCTTTTCGGTATCTCAGAAGAGATTGTTCTCATTGGTTTCTCACTCATTTTCATATGGACCGTAAGTTTTATGCCATATTGGTGTTTTCCTCTTTTCTGGCTTTGCAACATGAAAATGATATTAGAGTAAACCACAAGCTATTAGAGGTCCTTACATGTTTTCTCATTTAGCCCTATAGCCTACTACTAATTGTTTTCTCGTCATACCTGTGTTAAATTGTCCGTTAGCTTTCGGGACATGGAGACTGAGAAGCTAAGAATGGAACTGGAGTGGAGATCATATGTAAAATCACCATAATGAGTGTATTACATGGGGTTAGACATAAAGAAGAACCAATTACCTTCTTACCATAAAGGATGATACAGTTCGAAATTAAAAATATAGATGGTGAAGAATCGCATTGCCTCCATAACAATGTATGGAGACTACCAAAATTTTAGTGAGTTTGTTGCATGAAACAACACTTAAAGATGCTTTTTTGTGTGTGTGTGATCAAGAAAATGCAGCTTTAACAAAAGTAGATAATATAATGCAGATTATCAGGGTTTAACAAAGTCTTTCTGTCATGGCAAAATTTACTGCTCGGAAATAACCGCAAAGCTTGTAAATATGAAGCTCGGAATTCCCTGGGATAAATTGCAAGTTCTACCTCTAAATGAGAAGATCAATATTGATGGTGTTGATGTGACTTGCATCGATGCAAATCACTGCCCAGGTTCCATTATAATTCTCTTTGAGCCACCCAACGGCAAGGTACGGCTCAACTTAGTTCTGCTTCTATTCCTAAATAGCAATCATTTTTAACACTGAAAGGAATGGATTTTGAGTACAGGCAATTCTCCACACTGGAGATTTTCGCTTTTGTGATGAGATAGCTGGAAATTCACTTCTTCAAGCATGCAATATCCACACTCTCATACTTGATACCACATACTGTCAACCTCAGGTTAGTAAGTACTAAGCTCTACTGAAGTGCTGACTGGAGATATACTGAGTCACTGATTAAATTATACATTTTGGGGGGTTAATTTCAGTATGATTTCCCGAAACAAGAAGCAGTGATACAGTTCGTACTTGAGGCCATACAAGCCGAAGAATTTAACCCAAAAACTCTTTTCCTCATTGGCAGCTACACTATCGGTAAAGTCCCTCCCAGCTTCTCGGATGCTCTTCCTTTGGATTATAATTTTTAACTGCATGGTATTTAGTTTCCAGGTAAATTTATTATCTTCTGCTGATTGAATGACGTCCACTTATTTCTTTCTATTTGATGTTCTCCATTAAACAGGAAAGGAAAGGTTGTATATGGAGATCGGTCGCACTTTACATAAAAAGGTCTACATTGGTGATGCAAAGCTTCGCCTTCTAAAATGCTTTGGATACACTGAAGAAGATATGCAATGGGTCACAGTAAATGAACTGGAGAGCCATATACATGTTGTACCCATGTGGATGCTTGCTAGCCTCAAAAGACTGAAGCAAGTCTCTAACCATTATCAGGTGAGCTGCAAAAATTCTTGGGTTGCATTAATTTGAAGGTGTATGCTGTTTTTCTGTCTCGGGTTCTCATTATTGAAGCTGGGATTTTTCTCATCAATGTTACCTCTTTCATTGGTTTAGAGAAGATTCAGTCTGGTAGTAGCCATCTCTCCAACTGGTTGGAGTTTTGGTAAGGGAAAGAAGGGCACTGGTAGAAGATGGCAGCAGGGTACCATCATAAGGTCAATATCACCATCTCTGCTTCATATATTTTCGGTTTTGTTGTGAATATAATCTTGGAAAATTTGGTCAAGACGCCATTAATGATTGGGGTCTGATGAATGGACATTATTGTTCATCTTCCCAGGTATGAAGTGCCATATAGTGAGCATAGCAGCTTTTCGGAACTGAGAGAGTTCGTGAAGTTTGTATCCCCTGCAAATATTATCCCGAGTGTAAACAACGAAGGACCCGACTCGGAAAATACCATGATTTCTCTCTTAACATCGCCATGATCAAGTTGCCATGAAATCTGCCCCAATCGAGTTTGAACATCTCAACTTCCTGTTGGAAATTCAAAATAGGATATTGCATATCATTTGCTGGCCTAAACTCGGCTCGGATATTGTGCTGAGCTTAAACTACAGGTTCTTGGATGCCAAGTAATTAATTGTGTACCTCTGAAAGGGGATTGAATTGCTGAATATCTACAACAAGTTCGGGTTTCGGATGGCAGACAACTGCAAGTCCCGCAATCCATAATCATCCTTCAATTCAACTACACCTCTCAAATAATAACTCTCTTGAAGCGATCGCACTGTGATATAATAACTCAACGATGGCTCGACCCGTGGCTGCTTATGAAGCCCCTCGGCTAGCTAGGTTTGCACATGCTAGCTTGACCCTTGGACGAAGCCAGAAAAATTATCCAGTGGGAGCAAATATTAGAGTACTGACAAATAGTTGAACTAAAAAAAAGCAGTGGGATAAATATATGATTTAAAATGGTTAAATTGAAAATTATTGCATTTTTTATGGTCAAATTTACACATAATTAAAAGTTGAGTGAGACAATTTGCCCCCTCCCTAACCTAACATGGCTCTGTCCCCGGCTTGACCTGATTCCCGCCCCTAGACATCCACTTTCCATTGTGTATGCGTGTAAAGCGCTCTCAAAAGATTAGCCGACTCGACTTGAATCTGCATCATTGTTGATGGATAATATAGACGTCGCTTATTTGCAACCCAAGTGTTGACCCTTTGACTTGTAACCACATTCGATGCTCGGAGTCACCTGACTAACAAAATCAAGGTGTCGAGGTTAGCCCGATGGCCGATGTTGACCCTAAACTAATGGTATCAGCATTTAGGGTTTTTGGTTAGCCCGATGGCCGATGGTGTATAGTCGATGACACTGAGATAATGATTAAAGAGATGAACATCTTTTCTTTACTTGTGACAGTAGCTAACGTAGGTAATATACAATAAGTTTTTTAAAAAGTAACTACTGTGCAAAAAATATTTAAGAAAGTAAGTATATTGAAAAAATATTTAGCAAAATGTATATAAACGTTACTGGGAGTAGCGTTTTTTAGCATTTTTCAAAAAACGCTACTAGGGGTAGCGTTTTTATGAATTTCGCTACCCCTAGTAGCGAAATTCTTTTTTTTTTTTTCCTTTTTTCCTTTTTTCCTTTTTTGACGATTTGATGTTTAATTTTAAAAAAAAATTATTAATTTTTTTTAAAAAATTTACAGTAAGTAGATATTTTAATTTCGATTCAAATGATGCAAAAATATTAAATTTGGACTTACGAATTGACTGTAGGCTCTGCCGTAAGTTGAGATATGAAAATTTGACTTAAAAAAATATAACTCATACCCTGTAAGTCCAAACTGACCACGGTGAACGTCATTTATGTCGTAATTCAATTATCTACTTAGGATAATTTTTTTTAGAAATACAATGATTTTGTAACCTAACATCGTTTGTCTTAAAATTTGACCGAAATAATCAAATGCATTAGGTGAGAAATTTAATTATGTACTTACTCAAAAAAAATCAAAAAAATTAAAATGAGTAGATAATTTAATTACAAATTAAATGGAGCTAACTAGACGTTAATTTTTTGCTTTTAGACTGACCGTATAATACGAAATAAATTACGGTCAGTCTAAAAGCAAAACATTAACGTCTAGTTAGCGTCATTTAATTTGTAATTAAATTATCTACTCACTTTAAGTTTTTTGATTTTTTTTAGTAATGACATAATTAAATTTCTCACCTAATGCATCTGATTATTTCGGTCAAATTTTAAGACAAGCGATGTTAGGTTACAAAATTACTGCATTTCTAATCAAAAAAATTACCCTAGGTAGATAATTGAATTACGACATAAATGATGTTCACCGTGGTCAATTTGGACTTACAGGGTATGAGTTATATTTTTTTAAGTTAAATTTTCATATCTCAACTTACAACAGAGCCTACAGTCAATCCGTAAGTCCAAATTTAATATTTTTTTGCATCATTTGAATCAAAATTAAAATATCTACTTACTGTAAATAAAATTAAAAAATAATAATTTTTTATTTTTTTTAAAAATAAACATCAAATCTTAAAAAAAAAAAAATTCGCTACTATAGGTAGCGAAATTCATAAAAACGCTAACCCAAGCAGCGTTTTATGAAAAACGCTACGCCTAGTAGCGTTTTTCAAAAAACGCTACTCAAAGTAGCGCACGTTGTAAAAAACGCTACCCCCAGTAACTATTATATACATTTTGCTAAATATTTTTTCAGTATACTTATTTTTTCAAATTATTTTTGCACCGTGCCTACTTTTTAAAAAAAAATTCAATATACAATTGTAATGTCTCAATCTTCTCTTTGTACTTGTCAAAATTTTAAGCTTTTTTTTTGCCATCTGTAAAAAAAATTACCTGCCTTACGCCATTTTTTTAGACTTGTCAAAATTCTGAAATGTCAAAATATTTACCTGATTTATGCCTTTTTTTTCCTTGACATGGGCAAAATTTTGTCCTTGACTTAGCAATAAAAAATTGCTCCCATAAAAAATTTCTAATTTAAATAAAAAAGGATAAAAAGAGAGAGATTGTAAGCTTTCTATTTTAACATGCTCTCTGCTTATAAGCTTCATTAAAAAAAGGAAGAAAAAAAACATTTAATCAGCTGAACTTCTAAACGGTAGCCTTTTCTCTTTTACATATCAACAACAACCTATGTGTGAGAATCAGACTATAAAGAAAAAATCAATCATAAATTCAAAGTAACTATTGGATCCTGAATATATTCTTCTCTACGCAGGCGTCGCTCCTCTCGGGTTTCACATGCACAGATTGACAACTTCAGGTTGACCCGTTTATTCCACTCCGAAGCTTAAGTCAGTTTGAGGATTTGAAGAGTTTTTATGTGGATGTGGTGAAAAATCAGAATGTCATAAATGATAATGAATGCTGGTATTTATAGACTTTGATTAACCTGATGAACAATGCTTTCTTTTTACCTTGGTTAGCTCTTTTTAACTGAGGTCAAACTGATATTCGGATGAGACAGGGGTCCTTTATCTTCAAATATCAGAGATATTTGATCTCATTTAATGATGTCTGGCCTCCATTTAATGCGGTTTTATCCTGATACGTGAAGGCGACGCCTTTTATAGGCTGACGCCTCCCTAACATCTTCATGGAGCAACGCCTTACATAACTGATTTATATAAATCTTATTGATTTTATTTAGGTCGGTGATATAAAGGTTTATTAAAATAAGGCGTCCATTCTAAACCTCCTCAGAAACTAAAAAGGAACCTTTGGCAAATACTTCTCCTTTTGAGCAGCTCTTCCATTCCTAACCTACAAAATCTTTTGGATCAATATACGAAATGGCGTAAGGTAAAAATTTTGAGATGAAATTTTGACAAGTAAAATTTATGACATTCCTCTTCGTCGCACACTTTCGTCCTCCCTCTTAAATCAAAAGCTTTCAAACTAAAAAATGTTGATCCCGTCAGTGTTCTGTCGTATTTTTGTATATTCGAAAATGCGATGCTTAGTTTGGTATTGAGTTATTAAACTAGACTTAATTTTGAACAAAAATTCTAAAATTTAAGATTAACTTTATCATTGAATGATAGACTTTATGATTTAGAGATTTAGGAGTATCTTTAATACTCAAGTCGTCGGAATTCGAATGCTTGTTATGTTTGAAATTTTGATAATAATTATTTTAAAAGAATTATAGTTTTTTTTTTTGAAAAAGTAGCCATTGTACAAAAAAATATTTTAAAAAATTATGTATTCAAAAACAATATTTAAAAATCTAGGCATATATGTTAACGCAAGTAGCACATATATTTGTTTGTTTTTTTACCAAAAACGCTAATCAAGATAGAGTTTGTATAAAACGCTACCAAGGGGTAGCGTTAGTTATTTTATATATATTGATGACTCGATGTTTAATTAAAAATAAAATTATGTATCTATAAAAAAATATAGTAAGTAAATATTTTAATTACGATTCAAATGATGCAAAAACAATATTAAATTTGGATTTATGGATTGACTATACGCTCTACCGTAAGTTGAGATATGAAAATTTGACTTTTAAAAAATTAACTAAGACCCTATAAGTCCAAACTCAACACGGTTAACGACATTTATGACAAAATTCAATTATCTACCTACTATAATTCTTTTGGATTTTTTTGATTAGATATATATTTAATTTTTTAACCTAACATCGTTGGTCCCATAATTTGAATGGAATGATTAAATGCATTAGGTGAGAAATTTAAGTATGTACTTACTAAAAAAAATTACAGTGCGTAAATAATTTAATTATGACATAAATGACGCTAACTAAGCGTTAATTTTTGACTTTCGGACTGACCGTATAATACGATACGTAAAACAATATATATGCATGTATTTATATAGTAAAAGTATTGTAGATTTACTATATATATATGCATAATTTTTTATGTATTGTATTATACGGTCAGTGTGAAAGTAAAAACAATAACGTCTAGCTAACGTCATTTATGTTGTAATTAAATTATCTACGCATTATAATTTTTTTGAGTAAGTATATAATTAAATTTCTCACCTAATTCATTTTATCATTGGTCAAATTATAGGACCAACGATGTTAGGTTAAAAAATTAAATATGTATTTAATCAAAAATAATTATAGTAGGTAAATAATTTAATTTTGCCATAAATGTTGTTCACCGTGTTGAGTTTGGACTTACAGGGTCTTACGGCAGAGCGTACAGTCAATCCGTAAATTCAAATTTAATATTTTTTACATAATTTGAATCGTAATTAAAATATCTACTTACAATAATTTTTTTAATAAATATATAATTTTATTTTTAATTAAATATCGAGTCGTCAAAATAAATGAATATATATAATAACTAACGCTACCCCTTTTTGCTTAAACAAAATATGTACTACCTGAGGTAGGGTATATGCCTAAATTTTTAAATATTTTTTTTGAATTAATGTCATCACCATTAGGGGTGATCAAAAAAGACTGTAGGACCGAATTCCCGACAAGACCGGCCCAACTAGGACCGAGACCGAGTGGGCGGTATTTTTTCTTCAGGGTCGGTCTCGGTCTCTGGCTTTTTCCCGAAAGCCCGTTTAGGACCGGTTCGGACCGAATGTATGTGGATTTGGAATTTTCATAATATCACACCGAAAAGAATGTGGATTTTGGAAGTTTTCTATCTTTATAAAAGTTGCATCCTGATAACTTTACTAAAAAATATAGTGGGTTCATAGTGTTTTTTTGAGAGGTGAACTATTCCTTCGCCTTTTACTAAAGAATACCGTGAACTCATAGTTTTTTTTGTGCAGATTCGGTTAAGGACCGAGATCGGTCCGAGTCAATAAATACCGATTCGGACGGACTTTTTTGGCCGAGATCGGTCTCGGTCCTCCAGAAGGCAAAACCGAGACCGTGAACTCATAATTTTCACTTTCAATTTAATTAAAAATATCTGCTATATCCACCACCCACCATCTCCACATCATAATGCAATACGTCGTTATCCATTTTGACTGCATATGGGCTGCTGCCTGCTGGGCAGTTACTAATAGGCTTGTTCATGGACCACTTAAGATTCCGAATCGGTTCTCAACTGATGTTTAAAGTAAATTAATAACTTTTTGGCTCATTAAAAAAATTGATCAATTTAACAAATAAACAAATCGGTCTGGTTAGAAACGGTTTGAATTGGTTTGGTTTGATTTCTTTATACAAAAAAATGGTTTCTATACTGACTAATAGCTGGACCAGATTGGTCCAAAATAAGAATCAGTATGAGGGAATGAGCACATGACTACTTAAAGGGAGGGAGTGAAATGAAAATGACTCTCTGTAATAGTAGGTCGATTAAATGTTAGACCGACTCAAAAAATAGGTGAGTTTAAAACGGTTTAATTTGAATTTAACTATAAATTAGTACCAAAAAATAAGTTGGTTTGAACCGGTTCATAACTAATTGAACTAACTTACTTTAGCTTTAAAAAAATTAATATGATTTTGAAACTAATTCGATTGAATCGATTCGAACCATTCCAAAATCAGACCAAATTCATTTTAATTTGGCCTAACCGATTTTTGGAGCAAGCCTAGTTGCTAACTGTTTTCGGTAGGGACGATTGTAACGCTAAAATAAATTACGGAAAATATAACATTTTGTTTAAAATCAACAAAATGAAACATAGTTTATTACAAAGAAATTGCCAAGATAGGTTACAATGAATAATAATAATTAAGCCAATTTACATATTTTTTTTGTATATTTATGCATATTAATCTCCAATGGATTTTATCATTAAATATAACCATATGGCATATACAGTATCTAATATCTATCAAACATTTCTCATATCTTTAATTTGATGTATCTAACCTATAAATAGAGGTTCAATCCTAGTGTATTCATGTATTCCAAAAACCATCAAACTTCGAGTGTGTTAACCTATAAATAGAGGTTCATTCCTAATGTATTCATGTATTCAAAAAATCATCAAACTTCGAGCATGTTAGTGTGAAATTAAAGTTTTTTGTTGCAAGTGCACGTATTCAGAGAGATAACTCTGTTAATCTTAGATATCGACTGACATTTAAATTCTACACTCCAATCTGCTGAATTCGTTATTAAAGCAGTTAAACTTTAATTATAAGAGGGGTTGATTTCAGTGCCTAAAAAATTACGTTTTTATAAAAAAGATTTGAGCATTATTTTTTAGGGTTAATTACCTCAACCGTTACTTATGTTTGACAATGTGACTGAACCGTTCAAACTTGAGCTCAACCGTTACTTAAGTTGACACATGTGACTGAACCGTTACTATCACCTAACTGCCGTTATTTCTTCCCGTTAAGTAGTGACATGTGTTTGTCACGTGATTAACTTGTAATTTGAAGTTCCTAAACTACCCCTAAGCTCATTCAGTTCCTAAACCTAGCTGCTCGTCTCCCCTGCTGCCCACAAATCTCCCCTATTCTAGACTCAAACACTCGTCCTCCATTTCCATCCTCTTCAAGGTTCCAAACACCCAGCACCTCCGTCTGTGCTCCAGACTCCACTGATATCCGGCCGTAGTCAAGGTTGTTGTCTCCGCCGCCGATCCTTCTGTTAGATCAGCCCAAGCTGAGGATAAGAAGCTGCTCCTCGAAGTGAAGGGTCTTACTGCAGTTATTGCTGAGTAATCTCACACGACGCTTTGCGTTAGGTAATCTATTTGATTGATCTTTTGTTGGTGTTTGCATCTGGCCACTTTGTGTTGTGTTCTTGATTTTGTGGGTTGTATTTTTGGATTCTGCAGATTTCAGCTGCGTTGGGGATGGGAGAGAGAATCCCAGCCAGAAGTTATTTCCAGTACCCTCCATCCGGGCTTCACGCTTCCCTCCAATACCGGTTTAATAGCAGGTGCTTACGTTTCTGCCATAAGGAAACCAAAGAGCACCAGGTCAGATCTTTCTTCTTTGCATAAATCTAAAAAATGAAATCTAGGACTTAATTACCGCATGGACTAGATATGCACTTTATTTGGAGACGAGACATGATATTTGTTTACCTGGAACTCTTCGTATGGATTCAAGTAAGGGTTATGATAATTCAATGCAACCACAAGTCCAATTGCTACCTGAACTGAGGAAGCAGAATATCAAAGACATACCAGTAACTTCAAGCAGAAAACAAATATACATGAAAGTTACTTAAGATCATTGCTCACACTTATTTCACAGTAAGTTAAACTCTTACATACAAATCAAAGTTTCCTACCTGTCGGTCATTCATGTGGTATAAGAAAGATCCCCCATACGTCTTGTGATCCAAAGGCCACCCCAACGTATGGAGAACGAGACCAGGTTTGTGCTTACTCTCATCAACTTCCCAAACCTATATAAATTTGGACTTCTAAATTAAAAATTAAAAAGAATTGTCTCAAACTTATATTATAATCATTAATCAGCACTGAAGTAATCTACCTCTTTGATTCCTAAAGCATATGTCTGGTGTTGCCCATGCCCCTTTTCTCTTAAGCCGTATTTTCTCAAGACCTTCTGTTAAACAAAGTCTTTTTTAATTGAAATGTAGCTGATTTATTACACTATTGGATTTATGTATTTTTTCGTATTAGATATTCATTCTATGGTAATGCATGTTAACCAACAAGCATCAACGCATGGACTGTGAAACTGAAAAAGAATCTTGGAACTAAGAAATTTGTGTAGCTGCTCAATCACTGGTCACTGTGAATTATGTTAGTGTTTTCTATTAAAGAAGATGAAACTTCTCTCCGTTAATGTATGTATTTTGATAAATGAGAGTCTTCTTAATTTTATATCGTCTTCCGTGAATCTTGGGTCTGTTTTTTCTCCATTCCAAATAAACAGAATGTCTATTTGGAAGGAAAGAGGAATCCTTTTCAAATAGCCTATCCAATTCCAAACAAGGGAAATAGGAATGA
Source organism: Chamaenerion angustifolium (assembly GCA_946814005.1). Taxonomy (NCBI): domain Eukaryota; kingdom Viridiplantae; phylum Streptophyta; class Magnoliopsida; order Myrtales; family Onagraceae; genus Chamaenerion; species Chamaenerion angustifolium. Next base: position 33,459,693 of record OX328272.1, read on the forward strand.
TCTCTATCTCTTTCACTCCATTTGCTTTCAAAGAACAAAAGTCCATGTTGTTACAGGTATGTCACTAAACCATTTCGACTTCGTAAGTTCTGTTTCTTTGTAAAATTTATTATACTCATGTTCTGCTGTGCAGGACTGCCCAGATCAGTTTCAATTCATGAAGAACCTTCCAGAAAAAGTTGGTTGTAAAGTATGAAAGTGGTGCTTATTCTCATGGAGTATCCATTACAAAAATTTGGTAGAAGTATTAGAGATGTTTGTAAGAAGTATTTATTTGCAAATTGACATTGCCAGAATGTTTGTAATTCCAATAAATAGCATTGGAGATGTTTTATGAAGGTGGATTTGTAGAAGTATAACTGACCCGAAATAGTTTGTAGGAATGATCATTTAGTTGAACTTACTTCTATTTCTTTCATAAAAAAGAATCAGATATTAAGAAGAAAATAAAATGAAATGGTTGCAAATGTGGTAAATTATGTTTGTGGAGAAGTTGTTAAATGATGTTTTATCTTCTTCTAAATGTTATTAAACGGTTACTTTAGTTTGGACATTTTGTTACCTAACCGTTACTACTTCATAATCCATAAACATAAAAGGGGGGTATAATCGTCTTTAAATTAGGTCACGTGACTTGCACGTGACACTTTGACGGTCAGATTTGACGGAAAGTTCACGGAGTAACCTTTCAGTCACATCTTCAAACTTAAGTAACGTTTCAGCTACACAAAAAGAGATGAGTAACCTTTTAATCACATGGGTCAAATATAAGTAACGGTTGAGGTAATTAACCCTATTTTTTAATTTGATGTATCTGAGATTCTTAAAGCGGTGCTCCATTTTGTGACTTGGTAGATTTGGACGGAAAGTGAAAATTAAGATAAAATACAAATATAGTATTAAAACAATAAGACAAACTACATATACAAGTATGCAATAATAAGACAAAATACATATATCAGTTTGTAATAATAATTTAAAGTACAAATACTTTAGCGTCGCACATTTTCATGTTTAGTCCCAAACTAATTCATCATAAAACATAGTAATATTTAGGGAATTTCAAATACCTCAAAGAAAAATAAAATATAAAATCGTAATTTTTCAAATTTAAAAGAATTTTATTTCAAATTAAATTTCATATAATATTATTTTCAATATTAATTATTTACTACAATTAAGTTTCAACTATTACGGGGCGTTTCTTTCACGAAATTCGGAATAAGGAATTCGGAATAGAGAATAGGAATAGGAGTTAAGAATATGAAGTTGTTTGTTTGGTTGAATAGAATGGAATGGAATAAGGAATTCTGTTGTTTCTTTGGTGGAATTGTATACGGAAAAGGAATGGAATGTGGTAAAATGACATATTTGCCCCTCTTTGTATATGTATTACTTATAATAAAAATAATTTGTATTAATTAATTATAAAACTTAAAAATATTAAAAACGTTTATTTAAATAATAATAAAAAAAATAAAAAACGAAATTTTTATTTATTTATTTTTTTAAAAAAATACCAATTTATTAATTTTTAAAAAAAAATAAAGAATGTAAATTGTCATGCAAAATAATATTTCTTAAACAATCAATTGATTACATAACATTAACATGATTAGAAATATCGATAAATACAATAATCGACTGCGTTGATCATAACTCCAAATCCAAAACAAAACATTCAGAAGATCGTTCACTTCAAACAAAGAAAAAACTTGGAGGTGGATGATTCTTCAATTTTGGACTTAGCTTGCTGGGGTCAACCGTTCTGCTTGAGAGAACATGATAAGTACTTGCATGAACCTGCAATGAAGATCAACCCATAGAGATTTCAGAAGTTAGTCCGAAAGCAGTAAGTACCAAAAGCACGTGGCCAATCACACCACAATAGAAAATTCAATATTCAACACAGCATCCCCAAGTCATTCAACTACTTTCCTTTCAAATAAAGTTACAATTGTCAAGTCTCCTTAGCTTACCACAGATGGCTTCCCCTTGAATAGCCTGAGCATTGTTGGTGCAGCTGATGATGTCTTGGGGATAGCTACTGTAACGTCATAAATGGCAGGAACAAATGATCGCATATGACTCACTGCAGATACAAAACCCTGCGCCACAAGACCACACTGGTTGGTAAATCTTCCAATTCCTTAGATGAAGTACAACCCCTTAGATGAAGTACAACCACCAGTAGATGGACAAATAATACATCAACTATTAAAAACAACAGCATCTATAACCAACATTCTTTTCAGACTTTGATTTTTTAGAGTAAAACACTACAATTAATTCAATGGACCACCAACAGCACATGACATACTTTCATAAAACGTCAAATAGCCCACCACCACTCACAACACGCAAAAAAAGAGAGGTTACTTTCCTCTCTTTTTTCAGTTAAAGGATCAGTATGGTCTCCAAGCACATGCTATGATGCGAGAAACAAGAGCAGCAATTAAGAGCAGCAAATTTGATGCGAGAAGAAAGGAGCTCCTTCTATGAGCTGAGCATTACAGAGACACAATTATGATAATCGGGAAGGGAAAAAGTCAAAAAAAAACACGGTGAATCAAAGAATATGTGGATAAGAAATCTGTTATCCCCTCCAAACTGGAACAGGCCTTTAAAAGCAATTGAATTTGAAAAAGGGAAGTAACATCATGAATCAATTTGGTGATTCTCCAAAGAATCGTTGGCTTTTCCCTTGTCATGGAAGACCCTTTCTTCCGGTCCTTGCTCGTTCTTGTGTATATTATTCACCTAGGACCTCTAAAATTTCAGGTTGTTATTCTGCCTCAACCTACACGAATCATACAATCAGACACTCTACAAAAGAAATCAATCCATAACAGGGAAGAGCATGTTATCAAAACTTGCCAATTACAAACAGAATCATAGCACGAGAAATGAAGAGCAAGGATTTCATAGTTTTGATCAATCGTACCCAGAATCGTGATTCACGGTTGACAACCCCCCACCACGGCCACACCCTCACGACCTGACCTCACCCCCATAACCACCCCAGCCACCCCCTCACAGACAGCCACCCACCCACGGCCACACCCCACCCATACAATCGCAGCAAATTGCAGAGAAGCCTAGGTCAGTCTGTCAACAATCAACAATCGCAGAAGAATTGCAGAGGGGCACGCTCGGGAATTCCATAAATAGTGGAGGGCAGTTCTGTCATTTGGGGTTGGAATCCGGATTCCAACCCGTCCGGACTTAGGAATTCCGAGGTTTTGACCCGGAATCCCTAAGCCCACACCGCAAGGAATCTCTTCTGCATGGAATGGCCAATTTCATGAAACGAACATAGGCTTACGGAATCCGTAAGCCCAAATCCGTGGCCATTCCTGCAGAAGAACGGGTCATTAAGTCATAATGTTTTAAATGTCAAAAGGAAATAGCTCAATATATTCTTGTAGTGTGAACGGCAGAATTTTAGGTGGGCGAATAAATAAACAGAAAGAAAAGTCATGTGAAAATTCCACTAAGAGATTTAAAATGTTTAAGAAATTCGTGATATTTACGTATATATTGTTGAATCGCGTTTACTGGTCGGATTTTCTTCGGTGCTTTACGAATTGACCTCTGTGTCGCTCCGTTAACCTGCACATAAGAAAAGCCCGAGTGTTCTCGTTATTTCCCCTCCGACGATCAAGTTAGTCGAAAATTCGTTTATGGATGAAAATAAGTATGCAGTTTAACCAGATGATGTTACATTAGTTTGAAATAAAGATGGGTGAGAGTATTTATAACCCTCACCTCTAACCTAACTGGAGCTCAACTTCTGACCATAGTCATCCCATGTGTCCTCTAATTGACTGACCATACTTATGTCTCGAGTCCCATGTGATCTGGTGTCATGTGCATAGTGTCATTGTGTCATGTGCATAGTGCCCTAGTTTTCTAGATTCTTGTCTCGCGTGATTGTTCCCCATTACATTCTGTCTGACCTGGAGCCTTGTGCTATATGACTAAGGGGAAGATGGGCTTCCAATGGGGCGCGCCTCTATAGCGGCATCCCAGGTGACTTTGAAGTGTTGATGCCCTGCAACGAATACGGTATTCTGTATTTGGGTGGGCGCGCCTTATTGGGTCGGATCTTTACACCAGGTCATTAGATGTCGGATTAATACCCAACATATATTGACTTTAAGAGCTTACAAAGTATTATTTTTGACTAACTACCATCACATATATCGTATATGATGTGTCCTCACCCCTAACCTAACTGGAGCTCAACTTCTGACCATGGTCATCCTATGTGTCCTCTAATTGACTGACCATACTTATGTCTCGAGTCTCATGTGACCTGGTGTTATGTACATAGTGTCATTGTGCCCTGTGCATAGTGTCATTGTGCCCTGTGCATAGTGACATGTGCATAGTGCCCTTGTTTTTTGGATTCTTGTCCTGCGTGATTGTTCCCCATTACACTCTGTCTGACCTGGAGACTTATGCTATATGAGTAAGGGGAAGATGGGCTTCCAATGGGGCACGTCTTTATGGCGCGCCTCTATAGCGGCATCCCAGGTGACTTTGAAATGTTGATGCCCTGCAACGGATACGGTATTCTGTATTTGGGTGGGGCGCCTTATTGGGTCAGATCTTTTAGGGGTGATAAAAAAAAACTGTAGGACCGAATTCCCGACAAGACCGGCCCGAGACCGAACGGGTGTTTTTTTTTCTTCAAGGTCGGTCTCGGGCTTTTTTCTCGAAAACCCGTTTAGGACCGGCCCAGACCGAATGTATGTGTATTTGAGATTTCATAATACCACACCGAAAAGAATGTGGATTTTGGAGGTTTTCTATCTCTATAAAATATGCATCTTGATAAATTTACTAAAGAATATAGAGAGTTTATAGTGTTTTTTTGAGAGGTGAACTATTCCTTCACCTTTTACTAAAGAATACCGTGAACTCATAGTTTGTTTTGTTTTTTTGGGTGTAGATTCGGTCCAGGACCGAGACCGGCCCGAGTCAAGAAAGATCGACTCAGGCGGACTTTTTTGGCCGAGGTCGGTCTCGGTCCTCCAGAAGGCAAGACCGAAATTTCGGCATCGGTCTTGCCTTCAGGACCGGACCACCCATGTCAGCCCTAGGATCTTTACACCATGTCATTAGATGTCTATTAATACCCAACATATATTGACTTTAACAGCTTACAAATTATTATTTTTGACTAACTACCATCACATATATCGTTTTAATTTCTTTTATCAAATAAATTCAAGGCTAAACTGTCACTATGCCCCTAATATTTGTTTTTTCTCTCAATTATGCCCATTTTATCGTTCTTTTTGAAGTTTTACCTATTTAAGCAAGCTTTCGAAGACGCTCACGGTACGCAACATGTTTGAAATATTTTTCGTAAAGATGGTAGACTCGTGTGTTAAATCAACAATAATTCAATTTTATTTAGTTTTATTTCATATAAAAAGAACAATTCAAACTCATTTTTTTCATTACTTATAAAAACAAACAATCTCCCGACCTGAAATCGGGTCAACACCAATGAATGTTTAAAGCTCAAAAATGTTCTTTTTCCATTTCCTATCATTAAAATATCGTTAATCAAATTAAGCAATAGACCTGTCAAAATGGACATCTAACGAACTATCACTAGTGAAGATCAGGACACGAATTATTTGACCGACTTATTCAAGCCGAATAGGAATTAAAGACGACAGCTGAAACCTTACAAGTTACAACTACACTCCCCGTTGTTTGGTGACGCTATTAACTATATTCCACCTACCTACCTTCTTCAGTTCTTCTTCGTCTCTATAAATAAAACCCTAGCTCGATTCCTCAGCTACCACCTTCACTCCATAACTCCATTACTCACCCACCATGGCTCCTCCAGCCGAGCAGGACCTTCTCTCCACAGACATCGTGAACCGTGGCATTGAGTCAGGGTCTCCGGCCTTCTCAGTCCGGGTTCGCCGCCGTATCCCGGACTTCGTCCACTCAGTCAACCTTAAATACGTCAAGCTCGGATACCACTACCTTATCAACCATGGCGTCTACTTAGCCACCATTCCGGTGCTCGTGGTGATCCTCGGGGCTGAGATGCGGAGTCTCAGCCGTGAGGAGCTGTGGAAGAAGCTGTGGGACGCTAACCAGTATGATCTTGCCACCGTGATGTCGTTCTTCGGGGTGTTTATGTTCACGTTGTCGGTTTACTTCATGTCTCGGCCAAAATCGATCTATCTTCTTGATTTCGCGTGTTATAGGCCGAACGAGGATCTAAAGGTAAGTGATAATATTGTCTCATAAACAGTACGAAACTTCATCTTAGGGTTTTTCAATATTACAAATTTTAGGCGATTTTCTTGTTTTTTAGCGTTATATATATATATATGTATGTGTGTGTTTGGATATGCGCAATGCCTATTTACAAGAAAAATAATCTATTTTTCTTGGAATAGATTATTTTACGAATTTATTATATGTTAAAATAATTACATCTTATAAATATAAAAAGTGATGCGCTAGAAAATAAAATTTACGGTTAACTAAAAATAGTATTTTTATTTTATTTTATTTATATATAAAAAAATTATGAATCTTCACATACACAATGTCTAGCTATAACAAAAATTATAGGATTAAATAATAAGTAGTTACCTAAACTTTGGACGTTTTGCAACGAGCTAACCGAACTTTGGAAATTCAAAACGGGCTACCTCAACTTAGACGAAGGTGCAAACAGCTACCTCCGTCCAATTTACCGTCAACTGTTAACAAAATTTCGTCGAAAATTCGGCAGAAATTCGTCGGAAAATCGTCAGAAATTGGACGAAGGTAGCTATTTGCACCTTCATCCAAGTTGAGGTAGCCCGTTTTGAATTTTTAAAATCTTGGTAGCTCGTTGTCAAACGTCCAAAGTTCAGATATCTCATTGATATTTAACCCAAAATTCTAGGCTTCTTTGTGACTATGCAAGATATTTTTTTTAATGGTATAATAATAACCTCAATTGTTTAAATTTATTTTAAAAAATAGGGATAAATTGTATTTTTTTTTTCAATCAAAAATTGTGAAAATGAAAATCTCACTTTTTCGAATTTACCCAATTAAGTTGAATTTTGTTTTCATTTTAGTTATAAAGTAATTAGTTAAATTTTATCTTCGTCATTTTTAAATAAATCCTGCTCATGTTTTTCATGCAAACCCTAGGTTAGTAAGGAACAGTACATCGAGCAAGTACGGAAATCAGGCAAGTACGATGAAGCAACTGTCGAGTTCCAGAAACGGATCCTACAATTCTCCGGCATGGGCGACGAGACCTACATTCCGAAACCCGTCCTCGCCGGAGAAAACTGTGCTACCATGAAGGAGGGCCGTGCAGAGGCCTCCACCGTGATCTTTGGTGCCCTAGACGAGCTCTTCGAGAAGACAGGCGTCCGACCAAAGGACGTCGGTGTTCTTGTCGTCAACTGCAGCATCTTCAACCCGACACCGTCCCTGTCTGCCATGGTCATCAACCACTACAAGATGAGAGGGAACATCCTCAGCTACAACCTCGGCGGCATGGGGTGCAGCGCCGGGATCATCGCCATCGACTTAGCCCGCGACATGCTTCAGGCAAACCCTAATAATTACGCGGTGGTAGTGAGCGCAGAAATGGTGGGGTATAATTGGTATCAGGGGAAAGATCGGTCGATGATTATTCCGAACTGTTTTTTCCGAATGGGTTGCTCGGCGGCGCTTCTTTCCAACCGCCGCCGTGATTACCGCCGGGCGAAGTATAGTCTCGAGCATGTTGTGCGGACACATAAAGGCGCTGATGACCGAAGCTTCAGGTACTCTATTTATTATTATTATTATTTTGCCAAAAAAATAATATAAAAATAAGAACAAAAAATAATTTTAAGGTGACTAAAATAGAGTTGTCAAATAGTTAGAGTATGGTGTGAGTATGTCAAATACCATAACCATATCATATTTTAAAATTTCATACTATAATCATAATTATAATCATTATGGGTACAATTTTCAATACCATAACAATATTCATAATCGTGGATATTAACCACGGTTTTAACTGTATACCCATATTTATTACCATATATGAAATGTAATGGAACATTATAAATGTTATCTTAATAAATACATAAAATTATGTCACAAACAACAATAATATTCAACATTAGCACCATTCAAAATTAACATTAATACCATTTAACATTTACATCATTCAATTACACTTGGAATTATAGATTCGTGAAATCTAAAAGTGAAAATCTTACTTAATTTATTAGTATTTATTAATATTAAAATATTATTATATTTATATAATAACTCTGTGTATGACTAAAATACCATTATTATAATCATCACGAGTAGAAAATTCATCACCATAACCACACCGCACAATAATGGTACGGTTAACCATATAAACAAATAATTGGTATAAGTTATAACCATGATTTTGAATTTTTGAATGAACCATTGTCGGCCCTAAACTAAAAGTATTAAAAAAAAGTGATATTTGCATATTATTATGTTATAGTAAGAATTTTATATAATAAAAAAAATCAAACTATTTATTTTTAATCTTATATATAAAGTTTATGTCAGTGTATATGCATGGTTAAAATTATGGCCAACATCATTTATTAGTTGTATCTGTTTTCTTTCCCTAAGATTAGTTGTATCTATTCAATTATTTGTTGAGAAAAAAAAATCATGTGGGCCCAACAACTTGGATATATACAAGAAAAATAAAGAGTAATGCTAAAAATAGATAAGGGAACCATAAATGACAAGTAGTTGGGACATTTATGTTCACGGTTAGTAACTCCCAACAACAATATATAGTTGAGGGGTTTAGTAACATGAAATGAAAAAAATGAAAACTGATAATAGATTACAATTAAAGTTTTGCTAATATGGTATTCGTATTGGAATTAAATATCGATCTATGTATATATATATATATGTAACATCATAATTTTGTACATGTTGAGACTTTCAAATTGCTCCAAAGCACCACATTAAACTTTAAAAACCGTTTCATTTTATCATATTTATTACAAACTAATTATTCAATAATTTTTAATTTTTTTCAAGCTTAGTTTTCTACATTTTTTTATTAAAACTATCTATAGATAATTATGGATTTTTAGTACGTTTTATTCACAAATATATATTTGTAGGTTTTACAGTTGGAATTAAAAATTGATGCATTAGGATTTTATTAATTTTAATATATTATATTTCTAATTAAAAATAATAAAATAAACAAATCTAATTAGAAATATGTTTAAAATTTATCATATGAACTAAAATTATAATTATCATAAATAATTTTAAAAGATACATACTTTTTATATGTTCATTTGGTAGACAATACATGTAATAACTACTATATAAGTAAAGTGATTACAATTATTAAAACACGTATATTCAATTTAATATTTGTGACAAACATACGATAATAATAAATAACATAAAAACTAAGTTGAAGAGCATGCATTAAATTTATATTATTGATCTTTATTAAAAAAATTTAATATATATAATACTTTAAATTTAAACAATAATTAGAGAACGTTTTATAAATAAATGCATAATTAATATCAATATATAGTTTTTGCCAGAAAAAATAACAATATGTTTAATTATATATATGCAAAATTTTAACTAGATCACAAATTATGGTGAACTTAAACATAAAAACATAATAAAACATTAATTTTTAGAAGAAAAAAAACACTAAATAACATCTAAAATTTCAAACAGAAAAGTAACATGTAAAAATACATAAAACATGTAAAAATAAATAAAACATTGTTACTATTATGCTACAAAATATTTTAAATTAACACTTCTAATTAATAAATACAGATATTGAAAAATATATTTAATATATACTCCTTCTATTTTTTAATATTATATGATAAATATTTATTATATATATATATATATATGTGTGTGTGAAATTTTAATTTCAAATAACTCCAAAATATTAAATATTGAAAAATTGGAGTTATTTGATACATACTTGTCATTGTTTATATTAAATATTTTGTTATAATAAAATATAACTTAAGCTAAAAAACAAAATATATTTAATTTATTGTACAAAGCGCGGATAGATATCTAATATACTATTAAATAGATAAATATTAATATATTATAAAAAAAATACCAATTTTTTATTTGATTTATTTACTAATTTTCAATTTGTCGTTATTACATAGGGTTTCAACTTTAATATTCATTTTAGAAAGAAAAAATTAATAGGGTTAGATAGATTACTTGATACCTTAATATTAACGGGTTTATGATAAGTTCTGATTTCACTATTAATAAGGTAGAATTTGAGTATAAAAATTAAAAAAAAAAATTGTATTTATAGAATAGAATATGAGAGTGATAGATTTATAGAGTATTTGAAATCGTTCACTTCGTACACTAAATGTTGACGTGTACTATCTTAGAAAAATGATTTTTTTTAACTCAAGAAATTATGACTAATTAACTACTAATCCCAAAAGTGAAATTTTAATTATGAATTACTTACTACTATATTTGATAGGTGCATCTACCAAGAAGAAGATGATCAAGGGTTCAAAGGTTTGAGGGTGAGCAAGGACCTAATGGAGATTGGTGGGGAAGCCCTAAAGACCAACATCACCACCTTAGGACCTCTAGTGCTGCCCTTCTCCGAGCAGCTCGCCTTCTTCGCAAACTTGGTCTGGCGCCACTTCGGCGGTCCGGTGGCCCCCAAACCCTACATTCCCAACTACAAGCTTGCGTTCGAGCACTTCTGTGTCCATGCAGCTAGCAAGACGGTTCTCGATGAGCTCCAGAGAAACCTGGAGCTCAGCGACCGAAACATGGAGGCCTCGAGGATGACACTGCATCGGTTCGGGAACACCTCGAGCAGTAGTATTTGGTACGAGCTTGCATACCTCGAGGCCAAGGAGAGGGTAAGGAGCGGAGACAGGGTTTGGCAGATTGCATTCGGATCAGGATTCAAGTGTAACAGTGTTGTATGGAAGGCTGTGCGGCGTGTTAGGAAGCCTTCGAGGAACCCATGGCTCGATACTGTTGATCGATACCCGGTTTCGATTTGATAAGTATGTTGGATGAAGTGGGTATGGATTGTTTTGGAGGATTATGGTAAGAAATGAACCTCTTTGTACTGCTGAATACAAATCTACAAGTATTTTCTCCAAAAGTCCGACATAAAACACGTGTCAACACGTAATTGGACGCGGCAAATCCTCAATATAGAGCTTTCAATCAAATCATATATCATTTACAAATTGTAGCATCATGTTCATGAGCTCCAGAACTGCAAGCTTCAGAATCTGTGGTTTAGGGTTTTCAATCCTCGAATCGTCTGAACCAATCACTTATGGTTCGAGAGAGGACTCGAGTCTCGTTCAACGAAAGGGTTTTGAGCCGCTGAGCAATTGCATCTGCAGGAGTATACACCGAACCCGCTTGCCATTTTGGTTCCTGGATTCAATTCAGCAGCAACACAGTTTATTAGATTCAGGTGTGGCAGAGAAAATCAACATTTTCTGAAATAGTAACACATTCTACTTATTGAATAATCATAATTAGAAGGAAAAAGTCTGAAAATGGTCTAACATGTTTGCATAAAATAGTTTTCGGTGCAACTTGTTATTTAGTGATGGTTAATGGTTCAATACGTTTGAAAATGATGCTAATTGGTACCTCCGTTATTTTTATGTTAAAAAATTCCGTTAAATATTTTTCATATTTGCAAAATTAACTAAATATATTTCTAAATGTTACAATTACACCCTACAAACTTACATTAATGTTTCAAACAAATCCCAACTCAATTCGAGTCACACCGGGGGTCCCTAGCCAGGGTCCGAACCCAGACCAGGTCACCCAACCCTGGGGAACTGGTTTGGGCTTGGACCCAGACCATGTCTACAAACCATGGGGACCTGGTCTGGGTTCGGACCCAGATCATAGGACCCCTGATTGGGGCTCAACAAATTGAGCCCAATCGGTTTAGACCGAATTTGACTGAGTTTAGTTCAAATGATTGAGGCTGCAATTGAGCCCCAATCGGGGATCCTATGATCTGGATTCGAACCCAGACCAGGTCGTACAACCATGGGGACCTGGTCTGGGTTCGGGCCCTGGCTAGAGGACCCCTGTGTGGCTTGAATCGAGTCGGAACTTGTTTGAAACATCAGTGTAAGTTTGTAAGGTTTAATTGTAACATTTAGAAAAATATTTGGTTAATTTTGTAAATATAAAAAATACTTAACGAGATTTTTTAACAGAAAAGTAACAGAGATACCAATTACCATCGTTTTCAAACATGTTGGACCAAAAACAATCGTTTGGGTTGGAAAACCATTTTCGTAAAATATGTTGTACTATTTTCAGACTTTTCCCTAATCATAATCACAAGAGAAAGGGGTAAAATAGGGTTTTCACATTATACCTGAACGCACGGCGTAAGGTGGTTACCGCTCAACTCGACCTTTTCCAGTGTCCCTCCATTAGACTCCACTCGGGTTCTCAACGTCTCCTCTAGCAGGTCGGTATCATCAATTGGATCAACATTGAACTTTACCTATATATATCATTAAATTTTGGTACTTAGCACCAAAAACTATCCACTCCTACTTCAGATCTCTCTAACACAATGGTAAAGAAATTCTACTTACCAGTAAAGTGTGTTTGACGTTGTATCCGTTCTTACAACAGTCACGGTTCTCTGAAGGTGTCGGTCTGAACTCTGATATTCCTTCGGTTACCTAGAGGATTCAACAATTTTCCCATCACGCAATTGAAGAAATTTCCGATTCAAATGATGGATACAAAAAAAAAAGTACCTGATTAAAGACAGATGGTAACTGATCAACGAATTTTGTCAATGAGATTAGTGCTTCTTGATCATACTCGTTAATCACAGCACTAGCTGTATCAAATAGCACTTTCAGGGCGTCTCCTGCATATCAAATGCTTAGGAATCTATAAGAGGTATAAAAAAAGTAACTTTCAATAACAATTTAAATGATCATAAGTAGGGGTGATCAAAAAAACTGTAGGACTGAATTCCCGACAAGACTGGCCCGAGACCGGTCCGACTAGGACCGAGACCGACTAGGAACCGAGACCGAGCGGGGTTTTTTCTTCAAAGTCGGTCTCGGTCTCGGGTTTTTTTCCCGAAAGCCCGTTTAGGACCGGACCGAAGAAAGGTAGATTTGAGATTTTCATAATACCACACCGAAAGGAATGTGTATTTTGGAGGTTTTCTATCTCTATATAAGCTACATCCTGATAAATTTATTAAATAATACCATGAGTTAATAGTTTTTTTTTAGAGGTGAACTATTCTTTCGTCTTTTACTAAAGAATACTGTGAGCCCAATAGTGTTTTTTTTGGATGCAGATTCGGTCCAGGACCGAGACCGGCCCAAGTCAAGAAAGACCGACTCGGACGGGCTTTTATGGCCGAGGTCGGTCTCGGTCCTCCAGAAGGCAAGACCGAAATTTCGGTATTGCATTCAGAACCGGACCGGCCCGTCCATGATCAGCCCTAATCATAAGTCAATCAAGATATGGAGTGAATGTGCATCTATAATGGAATCAAGGGTTGATACTTGATGGTTGATTACCAAAAAAACACACCTGAATTTTAGTGTTTGAACAAAATCATACTGTACTTTCAAATGCATATCAGTGTAAATTATGTTGATCTCTCCATTAAAATCTGACTATACTCACACATGATTAGGTAATGCAGGAGAGAGATATCAACCTAGATTCCGTTAAACACACGCGTTACATGGATATTACGTGTGTGATTTTCTTGTTCTAACAAAAAAAAATAGTGTAGTTTACACTTTGCTATGCAGTTAGAAGTTCTTTTGTTTTTTGTCAAGAAAATAAGTTGGTTCAAATTTTTTTTTGGTAATTAACTCTTGAATCAAGATTCATTGCAAGAAGATAACAGCTATATAGCAAATTACCTGAGGCATTTCTAGCTAATGCATAAACAGGTGAAGCCTCTATAAGTGGCATCATTTGACTAAGAAGAGGACCCATCTGCATAAAACCCGAAATAACTCAATTTCAGCTACGCGATATGCAAGTGATTCAATAATATTAGTTTCCTAGATGCAGTTTTGGTCAGAAAGATCAGTTTCTGATGATAGGAACTAATGGATATAGGCATCATAGAGTAATGTTTTTAAGGAATTTACCTGCTCAAAGTACGGAACTGCTTCTGATGCAGGTCGGTTGTTGTACGAAATTACGGCATTTGCCTTCCACAAGACACAATATCTTTGTCACACCCCACGAATTGCTTTAATTAAATGTGTTTTCCATAATCAGCATTTGAATCCAAAGCCATAGCATGAATATACATACTTATATAAGCAATAGCATTCATCAATCACTTCTCAACACGAGCTACCAACCTTCGGTATCTTCTCCGAGAAATAGCTTCCAGACAGTACTTGAAGAAGCGCGCCGTTGCTGCAAAGGGATACCGGTTTAGAGCCATCGTGGACCAAGATCCTCAAATAAAACTTAAGCATGGTTATGCAGAGACCAAGTACCGACCTGTGACCCACAGAGTAAAGTGGGAGATCGAGAAGTTCTGCAGATGACAAGCCATATTCGGGCAATCCAGATGTTAAGATGGCTTTGTAGCAAGAGTGGAAGTTATCAAATATCGCATTGGCAGCTTTAGCATGATCAAATGTCACATTGTATGGCACTGAAATTATTAAAAATCCTTCCTTTGCCAAGAGCTCGATCAAGTAGCTGTGCAAAAATAAGAAATTCGACACTTACGAAGAGTATCATCACACTTCTCAAGTTTTATTGATTCATTAGGCAGCAGTTAAAGGTGAACTACTTAACAATTCTAGTTATATAATGAATGTGAAGTTGCTAAGCCATGGCTCTCAAATCCAACATATCAATTGGTATCATCAAAACTGAAACAATAAAGAATAAAAGGGAAGGGAGACCTGTAGGTGACTTCCGGAACAGCTCCGATGAAGGCACCCCCCAAGAACTTGATGATCGCGCGTGGCTTTCTTCCATTGGGTGGAGGGATCACCAGACAAGAACCCAATCTCTTGTAAATCTTGCTACCTCTGCTGCTGCTGTTCACAGGAGAGTTTGAGTTAAAGCCAGTACTGATGCCGAAGCTTCCGCCTCCAACAAAACCATCAGAAACCACGCTCAAAGAACGCCTCCGCCCGATTGAGCTTCTGGGTTTTGCCGGAGAAGCAATGGAGTTGAAGAAAGTGAGAATCTTTGGTGACGGGTGTTCGAATCGAGGTCCCAGGATTGAAGCGCGCAGCTCCATGTGAGAAAAAGAAACTACTGACGATTGATTGATATCAATGGAATGGCTTCTGGCTATTGTTTGAAATGGCAAAGCAGCCAATTCACAGTGACGATAACTAGCAGAATCTGTGTTGAATGTATCGCCACGATTCGAGTCCTCTGAGTCTGAGGTTCTCTTTGGGTTGTTAGTACGAGACCTCTCTTAGGTTGCAACTTGCAATCAATGCATACGTCCGTGGGCTTTTTTGGGACTAAGCGTAGCACAAAAGGGAAAAGGCCAATTTGGACACGACATGTTACATTAACTATATATATATATATATATATATATATATATTTATATAATTTACTAAAAAAGAGTATATTTTTATATTTAATTAATAGACTTTTTATGAATATCATTAATGGCTAAATTAAAATTCACTCAATTTTATTTAGTGTTAAAAGCAAGAAAAAAAAAAGTGTAAGTTGGGCCGATCCAAAATTTAACTTTTAGATTTAATGTTTCTAGATTCAAGACTAAATTTGCTATAAAAAAATAATTAAGGTCAATTTTTTTTACTCGGTCGAGACTGGGATTTTTTATATTATTGAATTAATAACTTAAATATATACAAACTTTAAAAGAAATCTAATTAAAATAAATGATACAAAAAAAAAATGAATATATTTATAATAAAATTGATTAATTAAAATAATTAGTTATCATGTAAAAGTTGTCAAAAATATGAATAAATTATGATCATTTAAATTTATGCAATTAAATATAATGTATATATATTTTAACTAATACTGGTAAAATTGAGATGAGCTAGCCCAAGTGATCATTGATTTGAAAACCCAAAATCAAGCCAACCTAATATAAAAAGAACATGGACTAAACTCAATCTTAAACACGGAACCAATTATTTAAGACTTCAATCTAACAATTTTCTCCTCTGCGTAAATAAATAACCTTTTTTTTTTCAATAAGTAAAAAGGTATTTTAGATACTAATTAGATGCCACGAGTCGTCGTTAAGGTTTATTTTCTTAAGAAAATATTTGTCTAAAAAGAAGATCGGGTTGCAGTATATTAACCGCTTCTTAGGTGGTTAGCGTGTATTCAGGCAGGGTGTGTAATACAGCCGGAGTTTGTCGGAGACCATAGTTCGACGGCGGGAAGACAGATCAGCTACAAGACTCGTAAGTGCGTGTCTCAGTGTCCCCTTAACTTTTGACTTTATATAAATTTAAATTTAAAAACTATAATAATTTTTAATTTAGTCTCTTTAAATTATACATTTAATGATTCTTTTTTAGTTAAATTATTTACTCTTACTCTAATATTTGTCCCCACTGAAAAAAAATTATGGCTTAGTTCATGTTAGTAACAGGGACGATGGAGGTAGGGAAAGAAAGATGACTAATCAGTTACGACGACGGAGGTGCTGTGGAGTAGGGCTGATCATGGGCAGGCCGGACCGGTCTTGCAGACAGGACCGAGACCGAAATTTGGTATTGACATTTAGAGGACTGAGACCAACTTTGGCCAAAAAAAGTCCACCCAAGTCGGTCTTGCTTGACTCGAATCGGTTTCGGTCTTGAACCGAATTTTTTGGTAAAAATAAAAAACAGTTGGATTAGCAAAAAAAAATTACCGAAGTTTTGGTCTTGAACCCGCTCGCTCATCGTCTTCCGTCGCACTTCCCTTATGGAACCAATCCAAGAGTTGTTAAATGCTTCAAGATCATGAATTACTAGTGTTTCAAGAGTTATGCCATAAATTTCTAGGATTTTCTTCAAGGTCGGTTCTAGTCTGGCTTTTGGAAAGAAAAAGAGTCTGAAACCGAGACTAACCTTGAAAAAAAAAACGTATGTTCAGTCTCAGTCCTACTCAGGCCGGTCTTGTCGGAAATTCGGTTCAGTCAGTCCTTTTTATCAACCCTAATGCGGAGTTCCGACTGGATTTAATCAATAATAAAAAATAATAATAATAATTCCAACTGTCAATCTGACCGTTAACCGCCTAGCTGGCGCGTCCCAACGGTAATATAATGGCGCGTGTATCCGTCTTACCTTGATCACTGTTCACCGCCGCTCAAACTCCATCCGCCGTCTTCTTCTTCCTTCATGCAATTCACCTCGAGGCGAATATGGGTCGGAGAAGAGTGGCGATGGAGTTGATCGCCGATGAGGCATCACGCAGAAAGACACTGAAGGTGCGGAAGGAATGCGTTCTAAAGAAAGCCCATGAACTGAAGACTCTGTGTGGGGTCCACGACACTTGCGTCATCATCTACGACCATCCCGATCAAAATTCCACCTTGACCACCTACCCGAAAGATCAACATAGAGTGAAGCAGATCATTGGTAAATACCTATCTGCAGATAAGAGGATGATGATGATGATGAAGAAGAAGAAGAACGCAGGTGCTGAAACCCAGGAGACAAAGATCGAGAACAAGGTTCAAGAAGATGATGAACGATTCATCAGAAGCTTGTCGTGGCAACAACTCAAGTCTCTGGACGACACGCTCGCAGCGCGTGAAGTTTCTGCAACAACAAGGATGAAGATGATGATCAACAAGCAGCAGCAACAGCTGTATCATATGTTGATGAATGACGATGATATTGACGAAGATGATCAGTATCATGATGGTACATCACCGTGCATGGCGGCTCTGAACGACGTCATGTTGGACTACAGTTCCCTAATCTGACCAATCCACCTTCTTAGATTAATTTTGACTGTCGGTCTATTATGTTACACGGGCACTGTGTAGCTAAAGTAACAATCAAGCTACTACGTATATATATATGACAATTAGATTCATTAAAGCCAATTCATTTCTTTTGCTAAAGTTTCGGAGCATTACATATTTGTTTTGTTTTGCATATATTTGTCAACCTAACAAGACATTATATTAAGGTTTAAATATCAACTAGCTACCTAAACTTTGAACGTTTTGCAACAAGCTATCCGAAACTTTGAAAATTCAAAACGAGCTACCTCAACTTTGACACTTTGAAGAAGGTGCAAATAACTCCCTCCGTTCAATTTTCCGTCAACTGTCGTTTGAAAGTCGTTGAAAAATTGTCGGAAAATCATCGGAAATTTGTTAAAAATTGGACGGAGGTAGCTATTTGCACATTTTTCAAAGTTGAGATATTCCATTTTGAATTTGCAAAGTTTGGGTAGCTCCGTTGCAAAACGTCCAAAGTTCAGGTAGTTGATGGGTATTTAACCCTTATATCAAATAATTTTTGGTAACTAAAACATTTACAGCATTAAATTAAGTAAATTTGCTCATTGTAGCTTCAATGTGATGTTTTAGTAACTATAAAATCCTTAGATTTCTGCAATGAGCACAACTTGCAGTAAGGAACTAGACATACATGTATTCACCACCACGAACAGCATTTTCAGCACCTTTTCTCTCCTCCTCAGCTTCTCTTTCCCGCTCCTTCCGGCTCTCATACGCGTGATCATCAGTTTGTAACTCATGTCTGCATATTGGACAAGAATTGTGCTCATCCTGCCATATTTCATAACAAAGAGAGAACCCATCATTCTCCAGAATAGTCCAAAGCAATCTAACAGCACTAAAATGAAATGTGCATTGAAAAATGAAGTGCAGCAGTTGATTCACTCTATCTATCAAACCATCAAGCTGTTCTTAACTCCTATAATGAAATAAAAGATAAGAAAGATATGGTTTGGGGGTAAAATTTACCAGCCATGGCTTTAAACAAGGAGGGTGGAAGGTGTGGCTGCAAGGCAATTCTTGCATCTTATCATTAACCAGCAGGTTCTCTCTGCAGATTGCACATTCTGCATCTTTTCCCATCTTGGTCAGGATATCTTCTGTAAGTGTAATCACGGGCAGCTTTGCAACTACTTCTTTACTGGCAGGAGGCACTCGTGAAGCTGCTGTCACATCTGCCAGATCTAGAATCTAATTGTATAATTATATAATTGTTAGTCTTTACACAACTTGAGAAAAGCAACAGTTCTTAAGCAACATCCAGTAAACACAAACTTGAGGAAATGAATGCAGTGAAATGACTTGTCTACCTCTGGGATTGCATCATCGATATTTTGCATAAGTTCTTGGAAGAGAGTGGCCGCATTTTCTGGTAAGTTTGTTTCCTCAGGAGAACTAGACGATCCAGCTGATACAAGGGAAGCAAAAGTTGTCAAGAGATCAGACTGGACGAGCCACTGAGGCCTTGGTGGCTCAGGATCCACAGTAAGATGACCCTCGAATAGATATCCTGAATCAAGACATGATTGTAAGTTCAAAACTTAAAAAAGACGGAATATAGAATTTGAGATTAGCCAAAACATATCAGTAGAACTTAGACAAAATTGATTTTAGACCTCTATTGACATTGTCCCGTGCAAGCTGCGGATCAGGATTATCAGCTAAATGCAACTGTTCCTGAGCTTGTGAAATGCAATTTTTCAAGTGTTTCCTCTCAGATGGATTAGAAACCAGAGACTCAGCCTCCTCGAAGAGACCCAAACCAGCAAGCCAAAATCCAGGTGATGTGTATCTCGTCTTTAGAATTGTTGCAACTCGACACACAACAGCATATATCTGGCACCAGATGGAAATTGCTTTATTCATTATTTATGATAGATTTGTAAGTAACCACGGTAAAACTAAGAGAATAATAGCCGGGTAGGAAAAGCCGAGCACAATTATCAAACCTAACCCCAAATTTCAATCCCCACCTGACCTAGACTCAACCTCTTCCTATAACGTATATCCTTTATAAAGCTTAAAGTTTTAGATAAATTTTTTGTGGTTTTAGTAGCCATTGCGCAGGCATGAGTAACATCAACAAGTAGCAATACGCTTAAGAATCCATTCACTCGGTCACACAAGAAACTGAGCACGGAAATTTGTTTGCTCTCAGTTCAATCCTGAAATCCAATTCATGTCAAATGGCCCCACAATAATCCAAAAAATACCCTATTTCAGACAGTTTCTCATCTGATTTTAAGGTATCCATTATATTGAATCTACTTGTTTTTAAACATGGAATCCTTTCTATCTCATACCTGCCGTGTTTCTTGAAATAAATATTTTTAAGAACATTACAGGACATACTACTATACTAGATTAGTCAACAACCTAGGAGACTAAACAATAATGTGATCGCTTTAAGCACCACATCCGATGTAATAAGCAATAAAGAGTGGTGTACATGTACATGGTGAACCTGAGATCTGATCTTGACCTAAATGCTCAAACCTAATAAGTAACTGTTTGCATCTAGCAGCACTGGATTCGCTTAGTCATTGTGCACCTTATCCACACACAATTCCGTTCATTCTACTTCTGTCCCAATCTCGCTCGTGCGTGGACTCATGAACTGTCTGAATCGCTAAACATGCTAGAATTAGGTTCAATTGAATAGCGTTGATTCAAAAGAGGTGAGCACTGGATGAAACTGAAACAGACTCGAGAAATTCCAGAGACGCAATTGCTTGTGAAGATAAGATACATAAAGAACTTAACAATTCATCGAATAATTAAGCTGACTAACTCTCGAATTCAGGCTAAACCCGCCAAGAACCCTAAGATCAAGACAGAAGCAGAGATTAAGATGAATAGAATACCTGTTGCCGAAGAGAAGGAGAAGCAGAAAGATAAGATTGTTGAAGCAGGGATCGAATTGAAGAAACAGCTTCCTCGAACTTCTGCTTCTTCCCTAGCTGCTTCTGCAATTCCTGCAGTTGTTGGATCAACAAATCCTCCGACGCCATTTTTTGATTCTTTGCGTAAGAATTTCCTCTGGAAAAAAATGGAGAAAGACGAAAGCTTACAAAATTTCAGAAATCAACCAATCAATAGAGAGCAGCTGGCTTCTCCCTCTTCTCCTTATTTTTCTTTGTCATCAGAGTTTTCTTGCGCGGGGGAGAACCGGGAAGTGGCGAGCCTGATCCGGCCTGCAATTGGCGGGCTAATTTGTAGATTTCAAGACCGCAAACCGGTTTGGGTCATTTTCAGGTCCGACTCGGCCCAAATCTTATATTATGAGGGGTAATTTAATTGTTAGAAAATGAAAAAAAAATATTATTTTATTTTTTCCCGACATATTTTTCGTTCAATTGCTATAAAAGTAGGTTTCTATAAACAACCGTGTCTTGATTAAAGGACTAAACGTAAAATTCTAACAAATACTTTTATGAGTCGAAAATCTATCTATTTATATATTAATTTAGTTGTATTTCTTAAAATGTTAAAACATATAAGAAATTTATTTATCCTAATATTAAAATAATTGACTCTTGTTGATTCATATTGTTGGGTCTGAGATTCACAGGTATTGACTTGGCAGTGAATTGAATGTCAAAGAGTTGACGATCACGCGCTTTCGCCTAAACTCCGATAAACTTGCAATAAGGGGATCGCAACAGAGGGTGCCTCCGGCTCCCACTCCGATGCTTAAATGAGTATACTGTGTGTATGAACTCAAAACGTAATAAACGTATGTAAAGCAAGAGTATTTATAGAGTTAAGAGATCAACCTAACTTCTAATTTCATTATCTCTCTCCTTTAATCATTCCATATTTTTATAAATTACGATCTAGAAAAATTATTTATGTATAAACGGTACAAAAATAGTAATAATTTCTAATTAACAAATATTATATTTTATACAAAATAAATATATTGTGATACACAACCTACAATATATCATTTCTGATGAATTTATCATCTTTGACATCTCCAAGCTTTATAATACATATTCGAAGTTAAGAAAATATATGTAATAATCAACCGTAAAATAAATGTCACACACCTCCAATAATATGTTTAATATTATATTAACAATAGTTAATATCCATTTTTAGTATATTACATCTCGCTAAATCACATTTATTTTATACATATTTAATTTTTATACGTTATATTATTTTATGATTTATTTTTACAATAACTCAAAGAAAAAAAACTACACTATGTACAGATCGACAAATAATTCATTGAAATCCACATCCCCAAATTTAGGGGTGAGCAAAAAATACTGGTTGAACCGAAATTCCGACAAAACCGGCTCGACTAAGACCGAGCAGGTGGGTTTTTTCCTCTAAAGTCGGGCTCGGTCTCGGGTTTTCCCCCTAAATTCCCGATTCGGACCGGCCCGACCCGAGTTTTCTTAAACCCTAATACAAAATACTATACTATACTATACATCAACTTCTCCAACTAGGTCTCAGTCTCTCGCCTTCGCATTCTAAAAAACTCAGCAAGTTAGCAACTCCCGCTACACATGTGCTAATCTATTGTGTTTAGTATTTGTATGTTCTAAATTTGATGAAAATTTGGGCAAAAAAATGTTGTTTTTTTTACTGAAAATTTCAGTAATGGACCGAGACCGGCCCGAGTCAAGCAAGACCGACTCGGGCGGGCTTTTTATACCGAAATCGGTCTCGGTCCTCCAAAGGTGAAGACCGAAATTTCGGGCTCGGGCTCGCCAAAAAAAACGGACCGGCCCGCCCAAGCTCACCCCTACCCAAATTACAACAATACAATTATAAGAAGACAAGGGGGAATAACATGTGATCAAGAAAGTTAGGGACCCCTTTTGCAATATATATTCAGAGCTTTATGGATAATACAAAATATTCCTTGTTGCCTTTGCAAAAGGAAAAACATAAAACATGACGTCTTTCCTGGGTTTTGTGCTCTTCAAGTATTCTCTTTTCTAGTCTCTACCATGGCATCAAGTTCCTTACCTTTCCTTTAGTTCAAGAAACTTCCATATATATGGGAAACTTTACACAACATATCAAGACACTCCAATTCAAAGAAAAAAAACATCATGGGTTTCTCCTATGTATTATACATCGTATTATGTTTTGTTCTGGGGACGGGTTCGACTAATGTGGCTCACGGCTTAGGGTGCAACTGGGGCAGCCGAGCCTCGCACTCTCTCCCTGCCAACATAGTGGTGCAGCTGCTCAAGCAAAATGGGTTCGACAAAGTGAAGCTGTTTGAAGCCGAGACCGAACCACTGAAGGCGCTTGGGAACTCGGGGATCGAGGTCATGGTTGGGATACCTAACGATATGCTGTATTCTATGGCGAACAGTGTCGAAGCTGCCATCAACTGGGTTTCGCAGAATGTATCATCGTACATTTCCAAGTATGGAGTTGACATAAGGTATGGTTATAGGTTATGTAATCTTGTCTTGTTTGACCGAAATTGTCTTATTAGGAAATGGAGGTAACTAGTAGGTGTGGGTAAATTACTCATTTGTAAAAATCTACTAAATGTTTTACCTTTTTTCTTCAAAATTGTAAAAATAACATAATACTTTCTTATATATCACAATTAAATTTTTATAAACTTTTTTATATATTACAAGTAAATTATGATTCAATTGAGTTACAACTTAGGGTGTTAAATTATAAGACTTGACTCATACCAGCTCGTCCATGGGTGATGGATGATTTGGGTTAGGCTTGTTTATGAACCGGTTCGAGATTGAACCGTTTCTGAATTGAACTGATCTGGTTTGAAAAAAAATCAGTATATTTTTATGTTTTTAAAAAAATTAGTCTGGTTTAAGGAAAAAAGAACTGGCCTGGTTTGAACCGATTCAGAACCGGTTCGAACTGTTCTGATCTGTTTTTTTTTATAACAATTTTGGTTCGGAAATAATCTGGTTCAAACCGAACCTAAACCGGCTGAAAATCCTGTCCAACACACTGAACCGTCTGAAAAAATACTGAACCAACTGAAAAACACTGAACCGCCTGAAAAAACACTGAACCGACTGAAAAAACAATGAACCGACTGAAAAACACACTGAACCGATTGAAAATCTGTTCCACAACCGACTAAAATCCTGTCCAACATCAACATACGACAGTCCAATATATCTCTAGGTTTGGTTTATTGAAGACATCTCTAGGTTTGGTTTAATTTCAGACCGGTTTAGTTGATTTTGCTTCAAACCGGTTCTAAAATTATATAGGTTTAAAGTGTTTTGGTTTAAATTTAAGTATAAACCAGTATAAAAAAACGAGTCGAGTCGAACCGATTCGAACTGAATTTTTGGTACTATTTTGAACTGTTCTATTTGAATGCTAAAAAGACTGGTCTGGTTTTGGAACTAGTTCGACCGAACCGGTTCGAACCAAACCAGTTCCAGACCAGTTCATTTGAACCGGTTCATTTGGACAAGCCTAATTTGGGTCAAGATTCAACCCCTATACCCTTAATTGGTACTTAATCGAGCAACAATCCAATTAGGGCTAAACTGAACCTCATTTCAATTAGGGCTAGAGTATGAGTCGTGATCAAGACTAGCCCCCCAGTCACAGGCGAGTTGACTTGAGTCGCCCGCCCTAACCCCCTCGATTGAATCAAGACTCAAACTTAAGATATAGAAAAGTTTAGAACAATTTAATGGTTACAATTTTTTTAAATATATAAACATATTCCGTTACATTTAGATGAAAAATTGAATGAAATAAATTTTTTTTAAAAATATGTCCAAAATAAAATATATATTTCTAGTATTATGGTTAAGTGTATATATATACATATATATTGCATTTTTTTAAGTATTAGTTTGCTCTATGAATTTAATTGCTAAACCTAATATAGCAGAGGTTTCCTTCCTTTCTGACTTAACTAATTCTATAACTTCTAGGTACGTAGCAGTGGGCAATGAACCCTTTCTCAAGACATACAAAAACACTTACATGTCCACCACCTTCCCGGCCCTTCAGAACATTCAGGCAGCCCTCATAAAGGCCGGCCTGAGCCGTAAGGTGAAGGTCACCATCCCGATCAACGCTGACGTGTATCAATCCGACAGCGGCTTACCCTCTGACGGCAACTTCCGAACCGACATCCATAACCTAATGATGTCCATTATCAAGTTCTTAAGCGACAACGGCGGTCCGCTCACCATCAACATCTACCCCTTCCTCAGCCTTTACGCGGACCCTAATTTCCCGGTCGACTATGCTTTCTTCAACGGTGTGGCTAGCCCGGTGGTCGATGGCTCAATCACATATACAAATGTGCTCGATGCGAACTTTGATACCCTGGTGTCTGCCCTAGAGAAGAACGGGTTCGGGTCCATGCCGATCGTGATCGGGGAGGTGGGTTGGCCCACCGACGGTGACTCGCATGCCAACATCGACAATGCTCGAAAATTCAACCAGGGTCTTCTCAAACGCATACTTAGCAAGCAAGGTACTGTGAAATGTTCATGCAGATGAGAGTTGGGATATTACATTTTTCAAAAAAATTATATTTTAAAAACATTTTTTTTTTTTAAACTTATATTTTAAAAACATTTAAAAAAAAAAATTGTACTCGTTAAATTTCAGGAGCAATATATATATATATTTAAAGTCTCTAATACCATATTAAATTAAATGTTCAATGCACACATAAGACCAACTCATCATGGGTTCATTGTTTACAGTTACGCAACATGATAATGTAACACGAATACACACGAAAAAAAAATTGTGTTCATGGAAGCATATGATAAAACGATAGTACAAACATAATAACACGAAAGTATTTTTGTGTCGGATTTATGTTTAGGTATCAGAACAAGATACACATAATAACACGATAAAACTTGATTTTTTTTGCCAACTATAAAATTGAACTTGAAAATCCATTTTTTAATACTTTTCTAAACAAGTCTCATTTAACAACTTTTAAATTTTTATTTAGATATATACTTCTTAGAGTTTGTAAATTTTATATTAAAGACTCGTGAATTTTGATTTTTGAATGATAATTTTTACTATGAACAATTCGTTATTTTCTTATAATTCTCGCATGTGAATACATAATTGACTAACTTAGGACAACACGACATGAAAACACACAAAAAATTAAGAGTCGTGTTGATGAACATGACACGATAAACTTATCCTGCGTATTCGTGTTTGATAAGCTTCACACAATAAACATATTAATACGCACAATAACACATTAACAAGTATGTACGCTTCGCCGCCCTTAACACACGTGAAGCCATAAAGAAATTACTAATGAGATAATTATTTCCCTGAATTTTTAGTAGTACGTGAATTTGAACATTAAAAAATACAATAATTTTCAATTTAATTATTTAAAATTTTACATTTACTCCCTAATTTTTAACTAAATTTCTGATTTCTACGATTGACTTTTCAACAGGTACCCCAAAACGTCCCTCCGCGCCAGACATTTACCTTTTTGCCCTTGTCGACGAGGACATGAAGAGCATCGACCCCGGAAATTTCGAGAGGCATTGGGGACTTTTCAACTACGATGGAACAATTAAGTACCAACTCGACATGGGGAGTGGAAAGAGTTTAGTGGCAGCTAAAGGGGTCAAGTACCTTGAGAGGGAATGGTGCATCATGGCCCCTCAAGCTAGCCTCTCCGACCCAGATCTCGCCCAAAGCGTGCAATATGCGTGCACCTACGCGGATTGCACTAGTCTAGGGTTCGGTTCATCGTGCGGGAAACTCGATTCCCGAAGCAATGCGTCGTATGCATTTAACATGTACTATCAAACACTCGATCATCGCCGGGGTACGTGTGCATTTAAGAATAATTTATCAGTCGTGACCAATATCGACCCTTCTCAAGATGGGTGTCGATTTGAAATCATGATCGATGTGGCGAAGCATGAAACGACGCCGTCTCGGTCAAGCACTTCTACCAAAAAGAATTACCTATTAGGAATGACATGTGTATTTGCTTTGGCAATGATCCTTGCAATCTAATTGTTCATAGTTATTTTCATTATTTATTCAATAGGTTTAGCATATTTTTTTATTTTTTTTTGTGTAAAGGATGTCGAATTATATGTGATGATTACAAAAGATTGGTACCGAAGACTAACGTCTATAGAAATAGAAATGAAAATTCTGATAATGAATTTAACATATTTGAAAATAATGATAAAGGTACCTTTAGTCAATTCTTCATCTAAATTTTTTATTGGGTTAATTATTAAAAAAATAAACCGAATTTTGAGAAAAAATCAAACAGCAAACCGAACTTTAATTTTTGACAAACAACAAACCAAACTTTTGGAATTGAACAATCAACAAACCTATCTCAAATCTCGGTTATATTTGAAAGGATTTTTCAATGTTTGAAGGAGTTATTAAGTCGTAATACCCTTTCTTTATAATACTTCAACTAATGTTGACTTAATAATTTCATCCAATACTGAAAAATTCGTTCAAACATAATGAAAATTTGAAATAGATTTGTTAATTGCTAAATTCCCAAAGATTGGTTTGTTTTTGACAAAAAATAATCGGTTTGCTGTTTGATTTTTCTCAAACTTCAGTTTTTTTTTTTAATTAACCATTTTTTATTTATATACTTTTTGAATTTATATAAAAGGAGCAAAATAAGATTTTGTCTCTTAATAGTTGAGCACATTTTTAAAATTTTCTTTAACGTTTGGTTCCTAAAACTTAAACTTTTGTGTGTTAACGTTTTTTGTTGTAAGTATTCAATTTTTCTCTCTGTCAAATTTTCATCTAAGCTTTAGCATAGTATGCCTTTAAAATTGCCCAAAAAAACACGATTAAATCATTCAAAACTTTTTTATACGTTATAATTGAGTCATGATTCGATCGGAACTCAATTGATACTCAATTCGATTATGGTCGATTTAACTCTAATTCGATTAGAGCTTCATCGACTCACGATTGAATTAGAATTCAATTATATATTTTTTTTTTCATATTTAATGAAAAATTGAATCGAGTTAGCAATTTGCCACAACTTTAAAAGTACATGGAGTAAAATTTAAAAAAATAACATTTAAAAAAGTGTTGCACTTACCTTCAGAGTTCGGTCAATCTTATTGGCTTTTGTCTTGTCGGATAGACGAACCGACGGTTCGACCATCTTAACTGGTTCTCTGACTGACATGGCCTGGTCGATTTCCTTCCCCGCCATCCAAAAATCTCCTTAAACCCTAGCTTGCTTGCAGAAACCCCTCTGAAGCAAAGGGAACGCCTTTCCGACCCTCCATCACCAGGAACCTTACAATCAAGCGTCAATAAACAAGATGACACGCAGTATCAAGAATCCCAAGAAGTCAAAGAGAAAGAACAAGGTGTGTTTTTGGATTCGTCAATCATCTGTGGCTGTCAATTATTTTTCATTAATGTTGATCATCAATGCTGTGTCAAATTAGAGATTATAAATGAAGTTTTCCTTTATCGATGAACTCAGGGTTCTAAAAGTGGAGATGGGTCGTCTGCATCGGCGATTCCTTCTATGCCGACGAAGGTGTGGCAGCCTGGTGTTGACAAGCTGGAGGAAGGAGAGGAGCTCCAGTGTGACCCTTCTGCCTATAACTCACTTCATGCCTTCCATATTGGCTGGCCTTGCCTCAGGTACTTATACATAGGCAGAAGTCGTAGCTCAGTTAGTTCGAAACAATGTCCTTAATCGTATTTCTGTTGCTCAAGTTGCTTCTGCTGATTTTCTCTGGCACATCAAAAATGAATTTGAGCTCGACAGTATTATGAACTGGATGAAGTTGAATACTTTGATGGAAATTTAATCGGTAACATGCTTTTAAAAGTTCCTGGAATTATCCCACTGAAAATTATATTATATATTCTGCAATATCGAAATTTGAAACATTTATCAGTTACTACTTGTTTTTATGGTTTTAAGGATGTACTTGTTGAAAAAGTGCTTATCGGGTTAAAATATTTTGACAGTTTCGATATTGTGCGTGATTCGTTGGGCCTTGTCCGGACAGAATTTCCACATACGGTGTATTTTGTTGCTGGGACTCAGGTGAGTGCCTATAACTTTGGAAGACTTGCCTATATGTGGGATGCCTAAACTGTCATCATCTAAGATAATAGGCAGTTTTGGTTTTATTTCACACACAATTCAGCTTCTTTCTGATGCCACAATTGTATATTGCAGGCTGAAAAACCTGCTTGGAACTCGATTGGAATATTCAAAGTATCTAATATATCTGGTAAAAGGCGTGAGTTGGTGCCATCTAAATCAGCTGATAATGATGATGCAGAGAGTGAAGGCAGTGATAGTGATGAAGACAGTGATGATGATGATGAGCATGGTGGATCTGCAACACCAGCTTTGCAGGCAAGCAATCTTGTTTCCTTACAGAAAAAATGAAACATATTTATTAATTTGCTAAATCGATTTAGCCTCTCTTTTTTCTTATATGTAAAAATCTTTCATTTGCATTTTGCAGCTGCGTAAAGTAGCACATCATGGTTGTATTAACCGTATCCGAGCAATGTCACAGAATCCACATATATGTGCATCCTGGGCAGACACTGGTCATGTGCAGGTAAGTTTATTCTTGCAGTTGCCTTATATATGTAGCTTCTTAATCGTACTGTTTATAAATTTTACGGTCCTTTTTATGCAGATATGGGACTTCAGCTCCCATTTGAATGTATTAGCTGAATCTGAATCAGAAACAGGCCAAGGGGCTTCTTCAGATTTTAATGACACTCCATTAATGAAGTTTGGAGGCCATAAAGATGAAGGATTTGCCATAGACTGGAGTCCACAAGTTCCCGGGAGGCTGCTATCTGGTATTGTCGAGCTGGTGATCTTTTCAAGTATTAACATGCCTAAATCATCTCAGTCTAAAATGTGATTCAAACTACAGGGGATTGTAAAAATGCCATTCATTTGTGGGAACCTGCATCTGGCTCAACATGGAATGTTGATTCTACTCCATACATTGGTCATTCTGCAAGTGTAGAAGATATACAGGTATGTTACACTATTTATCCTCCCTGTTTACAGGCTCACCACGCTCCAATTATAAAAGTGCTTTGATAAAACACTTTAATTACACACCGTTTATTTAAGATTCTATCTTACCGACAATATTCCATATATTAGTCTTTTACAACAGTCCCTTATATAAAGGGTATATTTATAAAATAGTCAACCGATTTCTCCAACTCCTGGACTTTGCTGGTTTCATGATCCAACATCTCTCCGGCCCAATTGTCCTTTGTTGCTTGGGCTCCTATCCTTGTGAGGTTTGTGTACCTCATAGATAATAGGAGAGCCATTTCTCCCCTTACCCTCTTGACTTGTTCCTTATATAGCTGGATGAGCTTGGCTCTTTCTTCTCCTTCATTCTTCTGGTCGATTGAACTTATGAGCAAGTTTTCAGTGAGGACTTTAAAATGGTGTCGCTTTGCAATGCCCTGGAAGTACAGTCTTAAGTATATTGTGCAAGAGTACTTCATTCTCGGATACATGCTTCCCCATAGTCCTTCCATAGCTTAGCTCTTTTATAGCTTTCTCCAGCTGCTCCACCGTAATCTTTAAATCTTTTTCTTCCACTGGATCCTGGTTCCATCCTGTAGTCAATAGAAAACATGTTAATCTTGATAATGTGTCTGCCAGGGCATTCTATTATATAATGCAAAAAATATATGAATTTTATACATATACGTCATTGAGAAATATAATCGGGTTAGCGTGTCCTTGCTTTTGCAGTGGAGCCCCGTTGAGCCTGATTTCTTCGCCTCTTGTTCAGTGGATGGTACTATTGCTATATGGAATATAAAATCTGGGAGATCACCCGTTATGTCTTTTAAGGCACATAAGGCAGATGTGAATGTCATTTCATGGAACAGGTTCTTGAGCAGTCCCAATGCATCATCTTCTCTTAACAATTTAATCTAACTGATGATCATTTGAATTTTTGCAATTCGGGTAGGCTTGCAAGTCCTATGATGGCATCTGGAAGTGATGATGGTGCATTTTCTATTCATGATCTTAGAATGCTCAAGGTATTGCTTTCTGGGTAAATATATTGATGTAATGTCAAAAGATTTTGAGGGCTGTACATAATTATGCAGTTTGTGCTTCATATTATAGGAAGGCGATTCAGTGGTTGCTCATTTCCAATACCATAAACATCCTATTACATCGATCGAGTGGAGCCCACACGAAGCATCGACATTAGCAGTTTCATCTGCAGATAACCAGTTAACGTGAGTACAATACAACCCCGCATGGTGATTCCTTTTAAAAACTGATCATGATTTGTTCCGATTTTGTTATAAAACTAGAATCTGGGATCTTTCGTTGGAGAAAGACGAAGAAGAAGAGGCAGAGTTCAAATCAAAGACAAAGGAGCTAGTGAATGCCCCGCAAGATTTACCTCCACAGCTGCTCTTCGTCCATCAGGTACGTACCAATGCTGCTTTTCTCCATCCATAGCTCTAATTTGTAGGGCTGATCATGGGCGGGCCGGGCCGGGCCTGAAGGCAAGACCGAGACCAAAATTTTGGTCTTGCCTTCTGGAGGACCGAGATCGACCTCGGCCAAAAAAGCCCGCCCGAGTCGGTCTTTCTTGATTCGGGCCGGTCTCAGTCCTGGACCGAATCTGGCCAAAAAAAAATCGAATTTGTCCAAATACAAACATCATTAGAATCAAAGTAACAAACATATAAAGTACAAATCAACCAAGTAACAAACATAAAAAGTTCATTTTTAGGGTTTATACTAAATTCGTTTTTTAGGGTTCATACAAAGTGCTCATTGAGAACTGATTTGGTTTTTAGGGTTTGCATAGTAAATTCGGTCCGGACCGTACTTAATCGGGCTTTTGGGAAAAAACCCTGAGCCCGACCTTGAAGAAAAAATCCCGCCTTCTCGGACCTAGTCGGGCTGGTCTTGTCGGAAATTCGGTCCAACAGTCTTTTTTGATCACCTCTATTAATTTGAATGAATATATCAATAAATCTGTTCCAAAGGCGATACTTTTCTGCAATCGGGTTTAGTATCCATTGTCATCTTCTCTGTTTCTAACAGGGTCAGAAGGATTTGAAAGAACTCCATTGGCACCCTCAGATTCCTGGAATGATAGTATCTACAGCAGGTGATGGCTTTAACATCCTCATGCCTTCCAACATACAAGGCATACTTCCCTCAGAGGCTGCTGCTTGAGCCAATCAAACGTAGTTGATTCTGCAGAAAGTAGCTTTGATTCTGTTCCTTGGATGTTACGGCAAAGATTAAGTTTTTATTTTATTTATTATTATTGTTATTACTGTACTGAGACATGGTGAGCTATGAAATTACTTCATAACAAAGTTGGATTGATTTATGAAGTTACGGTTTTACTTTCCATCTGCAAATGGTTGGCAAAAAGATTAAAATACAGTTCTAAGTTATTATTATCGAAATTTGGCCATGTTATCTATTGCCAAAGAAAATTATATATAGTATTAAGTATTGACACTGTTAAATCAATTTATTTTATTATTTAATTTAATTTTAAATACTTGTTTTGGTTTTGGTTTTAAATGTGTATTTTTAATTTAAACCAAAGAATCGGCTCAAAAATGCATAACACGAACAATTTATATTTTCTTATATGATCTTTTAGTCAGATTTTTTGTGGAGAAACAATTTGTGCTGAAATATAGGCAGCCAACCAAAATAGAAATAGTAAAAAAAAACAAATATGATCGGATCAGTTTTACCTAGGGATGTCAATTTCGCGGGTTGGATCAACCGCGGGTCTTGTCATCCACAAGTCTGCGGGTTGGATCAACTGCAGGTCTTGTCATCCACAAGTTGTGTCAAAATGTGCTAGACATTAACACGACGCATCAGTTTCCACGAGTCAATTCTCGTGATCCAAACACGATCCACGGGTCGACAGATCGACCCGCACAACCCGCGCGATCAAAATATTACATTGCAAATTTATGGGTCAACCCACGACCCGTGTGACCTTCTAAGTTTAGTTATAATATTTTTATTTTACTTAACGAATCGATGAGTTTACCCGTGAATCAAAGGTATATTATAAATTATTCAATGGGTCGATGGATTGACCCGTGGGTCGAAAGTTACGATCCAAACACGGCCTATTTTTTGGACGGGTCAGATGAATCGTGTCAAAATGACCCGTGAGTTAAACTTCAAACTCAAGCACGACCCGTGGACAGATCTGTTGGCTAAGGAAAACACTAAATATAAAACTGAACTTTCTTTCATTGATTAAATCTAAAATAAATACAGTTTTGTTACATTACTTATACTCTTGTGACTAATTCACTTTGTTGACAATCCAACTATTAATTGAGTGAAGGCCAGGTATGTCCACTTACAAATCTGCTTTTCAATATTCTAGATCCAGATCTTGCTTTTCAATATTCCAGATACAAATCTTGCTTTTCAATATTCCAGATCTTGCTTTAGCTTTATTTTTAGTAATGTTTGTTCTTACAAGATCAACTGCGGATCACACACGGGTCGTGTCCAAAATTGACACCCCAGTTCACCCCAACCAAACATGTACATCGATGCATTACCTTTATTAGCCTTTTTATTTTAATTTACAGTTGAGTCCCCATTTCTTTAACAAAGTTGCAACTATGCTTCCCTATGGACAGATTTTCAATCGATCTTCTCAATCAACTTGAAGCCGCAACTTTGTAGGATCTCCAGGGCTGCAACAGAACAGAGTTTGCATTAATAAATTTGGGTAAAATCCTCATAATATAATGATAATAAGCTAATCTTCAATACGATTACTATACAATACCACATTGTAATGCAAGTCATTTTACCTGGAACATATACTTCAGCTTCGATCGGTCTCAAGACGCCTCGGGATTTTACCTCGTTTTGCAGCAGTAACTGCAGAAACAGAGAATAATGTAAGAACACAGACATCAGTAGTGAAAGGTAAAAGAAAAAAACTTCACTCTACCAGAGCTCCAATGGCTGCTGGGATCCCAACTGTAAGTGCCATTGCCGTTGTGGTTTGGCCATTATCGATCTTCCCGAACTCTAGTAATGTCGCCCTGTGATACTCCGTAGCTCGGTTTTCTGGGTACTCAACCTCCACTTCATGGTGCAAAAGTACCATGTCCTGTTCTGTACCCAAGTAGGTAAGTTTTTGCTCCATGCAGAAACAGGTAACATCGAATGCAGTTTGACACGATGAAGGAACTTCTGTTTGTTCATGGAGACCCAGAAACCTGTATCCAAAATGATAAATATATATATATATATATGTAAGTATATGCCATTTCTGCATTGTATATATATATGTAGAACATGTAGGGGTGACAAATCGTGCGTATGTGCTTGTTATCGTGCGTATCAATATGTTTTTTGTGTGATACTTACCAAACACAAACACGCGCAATAAACTAATCGTGTCATGTTTCTCAACACGAACACAACACACAATTTTCCGTGTGTGTTTGTGTTGTGTTAAGATATTACATTATTTGTTCACATGTGAGATTTATAAGAAAATATCAAAATAACGAATTATTAATTCAAACATTAAATTTAACGAGTTTTTAATATAAAATTGACAAACTCTATAAATTAAATATCTAAATACATTTTTAAAATCTATTGAACGAAATTTATTTAGAAAATTATTCAAAAAATAGACTTTCAAGTCCAACTTTATAGTTGACAAAAAAACATTTAATTTTATCGTATTATCTGCATGTTGTGTTCTGATATTTAAACATGAACACGACATGAAAATACTTTCGTATTATCGTTCTGTGATATGTTTCCACGAACACGATTTTTTCGTGTCATATTACCGTAATGCTTGAGAAATTACCAGCCTTACTCACATTATAGTTTTTGCTGTCCTCAAGGCGACTTCTTCCTCTTTGCAGTGTCCGAGCTGTAAAATCTGTCGAGCGATTGCCTTTTCACTAATTAGAGAGCTTTCACTTTCAGTTTTGAGAAGCTCGAGCAAGAATTTCTGGAACGTGGGTCTCTTGCTGTTCGTAAGGACTTGGTCGACGCCATTGTTGAAGAACCCTAATCTTGTAAGTGTCCCCATTATCTCGCTGAAACCTGTACGGAGAGTCACCATATCAATATACCAAACTAAAAGAACAGTGTTCATAATAATTTGCTACGCAAGTAAGTCAAAACTGTGCCTTCGTAGCGAAGAGTGCCTCGGAAGACAGTTGATGCTTCACCGGCTATTCTGTAAAGATCGCCGTAGATTAAGGAGTTACGATTCGGAAAACATTCAAGAGCGAATGCGGGAAGTTCTGAAATACGGAATCGCTCGGCAGAATCATAGAGTTTGTCACCTGTCGTGAAGATTGACCATTCAAATGCAAAAAAAATACCAAATTTTAACACAAAAATTACATTCTTCAAGAAGGTACCATCGATATGTATAATTTCACCGCTGTTTTTGTAGGTTGCGGGATTTTGCCCAGTTTTGATGGCTCCAGCTGGATTCCAACTGCCGCAATTAAGTGAAGGATTAGATTTTAAGTTTCTGTATTCAAATCAGAACAGTTTATATACTACACTGATGAGGAATACAGACCTGAACTTATATGCTAATGGATTGTTTGCTGCTGCTGGGGATGGGAGGCCACCACAGTATGACGTGAAAGATCGTATCACACCTTTCTTGGCATGTGCTTGATCGATCATTTTCATTGCCATCATATGATCTAAAATATCAAAATTTTACCATTTCCATTAAAATAATGGTTAATTACTTAATTGATTACACATGTTTCACGATGGGGCAGAATGGTTGCACATGTTTCAAAATGTGATTAATTGGTTTTGCTATGTGACTAATTGGTTACACATGTTTTTACCAATGTGATTAATTGATTATTCCGTTAGTAAACCGTTAATTTTATCGTTAATTAATTTTTTTAACATATTATTGAATTGTGAAATGACTATTATGCCCTTAGTGGTATTGAAGAACCAGAATCATCTTGAAGAACCAGAATCATCTTGAAGAACCAGAATCAAATCGAAGAACCCAGAAACCAAATTCTGGGTTCTTCAAAAAATCAGATTATGGGTTCTTCAAGAACCCAGAAATTCGATTATGGGTTCTTCAATTCAATTCAGTGATGAAGAACAGCTTGGTTGATAAAGAACACAGCTTGATTGATGAAAATGGTAATTACGTCATTTTACGTATCTAAATAGTGACTTAACTGTGATTTCTAACGGTGAACAGTAAAAAATCAATTAATCACATATCAAAACCAATTAATCACATTTTGAAATATGTGTAACCATTCTGCACAATGGTGAAACATGTGTAAGTAATTAACCCTTAAAAAAAATCATGTGAAGTTCAGAATTAGTGTCTTATATACAGGATCTAAACCAAAATTTAAACAAAACTGAAGCTTTGCTGTTATTACCTATTCCGGGATCCAAACCCATTTCACCGAGTATTGTAATACCCGCCTCCTTGGCTTTGTCGTGTAGTTTTGACATTGTTTCATCAACATAACTTGCAGTAACAAGATGCTTTTTCAGCTGCAACCACAGTAATTTATCCATGGTAACTATTTTGCTTGAAAGGTAACTCCACAATGGGAAGCATTTTCTACAATAGGTCATAATCAACAAGATTTTTCAAATGTTTCGGTCTAGGATTCAAAAATGGAAACTTTTGCTTGTCAACTTTAAAAAAATTGTGCGAAGTGAAAAAAAATTACTTCTTTTCATAGAAAAAGTAAATGGGTGGATGAGATAATTAGCAGTTTCCTGAAACAGTAAGAAGATATTGTATGTAATTTATCAGACATACCTCAATACACACGTTCGCAACTAGAGGATGGATAAACGCGGGAAGCAAACTAATGACCACCTCCACCTGTAAAAAAACATGGTAAAAAAGTATGCATCTCAAGATTCAAAGTCATTATTTCAAACATTAAAGGTGATAACTGCTTCGAAATTGGTAAGTGAGGTTACCTTAGAAATCCATTTATAAAGATTTGCATGGTCCTTCACGTCCAACTCAATTGCAGTTGCGTTCGGAGTTCCTTCAACAATCTGTCATCAATTGTAACACCATATTCCACCATGGAAGAAACAACAAAATTTCTTTAAAAAATAAAAACAGAAGACATTGATTGTAACTAGGTAACTGACCGGCGCTTTGCGCAGTAAAAGTAAATTTAATTTATTCTTTATAATATATATTATAAAATTTATTTAATCTTTAAATAAATATAAATTACAATCATATGACTGAAAAAATATTATTATAATTTTTTCATACCCTAAATTTTATATCATAATTATAAATATCTACATAAAATTAACATGTGATTATTATTTTCATAAAATTGATATATAATATGCATAATAATCCTTAATTTCCCCTTAAATTATCTTGTAATAAAAAAATTTAATATATACATCTTCTTGCTTTTCATAAAATATAAAATTTAGTAAATAAAATAAACTTAAGAGAAATCATAAATAATAAGAAGATATTAATGAAATTTTGTAACTTATTGGGAAAATGAATGAGAGAGTTTGGAAGATTTTAAACTATGTTACATGGCATGCCACATATGAGTAAGAATTATATGTTTGACATGGACCAATTAGAAGTTATGAAATTGATGACAAAATGTCTTAAAAAACTTGTCACAATTCTACATAACTTAGCCAAATTAATATATATATAGATGGTTGAGTTGAGCATTAGGCTCCTCTGGAATATATACCTCTTCTGCCTCCTTAAGGTACAGAGATCCAACAATGACTTGAATACCAGTCTCTTCCTCAGTGTCTTCTTTGCACCATTGGTGTGATTTGGATACCAATAGCTGAACAGCAGGTCTGCAGACTCTACCAGCTCCTAGAATCAAGACTTGGGTCCTAATCTTTTCATTAACCTCGTTTGGCTCGACTTTTCCAACAGTCAATCCCTCATCTTTTTCTAGATTACCATCATTTTCACTTCGGTTGGCTAAAGAATTCAATGAATCGATGATTTGATCCAAAACTACCCTATCATCTGCACCGACCTGCAACACAATAAATCAGTGTTTAGAATATGAAGAGTGGATCGAGATAGAGCAATCTGCAATTTCACTCACTTCAAGCTCTGAATATGACATTGAATCAGTGCTCTGACCCACTTTACACTTGGTCAGGTGGAAGGACCCACCCGCAGCTTCAATGATATTTAAGGCTTCGTTTATCAGAAAATTGTCGAACAAGTGTCCACTTAAAGATACCTACCAAACCGAACTCGTAATCAGCAACAATATACATAATTCATGTTATTATGATATGATAAACAGGCAAATGTGTGGTTGAGATGAGAAACACACCAATTCGGTGTGCTTTTTCTTGTTTGATGATGCCAGACTCGGGAGATTTACTGGCACTTCTCTGAGAAATCAAATATAGAATATTCATAACAAGAAAATCTTAGATTTTTCACTTGTTATATAACTGTTGTATACTTGGTAAGGTGTCAAAATTGGAGCTTACTCAGTATCGGATTCTCGCATACGCGGTATATATTCATGAAGGGCAGTGAGGGCACCTCCATGGGCTATACAAGCTCTCTTCAAGTGTTCAGGTAATTTGGCAATATCAGTTGTGGAAGCTAATTTTCCAATAAATTCCGACAGTATGTTTCCAAAATGTTGGGAGGCCTTCAAAAATTACAGACAAAGTTAAACCAAATGATATATTCATTACAATTAATTATAAAATAAAAACCCGAACTTTGAGTAAAAACCAAACAACAAACCAAACCTTTGGAATTGAGCAATCAACAAACCTACCTCAACTTTTCATTATGTTTGAACGGATTTTTCAATGTTTGAGGGAGTTATTAAGTCGTAATACCATTTTTTAGAATACTTCAACTAATGATGACTTAATAACTCCCTCAAACATTGAAAAATCCGTTCAAACATAATGAAAATTTGAGGTAAGTTTGTTAATTGCTCAATTCCAGAAGTTTTGTTTGTTGTTTGTCAACAAAAAAAATTTGGTTTGCTGTTTGGTTTTTCCTCAAAGTTCGGTTTGTTTTTTGGTTATTAATAATGGGTGAAAAAATGTATCTTTGCACCTCTTTTGCAAACTCAGTGGGGAGGATGTCCACAGATGAACATAGCAGTCCATTTCCTTCCATATTGGAGTGATATGAATCACTTAAGGCATCATATCTACAAATCGAAAGAAACCCGACTAGAGAAATTCCAATTGTGCAGAAAAATCTTTCATGGTTAGTAGAGTTACCTGAAGAAAGGTGACTCGATTTGTGTTGTTTGGTTAACAAACTCCATTGAACCATCAATGTCGCATGTGATATCAGCAATTCCAACAAGTGGACATCCGTTTGTGATTAGATTGCGCAGCTGTTTCTTACTCAGTAACCGCGGGAATCTCTTCTCCCAGTACATGCAATTTACTGGATTTTCCATGACATTAGTAATTTTAGTAAAAGTTTCAACATACTGTAAGTAAAAATAAAATAAAAATGGCATACCGATGACTGATGCATATGGTGCAATTGTTTCATGGAAAATCGAGGTGTAGTGCTCTGGATGTGCATAATAATCTGCCTGAAAAATATATAAATAAATAAAAAATACAAATTGATGCATAAGTTCTTCATGAATTACAAGATATAACTGCTACTAATATTGTTAAATTTTAATATCGGGGTCGAGCCACACCGAAACAACAACCACATTATACAACTTGGATTCCATCCTAAAACCAATTGGTGATAGGAGGAGGTTTGTATATACGGTGCCTATTTTGTGACGACTCATATTTTTAAAGACACGGCATCGACTTATTTAATCCAAACGGGTTGAGACTCAACAAATACCCTCTTACGTTCAGGCCCGACCTGAACACTGGTACGTGGAGTAAATAAGACACAACAAACCCACATCGGGCACCCACAACGGGTACCATGTTAAATTTTAATATCGGGGTCGAGCCACACCCAAACATCAACCACATTATACAACTTGAGTTTCATCCTAAAACCAATTGGTGATAGGAGGAGGTAGTCTTGTTGTATATATGATGCCTATTTTGTGTATACCAACCGGTATAGTATTTTAGTCAAAGCGGACTTCAACAAATATCTTTAGCATGAGCAAAAACATGTAAACTAAAAAACAATAAAAGGATTTAAAGACAAGACCAAGATTTGGCTGAACATACTTTGTCAAATGCTTTTGTGGGATCCTTGTGTCGAACCATATCCTGACAATTTACAACACAGCCATATACTTGGAAAACTCTCTTAGATGCCCTTGCATTTGGAGGGAGATCTCGTGCCTATAGAAGAAAAGGAAAGGAATAAGCACAGGTCATTGTACAACTACAAAGCCTTTTTAAGGAACAGAATCAAATAATTTACGAACTTTCTTCTAGCGTTAGACAAAATGAGCATTGATTTTCAAAGCTTTATCTCTATTTCCTTAGTGTTGGAAGTATATTGCAGTATTTCAAGTGAGGTTTACATATGAAATATGCATAATTACCATCCCAAAGAGTTCAGGGAGTCTACTTGGATCCACAAAACTGTGAGGAAGCAGCTTAAATATCTCCTGTGCACCAGAAGAAACTGCAGAACAAAAAAGGCGATATCCTCGTGAATTTCACACATTCGTTGATGCCAAAAGTAAATTCCCGACAAACACCATTCTCAAATGGGAGGTACCATTTCCAGTTCCAGTAAATACAAACACCAATGGGCAGATTCCTGATGGCAACCCTTGTGTTGCAATTTCTTCACCAACAGAAATAATAGCAGCCTTGGCAGCAGCTAACGAAGGATACATATATGAAGCACCAAGAGAAAGAAAAGGAGTTGAATACCCGAGATTCAGATAACCTGAAAAAATGTAAAACAAGTAAAAAAAACAAGTACACATGCTACAAAGTATAAAAACTCAGTGTTAGAGTGCAACTTTTTAATGTTATATTCTGTTAAATTTTAATATCGGGGCCGAGCCACACCCAAATAGCAACCACATTATACAACTCAGGTTCCATCCTAAAACCAATTGGTGATAGGAGGAGGTAGTCTTGTTGTATATATGGTGCCAAATTTGTATTATACCCACCGGTGTGGTTTAATATCACAGTGACTTTCAACACTGGCTCGACCCGAACTCTGTTACGTGGAGTAAACGGGACACAACAAACCCACATCGGGCAACCACAACGGGAAACAACCCAACACCGTCAAATGGAACCGGGCTCTGATACCATGCTAAATTTTAATATCGGGGCCGAGCCACACCCAAATAGCAACCACATTATACAACTCGGGTTCCATCCTAAAACCAATTGGTGATTGGAGGAGGTAGCCTTGTTGTATATATGGTGCCAAATTTGTATTATACCCACCGGTGTGGTATAATATCACAATGACTTTCAACATATTCAACATGATTTAACCTTTTTTTCAGTGTTTCTCAGTGAATTTCACACTTCGTAAAATTTCCCTTTAAGATGCCATGTAAGTAATGAGCACAAAGCTACGTGTTTATAAAGCATGAAACATATCAATGATCAATTTTCAAACCCGAAAGGATCTAAACTCGGAGAAAAATCTTACGCTGTCCTAACCCACTTAGAAAGTCGATTAGTCCTGCTCTTCCAGCATAGTTTCCAAAGGAAAGCAACCGCTTCCCGTGGTCCCCGACAATAAGCTCATAATCATACAATGAGACCCTCTCAGCAAGAACCTATTACAAAAACTCTTCTTTAGATGCAACTAGATTACAAAGTATCACATTAAGTGAGTGATATATGTACCTTATCTAATAAGGGCATGTTCTCTTTCTGAGCCTTGTGGGTATGGGAAAAGAAAGCATAGGCCCTATCAGGAAGGATCATTTCAAGCTGCATAGCACCCAAAATTACTTTAATAAAATCCCTACTAAAGCTTGAAATTTACTTCTCTGGTAGAAAAAAACTAACCTTTGGTTGTTTAATGCCCAATATGAGACCACACTCTGACAAATCATCTGATATCTCACAGCCAACATCCTCATACAATGCATCGTGGTGGATGCGCTTGGTGGAAGGTTGTATTATGATTCGGGAAACTCCGGTTTTGTCCTTACCGCCAAATAGAAGACGAGCACAGTGAGATGGGGTTAAAGGTACCCTTCTTTCCCACTTG
Organism: Chamaenerion angustifolium; assembly: GCA_946814005.1. NCBI lineage: Eukaryota > Viridiplantae > Streptophyta > Magnoliopsida > Myrtales > Onagraceae > Chamaenerion > Chamaenerion angustifolium. Next base: position 33,501,996 of record OX328272.1, read on the forward strand.
TTACAACCCTCTGAGAGGATTCCAACAACTCCATTTCCAAGCATGGTTAAACCTCTAACTCGACCTTTTTTCGGGTTACTTAAGCATAGACTGTTAGAAGAAATGAGTCAAAAAGCTAAACACATTATGAAAATCCAAGCAAATAAGCACAATAAGATCAGAGACTGCATGATTATTATGAAGATCAAAACCTTTCAATTTGACAGCTTTACCCCAAAAGAATGATCAGGTCATTGATCGTCTACCAGTTTCTAAATTACAACTAATCTAACAAATCTGTGAATTGTTTTCTCCAAAAAAAATTCTTTTTTGTGCTGATGAACCCACGAAAGAAGCAAAAGTGATTAAAAAAGAAAAAGGTAATAATCTACAACTGATTCCAACTTTAAGCGGTGAAAAAACGAAACCCAGAAACAAACAAAAGGCATTTGATCTAAAATAGGGACCTTTTGATCATTGGGGCTTTTCAGGGGACAGAATCTCAAAACCCACAACTAAAAAAAACATCTTTTGATCGTCTAAACCCACTGGAAAGCAAAAGAACCAAATCAACCAGCATGCAGACCCCAGCAGAATTTGGAATTCAGACAGCAGAAAATCACAGCACGTACACTCTTATGACATTACCGCGCGCTTCGTGCAATGCAAAAGCCTCGGAAGCCTCTATCCGTCTCCAGGACTCAGGAGGGTGTAACTCTGCGGATGTGGATCTCTGGGGTCCTTTATTTTAAGGGCACGAGAAAAAGGAGGTCGCGTCTGAGTTGTGCTTTCTTTTTTCGGATGAACAGATAAGACAAACAAGAAGATCAAAGAAAAGATGAAATGGTTTTATAACAACACGTAACTATCAGAGGACACTGCATTTCCGTTTCCATAAAGACAAAAACTTATTTTTTTTTCAGACTTATTTCTTCGATGGATGATGAATCGATGCAACTGAAGCTGAGTCATGTTCATATCACATATACATATATATTATTGTATTCAAGGAGACGATCAGGTTGGGTAACGTCAGATTTGGTATGAAAATTATAGAGATCAAACATTGGCTGACAAAAAGGAGACCTTGCTGACATTTGCATCGACTGTGATTGATGTTTGGCTACTTGGAGACACGTGGAGGACATATGAATCAACAACAACTATACATAGATAGAACAATGAAATACTATAGTTTTAATAAGATATAATAAGATATGACGATGGAGACGATAAGCGATAGCTATTCTCCAAATCTCCATTATTACATGGGAGAGGAGTCGTACGTGGCTCGCATATCTAACTTCCCATATTTTGCTTTCCACGTGGAATAAAAATGATCGCAAAGAACTTGACTTCTTCCCTATCTTAATTTATATTTTATTTCTCTTAAAAAACATAATTAAGTGCAAAACATAATTAAGTGTAGAGAATATTTCACTAAAATATAGCTCATTTAATAAATATATATTAAAATATTATCAGTTTGAAAATAAATACGAAATTATATCTATTGCAACTTCTATTCCTACCCGCAATTAGGAGTCGTGATTCAATTTTTTTGTTTGACCCAGTCCCACCTGTGAATGCCATTCACGGCTGGGACTGGGCCGTCAGTTCTAACGCGAATGACATTCGCGGGTGGGACTGTGCCGTCAGTTCTACCCGCGATGTCATTTGCGGGTGGGACTCGACCGTCAGTTCTATCCACGAATGACATTCGCGGGTGGAACTGAGTTTGTTCGTTTTTGTTTTTCATACAAAAATATATATTTATTTTATTTTTTTGTATTATGATTATTTCAAATATATTTTTTCCTCACATGATAATGTTTTAGAAAAAAATAAATAATTAATGTAAGAAATGAAAATAATTTTAATTTTTTGTATTATAATTATTTCAAGTATATCTTTTCCTTCACATGATAAATTTGTATTATGATTATTTCTCTCACATGATAATTTTTCACATTTTTCTAAAAACTTATCATGTGAAGGAAAAAATATATTTGAAATAATCATAATACAAAAAATTATAATTATTTTCATTTCTCTCACATTATTTTATTTTTTTCTAAAACATTATCATGTGAGGGAAAAAATATATTTCAAATAATCATAACAGAAAAAAAAAATTATGAAAAAAACAGTCTCACCCGCGAATGTCATTCACGGGTGGAACTGACGACCCAGTCCCACCCGCGAATGTCATTCGCGGGTGGGACTTGGGCAAACAAAAAAATTGACCCGCGACTCTGAATCGCGAGTGGATTTTTCACCCGCAAATGGGAGTCGCGGGTAGGTATACTTTCTTATTTATTTTCAAACCGATTACATTTTGTTATATATTTATTAAATGGAGTATATTTTGGTGAAAAATGTGTTAACCATAAGACATGTAATTTGATAAATTAAAGACTTCAATTTTAATTTTAGGGTTTTGTACTTACATTTTCTATTATTTTATGAGAGTTATTTTTTACATCAAATTAATAGTGATTTGAATTTTTTATAAGTAATAAATGTACTATTTAAGTGTAATAAAAATTTATCTTATTATGAACCCAAATGAAGACAATATACGAAGTCAGGTTGGATTAAATTAATGAGGATAATTGTATGAGCTTAAGACGTTACAGGTAGGGCTGGCAATCGTGTCGTGTCGTGTCTAAACGGATAAATTTTAAACGTGTCTAAACATGTCTCGTGTCTAAACGTATAAGTCGTTTAATCGTATCTAAACGTATATAGTTGTTTAGACACGGGATCCGTTAATGTTAAACTCATATACGCTTTAAAACAGATATATACACAAATACATATATACACAAATTCAAATATACAAAGTATGGTCTTCATAGTTCAATATTAAAAAGTAAGTGAGTATTTTAATATTTTATTATTATTATTATACTTAAATGTGTATAAACGTATCACATGTATACACAACACGATTAGACACGAATAGTTAATCGTGTTTATACAGATATCTGCAGATCTGAGTTGTTTAGACACGATTAATAATCGTGTCTAAACGTATAAGAGTTGTTTAGACACGGGATTCATTAATGTCAAACACATATACGCTTTAAATCAGATCGTGTCGTGTCGTGTCAGAAATTGTCAGCCCTAGTTACGGGATGACACAAATCTGTCTTAGATGTGTATATTCCAATTATTTTAATGAAGTATTTTTTTTTATAAGAAAAGACATAAAGGATTAGGAGTTAGGACAGAAAAAAAAATTGCTAGACATAAAAATCTCACTCTAGATCGTCTTGAATTGTTAATTCAGAGTTAAAAACTGGGACCGATGGTGTGATTTTTTTATTGTTAGGTCAGGCTCAGACTCATTCACGGTCTCAGGTTTTTCATCTCAATTACCAATTAGACCGAGTTTGTCCCGATTTTACCAATCTTAGTTCAAATATATATATGTGTGTGCATTATTGTATTTAGTTGATGTTTTTAATTGTACATATTCAACTACCATGATTTTCTTGGCCCAAAATAACAAAAAATTACCATGATTGTAAAAATTTTATATATTAATTCAGTAGTTTGATTAATCAATTTTATTACAAATATGTCCATTTATGTTAATTGTTTTAATTTTTCAAGTTGTATATATTGTATGGTTAATATATTTTTATTTATCTTTTACCTATGTGACTAATTTGTTATAACTTGTGCAAAATCGTTACTTATGTTTGGTCATGTTACTATTTTGTCATTTTTAATGTGCACAGTTAATTTTTTATTGTTAATGATTATTTTAGCATGTGAAATAACAAAATTACCCCTCCATTCTTTTTGGTTGTTCTTCCCCATTGCAGACCATATCTTTTCCATCAATGTGATCTTTTTCAAGCTCCACCAACGTCAAGCTCCACTAGAACAATTTCTTTTGCACCTAATCTTCCTCTTTCTTCTTGTGTGTCTCCTCTGCCAATTCCACGTAGTAGACTTGTTCATGAACCGGTTCGATTCTAAACCAGTTCTAAACTAAATCAGTATATTTTGGCTCACTAATGACATGTTATTTTCATGGAATATGTGTTACGAATTCCGTAAAAAGTTGTTCTTTTTGCGAAATTGAAACATTTCGACTTATGGAATCTGAGAGGGCTTGTGTTAGACATTCCGTTCAAATAGGTCGGAATTCCTAAGCCGGGTGCGCTAGAAGTCCGGAATAGAAGGTCAAATGATGAAAATGCCCTCATATACGTTGAAGCTTCTCTGCTCATTCAGTTGCTCTTCCTCTCCCGTCTCCACAGCGTGTGAAGCTCCCTTGCTTCTCTCTACGACATGAAGCTCCTTCACCAGGTACGATTCTGGGTCTCTTCTCCATCAGGTACGATTCTGGGTTCGTGTTGAACCCAAGAAGTCACATGTTGAAAGATATATAATCATTAAATAACGCAAAAAAATATATATAATCAATTAAGCACATTGGGTAAATATGTGTAACCATTAAGGTTATTAAACCTATATTTTAAGGACAATATCTTGTATTCGGTATCGTCGTTAGTTATTGAATGAAATATGGTGGGTTTATTGCCCAAAAAAACCCCCTATATTTTAAGTTAGTGACTCAATAATATTTTAAAAAAAAAAATACTTCAAACAAATTCATCCCAAATCAAACAAATTCTTTTTATATTGATTTTAGTTTCGATTTGTAAAATATTAAATCCAAAATTTTAGATTTGAGGTTTTGTAGTAACTCCCGCGATGAATCCTACAAAAGGACCGTCGTATTCCTCGTTGCAATGAAACTTCGACGACCGCTCACCGGTCTGTTTAACAAATTGTGGTTACGCGAGATAATAAGTGGGCGTGAGCCCAATCGCAGGTTTGTAGTGTAATTTATTTGGGCCATACTATTTATATTAGGCCTTTTAAGGCCCAATTGAATCGGCTAACATTAACGATACATGTCCTCATGATTTTTACCGTCGGTAGTGCTGAAAAATACCGTTGGTAGTTGTACCGACGGTTTTTACCGACACAAGAAAACATGACGCTAAAACTGTATTTCCAATAATGAAATTCCACATATTTAGAAGTCGTCTAAGTACTTCATAAGGGTACATGAATAATAATTATAATATGTCATAAATATATGAATCTTAGGGTGGTTGGGATGACTTAGAGTCGTTTTGAAGTGCGGACTTCAAAATTATTATGATTTAAATTGTGATAAGTCATTAATTATATAGTTATACATGCATGTCAACTATTAGGGACCAATCCAGAAAATTATTTCAGCGAAAGAGATTACGGCAGTAGATGGTTAAAGTATGGTCAGGGTATGACAAATACCATATTTTTAAATCACATTCCATAACCATAATCATAACCATTATGAGTATAATTTTCAATACCATAACCATTAAAATAACAGTGGTTATTAACCATGGTTTTAACCATATACCCATATTCATTCCACACATGTAATATAATGAAAGATCGAAAAATTTATTTTAAAAATACATCAATCTATATTACCATCGTTGGACTTTGGCGCTTTCAATCTTCAACAATTTCAAAATTTTAATTATATAATTTATATTTAGTATATTATATAAATTCGTTTATTAATAATAAATAAATATTATATTTATATAATAACCATGGTTATAACTCAAATACCATAACCATAACCATTATGGGTAGAAAACTCATCACCATAACCGCACCGCACCATAATGGTACGGTTAGCCATATTAAACAGTAACGGTTATAACCATGGTTATGGGGTTTTCACCGCACCATTGCCGGTCCTAAAAGAGATAAGAATTAAATTATGAGCAAACAATTAAACTAATTCAGTCCTAAAAGTCGGGTTCGAGATGACCCATTCAGTCCAACTGGGAGGGACAAAACTCGAAATTTAGGTCAGTGAGGGCAATAATTAGTCTAAATGTAAATAGTTAAAGCAAAAAAAAACAGATGGGACAAATGTAAGAATTTAAAGGGCTAAATTAAAAATAAATATATTTTTTAGGGCTAAAATGAAACAAATAATATATTTTTATCCAATATTATTTAATTTATATTTTAATTATCAATGGTGTGACGTTTTACTATATTCTTTTTTTTAATTTCATACATTAACTATTTAAAGTGTTATTTTTTACGTCTATTGATCATTACGTGTGGACTGAAAAAAAATACATATGGAAGAATTAATCTCTAAAATTTATTTCGCAACCATCACATCTCATTTTTAAAAAAATATATATATAAAAATGGTATGGTGCCTAGTTAGGTTAGTCTGAGATACTCTCATGCACCGTGGATTTTTTTATTTTTCATTTTTTTTGTAAAAGCCGTGATGGTAAACATAATTACGTAATATATTTTATTATACCAAAAATATGTTTGTTAAAATTTATAATTTCTCAGTTTCTTTTAATCAGGGATGGAATAGTCATCGAGTAAATTAATGAGTGTATCATTACAACTTTACCTTAAAAAAATGAAGGATATTTTCGTCTTAATATGTGCAGATCAAAGTATTTTTTATTAAAAATAAATAAATAAAATTAACAGAACAATTAATATAAATATTGAATAAAGTACAACATTGCCCCCTAAAATATACATCGATTTTAAAAATTTTCCTTAAATTTTAAAGTCCATCGTTTTAAATTGATGAAAAATCTCATTTTTTTAGGAGGAAATTTTTCATTATTTCTAAACATTATGAGAAACTTTAAAATTTAATGAAAAATTTAAAATCGGAATAAAATTTAGGGGTAATGTTGTATTTAACCCTATAAATATATAAATTATTTTACAAAAATAGCATAATAAAATTTATTTTATAATTAAACTGTCAATTATTATAGTAAAAATTTCATACCCTATTTAGTAATTCTACCTCTAAAATGTCCTAAAGTCTTGTTTGGAATCTCTTTCCAGAGAGAAAGTTGGTGTTGGAGAATGGAGAGAGATTGGAAGATCCTGAAAACTTAGCTGTGACAACGCGTTTTCTCGTGTCTCCCCAACTTTCGATTTAATGCTCTCCATCTTCCCCGTCTCTCTTTAGCTTTTATTGCTTTCGCAGGGAAAAGAAAGGAAAAAAAACACTCTACAATAATTAGACATCTTTTTCAAAAATAATAAATTCTCATGCATAATTTTAATTAAAGATTTACCCTTTTTAGGTATTTTATATTTATAATCATTAGAAAAATAAGCTCACACTAATTAATTATGGACCCATGCATGAATAAACACACGAATATTAATTATGTTGGAAATATTAATGTGTAATAAACGGTTTGATCTTTCAAATGGTGACCTCTCATATAGGGTAATTAGGGGTGAAAGAGAAAACTGTATGGTCCGAAAATTCGGTGAAAATCGAACCAACATGAACCGAAAAAATCGGTTAGAAAATGTCAAGTTTGATTTATGATTGAATTTTTTTTGTTTGAAACGATTTTTTAGACCGTTCGGTCTATAGATCTAAAAGACCGTGGAGTTCGGTCTGACCGTTTATACATATATACTTTTATATATTATATTAATTAATATAATTAAACAATGAATACAAATAAATAATAATTTTGTTATTTAATAGTTATTTTAGTTGTTTAATTGGTTTAATAGAAAGTTATGTAATCATTGTTAAATCGAGTTAATTTGATTTTGAATACTTATTTTGGTTTTGATTATTTTTTCCCGGTTTAAACCGAAATATTTATCCGAAATATGAATGGACGGTTTATTTTTTCTTATACGGTCTTTTGGTCATACTTTTTTTTAAAATAAATTCCGGTCCGAAAATATAGGTACCCGACCTAAATAATTTAAAAAAATGGTATGACCGGTCCGGGTTTCACCCCTAAGGGTTATGGATAAGCAAAATATTTATTTGAAATCGGGGAGTCGTGGAAGAATATAAGATTTTGATATTATGGTAAAATTTGAAAAAGAAAATATATAAAACTTTACAAGATGTTTCGGTTCCGATTTTAGTAATAGGGTACGAGTTTTTTCAAAATCTGTTTATTTTAGAATTTTTTTTTGAAAAAGTGAATATCCAAATTTTTTTTTTAGCAAACTGTCTATAGGCGCGGGAACCCGGGGACGCGCCTATGGAGTAGGCGGGAACCCGGGGACGCGCCTATGGAGTAGGCGCGTCCCCAGGTCGCGCCTATTCCATAGGCGCATCCCCAGGTCGCGCCTATGGCGTATTAGGGTTCTTTATAAAGAACCCTAATCTTCGTTGCCGCCTCCTCATCCATCTTCGTTGCCGCCTCCCTCAAGCTCCCGTTGCCTGCTGCCGCCGCGCCTCGCCTCGCCTCTCCTCAAGCGCCTCCTCGCCGCCGCCGTGTTCAGCGCCAGCTCCAGCTCCAGCTTCAGCTCCGCCGCCGCGCCTCCTCGCCTCAAGAGCCTCCTCCCCTCGCCGCTGCCTCGCCGCTGCCTCGCCGCTGCCTCGCCGCTGCCTCGCCGCTGCCTCGCCTCCTCGCCTCCTCGCCGCCGCCGCCTCGCCGCCGCCGCCTCGCCGCCGCCTCGCCCTCGCCTCCCGACGACAGATCTCGGTAAATGTTTTTTTTTAATTTTTTTTTTAAATTTTTTTAATATCTGATTATTAATATTTGTTGTTATGTTAATTAGCCATATTAATCTAAACGAGTAATTATAGTGCTAATTAATTATGTTATTGTAAATTAATTGTATATAAATAAAAAATTTATACTGTTTAATTGTACAGTTATCATGCAGCCGCGCGTAGTTATGTCAACTTTGTCGCACGGTACCAACGTGATAGATGTTGGTCCTTTAGATCCATCGGTCCTTTGGGGTCAAGCTAATCATCGTTCGTCGGATCTGAGCGATAATCAACAAATAACGTTTCGCTGTTTAAAAGGCGAAGGAAATCTAATTTCCGAAAATGCACAAGCGATTGTGCAAGCTGTTGGTTTATGGGATGTGGTTGTTATGTCACATCCCAAACTCGATCCAAAATTACTGACATCATTGTGCGAGCGATGGCGGCCGGAGACACATACATTTCATCTGAGACATGGGGAGATGACGATCACGCTTGAGGACGTAGCCGTGATTCTTGGACTTCGTATACACGGAGATCCAGTAACAGATGATTATGCAGCTGAGGAAGACATGGATGCTGCAGGTCTTGAATTATTAGGTCTGAACTTACAAGGTCGTAAAGATTTTGTTAAGTTGACTACGTTACGACAACATCTGTTTCATCCTCATCTTACCGCCGAACAACAAGCGAGGACATTTATCCTCATGATATTTGGTGGTGTGTTGTTTACAACAACAAAGAAAGACAAGGTGTCTTTAATCTACTTACCCCTACTGAGGGATTTAGAGAGAGCAAGTCATTACAGTTGGGGTTCAGCTGTTTTGGCGGCTACATACCGGGGATTGTGTGATGCATCGGAGCTCAACGCTGCAACATTCTCAGGGTGTGCCATCCTATTACAGGTATTCCATATGAAAATTTTGGACTGAATATTTAGAATTGATTCTACAATGTTATTAATTTTTTGCAATACAGTTATGGTCGTGGGAGCACCTTCACCTTGGTCGTCCTGTGCTCCAGGGTGAAGTTCCTGGTGGAGAGATGCATCCCTTAGGATACAGGTTGATTTTATTTTTTTTGGATTGATTGTGACAAACATCTGTATTCGTTATTTTGCTGAAATCTAAATGGTGAATATTTTTCTTAATAGGTGGGCATTTCTCAAAAGATCGTTCAGTCACCAAATTCGAACTACGAATTTGGTGTACTATAGGGATGACTTGGAGTCTCAGTCAGCTGATCAGGTACCATGTTTGAGGTTATTTTTCTTATCTACGTTTCGAATAATATTAACCCTACGTTGTGATTGCGAAAAACTTTCAATATTAGGTGACATGGGTGCCGTACAGTCCCTTTAGGTTGGCTACTGCACCCCCTGTCTGTCGTGACCACCCCGAGTTATTCCGAGCGAAGGTGCCACTTATCTATTTTAATGTGGTCGAGTGGCACCGTCCAGATAGAGTTATGCGGCAATTTGGACTGCAGCAGCACATTCCAGAGATAACACCTGCTGAGGTTCAAGATCATGCACGACTGCATAAGATAACACGTAAAGGTGCGCAGGGGGAGCGTCGTTGGACGGCAATGCATCAAAATATGATTGCATTATGGAACAACCGTGTACCGTTTGTGAGGCGGGAAGACCAACCGGCGGTGAACGTCTCGCAATACATGGCATGGTATCGGCAAATAACCCGACGATTCATTACGACTCCATTTGCCGAACCTAGTACGCCTCATCATCCAAGAGCTCCGTTTGTCCCTCACGGGGGACAAGTAGAGACAGTGGTAAGTACCCACGTAGTCCTTACTTCTGTCTATCATTGTTGTTAATAATTGACAATTCATTGTTTTTAATCCTTTAATATCATTGTTGTTAATATTGCAGATGGGATACATGTCTAGAGGCATTCACCTTGCACGGAAAGCTGCGAGAGGTACCCTCAAGTTCACCAAAAAAAATTTCAAATTACTGGGCGAAGCTTACTTAGAAAATTGTCGGTCGTCTTACGATGCAATCGGTCAACTACCTGTGTACGCCGAACACATCCGACAGTCGGATGAATTAACTGATCGTGAGCTGAGGGTACTTCACGGAGGACGTGTTCGAGGAGCACCCGGGCGTGGACGGGGGAACATCGGGGAAGCCTCCTCAAGTCGAGGGCCTGGGGGACCGGCACGTAAATTTAGGGCTGTTGAACAATTGGAGTACACCGAAGAGGAAGAGGAAGATGAAGGTGAATATGATAGTGAATTTGACTGTTCCGACTAGTTTAGTGTTGCATTAAGTAATACTGGACCGTATTACAACATATTGTTATTAACTGCGTGTAAGAACTATTGCATTCATCTTCTATATTATTTAGCTATTTGTCCTAATTTTTGTAGATTTTTTTGGCAACCTTCAAAAATTGACATTTCTTACCGACAACCCATTTAACCCCCCTAAAACGATGGTCTAGAGAAGATGCTAATTTTTTTACTTTTTTATTATTTTCCTAAAATTTTACCGGACACAAATACTGACATAAAAAGAGTAATGCCACTGGTTACATGAAGTTCCGACATGTACATTTTTCTTAAAAATTACAACATCTTCTACGTACGATATACTACATATTACAACATATTGTTATTAACTGCGTGTAAGAACTATTGCATTCATCTTCTATATTATTTAGCTATTTGTCCTAATTTTTGTAGATTTTTTTGGCAACCTTCAAAAATTGACATTTCTTACCGACAACCCATTTAACCCCCTAAAACGATGGTCTAGAGAAGATGCTAATTTTTTTACTTTTTTATTATTTTCCTAAAATTTTACCGGACACAAATACTGACATAAAAAGAGTAATGCCACTGGTTACATGAAGTTCCGACATGTACATTTTTCTTAAAAATTACAACATCTTCTACGTACGATATACTACATATTACAACATATTGTTATTACAACATTTTTCTTCCGACGCCTAATGTGGAGATTTACATGTCTTCCGGTTGTGTCCACTTCCACCGCATTTGGAGCAGTTGTTTCTCTTGGGCAAACCTTCCCTAGCGTCCATCTCGTTATGGATACGGCTGGATTTTCTTCTACCACGCTTTGTCCTCCACATTTCCGGATCATGAGTGTACGTCGGAACGTCAAAATGTGGCCAGCAGTAATCGTCCGGTACTGGTTGAAAACATGGTGAGTATGCTGCCAGACGTGCCTGGTTCGAATATAGCGGATCAACGTGAGGAGCCCATTGCATCCCTGCCTTAGTGAGAGCTGCCATTCCATGTGCACACGGGTGATGATATATTTGCCATAACCCACACTCACATGTTTGCTCAACCACGTTAACCGTATAATTCCCTGGCGTGGTCCAACCGACACCTTGTACAAATCTACTAATATCACGGACTTGGAAAACACCGTGTTCTCGACTGAACTGGGCCACTTGCATCCTGCCAAGCTGTTTCTGTGCGCGAGCAATGGTCTTTTGGACAACGTCCGACCACACCTTCGACTCCTCAATGGAAACCATTGCTTCGTGTCGACGCGTGAAGAAGTACGTATTGGACCTCCAATAAGTTAGTTTCACTAACTCAGTCAACGGCAATGCCCTTGCGCCTTTCAAAACGCCGTTAAACACTTCAACCAAGTTGGTGGTCATGTTTCCATACCGCGCTCCTCCATCATACGCTAAAGCCCATCTATCGAGGGGTATGTTGGATATCCAGTCCTTGTACTTTCCATCATGGATCGCCAATAGATTAGCATACCAAACATCGAACTTACGTTTATCAGGTGTGCTTGCCATTAGGTAAAGCTGTTTCTTCAGGATAACACTTTTGAAGACGTGATTGAAATTACTTGCTATGTGCCGTGCACAAAAGCGATGTGTTCCAACCCCGTATTGACAATATACAGCCTCGACCGCGTTAATTATTGCCCTGTGCCGATCAGACATTAGACATACATGGCGATCCTTGGTTACGTTATCCCTCAGATGCTGTAAAAACCAGTTCCAACTCTCGTTTGTTTCTCCATCTGCAATACCAAATGCCAAAGGATATATGCCATTGTTAGAATCGTACGATACGGCTACAAGCACTTTTCCATTGTATTTCCCATACAAATGTGTCGCGTCTATACTTATAAGAGGCCGACAATGGGAAAAGCCTTCAATGGCTGGACCGAATGACCAAAACATCATTCCAAAGGTCGTTACTCCAGTTTCCGCATTTACCCTTTTGGGCATGAAATCATACACTGTCCCAGGGATATATACGGCCATAGCCGAAAGTAACCTAGGGAGGTTTACAAACGCATCCTCATGCGTTCCATATAACGACTCCAACACCACTTGTTTCGAGTACCACGCCTTCGGATATCCAATCTTCGAGCCAAACTCGTTCTCCACCATCGACTGGATTACTGAAATTTTCAGTCCGGTGTCAGCTAAAACAGAATTTCTTATTAAATCCACTATCATCTTGCAGTCGATGTTTTGGTGTCGCTCGATGAGGACTTCATTAGCACATGTATGTGGAGAATTCAGTTTGGATATTCTCCACAATCCAGTATGTTTAAACAGACTTCCTCTCAATGACCAAGAACAATTTGTTTGATCAACTTTACACCTGAAAACAATTGATTTTGGAGTGGATGTCTCGACAATACACACCTTCGAATTTGCTATGTGCCATTTCCTCACAGCGGCAGCCAACTCGTCCTTACTATTAAACTTCATGTTTGTGTTCAAGAAACTTTCACTCGACGTGTCATCATCAGCCGTAGACCACTCATCCCTTGATTGAAAGTTGTCTATCCAATTACTATCCACCCAATTTTCAGCAGTGGGTTGCATCATCTGCACGTCGTGTGAGCTACTTCCACCATGGCCACCTCCGTGTACATCTTCAGAGTTCTCGCCAACTTCAAACACCTCTTCGTTGTCTTCATCAATGTGCCCTGTAAAATGTTGACTATACGGATCTTCTGCATTAACCACATGGTCATCTGAGAGTGCGTCAACGTCGACATCGTCATCTGAGATATCATTGTTGTGACCATGCAAAATATTCACTGTCTCCTCACCCCCATCCCCGATGTTTGGAATCAAATTGCGTTCTCTAGTCACGCTAAACACAATAAATCGACTAGCAGAACTTAACTCTAAAGCAAAAGACAATGCTGAATCCGACCGAATACGCAAAAATTTGCAAAGTTCATCAGTATCCGTAAATTTATATGAAATGTTTATGGACATGGCTTCAACATCCGGCCAACTACACTCCATACATATAATTTCCTTTAGGCGACAAAGAGAGATATCCAAGGTAGCTGTAGTAATACTGGATGTACCACCAACATAAACCTCATTACCATTCTCGGACACTATTTGGCCGCCAAATAAGCAAATTATACCAATTTCTGTCATGCTTGATCCTAACAAAATTAGTAGTGTCAAAATGCTTATCACATATGATATATACGTAAATATAACTCCTACACTTTTTTATAAAATTAATATTATGAAATATATACAAATAAATTACTTACCTTAGATGCTGATGAAGAGGAAGATGATGAAGAGGATGATGAAGATGATGAAGAAGACGGACAAACGCAAATAGCAGACGATCAGTATATTTATCGAAGTTGAATGTTAAAATTATTGATTATTACTGTTTGAAATCGTACAATAATCGACGGAACCGCATATAATTGGTTCATAGGCGCATCCTGGGGATGCGCCTATTGCAAAGGCGCATCCCCAGGATGCGCCTACTGAAATAGGCGCATTCTGGGGATGCGCCTATTGTAAAGGCGCATCCCCAGAATGCGCCTACTAAAATAGGCGCATCCCCAGAATGCGCCTACTAAAATAGGCGCATCCTGGGGATGCGCCTATTAACATTTTTCTAAATATGTTTAGACGGTATATACTTTTTCAAAAAAGTTTTCTGACATATACACTTTTTGAAAAAAGTCATAGGGTACATGTATTACATTTTTTTTTTGACCAAATACATGTATTAAATTGGAACCGAATTTGTGATGTCAATATCTTATATATAATATTTGATGGAATGTTTTATTATTTTAGTTTTCTATAGTTGTTTTTATTTATTGTTATATATTTATATGTTTCTTTTTATTATTATATGAAGCAAATAATATATATATATAACTTAATTCTTTACATAATAAATTTCATAAAATATTAGGATAAATTACATGAAGTCCATTACATTAACACATGTGATTGAATAGTTATTTATGCTTTAAAATGTGACTGAACAGTTAAAATAACAATTATGAGGAAAAATGAATAAAATACCTTTCACATTATCTTTCTCATATTCATGTTCATTTTCAAACACTTCTTCCTCGATTTTAACTTGAAATCGAATTTCGTACCCGAATTTGCGTAAATCTGGGTTCTAAATCAATTTGAACATGAATATGAAGATCATGAAGAATAAAGAAAGGATAAGATAAAATGTGAGGGTAAAATCGTAAATTTAGTGATTATTTAATCACATTTATTAAATATAAGTGGCTAATATGAGAACTTTAACCAAAAAATTGCATTTCTAAAATGTAAGTAATTGTTTAGGTACGTAAAAAAATATAAGTAACTATTTAATAATATAAAATAACTTACATGTCTAAAGTCTAAAAATGATACAACATGTTTGATGAAAATGGTTTTCCAACCCAAACGATTGTTTTTTGTCCAACATATTTGAAAATGATGGTAATTGGTACCTCCGTTACTTTTCTGTTAAAAACTTCCGTTAAATCTTTTTTATATTTACAAAATTAACCAAATATTTTTCTGGGTTAATAGGTCCAATGGTACCATAAGTTTGGGTCATGTGATCGGATGATACCCCTATGTTGTTTTATAGTACCATAAGTTTCGCAATGTTGTTATTTGGTCCAAATTACTGTTGCCGTCAATGTTAACTAACGGAATGCTGACGTGACATTGACGTGGCACTGGCGTGGCGCTGACGTGGCAATTGAAAAATACAAATAAATAGGAAATATAATAAAAATCAGGAAAAATTGAAAAAAATTCAAAAAATATTTTAAAACTTTATATATTAATAAAATGTATTTTTTATAAATTGTTTTTAAAAAAATCGAAAATTGAAAAAATATGAAAAAAATCGGAACAATTATAAAAAATTTCAAAAAATATTTTAAAACTTTATATATTAATAAAATGTATTTTTTAAAACAAAATCGAAAATTGAAAAAAAAAAAAAAACTAGGTTGGACCCTTGGGGTCCAATTGACCCAGCTAAGGGTCGAACCCTGGGCTGGGTTGGACCCCCACCAGGTCGCCTGACCTGGGCGACCAGGTCTGGGTCTGACCCAGCCCTGGGTTCGACCCTAGCTGGGTCAATTGGACCCCAAGTTAGTTCGACCCTTGGGGTCCAATTGACCCAGCCAGGGTCGAACCCAGGGCTGGGTCAGACCCAGACCTGGTCGCCCAGGTCAGGCGACCTGGCAGGGGTCCAACCCAGCCCATGGTTCAACCCTTGGCTGGGTCAATTGGACCCCAAGAGTCCAACCTAGTTTTTTTTTTTTCAAATTTCGATTTTTTTTTAAAAAAAAAATATAAAATACATTTTATTAATATATAAAGTTTTAAAATATTTTTTGAAATTTTTTATAATTTTTCCGATTTTTTTCATATTTCTTTCCCTATTCTTTTAAATTTCCCTATTTATTTTTATTTTTTAAATTAAATATTATATTATATATATACATGGCACTGATGTGGTGCTGACATTGACCATTTAACAGAAAAATCTAACGATTGACTAACAGAGTACCATAGGACAACATGCTCCAAACATAACAGATCATTTAACCACATCAAAAAACATATGGTACTATCCGATCACATGACCCAAACTTATGGTACTATTGGAACTATTATAAGTGTTACAATTTAACCCTACAAACTTACACTAATGTTTCAAACAAGTCCCGACTCAATTCGAGTCACACCGGGGGTCCCCTAGCCAGGGTCCGAACCCCGACCAAGTCACCCAACCCTGGGGACATGGTCTGGGCTCGGACCCAGACCATGTACCCATGGTTGGGAGACCTGTTCTGGGTTCGGACCCAAACTATGTACCCATGGTTGGGCGACCTGGTCTGGGTTAGGACCAAGACCATAGGACCCCCGATTGAGTCTCAATTGGAGCTCCAATCGGGGGTCCTATGACCTGAGTCCGAACCCAGACCATGTACCCATGGTTGGGAGACTTGGTCTGGGTTCGGACCCAGACCATAGGACCTCCGATTAGGTCTCAATTGGAGCTTCAATCATTTGAACCGAACCCAGCCAGGTTCGGACCAAACCGATTGGGGCTCCAATTGAGCCCCAATCGGGGGTCCTATGACCTGGGTCCGAACCCAGACCATGTACCCATGGTTGGGCGACCTGGTCTGGGTCCGAGCCCAGACCAGGTCCCCAGGGTTGGGTGATCTGATCGGGGTTCGGACCCTGGCTAGGGGACCCCCAGTGTGGCTCGAATCGAGTCGGGACTTGTTTGAAACATTAGTGTAAGTTTGTAGGGTTTAATTGTAATATTTGGTTAATTTTGTAAATATAAAAAACATTTAACAGAAGTTTTAAACAGAAAAGTAACGGAGGTACCAATTACCATTATTTTCAAACGTATTGAACCATTAACCATCACTAAAAAACAAGTTGCACCGAAAACCATTTTATGCAAACATGATGCACCGTTATCAGACTTTTAGCTTTTTTGGCCACCTAAAAAGAAGAATGCAACCCGAGCACTTTCCATGAGTTTTTTTTTTGACCAAATACTCGTTTCATTTGATGAAATAAAACGGCGTGAACACGTTGCACGCGTCACGGAAGTTCAGTGTTACAATCATTTGCTAATAAACAGATAAAAGGAAGTGGGGGTCGTAAGACCCAGTCATCCAGACGCACTCCCTCACGCGCTTGTCTAGCTATCCAATTTGCACATTCATTAGCTAATCTTGGAATAGCTTTCCAGTGCACTTGCTCGATGTGTTCGGCTAGTGCTCGTATGTTGGAAATCCATGTTGTCAATCTCCACTCGGAAGCTCCCTCGCGGATTTGTCGTATAACCACTTGTGAGTCTGATTCGATGATGATGTTTGTCCATCCCTTTTCCCTAGCTAGTCGGATCCCCTCGTGGATGGCAAGTGCTTCCATCGTTGTCGCGTTGTCCGCCCGGAGTGTCCGGTTATATCCCCCGATGACCTCGCCGTTTTCATTCCGTGCGACTGCCCCTATTCCTGCTGCCCCGGTTCGTGGGCACCACGAGGCATCACAATTGATCTTGACCGTACCGTGTCCCGGTTTCTCCCATCGGCGGTGCCCCGGTACCTGACGTTGTGTTCTAGCTTCCCTGTTACTTTGTAGCTCCTCTATGTCACGCCTGATCTCCTCGACTACTCGGTTGGGATTCGGGGGTGTTCCTTCGAACTCGGCTTTGCACCGTGTCTTCCAGATGTGCCAAGTCGCGATCATGCAGGCGTTCCACCTGTGTCCAGCGTCTTGCCCGTTCGCAGGTCTGCTAGAGCTGCACTCCTCGAGCCATACATTCGTATCCTCGCCATTTGTTGTTGTTCGTCTTGTCCCCAGCACGTTCGCCCAAACAGGCTCTGTCCATGCACAGCCTCGCACCATATGGTCTCTGGTCTCCTGAACACCGCAAACAGAGCAGTTCGCGTCGACGTTCATACCTCGGCGAACTAAGTTCGTTTTGACAGTCACTGCGTTGGTAGCTAGCCTCCAGACGAAATTCTTCACTTTTGGTGCTACAGTCGACCTCCAAATCGCACGCCAGAGTCCTGTGGCTCCTCTGGTGGTTACGCTGTTGGTCGCTTGCTCTGCATGGCACTGTCGAAGTCTGTGGTAAACTGATTTTGCACTGGGTTTCCCGTCTTTGGCATGAGGCCAAATGTGTTGGCCGTTCGTTCTTGTGATTGGCAGTATCATCCCCAGTACCAGTTCTGCATCCTGTGGTGATAGCAGACTTCGTACTGCTGTTTCGTTCCAACTCCCATCCTCGTCCATAAGCTCGCTGACGTTTGGTTCGGGAGGTTGTTCCCTGGCGAGAGTTTCGGTCGTGCCCTCACCCGTCCCAGTCGCCTCGTGTATCTCGGTCCTTGAGGCTCGAAACCCCGATTTGCTAGGAATCCAGGGGTCTGAGTACAGTCGGATGTTTGTTCCCGATCCCACAGTCCATAA
Organism: Chamaenerion angustifolium; assembly: GCA_946814005.1. Lineage (NCBI taxonomy): Eukaryota > Viridiplantae > Streptophyta > Magnoliopsida > Myrtales > Onagraceae > Chamaenerion > Chamaenerion angustifolium. The sequence goes on from OX328272.1 coordinate 33,520,818, forward strand.
TCCCTCTTGCTTTAGCACATCTCGCCCGACCATGAGGCTACCCCATCCCCATGATGCCCGTCCTCCTTTCCTAGCCTCGAGGAAGTCGCAATTGGGGAAATAGAGCCCCTTTAGTACTCGTACCCATAGAGCCGTCGGTTCCGACTTGACACGAGCCGCCATCTTGGTAAGTAGGGCCGTGTTGAAAGTTTGGAGCTCTCTGAACCCTAAGCCCCCCGTGTCTTTGGATGTTGTTAGAACGTCCCATCTCCTCCAGTGTGTGCGTCTCCTATCTTCGTTCATCCCCCACCAAAAATCAGCCACGAGTGAATTGATCTCCGCGCACCACGTTTTTGGTAGGCTGAAAATGCTCATCACATATGTAGGGATAGCTGTTATGACTGCTTTGATTAGTATTTCACGTCCCGCTTGGTTTAGTGTCTTAGGTCGCCAACCTGCCAGTTTATCTCGTACCTTGTTCTTTAGATATCCCAAGGCCTCTTTGCGTGACCGTCCCCATGTTGTTGGTAGACCCAGATATTTACCTGGGTCCGTGGTACTTCGAATTTGCAGTTCATCATCAACCTCGCGGACTCGGATCGGGTCGGCCCCCTTATTGAAGAATAATGTCGATTTTGTTTCATTGATCCTCTGACCCGATGCTTGGCAATAGGCCCCAATTACTTCCTTTAGGCGTTTCGCGTTGCTAGGTGTTCCTTCGAGGAAAAACAGAGAGTCGTCCGCAAAAAACATGTGGTGGATCTCGGGACATGTTCGCCCTAATCGTATCCCGCTCAGTCGCCCTTGTAATGCTTCCTGTTCGATGTTCCTAGACAACACATCCGCCAAGAGGATGAACAGGTAAGGTGATAGGGGTTCACCTTGCCGGATTCCTCGTGTCGGTCTAATGGTAGGGGACCGATCGCCGTTTATGATCACTCTGTATGTCGTTGTCTCAATGCACTCTCGCGTCCAGCTAAGCCATTTCTCATCGAAGCCCCGTTTTCTGAGGCTCTCGATCAGGAAATCCCACTCCACTCTATCGTACGCCTTTTGCATGTCTACCTTGAGTGCACACTCGGTTTTGTTTGTTCTCCCCCTTGCCTTCAAGTAGTGGAAAACCTCATGTGCCACTAGGATGTTATCCTGAATTGCCCTACCTGCTACAAAGGCACTCTGATAGGGGGTGATAAGATCCGGTAGGTAGGTTTTGAGCCTATTCACCATCACTTTAGAGATAACCTTATATAGAAAGTTGCAACAACTGATTGGTCTAAAATCCGTAGGGCCAATCGGGTTTTGAATTTTTGGAATCAACACAACGTCTGTTTGGTTTATAGGGTGGTGGAGAGTACCTGAAGTGAAGAAAGCTCTGACTGCGGTGATAACAGCTGGTCCCACGATTTGCCAATTCCGTTGATAAAAGAGACCCGGGAAACCATCAGGGCCCGGCGCCCGCGTTCCCCCCATCTGAAAAACTGCGGTTCTAATCTCTTTATCCGACACACGCCCCGTTAACTCGCGGTTCATAGCTTCTGTGATTTGGTGAGGAATACATGTGAGGATTGTATGGTCCGGCCGTGGTCGGTCCGTGGTGAATATGGTTTCGTAGTAACTGGTCAGCTCCTTCCCGATTTCGGTCGGTTTGGTGATCCATCTCCCGTTCCTCCCCTTCAAACGACATATGTGATTTCTCCTCCTCCTTGTTGTTGTGGTGAGGTGGAAGAACGTTGTGTTACGGTCCCCCTCCTTGAGCCACTTTACACGTGAACGTTGTTTCCAATATATTTCCTCCCGGTGCCAAGTTTCTTTGATTTGCGCTTTTATTTCCCGTTCCTCCTCCACATCTCGCTGATTCTTTGTTGTCCCGGACGCAGCACGAAGTTTCCCTTTCAACCCGGCTATTATTCTTGCGTTATTTCCGAACTTTGTCTTGCTCCAACTTGTAAGGTTGATTCGGCACTTTCTCAGCTTGAGCTGAATGTTACGGCCAGTGGTGTCCATAGGTGGTTCATGCCATGCTTTTTCTATCACTTCTTTGCAACCCGGGTCTTCCATCCACATTTCCTCGAATTTGAATCTCTGGGCGGACCTCTTTTGTTGTCCCTTCATCGTGATGATCAGTGGGGAATGGTCCGAGCCGAGAGCAAGCTCGTTTATGCATTGGCATTTTGGGTATACGGTTGCCCATTTTTCATTAACAAGGCCTCTATCGAGTCTTTGACTAATCCGCTCGCTACCGCTTCTATTATTGCACCACGTGTATTGGTGCCCTTTTGATCCCATGTCCTCGACCCCAATGTCATCCATAAGTTTATTGAACGTATCCATATGATTGACTAACAGAGTACCATAGGACAACATGCTCCAAACATAACAGATCATTTAACCACATCAAAAAACATATGGTACCATCCGATCACATGACCCAAACTATGGTACTATTGGAACTATTATAAGTGTTACAATTTAACCCTACAAACTTACACTAATGTTTCAAACAAGTCCCGACTCAATTCGAGTCACACCGGGGGTCCCCTAGCCAGGGTCCGAACCCCGACCAAGTCACCCAACCCTGGGGACATGGTCTGGGCTCGGACCCAGACCATGTACCCATGGTTGGGAGACCTGTTCTGGGTTCGGACCCAGACTATGTACCCATGGTTGGGCGACCTGGTCTGGGTTAGGACCCAAACCATAGGACCCCCGATTGAGTTTCAATTGGAGCTCCAATCGGGGGTCCTATGACCTGAGTCTGAACCCAGACCATGTACCCATGGTTGGGAGACTTGGTCTGGGTTCGGACCCAGACCATAGGACCTCCGATTAGGTCTCAATTGGAGCTTCAATCATTTGAACCGAACCCAGCCAGGTTCGGACCAAACCGATTGGGGCTCCAATTGAGCCCCAATCGGGGGTCCTATGGCCTGGGTCCGAACCCAGACCATGTACCCATGGTTGGACGACCTGGTCTGGGTCCGAGCCCAGACCAGGTCTCCAGGGTTAGGTGATCTGATCGGGGTTCGGACCCTGGCTAGGGGACCCCCAGTGTGGCTCGAATCGAGTCGGGACTTGTTTGAAACATTAGTGTAAGTTTGTAGGGTTTAATTGTAATATTTGGTTAATTTTGTAAATATAAAAAACATTTAACAGAAGTTTTAAACAGAAAAGTAACGGAGGTACCAATTACCATTATTTTCAAACGTATTGAACCATTAACCATCACTAAAAAACAAGTTGCACCGAAAACCATTTTATGCAAACATGATGCACCGTTATCAGACTTTTACCTTTTTTGTCCACCTAAAAAGAACAATGCAACCCGAGCACTTTCCATGAGTTCACTCGTCCCAATAACCTACATGTCATATTCGTTCATTTTGAGTATAACGCGCTTCTTTTTATTTTTTTTGGTCCAAAGTATAACGCGCTTCTTAATAGACATAAAACATATCGATCGTAAAGTAGATTCTACTAAAATATATTCTTTCTATTATTTCAACAATAAAGGATTTTGACATTGTATTTTTAATTAATAATAATAATAAAGTAAAGAAAACTTCAAATTTGCATGCACTTTCCAACAATGAAATGTCGGAGTTTGAGAGGAGAAAACAAAGAACGAAGATTCAGGAACCAATGCATGAGAAACAACACTAATTTATATGCAAAATTTTAGGGTTTATAAAAAAAATACCTAGAATTTTATGAGCTCGATATCGCCGGAGCTTGTCTATTTATATTCTTCTTTTATTCCTCAAAAATTGAGTTTTTTAAATTTTCAGTTATAAAAGGAAATTTTTCTAAAATTATTTAGAAAATTCCATGTAAGTATGTATGACCTTGTAGTCGATTTACTTGTGTTTCCGACAGAAGATGTGCGGCGTTGACTTAAGAAAAACAAGTATCCTTATTTAAGTGTCCTTCCAGAAAACTATGCATGACCAAGTCAATATATTTAGATATATTAGCATTAATGATAATGTAAATAATGCATTAAACCTATTCTTATTTTCATATTTCATAATATAATTTCTAGCGCGTGAAAAATTTAGATTATGCTACCATGTAGTTATTATTATTTTTAATTAAAGGTGTATAAGGTGAAATTATCTAAATTCATTTAAATTTGATAAATAGTCAATGGTAAAATACAATTTGTTTTTTCTCATAATGTTTGGCATAATTTGAGTTTTGTTCTTAATGTATGTTTTAGAAATTTTTGTCCCTCAAGGTTTGACAATTTATTGAAATTTTCCATTTTTATCCAAACTTAATAAAATATATTTTGAAAATTATAAAAATAATCAAATAAATTTAAAAATGACACAATCTGACCATTAAAAACTTTTTATATGTTACAATTATGTTTTGATTTGTTCAACACTTGATGAATGAAGCCCCAATTGATAAGGTTAGAGTCCAAGTCTTGACCTAAACAAGCCCCCCGTTCAACTCTAAACCCCTCTATTGAGCTCCAATAAGGGTTTAGGTCAAAACTCATACTCTAGTCTCTTTGATTGTGGTTCAATCGAGTCACGATCAAATACAGACTCAATTATAACATATAATAAAGTTTTGAAATGTTTAATTGTGACACTCGTAAAAGTATTATACTATATTTATAATTTTTAAAACATATTATATTTAATTTAGATGAAAAAACTCTCGGAAGGGAGAAACAACATTAATGAATTAAATTTTAAAAAATAATTAATAGGTATAAAATCAAATTGTGCCCTAACATTTATTATTGCAAAGTTATATTTTCCTATATACAATTTTACCAAGCTAGTATATATAAAAAATATTAAAGTTAAAAAAAAAAAAGTATATATAAATATAAAAATTTATCCATGCAAATTGTTATTCATGCATTGATTGTATGTCTTTCTGCTTTTGCATGTGCTGACTTTGGTATTCTATATATTAATATATGGAATTATGGATACATAATGAAGAGACTTGCTTTCATAGGATATTATATTAGTATCGGTAGAGAGTAGAGACGCATAAATGATGTGGACCAGTCTCTCTCCCATCCATACAAATTGATTATTCACTCAGTTATTACAAAATAAGAGTAAAAAGTTAGAGTAGAACTTTAGAACAAATATTAATTAGGGAAAATGTAAAGGCTTACATATTATAAGTATTGCAAATATAATTTTTTAAATACAAAAATTAGATTTATAATTGTGGTTTTATACGTATATACATATTTAAAATCTTTTTATTTTATTACAATTTGTGTAAATCAAATTTAAGACTCTTTTGTCTAGGCTTGTTCTTTTAAATCGGTTCGGGTGAACTGATCTGGTTCTGATATGGTAGTTTCAAAATCATATAAGTTTTTTAGGTTTTAAGTAGACCAGTTCAAAATAGTAGTTTCAATTCAGTTTGAATCGACTCATTTTTTTATACTGGTTTATACTTAAATTTAAATCAAACTACTTTAAACCTATATTAGAACCGGTTTGAAGCAAAATAAACCAAACCGGTCTGAAATTAAACCAAATCTAGAAATGTCTTCAATGAACCAAACCTAGAGATGTATCGGACTCTCGTATGTTGATGTTGGACATGATTTCAGTTGATTGTGAAACAAATTTTTAGTCGGTTCAATGTTGGACAAAATTTTCAGTCGGTTCAGATTCGGTTTGAACTGGATTATTTCATAACCAAAATTGTTATTAAAAAAAAGATCATACCAGTACGAACCGGTTTTGAATCGGTTAGAACCAGACCAGGTTTTCCCCCTAAACCAGACAAGTTCTTTGAGTGACAAAAAAATATTGGATTTATTAAAACTAGACCAGTTCAGTTCTGAGCCGGTTCATGAACAAGCCTACTTTTGTCTACTAACTCAACTATTAAAATACTTTACTCCCAATATCATTAGATTTAATCCATGTTCAAATTAATATGTATTTTGAGTTTGATTTAGTGTTAAAGTTGATATAAAGATGAACTAGAAGACACATGATCATTTTGATGGATTTAACAGAAAAAACTGACGGAATAATAATGATGGTGCAAATAACAACACTCTATAATATTCAGGTACACAAAACAACATAGATTGTGCATTTCACAATAGGGTTAATTGTCAATTTGCCCCCTAATGTTTGGACCGAATTTAAGAATCCCCCTTAAAGTTTAAAATTTTAAATATTAGTCCTAATGTTTGGACGTCGTCAAAAATTGCCCCATTCCGTCTTCAGGCCGTCTGATTCAAACGGAAATCCCGTCACGTGCCTTGCACATGCGTTTTATTAAGATACATAGACGAAAATGCCCTTATTTCAGTTCATCCATAAGGAGAATGGGTCTATGTTCATCAGGTGGGGGCAACACACATCTCCAGTCGTCCTACAACCATCTCCTTCACCACCTCCGCCGTCCGCCTCACTAGCCGTCCGCCTCACCAGCCGTCATCGGCCACTTGCCCTATCTTTTCCATCCTTCTAAAACCTCTCTCAGGCTCAGCCCCAGCCCCAGCCCCTACCCCATCCCGCACACTAGCATCGGCTATCCAGAACTCTGTCCCAGCGATTACCTTTCTCATGGCTGTCATACTGAGGTAAACGTGTGTATATATATGTATATATAAATGAACTTAAATTTGGTTTTATTAATTTACTTTTGTTTCAGAATCGAAAAGGTCCGACTAGATCGAAAAGATGGCATTGCAAAAGTGGCAGGGACCATCTTCTGCGTGGCAGGAGCCTCCATCATCACCCTCTACAAAGGCCCCACCATCTACAGCCCTGGCCAGCAGTTGAACCGCCCGCTGACGTCCCACGCGATGATGCCTTCTCTTGGAGATGCCAATGGCAAGAACTGGACCCTTGGCTGCATCTTCTTGATCGGGCACTGCCTATCCTGGTCTGCGTGGCTCGTCCTCCAAGCCCCGGTTCTCAAAAAGTACCCGGCTCGACTCTCAGTCACCTCCTACACTTGCTTCTTTGGGCTCATGCAGTTCTTGGTCATAGCCGCCTTTGTGGAGAGGGTTCCCTCAGCATGGCTCGTTCATTCCGGGGCTGAAGTCTTTAGCGTCTTCTATGCGGTTTGTTCTCACTTTCGAATCATCATCATTAGTTTAAATTTCTTAAGAATATGTTTAATTTAACACGGCGTGCGTTATGCAGGGAGTGGTGGCATCGGGAATAGCGTTTGCGGTTCAGATCTGGTGCATCGACCGCGGTGGTCCTGTGTTCGTGGCGGTTTACCAACCCGTTCAGACCCTTGTTGTGGCGATCATGGCCTCAGTCGCTTTAAGCGAACAATTCTACTTAGGCGGGTCAGTCTCCATTCCATACTGTCTGGAGATGTGTGCTGCCCCCACCTGATGAACACAAACCCATTCTCCTTATGGATGAACTGAAATAAGGGCATTTTCGTCTATGTATCTTAATAAAACGCATGTGCAAGACACGTGACGGGATTTCCGTTTGAATCAGACGGCCTGAAGACGGAATGGGGCAATTTTTGACGACGTCCAAACATTAGGACTAATATTTAAAATTTTAAACTTTATGGGGGATTCTTAAATTCGGTCCAAACATTAGGGGGCAAATTGACAATTAACCCTTTCACAATATGGTCAAACATTTTGGTGCATTGGGGCTATTTTTGTACTCTTATATAATATATATATATATATATAGGTGTTAATCAAATATTATAATCATTACATATATAATAATTATCATCATAATATTACCCAAAAAAAAAATAGCACAAAAATTGAATAATATTATAAAATTTAACGTCTTTTAATTGTTTTACCACACCCATTATATATCGTAATCTAAAACTACTTCTCGTAATAAATATTATTTCATATATGGAAAACTAATAACATCTGCATGATATAAAGGCCGAAGTACGTACAAAGAAATGGATAATTGGGAAAGATATCTCACATATATATATATGATTTTCTCTTGATAGAGATACTGAACATGCAATGTTTCCTCTGACTAGGAATTTCATAAATGTAGCACATAAATACGTTTATTTATATAGTTCCATCACGATGAGATTGGGACGTGCCCCCTATATATATATATATTATACTGTCCATATATCTATCTATTTGATCCCGTAACCATAAATTAAGTTACGACACCATTAACGAATGTTGTAAGTCACGTTGGTGTGGGCAGTGGTAGAACCGTGGAAGGCAACAGTGACGGGGTGTATAACTTTTTAACTTTAAAAATAAATAGAATTTAATAATTTTTAAACATTTCAATTATGTCTACCTTATTAGTTATTATTAGAGGTGGGCGAGAAGACCACGAAGACCGAGACCAAACTGAGACCGACCGAGACCAAACCAAAAAGACCGAACCATTTGTGGACCGAAACCAATGGTCTTCGCTTATGGTCTTTGTCGGTCTTGGTCTTATTTCGGTCCTAGAGCGTTAAGACCATGGGGACCATTGAAGACCATTAACTATTTTTTAGTGAATTTATTATATATGTCTTATTTCGATAGAATTAATTATAAAGAACGCTCGAGAAAAAATACAATATAATTTGAATGAAAAACGTTTAGATCAATAATAAATTATTCTAACATTAATAAATTATATTAGATACTATCATGTTATAGTAATTTATATAATTCTATATTATGATATTAAATTATATATTTGATAGTATAGTTATTTTAATTTTTAAAAAGTTAGTGTAATCGGTTGATTTCAATTTAGAACCAAATTATGTCAATTGAATAAAATATGATTTTGATACATTACATATTTTATAAAGAAGTAATAAAATTAGTTTGGTATATTGTGTTCTTATATACATACACAATATAAAAATATATAAAATATTATGTCTAACTGTCCATATAAAAATATATAAAATATTATGTCTAACTGTCCAAATGGTGTAGACCGAACCAAAACCAAAAAAAACAAGACCATATAAACGGTCCAAACGGTTTCGGTTTCGGTCTAAAGACTGAAATTAATAGATTAAAATTTTCGATATCGGTCTCAAGACCAGACCGAACCAAACCAAACCACATTTTACTCACAGCTAGTTATTATTTGTTTTTATTGCAAAATTAAACTGATGTTTTTATTTAAAAAAGTATGACTATCTATTTATTTTTAAAAAAGTACAATTACCTATTCCATAATTAACTCTAATTTTAAACATATTTATGATATGAGTGCGTAAGGCAAAAAGGTGTGCCTAAAACAAGAGCTACATATGGTATTGCATGCTACATGACCTAAGTTTGTTTGTTTGGGGAAACGATGGGTAATGCTGAAACACCGCGTTTGGCAAGAATTTATATCCAAACGACTCTAGGGTTAGTGATAAAAAAATATAAAATTAATATTTAATTACTTATAAATTAATAAATATATTAATATGGATGAGATCTCTACGTAATGACAGCTACAAAAATATGAATAAATATATTAATATATTATCCCTCTCATCCCCTCCTTAATCGGTTAATCCCATGCATTTAATGTAATTTTAGTTCTTTACCAATTCAAGGCCATTAATATGAATATTTCACCAAAATATACCCCATTTAATAAATATATACCAAAATTTCATCGATTGAAAAATAAATACGGAAGTGTACCTAGCCGCGACTCGGAGTCGCAGGTGTATATTTTTTTACCCAGTCTCACTCGCGAATGACATTCACGGGTGGAACTGGGCCGTCAGTTCTACCTGCGAATGGAATTTGCACGTAAAACTGGCAGTTAGTTCCACCCGTGAATGTCATTCGCGGGTGGAACTGAATTTTATTTTTTTAATCAAAAAGAACTAAAAGAAATATATTTATTTTATTTTATTCAATCATTTTATTTTTTTGTATTATGATTATTTCAAATATATTTTTTCTCTCACATGATAATTTTTTAGACAAAAATAAATAATGTGAGAGAATAATCATAATACAAAAAGTTATAATTATTTTCATTTCTCTTACATTATTTAATTTTTTCTAAAACTTTATCATGTGAGGGAAAAAAATATATTTGAAATAATAATCATACAAAAAAATAAAATGATTGAATAAAATAAAATATAATATATTTTTTTACTTATTTTTTATGGAAAAAAAACAATTCCACATGCGAATGCCATTTGCGGCCCGGGTGAGACTGAGTCAAACAAAAAAATACACCCGCGAATGAGAGTCGCAGATAGGTATAATTTCGTGTTTTTTTTTTCAACCGAGAATATTTTGATATATATTTATTAAATGGGGTATAATTGGGTGAAAATATAATGTCTAACTTTTTATAATATATATATTCACTAATATCGTCAAATCAAACCCGCAGAATCTAGTATTAAATAAAGTAGATGAAAATTTATTATTTTTACTATTTAATTCTGAATAAGAAAATAAATATATTTATAATAAAAGACATGCAAATCCCTATGAAAATCCCAAGTGTCACATTCTTGACCGCCGACAGATGTCTAATTGGACCACTAGAGTCTAGAGTCTTAGACCACTCCTCTTTCAAGTTTCAACTCTCTGTCCTATTAAATTCACCACGCCAACTTTCACCACATACAAATCTAAAATTAAAACTTAAAAATGAACAATTGGATAAATACATTTTTTTTGTAAACGTGGTAAATAAATACAATTAAATTTGAGAATTGTTTTTTGTACTTTGTACAGAAGAAAATTTAGAAAATTTATTTAGGATAGATGTAAAATTACGGCATTAGTGTAGCTTTCCACACTGAAAATTTTAGAATTTTTTAAAAAAGTATTTTTTTTTTAAGAAAAGTAAGTATACAAAAAATATATTTCAAAAATAGATATACGCGCACCCCTGGTAGCACGTATTGGACATACGCGCACCTCCGGGTGTCGCTTATTGAATAGGCGCCATTCAAAGTGGCGCCTATAACCTTACTTTTGTTTTTTTATTTAAAATTGTTAATATCGATGACTCAATGTTTAATTAAAAATAAAATTCTATCTTTATTCAAAACAATATTAACGCATAGTTAGCGTCATTTAATTTGTAATTAAATTATCTACGCACCGTAATTTTTTTGATTTTTTTTGAGTAAGTACATAATTAAATTTATCACCTAATACATTTAATTATTTCGATCAAATTATAAAACGAACAATGTTAGGTTACAAAATCACTGTATTTCCAATCAAAAAAATTACCCTAAATAGATATGTGAATTACGACATAAATAACGTTAACCGTGTTGAGTTTGGACTTACATGGTCTGAGTAATTTTTTAAGTAAAATTTTCATATCTCAACTTACGGCATGTCGTACAGTCAATCCGTAAATCCAAATTTAATATTTTTGTATTATTTGAATCGCAATTAAAATATCCACATCCTATAATATTTTTAATTTATTTTGAATAAAGACATAATTTTATTTTTAATTAAATATCGAATCGTCGTTATCAACAATTTTTTTTTAAAGTAAGGTTATAGGCACCACTTCAAAGTGACGCATATTCAATATGCGCCACCCGATGATGCGCGTATACCTATTTTCGAAATATTTTTTTTGTATACTTACTTTTCTAAAAAATAAAATACTTACTTTTTTAAAAAATTTAAAATTTTAAAATTTTAGGGAAAAAAATCGGACAACTTTTTATTAATATAATATTGATGAATCTGTGATGGTAACTGAAATTTTAACTATTTTATAAATAAATTGTTTTTTACATATATATTTTAACAACTATACTTAACATTTTCTTAATTAGTCAGTAACTTGTACTTTGTATGAGATTTAATTTAAATAAGAATATATGTTAATGTTATAATAATTTATTAGTTTGTACGTCTATCCGAAAAATTTATTTAAATTAAAATATAATTAAAAAAAATTACATATTTGATTTTTTATAATCAAGATAATACATGTAAATTAAAATATATAATATTATGTGTTATTAGAAATACATGAAAAAAGTTTCGTAAATAAGAGTATTTGAAAACAATTATGACATTAAAAAATAGACAACAATATATAATAAATAACATATTAAAATACATTAATTTCTTTATATGACTTAGTCTTTTAATATTAATATAATTTCTTACAATAATTAAAAAAAGATATATAACCATCAATAAATAATCTTTTATTGGCAAAATAAAATACTAATATTCTTGTTCTTCTCTATATCCCTTAAATACCACCCTCCCTCCGTCTCTCTTTCCTCATGAATCCTTGCTCGCTTTCTCTGCAAAACCCACCCCCAATCCATTAATATCACTTTGAAATCTCCATACTTAAGATTCTCACGCAGTTGATAGCTTGCTTGCTTGCCACCGCCACTCGTCGCTTATGGCTCCCTGCAGGTTATGCAGTAAGCTTCAACCTCTGATTCTGCTGTCTTCAATCATCTTGGCAGCTTCTCTGTTGCCGGAATTCGTGAGATCTTCGTCGGAGGGAGATACGCTGCAGTCGGAATGCTTGTCGGTACCCACGGGGGACTTCGTAAGTTCACTGGAGTCCGCCATTGACGTCGTAAGACAGGTCACGGGGGTTGTCTCTCAGTTCGGGAGTGTGCTTGGAGATTCGCGGCTCTCTAACGCCATCACTGATTGCCTTGACTTGCTTGACTTCTCCGCCGACGAGCTCAGCTGGTCCGCCTCCGCCACACAGAGTCCGAAAAGTAACACTTTCTCCCTACATGTATATATATATATACACATTTCTAGACTCAGTAAATGTTGGAAATAACACGGACTTTAGCCACTTTTTTTTATTAGTATGAAGTTTGCTAATATTCGTAGAGTAAAATATGCACATATATTAAAATTTACGCCGATTTTAATTTTTTTCTTAAAGTATAAAGTCTCCTAATGTTTGAAAATAATGAAAAATCTCCCATTGTCATATGCTATTTCGGAGGAGTTTTTCATCATTTTCAAATATTATGGAAGACTTTAAAATTTAAGGGGTATTTTAAAATCAGCCTAAACTTTAGGTGACAATGTCGTATTTAACTCTATTCGTATATTAACCCTTTAGGTGACATGTTTACAAATATTGATTTATCTATCAATTTATTTCATTTAAATCTTGTGAAATCTTATGCAAATGGTGAGGAATATATATATATATATTAGGGTGAGCAGTTTCGAGTATTTTATAAAATTTTGAAACTTTTTCAATATATATTAGTTATTAATTTTTGTATCTCTACCCTATGAAATCAGAATTTATTCAAAATCTGTTAATACCAATAAGTTGTGAATTGGACCATATTCAAATTATTTTTTGCTAAAATAAATTCTAGTTATTTTTTACAAATTTATTTTTAATCATGTATTTCCTAATAATAAAAGTGAAATATAATGATGAAAAATAAAATAATTAATTTATAAAATTTTATTTATAAAATATTAATATTTATTTTTATTCTAATACATGTACTCTACCATTTATATTTTAAACCCTATCTAAATTTAAATGGGTATTACTCAACCTAATATATATCAAGATGAAGACTCGCGTTGAGCATATCTTTCTCTCTATAGACATAAAAGTTCATTTCAATCACATGCAATGGTTAATATTAAGGCACGTGTTCATGAGACAACGTGGTAATTAATTTGTCTCAGATAAACACAACGGCACTGGCGACCTGAGCTCCGATCTCCGAACATGGCTGAGCGCCGCCCTCTCCAACCAAGACACATGCCTTGATGGATTTGACGGCACAAACAGTTTCGTCAAGAGCATTGTCGCTGGCAGTCTCAACCAAATCACATCTCTTGTCGTAGAACTCCTCACTCAAATACACCCGACACAAACCTCCAAACCAGACAACGGCGGTAAAGGCGGTGGTGGTAAGGCCAAGGGCGGTGGCAACGGTGGCCACAATGGCGCACACACTTTTCCTTCGTGGGTAAGAATAATGTACTTCCTTCCTCAGAGCATTGATTGTTTTCCATTAGTTTTTCGAAGCGCTGACGGGTTCAGTTTAATAGGTGTGGGGAAGGGATCGGAAGCTTCTTCAAGCCAATGGAGTCACGGCAGACGTGGTGGTGGCGCTGGACGGCAGTGGGAACTTCACCAAGGTTCAAGATGCGGTGATGGCGGCTCCTGACTCCAGTACGAGTAGATTCGTGATATACATAAAGAAAGGTGTGTACATAGAGAATGTAGAGATCAAGAAGAAGAAGTGGAACATTATGATGATCGGAGATGGGATGAACGCCACCGTAATCTCCGGCAGCCGAAGCTTCATTGATGGATGGACGACTTTCCGGTCGGCGACTTTTGGTAAAGAAATATCCCACTCTACGCACTTATGCTAAAAACATTCCAAAAGTATGATTTTGAATGGCATTTTGCACCATAAAGAACTAGTGTAAATTCAACAAAGAATTGTATTTTTGAAATAGGTTAATTGAGTAAAAATATACCGAAATATTCTAGAAGTTTATTTTTTTTCTTCCAAAATTAACCCTTTCAAAATATTAATTATAAACCGTGCAAAATTAATTTTGTTTTTCTTATCATAAATAATTATTTTGCACTATTTTTAATGTTTCAAAATATTATTTTTAGAAGGGTAAATAACTCAAATACAACATGATTCATGTTTGTCTCTTGTTGATAATTTCACTAATATGTTTGAAAGTGTTATTGTATACACCAAGACGTTTGCCTCTTTTTGTTAAATGCATCGTCGTTAGTGTTCCGTCAATTTTTTCTATTAAACATTATTGTTTTTTTTTGTTGTCAAAATGACGATTTTGCCCTTATACTCATCTTCAACACAAAATCACGAATCAAAACCAAGAGCATGAATTTGAATCACAAAATGTATTTTTGGGTTCGAAATCAGCCTAGAACAACATTTGTTGGTTCAAAATCAACTCAAAAAATTTGTTATGAATTCGAAATTGGGTTATTTTCAAATTTTAATCTGCATTCTGGTTTGATATTTTGTTGAAGATGCTACGAGAAGATGAACAAGATGACAAAATTATCATTTTGACAGATTTAACAGAAAAAATTGTCGGAATAGTATTGATGATTCAAATAACAACACTTTAAAATATTTAGGTGCACAAAATAGTATAGTCAACGCATTTAATAACATGACCAAATATATTGATGGAATGTATTATTTACCCCTTTTAAAAGGATGTTATAGCCTTATAGGAGTCTTAGACAAGTTGACTTAGCGGTACATAAATGCTAGATCATGGTGATGGGTCTACGTTATGCAATATGCATTGCATAGATTTCATGTGCACTTCTTTACTGCAGCCGTGAGCGGCAGGGGGTTCATAGCACGAGACCTAACATTTGAGAACACTGCGGGTCCCGAGAAGCACCAAGCCGTGGCACTCCGATCCGACTCTGACCTATCCGTGTTCTATCGAGTCGGGGTTCGAGGTTACCAGGACTCACTCTATACCCACACTATGCGTCAATTCTTCCGGGAATGCCGGATCAGTGGCACAGTCGATTTCATCTTTGGCGACGCGACCGCATTTTTCCAAAACTGCCAAATTCGAGCCAGAAAGGGTCTACCTAACCAAAAAAACACCATTACGGCTCAGGGTCGGAAGGACCTGAACCAACCGACCGGGTTTTCGTTCCAGTTCTGTAACGTGTCTGCCGATTTTGACCTCTTGCCGACCGTCAACTCCACCATGACCTACCTCGGTAGGCCATGGAAGCTCTACTCGAGGACCGTGTTTATGCAAACGTATCTAAGTAATGTCATTCGGCCGGAGGGGTGGCTTGAGTGGAATAGCGACTCGTTTGCACTCGATACGTTGTTCTATGGTGAGTACATGAACTACGGGCCTGCAGCCGGGGTCGGGTCCAGGGTCAAGTGGCCCGGGTTCCATGCATTGAATAACTCGGCTCAGGCACTCAACTACACCGTGGCGCAATTCATAGAAGGGAATTCATGGCTGCCTACCACTGGGGTTACGTACATAGCAGGGTTTGGGGCTTAACCGGCCGGGTTGGAAAGTGTTGTTGTATTTATGTAATTTTCTTATTTGTTTTTGTAGTTGTATGTCCTTCTTAAAGGTTTTAATTTATTTATAATATGAGATTACGGGATTTTAAGAGTAGGAAATTTAAGGGATACATAATAAAATAAGATATGTTTTATTAGGGATACAACAAAAATTGGGTACCTTCAATTTTACTTAATAAATTTACAAAATTAATCAAATATTTTTTCAAATGTTACAACTAAACTCTATTAACTTATAATAAATGTACAATTAACCCCAAACTGATCAATCAAGTCTCGATTGGACCTGAATCATGTCCAAACAACCTTTGAAAGATTTGGTATGGGTGAGGATCCAAGCCCGCTTTTTATATTATCTTCAACACTAAATCCAACTTCAAAATGCATATTTGAGTTCCAATTCTATCCAAAGCTGCATTTTGGAATTGAATTCAAACTCAAATGTGCATTTTTCAGGTTCAAATTCAACCCAAAATGCAGATTTTGGTTGAATTTGAAACCTAAAATGCAGATTTGAGTTCAAATTCAACCTAAATCGATATTATTGGGTTGAATTCAAACTCAAATATGCATTTTTAATAGTGATTTCAATTTAACATTATTAGAGTTTAGTTGTAACATTCAGATAAAAAAATATTTAATTACTTTTGTAAATTTCAAGTATTTAATGGAATTTTTTTACGGAATGTGCACTTACTATCATTTTCAAACATGTTGATCATGTTTAAAAATAATTTTATACAAATATGTTAGACATTTGTTTTTAAAAAATTTCCTTATTTTTATTATACAACCCATATTTATGGTCAAAACCATCTTTTGATACATATGATCATATATTTTATCATCTTTAATCTAATTTTATTACTCACAAATCTCTATGGATCAAGATTTTTAAATTACAAATAGAATAAACTTAGCTTCTTGATTCATTCAAAAATCTTAAATTTATTCACTTCTTAATACAAATTCTAAATCTTTCATTATAAGTGTACGTAATCAGATTACTAATTGTGTTAATCTGAAACAACCATCAATGCAATTTTATACTCTGATCTATCGAATTCGCTATTAAAACAATCAAACTTACGTTTTGACTCAATTTTTCTTTCCTTTTTTACGTCCTCGTTCAAGTCATATATTTCATACACTTTGCACCTCAATTAGCGTGACACTGTTGGACCATAAATAGTGTAACTAAAACATAATATGTGACGATTATATAAAATTAGGACTCAACATTGATATTCACGTAAAAATGATATAACATAAGAAAAGCTTATGAAGGAAAAAATAATCATGGACGGCTTTGGATTGTATGGACGGTTTTTTTTTTTGGGTGGGTGGGTGGGGGGAGGGGAGGGTATGGGCAGATTTTTTCCCCATCCATTTGGACGTTCCAGATTTGATCTAACTTTTGATTGGTCAGTTTTTTTTTGGTCATTAGTGTTTCTAATTTTAGGAAAAATTAGAAAGAAAAAAACAGTTCATTATTTTATGAATAGAAAATTAGAAGAAAAAAATAGATTAAAATTAGAAAATAATTTTGCATCATCAACATACACTTAGGTTGTCTTATATCACTAAATGATCAATTTATATTTATATGTATAGTTAAACGGTTATTCACGTTTAAGAATGTGGCTTTTTTATCAAACATTCTACTATTAAGTCACTTATATTTGACAAATGTGATTAAATAATCATTAAATTTGACAATTTTACCCCTTCTTTATTTTCGTCTTCATCTTCTTTCTCAGTTTGAACACAAAATCTGTTTTCGAAACAAAAAATTTAAGATTTCTACATTCCGAAGCTTAGAAATTTAATGGGTGAGGTATTCAATTTTGGGTTTATTCAATTTTTAACATTTAATTTTGGTTATTGAAGAAGATAAAAAGCGAAGATTGATAAAAATAATGACCGAAGGACATTTTAGTCATTTTTCATATTATAAAATAGGGTAAAATACGACATTGCCTCGTAAAGTTAGGTAGATTTTTAAGTTTCCCACTTAATGTTTAAATTTTAAATTTTTTGTCCTAACGTTTGAGAAAAGTGAAATTTTGTCCCCTCCGTCAACTTTTTCATCCAAATTTAACATAATTAGTTTAGAAAATTGCAAAAATAACATAAAAATTTCAAGAACATCACAAATTTAACCCTTTCAAACTTTTTTCAATGTTACAATAGAATCACGATTCGATTGGGGCTCGGGTCTGGATCTTGCAGACTAGGTCCCTCACCCACGGGGGGTCTGTATGGGTCAAGACCCAGACCTAAGAACCCTCAATTGGGGTTCAATCGAGTCCTGATTAAATTGGGACTCTATTGTAACATTTGAAAAATGGTTAAATTGTATATATATATAAAATTTTCTGTTATTTTTGAAACTATTTTTATTAAATTTGAATGAAAAAGTTGACGGAGGAGGTAAAATTTCACTTTTTCCAAACATTATGACAAAAATTTTAAAATTTAAATATTAAGGTGAAAACTTAAAAATAGACTAAACTTTATGAGATAATTTCGTATTTTACCCTTATAAAATATAAGTGATTTTTTAGTTCAAATTTTAATTGTTCAATTGTCAACATGACTTGTTGAACTAATTAATCTATTTTTTTTTGTGTAACGTAAGATTAAAAAAAAAAAGGAGAGAAAGTTTGGACTCATCTTATAACTATCATTTCCTGGCATATAAAGCGAAGAAGGCAGCGAGAAGAATACCGAGGGCAGTGAGACCGCCATGGATTCTATCTCCTTCAAGAGAGCTAGCAACGACAACCATGAGGAAGACCAAACCTTTCGCCGGAAAACCCGAAAGAAGCTCATCGTCATCACACTCTCTGCCACCTTACTGATCTCCATCGTCGTCTGCACCTTCATCGCAGTTCTACTCCCGACGAGAGGGTCCCACACTCAGCCCGACACCAAACCCGAACCCTATTCCGATAACCTCATCATCAACATGTGTAACACGACTTTATACCCCGACCCGTGTTCCTCGAGCATCGCCTCACTCGCGAAATCCTCGAACCGATCCGCGGATTTGGACCCGCTCGAGGTGTTCAAGCTGTCTCTCGAAGTTTCGCTCAACGAACTCGTAAACCTCTCTTCAAAGCTTCTCGATGATCGAGGAACGTCACTTTGCCGAACGCTAATAGATGCTGCGATTGGTCGAGTCACCGATTGCATAGAGTCGATGAAGCAAGTCTACGACGTTGACGATATCCGAACGTGGCTTAGCGCGGCGATAACCGACCAAAAGACGTGCATTTACGGCGTTACGGAGGCACTGAATGGGTCACGCGTAGTCGAGTTCGTAACCCTAGCGATGCGTAATTCGACAGTGTTTACGAGCAATAGCTTGGCGATCGCGTCGAAGATACTCCCCATTCTTGGTGATCTTCAGACGCCAGTCGACCGGAAGTTGCTTGAAGTAGGAGATCAGCTTCTCGAAGAAAATCCGAGACCGAACATAACGGTTGCCATGGATGGAAGTGGCGATTTCGAGACGATAAGCGAAGCCTTGGGTTCGGTTCCTAAGAGGAGCAAAGCGAGGACGATTATATACGTCAAGGCGGGTATATACGTTGAGAATGTGACCGTTGATCAGTGGAACGTCATGATTTACGGTGACGGGATGTTTAAGACCATCGTCTCCGGCAACAAGAGCGACGCCGGCGGAATATTGACTTATTTTTCGGCAACATTTGGTAAGTCAGGAGAAGTATCGCATAGGACGAGAAAGTTTATAATAAAAAAAAAATTAGTGAGGTCAAATATATAATTCAAATAAACTAAATTGAAAATTATTACATTTTTTAGAATTAAATTTACACATAATTAAAGGTTGAGGGGGACAATTATGTAGCTCCGTCCCTAGTTATGGTTATGGTTATAGTCAACCGAAAAACATACCGAACTTTTAAAACCGTTGGGAAAAATAAGCTTTTATTTTTATTTTAAGATTATTATTATTATAGAAATTACGTTTTCATAATAATTTTATTTTAACAAATCGAGTCCAATTAAACTTGATTGACTCGAACTCAACTGTAATATATAATTCTTTTTAAGAGTCTAATTGCGACATTCTTAAAAAGTATTCAGTCGTTTTTTTAATTTTTAAAATATATTGATTTAAGTTTGAATGAAAAATTAAACAGAAAAGAAAATTTCAAAATCTAAGAATGAAAATAGTTTCAAAATATGTCAACATTGTGAATCCTATTTTAATTTTAAATTTAGTATGCTTTTAAGAATTACCTGTTTTATAATACTTTTTCTTTTCATAAAAGGTTACAGAAATTAAAAATATCTAAAAATTTGGTCTAAGGTTAAGTATGTAAAATGTTTATGATCAAATTTCAATATTGTTAATTTAAAACTAAAATAATCAAATTTAAACATTAAAAAACGTCAAATTTAATGGAAAATTATCGAATTTACATTTTTACAAATTGTCTATATTTTAAAAAAAAATTGTAATATATAAATAATAATATATTTTACGATTGTATCCAGCTGCTGAGGGGAGAGGATTCATAGCAAAAGACATCGGATTCCAAAACACGGCCGGTCCGAAGGGCTTCCAGGCGGTCGCCCTCCGCTCCTCCGCCGATGAGTCGATCTTCTACCGATGCTACTTCGACGCGTATCAGGACACTTTGTACGCCATCTCGGGACGTCAGCTATACCGCGACTGTCTCATCACCGGAACCATCGATTTCATCTTCGGAAACGCGGCGGCAGTGTTCCAAAACTGCCGTATCCAGCCGAGACAACCTATGCTGAATCAGTTCGATGTCATCACGGCGCAAGGCAAAACCGATCCGAATCAGAACACCGGCTTTGCCTTCCAGCATTGTCAGATCGAAGCGTTGGACAATTTATCGGCCCCGATGTTTCTCGGTAGGCCCTGGGAGAACTACTCGACCACCGTATTTATGGAGTCGTATATCGATCGGTTGTTGGATCCAATGGGATGGACGCGATGGATCCCTAACGTCGATCCGCCGAGCACCATTTTCTACGGTGAGTATCGTAACGATGGTCCGGGAGCTGCAGTCGATGGACGGGTTAGATGGTCCGGGATTATGCCGAATATTTCGGAGAAGCAAGCGAAGAGATTTAGTGTGGATTCTTTTATACAAGGGAGCAAATGGATACCCAAGACTTTCCTGGGGTTGTAAGGATGAAACTGTGTGATAATTAATTACTACATTCTTCACACCATATTTTGTAACTGCAAATTGTGTACACTTGATCGTTTTCATTTGTTAAAAAAATTATTTTGGATTAATTTCAAACTAGAGAACTAATATATTTCAAACTAGAGAACTAATTTGCGCTTTGTTCAGGACTCCAGAGTATAAAATTATTTTTATAATAATATGATTAACTCAACTTACAAAATAAAAATATTTTTATTATTGATATAATATTACTCAACTTACTTTTTAATTTTTGTAATGTTGATTATTTATAATAGTATATTCATTACTTATATGTTAAATTCATTTAGTAATAGAACTATAAAAAAATTATTTAGAAACATTTTATTTAGTAATAGTTAATTGTTTCTTATTTGTTTTATTTGTTTTCTTAGTTAAAAATATGTGAAGACTATATACACAGATATAACTTATTAAATTATATATACATATACACTATTTAGAATACTGTTCTTTCTACTTTTTATAGATATAAAAATTTACTTCAAATATAATAATAATTGATAAATAATAATATTAAATAAAAACAAATTCAAAATTCTATGAAAAGTATCATTTTAATTTTGTAATTATAAATACATAACTGAAAATCTAAATGTGTATTTATATACTCAATTTTATAAAATATTATATTATTATATTATAATTTTTTTTTTTCTAAAACAAACATAATTGTGTACACATTTAGGGATGTCAATATGATAAAAAAATTATAAGTTACATTTGATTGATATTTTTATTATTAAAAAATGTTTATTAAATTGAAATATTTTAATATTGATATTAAAAAATATTGAGATATCTAAAATCATTTCTCAAATACTTATATATCATTCTTATTTTTTCAATTCTTAATATTATGCATTTTTAACACTTAGTTTAATTTTTAAGTTAATAAAACTAAGGGTTAAATACCAAGTAGCTACCTGAACTTTGGACGTTTTGCTACCAACTACCCGAACTTTGAAAATTCAAAACGGGCTACCTCAACTTTGAAAAAGGTGCAAATAGCTACCTCCATCCAATTTCCGACGACTTTCCAACGGATTTCCAACGACTTTCCAACGACTTTCCAACGACTTTCCAATGACTTTCCGACGACAATTGACGGAAAATTGGACGGAGGTAGCTATTTGCACCTTCTTCAAAGTTGAGGTAGCCCGTTTTAAATTTTCAAAGTTCGGGTAGCTCGTTGCAAAACGTCCAAAGTTAAGGTAGCTAGTTGGTATATATAAAACTAAACTATAATTATAAATTAGTTGTATTGACTTAAATATATATTAAATACAATTTATATATCATAAGTCTTGTTTATCATTTATTTATTTAAAATTATTTTGCAAATTGTAAAAAAAAAAAAATTGTTTTCATTCTTTTTTTATTGTTTTATTTCACTTATTTTTTGTGCAATTTTCTAAAGTAAATTGTTAGGTGCAAAACTTACAATTTACTATTGTTTGAGGGCAAAATTTAATTTGACATATTTATATTTGTAGTTGTTTTTGAAAGTGTGAAACTTTTGATTAATTGTAAAGTATCATATGGACGTGAGAGAATGATGATATGGATGTAACTTGTTTTTTACATATACCAATTAAATTATTTTAATATTTTGAGAGAGAAAATTATGTTAAAAACTTACTTGTCAAAATTATAGGATATTTAGTCAAATTAATATATATAGATATTGCTTTTTTGGGTTATAACCCGAATTAATTCAATCAATGTGACTCCAATGATTTTTTTCAGAAAGTATACACTTTCGATTTTTTTTTTGAAAAAGTGTATATGTAAAAAAAATATTTAGAAAAGTATGCATACGCGCGTCGCGCCTATTGCAGAATTTTTTTTTCTCCGTAAAAACACCGGTCTATCAGAAACAATGTTGATTTTAAGTCTGCTTATGGTTTTCCTCCTAAATAGAAATTGAGAGATTCATCTCAGTATTCATAGGTCCAAATTCCTCTACGCCAGTCTCACCAAATTCCTCGGCTGGTTCTCTATCAAGAGAAATCTAAAGACCCTTGCTGGTGTTGTTGGATATGCAAGTGGAAACAACGGTCTATTAGAAACCACGTTGATTTTAAGCCTGCTTATAGTTTTCCTCCTAAATAAAAATTGAGAGATAGTCTCTCCAGTAAAGAAGAAAGGAAGTTATAAGAAGTTAAATACTTTTTTCTTGTCCTAAATTTTCCAACTTGTTCTGAACAACATCCGCGAGGTAAAACATTGAAACAAAGTTGTTTATTCACAAGTTTCTGAATGAGACTTTTCTTCAAATACACAAGTTAGTTTGACATTTTCAGGAATTACTGCTGCAAAAAAGCTCAGTCATTATCAAATGAAATGTAGGATGACTCATTATAACTATGGTGAGGCAGCCCGTAGAGTACTGGACCCCACTCAGGAATTAACGGAGATACTGGCTGACCTAAGCTTAATTATGGTGTATGTGTCGCTCTCAGTCTCAACCTTCCATATAAGTATGCCGTTGAGAATTGAGACCAACTATAGGGTTTTCGTCCTAAATAGAAATTGAGAGATAGTCTCACGCGTTGCTTTATCCCAGTATTCACAGGTCCAAATTCCTCTACGCTAGTCTCACCAAATTCCTCGGCTGGTTCTCTATCAAGAGAAATCTAAACCCCCTGGCTGGTGTTGTTGGATATGCAAGTGGAAACAACGGTCTATCAGAAACCACGTTGATTTTAAGTCTGCTTATGGTTTTTCTCCTAGTTGATTTTAAGAGCTCTTTGGAATTACTGCTGCAAAAGAACTCAAATAAAAAGCTAGTCATTGGAGAAGCTTTACAAGATATTCGGAAGATGTTGAGTCAGAGATGTACGTCTCTCTAGCCTGGTTAGTGTTAATGTGTTATGCTTATGCTTTAACAATGTTAGTATCTAAACTTCACATTTTTAGAGAACCAGCCGAGAGGCAAGAGTGGAAACCCCAAAGAGCTATTTTGCAGCAGTAATTCCTGAAAATGTCAAACTAGCTAGTGTATTTGACGAAAAGTCTCATTCAGAAACTTGTGAATAAACAACTTTGTTTCAGTGTTTTACCTCGCGGATGTTGTTCAGAACAAGTTGGAAAATTTAGGACAGGAACCTAAATTAACCCCAAAGAGCTCTTTTGCAGCAGTAATTCCTGAAAATGTCAAACTAACTTGTGTATTTGAAGAAAAGTCTCATTCAAAAACTTGTGAATAAACAACTTTGTTTCAATGTTTTACCTCGCGGATGTTGTTCAGAACAAGTTGGAAAATTTAGGACAGGAAAAAAGTATTTAACTTCTTATAACTTCATTTCTTCTTTACTGGAGAGACTGTCTCTCAATTTCTATTTAGGAGGAAAACCATATGCAGACTTAAAATCAACGTGGTTTCTGATAGACCGTTGTTTCCACTTGCATATCCAACAACACCAGCAAGGGTCTTTAGATTTCTCTTGATAGAGAACGAGCCGAGAAATTAGGTGAGACTGGCGTAGAGGAATTTGGACCTATGAATACTGGGATAAAGCAACGCGTGAGACTATCTCTCAATTTCTATTTAGGAGGAAAACCATAAGCAGCCTTAAAATCAACGTGGTTTCTGATAGACCGTTGGTTCGAATGAGAAAAAAAAAATTGTGCAATAGGCGCATCCCTGGGATGCGCCTATTGAATAGGCGCGACGCGCGTATGCATACTTTTCTAAATATTTTTTTTATATATACATTTTTTCAAATATTTTTTCGAAAGTATATACTTTCTGAAAAAAACCGACTCCAATAGGGTGTCACCCACTTTGGATTTAAGAAAGTGTAAAATATCACATTACTTAATTGTTTTTATCAGATTTTGGATTTTTCTCTTAAAATTTGAATCGTAAAATGAGTTCCCACATATTTAGTCAAAATGCAAGTTACCTCAACCGTCAAATAATCCATCCAAATTTAACAGAATAAGTTTTAAAAATAACATAAACTTTCAAGAATGTCATAAATTAATTCTTTCACTTTTTTAAATGTTAAATTTAAGTTTCGATTTGATTGAGGCTTAGGTATTGGTATTGACCGAGACTGACCTCAATGCATGGGTGGAAGACCGGGGCTTGGTCAAAACTCAGACTCAAGTCCCCACGATTGAGCCCCAATTGAATCGAGACTCAATCGTATCATTTGAAAAAATTTGAATGAAAAAGTTGACAGACAAACTTACACTTTGGCCAAAACATGAGAAAACAAAATTTTACGATTTCAACTTTAAAAAAAAAAACTCAAAATCTGACCAAAACAATGTTTTATTTTGCCGTTAAAAAAAGAAAAATTCACATTAACTATTGAATGGTGGCAGTTAAGTTTTATAATATGTCCTACCATGACCCTTCCACTAGACAAAATGCATAGTATGTTACATTATGACAAGTTTTTTTTCTTCTTATGAACAGGGTTCGACTGGATTGGACCGACAGAACCGAAAACCGGCCTCCTCGCCGCTAGTCCAATTATGATAAATATACTATATATGCATATGAATATTGTACACTTGTCATATATGTATATGAACATTGTACACTTCTTGTTCGATACGGCCACGCGCGCTCGACCGCATAAAATTCCCGACAGCCGCGCGCTCCGCTCGAAAGTACCAACGACGACAATACAGAAAACAAATTCCCCTATACAATCCGACCCTATACTTTGCGGGAAAAAGACGAAGCATCTGGTATCATTATCAATTTATCATACACTAAGAAACAGACATTTTATCAATGAATATGATGAAGACCTACAATGTCCACCCTTCTTTTCTTTCCTCAATCGGCAGCGGTCCCATCTTCCTCATTAAGGTCTGTTTGGGAACGACTGGGGATGATGGTGGGTGGAGACCATTGATCGGGAACCATGAGGAAATATGCGGTCATGGCTTTCCGGAACCTTTTCTTGTACATCTGGGGAGAGATCACGGTGGGGGATTCGGTCTTAGACCCACCGAGGATGGTCGAGGTCTTGACCCAGGTTTCAAGGTGCTTGTCCCATGTGTACTGCCTCATGAAATCGATGATCCCAAGGACAAGCTCGTGTTTTTCCTCGTCAATGCCAACAAGCAACGAGTAGTCCATTACATCGATCGACTGCAAATAACGGCATATATCAGCAAATCTTGTCAATGTCAAGAACCACCCAAGCAATGTTTTACTTACAGCGAGGAATGCGGTGTCGTTCCACACAGCTCTCTCGAGCAGCCTCTTTGCCTTGTTTCCAACAAATATCGGAGAAGTCGGCATCGCCTCGATCAAATTCTGATCCAGCAGAACCTTATTGCTTCCGCTTGTATCTGGATTATACCGTGATCGAGATGAACCCTTAAGATCGTACAGCCTCGTAATATTCCTCTGGAACAGGAGATTCTCCATCACCAAAACATCCATCTTTGTCTCCTTCCCTCCCTTCAGATGCTTCGTCGAAACCTGGTAGATTCCCAGAATCTTAGCAAGGCATGTTGGGCTCCCCGACCCGATCGATTCAGACAGGTACTTAAAATACGCAGGCGCAACCTTGATGAATGACTCGAGTTCCGTCTTTGTCACCTGCAGTGACATATCCAAGACCCGGGTTAGTGCATGGATTGATCGTGTCCTTTTCTAGTTTCTACAATTGCTGAAATTCTGAACTTTTTAATCTACAACTATTATTGAGAGTCAAGTGAGATCATGAATGCCTAATGGGTTCCTCCCTAGTTACCTGCTTAATGATGAACCGGTCGTCTAGGGTTTTTGCGAAGAACACATTACTCTTGCCTCCCTGGGCCCCCCACTTCTTGCATCGACTGAGCGATCGGACGTAGTCCATCTCTGAAGGACAACAAATCCTCCGTAGAGCCTCAAACTGTTTCCCGTAGTAACACACAACCCCGTACTTCACCTTTCCTTGAGGATTGTCATCCATGAATGAAACCCTGATATGCAGATCCCTTGTGGAGGAGAGTGGGTCGGGGTTCTGTGGGCTTCGCAGAAGTGACTCATCGGAGGCTGTCGATACGAAACTCTTCGTTGGGTCCCAGTTCGAATCGTCCAACGAACTGAACGACAGCAGACTAACCGAATCGAAGAGCGGCAAAGAAGTAGTCGAGCTTAAACCTTCCTTCGATTTCTCACCATTCAACGATTGGAAGAGGTACTCGTTTGATACGAGAGCAAACGAGATAATGCTCGTGGGTTCATCTTCGTAGACAGGAATCACAGTGTCATTGGACAGTAAAAGCAACTTGGCTCCACTGTGACGCTCTGATTCCCAGAACGACTGAACGTACAGAGGGTTGTACTCCACAAGGCTGGGCTTCGGCGAGCTCGGTATATTCAATGACCTCGAAATATTCGGAACCAATGCCTTGAAAGAGTTTGACTTTGAAAACTCTTTCGAAGGAGAGGGACAACCTGGTACTGATTCTGGGATTGGCTTATCTTCCGGCAGTTGACTTTCACCAATCCATGCTGCATCGAGGGTGTCCGATAAATTCGCAACAACTGGGAACTCTCCTTCAGACAACACTTTTCGGACGTCTTTCTCGCAACCTAAAGAGTCAGATTTACCAATATCTTCGCTAGCAGAAAGATAACCCCTATCAGCCTCAGATTGGTTCATTTCTTGATCTGCATCCCTTTCTTTGATGCTTTCGTTCCGCTGAGTGGTAAGGGTGGGATCGGATTTCTCCACCATGAGCGAGGAATCGGAACTAGTGGACCCTTTTGCAGGGCTCAGTTTTGGGTCTGATGATTTGGTGGAACTGTTTATAACTTCGCGAACCATCTTGCCCGTCGATATTAAGTGTTGGTCCCACGTGTACGAAAGATGAATAGTCTGCTTCCGCAGCTTATTGATATCAAGGATGTCAACAGCTTTCCCATGTCTAGAAAACACTTTTCCGAAGGATTCCTAAAAAATTGAAGCGGTATGTTAGATTTCAACTGGGAATATCTATAAACTCTACCAAAGAAAGAGTGGGAAAAAACAAAAGATGTAACTGAGAACCATTATCCTCTTATGGCAGAAGTATATTTAAGAGCAGATTACCTCAATTTCCTGTTTGTCCTTGAGTAGCAAAAATTCTGATTCTTCGAGGAGGCTTCCAACATTAGATGCCTTAGGATTATCGGCTATTTGTCCCATAGAATGTAATTTATCCCGCATCCGATTAAGAGCAGCAGACACTTCAGTGAACAAGAGTTTTGCTCGATCACGCATCTGTCCACGGAATATATGGATAAAATCAGCTAGCATAAATTTACTGCAAAACAATTGAAGTAAAATCATATGCTCACCTCGTTTACTTCTTTTTCTACCCAGTCTTGAGTGGAAAACCTAAAGTCGAGTTTTGCCGGCGGCAGGTAAACTGATAGAACATTGATTGAAGCATAGCGGAAGCAAGCCACCATCCTTCCAAAGCTGTCCACGCGTAAAAAGTGAATTACATGCAGAATACTACCAAAAAATAAATAAATGAAACTATCTGAAGGATCATAAAATCATATGTGATTATGGATGTAAATATTATACCCATAAAAGCGGAGACAATCTCTATGAAGCGAATGACCACAATTGGCGACTCTACTTGCAGCTGCATGGTTTGAAAAACTTAACTCCAAAAACTTTCCAAACGATAAACCCCATGCAGCATCGGACATCACTACTCGTTGAGTTGCCTGCGGGAATCCATTTTTCCTAGGACACTTGAGACACCGATGCCACATCCAGATTTTTCCATCCCGCTCTCCTGGTAAGTTGATATCTTGAAGTTTTCTGACAGATATTGTGAGGCTGCCTTGTCGGTGGGTGTAACAATGGACGTGTGCTTCTGAGGACAATTCACATGAGTTACAGCGGTAACTCTGACCAAGAACAACAAGGTTATGTTAACAAACATGTACTTTATATTATATTAAGCATGGCTAAATAGTGTGAAACTTAGAGTGAAAATTAGTGTAAAAGTTGAATCTTTGGCCTTTCAGAGATTGTTTATTTTACCCTATCAATCACTTTTGACCTAAAAAGGTTACGTTTTCACTCTCACTATGTTCCACTCTGTATAGCAAGGCTCAAAGTGTGGAACTCAACGAAAATTCATGCAACAAATGGGATCTTTTCTATTTCAGGAAACTATTGATTACCCAAGTCGATAACTCCTACCTAAAACAATATCTTTTTCACTTCTTCACTAAGTTTTATACTTTGTAGAATTGTATTTCTATATTATATCTAACATCAACTAAAAGGGAAGGTCAGTACCTGATCAAGCAGATGATCTCGCAGGAAGCGACCCAGAGGCTTGTCAAAGCTTCCATAATACTTTATACGGAAGAGGTGGGCCCTTTCACAAACAGTTCCCTTCCTAACACAGCGCGTGGACAAAGAAACTAAAATACTCTGATGATCAGAAGGTGAAGGAGAAGGAGAAAACTCTTCCTTAGCAGACGCAATATCCGGACTAATGTTGAATTCATCTTTTTTAGTGGCTGCCATCTCATAAATAGCCTGGCCATGATTTTGGTTAATTTTGTCTGAAGAGTTCTCTGAGTTGGAGACGAGATCGGTTCTCATGTCCTGGAAAGGGCTTCCGATGTTTTCAGCGCCATAAATATCAAAGGATTTCAACTGGGAAACTGATATAGTCAGGGCAGATTTTTTGTATACATTTTGATCGGAATGACCTTCAGTTAAACAAGACGGGCTATGGGGATGTTTTGCAGACATGAGTCCATTTGAGGTTAAGTTTTTATCGGCACTGTCAACTTCACCTTCGAGTTGTGAATCTAATGGCTTTGGACCAGGAGTCGAAGGGAAACCTGAAATGGTCGAGATTGATCTTTCAATGGTTTTTACTTTATCAGGTAGTGCAACCGTTATGGGTGACTTCAAAGGGAGTTCTGGGAGTGAAGCACCTTCATCGGCTAGAAAGGACGTCTCAAGTGCCAGATGATAAGCTGCAAAAACTCCATACTGGACAACATGTTTCACTTTCTTCAAATCATCCCCATTTGCACCCTTGAGCAAAACCTGAACCAGAAATGGACAATTATTTCTAAATATGGGCAAAACTCCATATAGAACTCGATAATAAATTT
Organism: Chamaenerion angustifolium; assembly: GCA_946814005.1. Taxonomy (NCBI): domain Eukaryota; kingdom Viridiplantae; phylum Streptophyta; class Magnoliopsida; order Myrtales; family Onagraceae; genus Chamaenerion; species Chamaenerion angustifolium. Next base: position 33,551,157 of record OX328272.1, read on the forward strand.
CTCTTTAGAAATCATATTCTTTATCAAAAAATATTGTTTTTTTGTTTCCAATTTATTTTTGGGTTAACTTTTTAGAATGGGGTAAAAGTAAACATATGAAGAACTAAGCTAAATTTTTGGGGTCAACTCTTAATATTGATTATTAAACTAACAAGAGTATTTCTTTCCTTAAACAGTATGTTGTTTGCTAATTAATTTAAATCCAGCATGTGTTTTGTATAGAAAAAAGAAGAAAAATAAGTATGTTTTTTGCAAAACAATAGAAGTTTAATATGCTACTTGGTGATAAAAGATAAAAATAGTTGTAAAACTTACCGTACAACCAAATGGCTTTGGGCAACCCTCAAAAAACATCAGTGTCTTAGTCAGTTTCTTTCCTCCTTGCCCAGCACTACCATGTTCTTCAAAAAATTTATCCACATGGAATGCATCACAGTACCCAAGTTTTGGAGCAGTGAGATGATCAACTGAAGGTATAATCTGTGCCCCAGTGCACCGAGCTATTCGTTCTAACAAAGGCCTCTTAATATTCAAAACAAGTGATATATCTTTAGCAAGAATATAATCCTGTGCATACCGAGATACTGACTTCTCTACCAACAGAATATTAGGATGGTGTGCGTCAATTTTTGTGACTGCCATCTTCAAGTGATCCATTTCCTAGAAAGAGACAAAAAGAATCAATTAAACTGATAATTACCCCATGGATTGGACAAGTAGAATCAAATTCAACTGATTCTATGTATTGATTATAGATTCGTTGAGCCAACCTGCTGCAATAATGTGTCAACGCTTGATAAATGATTAGAGACACGTTGATATTCCAAAGCTCCTCCAAGAATAAGGAATCGGGGTTTGTCTATCTTCGATGTCATGCGGCGATGAGCCACATTCTTCTTGCAGACAACTCCTTTGACCACCTTACTAAAATAAGAACAGAACAAATTAACACCAGGTCAGTTACGTGAAATGAGTACAGAAGGGTTTTCAATGAAATAGGCTCTGAAGATAACTTTCTCATACAAAAATGGGTTTGTATTGTACTTTTTTAGTATATTGAGGACTACTATAGGAAGCTACATGTGTTAAATGGATACTAAAGATTTTCTGGTTTGTCCATGATTATTCTATGTACATTTTTGTTTCTCTCCCCATAGTTTGTACATCTTCACCTTCTTATACCTAACGGACTATCTTATAACCTTGTCATTTTAAAAAAAAAATCACACTATCTGATTGATCAACTTGAAGGATAACATGTTAATTTGAATTGGATATGGATAGTGTACAACTTCTATACATGGTTTCATTAAACGGAACTAAAATCCTCAAATGTATAATGATGTGGTATATTAGTGATCCAAGCCCACACCTAAGCCCATATACTTGATATTATATAGAGCAATACATAAAATTGTGGAATTTAGAGTGAAAAATAGTGTTAGAATGGAATCTTTTCCATTTCGAGGAACTGTTTATTACCCCATTCAATCACTTTTTCATCTAAATTTTATTAATCCTTTCAAAACGCCAGCAACACCGTATTGGATGAAAGACAATTCTTTTCCGGGGTATTCAACTCCAGGGATGAATTGAAAAAGAATTTTTTATTAGTAAACGCTCTAAGGTCTGATTAATGCATTCTCAACCAGATATTTCTAACTTCAATAAAGCTTGATAAGAAGATGTACCTCTCACTCGGACGGCCACAAGCAATGCATTTGACCTTGACATATCCACCAGGATCCATTCCTCCACCCTTGCTCATATCGGGTTTAAGCAGTGTAGCAGCTTCCCAAGAAAGACATGTTATTATATCCAACCAATTATCTTTCCCTTCTTCATTAATTGCAGGTAGGTTCTCAACTTGCAGAAGCTGCGCTATCAGAACCCTAAAATGGCTTTCAAGTACATTCTTCATTGCATGTTTGTGTTCTTCACCCGACTTATCTTTGTTCCGATACTCCCCGTTACCAAAACTGTTTGTTGACCGAAGGTATCCCCACTCTCCAGAGGCACCTTCACCATCATCCTCATCCAACATGAGGGCTTCTCTTTCATCTTCCTTGTCCGCGGGCTCTGGAGGGACCCATAGCAGCCCATTGTTCTCAAAATCTACAGGTTCAGCATCTTCATGCACAGTGGCTTCTGAGACAATGCTGGGCCCCACAGACTCTCCAATTTCTTCGTCAGTGCCCTTGGTTTCATCCATGACATTGTTAGGAAATGAAGAGTAGTGTTCTTCTTGGGCGTGGGTATTATCTTCACCTGGGTGGCTTCCATATGGTAAATACATATTGTCCACATCACTCATACTAACCGGACCATACTGCAGATGGTACATGCCGTATTCATCAGATTCATCATCACTCCTACCATGGGAAATAAAGGCAGATTAATGATTATTATCTTTACTAAAAGTACGCACCCAAGCACCGAAATACAAATACCATAAGAACAACAGTAACATAAAGTTGCAGTTGAACTTGTAGCTAATGTGCTGCTTGCTGGCTGATACATATATATAAAATATATCTGGCAACAGTTCACTAGCTGAACTAATAGTAACTGAAGTGCAACTTGCTAGCTTTGTCTACCTTTCTACTAACTTTGGACGTGAAATGTACATGTGCTTCCCTAACTACACGTGTATGCCACTTTGGACTTTCCATCCATGACTTAAACAAAAACAAATTGATAGAGCTAGCAAAATGAACTAATGTATTAGTTTACCTACAGCTACCAACCAGCACACAGTCACAAGTTCAGCTAGCAATGTGGAATTTAGACCCAGGTTAAATCAAAGATTCCGAATTATACCTGTTTAAAGAAAAGTAATTGTTGGAAGATGCATCCCCGATATCTGCACATTGTTGGATACTTCTGTTAGATGTCACATCACCTTGCTCGACCTCAGGTTGATCCATTTCAACAAAGCGATCACTATACGGCACGTGCTGATATGTTCCAGTGGAGTAAGGGGTTGAGGCACTGGTGCTGCTGCTGCTATTGCAGGTGCAGCTTGATTTACTACTAACGAGGCTAGCGGCAGATGGCGAATGGCTAAGACCAGGGGTTGGTTCAGTTGCAGCTCCATTACCTTCTCCTGCTATTGCTTGCTCCCATTGCTTAAAGCAATAATTACAAACCCTAATCCGCTCTCGATCCTCACGAGCATCTCCCTGTTCCTCTGAGTTGGCAGGGATCGAATTCCCAGTGCAGTTTCCACAGAAAACCCTGCCACAAAGCCGACAATGGTGTCTTCGATTGAAGATTGTGAAAGGGGAGTCACATTCGTAGCAGACCAGACAGCTCTGGTCGGGCATCCAAAAGTCCCGAGACAGATTTACAGGTTCTGTCCTACGAGGGATCCAGGACCTCACTAGGTCAACCAAATCGGACAGTTTAGTGTCCGGGGTTCCCATCGACAACTTCCCTAGAAACGCCCCTCATGACGGTGATTTCATTTGTCAATATGACCACTCGGTCTCTGAAGAAGAAGAAGAAGAAGGAGAAGCTCCAGTGATATCAAACCTTAATCGCAGCAAGCAGTTGGCAAATGAATACTCGATTTACGATCTCGGAACAGATTCTGGAAGACGTTTACAGGAAATTAACAACCAAACAATGCATAATTGGATTTGAATCCAGAACTCTGAATCCGAAGCCCTAGCGCACGATTCGAAAAATCAAACACCTTTCAACTTCGAATTCCTCAGTGATACCACCACGAGATCGCAGAATCAGCAATTGAAGACACTCTGAATTCAAACTTACAAGCTTTTACTAACCTCTACCAATTGAGCAGCAAGTCCAAATCACTTGAGCGCACAGTCAACAGAAGCAAGCAGCGAAGCGCCGATACATGAGAAGCTGAAACAAGAACGCAGCAACAAAAACCACAACTCCAGGAATCAATATACGACAAGGGAAACCCAATTTAAACAACGAATGGGCACCTTCCATAATCACATGCTGTGGCGGAAAGAATCATATTTTTTTCTTGATTGTTTTTACGACAAATATTTATCGTGACAGGTGGGTAAGGTGCAAGGACAAGTGTCCGAATCTGCGAGGATAAGAGAAGGGATTCACAGGAAATTTGTGAATAGAAAATTCTACCTCCATCTCCGTCTTCTTCAGCTTCTGCTTTTTGCGGATGTGGTTCTGGTTTCTGGTTTCTTGCAGTTTGTTGTTTACTTCCATTTTTTCCTGTGGTTCAGAAAATGACTCTCCTCTTCTGTTCATTTATTATTATTATTATGGGAAATTAAATTATACATATACGCGCTTGCATTTTGGTCATGCTTGCCGACGCACACGAATGATAGAAATTGGTTCGAAAATTGTTGCTAAATATTTTTTTGTAAAAAGACTGTTGGACCGAATTCCCGATAAAATCGGCCTGAGACCGAGCAGACGGTTTTTTTTCTTCAAGGTCAGTCTCGATTTCAGGCTTTTTTTTCCCGAAAACCCGATTAGGATCGGCCCAGACCAAATTTACTATACAAACCCTAAAAACCAATTATGTATGTTTGGAACTATGAGAGAAAATGAATTTTGTTTAAAACTTTGTATATTTGTTACTTGGTTGATTTATACTTTGTAATTTTATTATTTTGATTTCAATGATGTTTGTATTTGAACAAATTCAGTTTTTTTGGGGGGGCCATATTCGGTCCAGAACCGAGATCGGCCCGAGTAAAAAAAGAACGACTTGGGCGGACATTTTTGGCCGAGGTCGGTCTCGGTCCTTCATAAGGCAAGACCGAAATTTCGGTCTCGATCTTGCCTTCTGGACCGGACCGGATTGGCAATGATCAACCCTAGTTAATTCTTTTCATTTTTATTAGATATATTTATTTGGTTATATAGGTTATAAAAATGCTTTTATTTAAAGTTGAATATATATTTTTTTCAATTATATTTTGTGTTTTTTATATTATTTACTTTATTAAAGGATATACAGTCTTGATTAATTCTCAGATAAGCCTAAGGGACAAACTTAATCATTTAATTTTTTGGTTAAAGCAACTATTATTTTGCAGGTTGCGCAACCAACAATTATAATCCTTCAATATATCAAAAGCAATCATAATATATTATTTAAATTCACGTGTTTGTTTTCTTTTAATATACTATTATTTTAATAAATATAATTATCCTAATTTACTATAATACTTTCAAATATTATAATTGTATAATCATGACACTTTCTATAATACACAACTGTTTTAAATTTGAAATTCGAAGTACAGAGTTTTTAGTGATATAATATTATGTATTTAAATTAAATCTTGATTATTGTAACAAATTAATACTAATAAAAAAATATGTATGTTCTTTTTATATTTATTTAAAAATTATTTATGACATATAATATGAATAGCGAATAAGATAATAATATGAACAAATAAAAAGCTAATTTTAAAATAAAAAAATGATTATCCATGATTCCATATTATAAAATTGAAAAATGTCCGAAAATGTATTAATAACCCCAAATTCATCAATAATTACTATACAAGTACTTGACAGCTAAGATATTTGGAGTAGATCCATGATTCCATTCACTGCATGGTTACTATTTTCCTTTTTCTATTTTATATATATATATATATATTATGGGAAAGTGAGAAGATTTGGATTCTGCTGTTGTATTGATTAAGATTTAAGAAACACGGAAAATTGAATTGACTGATTGGTCCTCCAATTATTAGTAGATGACCTATTTCATCCTTTTATTTATTTCAGATAGCATTTTCCTAATATAATCAAAAGAAAAAGCAGGTGTTCTACATCTACTACTATATAAGAATGGCAATGAAACAGAGATTTGGAGTTGTCAATTTTTTACATGGTACATTTGTGACCTACAAAAAAAAAAGGTCGGGTTTGAGTTTGACATTTTGAACTCACGAGTTATTTTGATATAACACGCCATCGCAAAAAAAAAAAAAGTGTTTGGATCGTATCTCTCAACCTGTGGAATCATACAATTAAATCTAATATTTAAAAATTTATGGGGTCAAATGGGTTGCATAGATCAATAGATCGTATGGGTCAACAGATTGCGCGGAATAAGAGATTGGCCCGTAAAATGCATATCGTCCAAATTGAATGAGTATGGGTTCACAGTCATACAAATCAATTGTGTCATGTTTGGATCTTAAAAATTAATATATCAATAATTACGAATTATTTAAGAATTAAATATATTTTGATACAATTCACGAATCCGCCAATAGTTACAAGGTTATGCTTTTTTGAATACATAAAGGACTAAAATTTATAGTAGTGATAGTTAGAGGACTAAATCTGTAGTTAACTATAAAAGTGGATAATAAATTAATAATGATCTGCTGTCTTTGCTATCCTTTCTATTGAAGGGTCCATCATTGTTACGTAATAGAAAAATATCTAAACAACTAATATGGAATTTTATTTAAAAAGAAAAGTATTTAACTTATTTTTGTATAGATTTAGTTTTATAGTAATTTTAGGAATACTATCTATAAATACTAATTATCTAATTAATTATTTATCTATTTTTATAATTGTTACGACTTTAAAAAATATATTACAAATATCAAAATTAGGGAATGGTTAATTGGTTATAGTATGATGTTCATTAATATTATTTAAGTTAACTGTTAAATTATTCAACATTTATTATTATCGTAAATTTATTCAGTATGTGTTAAATTTAGCAGAGATTACTATTTTAAAACTAATTGTACTAAGAATCGATTTATATGAGATGTTGAATAAAATTAAATAAATAAATTGTATTTTTCAAAAATAAAATAAAGTGAAAAATAAAAAATATATATAATTAAAACTCTTTTTTCAACCAAACTTAAAATTAATATTATAATATATATAAGAAAAACCCCCACAGTTTATTTTAAAAAAAACAATATCACATGAAATGTGATATAATTTTCTTTTCCACTTGTATTTCTCGGTTGGGCCGCATTATTGGACCAATGCCGGATATGAGGATATCTATGTATCTCTTTATATATATTAATTTGACTAACTATTCTATAATTTTGGCAAATAAGTTTTTAATAAATTTTCTCTATCATATTGTCATAATAATTTAATTTGATTAGTTCATGTGAAAACAAAAGTTATATTCATGTCATCATTCTCTCACATTCACATGGACATTCTAAAATTAATCAAAAAATTCAATTTCAATTTCAAAAGATGTTACATTTATAAGTATGTCAAATTAAATTTTTCCCATATTGGCCCCAAAAAAAAAATCCCTTCAAACAATCGTAAATTGCAAGTTTTGCACCTAACAATTTACTTTGGAAAATTACACAAAAACTAAGAGTGAAATAAATAAGATTGAAAACACAACATTAAAAAAAATGTAAAATAATTTGAAATAAATAAATGATAAACAAGACTTATGATATATAAAATATAAAATATATTTAAGCCTAATTTATAATTATAGTTTAGCTTAATTAACTTTAAAAAATAATTGAGTGTTGAAAGTCCATAATATTTATAATGGAAAAAATGATAACAATAGTAACTAAGTTAATTAAAAACTGAACTAAATAGATAGTAAATGTATATTTTTTCGTCAAAAATTAAAATATATAATTATTTGTTTGATTTCTAAATTCAAAACCAAAAAAAAATGTAAAAAGAAATTAAATTTTAAACAAAAGTTATAAATGTATACACAATCATGTTTGTTGAGAAAAGTTTTTGAAAAGAAAAATATAATACAATAATATTGATTTTTTTGTAAATTAAGTATATAAATACACATGTTAGATTTTCATTTACATATTTATAATTATAAAATTAAATTAAAAAAATGGTTTTCATAAAATTTGGTAAAATAAGTATTTAATATTTCTATTTAGCAATTATTATTATATTTGAAGTAAATTTTTATATATATAAAAAAGAAAACTAATAGTATTCTAAATAGTGTATAAGCATATATAATTTATTCATTTATGTTTGTATATATAATTTTCACATAATTTTAACTAAGAAAACGAATAAATAAAAAATAAGAAACAATTAACTATCACTAAATAAAATGTTTATAAATAAGTTTTTTTATAGTGTTATTAGATTAACATATATTTAATGAATATACTATAAATAATAAACGTTATATAAAATAGTAAATTGAATAATATTATATTATCAACAAAAATAAAAATATTTTCATTTTAAAATGTAATGTGATTTGATTTATTTTTGTTAATTAATATAATAATTTAAATTTTATATTAAACTATATTTATATAACGATAACTCAAATACATTTTTTTAATATTCTGCGTAAAGTGCAAATAAATTCTCTAAATTTCTTTCCAATTTTTCACATGAAATGTCACAAATACTATACCCTTTACCAAAAACGTATATAAGGACAGAGAGAGAAAAACATTATATATCTTTTCTTTTGAAAGAAATTCATTTTCATTTTTTTTATTTACATATTCTTATCTTCATCATTTCATGGGAAAAAACATCATATTTTACTTAGAGATAGTCAAATTTTGACTCTGAGTTATGGGTTGTGTTAAAGTATAACACATGATTTGTTTAGCACACAAGAGAAATTAGTAATGTTTAGGTCGTATTTTTCGACTCGTAGTAAATCTATGTTCATGTATAATAAATATATAATATATTATGAAATTCATGGGTTGTATGGATAACATGAATTCATAAGTTGTATGGTTTTGAATCTCAACTTTGTAGTGACTTCAGAAGTCGATAATATTACAGTGTTAAATTCATAGTTTATTTTTTTTTATTAGATAGATAATGAAATCACAAATCTAAATTTGTTATATAAAAATAAAAAACAAGATTTTCGTCTGACCTAAAAAAACGCTACTTAAAAAGTATTGCTCCCATACGATATTTCTTTAAATATATATTTTTTAGTAGATTAAAATATTGATTAGTAAACACATTAGTATGACAACACAATTGAAGTATATTTTCTTCAAACTTATAATAATTATTACTCGCACTAACTTTTAGTCCATGAAAGGTAGGACGGACAATTTCACTCACGACACGATAACACGATACGAACACGGACGAAAAAGTCGTGTTCGTGCTTGCCTTTGATGGTACGATAACACGAATACGATAACACGATTATTTTTTCGTGTCGTGTTAGTGTTTAGGTCTCAAAACACGATAACACGATTGTTTGCCTTTGAGAGGACGTGTTTATGTTATTTAGGCTGTGTTATCGTGCGAACGTGAACCGTGTTACCGTGTTATTTTCGTGAAAACGTGAAATCTTGTTATTGTGTTACCGTGTTATTTTCGTGTTACCGTGTTATTTTCATGAAAACATGAAATCGTGTTATTGTGTTACCGTGTTATTTTCGTGTTACCGTGTTATTTTCGTAAAAACGTAAAATCGTGTTATCGTGTTACCGTGTTATTTTCGTGTTACCGTGTTATTTTCGTGAAATCGTGTTATCGTGTTACGACTTTCCACGAATATTTCTGTGTTATCGTGTTCGTGTCGTGTTGAGACAATAAATTTCGTGTAGTGTGTCCGTGACATGATTACATTTTCGTGTGTTTCGTATTGAACTTTTGTGTGTGTCGTGTCGTGTCCTGGTGCACGATAGCACGCACGCACGAATTGACAGCCCTAATAAAAGGATTAAAGTACTCTCTAGAAAAAAAAAATTACTGAAACTCGCTCCCAGAAAATATTACTCTTTACAACATAGATACGTGTAGGGTTGAAGTTAGAAAATTGTTTTAATGGGAGCAGAATTAAATTAAGGATAAATAATTTAACTAAAAAAATGCAGGGTCAAATATAAAATTTTAAAAACCTAAATAGAAGCTAAATATAATTTTTAAGTTTAAAATTATACAACACAAAAAGTTAAAAGGAAGAGTTGTCTCTTTCATCTCAACATGACTTCGTCCCAACCTCTTTAAAACCCCTATCTAGGGTCGGGGGGGAAACGGTTCGGTCGAACCGTATCGGTTCACAAAATAAACGTTTTTTAAAAAAAAATATGGAGCGGTTCAGAAGAGGTACAGAAAACCGATTTAAAACTGGTTAACCGAACCACTTTTTGTATCAGTTTTAACCTTAAATATACTACTAAATCAAACCATACCATATTTAACATACCAGACCACAGAGTCACAGACCAGACTGAGTGACTCTCTTAACCTAATCGTGTTGTTCTTCAGACTTCAATCTTCACTTTCAGTCTCAAGCGGGGCGAGGCAGCAGCAGCAGGCGTCCAGGCGAGCAGCAAGCGGGGCGAGGCGTCGAAGCGAGCAGCAGGAGCGAGGCGAGGCGTCGAAGCGAGCAGCAGCAGCGAGGCGTGGCGAGGGCCGCAACCTCTATTCTCTCTCTACGTTTTATTGACGTGATTCAGACGCGCAATGGATCTCTGAGGTCTCAGAATTGTCGATCATGATCAGCAATGGTACCTGTTTCTGTTTGCTTGATTTCGAAGTTCAATAGTTGTAGTTAATTAAGAGTACAAATTAGATTTGGTTTGGATTTGATGTGGCGCTATGGTTTCGGTCCCGATTCATTCTGACGAATCCTATGGCCAAGGAGTTGCAGAAGACTACGACGAGGACGAAGAAGAGTATGATGACGAAAAGATTTACAATGAAGTGCATGGATTAATCGATGATGATGATTCTGACAATGGCGGCAGATTCAGCTCCAAGGGCAAACAAATCAAGTTCAAAAAACACAAACCCACTTAGATCATATAGGGTTAGAAACTTAGATCGTAGATAGATGTCTCTTTATCGGGGGTTTAGATCTTGTCTGGAGCAAGCAACCCTGCACAGGTTAGCCTGACTAGAAACAGATTATATTGCCTCCACGCATGATGGTCAATGGCGTCTTTGGCTGCTTGTGATTTTGTTAATAGGGTTTAGCAACTTGTAATTTGATATTTCTTGAAAATTAAGAAGACATCTATATGCAAGTGTGTTGTACAATTTATTGGACCATTGGAATTGGTTATGGTCATGATCCTCATGGATATTGGTATTGGATGGGAATCATGGGATAGTGCTTGTTGAATTGGAATTTGGAACCTCAGTTGTTGTTTTTTGTATGAAGTGGTTCAGCCGAACCAGTTCATAACAGGTACGGTAAATCGACCAAAATATGGAGCGGTCAAAAACTGGAGTGGTAAACCGTACCAGTTTTAAAATGTGGTAAATGTTCGGTTCTGAATCCATAAAACTTTTGTGGCAGACGCAAATTACATAGTACCATTTTTCTAGGGTAGAAATTATAATCGACAGATGTTAAGGTATAATACGGATATAATAAATATCATAATCGTATCAGATTTTTAAACTATATACTATAACTATAACCATTGTATGTATAATTTTCACTACAATAATCATGATTATTAACTACAGTTTTACCCATATTTAAAATCACCATATTTTATTCAAGTTTTTATAAATCAAATTTTAGATATTTCGATCTGAAAAGATTAATTCAATTATTAAAACACCTTAATTCAACATCATTGAGATATGTAATTAAAACAATATAATTTTAATGTATTTAACACAAGAGTTTTTGGATTAGTCAGTGAAAAAATGATAATTCCATCATTATTTAGTAGCAGCATATATATAATTATTATAATTATATATAATAAGTACAATTATGGTTATAATCATAATTATTAAGCAAGTATCATAATAGTAAACACAATCATTAAGAGATATCTTTGTTTTCTTGGCCAACAAGAATATGATTTATTTAGCTAATGATAATAGAATCCAAATACATTTCATAATCTGTATTGATAAGAAGAGAAAGTAACGGGGTGGGTTGTAAAACTCAATCATAATTATAACAATATAATTTTAACGTATTTTTTTTTTTGACGATAATTTTAACGTATTTAACACAAGTTTTTTTATTTTGAATCACACTATCGCTGCCCGTTGGCCGTTGCCCATACTTAGCTAAATAATTATCATTATGTGTCGCTTTCTTTCCACTACTGCAGTGTTTTAAAAAAGGAGAGACTCCAAAAGGATAAGTCCTCCAAATCAATCAAGGGGATTAACTTTATAAGAGATGATGACACATTTTGGGGTATTATAATTAAGGTTTAATGATTTTTTTCAGAAAGTATATACTTTCGATTTTTTTTTTGAAAAAGTGTATATATAAAAAAAATATTTAGAAAAGTATGCATACGCGCATCGCGCCTATTGAATAGGCGCGACCCAGGGGTGCGCCTACTGCAATAGGCGCGACCCTATGGTGCGCCTATTGCACAAATTTTTTTTTTTTTCTTGAAAACACCGGTCTATCAGAAACCACGTTGATTTTAAGCATGCTTATGGTTTTCCTCCTAAATAGAAATTAAGAGATTCATCTCAGTATTCATAGGTCCAAATTCCTCTACGCCAGTCTCACCAAATTCATCGGCTGGTTCTCTATCAAGAGAAATCTAAACCCCCTGGCTGGTGTTGTTGGATATGCAAGTGGAAATAACGGTCTATCAGAAACCACGTTGATTTTAAGCCTGCTTATGGTTTTCCTCCTAAATAGAAATTGAGAGATAGTCTCTCCAGTAAAGAAGAAAGGAAGTTATAAGAAGTTAAATACTTTTTTTCTGTCCTAAATTTTCCAACTTGTTCTGAACAACATCCGCGAGGTAAAACATTGAAACAAAGTTGTTTATTCACAAATTTCTGAATGAGACTTTTCTTCAAATACACAAGTTAGTTTGACATTTTCAGGAATTACTGCTGCAAAATAGCTCAGTCATCATCAAATGAAATGTAGGATGACTCATTATAACTATGGTGAGGCAGCCCGTAGAGTACTGGACCCCACTCAGGAATTAACGGAGATACTGGCTGGCCTAAGCTTAATTATGGTGTATGTGTACTGAACCTAAAGTCCCAGGGTTGCGCCTATTGAAGAAATTTTTTTTTTCTTCGCGAAAACACCGGTCTATCAGAAACCACGTTGATTTTAAGTCTGCTTATGGTTTGAATTGGGAGATGATTTAGGAGATCATTGCGTACATGAATTTGAATTGTATTGGTTATTCGTATGGTGAGGACAGAAGAAAGCTGATCCCCTTCCAATGGTTAGGAAGGGTCTTGGATCAAGAGGACAGAAGATCAATTTGTTAGCAAACCGCGGAGATGATCAAGAGGACAGAAGATCAATTTGTTAACAAACCGCGGAGATTATCAAGAGGACAGAAGATCAATCGCGGAGATGATTCAAATTCACTGGTTTTCCTCCTAAATAGAAATTGAGAGATAGTCTCACGCGTTGCTTTATCCCAGTATTCACAGGTCCAAATTCCTCTACGCTAGTCTCACCAAATTCCTCCATGTATGCTTTTTCAATTTTTTTTCCTACTATGCTTACTTTTTGAAAAATATCTGATTTTGAGTCTGCTTATGGTTTTCCTCCTAAATAGAAATTGAGAGATAGTCTCTCCAGTAAAGAAGAAAGGAAGTTATAAGAAGTTAAATACTTTAGGTTCCTATCCTAAATTTTCCAACTTATTCTTAACAACATCCGCGAGGTAAAACACTGAAACAAAGTTGCTTATTCACAAGTTTCTGAATTAGACTTTTCTTCAAATACATTAGCTAGTTTGACATTTTCAGAAATTACTGCTGCAAAAGAGCTCTTTGGGGTTACTTTAGGTTCCTGTCCTAAATTTTCCAACTTGTTCTGAACAACATCCGCGAGGTAAAACACTGAAACAAAGTTGTTTATTCACAAGTTTCTGAATGAGACTTTTCTTCAAATACACTAGCTAGTTTGACATTTTCAGGAATTACTGCTGCAAAAGAGCTCTTTGTTTTATTATATTTCATAATATTTGTTTTTAACCATTCAGTAACATTGTGAAACATAAGCGATTATTAAGCTTAAGTTTTACATGTTCAATCACATGTGCCAACATAAATGATTATTGAGATAATTAACAATAATATTAACCTTATTAGTTAATATTATGTATACTTATTCATATAAGTACTTAATTAAGATTCAGATTAACAATAACATTATGATTCCTAATTACCGAACACGTGATTCCTAATTACCGAACACGTGAAATTACCTCATATTGTTATGTTATCGTTTTATCGTATGTGTGTATATACAGGGACGAAGTCATGATTTATAATGAGTGGGGGCAAGATATAAAAAAATAATAATAATAAATAATTTAGTACAAATAAATTTTATAATTGTTTTCGACGAGTTTTCATATTTTAAAACCACAACATATAACAATCTGATCTAATTGAACGGTCAAGTTTGCATTAAACTTTCAAAATTGCATTAAATCAGGGTGTAATCTATTGCCATTAAAAATTAGGGGTTAAATTGTCCATGGACCTTAAACAGCTTCGTCCCTCTATGTTTGTATAAGCTGAGTTTGAGGTCAATTGTCCCTTGTCAAACAGTCAGAACCCCATCTAGTGTAGATGCAGATACAAGATATAATCGTTATGCATGCATCACTTCAGCATATATACATATAATATCGAGAGTCAATAAAGGCAATTAGTGGTGAGATGAATGATGTGAGAAAATTAGGTAATGGTCTTCTTTTGGCATGCTCTTGCTCGATATAAAATTGTATTATATAATACGTATACATTTTAAGTTTGTAGAGGAAATTAAATTATATATATATATATATATATATATATATATATATAAATTATTTGAACATGAGATTAAGAGAAAATATAAGGGTTAATTACCAAAAAAACAAACCGAACTTTGAGGAACAATCAAACAATAAATCGATTTATTTTTTTACAAACAAAACTTTTGGAATTAAACAATCAACAAATATACCTCAATTTTTCATTATGTTTGAACGAATTTTTTCAATGTTTGATGGATTTATTAAGTCAGCATTAGTTTAAATATTCTAAGGAAAATGTATTACGACTTAAGAACTCCCTCAAACATTGAAAAATCCGTTCAAACATAATGAAAATTTGAGGTAGATTTGTTGTTTGCTCAATTCCAAAAGTTTGATTTGTTGTTTGTAAAAAAGAAATTTGAATTTGTTGTTTCTAAAAAAAAAATCGGTTTATTTGTTTAGTTTTTCCTCAAATTTGTTTATTTTAATATAATTAACCCAAAATATAAAATTGAAGAACACTAAATAGTCTAATTTAGACAGCGAGTCAGATCGGTCTCTTGAACTTAGTAGTTAGTACGTTACACATATTTTAAAAATAAAAAATTATAATAATTTTTAAAAATGTAGAAAACAATCTACCCTTTATCTTTAAATATCTTGTACTCTAAGAGGACAAGCTATAATGCATTATCACAAAACCGTCATCTTCTTATCTTCTTTTTGTATGCATTTTATTATACACCAAATAAAGTAACCTAAAAAAAACATGCTTATGCAATAGAAAGAGGCATTATTATGTGCGATTTAAAATCTATTTTTCCATAAAATAAATACTCAATTTATCAGTTGGTCTAATTTAATAATTTTTATATTATTTGTCCTTATTGACTCTTGTACTTTTCCCTTTATATATAATTATTAAAGTGATGTATATTATATATTTAAATATTATATATATATGTATTTAGACATGCATAGACTTTCAATCACTTTGGAACAAGTGTTCGTTCATTACGCAATTAACTATAGTTTACGTCAAAAAAGTTGTCATTTAATGTCCAATTAATGTATTTTTGTTTTGTTTTTTTCCACGACAAATTAATTAATTCAATATAGTCTCAACGTCTTTGCATGGTGGTGGAATATGGTTTGTGATTTGACCCTTGGAAGAGATCAAAGCATGCATTATTGAGGAACTTTATTCGGATATTAATACATAAAAAAAATAGATGAGGGTTTAAAAATGATCAGTTTTTTTTTTTAAAAAAATATAAATAAAATTATAATTTTAGGGAAATAAATTTAAGAAATTATAAATTAATAACTATAATTATAATTATAAGTTAACCGACAGTGCTCTCTCATTGATGACTTCATGCATGTTAATGGTTGACATATATTTAAAAAAAACATGTGCCAAATACATTCGGCTGTAAAAATGTTACCCACTCGCTTATAAATTGAATATTTTTTATTCGAATTATTTTCACATAATTCGTCCAATTTAAGTGAAAAATAAATCGTGATTGAGTCGTAACCTCTCATATATAAACTCATACAGTAAATATATAATATGTTATATTTTATGAAAGTATATAAGTATTACGAATTATATGGTGTCATGTGAGTGGTTTATAGATGACATGAGTTTACAGGTTATGAGTTGACGGATCAACAGGTAAATCCCCAAAATGCATACCACAAAAATTGAATTGAACACGTGTTCACGGGTTATGAGTTGACCTGTAAACCCGCCGGTCGTGTTATATATATATATTGTTTATTAAATAATACTATATTAACATATTATATGACCTTAATAAATTATCATAAGATTTCTCTTGATCACTTAAAATGTATTTTTAATGTAACATTTCACAAAAAAAAAATAACTGATTTACCATCTGATAAACCGAAACAAGTCAATCTTAACACTTTTTTATAATATTTTCTCCAAATAGTTTTTGAATGAAAAAAAAAACAATTCTTTTTTGTACTTTTATTTCCAAAAGTGCACATAATAATTATTAGAAATATTCCTTAATTTGGTAAAAACAAAAGGACAATTTTTATTTATATATTTAATAAAATTATCCCATTTTTATATTACACTTTTTGCATTAGATTGGATTGTCTTTCATATAAGTTTTTAATATATTTAAAAAAAAAAATGGTGACTCAACTTCCATAATTGATCACATAGCTAAGCCACGGAGAGAGTGAGTGCCCCTTTAAAAACCAAGTGTTCCCCCTCCCATCCCAAATGGTCAAACTCACATCCCATCCATGGCTGCTAAAATCCATCCCAAATCAACCTTCATTTCATCTTCTTCACCTCACCATCGCCGTCTTCCCGAAAGAGAGGTGTTCACGGTGTGGATGAAGTCGTTGATCATGAACAGTAACGGTTGCACCGTGTTTGATTCCGACGGTCGATTAGCTTACAGGGTTGATAACTACGACTGCAAGTATAGCAGTGAAGTGCACCTCATGGATGATACAGGCAAACTTCTCATCACTATTCGAAAAAAGGTAACCCGATCATGATTTTTTCCCCCGAAATATACCTCAAAATAAAAATAAATACTAAAATATTTCCAATTTTAAAAAAAAATACCAAAGTATATCAACACGCGAATGAAATTCGTGGATGAGTATAAAAAACATCACCCGCGAATAAGATTGGTGGGTAAAACATTTGTTTAAGCCGCGACCGAAAAACAAATCATGCTCTCTCTTTCTTTTCACATGCAAAAGCTGCATTTAGCTTCTTTGCTTAACTATTATACCCGCGAATAGTATTCGCGGGTATGACTTACACCCGCGAATGACATTTGTGGGTGTTTTTTTTTAATATACTCACCCGCGAATGAGATTATCATGAGTAAGTATTTTAGTTTATTTTTTCAAAACTAATAATATTTTATTATTTATTTTTATTTTGAGGTATATTTTAGAAGAAAAAAAATCACCTAATCATTCATTATTGAGTGAGAATAAAATACCAACTTGCGTACGTATATACAATTTAGGGTTTACAAGTTTTGAAAAATCTCTTTTTTTTGTTGTTTGTGAAGAAATTTAGGTTTTTTGAGACGTGGGAAGGTTATAGATCGACCGTGAAAAGCAGTTTCTTGGACGACGTCTCCGAGGAGAGGCGGCTGCCGATGTTTCGAGTTCGAAGGAAATGGACAGCACAGTCGAACATATCATCGTATGATGTCAGAACATGGACAGATGACGACAGTAGGACCAACAGTCACATCTGCATGGAAGAAAGCAGCAGCTCCGATGGAAAATCTGCAGTAAAAATAATAAAGGAGCAGCACAATGGAGATGGACACGGATGTCGTCTAGTCGCAGAGGTATTTCTTTTCTTTTCTTTTCTTTTCTTTTTTTTTTTTTAAAAAAAAAAGATTAATTAGGTGATGATTAGTTATTAACTCACAAATTTATTTAAATAAAAATTATATTATAATAAATGATAAATTACATCGACAATCACTTATGTTGGCATATGTGATTGAACAGTTGAAATTTGTGCTGAATAATTTTTTATGTTTCAAAATGTGATTGTACGATTATAAAAAAAAAAAAAAAAAAAAGCGAAAAAATAACTAAAATACTCTTCCATTGTTCTTCATCTTCAATCTCTTCTTCCTCAATTCAACTCCGAAATCTAATTTTGAACTCAGATTTGCAAAAATATGAGTTCAAATCGAACTCAAATCCGCGTTTTTGCGTTTTTGGGTTCGAACCGTACACAAATCTGCGTTTCTGGTTTCGAACATAACACAGGTCTACGTTTTTAGGTTTGATTTGAACTCAGATTTGCGTTCATGGACTCGATTCGAACCCAAATTTGCGCAAATCTGAGTTCGAAATCAGATTTCGAACATGAAAAACCATGAAGAACACAAGATAAAAGGGAAGAGTAAAATCATAATTTTTGTGACCATTTAATCACATTTTTCATGCATATGTGACTAAATATAATATTTTTAGCCAAAAAATCACAATTTTAAAACATACATGATCGTTTAACTAAAAAAAAATGACAATTTAGTCCTATAGTATCAACATAAGTGACGGTTGAGGTGGTTTACCCTATAATAAATTATTAATCAATATTTTTTTATGATAACAATATTATTTAAATTACTATACTAAAATTTAAATCCACGCTCAATAATAGTGATCCTACGTTGAATAACAGTGATCCTGTTTTCTCCTGCAGGTTAAGCAAAAGCAATCGTGGTCGTCGGGGGTGTTACTAGGCGACGACGTGTTGACATTCACTGTCGAACCCGAATTCGACCGCTCTCTTGCCGTTGGACTTCTCATTGTCCATCAACTATTCAACCACAAACTATGATTACCAACCCGACTCACGGCCGAAGAACGAGCCAAGAAGGCCAACTCAAGCGGGTCGGCAGAAGCCAAACTCCGGAGAGATCACATGACCACCGTGCGATGTTTGAGACCCAGACTAGGACTGTCGATGGTTAGGGTATGGTATGAGTATGACAAATACCATATTTTTAAACTGCATACCATAACAATAACCATCACAGGACAAATTTCAATACCATAACCTTTAAAATAATTGTGGTTATTAATCATGGTTTTACCCGTATACCCATATTTATTTCACATATAATATAATAAAAAATCAAAAATTTTATTTTAAAAAATACATAAATCTATATTTCCAACAATAAAAATATATAAAACTAACATCATGGTTATTTATTACGTATATATATAGTAACTTCCATTATTTAGTATATATTAGTTTATTAATAATAAATTATTATTATATTTATATAATAACCACAGTTATAACTAAGGCGGACAATTTCACTCACGACACGAAAACACGATACAAACACGCACGAAAAAAATCGTGTTCGTATTTGCCTTTGATGGTACGATAATACGAACACGATAACACGATTGTTTTTTCGTGTCGTGTTAGTGTTTAGGTCTCAAAACACGATAACACGAAAACAATCTAATAATTTATATATTATATTCATATCATTTTAAGAGGTGACGTGTTTATGTTATTTAAGTTGTGTTATCGTGCGAACGTGAACCGTGTTACCGTGTTATTTTTGTGAAAATGTGAAATCATATTATCGTGTTACCGTGTTATTTTCCTAAAAACATGAAATCGTGTTATCGTGTTATTTTCGTGTTACCGTGTTATTTTCGTGAAATCGTGTTGCAAATTTCCACGAATATTTTCGTGTTATCGTGTTCGTGTTGATACAATAAATTTTGTGTCGTGTGTCTGTGACACAATTACATTTTCGTGTGTGTCGTGTCCTGGTACACGATAGCACGCACGCATGAATTGCCAGGCCTAGTTATAACCATGAGTATATCTCAAATACCATAACCATAATGGGTAAAAAATTTGTCACCATAACCGTACCGCACCATAATGATACGGTTAACCATATTAAACAGTAACGGTTATAACCATGGTTATGGATTTTTCACCGCAACATTACCGGCCCTAACCCAGACGAGCTTCCTCCAGACCAGAATAACATGTGGTTGGTTCACAAAGATCACCATGACTCAGAGCAACAAAACACAGCAGACAGCAACCATAAGACCACAACACCAGAACCAGACACACAAAGGATCACATCACAAACATGTTCCATGAGAAACAGTTTTTAGCCTTCTTGTGTGTTTGTACCAAATCCACCAGAAGCAAACACGTGTCTCGCGTTTTATTTTTGTACTCTAGAACCCTAGAGATGGTGCGACGCTAAGGGGATGAGTGACCCGTGTCGGTTTCTGGTGGGCAGCAAGCATCCGTGTTCCACTACTTGTACAATGAACACATTGCAGGTGTTGTTCATGTTCTTGTAATCACTGAAAACCTACCTTCTCAAACTACACAAAATTGCAGATGCAATAATGGCCGACTCGGATATACAACCGAATGTTGTAAAGAAATAGGCACGAACACAAAAATCAACTTCGGAATCAAATCAGTTGTGCAGCATTTACAGCAAAGATTCAAGACACTACTACCATATCCATCACCTGCAGGGCCATACCCAGAATAAAGATCGGAAATTAACAGAACTTACATGACTTTACGATACACCTATAAAGACCAGCAGACATCTTTTGCTGTCTCTCTCGATTTTAGACTTTTCATTCCTCAACTACTGCCGTTGAAATTGCTCAGATGGTTCCTGCAAAGTATACCAACACGAAGAAAAAAAGTAACAATCAAAGACGGGAATGGTTGTTTAGGATTGAGCAGTGTTCTTTCGGCTAGTTAGGTCTAAAAAGCGATACCTGAGGGGCAAAATGCGTATGCGGGATATATTGAGGTGAGAAGACGCAATATGGTGCCATACTCAAATCAATCGACCCCTACAAAAGAGTATTCTAATCAAACTACAATGTCATGTGATTGTTTCGAACGAGTAACAAAAACTCCTGAAAAATGCACATACTTGAATATTTGGATGAACCGAATCAAATGGCATGTTTGAATGAGTTTCGGCTTGAGTTGGACTAGTAACTGTTCTTTCATTGCGCTTTTCTGAAGAAAAAAAAGACATTTAATAATAAACATTACTACCCAAATAAGATACAAGGCCAAAACAAGAATAATTAAGACAAAAGAGGATACTCACTAGGTTTGGAAGACTCTGCATTCCTTTTACGCTTCTGTCCATCTGCTGGGGAACTACCTTCAACGGTCAGGTCCAACTCAGCTTCCAATCTTCTTAGCTCCTGATCTATATGTTGGAAACCATTTCTCAAGAGGGTTCGAGTGACTGAACTCTTTTGGCTTCTTGGGATCATATCATACACCCATCGCATCATCTCGGTGTGGTACTCAACTTCAGTCTCTTTACTCGGATCACTTAGATCATGACTATGAACCCGCTCTCTAGCATTCTTTGTCCATCGCTTCAGTATGTATTGTTGGGGTATTGAGTTGACATTTTTCACATGAAGGACACTTAAGCAATGAGAACAAAGAAACCCCATCGACTCAAATTTCTTGCAAGAACATGAAACTGTTAAGGTAGATGAGTCAAAATAGACGATATGCACTTTCTCGTTATCCATTTCACCACCCATATGATAAGTGGACAAGGTTCCATTGGAGCTTACTTCAGTAGACCGCAATGCACCTACTCCTTCCACATATTCTTCCTGGAATAGCTCGAAGATTTTGTGGGTGTAGACCTGGGCAGCTTGATGGCAAATGCTACTCTTCTTGATAATAAGAGTAGGCTGACCGTGTTTGCAACGGAAGTTTGATTTTACTTCTAAATCACGCCAGCGAGCAACCAAGTCATCAACCTCGAGAGCAAATTTGGTGAGGGATGTGATCTTACTTGCTGACAGTCCATTGAACACATCTGCACTCTCGCTCTTCTGAGAAGATATGAGCCCACAAGAGAAAGTGTTCTTAGAAAAAGCGGTGCTCCATTGCTGCCGAGTTCTGTAGATTGTTTTTAGCCAACTGTTATTCCGACAATCGTATTCCTCCACCATTCGCTGCCAAACTTGTTCAAATTCCAATTCATTGTCACAATGGAGGGCACATTTTCGAAATAGTTGACAGAACCCTGTATTTGAATATAGACCAACCAAATGGGATGAAGCCCTCTTTGCAATATGCCACGGGCACAACAGATGGCGCGTGTCTGGAAATACCTGCCAACATCAAGCAAACTATCACAACTCGGGATCGACATAAATTAAAGCATAAACTTCAGCAGCTGACATTTTTTTAAATTTAGGTACCTGCTCAACTGCTCTGATCAATCCCTGATCATCTTGGTACGTAATTACTGTTTTCGGTGCCTTGTTCCCCATGCACTCAAGGAAAGATTTAAAAAGCCAAATAAAAGACGTAGATGACTCATCCAATAAGAATGCACATCCAAACATCACTTTTCCTCGATGGTGATTGATACCAAAAAGTGGAGCACATATCAGATTGTATTTACCTATGCGATACGTTGTGTCTAAGACGACAACATCTCCAAAATACCCATAATCGATTCTTGATTTACCATCACTCCAGAAGAAGTTTGTTGCTCTACCTTCCTGATCTAACTGTACATCGTGAAAAAACATGATATCGTTATTCTTCTTCTTCTTGAACCATTGAAACAGACTTTGTGCATCACCTCCCTCTATAAATACAAGCTTTTGTTGACCTTCGATATCACATAGATCTCGCAAAACAAAGCCAGTATTTTCAGTTGGGGAAGTCTCGGCCGAAACTACAGCAAGACCTTTAGGCCTAGGCCGATAAACATTCCTAGCAGACCTTAACAAATGCCTCTCTTCTACACTTGCCAATTCATGGTTATGTTCTGCAACAAAATGGGTGACTTTCCATTCATCGTCCTTCACAGTGAAGCGTATCATAGCCTTACAACCAGTTCTAACATCAAGCCTATTGTAGCTTGGAGTCTCACAAGTACTAGGGTCTTCCTTGAAACCCTCCTTTGAACAGACAAACTCCTTTTGACGAATAGACCTTGTCCCCTCATAATACCTCGTCTTAGCTTTTCGGATGCTAAACCCTTTCTCAAAAGCATATTCATTATATAACCTGTATGCCTCATCTTCGCTCTTCACTACTCTTCCTATTAGATTATCACTCCCAGCTTCATCATTTCCACGAGAGACAGTGGAGGGGTTAAGGCCAATAGCAGTTAAATCCTCTTCATCTAATCCTAGAGGACGTTCTGCGTGAAAAATTAGAAAAACTACAACTTCAAGTGATAATGTCTTTGCTAAAATTCATAAATTCGCAATGCTGATAATACATAAATCTCACCTTCTTCATTAGCGGGTTCTTTGCCTTTGTCCATGTTCTTCAACTCACTGCAGCTCACAAGTAAAGTAATTAAAATGATAGTTCGAGAATCAAATTCTAAGAACTACGTTAATACTCCAAGAAAGACTTTTGACGTGAAGCTAACAACAAATATGAGCACGGACGTGACTTAATTAAATAAACAGAGCCCCGGAACAAAACCCTAATCCATCAGGTAGATACACGAATACTAGGTGGGTATCACTAAGTTCTCTCCAAGATGTCTCAATTTGATAACCCATCAAAACGAATTCTGAGTTTTTCCGTAAGCGACAATCGATTCACCATTGAAAAGCAAGAAAATTGAAAAAACTGCAACTTTATGCCTAATCCATGCTTATCACGACGAATTCAAAGAAAGATCGACACTAGAACTGTAACTTCGTCAACTTGATGATGGTCGGCAAATTTTGAAGATGAAGTAGACGATTAGGGAGCGCTCTTACCGTGAAGAGTATTCACCTTCGACGTCAATTGAGGAGGAGAAAACGTCGGAGACTGATTGAACCAGCGAGCTAGGGAGTTGAGATGAGCCGCTGGATAATGTTACCGGTAACTGGTCTCTCACCGGAGACTAGAGAGGCATTTGAATATTTCTCCGCCGAGGAGCGAGCGATCAAGGATTTTCTATGGCGAACGGTTTTACACTTCACAGTGAAGAAAAGGTCTTCTGGTTTTTGTTTCCACTGTTTCCCAAGATGGAGTCTGGACCGGGCATTGAACCGGTCCAATGATAATTTCATTGTTCGAGTTGAATAGTAAAAGGATTATTGTGTATATAATTACTCGAAAATCAAACTTTTTATTGTATAATTATGAATCATACTTGTGTATCAAAACACAATACAAAAAATACGAATTTGAGTAAGAATTTATCAGATCTATATCATTGGATTTGAGTAGATTTGTCTCAAATATAGATAGTCTCAAAATATGTTCAACCTGACCATGACCCGTAATTATTAACGTGTTACTCTTCAAAATTCAAATACAACCCGCAAATCATGAGTCCTGCATGAACAACCTTTGCTCTGTTGCTCATTTCAAATTAGAATAAAATACGATATCGTCCCTAATGTTTGAGCAGATTTCCAGTTTCTGCTTCAAATTTAAATCGTTAATTTTTTTTCTCAAGTGAAATTGTGTCCCCTCCGTCAACTTTTTCATCCAAATTTAACAGAATAAGTTTTAAAAATTACAAAAATAACATAAAATTTTAAAAATGTCACAATTTAACAATACCAATCTTTTTCAAATGTTACAATTGAGTCCTGACTCGATCGGGACTTGATTGAACCCCAATCGAGCTCGATCAAATTGAGGACTGGTTCGACACTAATTCGATTGACGCACGATTGGGCCCCAATCGAATCGTAACTCAATTGTAACATTTGAAAAAGTTTGAAAATGTTAAATTGTGATATTTTGAAAAGTTTTCTGATATTTTTACAATTTTCGAAACTAACTGTTAAATTTGGATGGAAAAGTTGACGGGAGCAAAATTGCACTTAAGAGTTTACCCAAACATGAGAAAAATAAATTTTACGATTTTAACTTTAGTGAGAAACTGAAAATCTGTTAAAATCATTAGTGGGCAATGTGATATTTTACTCTTTCAAATTTTACTAAATACAACAACTTTTTACAGACACTCCAAACAGTACTGGGTGGCTCATGCTTATACAGTTAGCAATGCCATTTGATTAAACCTACCAGAAACTAAGTGCTTTCTCCAAAATGCAGGCAATTGGCTTCAGGGTAGAGCACAAAGACTCAGTCTACGCACCTGATGAATCAGAAATCAACAGTACTCAACTTCATCACACACCTGCAGACAAATCTCGGTGTCTACACGCTCCAAGTTTTAAAGACATTCCTCAGTGTGTTTTTCTCACTATTGTTGTCGAAAGGGGTCTGATTGTTCCTGCAAAGTACATAAACAGGGGAAAAGAACAATCATCAATCCAGATTCGTCGAATGAACTAATGAGCTTCAAAGGGTTAACAAAAACTAGCTGCCAAATCCATACCTGAGGAGGAAACTGCATTTGTTGGAGATATTGAGGTGAAAGGATGGGAAATGGTGACACGCTTAAACCAATCGATCCCTTCAACAAAGATGTAGTCTAATTATTAGTACTTGCTACCTAATATTAAAACAAAATGAGTTAATTACCAAATTTCATACCGGACTTTGGGCGAATTGCAGAGAACACATTGAACTATTTTTGTTTCTTTTTTACAAAGAACAAACTGAGCTTAAACAGATTTGCAAACAGAATACTCCACATTTTCAGTTAAATTTGACAGATTCTGTTAAAAAAAACACGAACACCTTTATTTTACAAACTAAAAGTACAAATACAAAGAGAAAGAAATGAAAATAACATGAGTTCAAAATCGAAGAGTAAAGCAAATAGAAGATTATTTCTTGTTTCTCTATCATTTTTGTGTATTTCTTAATAACAGTATTATTTTTTAACAGCTTAACTTCGGTTTGTTATTTGTTTATTTAAATTTTAAAAAAAAAATTGATTTTTTGTAATTCGTTCAAATTTTGTTATGCAATTTGGGCAACAACCCTAAGGAGATTACTGAAAATTCACATACTTGGATGTTTGAAGGAACAGAACCAAATGGCATGGAGTCACGTGTGGCAGATACAGTCAGTCCCATAACCGGTGCTTCATTGCGCTTCTCTACACAAAAATGAAATCTTTAACGTGCATTGCTAGCGAACTAAGACATCAGGACATGACATTAAGTCATTAACAAAATCACTAGATTTGGAAGAATCATTATTCCCGCTCTTTTTACGCTTTTGTCCATCTGCGGAGGAATTTCCTTGAATACTCATTGAGTCCAGCTCAGCTTCCAATTTTTTGAGTTCTTGATCCGTATGGTGGAAGCCATTTCTCAAGAGGGTTCTGGTGCCAGGACTCTTTTGGCTCCTTGTAATCATATCATACACCCATCGCATCATCTCGGTGTGGTACTCAACTTCAGTCTCTTTAATCGTATAATTCATATCATGACTATTAACACGCTCTCTAGCATTCTTTGTCCACCGCTTCAGTATATACTGTTCGGGTATGGCTTTGACTTTCTTCGTATGAAGAACACATAAGCAATGAGAGCAAAGAACACCCATCGACTCAAATTTCTTGCAAGAACACTGAACGGTTGATGTAGACGAGTCAAAATGCACCATATGAACCTTCTCATTGTCCGTCTCAGTCTCTCCCCCGATATGGTAAGTGGACGAGTTTCCAGTAGAGACCACTTCAGTCAAACTCAGTGCACCTACTCCTTCCACATATTCTTGCTCGAATAACTCAAAGATTTTATGGGTGTAAATTTGGGAAGCTTGTTGACAAAGGCTGCTCTTTTTTATAATAAGGTTAGGAAGACCGTGTTTGCAGCGGAAGTTGGACTTTAACTCTGAGTCGCGCCACCTGGCAACCAAGTCATCAACCTCGAGCACGAATTTGGTAAGAGACGTGATCTTGGTGGATGATAGGGCACTGAAGACATCTGCACTCTCGCTCTTCTGAGAAGAGATGAGTCCGCAAGAGAAAGTGTTTTTGGAAAAAGCTGTGCTCCACTGCTGACGAGTTCTGTATATAGTTTTAAGCCAACAGTTGTTTCGACAGTCATACTGCTCCACCATTCGCTGCCAAGATTGTTCAAATTCCAATTCATTGTCGCAATGGTGTGTGCATTTTCGAAATAGTTGGCAAAACCCTGTATTTGAGTATAGCCCGACCAAATGGGATGAAGCCCTTTTTGCAATGTGCCATGGGCACAAGAGATGGCGTGTGTTTGGAAATACCTGCCAACATCAAAGAATGTATCTGAACTCAGAATCAACATTAAGAGTTAAATACCAAACTGGTAGCAATAAGGAAACAAAAAATCTCTAGAGGGATAGTTGTCAATCTAAAAAATTTGATTTTGAATATCAAAATAGATTAAATAGATATCACTATTGCTATCTCTAACTAAAAAAAATGAACTTGTGGCCGATGAGTTGGTTGCTAGCTGAACTTTTTGTGTGTATTTTCACTAACTAAACTAATATTGAAGTGCAACTTGCTAGCTCCATTCATTTTTTGTTAACCTTACGCATAAAACTTAAATTGTTAGCTTGGGAAATGTCGGGGAAAAAAAAGAGTTCAACTAGCAATCAACACATTAGCCACAAGTTCAGCTAACAATTTGGTATTTAACCCTCAAATTAAAGAGGGACACTTCAGCAGCTGACATTCATTGATTATAAGGTACCTACCTGCTCAACTGCTCTGATCAATCCTTGATCATCTTGATACGTAATTACTGTTCTCGGTGCCTTGTTCCCCATACACTCAAGGAAAGACTTAAAAAGCCAAATAAAAGATGTAGCCGACTCGTCCAGTAAGAATGCACATCCAAACATCACTTTCCCTCGATGGTGATTAATACCAAAAATTGGTGCACATACTAAGTTGTACTTATTTATGCGGTATGTAGTGTCAAAGACGATGACATCTCCAAAATAACCATAATCAATCCTCGACTTACCATCGCTCCAAAAAAAGTTTGTCACTCTACCTTCCTGATCTAACTGCACATCATGAAAGAACATGATATCGTTATTCTTCTTCTTCTTGAACCATTGAAACAGACTTTGTGCATCTCCTCCCTCTATCGATACAAGTTTCTGTTGGCCTTCAGATAAATTTCGCTCAACAAAGCCAGTATTTACAGTCAAAACAGTCTCTGCTGAAGCTGTAGCAAGACCCTTAGCTTTAGGTCGAGGCCTATGAACGTTCCTGGCAGACCTTAGTAAATGACGTTCTTCTACGCTTGCCAATTCGTGGTTATGCTCTGCAACAAAATGCGAGACTTTCCATTCGTCTTCTTTTACGGTAAACCGTATTATAGCCTTGCACCCCGTTCTAACATCGAGTCTATTGTAGCTCGAAGTCTTGAAATTGGTAGGGTCTTCCTTGAAACCCTCCTTCGAACATAGGAACTCCTTCTGACGAATCAACCTTGTCCCCTCGTAATATCTTGTTGTACCTTTTCGGATGCTGAACCCTTTCTCAAAAGCATACTCATTATACAATATGTATGCATCATCTTCGCTCTTCACTACTCTTCCTAATAGATTATCACTCCACGATTCATCGTATGCACGAGAGACAGTACATGGGTCCAAACCGAATGCAGTTAGATCCTCTTCATCTAATCCTAGAGGACGTTCTGCATAAAATAAGAGAAAATTCAACCCCACTTATTGAAACATTTGACAAATCTGATAATTTTAGTTCTGGTAATAGACTAAAGACAGAATTTCACCTTCTTCATTAGCTGCCTCTTTACCCTTATCCATTTCTCTTCAATTCACTGGCACACCGGTAAAGAAATTGAACCGAACATCCGAAAAATAATTTTTATGAACTCTGTAAGACGGATTGAAATTGAATTCAAAGTTTTTTTGTTTTTTTTTGACAAAAAGCCCACTCCACAATGAACTCATCCGGACAGAGAAACCCTACTCTGTAAAAAATAATTACACAAACAGTTGGTTGGCATCACTATGCTTTTTCAATTCTTTCCAACAACTCTCACAAGGATGATAACCAAATAAAAAACGAATTCAAAGAATGATATTTACAGAAAGCTCACTCCAAAAAACCCTAATCTCTCAAGAACATACACAAACACTTGGTGGGCATCGCCATCACTATGTACTTTCTTTCCAACAAGTCTCAAATGGATAATATCCTAATTAAGGCTGCAACTTTCATAGAAAACGCCAGATTCACCACTGAGAGACAAGAAATGCACTTTATGTTTAATCCATGTGTATGGCGACAAACCCAGAAACAAAATTGGTCATTTGATTTGCAATAGAACTGTAACACTGAGCTAAACCATAAATCGACCAGAACATAGTAAAATGGGTGTTGGTTGGGGACTTAAGAACAATGTTGATGACTAGAGCTCTTACCTTGAAAATGATTACACCTTACGACGAATATGGTGAGGGAGTGAACGAGGGCGACTGAGTTAGTAAGCTAACAAGCTGAGAATTGAGATGTTTTGCTGGAGAATTGAAGGGGAAAATGTTCCGAATTTAGTGCTCAATGAACAAAATTATCTAAGTAAATTTCTATATGGTGGATGTAACTGAACATAGTTATCAGAATCGGACCGGCCATCAAACCGGCAAGAAGTCGGTTCACAGTTCATCCTGTCCAACCCAATCCAATCCGGTTCACTGAGCAGTTCACGGTTAAAAGGAAAAAAAACTGAAAAATTACTGTTTAAACAGTAAAACAGTAAACGTTCTGTCCAAAACACTGTTCAAAACACTATTTGAGAGTGTTTGTATCGTATGTAGAGTTTTTTACGTATCGTATTATACAGTCAGTCAAAAATTAACGCATAGTTAGTGTCATTTAATTAAATTAAATTATCTACGCACCGTAATTTTTTTTGAGTAAGTACATAATTAAATTTATCACCTAATGCATTTAATTATTTCGGTCAAATTATAAAACGAACGATGTTATGTTACAAAATCACTGTATTTCCAATCAAAAAAATTACCCTAGATAGATAATTGAATTACGACATAAATGACGTTAACCGTGTTGAGTTTGGACTTACATGGTATGAGTTATAATTTTTTAAGTAAAATTTTCATATCTCAACTTACAGCAGGCCGTACAGTCAATCCGTAAATCCAAATTTAATATTTTTTGTATTATTTGAATCGCAATTAAAATATCTACTTAGTATAATTTTTTTAATAGATACATTATTTTATTTTTAATTAAATATCGAGTCGTCATTATGGAACAAATTTATTTTTTATTTTTATTTTTAAAAAAAAAATAAAGAGTCTTAGACGCCATATGAATAGGCATCACTTGGGGTGACGCATATTGCCAATACGTGCTACCCGGGGTGCGCGTATACCTATTTTTCGAAATAATTTTTTTCTATACTTACTTTTCTAAAAAAAACGAAAATGCATAGTTTTTGAAAAAAATTCACTATCTCAATCTCACTTCTTTAATATGGTTTAGATTCAATCCTGTAAATTGTACAAATGGTTTCATTTTTTATCTCTTCCATTAAGTTAATGAAATATGGTTAAAGCTAAAACATAAATAACAAAAGCATGCATCAAACCAAACTTTAAGACCATAAATTTTTATAGCTCCCAATGTTATTCACACATGACCATTCCATTCCATTTACAGTTACATTACTCCATAAACAAGCCAAGACACTGCATGAGGCGATAAATAAATAGTATGAAAAGCATAGTCATTCAAGTGAGGGATATGATAGCCTGGGCGGACCATACATGCAGGCAAAGAGACCTTCAAGAGCAGCATATAAAGGTTCTGCAGCCTTAGGTCGGTCCACTGACCCGAGCAGAATATCTGAAGTTGTGAGATATGGATCACCATAGAAACGAAGGTTTGTGTCCATTCTTGTTGTCACCATGTTCCCTTCTAAGGACACGCCCACGAATGCACCTTCGTATGAATCCACAATTAAATTAACAGCAATTCATGAAAATGGAATGTTACGATGTTAGTAGATTGATTAAGCAATCGGCTCAGCTACAGATTTATTTAGAGATACGTAACCATTCTTTGCGTATATATACATACCTTTGCTGCAACTGTATGTATAGCACATGCCGGAACCTCGATCTCCAGCTCTAAGATCTGCTTCGAGTACTCTCCCTACAGGGCCTGCAGCAGCACTGCACCCAGCGCCCAGAGAGAAATGCATGCGGCTGCAAAATGTCTGGACAGCTTTGTAATCATGAAGCACAATGATGAAGTCCATAAGCTCCCCTCCAATCTGCCAACAAATGATCAATAATTTATTAGAATAATGGATACTGCATTTTAGAAAGAAAAGAAGTAAATGAATTTGGGATTTGCTAAAATGAGGTTGAATTTGTATAAGCTCGAGCTTCTTAACACTTGAATTTAAAATTAGAAAACTCTTTATTATTATGTTCATTCATTTTCAGATCCACGCGGGTTGAAAAGCCTAATCTTATAAAAAGTCAACGTCATCTTAGCCATTCCCGATGAATTTTCATTTATTGGATCCGGGTATGTAATCTTCCAACTTTAATTTCCCTTGCACAAGAAAATTGATAGTTCAGCTTTCATTTTTCTTTGTAACGTTTTTGGCTTTGAATTTCTTCTAGGAAAATTCAGCTCAACTAGAGAAATAGCATACTCTTCATACTCATCTCAATAAGGAATGCTGCACAATTTATTCATTGCAATGCTTTAAGCATGCTAATAAATAATTTGTTGGACAAGAAAAGGGAATCTGCATCACCTGAGCGCCCCAACCTAGACCAACAGAAAGAATGGCTGATGGGGCGGACCAAGTCCCATCTGATCTTCGAGCAATGACCAAACCAGTGCCAATTTTATATGAAAGCAATGCTCCAGCTTTAGCAACTGTCAGAATTGCTAGACCTTGAGCTCCTTTCAGAACAGCCAACGGTATGGATCTATCAGGGTTTATCTTAGCAACCTGTACATAGTAATAATACATGCAACTATCAAAAGACAAAGCAATGGCTGCTAAATTCCAATATTTAAAAGGAGGTAAAAAATGACTAGCAGCATTTCTTGAAAGATTAAATAAGAAAACAACACCAGTCAGAATCTACCTGGCCATAGCTTCTCAAAGTATTAGATGCTTTGTATATCTCATCTTCCATTTTTAACCCAACTGGAAGATTCAGCCATCCTCTTGTGCATGTCCAGTCAACGACATCATGCTTTGCAACTTGTGCAGCATTGCTGATGGAATTAATGAGAATTCCTTGCAATGGATCGAGCCTATCATAACAAGCATCACAAACTCTCTGTGGATTCCTCTCCCTAAACTTAACTGGCAACAAACACCTGCCCTTACTGCATGTCCTACAGAATATACCACCACAGAAACGACAATGGTGCCTTCCTCTAGTTAATGCTGTGAAAGGAGACCTGCACTGCATACAAGTAACTGCAGAACTATCTGGAAGCCACTCTGGAGGTTCAGCATCCAACATATCTCTGTATGCACTGTAATTCTTCTGACTTGGCTCTAGAAGGGGTGGAGCACTTGGAGTATAAACCGAAGAGTGCAAAAAAGTATCCCCATTTTTTCCAGAACCCAAAAATGTAATATCTGAAGTTGGCTGATTTGAATTAGTCAGTGGAGGTTTATTCCGACCTGTCACTATTGCTACTATCCCACTCATCACATTTTTCAAATTCACCTCTGGAGGTCTGCTACTCTGCATTGAATTAGAGAGTCCATCATTATTATAACCCTCATCATAGAACTCTTCGGATGAAAGAGGAAATTGGTATGGGTGATCTTGGTTGGAACTTTTTGAGCCTAACCCACTTTCGTTTATAGAATCTGGAGAATCCCAAGCATCATCTGCATAGTCCTCGTCGTAGGAAAATCTTTTATGTTCCTTATTTTCCGTTGAGATTGATGAGTATGATACTCTACCATCAGAGTTTGCCATGTGTGCTATATACACTCTTTAATCTAATGCTACAAAGACCTGAAAAACAAGGAAGATGACAATAGATCAACATGATTAATTAAGAACAACAGGAGAATCCTACTACTAGAATCACAGCTATATAACAAACATAAGCTGTATAACAGAAAATCACAGCTACAAATTACTATCAAGCATGTGGCTGGTTTTCAAGTGAAATTTGATGATGAAATGGTATTATTTCATATAGGGATCTTCAATTGAACCACAGATGCAGATATCTGAGATTCTGAGCCTAGACTACAGCCATTTACAGTAACACGAGAAAATGCCATAGTATAGAGTAAACTGTACAGACCGATCTTAACAATGACCGGCTTTAAGAACAACGAAAAACTTAAATTAGACATTTTGATTGCAACTTGCACCACATCGATCAGACAATTACCTACCCAGTCGAAATTGAGCAATCACTTTCATACATGAAACCAAGCGTTAAGCCAATATCATCACAAGAAATGAAGCTTACGGGTGAGTTTAACCAGAATTGAAACTTTTCATGATACAATCCCCATGAACTAACACCACTAACCAGCCCAGCTCCCGAACAGAACAAATCAATCAGTTCAATTGAAAACCAGCGTTTCTCGTTGCCCTACAAGCACGCAACCTTCAACACAACTCAATCATCGAGATGCACACGTACGGAATTAGAAACTCATCGAATACAAGACGATGAGCAATTGAGAAACCGTAATTATACGTGCGAAGGTGAATCCACTGACAGAACCAGAGTTTCCTCCAAAACGATAACCAGAGTCGTACGGATAAGGGAAGAAGGACGAAAAGTGACGAGGGGGATTCGGTTGGATACCTGCGATCGCTGATTTTGATCGTCTTTTCAAATCGATGACAAGGAGACGTCAGCAAGACACGGACCATCGGAATGATCGGATAACTATTATTGGCTCGGGTCGGATATTAATATGTATATTGGGCTGGGCCTATCATTCCGTTTTCCTTAGGAAAGACATTGGGTAAGTCCAGCTTGTAGAGAAATTCAATAATCGACCTCCCTCCGATTACTTTATACAAATCAATTTTGTTAAAATACTAAAATATTCTAATAGTATTTTACATATTTATCCATCATATTAAAATTATATATTACAAATTGTTTTCCATAGAATAATTATTATATTGATTCTTTTTGACCGCAAGCTACACATTTACTATTATCATCTGTTGTGACTCTTCAATTGTCATTCTCCAATCGCCGTGCACCACTTCACCGCCCTCATCTTCGTTACACAGTTGTATCCCCTAACGTCATTACTGTTGTCTAGCAGACGAACAACTATTTTTACTCTTAAATTCATTTTTGTCGAACCACTTGATATCTTTTAATCGAGATAATTCGTTTTTCTATAATTTTATCAAAATTCCATGAAATGATTGATTTAAATCCTTTATTTGATGTGTGAATCCTTAAAAACTCGACAAAAACTTGGTGAAATGAATACGAAATTGCTGTTTTTTTCTCAAATAATCAGTTTGCACTGACCAATTTTTAACTCAAAATTTGAGAATGGCTAATTGATTTTTTAGTTAACAATCGACAAGAGATTATCGATTTTTGAGTTAAAAATCATAAGTGCATACCAATTATTAGATGGGAAATAGCCACCATGTTTTTGTCGAGTTTTTAAGGAGTCACACTTCAAATTAAAGGATTCAAATTATAGAAAAATGAATTATCTCATTTAAAAGATATCAAATGGTTCGAGAAAAATGATTTCATGAGTAAAAATAGTCATTTTCTAGACAACGGTAATTACGTTAGAGACTTAGAGGAATAACAATTGTGGAATGAAAATGAGAGTGGCGAAGTGGTGAATGACGATTGGATAATGACAATTGAGGAGTCACAACGGACGGTGACAAGGACATGACTAATTGGTTAATGAAAAACAATTTGTAATACATCAATTTAGTATGAAAGGCAAATATGTAAAATATTATTATGACATTTTGGCATTTTAATAAGATTGGTCTGCAAAAAGTAATCGTTGGTCTGCAAATAGAATTTCTCATATATATTTATATATTAATTTAGTTAGATAGTTTAAAAAGTCGATAAATAAGTATTTTCATATTTAGTTGTTAAAAATAAATATTTTATTAGGTGATGATTTGTTTATATAATTAATGATGATGATGCAGATTCGTCATATGCACCTCTAGAAGTTTTAGAATTCATTTAGAGCTGAGTCTAGGTCAAGATTAGAGTGCTAGAGCTTGGATATTGACTCGTATTAATTCTCCTATTGTGATCGACCTTGTCTATATCAAGATGGAGAATGGAGATCTTCTTTGTAACAACACATAATTTTTTTTTATGAAGAGTTTAACTATAATACTTTTAAAAGTATTATATTATTTCTTATATTTTAATTATATAAACAATATATATTTTTTAGAGTTTGAAAATATAAATCTATTTGATAAATAATTTTTACTTTCTAAATTTATTTATTTTTAAAAATTAGAATATATTTTGTTTCTTACAAAGTATACTCTAATTTTTATACATTATTTTAGTTAACTCTCTGTTTATTTTTTAAAATATTTAGATTAGTTCTTAACGTAACCTAATTTTAGGATTGAGAATTTTGTACGCAACACAATAACACAATACAAACACAGACAAAAAATGACACGAACACGATAACATTTTCGTGTCGTGTTTAGATATCAGAATACGACACACATGCTAACACGATAAAAATGAACTTTTTTTTTTCCAACTATAAAGTTGGACTTGAAAGTCTAGTTTAAAAAAAATGTAAATAAGTTGATAGCTTTTAAAAGTCCAATTAAAGAGTTTGTCAATTCCACATTAAATACTCGTGAAATTTTATATTTGAATTGATAATTCTTACTATTAATAATTCATTATTTTGATATTTTTTTTTATAAATCTCACATTTAAATATATATTTGATTAACTTAACACAACAAAATAACATAACATGAAGACAAACAAAAAAAAATTGTAGTGTTTTTATTAACGAATATGACACGATAAACTTATTATACATGTTCATATTTGATAAGTGTCACACAATAAATATATTAATACGCATAATATCACACATAAACCCGATTTACCACCCTTACCTGGTCTTCTATCGATTAATTTTCTTGATAAGTATCTCCCGTCCCATATTTTTAATTCCCGTAACGTGTTTTGTTTGGTCGGTCCATCACTCTCTCCACGTAATCATAGACCGATCACGGCGGCCAAATCAAACAACAATTGTCAGTTGTCACTATCAGTATCTGTCCACACACGATGAACGCGAGGTCTGACCCTCAAAAAAACAAAATCAATCAAATCAAAATATAGTAAAGTAATAAATAAATAAATCAATAATATCATATTTAATTATTTACCTAACTATTTTGTAAATAAATTATGTATTAATATACTTTTTTTAAGATACAGATCCGAATATTGACACGGACTTAAGTCGTTGTTTATTTGGTCGGAAAAAACATCGTTTATTATAGTCTTTATTTATATCGTGCATCAATGTAAACAAATAAATACCAAAAAAATATAAAGTCTCTCTTTTAAAGAAAAATATATTTAAATGTATAGTTATACTTGATTAAGGTATCTAATAATACTTGAAGAATCAATGCATTTGATATTTAATGTCAATATTATTATTTTTAGCTTTGTTTATTGAAACTAGAGACCATTATTGGTAAATACTTAAACTAAATAACTTAACCACATATATGTAAGAAAGTTGACAAGCAACTTTGCACGATAACTATTTTTTTTATATTAAATGCTATGTGAAAATATATGTATAATTTACTTATTATTTATGAGATTTATATTTTATAGAAGTATTTTTAATTAATATTAAATTTAACTTAATATTATACAATAAAAAATAAGGTATATTTATAAATAATAGTAACCATATTAATATTTGTGTATAATATAAATTATTTTATTTATTTTAATATTATCATTATGTTAAATAAAATCAAGATTAAGTCTATTTATTTATAAAACTAATTAAAAAAAATACATGAATGATTATTGAAAAGCAATAGTGATTAGTGACAATGTTAGTTAATAAGTTAAGTTATTTTTGTGGTTTTGTCACTTCTATTTGTTTAATATGTGAATGAAAATGATAGTAAAATATCTACAAATAAAAATTTATTTATTTTCTATTTATAAAATATATTAAGTCTATAAATATAAAAATATTTTTCATATTTGTTTTTATTTATTAATGTCCATATAATACTTTTAACTTACATATTATGATTTTATGACTTCTATTAGTTTATATATATTTATATAAAAATGTCAAAAATTTATCTTCATATTATTATTTTTCATTCATATGTTAAATTTATATTACAATTTTAATTATAATAAGCTAAACAATGTTGATATGCAATTTGATAAAATTATTATTTAATAATCTAAATTTATACTTAATTAATCTATTTAATTTTTAATTGCAGATATTTATATGTTCATACTTGTTGTTGTTGTTATCCATCAAATATAATATTATGTATTTTAGTATTTTATAAAATCCACTAAATACAATATATCTAAGATAAAATCATCAATATACACGTAAAAATAAATAAAAAATGTTAAAATTTTGTAACTTATATTGAGAGTGAACGAGAAGGTTTGAAGAATTTTAAAGTGATTTACATGGCATGCCACTTAGGAGTGAGAATTGTAGGTTT
This sequence comes from Chamaenerion angustifolium, assembly GCA_946814005.1. Taxonomy (NCBI): domain Eukaryota; kingdom Viridiplantae; phylum Streptophyta; class Magnoliopsida; order Myrtales; family Onagraceae; genus Chamaenerion; species Chamaenerion angustifolium. The sequence continues at coordinate 33,589,056 of OX328272.1, forward strand.
GACATGGATTAATTAAAATTAATTATTATGACATTAGAAGTGAGAAAATATATCAAAAATCATATTTGTCATAATTGTATACATTCTAACCAAAACAATATAGATATAGATATGAAAATATTTTTTTGGTATACCCATATATATATAACAGAATTATGATTCGGGATAATAATACTAAAAAAGGTATAAAAGTAAAATATGCATTTAGCTAGCAATTCTGAAATACTTATTATTATAATTTTTTAGAGGAATAATATATATTCAAGCATATTTTGAAAATGACAAATTTAGATGTCTAGAGCTTAGATACTGAAGAGAAATAAAATAGATTTATCTTTTAATATTTAGATTTTAGACACATTTTGAGATTTTTTATTTTATTTTTTGTTAATATTTGACCATGTTTCGATTTTCTCAATTTCGACATTTTTTCATCCAAACTTATCAATATAATACTTTTAAGAATGATATAATTATTTTTTTCAAATTTTTTTTTTATATATTACAATGAAATATTGATTCAACCAAAACTCGATTGAACCCTAATCGAGGCGTTAGAGTTGAGGTCTTGACCCAGACCAGGTTGGCCATGAGTGAGGGTTATTTTGGTCAAAATCCAGAATTTAGCGCCTTTGAGTTCTTATCAAATCGGGACTGAATATTGTAACATATATACAAATTTTGAAAGTTTTAATTATGATTTTAAAGTATTAAAAAATATATATATTAGGTTAAATTTGGATGAAAATTGATTAAAGATTAAACTTGAAACATGGTCAAAGTTAAGGATAAATTTGTTCAAAATTAAACACAAATAAATTTTCGAAATGTACCTAAATATTTTGGAACAAACTCATATTTTATTTATTTAACAATTAACATAAGTAAAATTAACTCTATTTTATTTATCGTTTTTCTTATAATAAAGGTGGTCTAAGCTTTGAATTCCAATATTTATCAAAGCCTAAAAATGTCACTTTTTAGACTATTTATACGCGTACGTTTAAAATTGTTTGTACATAATTTCTGTCTAGAAGATTAATTAACTAGTTTAATATATTTACTATTAATTATTAAAAATATCAATAACGATAGTAATATTATACTTACAAAATAAAATAGAACACCTAATTAATATAGGAAGAACTAATCATTAAATTTCTATTTGTTTTTGTTTTTCTTTTGTGTGGATGGAGCGATCACCGAAGTTGTGGCTTTGATTTGCTCCTTCTTCCTCCCTCCCTATGGATCTGAGCTGAAGCTTCTCCTTCTTCTCTCTCCTTTCTCCTCTCTTCCTATCTGTAACACAGCACCAAACTCCAATACACAACATCATCATCATCATCATCATTCAATCCTTCACCATTTGTTCTCTGTTGAGTCGTACGCTGCTGTTTCTCGAAATTCGCTATTTCCACCTCGGCCTTGGATCTTTGCCTCGCTCAACGCCCACGTGCTGCGATCTCAATCTCGTTTCGGCTGGAATTGAGTTAAGATCACTCATTATCGCGTTGAATTCCCAGCGCCGGAGCTGGAGTGATCATTAAGGTGAAGTCAAAAGCTTGTTTTTTTTTGGATTGATTGGCTGGCTAATTGCGCTAGGGTTGCCTGGAGATGCTGTACTTGAAGCAGCCTACCTACGTCTTGTGCATGGGTTCTTGTTATTCGTCGTGCAGATGAAGTGGACGTTGCTTGCGTGCTGTTCGGCGGTCGTATAGGCCTTTGATCGCCGTGTGAGCTTTGGCAGCTTCGAAAGTTACGTGCTTTTGCTGTTGTACGTTGGTTTGACAAGACGTGGATGTGGGCAAGGGAATCTGACCCAAATTGAAGAGGCTTTAGTTCAGTGAATGCTCGTGTGGAAGTTTCCCTGACCGCGGGGTTCTTGAAGAGTGTGTGATACAAAAATGGCCATGCTTTCAGATAGTGGGAGCTCCTTCAGCTCTCAGGACTTTCTGCAGCACCCCCCTGCTGAAGCCTGTATGCAATCGTTCAGGCTTTATGAGACTCGATCGGTGAGGAGTTTCTGCATTTGTCCATCATGATTATGTTACAGTTGCCCTAAAAGAGATCTGGTCAATTTGAGCTCTTGATTGTTCTTGCACTCTCTGGTTCTTGGGATTATGTCTTGCTGCTAAATTTAAGGAAGGAGATAATATCATAAGACTATAGTTGTTTTGTTGTTATATCATCTCAATTTCTCCTAGTTTAACCCGTTTTTCATTTTTTTGAAGTAATCCAACTATCCAAGGTGTGTGTTTGATTTCACTAGTTGTTGGTATTTTACCTTTAAAGGTTATCACGTTACTGCATACATTGGAGTCTCAAAGGCATCACTGTGACCATTTTTTAAGTAAATTTTAGCTTTAGACTAGTGATCATATTGTTATTCCGTAATTGAGTTGCTACTTTTCTCCTTTTACAAGCGTAATTGACCAGCAAAATTATCATTATCTGATTGTGTATACCTTCATGTTTTAGTTGATGATAAATATAATGTAATGCTGGAAGTTGGGACATTTAACTCAATTCTGTTGAAATGTCTCATATTACAGATGTTTTACATGATAGGGAGGGACAAAAGCAGAACATATTGGAGGGTGCTAAAGATTGATAGGCTTGAGCCCTCCGAACTAAAACTTCTTGAAGATTCCACCATCTATACTGAAACCGAATGCTCTGATCTGTTAAGGCGGGTGCATGAGGGTAACAAATCAACTGGTGGACTGAAATTCGTCACTACTTGTTACGGGATTGTTGGTATGTGCTTTTGATACCATAATAGAACACTTTTGTATTGGTATATCCACATTTACCTATGATGTCTCAACTTGCAGGCTTCATAAAATTTTTGGGGCCTTACTACATGCTGCTAATTACAAGGAGAAGGGAGATTGGTGCTATCTGTGGTCATCCTGTATATGCAGTCTCGAAGAGTGATTTGATTCCTCTTCCCAACTCTACTGTTTGTTCCACTATCCCTAATTCAAGGGATGAAAACAGGTATACTTTCTCTTTATAATGGGTCACAACTGGAACAGAGAGATGGTTTCTGTTTTGAGGATTGATAAGCCTTTTTCCTGTGCATCTTTCCTTTTGTCCATCTGATTCTTGATAGATTAAGGTTATGGACTTTATTTATTGTCAATAAACTAATATCAGTTGCTGCTATATGCAACACAATCTCTTAGGGCCTAGCAAGAATGCTTTTGTAGTGCAAGTGTTGATTGCCTGCATATGCAACTGCAACATAATGATTTACTGCCTAGAGAGTAATACAGTTGAGCTGCTATTGTTGAGCAACAATTTATTTGTACCTTCATAGCAACCTGATAGAGTTTTCAATAATACAACTAGGAGTAGGTGTCAGATAGGAAGCTCTCCTTTTGTATAGATGTTCTGCTGACTGCTGTTTGACTTTCTTGTTGAATGTAGCTATATCTGGCAGTCCAAATAATTTAGGATCTTTTCTATAATTGAGATGAGAGCATGTACTTTTTCTTTGTGTTGTTAGTAGAGATATTGTTACAATCCCTTCCTGACCTGCTTGTTGTATTGTCAATTGAATATTATCACATACTTGTTTTCCCCGGGGTATTTCATGCATGGTTTATTTACTATTAAAATGTGACCTCTTCAGTATATACATTCAATTATTGATCTGCTTTGTGGGTGTGCAGATACAAGAAGCTCCTGTCTACTGTGGACCTGACAAAGGACTTCTTTTTTAGTTACTCGTACCATGTTATGCGCAATCTTCAGAAGAACTACTCTGAGAATGGGTCAGGACAAGTCCTCTATGATACTATGTTCGTTTGGAACGAATTCTTGACTAGGGAAATCAGGAATCACCTTCAGAATACCTTGTGGACTGTTGCTTTGGTCTATGGCTTCTTTAAGCAGGTCAGCCATTGATGCTGCTACACGTATTCTATTTTTTCTCTTCTACTGCTAAATAAGCTTCCTGTGTTGAGAATTTAGTCTACCCTGGTCCTTGTTGCTTATGCAAAGCTATTATATCATCTACCCAATATACAGTGAGCTTACCTGCATTAAGAATATAACTGTTTAATTTCTTTTAATGGTTTTATTTCACTAGTATCAGTGTGGGTGTGGGAAGGCATTAACTTGATCGTAATTGTATTGCGATTTTTTTTCCTTCCTCTGAGAGTGAATGTATCATCCACTGCACTTCGTTATGAAATTGTTTGGCATATTTTTTCTTTTGGTTTCTTCCAGTGAAGAAACCAGTTTACATATTTATATACTGTATTTGTGGTGGGACTTGTATTAACCCTAAGACTACGTTTTTTGGCTAAAGACTGACTTCCATAAATGTTATTGCTGAGACTCCCGGATTGTGTTGTACGAGCATAGCCTGGTTGAGTAGTGGGGTTAGTGATGCAACTGAAGCCTTTTTGTTGACATTCAGGCGTCAGCTATGTTACACCTCCTCAATGTTGACAGAATAATCTAAGGACTAATATGTTTCAAGAAGATGGATAGATTAGGTTCATAGTTAAAAATAGTAACTTTCCGCCTCTTCTTTGTTGATATTATTCTGATGATTTTATGGTGTGTGCAGGGCACACTCTCTTTCGCCGGACGAGATTTAACCTTGACTCTCATAGCTAGACGATCACGACTCTACGCTGGTACCAGGTTCGTACTTAATGGTATTACCCTTCAGTCACTCTTTCCATTTAAAAATGAGTTAGACTGCTTACATCATGGATGTTACTGGTTGTTGCTGTCAAATGTGAATGATCCTTGACTGATCCTATATTTTTCTATATCTTCTTTATGAAATTCCACTTATGCAGACGTTTTCTTTGAAAACTTTTTCTATCCTTAAAACAAAGAATGATCATAATGTGGTTCTGGATGTGGCAATTGGACCATACTTCCACTGTACAAATTTACGTGAGAATACCTTAATTAAGAATAAAATGAAAATGAGATCAACACTTGGCCTTTTCTTATTGAACTCCATGAAGCACCATTTGGTGTAAAATAATAATATTGCTCTGATAATACACTTCATTTTATCCTTAAGGTACTTGAAGCGCGGGGTAAATGAGTGTGGCAGTGTAGCAAATGATGTTGAGACGGAGCAAATTGTATTTGAGGATGTCCTTGGAGAATCTCCAATGCAAATAAGTTCTGTAGTCCAGAACCGTGGGTCAATTCCACTTTTTTGGTCACAGGAAACCTCGCGCTTGAATATCAAACCAGATATCATATGTAAGTCCTTACATTCAGACTTAATTTTGATATCAATATTATATGTGTTTGTCCTGACATTTATTAGCTTGTTCTAGTGTCGAAGAAGGACCGTAATTATGAAGCCACACGACTTCATTTTGAGAATCTTGTCAAGAGATATGGGAATCCAATAATTATCTTGAATCTAATAAAGGTAATCCTTCTTGGTTTGTTCAAAGATAATTATTTCTATGATTTTAATATGCACATAATCCACCAAATAGAATAGTCTTTTGTTTTAGCTCATTCTATCTAATAATGTAAAATGCAAAAGTTTCCTCCTTATCAACCAACCTTATCATAATTGTTAAATTTTATTATTGGGTCCGAGCCATACCCAAATAGCAACCACATTATACAACTCGGGTTCCGTACTAAAACCAATTGGTGATAGGAGGAGGTAGCCTTGTTGTATATATGGTGCCCAAATTTGTTGTATACCACCGGTGTGGTATATCCAAATCACAGTGTCTTCAACACTCCCCCGCACTGTGATAACTCGATTAAGGCACGACACCGACATATTTAATCCAAACGGGTTGAGACTCAACAAATCCCCTCTCAAGTCCAGGCCTGACCCGAACTCTGGTACGTGGAGTAAACGGGACACAACAAACCCACTTCGGGCACCCACAATGGGAAACAACCTAACACAGTCAAACGGAAACGGGCTCTGATACCATGTTAAATTTTATTATCGGGGCCGAGCCACATCCTTTGGTTTTAGGATGGATTCCGAGTTGTATAATGTGGTTGCTATTTGGGTAAGGCTCGGACCCAATAATAAGGAGTCTAATGAAGAGCATGTGCTACATTCTGATAAATCAGTCTTTTATATGGAATGGAAATGTAATAAATTTTCTGTTAGAGCTAACTTTTTGGGATGGGCGATGTATCCTTCTAGGTCTTCCCCCTTATCATATTCCAAAGTTTATACTGTGTGAACTCTAATTATACGATGATGCATCGAATTTGCATTTTTCGTATTAATTCATTCATTTTTTTTAGAAGTGGATGTTTGTTGTGTATGAGCTAGCTAGCTATGTATTACTTTGGAGAATTAACAAGGCAACATTTTGCATTCTATTTATGAAAACAGACAGAGGAGAAGAGGCCACGAGAATCAATTCTCCGTGCAGAGTTTGCTAATGCAATTGATTTCATTAATAAGGATTTACCTGAGGAATGTCGCTTAAAGTTTCTTCATTGGGATCTAAGCAAGCATTCTCGAAGGTATACATATCTTCATTGGTATGCTTCCCAGCAATCTGATTGAATACCAATATCTTTGTTTTTCTGTCTCTTAACAGCAAAGCTACAAATGCTCTGTCCATTCTTAGTAAAGTGGCCGCTGATACAATAGCACTGACAGGATTCTTCTATTGTCAAATATCAGCTGCACTGAGATCTGAGGATTTCAGTCAATGGCCTACCTCTGGGTAAGTAGGTTGATAATTACTATTTGCTTACTGAATGCCAGGAATTTTGCAAATACGAATTCTTATAAGTCATCACGCCAAAGCCTTTTTTTCAATACAGTATTTTAAATAACTGATTCCCACAAGTTTGAAGTAAATGATATTTCTCTTTTCACATTAATGTTCATACTGTGAAGGTGTCATGTAGCCCCCTTATGACAAATTTCAATTGTTTGACATTTACCGTTCCCTTGTAGATGAGAACATTTCTCGTTCAGAGTTTGTCAAGATGCATCACATAGTATGCCATTTTCTCATCATTTAAGCTAATGTGTATTTACATCACAGGAAATTGGATAATGGTTACTTGATTTCAGCAAACCATGGAGAGAAAGACGCCGATGCCTTTTGTTTTGAGAGAAAATGTAGAGAAGGTAACAAAATAGCAAATGGATGTCATTCCCTCAAGTCTCCTATGTTTCAGAAGGGGGTTCTCAGAACAAATTGCATAGACTGCCTAGATCGAACAAACGCTGCACAGTATGTCTATGGATTGGTTGCTCTAGGTCACCAACTTCAAGCTCTTGGATTTATTGATTACCCAAAGATAGACCGTGATTCTGCTTTAGCTGATGAGCTAATGGGATTCTACGAGAGGATGGGAGACACACTTGCTCACCAATATGGAGGCTCAGCTGCTCATAACAAGGTATCTTTTTTATGGTAGTTGTTATTCTTAAATAACTGGTTTATGTAGGAGTCTGTACTTTCTGACCTCTTCACATCCTATTGGCATAAGTTAAATTAGGACAGCCTTGACACGCTTCCTCTTTTTCCCTTTTTCGTTTTGACAAAATTTAAGTTCAATTATAAACTGCAGATATTCTGTGAGTTACGTGGTCAGTGGAAAGCTGCAACTCAATCTCAAGAGTTCTTTAGAACTCTACAACGATATTACAACAATGCTTATATGGATCCGACAAAACAGGCTGCAATTAATTTGTAAGAATAATTTCTCTTTTACTGTGTATATTTGTGGATTATAACTTAACAATAACCATTAGCTGAAGATGACTGTAGAACTTGTTAAACATATGACAATGACTTCTCTAAGTCCCTTAGTTACTTCTTGCCAGTCTGATCTTTGTATTGTCATTGCTACTTTTTTTCTTCTTCTGGGGAATAATAATGTCAATTGGAAGCTTGACCATTCTGTCTATGATATGAGCAGATTTTTGGGGCACTTCCAGCCAGAGCCGGACAAACCATCAGTATGGGAGCTGGATTCAGATTTAAACTCTAGTACAGTGAGAAACGGGGAAAGGGACATGGAAGATGATCAAAGGTATATGACATGTACAATCTTTACTCCTTAAACCAAAATCAACATGGAGTCTCTAGTTAGTTGTTTCATTCAACTTGAACAATAAAATTTCCTCAATATGAACAACATTAAATTTGTAATTCGGTCTTGAATACTTGTTTTCTGGTAGTAAGTGGAGTCTAATTAAGCTTTAGCCCTTAGGGTTAGGCATCATTTCTTTAGATTCTTTGATGTTTATTCCAGTATAAAGTCTTTTTCCAAGCTTAATTTGTGGCTTCATTTCTCTAAATGTTAAATTCTCCATGGATAAGTCTCGATTGTATTTTTGGTTCTAAATATTTCACATAAGGTGGGTAGTTCCGTTCTTCGTTAAACATTTGTTTTCACTTAACTGTATCTTTGTTAAACTTCTCTTTAGTGAGATTTTGTAAATGGATTTTTAGGGCCCGTTTCAAGCGATGCTTATCAGATGGAAACATCCTTCACGAGAGCAGCTCAGAAATATGTATGAGAAACATTACTGCACAGAATTTCTCTAGTGCAGTTCAGCAAGATCAGTCAACAGGTGTTGCCAGTGTTCTTTCTGAATCATCTCCTGATATTCCAACCTCAGAGAATGAAATGTCATTTTCGAGGTTTGCCTCTTCTCAGTTCATTTCTTACACTCGTAACATGCATGTAACTTAAAGTTCCGTTCAACAAAGAAGAATATTCCATTACCTTGTCTTAAAAATGACATGAAAGGCAAACGTGTTCGGGATTTTGTCTCTGATAAGACGAGAGAAGTACCGGGTACATTGGTGATGATGCTTTCTTGATCTTGCTGTTCAGTGATTCAGTTGACTTAGAAAGACGAGTGTTTCTTCTTAGGTATACTCCTTCAATGCCTCAAAGACAACTATTCGGAGATGTTCAGAAAGATAATCACATATACTATTCTGAATATGGAGATTCGTCTAACTACTCCAACTTCGTTGATCTGGATTGGCTGTCCTCATCTGGAAATTCATGTGAAGAAGAACCATATGAAAGGTAATTTTTATTTTACTAAAGATAACATGATTGGGGTAGTGGTGCTATTACTGAAGTAGTAATCATGAGTTGTAGTGGTTCTAAATCGACCTTTGTTAAATCCTGAAACTTGTAAATAATTTCAGTTCCTTTATTATATAACTACAGTGATGTCTATGATATTTCGCTAAACATATGTACTTCCAAAATTATAATTTTGAAATTATTTATAGATGTATCCTGCATATGTAGTTCAGAAATCCGGCCACAAATTTGTACATCTCCTCTATACTCTCCGACTTTTTTTTATTATTATTATACATCTATATCTTAATTGTCAGGAATTCCAATAATTTATTCTGTTAAGTTAGACTTGAAACCTCGGTTCTTTTAGGTTTTATCATTAAGGATGAAGACATTTACTAATCTAATATATTTGCAAATATACAAAAAAGTTGTGAAATGTGGAATTTTCATCTTATTTAAGCCTCTTTGCTGATGTGGCAGTGCATGTCAGGTATCATGTTGCTAATGTGGATTGCCACTAAGAATTAGAATTAGTACTTCATACTGAAATCCTAAGTTAAAGAAGGAAACAAACTGGGTGTGGTTAAAGATGCATATGTTTATGTATGAAATCTGGCTAGCCTACACTCTAGAAGACACTAAAGTAGAAAGATACGATCACTTAATGACTTGTATTGCAAGTGAAGGACCCTTTACTGACAATAGTCTCTATCTGTAGGTCGTCACTTCTTGCAAGCTCCTCAGCTGCTGGATTGTCAATGGAAAATGTCATAAATGGAATTGAAAGAACCCCATCTGCAAGTGAATATGGCCCTAGTATGAAGGTCCGTTGCCTTCCTCAAGATTCTAGTAACAACTTATTAGAAATCAACTGTTGACGTGTCTTCTATTGAGAACTGCCTATCCTACGTAACCTAGTATATATATTACTCAATTAGGATATAGGATATAATTCACTGTAAGGCAGTGGGGATCAGTTCTATTGCTTCAGTTGGTTCTTTGCTAGGGGAGGCCTTGTAATAAATGCTGAGACGTCCTTACTGTTGTTTCTTTTACTAGAAAAGGAAAATAGTTAGCGATCTAGCCAGCAAAATAAACACTTGACAGAGGGTTAGGTGGTTACACAACAAACATTTGTAAAATATATTTGTTTGATCTGGAGATGTGTTTTCTCTTTGAGAATCAGTAAGTACTGCATGTAAGATGGGATATGGAACAAGTTGGACATTTTGATCTTGTGCAAAATTAAAAGGAAGTCTTGATGGTATGTGCAATCATGACATAGAGGTTTCCTTGAATTAGGAGATATTCTTTTAGTTGGTCATGGGATATCAACTTTCCCGGGATTTTGGTCATATTTTGGAGCGGAGGTTGGCTTTGTTTTGTAGCTATGCTGAAATAGCGAGTGATGGACTTCCTATTCACAATTTATCCACTCAAATGCGTTAGTGGTGAGATAAGAAACAGGAACAAAAATATAGTGTGGCTATGATACATACAAAGTATGAAAATCAAGTCCTTTTCATTTCAGGAACCTGTTGACTTTCACCCTGAAAGTGTTCTTTTTCTTCCCCCACTTGCATTCAAAGCAAGCTCCATACTTTGTAGAATCTTCCTTCTTTTCACGATATATTTGTGGAGATATGATAGGAGGTAAAGGAGACATTGACTGCAATGGATTCCCTTTCTCGTGACAGAGACATGGGTCATGTGATTCATCATATCCCTCAACTAACAAGTTTGAGGAATACTTGAATGATCTTCACATGTCTTAGAACCGCTAAAGGAGTTTCTCAGATGTACTTGGTCCTCGGTTCGGAATCCATATAACCATTGATATTTACTTCTTTTGGTGGTTGTCATTAATGAACATACTAGTTGATATTTGTGTTTTCTGAAATTGGTGATCATTTTCATTCCCAAATGCGTACTGATTGAGACTGCTTCTTCTTGCCCATTTCCTGCATCAAGTAGGGACCAGACCATGCACCCTATAATATCTGGAATTCTGCAGCATTTAGTAAATGCTAGTGCATGTGCTGATTAAATAAATAATCCTTAAAATAGATACCTTGGATCTGCTATTCTGTTGCTTTCCTTTGTAGTTTTGGTTTTAAACTTCATCTGTAACCAACATTAACCTCTTTGCGTGTTTGTGTCTTGTAGGGAGGAGACCGAGCTGCAGAAGAAATCTACAATTTTAGCGTGCAGCGTTCTTCAGCAGTGGAGGAATTTTCTGATAGCTTTGTTCATTGGGTGATCTCCAACGAGACAGTTTGCATATGAAGAAACCAGGGTCGGGTTCTTCCTTCAATCTTGTACCTCACTCAAACCCGACATTGAAAAAAAGAGCTTATCATCCACCACCATCAAGAGTATAGAGTTTGGAGATTCAACATAAGAGCATAAATATAACAGTTGAAATTTTATTTCTTTCGGGTTATTAGATTTGTTATCAGAAGCAAAAGCCTCCTTCCTGTGAAAGATTGTGTAAGAAGAAGAGTAGAGTAAATAGAAGGAATTCTTTTTTCTGGAGGTGCGGGTCGTGGTTTGGTTCTCCGTTCGTCATCTGAAAACGGCCAAGCAAGCTCTGTATATAATCAAATCATCATCATCATCATCCTATGCATTTTTTTTGAGAGCTCTCCTCTTTGAGGACACACTGATTCTTTAATCTCTTGATGGTTGCAAGCTGATAAACGCTACTGGAATTGATCACGGTTCGTTCAGAAGTTCGGGTTTGGTGCAGCTTAAGCCATCTATCTAGTTGTTGAACTATCAATGTACTCCTCCCAATCAACCCATTGGTCTTATTCTCTTCCCAATCCATGTATATTTGGGTTTTTTTAAAGTTTTATTTTTTGGTATTCTTGGAGCATGAGTTTCCTTTTTTAGTAATTAAAAAAAAAACAGTTTTTCTTTATCTAGGGTTGGATAAGTGTTATCATAATTGGACCGGACTGACGGTTTGATCGGGTATCGGACCCCTATCCGGTTTGGTTCGGATAAAAGACTAATTTGCAAGTAAACATTGTTTGAACCAACCGATTTTGCATTCAACCGTTGGATGCTTATAACTTGCTCCTCAAGAAAAGTATGTGGAGGACATTCAATGTTGATTGTTCGACAACACATATCATTTATCAATAGGTGTAAGCAAGCATATCGTGTTATCGTGTTGATAGTCACAAACACAATTATGATATATATATATATATATACATATTTTAATCTTCGTTGAGTTAGTATATTTGGTTCTTATTGTGGTGTGTTAAGATATTCGATGAAATATTAGATAATGAACATCCTAGAGGGGAAGACTGAATCCATGTACCAAATGGTTGCTATTTGCAGTTCTCTCAAAATTAAACTAGTTGATATTTTTAAATCCGTTAAACAAGACTTTAAAAGTAATTAAAAATAAAATACTAGTACAATTTTATGTTTTAGGTGGTGTTTGATTGAGGTATTAATTAATACCATGTTTGATTAGAAATAATGCTATGTATTAAGTATTAACTAATACATATGTATTAGCTAATACACAATTATAGTGTTAATTGAGTATTAACTAATACATAATCTAACCATGGTATTATTTAATACATAGTAAAAATTATCTAATAATAATTAATAAAAAAATAATATATTAAATGAAAAATAAAATTATGTAATACTATTTATAAATTTTCATCATTAATTCTTCCATATATGTTGAGTACAATTCGAATTAAGAAACAATTTATGAGATCACTTCGACGTTGATATATGACATTTAGTTAATATTTTAAAAAAATAATTAAAAAATTAATGAAATATTTACTCAACAATATTTTAATATTTGCTTGTCTATTTGATATATATTTTTTTTAAAAAAATGTATTAAAAATAAAATAAAACAAACATATGTCGTTTAGAAGTCCGGAGAAAAAAATTTTAGAAGTGGTTATTTAACTGTTTCGTTTCTATATTTTGCTAAGTGTGGTTTCACATGTCATGTTGTTCCCAAAATCGATTTGTAAAATCATTTTTTTTATAAATTCATGTAGTTCCACATGTTTGTAAAACTAATGCAATGCTCTATTTTTTCTCTTCAAACATAAATCAATCACACAGAGTCACTTGGGAACATGAATGTTTTGAAACTTTATGCATAAGAGTAACATTTTAAGGATAAAATTGCAAAGATCAGAAGAAAAGAGTCGAAGTGGATTGAATCGGTCATGACTCAAAGATGATACTATTTCATTTCATTTTATTTTTGTGTTCGTAATTTTTTTTCTAAATATTTTGAATATGAATATATTTTATTTTAAAAAATAAATTAATTCATGTGTACAACTTATTTACATTGCAAAATAAATGCAAGGGTGTTGAAGTCTTTTTGCCACTTTACATATAATTTTATACCGAATCAAACACTGTCTTAGGTTATACATGTATACGTATATCTTAATACATGTCTCATCCAAACATAGTATTAACTAATATGTGTATTAAATAATACATTCAATCAAACACCCCCTTACCTTATTGTGTTATGATATTGAAATATGATACAAAATTATATTGTTATCGTGTTTAACCTATCATTTTTTTTGTATGTATACAAATATACTGAGATGAAACCATGAGTTTAACTTGGGAGATAGTAAGAATTAAAATATACAAAAATAGATAAAATGTGTTGAGATCAGGCTGTATATTGAAGCCCAGTTACCAGTCAGCCCAGTCATTGTTTCGAGCCCAGTTCTTATTTTGTAGCCCATTTCCGTTTTCTGTTTTGTTATTGAACCGTTTCATATTCTTTGTGCAATTTCCAATTCATTAGGGTGTAATGAACATTTATTTGTATTAGGTTTTTATATTTAAAGGGTGAAGAGATCCCAGATGAAGGAACGATCTCTGATGATCCCCACGTCTGTTTGCAGTTTCTAGGGTTTCTGTTATTTGCGATTCTTCATTTTCTCCCAAAATCTACATGGTATCAGAGCGTCAGTGAGGTCCCTGAGCCCCTGTGTCCCTCGATTCTGGCCTCTTGCTTCTTCGTTTCCTCTTGTTCTCTTGAACTGAGGAAGGATCGTTTCGGTTTCCTATCGGAAACTTGTGCCTCTTCGCCGTGACGGTTCGTGTTCTTGGTACTGATTCGTTTTTTGTCTTCGTGAAAGGAAGACTGGTTGCAATCCTCATTGCAACCTCTGGTAACTTGGTTTCTCGATCCTTTTTTTGGCTATCTTCACCCTTATACTGTTACGATTGTGATAAGTTTCTGATACTACACTGATCTTGTCGATTATGGTATCTTGATTTTTGGCCTGTTGGATTGGTATTGTGCTGTTATTACCTTCGGGTTTGTGGATTGATATTGCTGCTGTTGTTGTTACCCTCGGCTTGGTTATTCGGTACTCTTGTTCTTGTTGCAACTGATTGAGACTGGAATTTGTTGTTGCTGCTTTCGGCTTGCTGGTTGAAAATCTTGGTTCTTGTTGATTCGTTCTTCTTCTGGCCTTGTCTTGTTCCTTTTAAGAATTCTTTTATAAAGAAAATATGGCCAAAGAAAAACCTCATCAAGAAATTAAGAAATATGCGAATGATGGTATTGATCGTGAAGCTATGGCTACTGTTGATTTTCATCACCCTCTTTATCTGTATCCGAGTGATAATCCTGGTACAAATATGATATCCACTGTTTTGACTGGTCCTGAAAACTATGCTATGTGGTGTAGATCTATTCGGTTTACTCTGTTAGGAAGAAATAAGTTGGGTTTTATCAATGGTACCTGTCTGCGTGAAAATTTTGATCATGCTTTTCACCATTTATGGGATAGATGTAATGCTGTGGTCTTGGGCTGGATTACTAACTCTATTTCTAAAGATCTTTCAAATGGGACCATGTATACTGAGGATGCATATCTTGTATGGAAAGATCTTAAAGAACGTTTTGATAAAATCAGTGGCCCTAGATCATATCAGATACATATGGAGATTGTTATGACTCGTCAGGGTCTTGATTCCATTTCTGCCTTTTTTTCAAAATTGCGTGTTCTGTGGGCTGAATTTGACTCTGCATGTGCTCTTCCTCACATTGACCATGTTGATTTTAAGAAACATATAGAACATAAGGAAAATCAGAAATTGTTTCAATTTCTGATGGGATTGAATGAGAACTATTCGAATGTGAGGAGTCACCTTCTTTTATGGACACCATTGCCCACCGTGAATCAAGCATACAACCTGCTCATGCAGGAGGAAAGTCAAAGAGGTATTACTTCCACTATGAATGCTGCCTTGAATACTAAATCTGCGAATGTTTCCTTGAATTTTGAAAAACCTAAAGGAAACCAGAATCTAGAGTGCACCCATTGTCACAAGCGTGGGCACACTATAGATAGATGTTATGCTAAGGGATGCGACTTCTGTAAAAAGAAGGGGCATGCCAAGGATAACTGTTTTAAATACAGAGATTTTTTGAAAAACAAAGGGAATAATGCTAGGGGCAATGTTGCCTCCACAAGGACTGGTGACATTGACCCTAGCACCCTCAATATTTCTAATGAATCTCCATTGAGTAATAGTGTTCAAGGAGGCATTACCTTTACCCGAGATCAATTTGAAAAGTTCCTTCAAACGGTGGGAGGTGCTGGCAGCATTGCAGGAGGAGCAAGTGCTACCGCCCTACAAGATTCACACGCGAATACGGCTGGTATTTTTTTAAACTCAGCTTGTTCAAATGAAAAAAGTTACTGGATCTTGGATACAGGAGCTACCAACCACATGACCAACAGAAATGATTGGTTATGTGGACCTAGGGCAGCTCTTGGAACCAAGGTTCAGCTACCAAATGGAGGCTGTTCTGATGTTCATAGTGTTGGAGATATTTTTCTAGATTCCAACAAAAAGTTATGTGATGTTCTGTATATACCTGATTTCAAATACAACTTGCTTTCGGTTTCAAAACTTGCAAGTGACCTGAACTGCTCTGCATTATTTCACCCCAACCTGGCTATCCTGCAGGACCTCTCAAATGGGAAGGTCTTGGGGATTGGTGAGGCAAGGGCTGGACTATATTTCATAAGCTTACCTTGCAGACCAGTTAGTTCTCTTGTAACAAATTTGGCTGTAAATAGTGTAAAGTTGTGGCATAAACGTTTTGGGCATGCATCTATTAAAGTGTTAGAGCATATTGATTCCTTGGATATTATTAAGGATAAGCATATTGACATGAATGATTGCCCCATTTGTCCTAAGGCGAGGATTGTTAGAAGTCCCTTTTCTATTTCGAATTCCAAAACAGATGCTATATTTGATCTTGTCCATGCAGATGTGTGGGGACCATATCATTGTCCCACACATGATGATAAGCGGTATTTCTTAACATTGGTTGATGATTTTTCGAGAACCACATGGGTGCATCTTATGCAATTTAAATCTGATGTCTGTATTGTTGTGAAGGATTATATTTCCATGGTTGAAAATCAGTTTAGCAGGAGGATAAAATGTTTCCGAACGGATAACGGGAAAGAATTTTTCAATGAGCATATAAATAGACTGTTGACAGATAAGGGGATCAATCATCAAAGCTCTTGTCCCTACACGCCCCAACAGAATGGTAAGGCCGAAAGAAAACACAGACATCTGCTTGAGATTGCAAGGGCCCTGAAATTGCAGGGGTCCGTTCCGAACAAATTTTGGGGAGATTGCATCCTCACAGCCTGCTATCTGATAAATCGCATGCCTTCCAGAATCTTAGGAGGTAAGTCTCCTTATGAAATGTTGAATGGGAAGAAACCAAATATAAATCACCTTAGGGTGTTCGGTTGCTTGGCTTATGCCAAGAATATGGTTGTGACCGACAAGTTGGCCTCCAGGGCTATCCCATCTGTTTTAATGGGATACTCTGAGACCCAAAAGGGATATAAGCTCTATGATTTAACTGAAAAAAGATTTTTTGTTAGTAGAGATGTAAACTTTAATGAGAGCATATTTCCCTTTGGGAATGGTAGACTTGAACAGTTACCCGTATTCTTTGACCCTCAGATAAATGATTCCGATGATGTAAGCAATCAAAAAATTGTCGAAACTGAGGATGAAAATGAAGGAAACCCACAGGACGAGTCCCAACAGGACTCAGATGGGGCCCCTCAAAATGATGAGTCTGTTATCGACTCTGATGAGGATGTTAACCCTTCATCTGATATTCCTTCCAGACCTATGACAAGTAGGTCTGGAAGAGCTATTAGGCCACCTATATGGATGAAAGATTATCAAGTGCCTAATGCTTCGAATGTGCATGGTATTCAGAATTATATCTCGTATGATGAATTGTCTGATAAATATCAATGTTATATTTCATCGATATCTGACCTGGCCGAACCAGAAAGTTTTCATGAAGCTGAGAAAGACAGGTCGTGGGTTAAGGCAATGCAGGAAGAAATAAATGCATTGGAGGAAAATCACACATGGGACCTGGTTCCATTACCAAAAGGTAAATCTGTTATAGGTTGCAAATGGGTTTATAAACTCAAGTTTAACTCTGATGGAAGTTTGAGTAGGTATAAAGCCAGATTAGTCGCTAAGGGTTACAATCAAAAACACGGTATTGATTATTTTGAAACATTTTCACCTGTGGCAAAAATGAATACTGTCCGTACTATTTTAGCCCTAGCATCTATAAATTGTTGGCCATTATATCAAATGGATGTCCATAACGCCTTCCTGCAAGGTAATTTGGACGAGGAGGTTTATATGAAAATACCTGATGGATTTTATGACTGTAAGACTGATTTAGTATGCAGATTAAGGAAGTCTTTGTATGGCCTAAAGCAAGCAGGTAGACAGTGGAACATAAGGTTGTGTGACGTGTTGGTTCAGGCAGGTTATATCCAATCCAAGCTGGACTATTCCCTATTTACAAAAAGGGCAGGTAATCAGATTGTTGTTTTCCTTATATATGTAGATGACCTGCTCATTTCTGGGAATAGTGCTGAATTGATATATGAGCTTAAGATTGCCTTAGAGTCTAGTTTCAAAATGAAAGACCTTGGGGAATTGAAATATTTTTTGGGCATAGAAGTTGCTAGGTCTGATAAAGGGTTGGTATTGTCGCAAAGGAAGTATGCTCTAGAGTTGATATCTGAGGTTGGGCTTTCAGGTGCAAAAGTCAGTAAAACACCAATGGAAACAAATTTAAAACTGACTAGCCGTGATTATGATGAGCACCTGAAGCTGAACCAAAATGATAAACCCCTAGATGATGTTAGTCTATATAGGCGGCTGATAGGGAAATTACTATATCTGACCATTACCAGACCGGATATATCATTTGCTGTCCAAAATTTGAGCCAGTATATGCAGGATCCCAAGGATACACACCTAGAGGCAGCTTTAAGAGTAATCAGGTATGTGAAACGCGAACCAGGTAAGGGAATCTTGTTGTCATCTGATTCATCATCAGATCTTGTTGAGTTTTGTGACTCTGATTGGGCCGGATGCATAGAAAGTAGGAAGTCTGTGACAGGTTTCTGTATTATGTTGGGTAAATCCCTAATTTCATGGAAAGTCAAGAAACAGAATACTGTGTCCAGGTCTTCGGCTGAGTCTGAATATCGAAGTATGGGTTCAGCCTTGTCCGAAATCATTTGGCTTAGAAACTTGTTAAGTGAGCTTGGATCTGAACAGGTTAAACATGTTGTGCTACACTGTGATAACAAGGCTGCAATTCAAATAGCAAACAACCCTGTTTTCCATGAGAGAACAAAGCACATTGAAATTGATTGTCATTATATAAGAGAAAAATTGTTAGCTGGGATTATTGAACTTAGACATGTTAAAACTGGAGAACAGTTGGCTGATTTGTTTACAAAGGCATTGGGAAGTCATCAACATTACTTTCTATCTAGCAAGCTTGGTATGAAAAATCTGTATGGAAGACAGGGGGAGACACAGCCTGAGGGGGAGTGTTGAGATCAGGCTGTATATTGAAGCCCAGTTACCAGTCAGCCCAGTCATTGTTTCGAGCCCAGTTCTTATTTTGTAGCCCATTTCCATTTTCTGTTTTGTTATTGAACCGTTTCATATTCTTTGTGCAATTTCCAATTCATTAGGGTGTAATGACCATTTATTTGTATTAGGTTTTTATATTTAAAGGGTGAAGAGATCCCAGATGAAGGAACGATCTTTGATGATCCCCACGTCTGTTTGCAGTTTCTAGGGTTTCTGTTATTTGCGATTCTTCATTTTCTCCCAAAATCTACAAAATGCAATACAAATCTTTACCACTAAAATTGCACAACATCTAAAAGTTGAAGGGATAATTACTCCCTCCGTCCTTGACGAAATCTTCCAGTTTAGATATAGAAAAGCGTAAAGTAGGAATTTAAAATTGAATCAAAATTTAAAAGTTAGAAAATGTTATGTTGTAGTAAATTCGATTGGCGTATCAACAAATTCTGCGAATTAAGGTACAAAATTCTACACAAACCAACAACATAATCTCACAGATGAATGAACGACATAACAAGAAAAAACTACGACCAACAAATTGTCTACTCTTCCTTTATGGTTCAAACTGCAACAAAAATCCAGTTTCTAATGAGAAACTGATCAATAAGAAGCTTCATAGAATGAGGAAACCTTATATAAGGCTTAGCCGAAGAAAACAAAGATTTGCATACAATAATTAAAGTAATAGTTGATTTAATTTAAATAATATCATAGTGGCGCAGCGGAAGCGTGGTGGACCCATAACCCACAGGTCCCAGGATCAAAATCTAGCGCTGATATTTTATTTTTTATTAAATGAAAGTTTGTACTGAACGTTCTTAATTATATAGCCAATAGAAGATGCAGCAACTCAGGCTGGTTAGCCGTGGAGCAGCAACTCGAGTCCGGGTTTACTCAATGTAAATAAATCTAACTGTCAATTGCCATAAAAAAATAGTAGTTCCAAACTAGTCAAGATGCAATGCTCCTCTACATGTAATTTCTAACCGACCATTTACTTACATTTGCAAAATGTTAGATATTAGGTTCCACACCCATCCTTGCTGACAAATGTATTATCATATGCAAATATGGATAATACATTATTGGATAATAAATTTACCCTTTTAAAAAATTGCAGTATATTAATCTTAATTAGATCCTACATCCCTTCCAAATTACGTCTCCCAAATACTTAATTCGAGTATGTTCATTATTTTGATACAATATGTTTTAACCCTGGATCTCCCTTCAAATAACACAAAATTTATTCTAAAACTTCTCAATCATCGTATGTACATACGTAAATTAAACTTCTACCACTTACTATATATGCAATAATAGGACAAGCGACCGTGCAATTCAAATCACCATTATCATTTATTAAATGACTAGTTGGAGTCATCCAAGTGCTAGGCACGCACCGTGCCTTACACTATGCACTAGGCGCCCATGCAGTAGACACGTGCATCGGGCATCGTGTCACACACCGTGCACAGTGCCAAACACCGTTGCCACACATTGTGTCGTGCACCGTTGCCACGCACCGTGCGTGGCATCGTGCACAGGGCTCGTGCACCGTGCCTTCAACTGTGTCGTGCACCATACCGTGCTCCGTGCACTGGGCCCTGCATCATGCCCCACACCGTGCCTTGCACCGTGCAACGTGTCATGCATCGTGTACCGTGTCTTGCATCATGCATCATGCACCGTGCCTTGCACCATGCATCGTGCATCGTGCAATGTGCCTTGCACCATGCATCGTGCATCGTGCAATGTGCCTTGCACCCTTCCCTTTCCTGCACCATTTTCGTGCACCGTGCCACACACTGTGCATCCCACCGTGCACCGTACGCTGGGCCTGTGCACCCTGCCTTGGGCCCGTGCACTAAGCCCATGCACCTTGCACCGTGCCCTGGGCTCATACACCCTGCCTGTGCATCGTGCCCTGCATTGTGCATCGTGCCCTGCATTGTGCACCGTGTCGTGCACCATGCCATGGGCCCTACATCGTGCTCTATGCCCTTGCTCTGGCCCTTACACTGTGCCCTGCACTGTGCACGGGCCCCTACATCGTGTCGTGCATCGTGCATTGGTCTGTGCATTGTGCACCGTGCCACGAGCCTTACACCGTGCACCATGCCAAGTGTCTTGCATTATGCCAGGTGTCTTGCACACCATGCCACACACCGTGCCCTGACCCTTGTCCGTGCACGGTGCCATGTGCCTTGCACCGTGTTGCACACCATGCCTTCCCCTTCCCCTAGTCCTTGCCCTGCATCGTACCATGTGCTTGTGCACTCTGTTGCCATGACCAGTGCCGTGCACTATGCCATCTTGTATCGTGCATCGTACACTGTGCCCACTGTGCCTTGCACTGTACCGCACACCATACCGTGTCGTGCACTGAGCCCTGTATCGTGCAATGTACCGTGTCCTGCACCGTCCGTGGAGTTCAAGGCATATAGTGAAAGATACAAGAAAGTAAAATTTGATGGTTCGTGGAGTTACCAAATGTGTAGCTAGTTCCTGGTCGTTGCTAATTCAGATTCATGTAAACGATTGTGTTGTAATCAGTGTATTACCAGGAAATGAAATCATACAACGCTTGCTCTAGCCTGCCTTAAGGTCGGACTCTAGGTGTAAATGAAATGGACGTTAGTATCTTTGATAATGGTGTAGTTGGTGGCCTTCCCATCATATTTTTTTCCAGGAATCCAACCTACACAGTTTTTGAATGTTGATGCTGCTAATTTCCGCCTTGCAGGACCTTGAGATTCAATGGCTCAAGAGAAATGCACATGAGAGTCGAGACAATGATTTACGTGGTTCACCAATTTGGCTACGTCCACGACTCACACCAACACTTTCAATATAGACAAATAGTGTTACAAATTGTGTATCACACCAACACACACAATGTATCGCTCGCACTCTAAAAATACCCACTCCGTATTTTTTGGCCAACATACACAAAACTATTTTCTCCCACAGACTCAACACTCCAATAACCGTTTCTTACTCTTCTCACTTCGTCTCTACTTGTCTTCGACATTGTTGGCTTCTTATAGATGTAAAAATGATGACAATCCTGAGTGGCTTGCCCACACTGGTGAGTGACTTGCCCACTCTAATGAGTGACTTGACCACTTTTGTTAATGTCTTGCCCACTCTACTAAGTGTCTTAACCACTTGTTGAGTAGTGATGGTGGTCCAAAAGTCTCCATTCTCAACAATATCCCACTTGGATCCCACTTGGAGACTTTACTCAACTAGTGTATCTATGAGTGAACTGGTTGTGAGGCTCTTGTGTCTTCTATCGTTGAATACCCACTGAAGCTGAGCACAACTTCAGTTTCTCTGTAATCACTGACTTGGTTAACATGTCAGATGAGTTCTTGCTGCCCTGGATCTTCTAGTAGAGATCTGACGAAGTGATAACGAAGTCCAATATGCTTGGTCATTGAATGAAATGCAGAATTCTTTGCCTGATGTATAGCAGTTTGAATGTCACTATGCAAAACATTTTTCGTCTGCCTTATATCCAATTCTGCTAACAATATCTGTAACCAGATCATCTCTTTGCTTGCCTCGGTAACTGCTACGTATTCCGCCTCTGTGGTGGATAACACTACTATCTTCTGTATCTGTGAAATCCAACTGGCTGCAGTAGTCCCGACTGTGAATACATAACAGGTAGTACTCCTCGTGTTGTTTACCTCACTAGCAAAATATGAGTCTACAAAGCCTTGTAGTCTCAACTTGTTTCTTCTAAAACACATGCATCTATCTCTTAGATACCTTAGTATCCACTTGACTGCTTCCCAGTGTTGCTTTCCAAGATTAGTCATGAATCTGCTCACAACTCCCACTGCATGAGCAATATCTGGTCTTGTGCAAACCATGACATACATGAGACTTCCAATGGCTGAGGCATATGGAACCTTAGCCATTAAGTTCCTTTCATCTTCCGTCTTGGGTGACTGTTCCTTGGATAGTCGAAAATGACTAGCTAATGGTGTGTTGACTGCTTTAGCATCACATGCCGAACCTTTTGAGAACACACCCAATGTACTCTGCCTGAGATAGCTGCAAAGTACCCTCTGCCTTGTTTCTATTGATTCTCATCCCAAGAATCTCCTTGCAGCACCCAAGTTCTTCATGTTGAACTCACTCGACAATTGCTTCTTTAATTGTTTGATTTCACCCATATATGAACCTGTCACTAACATGTCATTGACATAAAATAGCAAAATAATATAGTTGGACTCAAACCTTTTGAAGTAGCAACAATGGTCAGCATTGCATCTGAAATAGCCATTCATTTGTATGTTTTAGTCCATACAAACTCTTCTACAATTTACACACGAGTTTCTACTTGTCACTTTCTGAGAAACCCTTCAGTTGCTCCATGTATATATCCTCCTCAAGTTTTTACATCTAACTGTTCAAGTTGCAAGTCTTCTGTTGCAACAATACTTAAAACTGACCGAATGGTCGTCAGTTTCACAACCAGTGAAAATATGTCGGTGTAATCGATACATTCCTTCTTATGAAAGCCCTTGGCTACAAGTCTTGCCTTGTACGTTTTGGAATCGTCATATTACTCATTGACTCGATACACCAATTTGTTGTGTAAGATCTTCTTTCCCACGGGTAACTCGACTAACTCTCATGTCTTGTTAGAGATAAGGGACTCCATCTCTTCTTTCATTGCATGCTCCCACTTTCTAGAATCTCCCACTTTCTAAAATCTTCCACTTGACATGCTTCATAATAGCATTTAGGTTCTCCTGCATTAGTAAGCAGGAAATAATTCATGTACCTTCTATTTGGTATAAGAGGTCGTGAAGATCTCCTTAGTACAGGAGACTGTGGTGGATCAGTCAGTTGTGTGCTGCTCTGCGATGTCTCTTCCTCTGATTGAGGACTCTCATCTGTTTGTTGCACTATACTTCTATCCGGGACATCATCTGGATCAACGCACATAGGATCGCCCTGTGGTGCACTACTAGCCTTTAGTGTATTTCTGTCCTTGTAGATCACATTTTCATTGAATATCATGTCTCGACTTCTGATCACCTTCTTGGTCTGGTCATCCCAGAATGTGTATCCAATCTCATCTCCACCCTATCCGATGAATGTGTTTTTTAGTGACTTGGGATCAAGCTTTCCCCTGACCTGATCAACTAATATGCACATATGATACACAACCAAAAACTTTCTCATTTACCTCTTTTCCGCTCCGTACCTCTTCTGGTATTCCGTACTGATGGTCCTCGATTGATGAAGTAAACTGCTGTATTAATTGCCTCTGTTCATAACTGCTTGAGCAGTCCTGCATGTATACGTATGCTTCTGACTCTCTCAGTCAATGTCGTATGCTTCTGACTCTCTCAGTCAATGTTCAGTTCATTCGTTCCGCTATACAATTTTGTTGTGGTGTCCCTGACACAGTCCTTGCTAGTCTGATGCCATTTTCATAACATAACTTCTTGAACTCCATGTCATCATATTCGTCACCATTTTTGGATCTCAATGTCTTGATCTTTAGACCTGTCTCATTTTCTACCATAGATTTCCACATCTTGAACATTTCAAATACTTCTGATTTGTGTCTCAAGAAATTAACTCATACATTTTTGGAATGGTTGTCAATGAACTCATACCTTTCCACATCTTGGATCATATCTGGTGCCATAGAATTGGATCATCTTTGCTGTCTGCAACTGTAATTGACCCACAAGTGTTCGTTGTCGTATATAGTGTACCACTCTTCTGGCCACGAGCGACTGTCATTGCACCTTTAGAAACCTTCCAAGTATCGTCATTGAAGGCTGTGACAAAATCTTCCGTTGCTAGCTGACCCACCGAGATCAAATTCTTCCTCAAGTCAGGAATGTGTCTCACATCCCTTAACTTCCACATATATCCATTCAATTTGATATGTACATCACCCTTGTCAACCATATCGCAAAGTTGATCATCACCAAGATATACCTTACCAAAGTTACCTTATCAATAAAAGTTCTTTGTTGAGGGTCGCATGAAAGGAAGCTCCAGAGTCTAGCACCCATAACTCCGACTTGCTCTCCAAAGAGCATATCAAAGCATCATCTGTCTCTTCTGCTACGATGTTTGCTTATGTCTTTCCTTCTTTCTCTTTCTTCGGGGATCTATACTAATTCTTGTAGTGCTCGATCTTTCCGCAGTTCCAACATTCGATCACCTTCTGGTTCTGATTTTGATTGTTGAAATTTTTGAGATTGTGACCTCCCATTTTTGGATTTAAATTTATTGCGCCCACCACCATTGTCTGAATCTCTGCCTCTGCTTTCTACATTTAAAGCTGACGCTGAGCTAGAAGTATTATTTGACCGATTTCGAATTTCGTTAGTCATAATGGTGCTGATCACATCATCAAAATTCAGTTTTGACTGTGTCTTAATGGTAGATCTGGTTATTGCAGTCACTGTGTCTTTCCAACTATTAGGCAATTGCCCAAGAATTTGACAGACACGTATCTCTTCAGTGAAAGACATATTCACTGCTTCTAGTTGGTCTGTCACTTCTTTGAACTCGCTGAGGTGCTCTCTGAATTGTGTTCCTTTTGACATCGTCATGGTGAACAACTTCTTTATCAAATGAATTTTATTTGCTGCAGATGACTGTTCATACAAACTGGAGAGGGCCGCCATGAGAGACACGATTGTCTTTTCATTTTTGATGTTGTAGGCTACTGATTTTGACAGTGATAACCGTATGGTTTCTAGAACTTTCTGATCCAGCAGCTCCCACTCTGAATCTTTTATTTCCTCTAGTTTGTCACCCAAAGGTAAATAAAGATCTTTCACAAGCTGTCTTCTATTTGCATTTTCCAGAATCCAAAATTTGTATCATCAAAATGAGAAATTTTGGACTCTTTCTCTGATGTGATTGCTCCCACTCGAACAAATATAATGAATACAAAATAATTTTTGTAAACATATTTCGTGCCTTTGATTCACAAACCAAAAGCTCTGATACCAATTGTTAGGAAATTGGATGCTGCTAATTTTTGCCTTGTAGGACCTTGGGATTCAATGGCTCAAGATAAATGCACACGAGACAAGGATTTACGTGGTTCACCAATTTGGCTACGTCCACGACTCACACCCGCACTTTCACTATAGACAAATAGTATTACAAATTGTGTATCACACCAACACACACAATGTATCGCTCGCACTGTAAAAATACCCATTCTATATTTTTTGGCTCATATACACAACACTATTTTTCTCCCACAGACTCAACACTCCAACAACCGTTCTGAGTGACTCAACACTATTTTACTCTTCTCACTTCGTCTCTACTTGTCTTCGACATTGTTATCTTCTTATAGATGCCAAATGGATGACAATTCTGAGTGACTTGACCACTTTGCTGAGTGTCTTGCCTACTTTGGTGAGTGGCTTGACCACTTTCGTTAGTGCCTTGACCACCTTGATGAGTGGCTTTGCCACTTTCGTTAGTGCCTTGACCACTCATCAGAGTCCACTTAACAAGTGGAGAAGCCACTCATCAGTGGGCAAGCCACTCTTCAGAGTGGAGAAGCCACTCATCAGTGGGCATCAGTGGGCAAGCCACTCATCAGAGTGGACAAGACACTAAGTAGAGTGGGCAAAACACTCAACAAAGTGGCCATCCAAGCCACTCAAGGCTGTCATCATTGACAACTATAAGAAGTCAACAATGTCTGAAGGAAAATAACCACAAGAGACGAATTGATAGTAGTAAGAATCAGTTGTTGGTGTTTTGAGTGTGTGAGAGAAAATAGTGTTGTATTGTGAGCCAAAAATACGGAGTGAGTATTTTAGAGTGTGAGCGATGTAACACTATTTGGTGATACACAATTTGGTAACATATTGTGTGATACACAATTTGTAACACTATTTGTCTATAGTGAAAGTGTGGGTGTGAGCCGTGAACGTAGTGAAATTGGTGAACCACGTAAATTCTTGTGTCGTGTGCATTTCTATTAATCCATAGAGTCCCAAGGTCCTGCAAGGTGAAAATTAGCAGCGGTTAATATCCCAACAATTGGTATCAGAGCCTTCGGTTGGCGAATCAAAAGCACGGAAGACGTTTACGAAAATTATTATGCGAAATCATTTTTTGTATTCATCCTAGGGAGCAATGGCGTTAGAGAAAGAGTAAAAAATTTCTCATTTTGATGGTACAAATTTTGGATTCTGGAAGATACAGATAGAAGACAGCTTGTACCAGAAGGATCTTTATTACCTTTGGGTGAAAAACCAGAGGAAATGAAAGATTCAGAGTGGGCGCTGCTGGATCGGAAAGCTCTCAAAACCATACGGCTATCACTATCAAAATCAGTGGCCTACAACATCGAGAATGAAAAAACAACCACATATGTACGATTAGCCTTCCGCAGCAAATAAAATTCATCTGATAAAGAAGTTGTTCAACATGACGATGTGAGAAGGAACACAATTCAGAGAACACCTCAGCGAGGTCAAAGAAGTGACAAACCAGCTAGAAGCAGTGGGCATGTCGTTCATTGATGAGATACGTGTCTGTATAATTCTTGGGCAGTTGCCTAATAGTTGGAAATGCACAGTCACTGCAATCAGCGGAACAAGGAAGAAAAAACTGAAGTGTGATGGTGGTCAGCATCATTATGACTGAAGAAATTCGAAATCGGTCGAATGGTGCTTCTGGCTCAGGGCCAACTTTGAACATAGACAGCAAATGCAAATATTCAAACAAGAATGGAGGGCGAAATAAGTTCAAGTCCAAGAATGGGAGGCCACAATCTCAAAATTCCAAAAAATCCAACAATAAAAACCAGAAGGTGATCGAATGTTGGAACTGCGAGAAGATCGGGCACTACAAGGTCATGGGTGCTAGACTCCGGAGCTTCCTTTCATGCGACCTCCAACATAGAACTCTTAATGAGTTATTCACCAGGTGATCTTGGTAAGGTATATCTTGGTGATGATCAACCTTGCGATGTGGTTGGCAATGATGATGTACAAATCAAGTTAAATGGATATGTGTGGAAGTTAAGGGATGTGAAACACATTCCTGACTTGAGAAATAATTTGATCTCGGTAGGACAGCTCGCAACAGAAGGTTATGTCACAACCTTCAATGGTGATACTTGGAAGGTTTCTAAAGGTGCGATGACAGTCGCTCGTGGCCAGAAGAGTGGTACACTCTATATGATGACGAACATTGGTGGGTCAATTGCAGTTGCAGACAGCAAAGATGAACCAAATTTATGGCACCAGAGACTTGGTCACATGAGTGACAAGCGTATCAAGATCTTGCATTCCAAGGGAAGAATACCATACCTAAAGTCAGTTATTGTGTGAAAGCTGCATCTTTGGGAAGCAGAAGAGAGGTATCTTCATAAAGAGTGGCAGATTAGCAAAGCAAGAAAAGCTTGAGCTAGTTCACACGGATGTCTGGGGTCCAACCACTGTCTCATCCATTGGCAGAAAGTCATATTTCGTGGCTTTAATTGACGACCATTCCAGAAAGGTATGGGTTTATTTCTTGAGACATAAATCTGAAGTATTTGAAATGTTCAAGATGTAGAAAACCATGGTAGAAAATGAGACAGGTCTAAAAATCAAAACATTGAGATCCAACAACGGTGGCGAGTATGATGACATGAAATTCATGAAGTTCTATTATGAGAATGACATCAGACTAGCAAGGATTGTGCCAGGGACACCACGTCGGAGTGGTGTAGCAGAATGAATGAACCGAACATTGACTGAGAGAGCCAGAAGCATGCGTATACATGTAAGACTGCCCAAGCAATTCTAGGCAGATGCAGTTAATACAGCAGCTTACTTGATCAACCGTGGACCATCAGTCCCGCTAGAGTTCGAAATACCAGAAGAGGTATGGAGCGGAAAAGAGGTAAAACTTTCTCATTTGAATTTTTTTTGGTTGTGTATCATATGTGCATATTAGTGATCAGGCTAGGGGAGAGCTTGACTCCAAGTCACTAAACTGCACTTTCATCGGATATGGTGGAGATAAGCTTGGGTACAAGTTCTGGAATGACCAGACCAAGAAGGTGATCAGAAGTCGAGACGTGATATTCAAAGAAAAGGTGATGTACAATGACAGAAATACACTACAGCCTAGTAGTGTAGCACAGAGCGATCCTATGTACGTTGATCAAGATGATATCCCAGACAGAAGTATAGTGCAACAAGCAGTTGATAGTTCTCAGTCAGAGGAACAAACATCGCAGAGCATCACACAACAGACTGATCAACCACAGTCTCCATATTCATCTCATGTATTAAGGAGATCTTCACGACCTCCTATACTCAAATAGAAGGTACATGAATTATTTGTTGCTTACTGATGTAGAAGAACTTGAATGCTATGATAAAGCATGTCAATGAGAATTTTCTAGCAAGTGGGATCATGCAATGAAAGAAGAGATGGAGTCCCTTATCTCTAACAAGATATGGGAGCTAGCTGAGTTACCCATGAGAAAGAAGGCGTTACACAACAAATGGGTGTATCGAGTCAAGGAGGAACATGACAGTTCCAAAAGGTACAAGGTGAGACTTGTAGCCAATGGCTTTCAGTAGATACAAGGTATCGATTACACCGACATATTTTCACCGGTTGTAAAACTGACGACCATTCGTGTAGTTTTAAGTATTGTTGCAGCAGAAGACTTAAAACTTAAGCAGTTAGATGTCAAAATTGCTTTCCTCCATGGTGATCTTGAGGATGAGATATACATTGAGCAGCCAGAGGGTTTCTCAGAAAATGGCAAGGAGAAACTTGTGTGTAAACTGCAGAATAGCTTATATGGATTGAAACAGACTCCAAGGTAGTGGTACAAAAAGTTTGATGGGTTTATACAAACGAATGACTATTTCTGATGCAATGCTGACCAATGTTGCTACTTCAAAAGGTTTGAGTAGTCCAACTATATTATTTTGCTACTTTATGTCGATGATATGTTAGTGACCGATTTAGATATGAGTGAAATAAAAATTTTGAAGAAGCAATTGTCGAGTGAGTTCAAGATGAAGGACTTGGGTGCAACAAAGCAGATTCTTGGGATGAGAATCAATAGAGATGACTCAAATGGTACTTTGGAATTATCTCATGCGGAGTACATTGAGCATGTTCTTAAAATGTTCGGCATGTGTGATGCTAAGGCATTCAACATACCATTGACTAGTCATTTTCGACTATCCAAGGAGCAGTCACTTAAGACGGAAGAAGAAAAAAACTTCATGGCTAATGTTCCATATGCCTCAGTCATTGGAAGTCTCATGTATGTCATGGTTTGCACAAGACCAGTCATTGCTCATGCAGTGGGAGCAGTGAGCAGGTTCATGACTAATCCCAGAAAGCAACACTGAGAAGCAGTCAAGTGGATACTAAGGTATCTAAGATGCACTACCGATAGATGTCTATGTTTCAGAAGAAACGAGTTGAGACTACAATGGTTTGTAGACTCAGATTTTGCTGGTGAGGTAGACAACAAGAGGAGTACTACCGACTATGTATTCACAGTGGGGACTACTGCAGTCAATTGGATTTCGTAGATACAGAAGATAGTAGCGTTATCAACCACAGAGGTGGAATACATAGCATTCACTAAGGCAAGTAAAGAGATGATTTGGTTACAGGAATTGTTAGCAGAATTAGGTATAAGACGTAGAATGTTTTGCATAGTGACAGTCAGAGTGCGATACATCTGGCAAAGAGCTCTACATTTCATTCAATGACCAAGCATATTGGACCTCGTTATCACTTCGTCAGATCTCTACTAGAGGATGGAGTTTTAACACTTGAGAAGATCCAAGGCAGCAATAACTCAACTGACATGTTAACCAAGTCAGTCACTACAGAGAAACTGAAGATGTGCTCAGCTTCAGTGGATTTTTAACAATAAAAGACAGGTAAGCCTCACACCCAGTTCACTCAGAAAAGTGGTCATCCAAGCCACTCAAGGTTGTCATCATTGACAACTATAATAAGCCAACAATGTCTGAAGAAAAATAACTGTCGGACGTCGGATCCGACTTTCCCAACCCTTTTTGGAAAATATTTTTAAATTTTCGTTTTTGAAAATGTCAGGTCTTGACGAGCGAAGGGTCCGGTCGAGCAGGGTCATCAACCGGACCGAAAAAAATAAAAGAGTCGCCACCGATTAATTAAAGGCTAATCAGAATCCTAAAATTGCCTAGGGTACATGGAGTTTACATCCTAGGGCTTAAAAAGGTCTACGTCCAGATAATCGAGTTCGGGGGTTTGATTACGTCTTAAAAGCTCGCGAGGTTATAATCCGCCCTTTCGGTACTTTAATTTGCTTTTGAAATGTTTTTTTTCAATTTTTGCCCGAATTGCCCGTTTTAATCATGCTTGGCCCAAAAAAAACTACATGCATTTTCTTTAAATTAAACAAACCATGTACATACAATTTTTTTTTTCAAATAAACAAGAGAGAACTAAAGTTAATCGTGCTCGAAAGAAAATGGTCCAACTCTCGAGCCATTTTAAACGTGTCAAAACATGCACGAATAATTTTTGAAAATATTAAGTTCGTTGGACTAATTTGTCCCATTTTAAGAAGTTATAGGATGTCCAAAAAATATAGGGACCAAAGTGCAATTTATAAAAATTTGAGCTGAATTGGACAAATATTTTCGAAAATTGCAAAAATGACCCTAAACTATTCTGGACTTATTTGTAACACTTGGTAAAGTTCTAAAATAACCCGAAAATTATTCTAGACTTATTTGTAACATTTTGAAAAGTCATGGAATGTCCAGAAAAATTTAGGAATAAAAATTGTAATTTTCGAAAAATATAACTTAACTGAAAATATTTTTTTAAAATGACAGAATTGACCCTAAACTATTCTAGATTTATTTGTAATACTTGGTAAAATTCTAAAAATAACCCGAAAATTATTCTAGACTTATTTGTAACATTTTTAGAAATCATGGAATGTCTAGAAAAGTTTAGAAATCAAATTGTATTTTTTTTAAAAGAGCTGAATTAAGAAAAACAATTTGCACAAATGGCCCAAAACTTTTCCGGTTTGGTTTATAACACTCGATAACGTCCCAGAAATGACCCGAGAGTCCAAAAACCGAGTTGTAACCTTCATCAAAGTTTGGGAGTGACCTAAGTCAATTTTGAATTTTTTTTTCACATATACATAATATATATATATTATACATAATATATATATATATAGTATTACATAGACATAATATAAATAGATATTATACATATAGATAAATAGATAACATAAACATAATATAAATATATATTATACATATAGATATATATAGTATTACATAAACATAATATAAATATATATTATACGTATAGATATATATAGTAATACATAAACATAATATAAATATATATTATACGTATAGATATATATAGTAATACATAAACATAATATAAATATATATTATACATATATATATAATAGTATAAACATAATATAAATATATATAGTAATACATAAACATAATATAAACATATATATATATATTAACAAGTATATTATACATAAATAGATAATATATGTATATAAACTCTCAATTTTATTTCACATTTAGAAAATACAAAATATGATATTGAAGATGAGAGAAATATACCTAACTCATGGGAGGATAAAATACCGTATGAGAAACCGAGTCCGATAATTATCTGTATTTTTTTTCACTCATTTTTTCTCTCTTATTTGTTTTCACTCTCTCTTCATTGAAAGCTCACTTAGCATTTTTCAAGCCTCCTCATTCATTGAACTACTCCTCTTATTTATAGAGAAATTGTACACATATTTAATTAATTAATAAAACTTTTTTTTTAATAATATAAAAAGAAACGTTTTTTTAATAATAAAAAAATAAAATCGGTGGAAAAGAGACAATTTTCCACCGTTGGAATTTTTTAATATTTTTTTAAAATTTTTTATTATTAACTTTTTTTTTTTTTTTTAGTTTTCAAATATATATATATATACTATATATATTTTTCAAATCTCGATTCCTCTCATACGTCATTTTGATCCCGAGCCAAAATCAGGTGTTTACAGTTGCCTCTCTTTGAGCACCCGCTCATGGAAGTGATCTCATGAGTGTGTGTGTTCAAAGACAAACAACTGATTTTGGCTTCTCTTTATTCATTATTTACGTAGTAGACAAACATTATTATGCAACTTTCGGAAGCTAGACACCTATAGGTCCCGATTGTTGATGATGATTTGTGGAGACTGAGCGTCTAAACACTCATCAACTTGTGATTCCCAGACGTTGGACACCTACAGGTCTTGGTCGTCGAGGATGACTTGCGGAGGTTGAACACCTAAAGACTCCGTTCTTCAGTCGGCTTGTGACACGTTGGGGATGACTTGCGGAGGCTGAACACCTAAAGGCTCCGCTTGCCGGCTTGTGACTCCCCGAAGCTGGATAACTACAGGTTCTGGTCATCGAGGATGACTTGCAGAGGTTGAACACCTAAAGGCTCTGCTCGTAGTTTTTTTTTTTTTAATTCCCAGAAGCTGGATTACTACAGGTCCTGGTTGTCGAGATGACTTGCGAAAGGCTGAACACCTAAAGGCTCCGCTCGTCGTTTTTTTTTCTTCAGAAGCTGGATAACTACAGGTTCTGGTTGTCAATGAGACTTGCGAATGCTGAACACCTAAAGGCTTCGCTCGTTTTTTTTTTCTTCAGAAGCTGGATAACTACATGTCTTGGTCGTCGATGTTTTTTTTTTCCAGAAGCTTTGTTGAGGGTGACATACAGGGGTTGAGCACCTCAAGGCCCCATTCGTCGGCTTGTAACTTTCAGAAGCTGGACATCTACAGGTTCTGATCATTGGGGATGTCTCGCGGAGGTTGAGCACCTAAACGCTCTGTTTGTCGGTTTGTAACTCTCGGAAGTTGGATAACTACAAGTCCCGATTGTTGATGATGACTCACGAAGGTTGAGCACCTCAAGGCCCCGTTCGCCGGCTTGTAACTTTCAAAAGTTGGACATCTACAGATTCTGATCGTTGGGGATGACTTGCGGAGGTTGAGCACCTAAACGCTCCGTTCGTCGGTTTGTAACTCTCGGAAGTTGGATAACTACAAGTCCCGATTGTTGATGATGACTCGCGAAGGTTGAGCACCTCAAGGCCCCGTTCGCCGGCTTGTAACTTTCAAAAGTTGGACATCTACAAGTTCTGATCGTTGGGGATGACTTGCGGAGGTTGAGCACCTAAACGCTCCGTTCATCGGTTTGTAACACTCGGAAGTTGGAAATCTACAAGTCCCGATTGTTGATGATGACTCACGGAGTTTGAGCACCTCAAGGCCCCCGCTCATTAGCTTGTAATTCACTTTGGAGGTAAAAACCCTTCTCGAGATGTCTGACTGCTTGTGCGGACTTCTCCGTCTGTTTTCTCATTAATCAACTTTGGAGTCCTTCTTGATGGAGTTCCCTAAAGTCATTCATGCTTTGTTCAAAAGGTGTATCCATGCAAGTTGTCGAGGCAACTCAATGCAGATCACAACTTCTTTTTATTGCTACTGTGGGAAACATTGTCGTCTACTTTTGAGCATTTTTTTATTTTATTTTTTTATCTCTTGATTTTCTTTCCTTTTGCTATGGTATTTTTTTTTACCGCACC
Source organism: Chamaenerion angustifolium (assembly GCA_946814005.1). Lineage (NCBI taxonomy): Eukaryota > Viridiplantae > Streptophyta > Magnoliopsida > Myrtales > Onagraceae > Chamaenerion > Chamaenerion angustifolium. The sequence continues at coordinate 33,623,772 of OX328272.1, forward strand.
TCTCGATTTCCTTAATTTTTGCCTAGGTCGCCCTTTTGGGTTTTCAACCTAGCAGGGATTTGATTCCTTTCCTTTTGCCATGATCGCCATTTTTAGGGTTTTTTAATCATACCCCTCTTCCCTAAATTTTGCCTAAACCGCCCTTTCAGGTTTTCGATTTAGCGGGAATTTCTCTCATTTTTTGGAGGCTCGCTTTCTGATTACGAGTTTTTTTCCTGCATACACATTGATTGGATTGGGGAGATCTCTGTTGTCCATGTCAGTGATGATCATGGATCCCCCACTGAAAATCTCTTGATGACATAAATCCCTTCAAATTTAGGTACAAACTTGCCCTGAGAGTCTTGATTGACTTGAATGATATTTTTTTTATCTCTCGTTTTTCAATCATTTTGCTAAGGTATTTTTTGTTTTTTTACCGCACCTCTGGGTTCCCTTCATTTTTGCCTAGGTTGGCCTTTCGGGTTTTCAACCTAGCAGGGATTTGAATCCTCTCCTTTTGCCATGATTGTCCTTTTGAGGATTTTCAATCATGCCCCTCTTCCCTAAATTTTGCCTAAACCGCCCTTTTGGGTTTTTGATTTAGCGGGAATTTTCTCACTTTTGAAGGCTCGCTTTCTGATTACGAGTTTTTTTTTTCATCCACAGTAATTGGATTGTGGAGTTCTTGCTCGTCCTTGTCAGTGATAATCATGGCTCTTCCGCTGAAAATCTTTTTGACGATATAATCCCCTTCATATTTAGGCATAAACTTGCCCCGAGAATCTTGATTGACTTGAATGATTTTTTTTTTAATCTCTCACTTTTCTATCATTTTACTACGGTATTTTTTTTTTGTTTTTTTTACCGCACCTCTCGGTTCCCTTAATTTTTTGCCTAGGGTCGCCATTTTGGGTTTTCCACCTAGCAGGGATTTGATTCCTCTCCTTTTGCCATGATTGTCCTTTTGGGAATTTTCAATCATGTCCCTCTTCCCTAAATTTTGCCTAAACCGCCCTTTCGGGTTTTCAATTTAGCGGGAATTTTCTCTCACTTTTGGAGGTTCGCTTTTATGGTTACGAACTCTTTAAGGATAGTATTTTTTGACTGCGTCCATATTGATTGGACTGGGGAGTTCTTGATTGTCCATGTCGGTGACGATCATGGCTCATCTGCTGAAAGTTTCTTTGGGAACATAAGACCCTTCATATTTAGGCACAAAGTTGACCCTTCTAAGAATTTTTTTCTTGAGAATTAGATTGTCTGCTTGTAATCCTCTTGGACTGACTTTCCTGTTAAATGCACGAGCCATGTGTTGCTGGTATAAATGCCTGAGGCACTGCGCGATGAGCCGCCTTTTGTCATGAGGTTCAATTGCACGTATCTGCATTTCGCCTACTCTGACTTGTCCTTCTCTGCCTCGGCGAGGATCCTAGCTGACAGGAATTCTACTTCAATTGGCAACACGACTTCGATCCCGTAAACAAGGGAGAATGGGGTTGCTCCTGTTGGTGTCTGTATTAAGTTCATGAATGCCTTGAGTGCCCATGACATCTTATCATGTCAGTCCTTTAATTGCTGCTTCCACTGCGTCATTCATTTGTGGATGATATGGAGATGCATTTTTATACTTCACCACAACTCATTGACCAATTTAAATTTCTGGCATTGCGGGTGATGATTGACTTCAGCATCCCATGACACACGGTGATGTCCTTCCTGATGAAAAATTCAATGGCATTTGTCGTTATTGACGTCAGGGTAATAACCTCTACTCCTGGTGAAGTAATCGATTGTAATCAATATGAATCGATGACCGTTGGATGCCTTTGGGAAAATCATGTTGATTACATCGATGCCCCACATTTTGAAAGCCCGTGGGGAATTTCTGGAATAGAGCTCGTGCAGTGACGCGTGGATTTGGTCCGTGTACACTTGACAGATGTGATATTGTTGGGCATGTTTTATACAGTCAGCCGTCATTGTGAACCCAAAGTACCCAAGTCTTGCACGTTCATGTGTGGGTCGCAACAACCTTCATGAATTTCTTCCATTAGATGTTCAACTTCTTTAGCATTCACGCATCTCAAATGGGTATAGTCGGGCCACTGGGTAATTAATTGCAAGTCATTCCAAGCATGACCATTCAGACATTTTCTTGTGGTGTTCTCTGGGAACTCCGTACGCCAAGTATCTTTTTATATCAGTGAGTCATGGTTGACTGTCTGATTCTTCGATTGTACAACAATAGGTTGAAACCTTTTTGATTTTGATCTCCATTTGCAGTTTTTTTCGGAGAAATTTTACTCATGGGTACGAGCATTGCCAATTTGTTTTGTACGCAAGGACGCAAATAAGAACACAAGGTAATTGTTGGTCTGCTTCTCTTCTTCGCAGCTGTCATTCTCGTGGTGACGATCTTGCTAGCGTCGATTGTTGTTGTCCCTCCATGGGTTTCTCCACCCTTCAGGGAATCCGATCAGTTGGAAGTACTTCGCCTTGCTGTGACGAACTTTCCGTAGTGGCTACATTTCAAGCCTTTCCGATCGACGCTGCCAACAATGGCATCTCTCTACATCGACAACGACGCCTCCCTTGTTGTAAACAACGACGAGCGTCAACAATGGCATCTCCTATACATGAGTCAACAACGGCGTCTGTCCCGTGTCAACAATGGTGACTTTTATGCATGAGTCAACAACAGCGTCATCCCCGTGTCAACAATGACAACTCTTCTGCAGGGGTCAACAACGGCGTCTATACCGTGTCAACAATGACATCTTGATGGCGTCTTCCCCGTGTCAACAATGACGTCTTTTCATTTCTATTTAAGTCACCTATGCTTTAGCTCGATCAAACGAAAGGGAGTTGTTTTTCTCATCTCATTTACTTTGTAAAACAACCTTCCCTTTTCCAGTGGTCGAATGTGGTCTGGTGGCGTGGGTCAGTTTGACTATGATTGCCACTTCCTCTGAACGAGGTGTAACATAGAAGACAGACTCAATTCTGACGATAAGAACCTCGGCGTCCCTCCTTGCTGTGGTACCCATTACTTGTCTCCGGTCCTTTTCTTAATCGGATAGTTGCATAAGCTGATTTTACCTCAGGTAACAGGTTTTCTCGTAGTAAATCATCTTTTTCTTGATTATACTCATCACTCACTGCATTCAGAAATTGATACAATTTGGTATCTGCTTGATTTTGTGTTCCAAAATGCAATGTCGTGTGAGTCAACAGATCCTTCTATGTAATGAATAGAGTCAGATTCGGCAATGGTGCCTCACTAACGAGTGGACGATCAAAAATGCATGAAGGAGCTTCATCAAGCAGAGCTCCAATGGTGATACCAGTTGAAAATAAGTCTGAGAAGCCCTCGTGAGCATCAATGTCATCGAGTTGGATCACTTGTGGTGGGCCTGGAAATGAACGGTGAGGAGAGGAAACAACAATGTCTCTGAACTTTCGGTTAAATATTTCCTCCAGACGACTTCATAATCTTTGAAATTAGGACGAACACCCGATCCTTGGTCAGGATGGCAAAAATGTCTGACATGGATTGATGAAGTGCCACGACAGTAGTGTTCCTCGGGAAGACGAGATCGGGGATACTGAGGTAGTCACGGTTGTCTGGGGCTTAGAAAAGCAATAATCCGCTCGACCTAGTAGGTCATGCAAACGATTGACTGCACTGTGCGGGAACTCATGATGTACATGGTTTGTTCTAGTAGGATGATTCTCTCATCGTGTTCTTGAGGTGCTGGAATCGTCGAATGTCGCATGGATTTCCGAAAACCTAAATCCAAAATACCATAGTAAGAAGGATGAATACACAATTGATCATGCATGATTGATTTAAAAAATTCAGCATGTTCCGTTCATTCCATTTTGATTGCATGTATGGCAAAAGTTTTTTTTTCAAAATTACTTTATAAGGATTTGGCCAATTGATGTCTAGTTCTTAAGACGTTTCACACAACGACGTAGCTCATTGAGTGCATTTATTGCTTGTTCCTTGGTTCAAACGAAGGTCGAGGACATGTATTTTGAAAATCTTTTTATTTTCCTCGTTTTTCGTATGAATTGTTCAAGGGTGTCATTCAACTTAGCAACGTTGCCCCCACATTTTTCCAAAGTGCCCCAACATTGCTAGAATGTCGGTGGTTGTTGGAGTCTATCCCTGATTATCTCATCCGGGTTGAAAGACGAACTTGCTGGTGTCGAATGGAATTTGTGAACGTATTCCGTTGTTGTTAATCACGCAGACGCGTTTTCCATATTCCAGAATTCAGACAAGACGTTGAGAATCCAATTGACTTTGTAATTTACGAGCTCGTGAACCTTGTCAATCTTCTTGTTCATGTATTTCTGATTCCCTTTTGTCATGACTTTCCATATTCGGGCAATTTCGACCGTAGGGGCCTGTACGGCCTTAATGTGAGGGCAATGATTTTTTTTTCATCCTTACCAAAGATGGTGCGTGAAACGTCTTAAGGATACAAGATTGAATGAACCGAGCTTACATATTTTTTTTTTTGAAAAATGCAATGCAAGTGCGAGAATTTAACTTCATTAGTAAGACTCGTATTACATTTACAACAGTCTGGAATATATAATACAAAAGGCCCAATCCTATACATGTCATGATCTAAGGCCAAAACAAAACTCATTTACATCAATGGGCCAAACTTGTTCATGGGTCAAATTTTTTCATGGGCCGTGGGTCAATCTCATATCCAAATACTTGGGTCGAATTCTCATTTACATTAGTTGTGCCCAAAATATGGAAATACACACAAAATGGGTAAAGACTAAACACGGTGTGGAGCTTTTGTTCTAAATGGATGGGATTTCTAGGTCCTCTGAACCAGCGGAACCTCACCCCCTAAAGAGGATCACGGGCCCATTCCGATCATCGAGTTGAGTTTTTTGGGTGCGTGCCGGCGGTCCAAACCGCTCCGGGCGCATTCCCCTACTAAACTCGCTAAGCTCTTAATGTGCTCTAGGTCCGAGCGGGTAATGGTAACCAGCGTGGTGTGTGCAAAACAAGAATTTAATTTTTTTTTTTTACTTATTACAATTACATCGCCTTTTGGACAAAATTTGAAACTGCAAGCATGAGCAAACGGTCAAATATGGTAAAATATAATATGGCAAAGCAAACATGACAAAGGCTAAACCCTCTAAAAGAGGTCCCCAGCAGAGTCGCCAAATTGTCGGACGTCGGATCCGACTTTCCCGACCCTTTTTGGAAAATATTTTTAAATTTTCGTTTTTGAAAATGTCGGGTCTTGGCGAGCGAAGGGTCCGGTCGAGCAGGGTCATCAACCGGACCGAAAAAAATAAAAGAGTCGCCACCGATTAATTAAAGGCTAATCGGAATCCTAAAATTGCCTAGGGTACATGGAGTTTACATCATAGGGCTTAAAAAGGTCTACGTCCAGAGAATTGAGTTCGGGGGTTTGATTACGTCTTAAAAGCTCGCGAGCTTATAATCCGCCCTTTCGGTACTTTAATTTGCTTTTGAAATGTTTTTTTCAAATTTTGCCTGAATTGCCCGTTTTAATCATGTTTGGCCCAAAAAAAACTACATGCATTTTCTTTAAATTAAACAAACCATGTACAAACATTTTTTTTTTCAAATAAACAAGAGAGAACTAAAGTTAATCGTGCTCGAAAGAAAATGGTCCAACTCTCGAGCCATTTTAAACGTGTCAAAACATGCACGAATAATTTTTGAAAATATTAAGCTCGTTGGATTAATTTATCCAATTTTAAGAAGTTATAGGATGTCCAAAAAATATAGGGACCAAAATGCATTTTATAAAAATTTGAGCTGAATTGGACAAATATTTTCGAAAATTGCTTTTGAAATGTTTTTTTCAAATTTTGCCTGAATTGCCCGTTTTAATCATTTTTGGCCCAAAAAGAACTACATGCATTTTCTTTAAATTAAACAAACCATGTACAAACAATGTTTTTTCCAAATAAACAAGAGAGAACTAAAGTTAATCGTGCTCGAAAGAAAATGGTCCAACTCTCGAGCCATTTTAAACGTGTCAAAACATGCACGAATAATTTTTGAAAATATTAAGCTCGTTGGACTAATTTGTCCCATTTTAAGAAGTTATAGGATGTCCAAAAAATATAGGGACCAAAATCCATTTTATAAAAATTTGAGCTGAATTGGACAAATATTTTCGAAAATTGCAAAAATGACCCTAAACTATTCTGGACTTATTTGTAACACTTGGTAAAGTTCTAAAATAACCCGAAAATTATTCTAGACTTATTTGTAACATTTTGAAAAGTCATGGAATGTCCAGAAAAATTTAGGAATAAAAATTGTAATTTTCGAAAAATATAACTTAACTGAAAATATTTTTTTAAAATTACAGAATTGACCCTAAACTATTCTAGATTTATTTGTAATACTTGGTAAAATTCTAAAAATAACCCGAAAATTATTCTAGACTTATTTGTAACATTTTTAGAAATCATGGAATGTCTAGAAAAGTTTAGAAATCAAATTGTATTTTTTTTAAAAAGAGCTGAATTAAGAAAAACAATTTGCACAAATGACCCAAAACTTTTCCGGTTTGGTTTATAACACTCGATAACGTCCCAGAAATGACCCGAGAGTCCAAGAACCGAGTTGTAACCTTCATCAAAGTTTGGGAATGACCTAAGTCAATTTTGAATTTGTTTTTTCACATATACATAATATATATATATTATACATAATACATAATATATATATATAGTATTACATAGACATAATATAAATAGATATTACACATATAGATAAATAGATAACATAAACATAATATTAATATATATTATACGTATAGATATATATAGTATTACATAAACATAATATAAATATATATTATACGTATAGATATATATAGTAATACATAAACATAATATAAATATATATTATACGTATAGATATATATAGTAATACATAAACATAATATAAATATATATTATACACATATATATAATAGTATAAACATAATATAAATATATATAGTAATACATAAACATAATATAAACATATATTATACATATATATATATATATATTAACAAGTATATTATACATAAATAGATAATATATGTATATAAACTCTCAATTTTATTTCACATTTAGAAAATACAAAATATGATATTGAAGATGAGAGAAATATACCTAACTCATGGGAGGATAATTATCGATATTTTTTTTCACTCATTTTTTCTCTCTTATTTTTTTTCACTCTCTCTTCATTGAAGCTCACTTAACATTTTTTCAAGCCTCCTCATTCATTGAACTACTCCTCTTATTTATAGAGAAATTGTACACATATTTAATTAATTAATAAAACGTTTTTTTTAATAATAAAAAAAGAAAATCGGTGGAAAAGAGGCAATTTTCCACCGTTGGAATTTTTTAATATTTTTTTAAAAAAAATTATTATTAATTTTTTTTTTTAGTTTTCAAATATATATATGTATATATATATATATACTATATATATTTTTCAAATCTCGATTCCTCTCATACGGTATTTTGATCCCGAGCCAAAATCAGGTGTTTACAATAACCACAAGAGACGAATTGAGAGTAGTAAGAATCGGTTGTTGGTGTTTTGAGTGTGTGGGAGAAAATAGTGTTGTATTGTGAGCCAAAAATACGGAGTGAGTATTTTAGAGTGTGAGCGATACATATTGTGTGATACACAATATGTAACACTATTTGTCAATAGTGAAAGTGTGAGTGTGAGCCGTGGACGTAGCCAAATTGGTGAACCACGTAAATTTTTGTGTCGTGTGTATTTTTCTCTTAATCCATCGAGTCTTCCTGCAAGGTGGAAATTAGCAGCGGCTAATATGTTGTATAAAATATGTGTAGCAGCCCACGTTGCACAGTTCATCCACCCACATAGTGCATGTTTTTCCATATGCACTTATTGAAGAGAAATTCAAGTTTGTTTTTTCTATGGCCAATCAACAACAGAAATTGGTCCACAAATTAAGCAATCATTCGTCCACAAGAGCAACCATTCAATGCTTTCATTTATGCTCTTTGATGGATAGAGCATTATATAGAGCATACTCGTTTTTGGTCCCTAGACACACCACTCTTCTTCGACTACCGCTTTTATTGTTCTTAGCCATAAACACAGCATCTGAGTTGTCACAATACAATCTATAGAGTCAACTACTCTAAGCCCAGAAATGAAACTCTTTAACCAATGATGATGTAGCCTCAAAACATGATACGAACTCGGCTTCCATGGTGGAAGTAGCAGTCAAAGTTTGCTTTGCACTCCTCCAAGAGCAAGCATGAAAATGTAACCTGATGTTGATTTACGTGAATCAACACAGCCAGCGAAATGCGCATCGGAGTAGCCTTCATCAGTCTGTCTTTACATGAGCATGTAATCTTTTGTTTCTTGAAGGTATCTCATCACCTTCTTTGCAGCTCTCCAGTGGTCAATACCTGGGTTACTCTGATATCTCCCAAGCACTCCAACAACAAAAGCAATGTCAGGTCTAGTACAGGCCTGAGCATACATCAAGCTTCCAACAACTGAAGCATATGGAATGTTTTTCATTTGTTCCCTCTCAAGCTCATTTTTAGGACATTGGATTAGACTAAATTTATCACCCTTAACAATGGGTGCTATACTTGGCGAACAATCTTTCATTCGAAATCTCTCTAAAACTTTATTGACAAACCCAAAATGCCTCGAGATCTTTCCCTATGGATCTTAATGCCAATGACATAAGATGCTTCACCCATATCCTTCATATCAAAGTTCTTCGAGAGAAATTGTTTCACCTCACATAGCAAACCCTTATCATTGGTTGCAAGCAAAATATCATCCACATATAGTACCAAAAAACAAGTCGCTCCCACTGACCTTCTGGTATATACATTGATTCATGACGTTCTCTTCAAAACCAAATGTGACACATATATGAAAATCCATAACATGCATTATTGCATCTTGCAATATCATTCCAATCGTATGGTACATATTTTAAGGTGCTATTTGTTTTTATTATAGACATGGATAATATATATATATATATATATATACATTGTATGTGCCTAAATATTATGTTCGTGACATTTTCCATGATGTAAATTAACTAGGCGGCCAATTTGGCCTTTGTCTTCTGTCTTTTATCGATCATTTGAAAAATTAAAAATAATTTTCTTCTCTTACATTATATATCCATACACACGATATTGTAAATATAGCTAATTCTAATAATATAAATACGTATTAAATGTGGTGCCTATAAATACGATTTGTCACCACCCTGAACTTCACACAAAACACACTATATACTATAGCAGTGATGACATTATGGAATTTAAAATACCATTGTCAGGAAGCTTAATCCATATATAGATTTATTAAGCTTACAGACCAGGTGCTCACCATTAACAGAGGAGAATCCTGTTAGAATAATCTAAAGACAAGAAAGACAAAGAGTCACTAATGGAAAGTAAGGCAAGATTGTCAAAAGCTGAATAGTACTATAGCAATATGTAAAGCTGAATAGTATTGTAGCAATATGTAAAAGCTGTATAAGTACCTTGTATCCGTGTATAGCTAATGAGAAGTAATGAAGTATCAGTTTACCAGAAATATAAACAGAAATACCTGTGTTAACATGGTATCAGAGCAGGTTCATCATATACCAGAATAACCCTCAATCCAACCGATCAACAACTGATTCCATAACCAAGCCAACAACCAGTCCAACAACCGAAACCAACAAACAATCCAACAACCAATCGGATCAACAATGTCCGATGAAGAAAGCCATCATTCCCACGCCCAAACGGGGTCAGGTATTAGCGACGACGATCTAACCCTCAAAATAGCCAACGTCTTAAGAAAGGGTCTCAACCTCGGTCAAAAACCAGAAAAAAGCCTACCCGAAACAGTCACAGTGAGTATCAAGTTAATTGGTCAGAATTATCATTTATGGGCCAGATTAATGCAAATTGCGATTAGGGGAAGGGGACGATTACAACATATAACCTGGGATCCGGAACCACCAAGCCGAACCGAATCCGGGTACGAGAGGTGGAAACAAGACGACCTCATAGTTTTTTCATGGATGATTCAAAACATCGGGCCTCAATTGGCGAACAACGTCGCACATTATCCTACTTCCCGGGATCTATGGAAGGCACTACAGACAACATATGGGAGTGGTAAGGATTCTTTGCAAATTTTCGATTTACACAATCGAGCTGCAAAAATGATGCAGGGATTACTTACGCTCGAAGACTTCTGGCTTTTGATCCAATCCCTATGGGGAGAAATCGAAGCCAGGAGGCCGAACCCAATGGCATGCAGTCAAGACATCACGGCATATAATCAACTTTGGAACGAGACCAAGTTGTATCAGTTCTTAGGGGGCATCGATTCCAAATTCGATGGAATCAAACGGGAATTATTGCGACAGGATCGACTTCCCTCAGTCGAAGAGGCGTACGCCTCAATCCGGAAGGAGGCCGCCCGGCTCCACATCATGGGAGCGGCAACCTCCGACGGGGCATCATCGGGAATTAGCGAGGGACTTCTATCTAGGAGCAATTGGACCGACATCAACACAACAAATTCAGCCTCGGCAAATTCGGCGAAAGGAGGCCGGAATCAAAGCAATCGGTCGGAAACCACCTGGAAACCCGGGGAATCGTCATCCCGCATCGATAAAAACAAGTTGAAGTGCACTCACTGTGGGATGAATCGGCATACCAAGGAGGGCTGCTTTCGACTGGTCGGATATCCCGACTGGTGGCACGAAAGTCGTAAGAACAAGGAGAAGAACCGCGCCAACGTTGCGATGGGCGGCTCAGTGGCCACCGGCATCCAAGGGCACGGCGAAGAACAAGCCGAAGTCCAGCAGTTCCAGCAGCTCCGCACCCCTCCTCGGCCGCCATCAACATCCGAAGGGAGCCCATCCTTTGCCGGAGTCACAGGAAGCAGCGGCGGCAACAATCGGGACGACGGGAACCCTCGGACGAGAGCTGCCAAAGGAGAGAACCAGATTGGAGAGTGGAGCGGCTGGGGCTTCACGAATGGAGCGGATAAGCAAGGTTTTACCATTAACAGAGGAGAATCCTGTTAGAATAATCTAAAGACAAGAAAGACAAAGAGTCACTAATGGAAAGTAAGGCAAGATTGTCAAAAGCTGAATAGTACTATAGCAATATGTAAAGCTGAATAGTATTGTAGCAATATGTAAAAGCTGTATAAGTACCTTGTATCCGTGTATAGCTAATGAGAAGTAATGAAGTATCAGTTTACCAGAAATATAAACAGAAATACCTGTGTTAACAAATCCTTCAGGTTGTTTCATATAAACCTCTTCCTCTAGATCACCATTAAGGAAAGCCGTTTTCACATCCATTTGATGCAAATCCAAATCAAAGTGGGCAACCAATACCATGATCACACGAAGTGAATCTTTCTTAGATACATGAGAAAATGTATCTCTCAATTCCGTGTAGTCAATTCCCTCCCTTTGAGTGAATCCATTGGCAACGAGTCTTGCCTTATATCTCTCTCAATGTTGCCTTGTGAGTATTTCTTTGTTTTGAAGACCCATTTACTTCCAATGGCTTTTACACCATCAGACAACTTGACGAGATCCCAAACTCGGTTAGATGCCATAGAATCCATCTCTTCTTTCATGGCATTGTGCCATATGTTCGAAACCTCAGAACTCATGGCCTGTGAAAACGTCTCAGGATCATTTTCGGCTCCAACATTGTAGTCACATTCTTGTAGATACACAATAACTCACTAGGAATCGTTGATTTTCTTACTCTAGTAGATATTCTTAATGCTGAATTAACACTCTCTTGAGTTGTAGGATCATGTTGATCAGCAGGTTCTTCAACAGTTTCAGGCATCTGTTGAACTTCAATATCTACTAGATCAGTATCAACAGTTTGTGGTACTTCCATGACTGGTTCTTCAACGCGCGTTGTTAACAACAATGATCAGTCCATTACTTGAAGTGGCACACTAAGCATCTAATCTCTCTCAGGACCTACGCCCTGGGATTGATCGCTCCCACTTATAAAGTCATTCTCAAGAAATTTTGCATTTCTTGATTCCACAAACCTAGTGTGCTATGATATGGACAATAAAATCTATATCCCTTAGACCTTTCAGCATATCCAACGAAATACCCAATTATGGTCCTCGGGTCCAACTTCTTTTCTTGTGGATTGTAGACTCTTACTTCAGACGGACAACCCTAAACGCGTACATGTCGCAAACTTGGTTTCCAACCTTTGAATAACTCAAAAGGTGTCTTTGGGACAACCTTGGTTGGAACTCGGTTTAATATGTACACGACCGTTTTAAGAGCCTCATTCCACAAGGATTTAGGAAGTTTGGTGCTAGCAAGCATGCTTCGCACCATGTCCAATAATGTTCGGTTTCTCCTTTCAGCTACTCCATTTGGGACGTGCTTATTGGTTTTAAGTAGTGGTTTCATTTTAAATTTGAAGAAGACATTTTATATTCCTAGTTTTTCTAGGAATTTAATTTCAGTTTCCAGACTTGTATCAGATGGTTACTCCTTTAACTTTTTAGACTCTGGATTTAATTTATTTTATAAGTCTGATGTTATTGGATGTGGTATTTTGTCTGATGGTCTTTTTCTCCTTAATATGCAAAATAATGATAACCATACTTCTATGCATGTTCACGAAAATGTTGGTACTAAACGATGTGTTATGAATGAAGAATCTTCTATAATGTGGCATCGGAGATTAGGACATATCTCCATTGAGAGAATTAAAAGGTTAGTGAATGATGGGGTACTTGGTGCTCTGGATTTTACTGACTTTGAGACTTGTATAAGCTGCATTAAGGGTAAGCAGACTAACAAATCTAAGAAAGGTGCCAAGAGGAGCTCTGAGTTATTGGAAATCATACATATAGATATTTGTAATCCAGACATGGATGCATACCGAAATAAGTACTTTGTCTCCTTCATAGATGATTATTCACGATACATGTATCTCTACTTGCTTAACAATAAGAATGAAACACTAGGTACTTTTAAGGTGTTTAAAGCTGAAGTAGAGAAACAAATTAAGATCGTGAGATCCGATAGAGGTGGAGAGTACTATGGTAGATACACTGAAAGTGGACAAGCCCAGCAAATGGTTCATTTGTGAAGTTTCTTCAAGAGAATGGGATTGTTGCCCAATACAACTTGCCTGACTCTCCGGACCAAAATGGAGTAGCTGAAAGGAGAAACAAACATTATTGGACATGGTGCGAAGCATGCTTGCTAGCACCAAACTTCCTAAATCCTTGTGGAATGAGGCTCTTAAAACGGTCGTGTACATATTAAGCCGAGTTCCAACCAAGGTTGTCCCAAAGACACCTTTTGAGTTATTCAAAGGTTGGAAACCAAGTTTGCGACATGTACGCGTTTAGGGTTGTCCGTCTGAAGTAAGAGTCTACAATCCACAAGAAAAGAAGTTGGACCCGAGGACCATAAGTGGGTATTTCGTTGGATATGCTGAAAGGTCTAAGGGATATAGATTTTATTGTCCATATCATAGCACTAGGTTTGTGGAATCAAGAAATGCAAAATTTCTTGAGAATGACTTTATAAGTGGGAGCGATCAATCCCAGGGCGTAGGTCCTGAGAGAGATCATTTAGATGCTCAGTGTGCCACTTCAAGTAATGGATTGATCATTGTTGTTAACAACGCGCCTCAAGTACAAATGCGTGTTGAAGAACCAGTCATGGAAGTACCACAAACTGTTGATACTGATCTAGTAGATATTGAAGTTCAACAGATGCCTGAAACTGTTGAAGAACCTGCTGATCAACATGATCCTACAACTCAAGAGAGTGTTAATTCAGCATTAAGAATATCTACTAGAGTAAGAAAATCAGCGATTCCTAGTGAGTTATTGTGTATCTACAAGAATGTGACTACAATGTTGGAGCCGAAAATGATCCTGAGACGTTTTCACAGGCCATGAGTTCTGAAGTTTCGAACTTATGGCACAATGCCATGAAAGAAGAGATGGATTCTATGGCATCTAACCGAGTTTGGGATCTCGTCAAGTTGTCTGATGGTGTAAAAGCCATTGGAAGTAAATGGGTCTTCAAAATAAAGAAATACTCACAAGGCAACATTGAGAGATATAAGGCAAGACTCGTTGCCAAGGGATTCACTCAAAGGGAGGGAATTATCTACACGGAAACATTTTCTCATGTATCTAAGAAAGATTCACTTCGTGTGATCATGGTATTGGTTGCCCACTTTGATTTGGTTTTGCATCAAATGGATGTGAAAACGACTTTCCTTAATGGTGATCTAGAGGAAGAGGTTTATATGAAACAACCTGAAGGATTCTCCTCTGTTAATGGTGAGCACTTGGTTTGTAAGCTTAATAAATCTATATATGGATTAAAACAAGCTTCCTGACAATGGTATTTTAAATTCCATAATGTCATCACTTCATTTGGTTTTGAAGAGAACGTCATGGATCAATGTATATACCAGAAGGTCAGTGGGAGCAAGACTTGTTTTTTGGTACTATATGTGGATGATATTTTGCTTGCAACCAATGACAATGGTTTGCTATATGAGGTGAAACAATTTCTCTTGAAGAACTTTGATATGAAGGATATGGGTGAAGCATCTTATGTCATTGGCATTAAGATCTATAGGGAAAGACCTCGAGGCATTTTGGGTTTGTCTTAAGAAACCTATATCAACAAAGTTTTAGAGAGATTTCAAATGAAAGATTGTTCGCCAAGTATAGCACCCATTGTTAAGGGTGATAAATTTAGTCTAATCCAATGTCCTAAAAATGTGCTTGAGAGGGAACAAATGAAAAACATTCCATATGCTTCAGTTGTTGGAAGCCTGATGTATGCTCAAGTCGGTACAAGACCTGACATTGCATTTGTTGTTGGAGTGCTTGGGAGATATCAGAGTAACCCAGGTATTGACCACTGGAGAGCTGCAAAGAAGGTGATGAGATACCTTCAAGGAACAAAAGATTACATGCTCATGTATAGACAGACCGATAATTTAGAGGTAATTGGCTACTCCGATGCGCATTTCGCTGGCTGTGTTGATTCACGTAAATCAACATCAGGTTACATTTTCATGCTTGCTGGTGGAGCCGTGTCTTGGAGGAGTGCAAAGCAAACTTTGACTGCTACTTCCACCATGGAAGCCGAGTTCGTATCATGTTTTGAGGCTACATCACATGGTGTATGGTTAAAGAGTTTCATTTATGGGATTAGAGTAGTTGACTCTATTTCTAGGCCATTAAGATTGTATTGTGACAACTCAGCTGCTGTGTTTATGGCTAAGAACAATAAAAGCGGTAGTCGAAGTAAACACATCGACATTAAATACTTGGCCATCAGAGAACGTGCTAAGGAAAAGAAAGTGGTCATTGAGCACGTTAGCACTGAGTTGATGATTGCTGATCCTTTGACTAAAGGCATGCCACCAAAGAATTTCAAGGATCATGTAGAAAGAATGGGACTTGGTTCCATGATGTAAGTATTCATTTTATATTTTGATACTCTTATTCAGTTGATGTTATCTCATTTGGTTTTGTGCACAAATATGTTTGTTAATTTGAAAAAACATTACTAAAGTTTGGACCTTGAATAAACATAGGGTTTATTCATTAAGTTTTATGGGCAATCGTCGAGAAACTTGATATATATTGTAATACATGGAAGATAATACTTAATATAAGAGGACATATCGCCATGATTCATATATTTCATTTTTCTCATTAAGGTGAATGATGAAATATATATATATGTGGACCAAGTGGGAGAATGTTGTATAAAATATGTGTAGCAACCCACGTTGCACAGTTCATCCACCCGCATAGTGCATGTTTTTCCATATGCACTTATTGAAGAGAAATTCAAGTTTGTTTTCTCTTCTTCTATGGCCAATTAACAACAGAAATTGGTCCACAAATTAAGCAATCATTCGTCCACAAGAGCAGTCATTCAATGCTTTCATTTATGCTCTTTGATAGATAGAGCATTATATAGAGCATACTCGTTTTTGGTCCCTAAACACCACTCTTCTTCAATTCAACTTTGAATACACCATCTACTGTGAATAGTAAGAGTTTAGAAGCTCCAAACGAATCACGAAACTCAGTTTAGCAATGGTTGGAGGTAAGTTCACAAATTCGATTCAAGCTTCCGCTATTTGATTTAAATGTGTTTATTCAGTTTATTAACATGTTTAAATCGATCCTAAGATTCATTAGTCCAACATAATATCCCAACATTCTCAACATTGAAGACTATAAGTAGGGCAGTTGTTTGAAGATACTTATAAGAAAGATAACTACATTTTTTTTGTGTTTATAGCTTTTCAGTTCTTGTTTAGGTCCAAACTTATCCTTTTTTCCCCATTTGCAATTTTAATTAATCGAATGTAGCATTCAGTTTTAAAAGATAACTCTCAAATCCTGCTTAATCATCCTTTTAATCATGTACAGAAAATTCTCATCAGAAACACAATCTAGGCGATCAGTTCTTCTGCCGGAGAGAATATCTTACTTACTTATAAACTCGAGTTAAATGCTGGCAGGATCTTATGAACCCAACTAATATGGAAGGAAGAGAATGTAAATCTCTCTTACTTCGCTTCTCACATGATTTGAATTTTACCTGGTTCGGTTTGATAAAACACTATCCTTATGCAAAAGAGTTATCTGTTTGGAATAATAATAAAAAAAAAGTAATTGAAGGCTTCAGGAGCCCTTTAGTATGTTTTCCCTTTTATATTGTAACTTGTCCAGTTTTTGCATAAAAAATGTATTGTTCTTTTGCAGCTACGAATCTTTTGACCTCATGCAGACCAAAACCTTTATTCTCACATTACTGAATACTGAATTTCCATAATTCAATCCTAAAATTTATATCGATTCAAAGTTCAGAAGTTGCCTTAAGAAAATTATGATTGTGGTTGATGCAGTTTGTTAGCTTTTACGATCATTGATTTTTTTTTCTTCCCTAAAAGCTTCGTAAAAACGACTGTCTAGACAAGAATTGCAGACTATTTCTCTAAGATGTTTCGTTTGTTCTTGCAGAAGCATCAACCTAGGATTGGGATCTCCTAATTTATAATTATCATCTTTCAGACACTAAAATGCAATCTAGAAAGTGATCGATTACTTCATTGCCGCTAGCATTCCAATAAAGTCGATCACGCAAGAGATTTGACCTAACAATGGTAAAGCAGAGGAGACGAAAAGAGAGAAGAATCACTTACCGATGGTGCTGGTTAGGGTTTCTCGAAGGCTGCAGAATCAACTCCGATGAAGAAGAGAAGAATGAGTTTCTTGAGGAAGTTTTATCACAGAGGAAATGAGCGAACGTTGTGAAAAGCAGGTAACGACTACTTTTCTAACATTTGAATCCCATCATTGGAGTTGGCCAAAAAAAAAAAATTCCCATCATTGGCCGTTATGCTGTGTGGGCCCACCTGAAAATAAACGCCGGTGATTTTGAAAATGGAAACTTGCATCCTCCTGATTTACCATACGCACCTTTCGTGGATTAGGCTTGCTTCTTCAATCTTTGTATTGTTTTTGGGTGTACGACATACCGGGTGTAGACCCAAGCCTTATTTTAATGAATGAAACTTAATGTGCAGCGCCAGAATTTTTTCAAAAAGTAATATATTTAGAAAAGTGTATATTTGAAAACAATGTTTAGCAAGCTATGTATAAACGCTCCTATAAATAGTGTTTATTTTTTTTTACAAAACGCTACTCGGGGTACCGTTTTACCATAAACGCTACTTATGGTAGTGTTTTTAATTAAAACGCTATCCCTTAGTGACATTTTTATTTTTGTTTTTCTTCCTTTTTTGATGACTCGATATTTAATTAAAACTAAAAGTATGTATCTATTGAAAAAAATTAAAAACATTATAGTATATAGATATTTTAATTGCGATTCAAATTATACAAAAAATATTAAACTTGGACTTACGGATTGACTGTACGTTCTGCCGTAAGTTGAGATATGAAAATTTAACTTAAAAAAATATAACTCAGACTCTATAAGTCCAAACTCACCACGGTTAACGTCAATTATGTCGTAATTCAATTATCTACCTATGGTAATTTTTTGGATTAGAAATACAGTTATTTTTTAATATAATATCGTTTGTTTTATAATTTGACCAAAATAATTATATGCATTAGGTGAGAAATTTAATTATGTACTTACAAAAAATCAAAAATATTGTCGTGCGTAGATAATTTAATTACGAATTAAATGACGCAAACTATGCGTTAATTTTTTACTTTTAGACTGACCGTATAATACGATACATAAAAAGCTCTACATACGATACATACAAATCCAAACAGTGATTTTACTGTTTAAACATTTAAATCACTATTTGGATTTTTATGTATCGTATGTAGATTTTTTTACTTATCGTATTATACAGTCAATCTAAAAGTAAAAACTTAACGCCTAGTTAGCGTTATTTAATTCGTAATTAAATTATCTATCCACATTTAAATCATTGTTTAAACATTAAAATCACTGTTTGGATTTTTATGTATCGTATGTACAGTTTTTTACGTATCGTATTATACAGTCAGTCTAAAAGAAAAAAATTAATGCCTAGTTAGCTTCATTTAATTCGTAATTAAATTATATACGCACTGTATTTTTTTTAGTAAGTACATAATTAAATTTCTCACCTAATGCATTTAATTATTTCAGTCAAATTATAAAACAAACGATGGTAGGTTAAAAAATAACTGTATTTCTAATCCAAAAAATTACGCTAGGTAGATAATTGAATTACGACATAAATGACGTTAACCGTGGTGAGTTTGCACTTACAGGGTCTGAGTTATATTTTTTTTAAGTCAAATTTTCATATCTCAACTTATGGTAGAGCGTACAGTCAATCCGTAAGTCCAAATTTAATATTTGTTTTGCATAATTTGAATCGCAATTAAAATATCTATGTACTATAATGTTTTTTAATTTTTTTCAATAGATACATAATTTTATTTTTTTATTAAATATCGAGTCATCAAAAAAGGAAGAAAAACTCAATAAAATAAAATAAATAAACGCCACTAAGGAGTAGCGTTTTAATTAAAACGTTGTCCTGAGTAGCGTTTATGGTAAAACGCTACTCTGAGTTTGTTTTTTTAAAATAAATGTTACTTATAGTAGCGATTATGCATAGTTTGTAAAATATGTTTTTCGAATATACACTTTTCTAAATATATTTTTTAACCTACCTACTTTTTTAAAAAATTTGCAGCGCAATGCATGATAAGTTGTTGTGCATGCGCGACTCTAAATATGTCATTAAATTTAAAAAGTCAAATGATTTAAAAACCATGTCGGAGTACACGTTCTTCAGGCGACGAATTCCATAATCTAGGAGTACCTCCAGAATTATGGCTTGTCGGTGGGCCTCCTCCATAAGGGAATCACTGACTTCTCAATAAACTCCTACGACAGCCGCTTCCAGGTATATCTTCCTACGAGTACCTCACGACGTTGTTGCTTCCTAAAGTTCCTCACGCCACACCCTTCTTCTTCCCCTTCGCTGTTCACTGAGAAGCACTCCTTTAGCTGTTCACGTCGTTCTTCCCCTTCGTCGTTCATGCCAAGAATCTGCTCCAGGTACAAACGAGTCTCCTTTCATCAAAATTTATGCATCACTTAATTCAGTTTGTCCTTCCAGTAAATTATATGATAAACAATGTTAAGTTAAAAATCTAACTATACACCTAATCAAAAAAATCCAAACAAATTGGAGTATATAGACAATTGAATTTTGTCATATGTAATTAACGGTGTTGACTTTCGACTTAGAGGACCAAGTTGTATATTTTTAAGTTAAATTTTCATATCTCAACTTATGACAAAACATATGATTAATCCGTATGTCAAAAATTAATATAATTTACGTATCTGGATCGCAATTTAAATATTTACACATTTTATTTTTTTTTAATAAATATATAATTTAATTTTTAATTAAATATTGTGTTGTTATTAAAAAAAACTACAACACGCTATCCCGAGTGTACGTTATGCTTTTTTTCGCTTCACAAGTACCGTACATATACTTTTTTTCTAAAAAACAAAATTCACACATCTTTTCTAAATATATTTTTTAATTATATTTATTTTAAAAAAAATCGACACTAACTTCATACTTTTCGCAATAACCTATTACGTCCACAGTGGTTGTCTATTCCTCGCCTAATAAGATCATGTTGAACCATACCATTTGTCCTTGTCAGGACCCGGCATCACAATAAATAACCGTATATTGTGCACGCGTTGAAGAACTAAAAACGTGTAATGGGATATTGGAGTTCACCTCTACCATAATAATAGCAATAGATATTTATTTACTATATGGCACTAGGGATAATGCTTTCAATTTTTAGTCAGACCCCGCGCGCGTGCACGTTGTCGTCGTTGGTCGTGTGTGAGGTCTTACGAGAACATGATCAACCCGACTCCTAGGATAATACAAGAATTGATCACTTCATAAAAATATTATTAATGTCAAACTAAACTTAATTTGCATAAGATAATGAAATAATAAAATTTAAAAACTCTTAAATATTTTAAAAAAATTGCTCGAGCGACCGGGAGCATATAACACTATCAAAAGGAATCCCGGTCGCTCGAGCAATTTTTTAAAAATATTTAAGAGTTTTTAAATTTTATTATTTTATTATCTTATGCAAATTAAGTTTAGTTTGACATTAATAATATTTTTATGAAGTGATCAATTCTTGTATTATCCTAGGAGTCGGGTTGATCATGTTCTCGTAAGACCTCACACACGACCAACGACGACAACGTGCACGCGCGTAGCGCGTGCCGGGGTCTAGTATAACCATTAGGGAAATACACTTAAGTGGATTACAAAAATTTCAGTATAGTTTAGTAGTTAATTAGATATATCTCTATATATACGCAACACATATCTACATATTATGAAGGTACATCGTTGAGTTTATTCCAATTTTAGTCTAAACACTTGATTAAAAATATTATTTGAATTGTAAAACTAAACTTAAATTACCTAATATAATTAAATAAAATTAATTTTGTTTTAAATATTTTTAAAAAATTATTCGAGCAACTGAGAGTTTATTTAGTAGTGGTTCTTGGTCCCGGTTGCTCGAGCAATGCTTTAAAAATATTTGCTACTAAGAATATGATCAAACAAATATATGTCGATATTTGATAAAGTTGACATTGCGCATTGTTTATAGTCATACTATGAGTATTTTCACTCACATATCATGTCATAATATCTCATCTCATATCAACTATTGCGTAATGCCCGACCTCAAACTACTTTCTATGAGTATTCATACAGGCTATTACAAATCTATCATGATAATATCAACTATCGTTTAATGCTCAATCTCGAACATTCTATAAGTAATTTTCACTCATGTATCCTGTCATACTATCTTATCTCATACCAACTATCGCTAATGCTCGACCTCGAATTTTCTATGGGTATTCATACGAACCTCGAACTTTCTATGAGTATTTTCACTCAAACAACATTCGTAGGATTCAGTCCTATGCGCTCATACTATTTGAGATTTAAGACGTACGCTCATAAGTCAGAACTCGTTAATGAATGCATTCAATATACTCTTAAGGTATCTTAACACGCTCACTACCATGTCTATAAAATAATGACTATTACAAATCTACCATGACAGCATCAAGAAATTCCCACTAATTTGCACAAAAAAATAAAATTATATATTTGATCAATTTATTTCTTGTTTTATTACTTTGATATTTTCAGAGTTAAGTTTAATTATATTTTAATTTCAGATATATTTATCAAATGTTTAATTCTCATATCAACACCTCAAGCATGATAAATATTTATCATATTTGTTTCTAATAATATGATAAAAAAAAATATATGTCGATATTTGGACAAAATACGTATTTTACTTTCGGCATCCAACCAGCCTTTCTTTGAGTATTTTACTCCCGACATCCGATCGACCTTCGTTTGAGTATCGACATCCGACCTTTGTTTGAGTATTATACTCCCGACATCTGACCTTTTATTGAGTATTATACTCCCGACATCTGACCTTTTATTGAGTATTATACTCCCGACATCCAAATTTTTTCATTTCTTTGAGTATTATACTCCCGACATCCAACCTTTCTTTGGTTATTATATTGTAGATATCCCCGGGATTTGAACCTGGGCGTTATCAGTATCTATAATTTAAGACGCACGCCTTAACCAACTGTCTCATATGTTCGAACATGTTAGTGAATACATTTAATATACTCTTAAGATCTCTTAACAAACTCACTATCATGTCTATGAAACAACGATTATCAAAAATCTATTGTGACAACATCAAGAAATTACCATAAACATTTACCCAAAAATTAAAATTAGATATATTTGATTAACTTTTTACTTATTTTTTTATTTTAATATTTTCAGAGTTATTTTACTTTAATATTTCCTGAGTTCATAAAGTAGGGTTGAGATTTAGGTAAATTCATATGTTAATTTTAGATATATTTGAAATGTAGAGTTAAGTAAAGAAATACTCATAGAATCTAAATTTAACCAATCCCAAAAATATTTTGTAAATATAATAAATAATAAACACTAAAAATTAATATTGATTTTTATATTTCAGTAATTCGTAAAATATTATTTCAACACATCACTGGAGTTATTTTAATTTTCTAGTAAAATACTTATTGTTACTTTTTTCTAGACATGTAATACCTAAATTTTGGATAATATTAGTTTGGAGTAATAGCATATTAACAACTTTGGGCAACTGGAATCATTTATGCATTAATATTAATAATATTAAAAAAAGTATAATATTTTAAACATTTTAATAATATCATTATTTGAAAATACTATATAATTTATAATTATCAATATACAAAATTTATACATTAATCATATATCTCCTTTCAAATTTGATTATGTATATTCAACATATAAATATAGTAAGTTTTGATCGATTATAATTCTATTTTAATGTATATATGAAATGTATTTTTATAACGACAATGCTCACAATTCAAAAACAATTTAACTTCTTGGAAAGAAGAGAGAATATTTTGAAGAAACAAATATATATATAATTAATTGTAGAAACATTAAAAAAGTCACAATTACCCAAAGAAAAATATGACGACTTGAGAACATAATGTACAATTATCATTATTATTTAAAATTGTAAAGTTATATAAATAACAAATATAGTAATTAAATTAAATAAAATAATTTTTAAAAAATTGGATTATATTGTACATTTTAAATTTCAAACTTGATTATATTGTACATTTTAAATTTCAAATAATAGATAATGCATATTTGAAATATTAATTCAATCTAATTTTTATCAGTTGTAGATGATATTATAACTTTTATAAGTGATTTAAGTCTTTAGATTCACTATTCTGTTAATGTCTAATAAAGTGAAAATATAATTTCATTTGTTAGCGATATATAAAAAAAATGGTGCATGAGAAAAAAGAAAGAGATAGTGATAAGGGTGTAACTGGTTAATACGTATGTCTTCAATTATAAGGTTATAGGTTCAAATCTCTGTAGAAATATTTTTTCATAACATTTTTTAGAAGACATTTAAATGACCAAAATAGTCATGATAAATGCAAACTAATTAGATTATTAAAGGGTATTTGTGTCAATTTACAGACAGCGGTTACAAAAACCACTTCTGCCTTAATAATATAGATGTTATGCATAATATTAGCAAATATAGTTATAATAGTAATACATAATAAATTAGTAACATATTTGTATTATAATATTAAAATTATTGCAAGTATACATATAATATACCATTATGTTGATATTAATAATTGAAGGTAAAATTATTAGTATATGATTGTTAATTGTTATTAATGGTATATTAAAAACATTATGTATAATACGTATTATTAACAATAATATTATAATCTTAATATTACATTTTAAGGATCCAAACGATTGATGTTGATTCTTTATTCTTACGTAATTTTAACAATAATAAATGGTATTTTACGTAGTATTATTAACAATAATATTAATATTTAATATTAAGATACTTAATATTGTTATCCTTACGTAATTTGATGTCGATTCTTTATTCTTGAGCAAACAATTGTTGTAAACAGCTATGCTTTTCAGTTGGAAATTGAAGAGATAGTGTGATAATGGAGTTGAAGATTGGAGAGATAGTGAGATAAAAAATTATGTTGGAGATTGGAGAGATAGTGGTTGGTGGGATAGTGGAAGAGATGAGAGAGAGTAATAATTGGATAGATTTTATCGTAAAAAATGTAGGTGGATAGTGAAAAAAAATTAATATGGAGAGAGAGTGATGTGAATAAATAATAAAATAATAAAATGTGAAATGACTAAAATAGTTTATTAAATAATGTATGTATCTAACTGTTTCATGCAATTAAATGGTATTTTAGTAATTTAAACTGATGGCGGTTACATAAACATGTTGAGCCTTAATAATATAGATATACAATAGTACGACACAATTGATACGTGTGAAAAAATCGTATTTATAGAAATATATAACATAATAATTACACGATAATATGGATACATGATAATACAATGTAATTTTTATTTCGTGTTTATATTTAGGTATCAGAATACACCACATATATAAAGTTATATTACATATATAAAGTTATATTGCTAAATCTAAGTTTGAGTACCTTTTTGGACAAGTATAGCTTAATATCTTTTTAAATTCCATTTATTTGTTTGTTATTTAGAGTTTATTAATTTTACATTAAAATTTTGTAAAATCTGATGGTTGAATTAATAATTCTTATGCAGTTAATTATTTTAATATTTTTTATAAATCCCGCATATGATCGTACAATTGATTAACTTAACAAACACGTACAAAATATTGTATTTCTTGTCTGTGCTGAGGAACATAACGAGATACTTTTTTTGTGTGTTCAATTTGTTAAGTCTAACAAAATAAACTTATTGATAGACATGATATCCACACATACGTACGATTTGTTAGTCTTACGTGACACGACTTGCATACAAGAACAGAGTCGTCGTACCGGACATAACAAACCAGTTTGGTCGAACTGTACCGGTTCACAAAACAAACATTTGTTTGGAAAAATATGAAGTTGTTCAGAAGAGGTACAAAAAAACAGTTCAAAACCGGTTAACCGAACCATTTTTTCTACCGATTTTATACTACTAAACTACTAAACCATACCAAATTTACCAGACCGAGCCCTAAACACTAACAAACCAGACCCTAAATAACTGAAGCATTCAGTATCAACAATCAGCATGTGGGCCTGTGGCTGTGCGCCTTCAGCAATCAGCCTGAACCCATTCCCTCCATTCTCTCGACCAATTTTTTTTGTTGTTGTTAATAAAGTGGTTCGGCCGAACCAGTTCAGAACATGTACGGTAAATCGGCTAAAATCTGGAGTGGCAAAAAATGGGAGCGGTAAACCATACATCTTTAAAATGTAGTAAATGTACGGTTCATGAACCGATTCGGCCTCAAATCGGTTCATGCTCAACCCTAAGAGTCGGTAGAGGCTCTATAGGTAAATTTCTTTATCTACTTTTGACTTTGTGTCAAATTAATTGTAATAAGTCCTGTAAAATTTTATATTTACCTTCTTTAAAATTCTAGTTCAACTTATTTATTATTTCTCTAATTTTATCCCCAATTAAACAAATTTTCTGACTAATGCGTGGTGAATAATGAATACACTATTGATGCTAGTGCCTAGTGGGGACATATTCAATGAGTACTCAAACATTGAACCGGACTAATCCTCGTACGTCTATTTTATCCTCGTATGTCTATTTTATCCGACTAAGTTTCTTTAAGTTAGAGCCACTCTTTTTCTGCTATCCCAATACAATGTATTGCCTACAGCTTCATGATCAATTGTATTGTAATCCTAGATTACTAGATTAGCCTAGTATAGGGATAGAACCACCGAGCATAGTTATCAGAACCGGACCGGAATGACGGTCCAACTGGGAACCGGACCCTTATCCAGTTTGGTTAAGTTAAAATACCGTTTTACAAATAAACAGTGTTTGAACCAGACGGTTTTTAAAAAATTACCGGTTTCCAGTTCACATTTTAGTTTTAGTTTTTTTTTTTTGGTTTCCGGTTTGGGTTTTGCACAAACCAATCGGCTTAACCCAATTGGTTAAACCGGTTCACTACTATTGTGTATTGTGTTTGAGAATTGAGGGTAATGTGTGTTTGATATTGAAACTATGTAGTTTGTGTGTGTGTGAGACTATGTAGTTTGATGTAATTATATATGTGTTTGATACTATGTATGTATTTTAAGTTTTCAATTTTCCCCCTTGTGAACAGTGAACCGCACACTGAACTGGGTTGGACCGGTCGAACCATGAACCGGGCCCCCTCATCGGTTCGATGACCGATCCAGTTCTGATAACTATGCCACCGAGGAAGGAAGGGGTAATTGCCCCTTCCAATTTTTATTTTGTATAAATTTGATATTAAAAATATAATAAATTTTAATTTAGTCATTTTAAATCATACATTTACTCTACTAATTTTTTTAGTTCAACTATTTGCTCATACTCTAAAAATTACACTCATTTAATAAATTTTTTGGCTTCATCTCTAACCTAGTATGTTCCGGTTTGAACACTCTCATGTAACATTATATATAATGTGGTGGTGCTTTAATTCCACTTGTTATAATTAGGGGTGACAAATTGTGCGTACATGTGTGTTATCGTTCGTATTAATACGTTTATCGTGTGACACTTACCAAATACGAGCACACACATAAACTTATCGTGTCATGTTCCTCAAAACGAACATGACACACAATCTTTCATGCGTGTTCATGTCGTGTTATCGTGTTGTGTTAAGTTAGTCAGTTATATGTTCAAATATGAGATTTAAAAGAAAATATCAAAATAACGAACTGTTCATTTTAAAAATTGTCAATTTAAACATAAGATTTCACGAGTTTTTAATGTATAATTGACAAACTCTAGGAATTAAATATCTAAGTTGACTTTTAAAAGCTATTAAATGAGATTTGATTCAAAAAAATATTTTAAAAAATGGATTTTCAAGTCCAAATTTATAGTTGGCAAAAAAACATTCAATATAATCGTGTTATAGTGTCTGTCGTGTTATGATACCTAAACACGAAACAAAAATACTTTCATGTTATCATGTTCGTGATATCGTTCTGTCATATGTTTTCACAAACACGACTTTTTTAAATCAATTTTTCATATCTCAACTTACGGCAGAGCGTACATTCAATTCGTAAGTCCAAATTTAATATTTTCTGCATAATTTGAATCATAACTAAAATCTCTACTTACTATATATATATATATATATATTTTAAAAAGATAGATAATTTATTTTTTAATTAAACATCGAGTCATTAGAATATTAAAAAAATGTTTGTGAACCACTATTTTTTTAATATAAAAAAGGTAGTTGATGTTGGTGATAAAATGCTATCTCGGGTAGTGTTTTTGGTATTAAAAAACAATTATGTGATACCGCAAGTAGCGCATATGCCTAAATTTTTAAATATTGTTTTTGAATATATACTTCTTCTTTTTTACATTTATACTTTTTGAAAAACTTCATATTCTTGCCATTTTGCAACTTTCTCAGTTGTAATGATAATAAATCAACTGAGTGAAGTCCTTATATTTTTTTGGCCAAAAAACAAAAGTCCTGATATTTTATTTAATAGTTATGTTATGTTTCCTACCGTTGACTACGACCATATAACATAATAAATATAATAACTACACTAGATTTTTTTAATTATATTTTTTAACAGTACTATAATTTTTAATATCGTAAATCGTAATCATATTTTATAATTATATAATATTTTATTTAAATATTTCTAAATTAGTTTTGAGTTTTTTAGTATTAATTTAACTATTGAAATATATTAATTTTAATACAATCGAGATTAATTAAAGTTTGATATGGAAATATTTACATGGTAAGTTTATAT
Organism: Chamaenerion angustifolium; assembly: GCA_946814005.1. Taxonomy (NCBI): domain Eukaryota; kingdom Viridiplantae; phylum Streptophyta; class Magnoliopsida; order Myrtales; family Onagraceae; genus Chamaenerion; species Chamaenerion angustifolium. The sequence goes on from OX328272.1 coordinate 33,651,896, forward strand.
ATATATATATGTACATGTATATTAATAAATAAATAATATATTATATTATAGATATACGCAGTTATGGTTATAATTACATATATATATATAAAATAAATACTACAACCATTACATTACAAGTAAAAAATTTATTAATCATAATTGTACACCAGTCACAAATTAAAATTTTTTTTTTTCGAAAATATATACACATTTTATAGCCATTTTTGTACGTGAAATTCTCTCTTAAAAAACTACAATTTTTGAATTTACACTACATTATTGCTTGCACAATAAATCATGTGTACTATTGTGCCGTAGTTACTCGTGATCTCAAATTACGACAGAGCGTACATTTAATTCATAGCTTTAAATATAATATATTTTGCATCATTTAAATCGTAATTAAAATATCTACTTATTATAATTTTTTTAATAGATATATAATTTACTTTTTAATTAAATATCGAGTCGTTAAAATATTTTAAAAAAATGTTTGTGGAACACCACTTTTTTAATATTAAAAAAATTCGTTATTTTTTTATTTTTTTTCACAAACACTACATTGGGTAGCGTTTGTGGTAAAATGTTGTCATAATTAGCGTTTTTGGTATAAAAAAAATATAATAGCGTATATGCCTAAATTTCTAAATATGTTTTTTGAATATATACTTTTTTTTTCTTTTCATGTATAATTTTTGAAAAACTTCGTATTCTTGCCATTTTGCAACTTTCTCAGTTGTAAATTGTAATTATTACAAATCAACTGAGTGAAGTCCTGAGAATTATAATATTTTATTTAATATTTATGTTACGTTTCCTACCGTTGACTACGACCATATAACATAATAAATATAATAATTACACTATATTTTTTTTAAATATATTTTATAACAGTACTATAATTTTTAATATTGTAATCATATTTCATAATTATATAATATTTTATTTTAATATTTCTAAATTAGTTTTTGAGCTTTTTAGTCCTAAAAGATTAATTTAACTATTGAAATATATTAATTTTAATACAATCAAGATTAATTAAAGTTTAATATAGAAATATTTGCATGGTGATTTTATATATATATGTACATGTATATTAATAAATAAATATTATAGATATATGCAGTTATGATTATAATTACATATATAAATTAAATAATATAACCATTACGAGTAAACAAATTATGAATCATAATCGTTCACCACCATAATAATTAAAAATTAAAATAATTCCATTGAAAATATATACACATTTTAGAGTAAGAATTGCACGTGAAATTCTCTCTTAAAAAACTACAATTTTTGAATTTACACTACATTATTGCTTGAACGTCGTTGTTGCTTCCACTATAAATCATGCGTTATTGTGCCGTAGTCACTCATGATCTTATCCTACACTGTTTTTCCAAGAGATGGACAAGTTAATGGCGCCTGGTCTGTTTACCCCGTACCGTGTCGGCCATGTGAATCTTTCTCATCGGTTGGTAATAAGCTAAGCTAATCTGATGTTTTACTATCTGCATTCTAATTATTCCGATAGGGTGTTTAGGGTTGTGCTAGCTCCGATGATCCGAAACAGAGTTGTAGGTGGCGTTCCCGGCGATGTGCAGGTGGAATACTACACGCAGAGGACAACTGACGGAGGTCTTCTCATTTCCGAAGGAACAAGGATATCGGAGACGGCGACTGGGTACGTACGGAACGGAATTCTGTAATTTTACTGTTTATATATACGTATGTATAATTTTTTATGTATTGTATTATACAACCTATCTGAAAGCCAAAAATTAACGTCTAGTTTGCATCATTTAATTTGTAATTAAATTATCTACGCACTGTAATTTTTGTAATGTTTTTTAAGTAAGTATATAATTAAATTTCTCACCTAATACATTTAATTATTTCGATCAAATTCTAGTACAAACGATGTTAGGTTAAAATAAATATATTTCTAATAAAAAAATCCAAAAAAATACCATATGTAGAGAATTGAATTTCGTCATAAATGTCGTTAATCATGTTAGGTTTGGACTTACAGAGTCTGGGTTATATTTTTTTAAATGAAAGTTTTATATCTCAACTTACAGCAGAGCTTACAGTAATCTGTAAGTCCAAATTTAATATTTTTTGCATAATTTGAATCAAAATTAAAATATATACTTACTATATTTTTTTTAATACATACATAATTTAATTTTTAATTAAACATCGACTCGTCAAAATATGTAAAAAAAAAGACAAAAAAAAAACATAAACACCACTCAAGGTAGTGTTTGTTAAAAACGTTACCACGGTAGCGTTTTTGGTAAAAACCAATAAGTAGTACCACTGGTAGCGCTTATGCCTAGATTGCTAAATATTTATTTTTAATATATACTTTTCTAAAAATAAATTAACATGGCGTACTTTTTGAAAAAAAAACTCTTTATAACTAGATAGGGTTGGGCAAAAAACATTTGAATGAATATATTAAATTACAAATTTATATTTTATAAATTCAAAATTGTGAATAAAAATATTCCGTATAATTTTAAAATAAATATTTTTTACAAAAATTAATGTGCAGCTCTCCGCAAGCAGCGGGCATTTATACGGAAGAACATGTCAAAACATGGAACAAGGTGGTGCAGTCGGTTCATGCAAACGGTGGAATCTTCTTTTGTCAGCTGTGGCACGTTGGGCGGGCGTCTCATTCAAGTAAGAAGAAAAGAAAGTATTATGGTTGGATTATATGTACGATAAAATCCTGAAATTTATAAATATTTATAAAAAAAAAATATTTCACAACTATTTATGAGTAATAATTTCAAACTTTATAATAATATTTTTAAAAAATCATCTCACTAAAAATATACTACATTATTTTAATGGTTATACATACATACCTATATTTTCTTTTTTGCTACCATATAAATTATTTTTAATAATAAATAAATATTTGTTTATTTTTATTTATTATTATAATATTTTCTAATATTAAATAACAATATATTTTTAATTTATATACATTAATAGAATAAATTAATTAAGAATAAGACTGCATACTATAACAATTTTTAAAGTAAATTTTTATGTAACATGCGTATGAATCAATAACTAGTTATAACCAGGCACGTAGCCACTAAGAAATGAGGGAGACAAAAACTTTTATTTTTGTGTAAATTTGACCCTAAAAATGTAATAATGTTTAATTTAGTCATTTTAAATCATACATTTACGTTCATTGATTTTTTTAGTTAAACTATTTACCTTTACTCTAATACTTGCTCCACTGAATAAATTTTTTAGCTTTGTCCATGGTTATAACTAACATTATACCTCCAAATTTCTGTACGATGTTAGTTTATCAACCCGGTGGATGTGCACCGGTTTCATCGACAAACCACGCTATATCGACCAAGTGGCCGATGATCATGCCAGACCAAACCCTCGGATCTTTCGGTCAACCTCGAGCCATGACCAAGTTAGAATTATTAGACATCATTGAGGACTACGGTCGAGCCGCAACCAATGCCATAAGAGCGGGTTTTGATGGGGTTGAGATCCATGCAGGGCATGGATACCTTATTGACCAATTCCTTAAAGATGCGATCAATGATCGGACTGATGAATACGGTGTCGGATCAATCGAAAATCGGTGCAGATTCCTACTTGAGATCTTGAAAAAGGTAGTCGAAGTAGCCGGAATCGAACGGGTTGCACTTAGGATCTCACCCGCAATAGATCACAATGACGCCACTGATTCTGATCCACTTAACTTAGGCCTTGCTATCATCGAAAGGCTTAATGCCTTTCAAGAACACAATGGCTCAAAACTCGCGTATCTCCACATAACGCGTCCTCGGTTCTCTGCGTCGGGCACGAAAGAGTTAGGTATTAATGGAGAAGAGGATGAAGCTAGGTTGATGAGGGCGTGGAGAAGGGCTTATAAGGGTAGTTTTATGAGCACGGGAGGGTTCGATCGAGAAGAGGGTATGAAAACCGTAGCCGATGGTGATGCCGATTTGATCTCGTACGGGCGACTATTCATATCGAACCTTGATTTGGTCCGTCGGTTCAAGATTAATGCGCCGTTAAACAAGGGCGACCCAGCCACTTTCTTCAGGGGAGACCTAGTTGTTGGGTATACAGATTATCCTTTTCTTGAGACAGACAATGGGCACGACCAAAAGTTGTAGGACTAGGTTTCGACAACTATGGTCTATGGGTTCATTAGAACACTTAGTACAATTTCATGGCTTTTTCTACGGCTAACTACTTATTGTTTTTGTGTTGGTTTTGTAATTTCTGTGTTATTTGAATTATTAAAGAGAGAGAACAATAAATTTGTCCAAATTTAAATCACTATTCAAACGATATAATCATATCTAGGGTTCATAAATTGATATAGTTTCTTTTATAGTGATCCTCTACGATCGTGATTATTGATTGAATATAAAATATAATGTTAGATTGCTTAATAATGTAAAGCCTAATATTTTTTTATTATATATATAAATAAATAATATTTTTATTTATTTATTTATGTGCTAAATTTTAATAGAATAAACTTATGGCCCGTTCTATAATCGGGTTGAAACTATATATAATGACTGGATATGAAATGTTGTTACCAATTAAGAACTAGTTATGTTTTTGTGTTTCATGAGGATGATCCGCACGATGTTGATTTGAGTTTATTTTCTTCCTTTCATGTAATGGTAAATGGATTCTGCGAATTAGTTATGTTTGCTTATTGAAGTTATCTTCTTTGGTGTTTTCTATGCTTATATGTGAGAGTCCTTAGACATGTTGGTAAAATGTCTCATTGTTTTAGTATGTCTACTTCAAGACATAAATGGACCGTAGTGAAAGATGTAGCATTGGTTGCATCCATGATAGAGTTGCACTTGCAAGGACATTGTAATGCGAAACAGGTTTCAAGGTTGATTTTTTACATGAACAGGAGAATATGCTGAACTAGAGGCTCCCTGGTTGTGGTTTGAAGGCTAAACCACATATTGAATCTCGTTTGAAGACCTTGAAGAGCCAATGGATGATTGTATACGATATGATTCATGGAAAACATATATCTGGTTTTGGATGGGATGACATCAAACATTGTGTGGTGGCTGAAGAGGAAGTGTGAGTTGTATATGTGCAAGTAAGTTTTGTACAAAACTTTCGTTTTTCTTTACTTGTATTGTTGAACCTAACCTGTTTATGTTATATGATGTTGTAGGCACATAAGGAAGCTGCACCGTTTAAGGACAATACATTTCCTTACTTCGATGATCTGACCGTTTGAGAAAGGTCATGGGACAGAGCTCGTGCAGTGGCACGTGGATTTGATCTGCGTACTCTTGATAGAGGTGATATTGTTGGACGTATCTTACACAGTCGGCCAAAAGCATCCAAGTCTTGCACGCTCATGTGTGGTCCGCAACAACCTTAAGTTTTTTCAACATTCATGCATCTCAAATGGGTATCATCGAATGATCATTTGTATAGAGTCAAATCCGGGAAACTTTCCCACTAGCGAGTGGACGGACAAAAATGTCTAAGGGGGCTTCATCGAGCAAAGCTCCAATTGTGATATTGGTTGAAAATAAGTCTGACAATCCCTCGTGAGCATCAATGTCATCAAGTTGGATCACTTGTAGTGGGCCTGGGAATGAAACGGCGAGGGGAGGAAACAACAGTGTCCCTGAACTTTCGGCTAAACGTTTCCTCTGGGCGATTTCATAATCTTTGACATTATGACAAAAATTTAGTCCTAAAAGTGTCTTTGTCCTTCCGGGTGTGGGAAGGTCATATGTGGGAGGTGGACCTTGGTCAGAGTGGCCATACGTGGGAGGTGGAGCTTGGTCAGGATGACAAAAGTGCTTGACATGGATTGATGAGGTACCACAACAGTAGTGTTTCTCGGGAAGACTAGGTCGGGGATACTGTGGTAGTCACGCCTGTTTAGAGCTCAGAAGATCCAAAATTTGCTTGACCTAGGAGGTCATGCCAACGATTGACTGCACTGTGAAGGAACTCATGGTGTGCATGGTGTGTTCTAGTTGAATGATTCTCTCCTCGTGTTGTTGAGGTGCTGGAGTCGTGGAATGTCGCATGGATTCCCGAAAATCTAAATTCAAAATACCGTAGTAAGAAGGATGAATACACAATTGATCATGCATGATTGATTTTGAAAATTCTATGTTCCATTCACTCCATTCGTAGACTTTGATTGCATGTATGGCAAAACGTTTTTTCAAAAATACTTTTAAATGTTTTGACCAATTAAAGTCTAGCCCTTAAGACGTTTCATACGACGACGCAACTCGTTGAGTGCATTTGTTGATTGTTCCTTGGTTCGAACAAAGGTCGAGGACATGTATTTTGAAAATATTTTTATTTGTCTCGCTCTTCGTATGAACTGTTCAAGGGTGTCATTCAACTTAGCTACGTTGCCCCCACATTTTTCCAAGGTGCTCCCACATTGCTAGAATGACGGTGGTTGTTCGGATCTATCCCTGATTATCTCATCCGGGTTGAAAGATAGACAATTGCTGGTGTCGAATGGAACTTGTGAACGTATTTCGCTGTTGTTAATCACACAGACGCATTTTCCATATTCCATAATTCAGACAAGGCGTTAAGGAGAATCCAATTGACTTTGTAGTTTACGAGCTAGTGAACCTCGTCAATCTTCTTGTTCATGTATTTCTGATTCCCTTTTGTCATAGTTTTCCATATTCGGACAATTTTGACCGTAGGGGGCTGTATGACCTTAATGTGAGGGCAATGATTTTTTTTCATCCTTACCAAATATGGTGCGTGAAACGTCTTAAGAATACAAGATTGAATGAACGTAACTTACATTTTTTTTTGAAAAATACAATGCAAGTGCAAGATTGTAAACTTCATTAGTAAAACTCGTATTACATTCACAACAGTCTGGAATATATAATACAAAATGCTTAATCCTATACATGTCATGATCTAGGGCCAAAACAACACATTTACATCAATGGGCCAAACTTCTTCATGAGCCAAATTTATTCATGTGTCAAACATCTTTTATAGAGTTGTTGGGCTGATTTCTAATTCTCAACTGTTGGGCCGAATATTCTTCATGAATTGTGGGCCAATCTCGTATCCAAATACTTGGGTTGAATTCCCATTTACATCAGTTGAGCCCAAAAATGGAAATACACACAAAACTAGTAAAGGTTAAACACGCTGTGGAGCTTTTGTTCTAAATGGATGGAATTTCTAGGTCCTCTGAACCAGCGGAACCTCACCCCCTAAAGAGGATCACGAACCTATTCCGATCATCGAGTTGAGTTGTTTGGGTGCGTGTCGGCGGTCCAAACCGCTCCGGGCGCATTCCCCTACTAAACTCTCTAAGCTCTTAAAGTGCTCCCGGTTCGAGCGGGTAATGGTAACCAACGTGGTGTGTGCAAAGTAAGAATTTACATTGTTTTTTTAAATTATTACAATTACATCGCCTTTTAGACAAAATTTGAAACTGTAAGCATGAGCAAACTGTCAAAACTGATAGGACAAAAATATAATATGGCAAAGCAAATATGACAAAGCCTAAACCCTCTAAAAGAGATCCCCAGCAGAGTCGCCAAATTGTCGGACATCGGATCCGACTTTCCCTGACTCATTTTGGAAAATATTTTTCTTTTTTGTTTCGCTCGAAAATGTCGGGACTTGGCGAGCGACGGGTTCGGTCGAACGAGGTCATCAACCAGACCGAAAAATGTGAAAAAGTCGCCACCGATTAATTAAAGGCTAATCGGAATCCTAAAATTGCCTAGGGTACATGGTGTTAACATCCTAGGGCTTGGAAATGTCTACGTCCAGAGAATCGAGTTTGGGGATTTGATTACGTCTGAAGGGCTCGCGAGCCCATAATCCGCCCTTTCGGTACTTGAGTTTGCTTTTGAATTTATATTTTTTTTCAACTTGCTCGAGTTACCCAAATTGTCCAATTTGATCATGTTTGGCTAAAGAGATGACAATCATTTTTTAAATTAACAATATACAAGTTTTTTTTGTTTTTTTTAAAATTTAAAATAAATAAACAAGAGAGAATTAACTTGATTGTGCTAAAAAAAGAGTGGTTTAACTTTGGGGTCATTTTAAGTCGTGTCAAACGTTTACAAATGATTTTGAAAATACGAAGCATATTTGACACCTTGAGAAGTAATGGGATGTCCAGAAAAGTTTAGGGACCAAGATGCAATTATTTAAAATTTCGAGCTGATTTGGAAAAATCTTTTGAAAATTGCACAAATGACCCAAAACTTTTCTGGTTTGGTTTATAACACTCGGTAAAATCCCAAAATGACCCGAGAGTCCAAGGACCGAGTTGTAACCTTCATCAAAGTTTGGGAATGACCTAATTCATTTTTGAAAATATTATTTTTTTACTGAAACAACCCCCATAACTTTCACAAATATCTAAAATGACCCCAAAGTTATACTGAACTTAAAACCGAGTACGATTCTTATATGAAATACAACTATTAACACATAATATCGATGAAACAAACTTCATTCACATTAAGAAATACAAATATCGAGCACGAGAGGAGATATACCTAAGTTATTTGAAGTTTAGATACCTCACGAGGAACCGAGATCGATATTCGCCGATTTTGCTTCACTCAATTTCTATCTATTTTTTTCACTCACTATCACTCAAATCCTCACTTTGAATTTTTTTTCTCTCTTTTCTTTTCCTTTCTTTCATTTGTTTTTCTTTCCATTTTTTTGAACAAGCTTATGGCAAGCTTGTTCCAAACTATCCTTTGGTTTCTTCTTCCTCTCTTCAACTGTAGCTATCACTTGCTTTTGGAGAGTTTTCTCCTCCAAATAGATGATAAACATGGACAATACATGGTGGATTACAAATGTGATAGCAATTGGGCAAAGGTGATTGAAAATTGGGAGGTGATTGACAATTATGAAGAGTTTTGATGAGAATTTGGCAAGGATGAGCAAAGGTGATCAAGTGGTCAAATTGTGATGGCAATTAGGAGACTTTTGGTGTCAATTGGGAGAAATTGGGAGTGATTTGGGGCATGGTGAGAATTTGGACGAAAATGGATGCAATGGTGGATGTTTGGCAAAAATCGGGTGTCATGGGTTTAGGGTTTGGAGTTTATGGTTTGGAGTTTAAGGTTTAAGGTTTAGAATTTAGAGTTTGAGATTTAATAGTTAGGGTTTAGGGTTTGGGATTTTAGGGTTTGGGGTTTAGGGTATAGGATTTATTCCATTTTTGTTTTTTTATTCGTCTCGATTTTTCTCGTCCCGGTTCCTCGCGTACGGTATTTTGACCCCGACTCAAAATCAGTTGTTTACATTGTCAAGCCACATCATCAAGGAGAGGTGTAGATTAATGTGGACCAATTATATAACTTCATTTTTACAGATCATGCACTCATTTGAGTACATTTAATATATATATAATCAAACCCTATAGTTTTTTCACTTTTTTATTTGTACGTCAAAAACACGTTCAATATTTGTCTACTTGGTCAACTCAAAGACCCAATCAACTAACAAGCCGCAACAACCCACTGCGCAAACGAACTATAAGTAAACGCGTGTGCATAAAACGTATGTTAACACTATTTATTAAACAAATAAATCCTAATTAAAACAACCTGCAGCCTGACAACTTTGCTAATGACAGCATTATATATTATTACCCAATCAGTCCGACAACTATCTCTACTAACCCAAAATTATTATACATATCGCACTAAATTTAAGTAACTCTCTGCACTAGCTCGATTAAAAATTGATTAAATTCGTTATTCTTATTTTCTATCCCGAAATGAGTGTTTTGGGGTAAATGTTGAAACAAAATCATACAAACTAGTCTACTCAAGAGTTACAAGTCTAGTCCTAGCCACACCCATTGAATCCAGTCTAAGAATCTCTACAACACTCCTTGGTGGTTGATCCAACTCAACAAAGGTTAATTCCAAGTTGACCGCTTCCTTAGCTATCATGTCTGCTGCTCCGTTTCCTTCTCTGAACACGTGCCTTAGCTTCACTCTCCTGAATCCCAACATCAGTCTCCTATCGCTAAAAAAAATGAAGATCCCAAAATGAGTTTAATTCAAATAATTTACTTCTTTACGGTGTAGGATAATTCATGATGTCAAAAGTGCGACGTTGTCGTTGTCAACTACTTTCTCCCGCTAGCACGAATAGATTTGGTACCTTGCAATGCCAATCGGGATCATGTAGTATGTGACTCAAACTTTCAAGTCTTATACTTTTAAGTTACCCTTCATAGTTCACTTGACCAACTATTTTCTATGCATTAGTAATCTACATTGCTAGAGCAATAACAGTCTTAACTCGGCACTGATACTATTTATAATGCTCTAAGCTCAAACGACGTACCTAACCAACTCAATTTAATGTTTAAACATGTTATTCTCATTTGAACTCCGAAAATGAAAAAAAAATATCTCACTTTTTTCTGTATGAGGTGGAACAAATTTAATTAAGTGTCACATATATAAACATAATTTATTTTTTAGTTAATAAAAAAACTCTAAATATAAAATGAAATTTAATTGGACCAATTAATATTTTAATTTTAAAATGAAGATTCTAAGAGTATCTATTGGAAGTCAAGTGGTTTAACTATTGTAACTAATTATAACAGATTTAGTTAGTTAGTTGCTTATACAGCAAGTTCTAGTATGCTCTTTTATTCTATATATATACTTTACTCTGTTAACAGTTCAGGAGATATGAAAGATAATTCATCTTCAATACTTCTTTTCAGTTCTCTATCAGTATTTGACATGGTATCAGAGCCTTTGCTCCTCTGTTAATCGCTGTGATCAGCATCCTCATCCTTCGATTCTTTTCTTCATCTTCTTCCTTGTTTCTGGAAATCGCTACCTATGATTCTTCATACTACCAAGTCAATATGGCAGGTACATCATCATCTTCTTTTGTGTCTTGGATTGTAGACACAGGTGCCACAAACCATATGACTTCAAATGCTGATTGGTTGACAGACTTGATTCCTTGCACATCCAGTTTGTCCACTGTTCAATTGTCAAATGGTACTCGATCCAAAGTAACACATACTGGTTCATATCGTATATCTGGAAAGCATGTTCTAAAAGGAGTTCTTCCGATTCCTTATTTCAGATATAATCTACTATCTGTTTCAAAATTATGCAGCGATTTGTCATGTTTTGTGAGTTTTTATCTGAATTACATGTTGATCCAGGGCAGTTCAATGGGACTGTGATGGGATTTGGTGAACAACGTGATGGTTTGTACGTATTTCAGCCGAAACAGAGCACAACACAGTTACCCTGTTCCATTGCGGCTGCTGCTGGTTCCAATTCTATGTTAGACGGTGTCATTTGGCATCAAAGAATGGGTCATCTTCCACTTGTCAAGATAAAGAATCTGTTAGGGAGTCAGGCATTGAATAAGCAGTCTGCAATAAAAGATTGTTCGGTCTGTCCTTTGGCAAAACAATCTAGACTTGCTTTTTCAATTAGTATCACTAGAGTTGCTGTTCCTTTTGCATTGATTCACCTCGATGTATGGGGACCGTATAAAACACCTACATATGATGGGAATAAATTCTTTTTGACCATTGTTGATGATCACACACGGAATTGTTGGGTTATACTGATGAAACATAAAAGTGAAGTTACTTATCACATTCAACATTTCTTGATTATGATCAAAACTCAGTTCAACGGGCATGTTAAGGTTCTTCGCAACGACAATGAGACTGAGTTCTTCAATTCTTTGTGTTCTGAGCTATTTCATTCGTTGGGGATCATTCACCAAAGCAGTTGCACAACCACTCCTCACCAAGCATCGCCACCTTCTCAATGTTGCTCGAGCTTTGAAATTTCAAGGTTCCATTACTGTTCATTTTTGGGGTTTGTGCATATTAACAACATGTTATCTCATCAATTTGTCCCCTACAATGTTGTTGAAAAACAAATCCTCATGAATTGCTGTTTGGTAAGCCTCCTGACATACAACATTTACGGGTGTTTGGAAGTCTTGCTTTTGCCACTGATCTTGTTAATCGTGATAAATTTGGAGCTCGGGCTATTCCTGCAGTTCTGATGGGTTACTCCCTTACGCAGAAAGGTTACCGTCTCTATAATATTGCCTCTCGATCGTTCTTTGTCAGCAGAGATGTGGTATTTCGGGAGTACATTTTTCCTTTTGCAGTTCAACAACCTGTTATTCATCCTGTTTTGCAAAATCTGTATTTCCATGTAGCTCATTCAGACATGCCTTCTCCTATTGTTGTTGTTCCAGAGGAAAATTCGGCAGAAGATCTGATTCATGACGATGTCCATACACCATCACGATCAGCTGAATCTCTTGACATACCAGCAGCAGAATCACCAACTGATTCTTCTCCTCAACAGGTTGTTCCATTACGAAGATCAACTAGGCCAGTTCGTTTGCCTGCAAAGTTGTCTGATTATGTTATTAATCCTTCTCACTGCCATCTCAGTCACATGGTTAAGATACGTGAACCTAAAACCTTTCAAGAAGCTATTCGAGATCCTAAGTGTCAAACCACAATGAATGAAGAACTTGAGGCTTTAAAGGCTAATCGAACATGGGTTATTGTAGATTTACCTCCTGACAAGCATCCCATTGGTTGCAAATGAGTGTTCAAGGTCAAATACAATGGTAATAGCTCCTTGGAGAGATACAAGGCACGACTCGTGGCTAAGGGTTTTACACAGCAAGAAGGAGTGGATTATACAAAAACTTTCTCCCCGGTGGATTATGCATTCTTACAAGGCGATATGTTTGAAGAAGTATACATGAGAATGCCTTCTGGTTTCTCAGTGGAATCAGCCTACGTGACAGCCTCAGTGATTGCAGATGAGGTTTCTTCGTGTAAAACAAAAGTGTGTCGTTTGTTAAAGTCGCTTTATGGTTTAAAGCAGGCTTCAAGGCAGTGGAATTTGAAGTTCACAGAAGCTTTGATTAAGGGTGGATATAAGCAGAGCAGGTATGATTACTCCCTGTTTACTAAAGTGCATGAAGGATACATAGTGATATTATTAGTGTATGTGGATGATATTCTTCTTACTGGTTCAAACATGCAATTGGTTCTTGATTTGAAGAGATTTTTACAGCAAGAGTTCAAAATCAAGGACTTGGGTGAGTTGAAATACTTTCTTGGAATGGAACTTATTCGGTTTTCTGATGGATATGTCATGAATCATAAGAAATATGCAATGGATTTGATTGGAGAATCTGGTTTGGGAGTTGCTAAATCGACCAAGACTCCTCTTGAGCAGAATATTAAATTGACATCACATGAATATGACATTCAATTTCAGCTCAATAAGGATGATGGTTTGTTTCAAGATGGTGAATTATATCGAAGATTGGTGGGAAAGTTGCTGTATTTAACAATGACGAGACCAGATATTTCATTTGCAGTGCAACATTATATTTAGCCTAGTTCATGCAGCAGCCGAAGGAATCGCATTATGCAGCTGTTCTTCGTGTGATTAAGTATATAAAAGACAGGCATGGACATGGTTTGTTCTTCCTAGTAGAAAATGGTACTGATTTGGTGGTGTTTTGTGACTCGGACTGGGCGGCGTGTCCTCTAACTCGAAGATCAGTCACAGGATTTTGTGTCAAGCTAGGATCATCCTTGATATCCTGGAAGGTGAAGAAGCAAACGATGGTGTCACGTCCATCAGCAGAAGCAGAGTATCGTAGCATGGGGGTTGCAGTATCAAAAGTCATTTGGATTAGAGGATTGCTTGCTGAATTGAATTGTGCTCAGGTTAATCCTACAACAGTCTACTGTGATAATCAAGTTGCGATCCAGATTGCCGGAAATCCCACGTATCATGAGAGGACAAATCATATTGAAGTAGATTGCTATTTCTTAAGGGACAAGATTCAAGAGAAAGTTATTCAAACGCAGCATGTTTCGACTGGAGCTCAACTTGCAGATCTTCTGACAAAAGCACTTGGAAAAGAGTAGCATCATAGATTATTGATTCAATATGGAATTAGAGATATAACCACTTATGAGGGGGGTGTATGTCAAGTGGTTTAACTACTGTAACTAATTATAACAGATTTAGTTAGTTAGTTGCTTATACACCAAGTTCTAGGATGTTCTTTTATTCTGCATATATACTATACTCTATTAACAGTATAGGAGATATGAAAGATAATTCATCTTCAATACTTCTTTTCATTTCCCTTTCAGTATTAGTATCCTTGAATTTGAATTTACTAAAGGAATTTTTATACGTAAAAAATAAGCAAATAAAACGGCAGTGTGTCCTATAAATAATCAAATGAATGTGATAATTCTTTATTAATAATAAATATGGTCCAAATCCCAAACAAAGGACCTTAGATATGAATATACATTATACACAGTAAATAATTAAAGTCTTAATCTGAACTTACATTTATTATTCTTTATGCTAATGACATTATCAGCAGAAAGACTATCAACATCCAACTTGCACCGCACCAAGAACTTCAGCTTCATCAGCTTCAACTTCCCAAGCTTGATCCTCACCGGTTGCTTCACACGTAGATTCAAAGGTATAAGCCCTGTCTGCTGCCTGTCCTCCTGCAACGACGACAGCAGCCCAGTAGCATTCTGAGATTGTCCCGACAAGGACACGTCAAGCACCGTCGTGTTCTGATGACCCTGGTAAAACTTGGGTAGTGCTCCTTCACATAGTCTGGAACCTCTATACCAAACGCCGATGTTGCTTCCCCCTTCGTAGTATATTCCGATCTTTTTGTTAGGGTTTCTGGCGGTTATGGTTACGTCAAAGGTGGCGAGTAAGCTGTTATCGTTGCTGAGGTTGAATTGTGTTATTTGAAGGCTGTCGATGGTGAACTTCGGAAGCTTTGGTCGGAAGACTAAGTAGAGGATACCGCCGACGATGCCCACGATGATCACTTGAAGCAGGAGAAGAGAAACGATCCAACACAGCAATCTGCAGCAGCAGCTTCTTCTTTTAGGGGGTTTGGAGTACACGACAGGGATGGTTCGTCGGATGGAAGAACCAGAGTCTGTGTCGGATTTTGATGAGCCACGTGGGAACAGGGGTTCGGTTGGGGTCGGTGGTCGGTGATCGGCTTCCATGTCGTGGACTACGGGATGGATCCTTTGGTGGCTAACCGCGGCCATCAAGAACTCTCTTCCTCTTTAGCTTGGTCTTGCTTATACGCTCCTCTAATGGTGAAACTTGAGGAGTATTGAGATGATATAAATCTCATATATACATATATATATACATATATATATACATATATGTATAAGTGAGAAGAGTCCTTTGTTATGACAAAGTCCTGAATGGCGAATAATGCACTGAAGGTTCCTTTTATTGACTTTTGTGGTAGAGAAATTATATAGATATTAACTATAATACCGATCGACGACGTCATAATTAAACCGGTGGCTGAACCCGGTCGAGCCTGAAACCGAAACTATTATGGGTTTGATCCTGTTGCAGACTGACTCGACACTAGAGACACCCGATTCAATCTCTGATATTCGTGTTGTAGCAATGAGGATTTTCACCCAATTTTTAATATATTTAATAAAAGTTGGATATAATTGTAAATAAATATTTACCTTAAACCCCTATTTTTTATTTTTTAAGGGAGATAAAGAATTGTTATGAGTTGGCTACTTCTTATTTATATTTTGTTTGTCTGACTCGTCCACCCAAATTAAAATTAAACTTAAACCATTATCATGTTAACCATACTAATATGTAACAGTTATGTTTTTTTTTCCTTAACTAGGGTTTTCAAGTTCTGAGAATAGAAATCCTAATTTTATCGTGTACGGGGGCTAATTACGGAACAAGTGAGTATATATTATTCTAAATGTTAAGCAGACATATCAAATATGTTTTTCTCTTGATAAAGATTCCTCTAGAGCACCCGTATCAAATATGTTTTTCTCTTGATAAAGATTCCTCTAGAGCACCCGCGAAAAAAAAAATCATTAACCGTGTTTTTCTTCTATTTAGTCCGGTCCGGTCTGATTATAAATTACAATGCTTCTATGTTGTCTTTTTTTTTCAAAGGGATGACTTAGTATGTTGTTTCCCACACGGACACGCATTATCTTTTCTAAAAAGTTGACACGAAAGATACATTATGTCAAACGTGAAGTTGGTTACCTTGCCATTTGCTTCTAGAACTCTATAATATTGAATATAAAGATAAAACATTCAGTTAATTATTATAATAAAAGAGTTTCACATTATTTATTATTTAAATTTGTATTAAATTAGTTCTATTAAGTATTTTATCATAAAATTATTATAAACATTACACATTTTATTTTACATATTATATAGTATATATATCCCTTCCTTCTAGACTAATTCATTATATTATGTAGATATCCCAGTTTTTGGGTTCAAACAAAACGGCACCTGTATGCCTCTCAGTCAAACTAAACGCCACAGTTCATCCGTCCCTACCAACATTTTTAGGGTTATATTATACTTATATATATTAGATCATGCGTGCTCTATTGGTCACGTCTTAAATTGTCTTTAAGTGCTACGTATGATCGTTATGACTCATAATAATAAAAGAATAGTATGAAAATTGAACTTTTAATTAAAATATTATTAATATAAAATTAAATATAATTTGCATTATATATATTATTTTGTCAATATTGAGGTGGAAACACTGAGACGGTCAAAGTTTAGCAAAATAGAAACAAAATTTCAATATACATATATTAATTTATATATATGGGGAAAGTGGTGAACGGTCAAATGGACTTGGCCAATTCGCTACTTCACCACATGAATCATATGTATATATGGCCATAAAAAATGCATATGTATAAGTATATTAAACAAATTTACTCTTTAATTTTGAGTTATAAAAAAGTTTGGATAAGATATATATTTTATTTTCGAAAATAATTTTTTATATTGTGAAACCCACTTAAAAGTGGAGAAAATGCTCTCATAAAAGTCGATGTATGAACTCGAGTGAAGAATACAGCAGTAAATCAATGTGTGAAAATATCAAAATGTTTATTTTTTACTAAATTCAAAGAAACTTTCAAGTAGAAGGCCTTAAATAAGTTTCATAACACGTGAATTGTTAAACTCCCATGCCAATTTTAATGGACAAATAAAGAGTATTATTTATATAATTGAGTTTTATCTTAAAATTAAGAGTAAATATTTTAAATGGCCTCACATGTTTGACTCATGTCATCCATTTATACTTTAAAAGTTTTTGCAATTATCGGATAGACCCTTATGTTTGTGAATGTTATCTTTTTAATAAAATCTGAACTGATGAATCTATACGAACCGATTCAAACAACTGAAATCACAAAATCACAACAGCAGCACTTGGGGATCATCGATGTTGGTTCCTTCATCTGGCAACCTCTCCCCCTTAAATACCTAAGGATCTAGAAGTTCAATACATAAATAACAAAGAATTGAAGAGAGGAAACGAAAAGACGCGACAGAATAATAACCGTCTGAACGGAGTCAAGAAACCAAGAAGACACCTAACCCTAATGAACATAATGAAGACTGAAATGAATGAAAGGAAATGAACAGACACGCGGAAGCTTCTGGAATAATACGCGGATTGAACATGACTGGGCTGCTGAAGATTGGGTGGCTCAACTGGGCTGCTAGAAGATTGGGTCGCATCAAAATAACACAAGCCCAATAAAGATGAAGTCTGCACCATGTATTTTAATACTCCCCCTCAAGCTGACAGCATCATGGAGCAAATCTTCAAGTTAACTCCCATGTCTCCCAAAAAGATTCCACATACCAAGTTTGTCGCATAGATGATAATGTTGTTGACTCCCCAATGCTTTTGTGAGAATATCAGTCAACTCGTTACCAGTCTTAATATGCCTCAATTCCAAAATGTTAGCCAACAGTTTTTCTCTAATATAGTGACAATCAATCTCAATATGTTTTGTTCTTTCATGAAAAACAGGGTTATTGGCTATTTGAATAGCAACTTTATTGTCACGGTGCAAAATATACATGGTTCTGTTTGCTTAAAACCCAACTCATTCAATAAATTTCTAAGCCAAACAATTTCAGATAAAGTTGAACTCATGCTTCTATACTCTGATTCTGCTGAAGATCTAGAAACAGTGTTCTGCTTTTTTACTTTCCAAGAAATCAGAGATTTGCCAAGAAATATGCAGAAACCAGTAACAGATCTTCTAGTCTCAACACATCCAACCCAATCAGAATCACAATATCCGATTAGGTTGGGCTCAGAACTACTAGACAAAAGAATTCCCTTGCCTGGTTCCTACTTTACATACCTTATTATTCGCAGGGCTACATTCAAATGGATTCCTTCGGGTCCTGCATGTATTAGCTTAAATTCTGCACCGCAAATGTTATGTATGGACGGGTAATACTCAAATACAATAATTTTCGTATCAGTCTCCTATATAGGCTGACATCATCTAGGCTCTTATCATCCTTATTAATACTCAGATGATTATCATAACTTCTGCTAGTCAATTTTAAATTCTCCTCTATAGGGATTCTAGCAATTTTGGCACCTGATAGCCCAACATCAAAAATTAATTCCAGAGCATATTTTCTTTGCGACAAAGCTAAGTCTTTTTCAGATCTAGCTATTTCAATGCCCAAAAAATATTTCAACTCACCTAGATCTTTCATCTTAAAATTCAATTCTAATACATGCTTCAAATCATCAACCAATCTGGAACTATTTCCAGATATAAGCAAGTCATCAACATATATCAGAAGCACAACAAGACCAAAACCATCATGTTTAGTAAACAATGAATAGTCAAGTTTCGATTGAACATATCCATCTTTAATAAGATATTCACATAATTTCAAATTTCATTGCTTACTAGCTTGTTTCAATCTATAAAGCGATTTTTTAAGTATGCAAACCAAACCAGATTTTTCACTATTGAAACCATCAGGAACATGCATATAAACTTCTTCATCAAGATCACCCTGCAGGAATGCATTATGCACATCCATTTGGTAGAAAGGCCAGTTACAGATAGCAGTTAAACTTAGAATGGTTCACACAATATTCATTTTAACCACAGGGGGAAAAGTCTCAAAATAATCGATCCCAAATTTTTGATTATACCCTTTAGCCACTAATCTAGCCTCATATCTGGCCAAACTACCATCAGATTTATATTTCAACTTGTAAACCCATTTACTCCCAATAATAGATTTACCTTTTGGGATTGGAACCAAATCCCATGTACCATTCTCCTCAAGAGCCCTTATTTCATCTTGCATGGCTTCAATCCATGACTCATTTTTTACCGCCTCACTGAAAGTTTCTGGTTCAACCATCTTAGAAATCGATGTCAAATAGCATTGATATTCATTCGATAACCCATCATAAGATATATATTTTTCAATTGAATGAGGACAATAAACATTTAACACCTGATAATCCTTCATCCAAATAGGAGGTTTGATGGTCCTTCCGGACTTGCTGACCAGAGGCTTTCCAGATTCTTCAGTGATTTGATCGATTCCATCAGAGTCAGCATTTGAAACTTCATGTGGTTCAGTTCCATCAGGATCACGCTGATCTTCATCATTTGGATTACCTGCAACAGAATCTCCCACATTCTCCTCAGTATCCCTAATTCTGGGATTACCATCATTGGAGTTATCATCATAATGCTCAAAAAATATGGGATGCTGATCAAGTTTACCATTCTCAAAAGGAAACACACTCTCATTGAAACGAACATCTCTACTTATGAAAAAAATTCTATCAATTAAATCATAGAGTTTGTATCATTTTTGAGTCTAAGAGTATCCCATAAAAACAGAAGGGATAGCCCTGGAAGCCAACTTGTCAGTAACCGACATATTTTTGGCATAGCACAAACAACCAAAAACCCTAAGGTGGCTGAATGCAGGTTTCTTACCATGCAATATCTCTAAGGGAGATTTCCCTTTCAATAACTTAGATGGCATACGATTGATGAGATAACAAGCTGTAAGGACACAATCCCCCCCAAAAAATGTTTGAGATTGATCCTTGCAGTTTTAAAGCCCTAGCCACCTCCAAGAGGTGTCTATGCTTTCTTTCCACCTTACCATTCTGCTGAGGAGTATAAGGGCAACTACTTTGATGAATAATGCCCTTATCATGTAACATGTTGTCTAATTTCTCATTAAAAAATTCCCTACCATTATCAGTCCTAAAACACTTGATCCTCTTTTTGAATTGGGTCTCAATCATAGTAATAAATCCTCTTAACACAAGAAACACATCATATTTAAATTGAATTAAGTGGATCCAAGTCACTCTAGAAAAATCATCCACCAATGTCAGGAAAAAAAACGCTTATTATCATGAGTAGGACTATGATAGGGACCCCAAACATCGGCATGGACAAGATCAAATATAGCATCAGATTTGGTACTCGAAACAGGAAAAGGAGATCTAACAATCTTTGCCTTGGGACAAATAGCACAATCATGTATATTCAACTCATCATGCTTTACAAAATTCAAACCATAAACATGTTCTAAAGCCTTTAAAGAGGCATGCCCAAATCGCAAATGCCACAATATTGCATTATTTACAACAGAACTACTGATAACAAATCCAACAGAACTCGCAGACAATCGAACGAAGTATAATCCAGACCTTTCCTCACCAGTCCCCAAGACCTTCCCATTTGAGAGGTCCTACAGGATTGCAAGGTCATGATAGAAAATTGCAGAACGGTTTAAATCATTTGCAAGTTTAGAAACTGAAAGAAGATTATATCTGAAATCTGGTATGTATAAAACATTCTGCAACTTTCTTTCTGAATCAATGAAAATGCTCCCAATTTGTTTAACCATTGAACATCCACCATTAGGTAACTGAACCTTGATATCAGGAGCATCCTTAATCTCACATAACCAATCATTTATGTTGGTCATGTGATTGGTTGCTCCTGTATCTAGGATCCAGCTATCTTTTTCATACAAGGAGATTGAATTGAGAGATATACCAGCAGTATTTGCATGCAGGTCAGAAGGTGTGGCTGCACTTGCTCCGGCTGCAGTGCCTCCTCCACGTTTAAAGGTTTGTAAAAACCTTTCAAACTAATCACGAGTAAGAGTGATCCCTCCCTGAACTCCACAACTCAGGTTAACATCATAAGTAGAGTTAGAAATAACAGAATCAATGTCACCACTCCTCACGAAAGTAACATTGGCTTTAGAATTTAAGCCTTTTTGTTTCAGTTGTTCCTTGTACTTGAAGCAATTGTCTTTGACATGACCTTTTTTCTTACAAAAATCACACCCTTTTGAAAAACATATATCAACAGTATGTCCCCGTTTCTTGCAGAATGTGCATTATAAATTTGGATTTCCTTTCGACTTATCCAAATTTAGAGACACATTCGTAGAATTAGGGTTATAAGATGCATTCATAGTACAAGAACACCTCTTTGAGTCTCCTCTTGCACTAACAGATTATACGCCTGATTCACAGAAGGCAAAGGAGTCCAAAGCAACAAATGACTTCTAACATTGGCATAATTTTCATTCAAACCAGTCAAGAATTGAAAGAGTCTTTGGTTTTCCTTATGCTCAATATGTTTTTTAAAATATTCTCCTTCTATAAAAGGAAGAGCACAAGCACCATCATATTCAGCCCAAAGAACTTTCAATTTAGAAAAGAAAGTAGATATAGAATCCAAACCTTGCTGACACATGATAATCTCTAAATGCAACCGATATGTTCTAGGACCACTTACTTTGTGAAATCTTTCTTTAAGTTCTTTCCAGACGAGAAATGCATTTTCAGTATACATCATCCCACTGGCAAAATCCTTAGAGATAGAGTTCGTAAGCCATCCTATAACTACGACATTACATCTATCCCATAAATGGTGCAAAACAGAGTCATAATCATCACGCAAACAAGTTCCATTGATAAATCCTAACTTATTTCTTCCTAACAGCATAAATCGAATGACTCTACTCCACATAGCATAATTTTCAGGACCAGTTAGTGTTGGGTATCGATAGTGACGGCCCAGTAAGAAAAGGCCTCGAAGGCCCAATAACTATAGAGGGGGTAAACCCATGACATCCGAACCGGATCGGCCCAAGTACAAGCCAAACTTGGCCCACCATCGAGTAATCCAGAATCGAGCCCAAAGTCTATAGAGACGCCAAAAGGCTCTCAGACTGCTCGCCATTCTCTACCAAGTCGCGACCTTCCACTGCTCGACATGGGAGTGCTCGCCCCGAAGAGAGCCTTGCCTCTCTCCTCTGGTCCCACTAAACCGTTAATAACAGAGTGGCCAAGATATCCCGCATATCCCGGTCACATATTCACTAAAGATTAGATTTGGTAACTGCAATATCTCGCAGTAACTGCCATATCCCACGATCCGAATCTTCAGCAACTCAATATACATTAAGATATTCAGTTGCCTTTATACGGTTCTATCTCTCTTACCCTATAAATATCCTTGCTTTACATACGTACTTTACGTTTTGAGTTTTATACACACATATACTCATTTAAGCATCGGAGAGGGACCCAGAGGCACCCCCTCTGTTGCGCTCCCCTACTTGCAGGTTCACCGGAGTTGGAGCTGAAGCGTCATCCCAACCTTGTCTGGTATTCAATTCACTGCCAGATCAGCATTCAGGATTTCACGATCCAACATTTGGCGCCGTCTGTGGGAAACGAGCAATTAAGCCATGAGAACTCGATCCCAAAGCAACCGTCGGAATCAGACTAGGGAGCGATCCTCAGATAGCTCTGATTCCGCCGCCGCTTCACCACTTCAACAGGAACCTGCCAGCCGAGCAGGAGTTAATGCTGTTCCTCTGCGGACAGCCCGAGAACATGTCGGTGATTCAAGACCGACCCCAGCTGCTGATCAAAACGGAGCCCCTGCGCCGCAGACAGTCCACATTGCGGGGCAGAATATTAATTTAACCCCCGAGATGGTCTCCTTGCTGGAAGCCATCCTAGGACAGGCGCGCCGCCAGGCCCCTGCTCCTCAGGAAAACAATCCCTCTGCTCCTAAGGAAAATCACCGCCCTGCTGCCACAGGGCCTTCACCTTCAGAAGCGGCCAATCCTAGTCCTGCTGCGCATCAGGAGGATCAGGAGATGACGTCAGGTCAGCAGTCCCTACCTCCAGCGCACACCAAGGAGCCAGCAGCCGCATATACTGCCAATCCTTCCGGTCCGCCTCCACCCGGAGCCTCTCCCATGTACTGCACTGTGGAGCAGATGGATGACCTCCTCAACAAAAGGCTCCAGGAAAGACAGTTGACAGTCATAGCTCCCTTCAAGGAGCAGTCCTCTCATCCATTCACCGACGCGCTCGTCGCTATCAAAATCCCGAAGGATGTGGTTGCTCGGGCCATACCTGAGTATAGCGGTGGAGGAGATCCCACCGTACATGTCAACAAGCATGAGGCCTCCCTTCTGGGTAAGTCAAACGATCCCAATCATTTGGCTTTGCTATTTCCATCTACTCTTTCGGGTTCGGCTTCGTCCTGGTTCTTCGGCCTCCCTGCAGGATCAATCGGAACTTGGGCAGAGTTAAGAAGCAAGTTCCTGGAGAGATACATGGGCGAGCGCCAGTTGCTGAAGAGCGTGGTCGCCCTTGACTCGGTCAAACAGCAGCCTGGAGAGTCGCTGTCCAACTTCTACGGGCGTTTTCATCAAAACGTCACAGAATTAGATCGCCGAATCTCGGATGGGGAGATCATTCGAGCATTCTACAGAGGTCTGGATGTGGCCAACAAGGCCTCGAGAAAGCTGCGAAACAGCTATCACGTAAAGGAGATAGAGACATTGGAGGAGTTGGCATCCAGAGCGAAAGGTTTCATAGACCTTGAGCGCGCAAACATCGAGGCTAACCTCCTGACGACCTCGCTAAGGGTAACCCCTGAACCCCGACGCGATGGTAAGAAGGAGGTCAAGAAGGAGAAAAAGGGAAAAGAAAGTAAGCCGCGAGTCGAGTCTCTTCCAGCGCCTCGCCATCCAGAGGTCCCTGAGTACTTCACGCCTTTAAATAGGCAGATCTCAGCGGTACTAGTCGAGATGGAGAGGAGATCCTTGGCGAGGCCACCGATGCCTCGCCGAGGTGGGTTACCCATGGGCAAGGATGTCGAGAGCTATTGCAGATACCACAAGTGCAAGGGCCATAAGACAGACGATTGCAAGATTCTGAAACGAGATATAGAGAGGCTGATTCAGGGGGGAATGTTGAAGGAATTTGTGGCAGGGCGAGACCGAAGTCGAACGCCCCCCAGGAGACATCGTTCACCAGCCCCTGCAGATCAAGCTGAGCCTTCTGGAAGCAAGAGGAGAGTGAATCTGATTGCAGGAGGATTCGGCGCAGGCGGCGAGAGGTCAAACTCCAGAGAGGTCTACGCCACTCAGATCTCTACGGCAGTTCAGTTGGGGAAGCGACCCCGACCTGAAGAAAACATTGTCATCTCATTCTCTGAAGATGATTTGACACATGTCACCACGCCCCACAACGATGCTCTGGTCATTACGGCAGATATTGACGGCTGTGATGTTGCAAGGATTCTGGTCGACGGAGGCAGCTCGACAGACATCCTGTTTCTGGACGCCTTCGAAAAGATGGGCAAATCAAAACGCGACCTGAAGAGGGTCGACTTTCCGCTGATCGGATTTGCGGGAAGGACAACTTATCCACTGGGGGCTATAACCATGCCAGTGATTTTTGGCGAGGGGTGGAAAAGCATCAAGGTGTCGGTCACTTTCCTGGTGGTCGATTCACCTACATCCTACAACGCCATTATAGGGAGAACCACGATCAACCCAAATAAGATTGTGGCCTCCACTGTCCACCAGAAGATGAAGTTCCCTACTCCGAACGGGATTGGAGAAGTGCTCGGAGATCAGCCTTCCTCGCGGCAATGTTATGTGAACTGTTTACGCAGGAAGAACCAAAGGGAGGCGCTCGCCATCGAGACAGAGGCCGATCCCCGCGAGGACTTGGCTCGACCAGCACCCATGGAGGAATTGGAGGAGGTCGAGATCGATGGTCCGGACAAAAAGGTGCGCATTGGGACCACCTTGAAAGAGGATCAGAAGGAGGCCATGACCGCTCTCCTCAAGGAATTCAAAGAGCTCTTTGCCTGGCAGCCGAGCGACATGCCAGGAATCAGCACAGATATTATCTCGCATGAGCTCAGGATAGACCCCTCCATCAAGCCGATCGCCCAAAAGAGAAGATCGTTCGGGACTGATAAACGTTTGGCGATCAGGCAGGAAGTCGGCAGGTTGATTGAAGCTGACTTCGTCAGAGAGGTAAGATTCCAGAGCTGGGTAGCCAACCCAGTTTTGGTCAGGAAATCTAATGGCAAGTGGAGGATGTGCGTCGACTTCCGCGACTTAAACAAGGCTTGCCCCAAAGATTCATATCCCCTTCCAAGAATTGATCAGCTGGTCGATGCTACCTCGGGTCATGAGATGCTGAGCTTCATGGACGCCTATTCAGGCTACAACCAGATCAGAATGCATCCAGACGACGAGGCCCACACTGCTTTCTATGCTGACGGGGACATTCTATGCTACAAGGTGATGCCCTTTGGTCTCATCAATGCCGGGGCAACTTATCAGCGGATGGTGAACCGACTGTTCCAGGACATGCTGGGAAGGAACATGGAGGCCTACGTGGATGATATGCTCGTTAAATCCATCAAAGGCAATCCTCATACCACCGACCTCCGTGAAGCTTTTGAATGCATGAGGAGACACAGCGTTCGCCTGAACCCAGCAAAGTGCGCCTTTGGAGTCAAGTCCGGGAAGTTCCTGGGTTTTATGGTCAGCGAAAAGGGCATTGAAGCAAACCCGGAAAAGCTAAAGGCCATAGAAGAAATGAAGTCACCAACCTGCCATAAGGAAGTCCAATGCCTGAACGGCCGACTAGCTGCTCTTAACCGCTTCCTCTCCAAAGCAAGCGACAAGTCCCTCCCGTTCTTCAAAACCTTGAGGGCCAACCGTAAGTTCGAATGGACGCCAGACTGCGAGGAAGCATTCCAGTCCTTGAAAAGGCATATTCAAACACTCCTAGCTCTGGCAAAACCCGTTCCAGGCGAGCAGCTTTTCCTCTATTTAGGCATTAGCGATGTGGCAGCCAGTGCTGTTTTAATAAGGGAGGAGAATAATGTTCAGAGTCCAGTGTATTTCATTAGCAAAATGTTCAACTCAGCAGAAATAAAATATGTCCAGATTGAGAAGTATCTCTATGCCTTAGTTATTGCTGCTCGGAAGCTGAGACCTTACTTTCATGCGCACGACATCACGGTCCTCACCAATCAACCTCTCAAAAACTTCCTGATGAAGCCAGATTCTTCAGGAAGAATGGTCAAGTGGGCGATCGAGCTCAGCGAGTTCAGGATCAAATTTGCGCCAAAAACGGCCATCAAAGGTCAAGCACTAGCTGATTTCATAGTGGAAAGCACGAGTAACGGTCAAGCGGAGGCAGAAAACAGGCCAAGTCAGTCAGCAAACGACAATCAAATCTGGGAACTCTATACGGATGGGTCTTCATCAAAAGAAGGCTCGGGGGCAGGTTTAATTCTTATTCCTCCTGAGGGCGAGCCTCTGAAATACGCGATCGCCTTAACATTCCCGGCAACCAATAACGAAGCAGAATATGAGGCTCTTATCACTGGACTCAGACTGGCAAAAGGAATGGGTATAACAGCGCTTAAAGTAAAAAGTGATTCAGAACTTATTGTCAATCAGGTTAATGGCGCCTACGAGGCAAAGGGAGAAAAGATGAAGAAATATCTCGGCATCGCCAAAAAACTAGTCGTGGAAATCCCAAATTTCGCGATTGAGTTTATTCCTCGCCAAGAAAACCAGATGGCAGATTCTTTGAGTAAGCTAGCCTTCGGAGGGGCGACAATCCAGGATGTGCAATTTCTGGAAAAGGCCCTATGTTCAGTCCTTGAAAACAGAGCGGAGGTCTTCAACATTCAAGAACAGGTCACCTGGATGACCCCGTTCCAGAATTATTTGAAAGAAGGCATCCTCCCAGAGGACGAAGGCGAATCCACTAGGATTAGAAGACTCGCAGCCAGTTATCTAATCATCGATGGAGAACTCTATAGAAGAGGTTATTCGACGCCTTACTTGAGATGTGTTGCTCTACCCGAAACAGAAAAAGTTCTTCGAGAAGCTCATGAAGGGGCAGCGGCATGTCATGAAGGTGCTCGTTCACTAAGCAGGAAAATATTCAGACTGGGATATTACTGGCCGACCTTGGGAAAAGACGCAGCCGAATTAACACAGAAGTGTGAAATTTGCCAGCAGTTTGCACCACGATCGGGTCGACCATCGACATTATTATCCCCAATGGCGGGTGCCCGGCCCTTCGCTCAATGGGGAATCGATATATTGGGTCCTTTTCCCATTAGCACTGGTCAGCGTACTCACATTATAGTGGCGATCGACTACTTCACTAAGTGGGTAGAGGCGAAAGCTCTAGCTTCGACAACGGAATTCCAAGTTATCAAGTTCATGCAGGTCAACATATTCTCCAGGTTTGGTATTCCCAAAATACTCATCAGCGATAATGGTCCGCAATTCGTTGGAAAGGAATTGAAATGGCTCTGTGAAGAGTATCACATCGACCATCGCTTCAGTTCAGTACATCACCCTCAAACGAATGGGCAAGCTGAAGCAGCCAACAAGGTTGTCTTAGCAGGACTCAAGAAAAGGGTTCGAGCATTCAAAGGGAACTGGGCAGACGAACTGGAAAACGTATTATGGGCCATCAGAACAACGCCTAAGGCGGCCACAGGAGAAACGCCTTTCAGTTTAGTGTACGGATCAGAAGCAGTAGCACCAACTGAATTAGCAGTGCCTACCCACAGAGTCCTACACTTTAACGCGGAGGCAAATGAGATCGAGCGCAGAACTGACCTCGACTTGGCAGAGGAAAAGAGATGGCTCTCGGAAAAAACACAGGCAAAAATGCGCTTGGCGACCGCTCGGTATTTCAACAGAAAAGTTAGCGCTCGCCAATTTTTCGTGGGGGAGATGGTTATGAGAAGGAATGAATTTACAAGGCTGGACAGTAAAAACAAACTTTCAGCCAAATGGGAAGGACCATACAAAGTAGTAGAGATCGCCGCACCAGGATCCTACTATTTGGAAACCACCGAAGGCGAGAGGTTACCTCGTCCATTTAATTCAGAGCATTTAAGAAGATTTTATGCATAGCTTGTAATCAAACGGATTATGTCAATAAAAGAAAGCCATTCCTTCACAAAGCGTGTCCACTCGAAGCAAGCTGAAGCCAAAAAAGCCCTGACGCCAAAGTCAGGCCTCAAAAAGCCCTAGCAACAAAGCTAGGCCGAAAGCCCTAGCACCAAAGCTAGGCCAAAAGCCCTGACGCCAAAGTCAGGCCTCAAAAGCCCTAGCAACAAAGCTAGGCCAAAAGCCCTAGCAACCAAGCTAGGCCAAAAGCCCTGACGCCAAAGTCAGGCCTCAAAAGCCCTAGCAACAAAGCTAGGCCAAAAAGCCCTAACAACAAAGTTAGGCCAAAAGCCCTAACAACAAAGTTAGGCCAAAAGCCCTAGCAACAAAGCTAGGCCAAAAAGCCCTGTCGCCAAAGACAGGCCAAAAGCCCTAACAACAAAGTTAGGCCAAAAGCCCTAGCAACAAAGCTAGGCCAAAAAGCCCTGTCGCCAAAGACAGGCCAAAAGCCCTAACAACAAAGTTAGGCCAAAAAAGCCTTAGTAACAAAACTAGGCCACAAAAGCCCTAACAACAAAGTTAGGCCTCAAAAAACCTGACGCCAAGAGTCAGGCAAAGCCCTGACGCCAAAGTCAGGCCAAAAGACCTAGCAAAATGTTAGGCAAAATGAAAGCCCTGACGCCAAAGTCAGGCCAAAGAAAGTTTAGGCGATCACTATCGATGATAAAGCCTGACAAATTACAAATCCCTTGTTATTAGGCCAACACCTCAAAGGTTTAAACTTCAAAGAAGGTAATATCTCTTTGAACTTAGAAGTTTACGCTTTTAAGTGTCAAAAGTATTATCCTTAGAAAGTTTAACTTATGATGGGTCTACGGCTTTAAGGGTCGACGACATTACAAAGCAAGAAAAAAGTGGAAAGTAATTATGAGTAAGATATTGGATAGCTAAATATGTTCGAAGTCGATTAAAGGCTCAAGAATATAAAAGCATTCAATAGAAAAATCCAAGTCTTCGACAAATAATTACAAACCAAAAACAGAAAATACAAAAATGGCTATCTAAAAAAGATAAATACGGTCGCCAAGGAGTTGGGGACTTCAAGCGTCGGAGTTCTCGGGGGCAAGGGTGCTCTGCTCGCCTTCGGGGGCAGAAGTACTGGGCTCGCCTTCAGGAGCAGCCTCGCCAGCAACAGAGGGCGGCGAAGGACGACTCCGCAGGAAGGTCTTCAAAGAGGCGACTTCCCCAAGAGGAAAGTTGGGATCGACCGCCTGGACCTCATCCACCAGGACTTGGAGAAAATCGGCAATCGCCGACCTCATCTCCTTCAGAGCGCAGTCCTCAAACTCCTCAGAGGCTTTGAATGCCTCAACTACGCTCTGGGGCGAAGGGACGGCTTTCAATTGTGCAGTTAACCGATCCCTCTCCTCCTCCAAGGCAATCCCCCGGGCTTCCGCAGCTTCCGTCTGAGCCACCGCAGCTTCTCTCTGGGCGTCAGCAGCGTCCCTTTGCGCCTCGGCAGCGACCCTGCGAGCCTCCGATTCTGCCCCTTGCGCCTGAGCTTCCTTAAGTTCAGCATCTAGGCGAACTCGGACGATCTCTCCCTGATCTAAACACAGGTGAAGAGCGTCAAAGTCCTGAAGAGCGGCAGCGGCTTCAGCCTCCCTCTTCTGGACATCAGCAAGGAGGCGCTGCTCCTTCCTGAGGTATTCCTCTCGGGTATTATCTGCCAAGGCGATCGCTGCATCTGCAGTCGTCTTGATAGTCCCCAATTGCTCAGGAGTGACCCCCGTGCTTCGGTACTGCTCCAGCTCGGCGAGCACACTGGAATACTTGTCGGTGAGCTCCCCGAAGAC
This sequence comes from Chamaenerion angustifolium, assembly GCA_946814005.1. Taxonomy (NCBI): domain Eukaryota; kingdom Viridiplantae; phylum Streptophyta; class Magnoliopsida; order Myrtales; family Onagraceae; genus Chamaenerion; species Chamaenerion angustifolium. The sequence goes on from OX328272.1 coordinate 33,682,005, forward strand.
ACGACCAAGAATCACCTCTTCCCGAACGAACTGGCAACAAATATAGAATAAAAGCTGTCAGGACAACAGACAATAAGGGAACGACAAAGAGAGGACTCTACGAAATAAAAGTATGAGATCTTACCAAAGCCACTCGTTCGAAGTGGGACCGAAGGAACCCCTCGATCTGATGAAGTTCCGTGGGAACAATCGAGCGGTCCGCGGGGGGAATTATCCCGTCCAGAAGCCGCATACACATATCCGGGCTGCCCCGGAGGCTCTTCTGGGGAGGATACCCCTTCTTCATAAGGTCCCCACAGGGGACCCAAGTTTCCCGAGAATTCGCTGATTCAAGCGGCTGAAACAAGCCGGCAAGGGAGCAATGCTCATCCACAGGAGCCCTCGATGAGCTGGAAGCAGCATGCCCCTTCTTCTTGGTCCCAGACTCCTTAGGAGGAGCCATGGGCACAGTAAGAACAGGAGGAGCTAAGGTCAAAACCTTCCCCTTGGCGGCAGAAGGACCCTGGGGAGAAGGAGAAGGGGGCACCGCGTCCAGACCCTTCCCTTTATTAGCGGAAGGACCCCCAGGAGGGGGAGGAGAAGGATGTTGGTCGACTTCCGGACATCCCTCACTCCTGACCTTCTTGGAGGGAGGAGGAGCATGATCCCGGACCATGTCGGTTGAGGACTCCTCTGCAAAACAACAAGACAAAATGTCAAAAAACAAAAAACCGCAAAGTATGAAGATATTAAATCTACGAATAACAAAGCAACATACCTGGTTGGCGAGGGTCAGCAGTGGCCGAGGGAAGCACCTCCTCAGACTTCCTCTTGAACGAACGCCTAGAGGGGGGAGGAGGAGAGTTCAGCAATGCCTGGTCGGAGGACAACCCCGCTAATCCCTGGTCATCAAAGAGACCTATCAGTTTCTGGCTCTTGCTTACAACCTTCCCTACAAGTAATAAAGCAAGATAAGAGTTAGAAAATTACCCAATCATTAAAGATTGGCGTGGCTTGATGAATACCCGCCATCTCAAGGGCATTCTCGGTAGTCTCCGCCACTGAGCGGATGGACTTGAACTGAGATGACCGATGCGACCGGTATAGGTCATCAATAGCGTTTCGATCACTCTCTGATAGCTCCTCGAAGGAAGGAGGGAAATCCTTGTCCGGGATCAACAATTTCCAGGGCACCCCCCCCTTATAAAAGAAGTAACACTTCTTATAATTGGAGTTGGTGGTCCGAAAATCGTCGACCAGGCGGACATGGACGTTCCAAACCCATCCCTAAAGGCCTCCCCACTCTGAAAACTTCGGCCAGTGGGATTGGAAGTGGTGAAGGTGGTTTGCCCCTGCTGCCAGGCGGAAGAAACACCGGAACAGGGCCAGTGAATATACCCATTCCTGGCGTAAGCATAGGAACTTGAAACCGACCCACATCCTGAGGGCATTCGGGACAAGCTGTGTGGGGTGAATCCCGTAAAACTGACACAAGGTCTGTAAATCCTCACAGAGAGGAAAACGCAACCCAGCATCGATCTGAGCCGCATAAATGTAAACCTCTCCATCGTGAGGAAAATGCAGACCTAGGCCAGGATATCTAGGAGCATCCTCCACGCTGAAGCCACCGAGCGCCACCACGGTCTTAAAATAAGCCGGCTTCAATTCATTAGGCTTGACGTCTACTCGAACAAATTCGAATATTGCAATGATAAACATAAAAAGCAAAGAACAGCAGAGGACATTGCCAAAGCAGAGCAATAAAAGGGCGAAAGTTTACCTTTTGGGGAAAAAATAGGCGTGTTCAGCTCGGGCCCGTCCACCACCACAGGAGTGGTTGCAGTCCTGCCCAAATCGGTCTGTTCCTCTACTGAAGGGGGAACGACTTCATCCCTGATGGTCAAAGGGACATCAGCATTTCTGGGCATGTTGGCTTTGTTGGCACCCTTGGGAGCCGTGTGCTTGACTCTCTGATTGCGAGGAGCCATGGAAATGTTGGAAGAAGGCTGAAGAAGGTTGAGAAAAGAAAAGGAAAGGATCGCAATAAAGCTCTGAAAATCCAAGAGAGCGGATAAGCGTAAAAGACAGAATACAGAAAATGACGTTTCCTATAGCGACCAAAAGGGGAGTAACCGCCACGAGCAAATCGAAGCGACGCAGAGGAATAATTGCACCCTTTTGGAAAAAACCGAAGCAATGTCAGAATTCCAAGAGACAACGGTTGGCTGGTACAGACAGCTGTCAAGCTACCCTGGGTTTACGGAAAAGTAAATGTCAGGCGTGCCTCAAGTGACCGTTCGATTTCTGGACAACCGTGCAGTTATTAAATGCTAACAAGTCCACTAAGGAGACAAGAGGGTCGCCAACGCACTAATAAAGCTTTAGCAGGAATACCTCGGGTAGATAATGATCGCCTAACTAAGAAAGATAGACTTCCATAAGCCTGAGTCACCTCGAGTGATCGCCAAAAGGGGATAAAAGGAAGGATATTCTTTCGGCTTTGAACAGAGAAGGAATTGCTCGCCAAATGAGCTCGAAGTATCTCAAAGGCACTGAACCATTACCAAAGACGTCACTATCTAAAACCCTACCAGGAAATCAAGCTCGACTGAAGGAACTTCAATCAAGCTTCGGGGGCAAATGTTGGGTATCGATAGTGACGGCCCAGTAAGAAAAGGCCTCGAAGGCCCAATAACTATAGAGGGGGTAAACCCATGACATCCGAACCGGATCGGCCCAAGTACAAGCCAAACTTGGCCCACCATCGAGTAATCCAGAATCGAGCCCAAAGTCTATAGAGACGCCAAAAGGCTCTCAGACTGCTCGCCATTCTCTACCAAGTCGCGACCTTCCACTGCTCGACATGGGAGTGCTCGCCCCGAAGAGAGCCTTGCCTCTCTCCTCTGGTCCCACTAAACCGTTAATAACAGAGTGGCCAAGATATCCCGCATATCCCGGTCACATATTCACTAAAGATTAGATTTGGTAACTGCAATATCTCGCAGTAACTGCCATATCCCACGATCCGAATCTTCAGCAACTCAATATACATTAAGATATTCAGTTGCCTTTATACGGTTCTATCTCTCTTACCCTATAAATATCCTTGCTTTACATACGTACTTTACGTTTTGAGTTTTATACACACATATACTCATTTAAGCATCGGAGAGGGACCCAGAGGCACCCCCTCTGTTGCGCTCCCCTACTTGCAGGTTCACCGGAGTTGGAGCTGAAGCGTCATCCCAACCTTGTCTGGTATTCAATTCACTGCCAGATCAGCATTCAGGATTTCACGATCCAACAGTTAGGACAACAGATATCATGTTAACACCAGGATTATCACTTGCATCCAAGAACAAAGGATTATGAAAATCAACAGAAGCTAAAATATCATGCTCATCATCACCAGCAGCACCATTTTTTGCTTCTTTAACAGGTTTTTCATCAGCCATGGTAAAAAACAGCAGAACAATAGATCTAACAGAACCTCAGTAAAAACGGAACAATACAATATGAACAGCAGTAAAAAAAAACAGAAAAAAGAATATGCGCAGCAACAACAAAAAACGATTGAAAGAATCGTGAATCTAATCAATAGGAACAAGAACAATATCAACAGCGAATATCCGCACAAATAAACGCAGAATAACAAAGATCAAGATCCAACCAATATACTGATAAAAAACCAACGAAACATATACAGATCTGAATCAAACTATCATATAATAGAACAGATATACAGATCTGAGATGAATATTTCAGATAACAAAAATAATACGCATATAGGTTGCCAGATGAAGGTAATACCAAAAGAAAACGGTTAGTTTGAGAAAAATAACAAACTAACATAATATGAACAGATAAGAACTCAGAAAATCCAAGAAGAACTTGGATAAAAACACCTGAATCGGAGAAATTGGCCGTTCTTTTAGCCTTTCGGCTCTGATACCATGATAAAATCTGAACGGATGAATCTATACGAACCGATTCAAACAACTGAAATCACAAAATCACAACAGCAGCACTAGGGGATCATCGAGGTTGGTTCCTTCATCTGGCAACCTCTCCCCCCTTAAATACCTAAGGATCTAGAAGTTCAATACATAAATAACAAAGAATTGAAGAGAGGAAACAGAAAGACGCGGCGGAATAATAACCGTCTGAACGGAGTCAAGAAACCAAGAAGACACTTAACCCTAATTAACATAATGAAGACTGAAATGAATGAAAGGAAATGAAAAGACACACGGAAGCTTCTGGAATAATACGCAGATTGAACACGACTGGGCTGCTAGAAGATTGGGCCGCATCAAAATAACACAAGTCCAATAAAGATGAAGCATGCACCATGTATTTTAACACTTTTAATCTCTTCGTTAGTGTTCCGTTAACTTTTCTATTAAATGGTCGTATGACTTGCACATTCTGTGCCAAATTAGAATTACGTCAGCTCCATGTCATCGCAACGTCAATGCCACATAAATATAGTAAAACAATCTAAAAAATGTATAAATATTCTTCAAATTGTAAAGTAAATTATAAAAAAATAACTGAAAATGAGAATTAAGAAGAATAAAATATAAACGTCTAAAAAACATGAATTTTTTATAATTACATCATAAAATAAAAATATAAAACTTATTATTTAAAAAATAAAAAACACAAAAAATGGAAAAATTTAGGCTTTTTTTTGTTTTCTTTTTTAATTTTCAGATTTATGAATATTTTGTTAAATAAATTTTCAAAATATTTGTTTTTCAATTGTTTTTATTTATTTTTATTTTTTATCCGTCACGACTTAAACTTAATCATCAATAGTAATATTGATTAAAGAAGGCCATTTTAAAATATAAAACTATTAAACAATATAGAAATATCAACCGATCACCTGAGTCAAATATTTATAATTATTAATCCTAAAATCAATTCTACGAGAAGATAATCAATTTATATATATATATATGATTATTTTTAGGTGAGTTTCTCGATTTATAGGAGTCATTCTCATAAATTTGCGATAATCTAATATTTAGTCAAATTCCCATGTCGGTTAAAATTGGTAAAATGCATTAATGGGAATCGTTAAGGTAATCGCGATCTCAATTGTGAAAAACGCTAAGGTAATCACGACCTCAATTGACAGGATCAGTTGAGCGTACATACCTAGATCCGCCAATCAATGTACGGATTGGTTAGTCAAGCAGGGGATAGGGGATGTGTTCTTTGGATTGGATCGAAATACCGTACCCCACCCTCTCTTTTTGCTTTACTACTTTCGGATTGCAATTTGTATTCAAACGTTTATCGTAATTCATCCTAAGCAAATCAGGTTCTTTGGCAAAAAAAAAAAAAATTAATGGGATTCGCCAGTTTTTTTCATTTTCATGGGTTTCGCTAAATTCAAAGTCCAATTAGCGGTTGAGATATCTTAAGCATTAAGAATATAGAAGATGATGTTTTAATTTATATGTTCGGATTTATAAATCATTTGATTAAATTGTATATTATTAATTATTAATGCTATTAAAATATGAATGTTCAAATCTAGGGGACATTCTTACAAATTAAAAAATATATATATAATTCTCTTTTAAAGAACGAGATGAGTAGACATGAAACTTATAACATGAGTGACTTTTGATGTGATTTACCCTATTAAAATTATGAATTACACCAATTTTTACAAATATATATTAATTTAAGAGAGTGTGTTAAGATACTATTACTATTATCATTACCAATAAAAATAAAAATTATAAATGCAAGTTTCGATTTAAAAATAAATAAATAGTTTGTATAGATAAAATTTAAAACTTGGTATAGAGTTCATTACATGTTGGTGGAGATGAAACCCTAAAACCAACCTGCCCAACAAATGGTACGATGAGAAGAGACACACTGGAAATGTACGAAGCTGTCGAAACCTAGTCCCACAACTTCTGGTCGTGCCCATTTTCTGTCTCAAGAAAAGGATAATCTACGTACCCAAAAACAAGATCTCCACTGTAGAAACTCTCACGCTTATACGCGGTTAATGGTGCATTGATCTTCAACCTATGAACCAAATCTGGGTTCGATATGAAAAGCCGACCATACGATATCAAATCGGCATCACCCTCAGCTATCGCCTTCATCCCTTCATCCCTAGTAAACCCACCACTGCTCATGAAAGTGCCGTCATACGCTCTTCGCCACGTCCTCATTAGCTCGGCTTCTTCGTCCTCCCCGCTCTTCCCGTACTGCTTCACGCCAGCCGCTGCAAATCGAGGTCGGGTGACATGGAGGTATGCGAGTTGCGAGCCGCTGCAGTGTTCTAATTGGAAGGCATTGAGCTTCTCTATAACAGCGAGGCCTAAGTTGAGAGGATCTGAATCCAATGCGTCGTTGTGATCGATCGCCGGGGAAATTCTGACACCAAGTCGTTCGATTCCGGCTACTTCGGCTACTCGTTTCACAATCGCAAGTAGGAATCTGCACCGATTTTCGATCGAACTGACGCCGTATTCGTCGGTCCGGTCATTGATTGTGTCTTTTAGGAATTGGTCGATAAGGTATCCATGCGCTGAATGAATCTCTACTCCGTCGAAACCTGAAACAATGCGTAGCATTTGTCTTAATTAATAAGCTAATTTAGTACATATATATTAAAGTTAATCATAAAAAAAATTACCTCAACTTTTATTGTTTTATAAAAATTTACTCAAAAATTAGTTTTAAAAAAATTGCTACATTTACTTTTGGAGTTAGTCAAAAAGTTACATGTGTTTATTTTTTATCTTAAATATAAACAATAATATTTATATAATAACCATGGTTATAACGGTTATAACCATGAGTATAACTCAAATAACATAACCATAAATATTATGGGAAGAAAATTCATTATAATAACCGCACTGCATCACAATGGTACAGTTAACCATATTAAACAGTAACGGGCTATAACCATAGTTATAGACTTTTCACTATACCATTGCCGACCCTAGATAATATATGATTAAACTATGATAAAAAAACACTATATTATTTGTTTAAAATAGAAAAAAATTAGATGGAAAAATAAAAAATTGAATTTTTAATGTAATATTTTTATTTTAAAAATGAAATGAACAAGAATATTAATTAACACATGCGTTTTTTAAAAATAATAATTTTTTATACTGTGAATCAATCGTGTATTATCATATATTATCCATCCAAATTTGATGGAAAAAACAAATACAGGTAGCTTATTGTCCCACTTCTAACAATACAAATATCAAAAAATAACTTTCAGGTAAGTGATTGTTGTCCCACTTCTAACAATAGAAATATCAAAAAAATTACTTTCAGTAAAGTGATTATTGTCCCACTTCTAACATATATTATGCTTTCTCATTTCATATATAGATAGATATAGATATTATTATATATATATATGGTAGTACCTGCTTGCATGGCATATGCTGCAGCTCGCCCATAATCCTCAATAACGTCGAGAATATCCGATCTCGTCATGGCTCGAGGTTGCACGAACGTGCCGAGGGTTCGGTCCGGCATGATTATGGGCGACTTGCTCGATATAGCCTTGTTTGTTGATGAAATCGGTGCTGATCCTTCGGGTTGATAAACTAACATACAAAATCAATTCAATGATGGATTGTTGGATTGATCGATTGACATTATATCGAATTAATTTTACGTACGTACCGGGATGAGATGCACGACCTACATGCCACAATTGACAAAAAATGATGCCACCTTTTGCATGAACAGACTCCACCACTTTCTTCCATGCCTCAACATGTTCTTCCTTATAAATACCAGGTGTTTGTGGAAATCTGAAAGTTATAAAAAGATTGATCGAAAACAATGTTGGTTAGGTATATGGAGGGTGTCACTTAGCAAAGCTCTCACCCAAACAAGGCTCGTAGATACAATCATACAAGGGGTGTATATTCGTATCAACAGGTCAACTGCAAATCATATTAAAATATGTTTAACTCAAACACAACCTCTGAATCCACGGGTCAATCTATATAAACCGTGGATCCATGTCATTTCAATTTGTACAATATATTATTTGCATATTAGCTCATTAACCCACTGATTCATGTAATTCATGTGACTCATACAACTGTGTGACCCATAAACTTTTATATAATTTATTATAATATATATTTAGTTATACATATCCATGAGTTGACCCATAGGTTAATAGGTACGACCCAAATTTGATTCCATTTTTCATATGAATTGGACGAGTCGTATCAAAATGTTCGACCCAAACATGACCCATAAACGGATCACCCATAGATTGTATTCAAAATTGACACTCCTAGTAGATATAGAAAAAATGGGGACTATCCCATCCTTAATTTTTAGTATTTTTAACGGAATCCTATATTTATTTGTGAAAAAAATACATCTCGAATTTTTATTTTTATTTTAAAAGAACCTTTTTTCATTTAAATCTCATTATAAATTCTCTAGATCTGTCACTAAACTCGTGAGTAAATCACGTCTATATCGTTCTCAAATCGTGTCCAAATTTAATCGATCTTTCTATGTAGAATTCAATTATCATATCAAAATTTATTTGAGGAGAATTAATAAAATTACCCAGCGGCAGTATTCGATATGAGTGTTCCCTCGGTGATGAGAAGCCCGCCGAGAGTCGCCCTCTGCGTGTAGTACTCCACATGCGCGGCCACCGGAAGTCCATTCACAGCTCTGCATCTTGTCATTGGTGCTAGCACAACCCTACCATTCATCATTCAAATAAAATTACCACAGTACATTAATATAGTAAATAGTAACAGAAAAGGTAAATAAATTTTGAATTACCGATGAGAAAGATCGATGTTGGAGACTCGGTAGGGGGTAAAAAGACCAGACATGATTGCCTTCACAGATATGTTATGTGATACTACGACGACGTATGTATTTATAGAGCAACTGAGCAAGTGATGAAGAGTCAAGTATGGCAACGTAATATAGGTCTGCTGGGAGGACACCTTCGGGAATGTTCATTGTTTTGGGATTTAATTTGGTCCTCAAAGTCAGGATAAATTATGATTTAGTCCTCCAACTATAATTTAGTCCTATGTTGTTCTCAAGCTTAATCATTGGTTCTAATTTTGTCATTCTCTTGAGACACTATTTTCTCTTAAAGTGATGTTTTTAATATCAGTTTACTTTTGAACTTTTAACTCGAGCCTATACAGTTAACTTTTTCAGAATTTGTAGGATTCAACAAACTGTTGCGCTCTGAAAACCATTATTTGTTTTGAGATGCATATCTCAACGAACTTCTCATAATTTCGAACTTGTAAATAAATACTTGGGTTCAACCCAAATAATTAAATGAGTTTGAGGATAGTATCATATCAAATAAGAGTTTGAGGAAAAATTGTACATTTAACATAAGTTCGAGGACTTCTTTTTTTTTTTTGGTCATAAAGTTCGAGGACTGAAAATGCCTAGCATGTGATCTTTTTATTTTAAATTAGGGTACGCGCCTACGCGGTGCCGCATTTGGTATGTGTTAAATGCCTACTATATTTTATGAGATTCTCCATTTTTAATTAGCCACCTATAAAGTACCGACCAAATATACTAATTACCCTATAAACCAGTGTTATCAGAACTGGAATGGACCGACGGTCCGATCGGATCCGAATTCATATTCGGTTTGATTCAGCTAAAAGATTGAAATTCATATGAACAGTATTTGAATCGGGTTGGACCGATCGGTTTTGATTTCTGGTTCTAAATTTTTGGGTGTCGTTTAAATTTTTTTGGTGGTTCTCTTCGGTTCGACCGAGCAACTTCTTCGGTTTAGAAGTTATATTTAAAGTTTAGACCTATTGTGTTTGATTTTGAGACTATTGTGTTATGTATGTTCAAAGTTTGAGGTAATATGTTGTGTTATATTGTGTTTGAGAGTAATGTGTATGTTTGAGACTATGTAGTTTGTAATTGTATTTTCAGTTATTTTTTTGCTTGTGAGCAGTGAACTGCACGTTGAACCGGGTCCGACCGAGTTGGACCGGTCAAACCGGGAACCGGTCTCCTCACCGGTTCGAGGGTCAGTCCAGTTTTGATAACACTGCTATAAACATTTTTCTCGTGTCTTCTATATAAAGCGATTTGTTTTTCGTGTTACAATAAATATCATATTAAAATATAGGAAAAACAATGTGAAAATGGTCCAACATGTTTGCACAAAATATTTTTTCGTCCAACATGATTTTTTTATGGTTAATGGTTCAATATGTTTGAAAATGATGGTAATTGGTATCTCCGATACTTTTTTGTTAAAAAAATTCTGTTAAATATTTTTCATATTTGCAAAATTAACCAAATATGTTTCTAAATGTTATAATTAAACCCTACAAACTTACACTAATATTACAAACAAGTCCCGACTCGATTCGAGCCACACCGGGGATTCCCTAGCCCGAGTCCGAACCCAGACCAGGTCCCCAGGGTTGGGTGACTTGGTCTGAGTTCGGACCCTAGCTAGGGGACCCGTGGTGTGGCTCAAATCGAGTCATGACTTGTTTGTAATATTAGTGTAAGTTTGTAGGGTTTAGTTGTAATTTTTAGAAAAATATTTAGTTAATTTTGCAAATATAAAAAAAAATTTAACTGAATTTTTAAACAGAAATGTAACAGGAGTAGCAATTACCATCATTTTCAAACATGTTGAACCAAAAACAATCGTTTGGGGTGGAAAACCATTTTCGTCAAACATGTTGCACCATTTTCAGACTTTTCCCTAAAATATAAAAAGTTTTTTCTTTTGAATTTGATGATACATAATAATTAGTCTTATTACATATTTGTTTTGCGAAATTCCTAGGAAATAAGGAATATGGATTATGTATTCCCATGTTTGTTTCGCGAAATAGAAATTTTATGGAATTTGAATTCCTAAAGAGTTAGGAATAAGGATTCTTGGGTATGTTGAAAGTCAAACTGATGCTGAGACATAAAGTTGGAGGACCTTTCTGTTATTATCTTTTTATTATGGATTGCTTTGTTATTTTCGGATTGTATTTTGTCCTTTAGAGACTGATTGTTATTAGGGTTAGCTCAACCGCTTTCATTCTTCGTTTTTTCATTCTCCATTGTAAGAACTTCTGATGGTTTATCTTCTCCTATTTAAAGAGGTGATGGTTCGCCTATTAAGGTGTGCAACAATATGATCCTCCAAATGCTGTGTCCGATTACTGCTTTGCTTGCTTCGATTCAAGTTCAGATGCTCCTTAGATCTTAGTCGGTATTTCAATATGGTATCAGAGCGATGAAACACTAGATTGTTTCGTTTTTCCGATTCTGTTTCTTCTTTGCATATCTCTGATTCATTGAAGTTCTTCTATTTGCTTTCGGTAACAAGTTAAGAACAGATTCGCTTGATCTGTTTTTTTTTCCGAAGTTTTTATCGTTTCATGTTACCGTCTGTTTCTTCAGTATCGAAGATCTTCTTTGATATTCATCTTTTTGATAAGAACAGATTCTTTTGATTCTTATCATTTGGCAGAGTTGGTATTCGGACTGAATCTTGAGAAAGGCATATCTTGTTGCTTTATCTTGAGACTCTTTAACATTCTTGCGGTTTCTTTTGATAAGAACAGATTATCTTTGATCTTCTTTCTGCTGCTGAGTAGGTATTCGGGCTTGATCTTGAGAGAAGCATTGTTGATTGCTTTATCTTGAGAATCTTCAAGCTCATCGTTGTATCCTTTCGGGCAAGATTCGGTTATTTTTTTCTGCAATCTTGTTCGTTCTAATAAGATCTGATTCTTTTTCGGCCATTCAGTTCTTGTATAGTGTTTATATTGATATTCAAGATCTGTTATATGATATCTGATATATGCTGGTTTTGAGATCTGTTATCTGAGATCTGTGGTTATTTGAGATCTGTTGTGTGCTGGTTATATAATCTGATTGTATCATATCTGTGCTGGTTCATTGCTTCGGTTTATTGCATATCTGTGCTGGGTTTTTTTCTGTCCCTATTTGTTGTATTCTTTTAATCAGAATCTCTGTTGAGTCTTTTTTTATGGCCTCATCTGGAGATCCTGATTCTGTAAATGCAAGAAACGTTACCACCACAGATCATGTGGATGAGGCAACGTTTAAAAAGCATGTCATTGATCATAATCATCCTCTATTTTTACATCCATCTGATTCGCCTAATTCGTCTCTTATTTCTGAAAAGCTGACTGGACCAGAAACATATGGGTTCTGGAGTCGAGCTATGTATATGTCTCTTTGGGCAAAAAATAAACTCGGTTTTATAGATGGATCTTGTAAAAAGGAGGATTATGATCCGAGCCTTCATCATATATGGGATAGATGCAATGCCTTTGTCTTTGCTTGGATTATGAATTCTGTTTCTAGAGACTTAATGACTGGCATCATATATGCTACTAATGCTCAGTTCATTTGGAAAGATCTTAGAGAAAGGTTTAATAAAGTAAATGGCTCTCGGATTAGTCAATTGCACCGTGAAATTTGCTTAGCTCAACAAGGCACTGATTCCATATCTGCATATTTCACTAGAATCTGTACCATGTGGGATGAATTTGATGCTATATGTTCTCTTCCATGCTGTGATTGTGATCTTTTTCAAAAACATATTGAGCATGCAAACAATTTGAAACTGTTTCTCTTTGTCAACGGTTTGAACGAATCATATTCTCAAGTTCGTTCAAACCTTGTGATGAGATAACCTCTTCCCACTATTAATCAAGCGTATGCTGTTTTGATTCAAGAGGAGAATCAGAGAGAAATCTCTGGAAATATGTTGGTGAATTCTGTTGTAGGAAATAAGACCGCAGCCCCGGGAAATCAGAAACCGTTCAAAAAATCATGGAACTTGTTCTGTGAATACTGCAAGAACAAGGGTCATGATTATGACCATTGCTTCAAGAGAAAGGGCTATCCACCTGGTTGGAAATTTAAGTCCAACCAGAGTCAGGCAAAGCCACCTCAGGCCAACAGTGTAAATGAACCAAACAATGATGGGAATAAGAGTCGTTTATCGAACTCTTCAACTGAGTTTGGCAATTCCTACTCTTCTCCTTGAGATTCTAATACTGGAAATAATAACCTTCTTTCCTCTTATCAGATTGAGCAGATTGCTCGGATTGTGAGCAAACTTCAATTGGAGACATCTTCGAAAGCTAATGTGGCAGGTATGAGTTCCAGTTCATCATGTTTTTCTAACATTGGAAATTGTTGGATTTTGGACACTGGTGCTACAAATCATATGAGCTACAGATCCGATTGGTTGCATGATTTTAAAAATATTAGTTCTAAGGTGCAATTACCTGATGGTTCTAGTTCTGCTGTTCATGGTGTTGGGAACTTTAGAATTTTTGAAAAACGTTATTTGCATGATGTGCTTTATTTGCCTGATTTTAGATACAATTTGCTCTCTATATCCAAGATAACCAAAGACTTATCTTGTTCTGTATCTTTTTATCCCAAATTAGTTATCATGCAGGATCTTTACAATGGAGCGGTGTTGGGGATTGGTAGAGAGGCGGGGCTATACATTTTTGACACTGATTTTAAGCCACCTATAGCCCTTAGAGCCAACATTCTGCCATATCCTCAAACCGTCCTATGGCACAAAAGATTGGGTCATCCTTCCATGAATGTTTTGAGTAGAATAAAGTCCCTTGAGTCTGTTTATTCTGAAAAGCAAAATTCATTTGATTGTAGTATTTGCCCGATGGCTAAACAGCATAGATTGCCTTTTCCTCATAGTGAATCCAAATCTGTTGAATGTTTTGATCTTGTTCATATGGATGTTTGGGGACCGTACAATCAAATTACGTATGATAATAAAAGGGTTTTTTTTTACCATTGTTGATGACTTCAGTAGAAATACATGGACTTATTTACTGCACCTTAAATCTGATGTCATTGTTGTTATTAAACATTTCATTGCTTTTATTGAAAATCAGTTCAAGAAAACCATTAAGGTTATCCGAACTGATAATGGTGGTGAGTTTTTTAACAATCATTGTAATGAACTGTTTAAAACAAAAGGGATTATCCATCAAAGTACTTGTGTTTATACCCCTCAGCAGAATGGTATTGTTGAAAGAAAACATAGACATTTGCTTGATGTTGCAAGGGCTTTGAAAATTGAAAGTAATGTTCCTTCTAAATTCTGGGGTGAATGTATTCTGACTGCTTGCTATCTTATAAATCTGATGCCCACGTCTGTTTTAGGAGGAATATCTCCTTATGAGAAATTGATGAAATGTAGGCCTAGACTTGATCATTTGAGAATATTTGGTTGCCTTTGTTATGCCAAAGTGTTACCTGTTGATGACAAGTTTGAATCTAGGTCTATTCGATATGTTTTGCTGGGTTACTCTATTACTCAAAAAGGCTATAAGTTGCTGAATTTGAGCAATAACTCTGTGTTTGTTAGTCGAGATGTTAAGTTTGCTGAGAATGTTTTTCCTTACAAGAATGATAGTTCTGATCATGAGAATATGTCTGTTGATGCCATTACTGATAAGTATGATGATGTGGATTCGTTGCATATCAATGAGATATCTGATGCTAGTGATACCAATGCAGAAAATGATGATGTTGTCCAACCCATTTCTGACAACACTGATTCTGCACATAGTGAAATCAATGCGGATAGTACTGACCCTATTGTGCATCCTAGAAGATGAAGTAGGATAATTAAGACTCCAGTTTGGCAAAAGGATTACATTTTGCAGAATAACTGTAGTGTTAAATATCCTATCCAGAATTGTATATCTTATCATGCTTTGTCCCCCGCCTTCAAATGTTTTGCTGGTTCCATTGATAAGATTACTGAGCCTTATTCCTTTGATGATGCGTGCAAAAATGAAAATTGGGTCAATGCTATGAAAGATGAAATATCTGCTTTAGAAAGTAATAATACTTGGAAAATTGTTCCCTTACCCAAAGGGAAACAAGCTATTGGATGTAAATGGATATTTCGTGTTAAGTATAATTCAGATGGATCTGTTGAGCGCTACAAAGCGAGGCTGGTTGCTAAGGGATTCAATCAAAAGGAATGTATAAATTATTCTGATACTTTCTCTCCTGTTGCTAAAATGGTTACTGTTAGAACTGTTTTAGCCTTAGCTGCTAAATACAACTGGCCTCTTTTTCAAATGGATGTTTATAACGCTTTTCTTCAAGGAGACTTGAAAGAAGAGGTTTATATGCAGATTCCTCAGGGATTTAGTAATCAGGGGGAGAACAATGTTTGTCGATTACATAAATCCCTTTATGGTTTGAAACAAGCATCTAGACAATGGAATGTTAAATTGGTTGATTCTCTTGTTCAGAATGGTTATCATCAAAGTTTTTATGATTATTCCATGTTCACCAAGAAGAAAGGTAATGAGATTGTTATTCTTCTTGTATATGTTGATGATTTATTGATTACTGGAAATAGTAAGTTCTTGATCCATGAGTTGAAAGCTGCTTTGCATACCAGTTTCAAGATGAAAGATTTGGGTGAGTCTAAATACTTCCTTGGTATAGAAATTGCCCGTTCCAATGATGGTATTATTCTGTGCCAAAGGAAGCATACACTTGAACTTTTGTCTAAAACTGGGTTGCTTGCTGGTAAACCGAGTAACACTCCAATGGATCAGAATGTTAAGTATACCAATAAGGGATATGATTTGAAGTTTGACCTGAATCAAGATGATGGTCTAATTGATGATCCCACCTCTTATAGGAGATTAATCGGTAAGTTGCTTTATTTATCCATTACTCGTCCTGACATCGCTTATTCAGTTCAGTGTTTGAGCCAGTTTATGCAGAGTCCGAAACAATCCCATTTGGATGCTGTGTATAAGGTAATAAAGTATGTGAAGCAGCAACCAGGTTTGGGTATTCTTCTATCTGCTGATGATTGTTTAGATATTTCTGCTTATTGTGATTCAGATTGGGGCAGTTGTATTGAAACCAGAAAATCTGTCTCTGGATATTGTGTTTTTTTGGGAAGATCTTTAGTATCTTGGAAAGTTAAAAAAAACAAGCTACTGTATCTAGATCTTCTACTGAGGCAGAGTACAGAAGTATGGGTTCAACTGTTTCTGAAATTATTTGGTTAAGAGGCTTGTTAGGTGAATTAGGTGTTGTTTCTCATACTCCTACTACCTTGTTTTGTGACAATAAAGCTGCCATTCAAATTGCTTCTAATCCCATGTATCATGAACGTACAAAGCACATTGAAATTGATTGCCATTTCATTAGAGAACAAATTAATGCAGGAATTATTGTGACTGATTTTGTGATGTCAAGTGAACAGGTTGCTGATATTTTCACCAAGGCATTGGGTAAGAGTCAACATTGTTATCTGATGAAGAAGTTGGGTCTTAAAGACATTTTCTCAAACATCAGTTTGAGGGGGAGTGTTGAAAGTCAAACTGATGCTGAGACATAAAGTTGGAGGACCTTTCTGTTATTATCTTTTTATTATGGATTGCTTTGTTATTTTCGGATTGTATTTTGTCCTTTAGAGACTGATTGTTATTAGGGTTAGCTCAGCCGCTTTCATTCTTCGTTTTTTCATTCTCCATTGTAAGAACTTCTGATGGTTTCTCTTCTCCTATTTAAAGAGGTGATGGTTCGCCTATTAAGGTGTGCAACAATATGATCCTCCAAATGCTGTGTCCGATTACTGCTTTGCTTGCTTCGATTCAAGTTCAGATGCTCCTTAGATCTTAGTCGGTATTTCAATAGGGTAAATGTTCAAATTTACTATTCTTAGAGAGATGTATGAATGAAGAATAGATGTTCAATTGATGAAAATATCTTACACCGCTAATTATTTATTTATATTTTAATTAAATTTAAGTATTTATATTTTAATTAAATTTAAGTATTTATATTTTAATTAAATTTAAGTATTTATATTTTAATTTAAGTGTTTATATTTTACTTTAATTCAATTATTTATATTTTAATTAATTGCTTATATTTTTATTTAATTTGATTAATTTAGAGGACAAGTTTTAGTATAATAGAGTGTTTTTTTCACGAAATTCGGAATACGAAATAGGGAATATGAATAGGGAATAAGGAATATGAGATAAAAATATGAAGTTGTTTCTTTGGTGGAATGGAATGAAATAACGAATTATTTGTTTCTTTGGTGGATTATATGTGGAAATGGAATGAAATGTGGTAAAATGACATATTTGCCCCTACTTGTATATGTATAATATATAATACATATAATTTGTATTATTTATTTTTAAAAATTAAGAATAATTAAAACTTTAATATTAATAATTAAAAAAAATATTTTTTAAATTTATTTGAAAGACCAATTTCTTAACTTTTTTTAAAAAAATTAACTAATGTAAATTATAATGCAAAATAATATTTGTTTCACAATTAATTGATTGCATAGTGATTAGAAATATCGTTAATGACCACTATCTGCAATATAACATTTCATTAGCACACGACAATACAAGGTCCGAGAAAGTGTTAGTCATTTGCTTAAAACTTAGCATAAATGATCACACATACATGATACAAAACATCGTTAGTGACCACACATACATTATACAAAATGTGGGTTTGTCCTAAATTAAAATTTTACATATATGCCGAAAGATAATACTATCATACATCTAGATACACATTGCCCGAAGCCATTCAAGACGGAATGCATACTCCATCCCAAAAAAGATCAACATCATATTTTTTTGTTTGAAAATAGATGGTGCGGCTTCCAAATATCATCGATAGTGACACCATCCAAACTACGCACCGCCGAATCAACCAGCGGTAATTGTTGCTTAATCGGATCCGTAAGCGTCACTGTCTTCGTCAATGACTCAGATATCATACTTCCAACACTATTCAATTTCGAACATATTTGTTGAATATCATCGTCTTTTCTTACTAGACACTGTGTTAGCATGTGAAGAGTGATTACCTGACTCTCGAGTGTAATCCTCTGGTTGATTAACATAGTCTGGCTCAACTGATTCATCCTCATTGAAGTTTGATTTCTCATTATCTACCTCAGCTAGAACCTCTTGAACGATTTGGCATCGATGTAGTCAACATGATTTCTCCCAAAGGCGCCCAATGGTCATCAATTTATATTAGCGGCGATCGATTATTTCACCAAGTGGGTAAATGCAATTACCCTGGCATCAATAACGGCAAAGACCATTGAGTTTTTCATCAGTCAGGACATCATCGTGCGTCATGGAATGCCAAAATCAATCATCACCGGCAATGCCAGAAATCTAAATTGGTCGATGGGTTGTGATCAAGCATAAAAATTCATCTCCATATCGCCCATAAATGAATGGCGTAGTGGAAGCATCAATTAAAGGGCTAGCATGATAAGCTGCTTTGGGGCACTCATGGCATACATGACCTCAAAATGGATCTCAATAGTAGAATTAGGGCTGGCAATGGTTAGGGTATGGTACGGGTATGTTAAATACCATAACCATACCATATTTTTAAACCACATACCATAACCATAATCATAACCATTACGGGTACAATTTTCAATACCATAATTATTAAAATAACAGTGGTTATTAACCATGGTTTTACCTGTATACCCATATTTATTTCACACATGTAATATAATAAAATACCGAAAATTTTATTAAAAAAAAATACATAAATCTATATTGTGAACAATAAAAATATATAAAACTAACATCATAGTTATTTATTACATGTATGTACATTAACTTCCATGATTTAGTATGTATTAGTTTATTAATAATTAATTATTATATTTATATAATAACCATGGTTATAACCATGGGTATAGCTCAAATACCATAACCATAACCATAACCATTATGGGTAGAAAATTCATCACCATAACCGCACCACACCATAATGGTACGGTTAACCATTTTAAACCGTAACGGTTATAACCATGGTTATGGATTTTTCACCATACCATTACCCGCCCTAAGTGGAACCATCTCCTTCTCACCCTTCGGCCACTACTGCTTTGACCCTCGTTTTTCTTTGGCTTCCCATACCGATTTTCCCATTCGGTTCAGGTTAAGAGAAATTGGTATCCACTTCCTTTTGAAGAACCCTGACCTTTGAGGCCTTCTTCATATGTGCGAAGACACCCTATCGCCTCCGATATCGACATATTCTCCATATCGCTGAATTGCTCGATCGTTCCGACTATTTATAGGAATCGATCCGGAACCGCGTCAAATAGCCTCTCAACCACTTTGGCATCTTCAATTGGGGCACCCAAGGATCGGATTTCACCCACTAACGTCGTAGCTTCATCGAGAACTCGTTAATCGTCTCCGAGTCCTCCATCCTTAACTTGTTCAATTGTCTTTTTAGCACGTGAACCCGCGCTTTCATCACGCGATCCTCTCCGATCCTCATCTCCTCAATTGTATCCCACACCTCCTTTGCGTGTTCCTTACCCGCAATCACCATCATAACATCATCCGGCACGGCTTGTGAAATTACCGTCATTGCTCCTCGTTCCCGTTCACCGACATCTCCATCCGTGATAGCCGACCATAACCCTAACGTTTGAAGAATAATCTTCATCTTCACTGCCCAAATACCATAATTTGACTCGGTGAGCATGGGGTATTGGATCGGTACTGCCGAAGCTCTCATCGGTGGTAGGGGCGGCGCCGGTCTCCTTGCTACGGCATCCCTCACGGCATTTCCTCCATCACGATCGGTCATTCTCTTCTCCTTATCGTGATCAACAAATCTCTGATACCAATTGTAGGATTGAACTCACGATTTCTCTCAATTTCACTCTTGTGATCGGTGGAAAAAACCTAGGAACGACAGTTTCTTAGAGAGTAAAGGAGAAACTCACGTAATGATTTTGTGGTGCTGCGACCCTAGCACCATTTTTTTTATTTTATTACTAAACCAATAATCATAAGTTTTTCTACCGAATCGAAAGAAACAAACACCGAACCGAAAATAAACACTTAACATAAAAATTGACATTAAGCTTAATATAACAAATAGCTTCGGTTTCAGGTTCGACCGGGTTCAGCAACCGGTTCAATTATGACGTCGTCGGTATTATAAGTTAATATCTGTATAATTTCTCTAACACAAAAGTCAATAAAAGGAACCTTCAGTGAGTTATTCGCCATTCAGGACTTTGTCAAAACAAAGGACTCTTCTCAGTTCTCACTTATATATATATATATATATATATTTGTATATATATGAGATTTATATCATCTCAATACTCCTCAAGTTTCACCATTAGAGGAGCGTATAAGCAAGAACTAGCTAAAGAGAAAGAGAGAGTTCTTGATGGCCGCGGTTAGCCACCAAAGGATCCATCCCGTAGTCCACGACATGGAAGCCGATCACCGACCACCGACCCCAACCGAACCCTTGTTCCCACGTGGCTCATCAAAATCCGACACAGACTCTGGTTCTTCCATTCGACGAACCATCCCTGTCGTGTACTCCAAACCCCCTAAAAGAAGAAGCTGCTGCTGCAGATTGCTGTGTTGGATCGTTTCTCTTCTCCTACTTCAAGTGATCATCGTGGGCATCGCCGGCGGTATCCTCTACTTAGTCTTCCGACCAAAGCTTCCGAAGTTCACCATCGACAGCCTTCAAATAACACAATTCAACCTCAGCAACGATAACAGCTTACTCGCCACCTTTGACGTAACCATAACCGCCAGAAACCCTAACAAGAAGATCGGAATATACTACGAAGGGGGAAGCAACATCGGCGTTTGGTATAGAGGTTCCAGACTATGTGAAGGAGCACTACCCAAGTTTTACCAGGGTCATCAGAACACGACGGTGCTTGACGTGTCCTTGTCGGGACAATCTCAGAATGCTACTGGGCTGCTGTCGTCGTTGCAGGAGGACAGGCAGCAGACAGGGCTTATACCTTTGAATCTACGTGTGAAGCAACCGGTGAGGATCAAGCTTGGGAAGTTGAAGCTGATGAAGCTGAAGTTCTTGGTGCGGTGCAAGTTGGATGTTGATAGTCTTTCTGCTGATAATGTCATTAGCATAAAGAATAATAGATGTAAGTTCAGATTAAGACTTTAATTAATTACTGTGTATATTCATATATAAGGTCCTTTGTTTGGGATTTGGACCATATTTATTATTAATAAAGAATTATCACATTTTTTTTTTTGGCCAACGGAAAAATCAATAACTAAGAAACGCCCGCAAGGGGGCAAACCGAGTTTACAATATCGAAATTAAGAAGAGACAACAAAGGGGATGGGGGTGTAGACACCCAATCACGAAGATACATCCCCGAGAGGACTTGCTTGGCCACCCAGTCCGCACACTGGTTTGCAGATCTCGGAACAAACTTCCAAGAGATGACACTAACCGACCTTGCGAGGTACAAAATATTCGAAATGAGAGTGTTTGTACGCCAATATCTAGGCGACCCCCGAAGCTGGTCGATAACGCCTTTAGCATCGGATACAAGTTCCACGGAGGTCCAGTTTTTTTCGATGGCCAGCTGAACCCCGATGAGGAGCGCCTTCGCCTCGAGGTATTCCGCATCGCCGGACATTTCCGCACCGTGCCTACCCCCGACAATGTTCCCATCAGAGTCCCGAGCAATCACCGCCATTGCACCTCTCCCCGAGACACGCAGCCATGCAGCATCGCAGCTGATGCAAATGACGCCTGTGGGAGGCCTAGCCCAGAAGGCGTTGGGAGCTGCATGCCGAGCGATAGCCTGCTGGGGATCCCAGTCACCGGAAACAGGAGTAGACAAACCTAGCTTAGCTGCCCTACACTCCTCCAGTAGCCCCTTGACACGACGAATCACAGCATGGGGATCGGGAAGTCGACCCTGGAAGACGCATTCACACCTTGCCCTCCAAATCTCCCAGCAGCCGATCAGCGTCGTTGCCCACCTGTCAGCTGCCGAGCTTCTCGAGAGGAGGCCTTCCTGGCTACGCTGGATTAGCCAGTCTTGGATCGAGCTCCCCCCTTCCTGGGCGTCAGCCAACCCCAACAGACCCCACCACACCTGCTTTGTCCAGCTGCATCCGAACACTAGGTGTTCGCAAGATTCACTTTCATCACACATCGGGCATATTGGATCCACCTGGACGCCCCTCCTTCCCAACACTTCACGAGCTGCAATGGCTTTGTTAGCCAACTTCCAAGCAAAAACGTTCACCTTTGGAGGGGTGGCTGCATTCCAGATCCTCTTCCACAGCCCTTGCACCAGCTGAACACCCGAGACGTCACCACCAGTGACAGCAAGACTGGCCTCATCCCGAATGAAGTGGTAAGCCGTTTTAACTGAGAACAACCCACCCCTTTCGAAAGGCCAACACCAAGAGTCCTCACGATGCTCCATCGGAATAGGGATGTTAAGGACGAAGGCGGCTTCCTCCTCCGAAACCTGGCTTCTTACAATCGACTCATTCCAGGTATTAGAAGACGTGTCAATCCACTCGACCAGCCTAGTGTTAGCTTGGATCTCAGTCACCGGATTGATTCCAAGAGACGGGCGCGCCCTTCCCGTGATCCAATGGTCAACAAATGGTCTGATGACCCTCCCGTCTCCAACAGTCCAGACAACACCATGCAGCACGGCATCCCTCCCTGCCAGAAGACTATGCCACGCCCAAGAGGCCCTGCAGCCTTTAGATGCGTGTTGGAAGTTTGTGGTCGGGAAATAGAGGCCCTTGAGGACCCTCGCCCACAGGGACGCAGGTTCGTTAATGAGACGGGTGGCCATCTTCCCAAGCAAAGCGAGGTTGAACACCTCCAAGTCACGAAAACCGAAGCCCCCGGACTGTTTGGACCTTGTCATCGCGTCCCACCTTGCCCAATGTATCCGTCTATCACCATTTGCCGCTCCCCACCAAAACCGGGCTATCTGTGCATTAACCCGTTTACACCAAGTACGAGGAAGTTGGAAAACACTCATTGCATAAGTTGGGATAGCCGTGATCACCGCCTTAATGAGGACCTCTTTGCCGGCATTGTTGAGGAGTCGTTGTTTCCACCCTTGTATCTTGGAGGTGATTCGGTCTTGTAAGAAGCTAAGGGCCTCAACCTTCGATCTACCCCAAATAGAAGGTAGGCCTAGGTATTTACCCGGATTTGAAGCTAGTCTCATGCCAAAAACAGCCGCAATCTCTTCATGTTGCCCATATGGATCGGCCCCTCCACAAAAGACCGAAGATTTTGATAGGTTTACCGCTTGGCCCGAGGCTATGCAATATTCTTCCAGTGTCGCTCGTAGTGCTCTAGCATTTTCGACCTCGCCTTTGAGGAAGAATAAAGAGTCATCCGCAAAAAGCAAATGGTGAATTTCAGGACAACTCCCTCTAGGCTTGATCCCTTGTAACTCCTTGAGGCACACTTTTTGTTCGACTCTCCTGGATAAGACATCAGATACAAGAATGAATAAGTAAGGAGAGAGAGGGTCTCCTTGCCTTATACCTCTTGTTGGCTTGATTTCTCGAGTTGCCTTCCCATTGACCCCTACCCGATACGAGACCGAGGTGATGCACTCCTTTATCCAATTCACCCACGTTCCATGGAAACCTCTTCTTTCCAGGACAGAAAAGAGAAAATCCCACTCAATTCGGTCATAAGCCTTTTGCATATCCAGTTTTAGGGCACAATCGAAACCCGACCTTCTTCGACCACGCCTACTCTCCGTCCTCATGAGGTGCAGCATCTCATGCGCGATAAGGATATTGTCCTGAATTTGTCTACCTGCAACGAATGCACTCTGGTAGGGGGTGATAAGTTCTTTTAAACAGGGTTTTAGCCTGTTCGCAAGAACTTTTGATATAATCTTGTAACCGAAATTACATAAACTGATGGGTCGGAAATCAGAAGCCGACTCAGGATTTGTAACTTTAGGGATCAGGGTAATAATGGTTTTATTTAGAAAAGGTGGAAGTTTACCTGATTGGAGGAAGGCTTTGACCATGGTGACAATGTCTGGGCCTAGCACCTTCCAGTTCCTTTGGTAGAAAGACCCCGAGAAACCATCCGGACCCGGTGCCCTTGCCCCCCCCAACTGAAAAACCGCCAACCTTACTTCCTGATCCGTTACTTCCTTTGTGAGTTCTCTGTTAACCTCGCTAGAGATGTCCCTCGGGAGACAGCCCAAAATGTCTGAATCCGACTCGTCCCAAGATACCTCCCCTCTCGGTCGGACCTCCCCACGATCAGATTTGAAGAGAGCCGAGAAGAAAGAGTGTACTTCCTGCATGACCTCCCTCTCATCGTCAATCCAACGACCCTCCCCATCCCGGATCTTAACAATCTTGTTTCTCCTCCTACGGTCGAGAGTTGTTTGATGAAAGAATTTCGAGTTCCGGTCCCCGTGGTTTAGCCATCTAACCCGCGACCTTTGTTTCCAATATATTTCCTCAAGCTTCCACAAAGCGTTCAGTTTCGACTTAAGGGCTCGGGACTCAAGGAGAGAGCCATGGTTCGGTGGAGCAGCTCCCATGTTGGCGAGCTGGCGCTTGATACGGTCAATTTCTCTCTTATTGTTGCCAAAGGTCCTTTTACTCCAACTCAAAAGGTCCACTCTGCATGTATTTAATTTGAGCTTGAGATCCTCCATTCCTTGCAGCCTACCACTTACCATCCAAGCTTTCTTAATAACTTCAAAGCATTCGGGGTTTTCAAGCCACATCTCCTCGAACTTAAAATTTTTCCGGCCTTTGGATTCCGACCGGTCCAAAATCAAAGTAATGGGAGAGTGATCGGACCCGATCAAGACCCCATTAAGACATTGTGCCCGGCTGAAAATGGTTGTCCAAGCAATGTTAGCTATGACACGGTCCAAACGTTCGACAATCCTATCACTCCCGACTCTATTATTTGACCACGTGTGCATTTGGCCTTTGAAACCAATATCCCCCATCTCAATGTCCTCAAGGAGGTTGGTAAAACCGTCAATTTTCCTCTGTTCTTTCATACGACCTCCAATCTTTTCCCCGTGGTTTGAGATGTCATTGAAATCCCCCAAACAAACCCAAGGATCGGTTCGGCCCCTCCCAATTAATTTGAGCCGATTCCAGTTATGAGATCTCCTCCCAAAATTAGCATCACCGTACACCCAAGAAACATACATAAACTGTCCCGACTCCACAATTGAAACAACAGAGTCGATAATGTTCTTGCTAATGTGATTACAACGAATAGAAACATCATTAGTCCACCATAAAGCTAAACCGCCACTTGACCCAATCGGGTCCACATACAAACTATTGTCCATTCGCACCTCTCTACGCACCCGTTCACAAAAAGTCGCCGGTTGTTTTGTTTCCATCAAGAAAACAATCGAAGGCCGGATACTCCTTATGTGGTCTTTTAGCTGGCGAACCGTCAAGGGAGACCCCAACCCCTGACAGTTCCAACTGAGGTAGCTCATTGGTTCCGTGTGGCTGTTTTGGGACAGCCACCAGAACCTCTCTTTGTCGGTCTTGATGATGCAGATGCCTGGCCAGCATTGCCAAAGCGAGTCACATGTTTCTTAACATGACCAGATGTAAAAGCTTTCCTTGGCCTGGCAGATTCACCCGTAGCCTTTACCTCAGCAGCTCCTTCACAGACAGGCGATATTGGCGTGATCTTTCTTTTCTTGCTTCGGTTATGGTCAAGGTCAGGCCCATCTTTGTCATGATTCTCCCCTAGCGTGAGCAAGGGAACAACTGACCTTTCCCCAGCAGAGAGGAGTAAGGGGGGTTGAAGCACGATCGGGGTAGGTGAGGGGAACGGGGATAGGTTAAGATCAACCATAAGGTTGATCTGGTTGAAAGGCCGCATGGACAGCTGCAGGTCAGGGGAGGTTTCATGCTCAGGCATGGGGGAGCGAGGAGTGGTGAGGTGCAAGGAGGGTAACGCACAGGGTGGTGGTGGTGGGTGGCAGGGGCTTGGGTGGCCAGGCTTAAGGTTAGAGGGGGGAGCTTTCGGGTGGGTGGGAGGGAATGAAGGGGGCATGGGTGGGATGGTCAGCTTGTGTGGGTGGGATGGTGGGGATGGGTGGGCTACATGGGTTATGGCAAGGGAATTGGTGTAAGGGTAGCAAAGGCTGCTGGTGGTAACAGATTTGGTTCGGGCAGGGTGACATGCAGGTTGCACAGTAGGAGAAGGATCACCCCTGGGTGGCATAGAGGTGGTAGGAGTAATGCCCTGAGGGATCCTTTTGCAGACCGGATCCGTGGCTTCCCTGGCAGGGACCACCGAAGCATGATACTGCGGTCTTGGAGGCACATGCCCCAGAGGCTCCCCCTGCTCGGACTTGATGACATGTCCCTTACTCCCTTGGCCTGAAGAAACTCCCTTCATGAGGTCTTTCCACGATGTTCTGTTGATGTCCCTTCGAATTTGCTGTACACCATTCCCTCCCCCTAGCTGATGCCACGCCACAGAACGTTTTGGCCTGACACCCACTAACCAGGGGCCGTACATAGGGGCTTCTGGGTCAGTCTCCGACATGACAATCTCACCGTGACAGAACTGCGACGTGTGCCCGAGTTTCCCGCACCCGTAACAAAAGTCCGAGAGCCGCTCGTACTTGATGGAGGCCCAACAGTCAACACCGTTAGCATCCGACCACCAAAAACCAGGCAATAACGGGCTTCCTGCATTAATTTCAGTTCTAATACGCATGTAACCCCTACACTGCA
Source organism: Chamaenerion angustifolium (assembly GCA_946814005.1). Lineage (NCBI taxonomy): Eukaryota > Viridiplantae > Streptophyta > Magnoliopsida > Myrtales > Onagraceae > Chamaenerion > Chamaenerion angustifolium. The sequence continues at coordinate 33,708,662 of OX328272.1, forward strand.
TATCGGCATCCCTCTCTGTTTCCAAACACACACCCAGATTCATGGCAATATGGCGGGCATTATCGGCATTCAACATATCTAAGCTTAACCCATGTACCTGAGCCCACAGCTGGACCATATCGAAATCAACGTCGCTAGCATCGAGTCTAACCTGGCACTGGCGAAGGTTGAGGCAGTGACCGTGGATCATCCACGGCCCCATGTCCAGGATCCTGTCCCTGTCTTTCGCACAGGAGAACTCGAAAGCCATGATTCCCTCCTCAATGTCGGACATCTTCACTGAGGCTATGTTAGCCCAGGCGAACTTCAGAACGTTACGGACCGCAGTGTTCTTCACTGGCTTTTGAGCAATAACCTTCCCAAAAACCCTGAAGCTGCACTGTTGAGGGGGGCGGGGCACCAAGCTCATCTTGTATCTGCGGGAAGCCTCTCCACCTGAAGGAACCATCGGGTCGCTCATGATGATAGAACCCAGACACCTTCACTATCGTCTCCACCAACCTGCAAAACAGTTTAGAGGGAGAGAAGAAGAAAATATCCGAGCTGAAAAGGACAGGAGGCGAGAGCTGGGGTGGTAAGTTTTTGTAGTAGAGTTTGGTCAATGAACAGGACCATGCAGCTGGAGGACAAGATGAGCTAAGGCGCTTGACACGAAATCAATTCCTTTGTAGAATCATTGCCAATCAGAAACTGCCATTGATTGCTTTGGCACTTTCTGCGGCGGCTTCTAAGGCTGAAGCGGAAAAGGTCCCTCACAGGTTTGGAACCCTGGAGAGAGGAGAGAGGCGAGCGTGGGCTCTACGCGCCATTATCAACTAATGAGATCGTCAATTATCACATTCATTTGATTATTTATACGACACACTGCCGTTTTATTTGCTTATTTTTTACGTATAAAAATTCCTTTAGTAAATTCAAATTCAAGGATACTGTCAAATACTGAAAGAGAAATGAAAAGAAGTATTGAAGATGAATTATCTTTCATATCTCCTGAACTGTTAACAAAGTACAGTATATATTAAAAATAAAAGAGCATTCTAGAACTTGCTGTATAAGCAACTAACTTACTAAATCTGTTGCAATTAGTTACAGTAGTTAAACCACTTGACTTCCAATACACCCCCTTCAAGTGGTTAAATATCTAATTCCATACTGAATCAATGATCTATGATGATGCTCTTTTCCAAGTGCTTTTGTCAGAAGATCTGCAAGTTGAGCTCCAGTCGAAACATGCTGCGTTTGAATAACTTTATCTTGAATTTTGTCCCTTATGAAATGACAATCTACTTCAATATGCTTTGTCCTCTCATGATACATGGGATTTCCGGCAATCTGGATCGCAACTTGATTATCACATTTGACTGTTGTAGGATTAACCTGAGCACAATTCAATTCAGCAAGGAATCCTCTAATCCAAATGACTTATGATACTGCAACCCCCATGCTACGATACTCTGCTTCTGCTTATGAACGTGACACCGTCGTTTGCTTCTTCACCATCCAGGATATCAAGGATGATCCTAGCTTGACACAAAATCCTGTGACTGATCTTCGAGTTAGAGGAGACGTCGCCCAGTCCGAGTCACAAAACACCACCAAAGCAGTACCATTTCCCACTGGGAAATATTTTTTCCCAGTATGTTGCACAAAATAATTTTTCGTTCAACATGATTTTTTTATGGTTAATGGTTCAATATGTTTGAAAATAATGGTAATTGGTATCTCCGATACTTTTTTATTAAAAAAATTCCATTAAATATTTTTCATATTTGCAAAATTAACTAAATATGTTTCTAAATGTTATAATTAAACCATACAAACTTACACTAATATTACAAACAAGTCCCGACTCAATTCGAGTCACATCGGGAATTCCCTAGCCAGAGTCTGAACCCAGACCAGGTTCCCAGGGTTGGGTGACTTGGTCTGGTTTCGGACCCTAGCTAGGGGACCCGTAGTGTGGCTCGAATTGAGTCATGACTTGTTTGTAACATTAGTGTAAGCTTGTAGGGTTTAGTTGTAATTTTTAGAAAAATATTTAGTTAATTTTGCAAATATAAAAAATATTTAACTGGATTTTTAAACAGAAAAGTAACAGGGGTAGCAATTACCATCATTTTCAAACATGTTGAACAAAAAAAAAATCATTTGGGGTGGAAAACCATTTTCACACCATTTTCAAACTTTTCCCTAAAATATAAAAAGTTTTTTCTTTTGAATTTGATGATACATAATAATTAGTCATATTACATATTTGTTTCGCGAAATTCCTAGAAAATAAGGAATATGGATTATGTATTCCCATGTTTGTTTCGCGAAATAGAAATTTTATAGAATTTGAATTGCTAAAGAGTTAGGAATAAGGATTCTTGGGTAAATGTTCAAATTTACTGTTCTTAGAGAGAGGTACGAATGAAGAATAGATGTTCAATTGATCAAAATATCTTACACCGCTAATTATTTATTTATATTTTAATTAAATTTAAGTATTTATATTTTAATTTAATTTAAGTGTTTATATTTTACTTTAATTAATTAATATATTTTAAATTAATTCAATTATTTATATTTTAATTAATTGTTTATATTTTTATTTAATTTGATTAATTTAGAGGCCAAATTTTAATATAATAGAGTGTTTCTTTCACGAAATTCGGAATAAGGAATACGAAATAGAGAATATGAATAGGGAATAAGGAATATGAGATAAGAATATGAACTTGTTTCTTTAGTGGAATGAAATGAAATAACGAATTATGTTGTTTCTTTGGTGGATTATATGTGGAAATGAAATGGAATATGGTAAAATGACATATTTGTCCATACTTGTATATGTATAATATATAATACATATAATTTGTATTATTTATTTTTAAAAAATAAGAATAATTAAAACTTTAATATTAATAATAAAAAAATAAAAAAATATATATTTTTTAAATATTTTTAATTTATTTGAAAGACCAATTTTCTAACTTTTTTAAAAAAATTAACTAATGTAAATTATAATGCAAAATAATATTTGTTTCACGATTAATTGATTGCATAGTGATTAGAAATATCGTTAATGACCACTATCCGTAATATAACATTTCATTAGCACACGACAATACAAGGTCCGACAAAGTGTTAGTCATTTGCTTGAAACTTAGCATAAATGACCACACATACATGATACAAAACATCGTTAGTGACCACACATACATTATACAAAATGTGGGTTTGTCCTGAATTAAATTTTTACATATATGCCGAAGGATAATACTATCATACATCTAGATACACATCGCCTGAAGCCATTCGAGACGGAATGCATACTCCATCCCAAAAAAGATCAACAACATATTTTTTTGTTTGAAAAAAGATGGTGTGGCTTCCAAATATCATCGATCGTGACACCATCCAAACTACGCACCGCCGAATCAACTAGAGGTAATTGTTGCTTAATCGGATCCGTAAGCGTCACTGTCTTCGTTAATGACTCAGATATCATACTTCCAACACTATTCAATTCTGAACATATTTGTTGAATATCATCGTCTTTTCTTACTGGACATTGTGTTAGCATGTGAAGAGCGATTACCTGAGTCCCGAGTGTAATCCTCTAGTTGATTAACAGTGTCAGACTCAACTAATTCATCCTCATTGAAGTTTGATTTCTCATTCTCTACCTCGGCTAGCACCTCTTGAACGGTTTGGCATCGATGTAGGCAACATGATTTCTCACAAAGGCGCCCAATGGTCATCAATTCATATTAGCGGCGATCGATTATTTCACCAAGTGGGTAAAGGCTATCACCATGGCATCAATAACGGTAAATACCATTGAATTTTTCATCAACTGTGACATCATCATGCGTCATGGGATGCCAAAATCAATCATCACCAGCAATGCCAGAAATCTAAATTGGTTGATGGGTTGTGATCAAGCATAAAAATTCATCTCCATATCGCGCATAAATGAATGGCGCAGTGGAAGTATCAATTAAAGGGCTGGCATGATAAGCTGCTTTGGGGCACTCAGGGCATACATGTAGGGGTGAGCTTGGGCGGGCCGGGCCGGTCTTTTTGGCAAGACCGAGCCCGAGCCCGAAATTTCGGTCCTCCACTTTGGAGGACCGAGCCCGAGACCGAGTTTGGTCTAAAAAACCCGCCCGAGTCGGTCTTGCTTGACTCGGGCCGGTCTCGGTCCATTACCGAAATTCCACAAAAAAAAAAAAAAAAAAACTGAATTATTACAAATCCAAATACATCCCCAAATTCAGTACAAACTAGTAACTACAAAGTAGTACAAAGTGATCCACAAAGTACCAAGTACCAAACTAATCCAAATTCAGTACATCTACAAACTATTTTCCACAAAGTACAAAGTGAATAATGCTGAAGTATAAGTAACAACTAATTCAATAAAAATGATAAAGATTGTTATTCTTGCACCAAGATCACGCCAAATTCTTATCTCTATCTCAATTCTCATATCAGCTGGTATAGACTGTCTCGGCTGTTCCCGATTCAAAGACAGGAAACGACACTAAAAGTTGTAATTGTTCAAAAATTTAAATCTACGAAGCTCATACCCAAAAGGAAATACTGCCAGTTGGAACTAGAGAGCTCTGGGATCAAACATAAACTCCAGAGGATAGAAGCAAGAACAGCGATCCAAGTCCCTGACCACGGAAAATGGTAAGTTAGTGGGATGCAGATGTGGTAAGTTATCGCCTTTCCTACCAAAAGAAAGTGAATTTTATCTGCCTTGACGTAGATCTCATCTTATCAGAAAAGGGAAGTATAAACGCCACATATAATAATCAATGAATAAATGAAGCTTAAAGGTGACAACTTAGTTCAATGGTATAAAAAGTTTAATACAATCCATACCTGGTGTTGTAATCAGTAATAGCATTGACTGGCTTAACGAGTTTGTCCAACAACACCTGTCATTGAAGATCATTCTGTAAATATACATATTTTGGAAGCTCAAGAGTTGCTTCTGAGCAAATAAAGAAGGTAATATATATAAATATAACATATTATATATAATGCCCTTCTGCTACGTAAGAAATGCAGATAACTGGGGAAGACCAGAGAAAAACAGAACAAAATCAAACAATCAAGATTACCTCTCCTTCACGATCTACCAATGTTGCTCTAGTAAGCTCAAAACCCTCCCCCGTGATACACTGAGCAAACAGAACAAATATCGAGACAGGTTAATAGACTGATTGGCATAAAAATGAAACTGGTTCTTATATAAAAGAAGTTAATAAATAGAAAAAACACCGATCACTAAAATATTGTGAGAAGTTAACTAATAAATCCTATTTTTAATGTTAAAAGTATATCATTTGGAATGCAATGACAAGATGCAATCCATGTATAAGAGAAGAGGAAAGATGAACAAGAAAATGGACAGCAAAGACCCGTGTACATGCTAGCACATCTATCATGGCCGTGAATATCTGACTTGTACTTCACTGTACCACACAGTGTAGCAATGTAAAGCAACAATAGTCTTACAGTACTCTAGAGCTTTCGAACGTGAAATAACATAATATACCATCTCACAATCAAGTGCTACCATCTCATGCGGAGAAGAACCAGGTGGAGCAGGGACAGTGGGAAGAAACTCTGAACAGAAATAACACAAACGATTCAATCAGTATAGACACAAGAAGTAGATCAACCACTGGCAATTACAGAAGAATATTCAGATCACCTGGATTCTGACAGTAGCCATTCTCTTCCATCTCTTTAGCTGTCAGCGTGTAATAAGTAATAGGAAAGGGCATCTCTTTGGCAGGTCCGACAGAGAGTAGATCAGTGCTCTTTCGAACTATCGAAGAACGGTCCGAGTCGGAGACTTACTGGAGGCGAGAGGAGAGGCGAAGGCGAGGCGGAGACAAGGTCGGAGAGCGGAGGCGGAGGCGAGGCGAGAGGCGCCGCGGGAGAGGATACGGGAGACGGGGAGAGGAGGCGCAGCGGGAAATGGCCAAATGGGAATGCACTGCTCAGTAACCCTACTAAGTATAGTATTCTTAGGTTTTTAGTAAAACTCGGGCCGGTCCGGTCCGAATCGGTAATTTCGGGAAAAAAACCGAGACCGAGCCCGACTTCAAAGGAAAAAACCCGCCCGCTCGGTCTCGGTCCTAGTCGGTCTCGGTCTTATTCGGGCCGGTCTCGGGCCGGTCACGGTCCAACCAGTATTTTTTGCTCACCCCTACATACATGACCTCAAAATGGACCTCAACAGTGGAACCATCTCCTTCTCACCCAAATCCTTCAAAGCGTCGAAGTTAACATGTCCATATCTCGCATGCCAACGCCACGCTACATCCTTTCCTTTTGCAAGAAGGCAAACAGGTAGTGTCGGTGTGATGTTAAGCACATATAATCGGTTGCTTAACTGCCTCACCTTCACTAATAACCTCTTCGACCGATCAATCACCGATAACACACCATCTTCAATGTCAATCTTACACCCATTTTCATCCAATTGGGCAAGGCTAATGATATTACCTTTTAAGCTCGGTGTGTAATATACATTAGTTAGCACTCGGTGTTCTCCCGTAAGGCACTCGATCACAACTGAACATCTACCACATATCTCAACCACCGAGCCATCACCAAACCGAACCGATCCTCTAACATTCATGTCAATTTTAGCAAATTTATCAAGGAAACCCGTCATATGATTACTAGCACCCGTATCAAGATACCAAGACTCACCCCGCTCATGTGAGGGTTTCGGCTGAACCCTCTCCTCTTGAAGCAAGACTTGATCTTCACTTTGTGTGACATGATTCAACACAATTTCTTCTATCATCAATAGTGTCGGTTCATCATCTACTTGAGCTTCCAATAAGTTAGCCCGTTCCTCTCTCCGATTCGGCTTAGGGCACTCCTTAGCATAATGCCCGTACTCATTGCAATTATAACCCTTCACTTTAGACTTGTCAAAATCTGCCCCTCGGTCTGCCCTGAACCCACCACGGCATCGCCCTCGACCGCGGTCACGACCGCCATGCCCACGACCCCTGTTGTGTGCTTCGGCCCTTCAGACACTACTGCTTTGACCCTCGTTTTTCTTCGGTTTCCCATACCGATTTTCCCATTTGGTTCGGGTTAAGAGCAATTAGTCTTCACTTCCTTTTGAAGAACCCCGACCTTTGAGGCCTTCTTCATATGTGCGAAGACACGCTATCGCCTCCGATATCGACATATGCTCCATATCGCCAAATTGCTCGATCGTTCCGACTATTTGTAGGAATCGATCCGGGACCGCGCCAAATAGCCTCTCAACCACTTCGGCATCTTCAATTGGGGCACCCAAGGATCGTATTTCACCCACTAACGTCGTGAGCTTCATCAAGAACTCGTTAATCGTCTCTGAGTCCTCCATCCTTAACTTGATCAATTGCCTTTTTAGCACTTGAACCCGCGCTTTCATCATGCGATCCTCTCCGATCCTCATCTTCTCAATTGTATCCCACGCCTCATTTGCGTGTTCCTTACCCGCAATCACCATCATAACATCATCTGACACGGCTTGTGAAATTACTGTCATTGCTCCTCGTTCCCGTTCACCGACATCTCCATCCGTGATAGCCGACCATAACCCTAACGTTTGAAGAATAATCTTCATCTTCACTGCCCAAATACCATAATTTGACTCGGTGAGCATGGGGTATTGGATCGGTACCGCCGAAGCTCTCATCGGTGGTAGGGGCGGCGCCGGTCTCCTTGCTACGGCACCCCTCACGGCATTTCCTCCATCACGATCGGTCATTCTCTTCTCCTTATCGTGATCAACAAATCTCTGATACCAATTGTAGGATCGAACTCACGATTTCTCTCAATTTCACTGTTGTGATCGGTGAAAAACCCTAGGAACGACAGTTTCTTAGAGAGTAAAGGAGAAACTCACGTAATGATTTTGTGGTGCTGCGACCCTAGCACCAATTTTTTTTTTTTATTACTAAACCAATAATCATAAGTTTTTCTACCGAACCGAAAGAAACAAACACCGAACCGAAAATAAACACTTAACATAAAAATTGACATTAAGCTTAATATAACAAATAGCTTCGGTTTCAGGTTCGACCGGGTTCAGCCACCGGTTCAATTATGACGTCGTCGGTATTGTAGTTAATATCTATATAATTTCTCTAACACAAAAGTCAATAAAAGGAACCTTCAGTGAGTTATTCGCCATTCAGGACTTTGTCAAAACAAAGGACTCTTCTCAGTTCTCACTTATACATATATATATATTTGTATATATATGAGATTTATATCATCTCAATACTCCTCAAGTTTCACCATTAGAGGAGCGTATAAGCAAGAACTAGCTAAAGAGAAAGAGAGAGTTCTTGATGGCCGCGGTTAGCCACCAAAGGATCCATCCCGTAGTCCACGACATGGAAGACGATCACCGACCACCGACCCCAACCGAACCCCTGTTCCCACGTGGCTCATCAAAATCCGACACAGACTCTGGTTCTTCCATCCGACGAACCATCCCTGTCGTGTACTCCAAACCCCCTAAAAGAAGAAGCTGCTGCTGCAGATTGCTGTGTTGGATCGTTTCTCTTCTCCTACTTCAAGTGATCATCGTGGGCATCGCCGGCGGTATCCTCTACTTAGTCTTCCGACCAAAGCTTCCGAAGTTCACCATCGACAGCCTCCAAATAACACAATTCAACCTCAGCAACGATAACAGCTTACTCGCCACCTTTGACGTAACCATAACCGCCAGAAACCCTAACAAGAAGATCGGAATATACTACGAAGGGGGAAGCAACATCGGCGTTTGGTACAGAGGTTCCAGACTATGTGAAGGAGCACTACCCAAGTTTTACCAGGGTCATCAGAACACGACGGTGCTTGACGTGTCCTTGTCGGGACAATCTCAGAATGCTACTGGGCTGCTGTCGTCGTTGCAGGAGGACAGGCAGCAGACAGGGCTTATACCTTTGAATCTACGTGTGAAGCAACCGGTGAGGATCAAGCTTGGGAAGTTGAAGCTGATGAAGCTGAAGTTCTTGGTGCGGTGCAAGTTGGATGTTGATAGTCTTTCTGCTGATAATGTCATTAGCATAAAGAATAATAGATGTAAGTTCAGATTAAGACTTTAATTAATTACTGTGTATATTCATATATAAGGTCCTTTGTTTGGGATTTGGACCATATTTATTATTAATAAAGAATTATCACATTCATTTGATTATTTATAAGATACCCTGCCGTTTTATTTGCTTATTTTTTACGTATAAAATTCTTTTAAGTAAATTTAAATTCAAGGATACACTTAGAATTTTCATTTTTTGAAATTAAATTATTAATTGATCCAATCAAATTTCATTTCATATTTAGAGTTTTTTTATTAATTAAAAAATAAATTATGTTTATATATGTGACTTAAATTTGTTCCACGCGTCATAAAGAAAAAAGTGAGTTAGATATTTTTTTTTCATTTTCGGAGTTCAAATAAGAATAACATATTTAAACAGAGTTGATTAGGTCAGTCGCTCGAGCTTAAAGCATTATAAATAGTATCAAGGCGGACTTATCGCTCTATCAAGGTAGATTAATGTGCGTAGAAAATAGTTGGTCAAGTAAACTATGAAGGGTAACACTTAAAAGTATAAGACTTGAAAGTTTGAGTCACATACCACAAGATCCTGATTGGCATTGCAAGGCACCAAATCTATTTGTGCTAGCGAGATAAAATAGTTAACAACGGTAATGTCATATTTTTGACATCATAAATTATCCTAGGTCGTAAAGAAATAGATTATTCAAATTAAACTCATTTTTGGATCCAAATAAGAATAACGGATTTTTAGTGTGATATGTATAATAATTTTGGATTAGTAGAGATAGTTGTCGGACTTATTTGGTAATAAAATATAATGCTGTCATTAGCAAATTTGTCAGGCTGCAGGTAGAGTTGAACTTGTTTTAATTAGGATTTATTTGTTTAATAAATAGTGTTAACATACATTATATGCACACGTGTTTATTTATAGTTCGTTTGCGCAGTGGGTTGTTGCGGCTTGTTGGTTGATTGGGTCTTTGAGTTGACCACGTAGACACAAATTTAACGTGTTTTTGACGTACAAATAAAAAAGTGAAAAAAACGATAGTGTTTGATTATATATATTTATTAAATGTACTAAATATTAGTGTTTTGAGAGATATGGAGAGAATGATGAGCTTAACGCACTTAAGAGAGAAAACTTCATCTTTAGATTGCTTTAAACTTGATTTTTACAAGAGATATCAAACTCTTTCATCGAATCAGCATGAATCAGCAGCTAAAACATCATGAATCAGCAGCTACAGCAGCATGAATCAAATCATATCATCTTCAGTCGGCTGTGATTGATCGGTTTCTGATCTTCATCATTCTAATTTAGTGATTGTTGTAAGAAGTGTTTCAGTGATGAAGAAATGCAGCATCTAATTCAACGTTCTGATTCAGTGATTACTGTAAGAAGCATTTCAGTGATGAAGAAATGCAACATCTAAATCAACGTTCTGATAACCACAACAGAAATGATCGCAGCACCAGTACAACATAAATGAACAGCATCTAATGCAGCAGTGGTGAGCTCCAGCTACAAGAGAACGCAGCAGCAGTAGACCGAAATGATTCACAGCATAATCAGCTCGAAATGATTTGCAGCATTGCAGCAGAATCATAGCACCAGAACAAAATCAGAGCACAACAGAGCAACGAAATAAAACGAGCGCAACAGAGCAATTCACAGCATAATGAAATCATCGCAGACCGGATCAGCACGGCAGCAAATTACAGCGGCACCAAAGCAACCGATCTGAAGATTAAAGGATAATACAACTCACCAGAAGAGATTATAGCTGGAGTTGCTGGAGGATCGATCTAACAGATCGCTGCAGTGAAGAATATTGCGATTCTGCTGGAAATGAACAGGTCGAAAATTGAAGATTGCTGCTCGCTGAATCGAAGATTCCTGATGGAATTGAAGATTGCTGCTAATGGAATTGAAGATTTCGCTGATGGAATCGACGATTGCTGCTATGAGTGGTTGATTGGAGGCACTTGAAGGATGTTCTTGCGCGCGGACCTGAAATTTCAATTTCAAACGGAATTTCCAATAGAAATTTCCAACAGAATACACATTCAGTCCCTAATCTTGGAGCTCTGATACCATATTAGTGTTTTGAGCGATGTGGAGAGAATGATGAGCTTAAGGCAATTAAGAGAGAAAACTTCATCTTTAGATTGCCTTAAACTTGATTTTTACAAGAGAAATCAAACTCTATTTATAGAGTTTCTAGGGAATATTTGAACACATATCATATATCCTAACACTAAAATGAGTGTGTGATGTGTCAAAATGAAGTTATATAATTAGTCAACATCAATCTACTCCTCTCCTTGATGATGTGGAATTGACATGTAGATAACGCTATATAGTTAGAATTCTTCTAAGCTTTCACAATTCATCTTGAGAACCGTTACAATTTTTATATTTTTACAATAGATTTTGATATTTATCTGTTATATTTTCCCAATACAGTGTTTTTTATAATTAAAAACTCTAATCACCCCGATAAAATTGGCAACCACATTGACCCTAAACTCCATCACGTCTCTTCTGCATTATAATTTGACATTCATAACCATAGTCACACATGTAATTCGATCACAATTCAACTCTCTTCTCCACAAACAACTATTTTTTTTCGATTCCCTATAAAAATGCAAAAAGAAAATTGTATTGTAAGGACAAAATGTTAATGTATATAATCTTAGAAATCATAATTTTATAGGGAATCAGAAAAAAATATTTGTTTGAGGAGAAGATTATATATACTAACATTTTGTCCTTACAATACAATTTTCTTTTTGCATTTTTATAGGGAATCAAAAAAATATATTTGTTTGAGGAGAAGAGAGTCGAATTGTGATTGAATTACATGTGTGACTATGGTTATGAAGGTCAAATTATAATGCAAATTGAATAAGTTTATAAACTTATTCAATTTTAAGTTTCCTATTATTTTTATAATTAACAAATAATTTGAAAATTGTTTTTTACCTGAAGACTCTACGTCCCTCGTGCTCCAATGCTCACTCTACTCCCAAAAGTTCGGCGAATGTGAAGTTCTTGTGATAGTAAAGTTGTGTGTACACTACGGGAGAAGTGTCATTTACCGACTGAAAAATAGTTTTATAACAGCTGAAAAATTCAGGCGTCAGGTGTCAGGGCAATCATCACGGCTCAATATAAAATGAGTCGTGATAATCCCCGACCCAAGATCAAAAGTGCCACCAAATAATTATAGCGGCACTTTGAGGTTGAGTCGTGAAAAATATTTTTATTTTTTATTTTTGACGGCTCATTTATTTGAGCCGCCAAAAATATATTTTTTTAAAAAAAAAATTGAAGCTCAAGCTTCAGGAGCAGCTCCGTCGCCCACCTATGTGAAGCTTAGAGCTCCGTCGGCCGCCTTGATCGGCTGCCACCTTTTGTCCCTCCTCTGGCAACTCTCGTACACTTCGCCTTGACCGTCTGCCACCCATTCGCCTTGACCGTCGACCACCTCTCGTACCTCTCCCTCTTCAACAACTCCAAACTCCTCTCTGACATCTCCTCTTGCTAGAGCCTCCTCCACCTAGACCTTTCCCAGAACCTCATCACCGGTTAGGTCCCGCAGTGTCTTGCTGAACATGGAGAAACATGAAGCTTACATAAGAGGCGGGGAGCTTACATGAAGCTTACAGACGTTGAAGAAGATGATGCGACGGGAGCTCTTGCAGCTCCGGTTCCTGGTGACGGCTCCGTCATTAGTTTCTTCCACTGTTGGATTCGTCGGATGCTTACCTTATTTCGATAGAGAGTGGAGCTCATGGAAGAGGCGCAAATTTTAAAACTTTGCAGGTATTGACAGACGCAAAGTTGAAAATTTTGAAACTTTAGTGTGAACCGTACGTGGGAAAAAGATGAAGGTTATTCTGTTGACAGAACCGAAGTGTATCACGACTCAAATTAAAATGAGCCGTGATTTGTTTTTAAATTTTGGTCATTTATCACGGCTCAAACCAAAATGAGTCGTGATAAATATTTTTTGTTTTTTAAAATTAAATTATATATAAACAAATAACAGTTGAAACAAAACTCGAGCTACTATAAATATTTAAAATTAAATAATAATAACGGCTGGAGAAATAATGAGTCGCGATAAATAGAAATTTTAGTTAAAATAAAATAAAACTTGCGGCCCAACATTAAATGAGCCGCGAAAATTATACAAAAATAATTAAATATTAACGACACTTGATATTGAGCCGTGAAAAATAAGAGAAAATTCACAGCTTCGTTGTTTTAGTCATAAAAAACGGCTCAATGTAGTTCAGCTGTTATATTCTATGTAAATTAAGTTGTAACGACTGAATATACTTTGAGCCATTACGTTTAGCCAGTAAATGGGTCTTCTTCCTTAGTGGTAGATTTTTTTTTTACATCAACGATCTTCTATTTAGGGTGTTATCTCATTGTCTTGAGCAACATTTTGATACATATTGTTTCTTATTTTTTGTTTGCAGTATTATATTCATACTCATATATTTATTATACAAAGATTTTTATAACATAACTCACCTAAAATTATAGATTTTCTATATTCATACAATATATTTATAATAACAAATTTTTCTATTTATTTCCATATGCAATTTTGTTACACCTTATATTGTTTCGCATTATATGAGATATTAGTTAGACTAACACATGTTTTTAATACAAAAAATAATATATAATACATATGATGATTTTTTTATTATATTTTATACTTCAAGTTTTTAACACTTTTTAGTTTTTAGTTAAATAACTATTGCATCATAACATTAATTAGTAATATTTTAATCAAATATCATACACTAAAATTTATATTCGTACAATTAAGCTAATCAATAATAGTAAATAAGTGTTATAAATTTCAAGTTTAACATCTCTATCACGACAAAGAAAATTATATTTCTTTAAGAGAGTGCTAAATCAATTATCAATTTAAACAATATTTATTTAAATTTAACTACTAATACACACACATATATATATATATATGTTATATATGTATATAATTATTTTATGCATTTTTTATTTTAATATTTTTTCATTGTAAACAATTTAAACTCTATGATAGTAAACTTATCTTTTTTTTTAAAGTATTGTAGTATATATTTATTTAAATATATTTTACATTATGCGTTATGAAAAATAACTTACAATATATAAATTAAATGTACTACTTGTTACGTAAAGCGCGAGTCAACCACCTGGCTAGTATATATATATTCCATTAAATTCGACGAAATTATAACGAACCAGCATTAAATATACTTAGAAAAATGCATTATTCTGATTTTTAATTAAGTTCTCATAAATAAATATATTACATGAAATATAATAAAAGAAAAGAGAGATATAAGCTCATGTTTCATAGATAAATTATGGTTTTAGAAGTAGTCAAAGGTAACATCTCAAATTTCATTTAACTAACTATTTTATTTCTTAAAAATGCATTAATTTCCTATTTAGTTTTTCTGAAATTGTATATTTGTCTCTTTATTTTTCATTATTATTTATTAATCATACACTAATTTTTTTTTCATTGAAGTATATTTCTGAATTCATCTATGGGAACTTAAATTGGAATTTTTTTTAAAAGTATTTATTTTAGAAATTATTTTTGAAAAAGTATATATGTAAGAAAAGTATTTAGCAAAATGTGCATTTGCGCAGGTGGAGGTAGCGTTTTTCAAAAACGCTACTCACAGTAGCGTTTTTTTTTTGTTTTTTTTTTTAAAAAAAAAATATAAAAAAACTATAGTAAGTAGATATTTGAATTTCGATTCAAATGATGCAAAAAACATTAAATTTGGACTTACGGATTGACTGTAGGCTCTGCCTGCCGTAACTTGAGATATGAAAATTTGACTTAAAAAAATATAACTCATACCCTGTAAGTCCAAACTGACCACGGTGAACGTCATTTATGTCGTAATTAAAATATCTACCTAGATTGATTTTTTTGATTTTTTTTGAGTAAGTACAAAATTAAATTTCTCACCTAATGTATTTGATTATTTCGGTCAAATTTTAAGACAAGCGATGTTAGGTTACAAAACCATTGTATTTCTAATAAAAAAAATTACTCTAGGTAGATAATTGAATTACGACATAAATGACGTTCACCGTGGTCAGTTTGGACTTACAGGGTATGAGTTATATTTGTTTAAGTCAAATTTTCATATCTCAACTTACGGCAGAGCCTACAGTCAATCCGTAAGTCCAAATTTAATATTTTTTGCATCATTTGAATCGAAATTCAAATATCTACTTACTGTAAATTTTTTAAATTTTTTTTTGATTTTTTTTCAAAACAAAAAAATAAACGTCACTCAAAGTAGCGTTTTTGCCAAAAACGCTATTACCCTACCAGCGCAGATGCACATTTTGCTAAATATTTTTTTTGTATATATACTTTTTCAAAAAAGAATTCTGACATAGTTACTTTTTAAATTTTATCCTTAAATTGACATATAGAATCAGCTAGCTTCGAATACACATTACCTTCATTTTCTTGTTATATAAACCGAGATCTTGTTTATGACTAAGAAATAATAACAACATTACGTAATGATGGACGAAGTTAGAAATTTACTTTTATGAGAATAAAAATTAAAGTAGGATAAGAGATTAAATTTAAAAAAATAGTGAAGATAAATATATATATTTAAAGGAATAAATTAAAAATTATAATATTTTATAAAATTAAATTTACCTAATGTCAAAATTCGAAACAATCAACGACGAGCTTATCAGTTAGACAAAAACCCTGAAGACTTAAGAGGCAATCTCCTGAAGAAAAAAAAAATATAATTTTTTATTTTAAAATATAAATTAGATTCAAAATGACATTAGTAAATATTTTATTGGTCGTCGTTAGTTTTCCTGTATTTTAAAACTCGATTAGAAGATCTTGTTAGGTTGTGGAACATGATTAATATGTAATGTTCTTTTATATATTAATGTTCATACGTCTCGCGGTTCAACCTGGGCGGTGGACGGTGTCTAACAAGACAATGGACTGGACGGTGCACATGGGTGGTTGTACGATGGTCAACATGGACGGTGGTCAACACGGTCGGCTGGACGGTGCAAGCTGGCCAACGTGTTGTGCAAGAAAACATGGTCAAGTTGGAGTTTTGCACTTAGTCATAGTCTTGTCTATATATACATTTCTCCATTCATGTATTATGTAAGAGAGAAAGAACAATCATCAATATACATACTGAAACCGCCGTGGATGTTATCTCGAGGAGGTGTTACCACCTAAAACTCTCTAACGTGTTCTCTCTAGTTTTCCCAAAAATCTTTCTCAATTCTCAGTCCTCTTCATCCGTTTATGTGGGTGTTGTGAAATCGATCATTACATATCTATCTTTATTTTCGTTGTTGGAGTGGTGTAGATAGAATAAAAGAGTTTTGTTGTCTTTTGTTTAGTCAGATTCCGACAGAATTGGTCACGGATTGAGGAAATTACTTGTCGGGTTTTTAACGAAGGGACAAGGTTTTTTCAGTACGTAGTGAAAAACTGCATGGGGGACATTCTCCTCCACCAATCCCAACCAACTGCTTATCCACACACAAGGAATATGTAATATGTATATATAGCTTGTACAGTTTATACTCAAAATTTACATTTTTTTTAGCATAATTAATCTAGGGTTTGTTAAAAAAATATTAATAATTAGAATCAAGTAACTTATGAAGTCACAAGAGAGAACAAACTGAAGAATAATCCATTATGGTTATTATGGGTGTAATCAACTCTGCAGTAGGAAGATAATTCTTCATGGTTTAGCAGTCAGGGATATATTTCCATACACTAGTATTTTCAAAATATTATAAAATACTTTTTAAGTTTGTAATTATATTGAATTTTCAAAATTTTAAATACACCTCATTAGATCCAGGATTTTAATCAGTTGTGTAAATTTTAACCACGACCGTCAACTACTCTTGCATTACGCACCGGTAGTGTTTGGATTAATTGCACTAGTCGTGTTTAATTTTAACACGACTCGTCTAATAAATGGATCGAGTTACTTTTGATTTGAGGGTTAACTTGTGAATTTGTAACACGACTTTCAACTTGTGAATTAATACTACTTTGTTTAAAAAAATCTAATTAAGCTCGAATTGAATGCAGATTCATTAGGGATGCAAATTGACACATATATATACTTTCATATTATGAAAATTTAATTTGTAAGTTCACCTGTGCACTCGTAGTTTCTATAATGATTGAATACTTGACCCACAAAAAGCTATCTGAACTTTGAACGTTTTGCAACGATCTACCTGAACATTGAAAATTCAAAATGGGCTACCTCAACTTGGACGAATGTGCAAATAGTTACCTCGGTCCAATTTACCGTTAACTGCTGACAGAATTTCGTCGAAAATTCGTCCGAAATTGGACGGAATTAGTTATTTGCACCTTCATCCTAATTGAGATAGCCCATTTTGAATTTTTAAAGTTCGGTTATCTCGTTACAAAATATCTAAAGTTCGCGTAGCTCTATATTTAACCTTATATTTAATTTAACATATGCTGAGTTCTGCAGTAAATTTAATTTTTCTGCTCGATCTGCAGTAACTTTTACATAAGATCTACTTGGGAAGTGTAAAAAAGTTACCACCATTTTCAGCCTCTCCCTCTATATAAGTGAGACAATTGTATAGACCTGACAAACCCTAGAAATCAGGGAACAACAGCTCGAAGAAACCATGTCCAATATGATTCTCCGAGCTCTTATCCTCTCTGCATTCCTTATCTTCTCATCCAACGCAGCCGTCCAAGACTTCTGCGTTGCTGACCTGTCGGGTCCTCAGGGACCCGCAGGCTACTCCTGCAAGAATCCGGCTAAGGTCACCGTGAACGACTTCGTCTTCTCAGGCCTCGCCGCTGCTGGTAACACCACGAACATCATCAAGGCCGCCGTGACCCCTGCATTCTCTGCCCAGTTCCCAGGCGTGAACGGGCTGGGGCTCTCCATAGCCCGACTGGACCTCGCAGTCGACGGTGTCGTCCCGATGCACACCCACCCAGGTGGCAGCGAGCTTCTACTGGTTCTGGAAGGGTGCATATGCGCCGGGTTCATTTCCTCAGCCAATACAGTTTACCTGGAAACCCTACAAGAAGGTGACATCATGGTGTTCCCTCAAGGGCTGTTGCATTTCCAAATAAACTCCGGCGACGGCCCCGCTTTGGCTGCGGTGAGCTTCAGCAGTGCAAGTCCTGGGCTTCAGATACTCGACTACGCTTTGTTCGGGAACAACCTTCCGACGGAGCTCGTGGCGACCACCACGTTTCTCCCGCCGGATGTGATCAAGAAGCTCAAGGGTGTTCTTGGTGGTACTGGGTGAGCTTTGGAGGAAGAGGCGAACATTTGCAACTCTTAGTGCGGTCTTGTCGGAGAATTAGACGATGTTTTGAAATTCAGTGTTTTATTGTTGTCGGAGAATCATAGAATGTCGGTTCTTATCAGTCCGCAGTTATCTATTGAATTGAATAAATAAATATGTATCTCTTCTTTCGAAAATTATAACCGCTTAAATATCAAATAGATACGTGAACTTTGAACGTTTTGCAACGAGTTACCCGAACTTCGAAAATTCAAATCGAGTTACATCAACTTTGAAAAGTTGGAAAGTCGTCGAAAATTCGTCAGAAATTGGACGGAGGTAGCTATTTGCACCTTCTTGAAAGTTGAGGTATCCCGTTTTGAATTATCAAAGTTCGGGTAGCTCGTTGCAAAACGTCCAAAGTTCAGGTTGCTACTTAGTATTTAACCATAACTCATAATTACTACTTATTTAAATTATATATATCAGTTATTAATTCACGAATGCATTTTTTAAAATTAATATTATCTATATATATCCTTTTTACTAATGTATTAAATTAATGCACATAAGTTAGGATTAGGAATACATGGTCAAGATATCACATGTCATTTGAAAACTATTCACCTCTACTTTAACTTGCAAAATAATAATTCGTAAATCATAGTATCAAACAAAATTAGTTATACATCTTTGATTAGAGTATTCAAGATTTGTTACAAGTATAGTAGATAAAATAAATAAATATATTATACACATTAAAATATTATTTAGTGAAGTAAAATTTTCTGGTGTATTTTAAATCTCAAAAGTTATTCGTGTGAAAAAATAATGAGTGTTAAAATTTAAAACTGATTTTAAAATAATTGATTTCTTCATGCGATTATTTAATGGAGATTCTATTTACAGATCATCGACTACTTTATACAGACCACTTTTCTTGAAAGACTAAAATGCCCTAATAGCATTTTACATATTTGTCCTTACTAATTTTAAGGAAATTAATTATTAAATCGACCTCATATTTTCGTAGTTACTAAATCGACCCCATATTATTAAAATGGTGAAAAATTATGTTTCTAGCAAGTTTTGAACCTTAAACCTCTTACATACAAACTAAAAGTTTTACCACTATACTAGTAATTCCAATTGCTTCCTTATATACTTCAAATATAGTTATTGAAGCAACTTTCATATTATTGTATTAAACATCTCATGTTTATTTATTGATGCTCTTTAGTAATTAACATTTGTTCAACGTTGTTTGTTTAATTATAGTTTTAATTTAATTATGTATTCCAAATGATTGAAAAATAAGTAATTTTCTAAATTTAATATTTATAGACTACCAGAATACTCATTTTGAAAATAAAAATCAACAATCTCTAAAAAAACAGAAAGACTATAATATGTAGATAATTAAATTAGAACTCTAACACATATAATGCTAAGTTTCAATTTTCCCTTCAACCATAAAATTTGGTCAAATTTATAAAAATTGTCAAAAATTACTAACACTACTTTGACCAAATTTTATAATCGATAAGAAAATTGAAACTTAACACCATATATGTCATTGGAGTTCTAATTTAATTATATAAGTACTATAATCTTTCTGATTTTTTTTAGAGATGGTTGGAAAAAATATTTTCAAAATGAATATTCTGGTAGTCTGTAAATACTAAATTTAGAAAATTACTTATTTCTCAACCATTTTAAAAAATTAATCAGTATATACATAATTAAATTAAAACTACAATTAAACAAACAACGTTGAACAAATGTTAATTAGTAAAGAGCATCAATAAATAAACATGAGGTGTTTAATACAATAATATTATAGTTGCTTCGATAACTATATTTGAAGTATATAAGAAATCAATTTGAATTATTAGTATAGTGGTAAACTTTTAGTTAGTACGTAAGAGGTTTAGGGTTCAAAACCTGCTAGAATCATAACTTTTCACCATTTTGATAATATGGGGTCAATTTAGTAACTACGGAAATATAAGGTCGATTTGATAATTAATTTCCTTAAAATTAGTAAGGACATATATGTAAAAAACTATTAGGGCATTTTAGTATTTCAACAAAAGTGATATGTATAAAGTAGTCGATGGTCTGCAAATAAAATCTCCCATTATTTAATTCTAGTAGAATTATTGTTTTTAAATTAGGTAAATACCCTAAATTTGAACATGTTATTAGTTGGACCGACACTTTTTGTTAATGTATCACTGCAAAGTAAGCCACAATTATCTAATCTCATGTTGGAATATCAAAAAGAATATTTTAACTAAAATAATTCTAATAAATATATTTTTTTAAAAATATATATATATCTCATATCTATAAAACAATTTCCCAATACATTAGATTATATATATAAAAAACAATTATCAATTAAAGTAAGGAAAATTAAGACTTGTTCAAATAAAATTAAAAATACTATTTCCAATCAAGTAAAAAAAATGTGGTGATGCACTTTATTAGCAGCCTAAAATGTTGATAATTGTAACTGTAAATTGATTCCTCACCACATGATTTATTTATAAAAGCCTCTCCCAACTCCCATAATTTTATAATTCTTCAATTCACTGCACTTCTTCCATTGCTATAGAAGAAACATAATTTCAGGGATTTTATTTTTATCAAAACATGTCAAACATCCAACAAAGCTTCAATGCAGGACAAACCCAAGGACAAGCTCAGGTAATATTATTATACATATAACACAGTTTGTAAAGAAAAATCATGACTTAGAGACATTATGATCATAATAGATAGATAGATAGATAGATAGATAGATAGATAGATAGATAGATAGATAGATAGATTGCTGAAACATATTTTAAGAGTGTTGAAATTATAATTAATAGTTTTATTATAACGAACGTGTATGTACGAAATATCTAAACTTGATTTAACAAACAAATCGAAGGAGATTATATATATATATAGAGAGAGAGAGAGAATTAAGTTCCTATTTATTGTCTGAATTTTACAGTACGAATAATTTGCTAGCTAAATTTATTTATTTTTTTGAAAATTACTAGTTGACTTTAAAAAAAAATACAATTTGTTATTTATGTCTTATTTGTTTTTAAATATATATTGACGGAGATATGCACGTGTTAGCTAGCAAATTGAAATCTTTCTCAAAGTTTGCTAGCAAATTGTTCATACCCGCAAAGTTCAACTAACAAATTGTAAATTTCTCTAAATTTTAACTAGTAACTTGCACAACAAATTGAGTAAGATAATAAACAAAATACAAGTTTTTAAAACAATTTAACAGTAAATTAAACTGAGCTACTAAATTACAATTTTATGTATAGTCAACTAGCAAATTGTTCATAAAATCAAAATTTACCTATCAATTTGGTACTAATATATATATATATATATTGCTAATTATGCTATATGCCTGAATGATGTATATAGGAAAAGGCAGGCCAATGGACACAATCAGCTAAAGAAGTGACAACAAATGCTGCCCATTCTACACAACATGGATTAGGAACTGGGGCAGACCAGACCTCCAATTTTACCCAACAGGTTATTTTAATTCCTTCTTACATAATTGATCTATGTTTTATATTAAAGAGATTAATATTAGTAATAATTATGATAATAATTTTTTATTTTTGAATATTCAGATTGGGAGTCAAGTGAAAAGTGTGGCTGAAGGTACTATAGATGGTGTGAAGACTACTCTTGGATTGGGTGACAAAAAATGAAATTGGGGATTCATCAAGACCAAGGGACCTCTCATTAATTTACCAATGATTTCCAAGGAGATAAGATTTTTAATCTCCAAAATTGAAATAAATTAGTATGTTTTATTCCATTTTTGAATGATCTTATGTAATAAAGTTGATATATCCCATTAATAAAATATTGTCAATTAGAGTAACATATTTGTTATGTATTAATTTGAGTAATATTGAGGGTACATTCAAATGAATGCATATATGATTTTATAAATATATTTAATTATTGTATTTTTTTTTCTGATTGTGGGTAAAAAAACAGTATTTAATGGTATATTTTCTTTTATTGTATTTGTCCTTCGATAATAATTCCTAACTTTAGCTCTCATTAATAGTAAGAGAAGGAAAAGGGACTTGTTCAAATAAGACTAACTCTTAAGGTGGACAATTTTGTACTTAATACGAAAACACTCACGAAAAAAAAAAAGTGTTTGTGGAATTATATAATATAACGATTATATGATAGTACAAATACAAAATAGTGTTAGAGTTTAAGTATCAGAACACGACACACACAATAAAGGTAGATTGATAAGTATAATTTTTTAGTGTTTTTCTAAGCAAATCTCATTTAATAATTTCTAAAACTTCATCTAATTATTTAATTAAATTTGATCAATTATGCATCAAAGACTCGTGAAATTTGATGTTTGAATTCATAATTCTTACTATGAACAATTCATTATTTTGATATTTTCTTATAAATATCACATGTCGATGTACAACTGACTATGCTTCGTGTTCGTGTTGAGAAACATGACATAATAAACTTATCATGCATGCTCGTATTTTGTAAGTCCAACACGATAAACGTATTGACACGCATAATTTATCTTGAGTAAAACGTTTGATTTCGATTTCTCTAGTTACATTTAGATAACAACAATTTGTCTATTAGGTATTTTAAGGAAAAAAATCTAGCTCGAGTCCAAGTTTCAGATAAAAGAAACTGTTTGTATTAACTCGATCTTAAACTCAAGACGGTCTCGTGATTATTTTTGGGGTCACCCCTAACAAATTTTATCCATTTTTAGGATTAAAGAATGCTTAATGTAAACATGTCTCTTTAGTTTTTAGTAAGCAATGATCCAATAACAAGGGGGGAAGTGACAACTTTATGCTTTAAAATTTATTATTTTTTACAAGGATAAGGTTGTATTAGTAGATCAATATACAAATTGTTTTACAAGAGATAATTCAATTTTTTTATTTTACAAAGTTACAGTAAATCCCATCTCTTGGAATAATATATGTAAGTGAAAAAAATAGAAGAATCTATATAACCTCTATAATTAAGGGTGATTGGCCATAGACATAATCATATAAATAGAGAAGATTATATTATTGATTTTATTTTACTTAATTAAAATACAATGAAACCTCTCCTATTTATAGTGCATAAAAAGAGTTAACTAGGAAAACATATCAAGTGAAATATTCTTAATCAAACAAGATAGTAAATCACTTGGCTTATTAAAGTTTTTTATTTATTTTATTATATTAAATGTAATTTATTCTCTAATTAATTATTTTGTTTAATATATTCATGAATTCCTATTCTTATTATTTGCCACCCATTCCTAGAGTATTCTTCACACCATCAATAGTACTTTGTGCAGCACTCTTCATTTGACCACCAGTCTGCATAATCAAGAATAACAAAGAAATTATTATTAATTAAATATTGTTTATATTATTACTAATATTCATCTTTATAAAACATAAAAAAAATGTATTAGAAAAAATATATAAATTGGGAATTAAAAAAACCTGTTGGATAAAATTGGAGCTCTGGTCTGTCCCTGTTCCTAGTCCATGTTGTGCAGATTGGACAACATTTGTTGTCCCTTCTTTAGCTGATTCTGTCCATTGACCTGCCTTTTCCTATATAAACCGATACATAATTATTCGTTAATGTAAAAGATGAGAAATCACAATATGGATTTTGTATAGGGGTGCAATTGTATCGTGTCTAAACATGTCTCGTGTCTAAACAGATAAGTCTTAAACGTGTCTCAAAACTTCAAACACGACACGATTATTAATCGTGTCTAAACGTATAAGAGTTGTTTAGACACAGGATTTGTTAAGGTTAAACGCACATACGATTTAAAGCAGATATATACACAAATTCATATATACAAAGTAAAGTTTTCAAATTTCAATATTAAAAAGTAAGTAAGTATTAATATTTTATTATTATTATTATACTTAAATGTGTCTAAACGTGTCACATGTATACACGACACGATTAGTTAATCGTGTTTATACAGATATCTGCAGATCTTATGTGTTTAGACACGATTATTAATTGTGTCTAAACGTATAAGAGTTGTTTAGATATGAGATCCATTAAGGTCAAACTCATATACGCTTTAAAACAGATCGTGTCGTGTCAGAAATTGTCAGCTCTAATTTTGTATATCATTGTTTGGTTGTCTAAAATTTACAAAATACAGAATTAAAAATTTAAATTTGTTTGGAATAGTCATTATTTAGTTTTAATATAATAGTAATAACATGATTTTTTTTCTTTACAAAATACATAATATATGTATCATGTTACCTGAGTTTGGCCTTGAGTTTGGCCAGCGTTGAAGCTTTGTTGAATGTTGGACATCTTTGGGTACTAATATCCACCAAAATATGACTTAGGGTTGCTTCCTTCTTTAACAATGAAAAAGTTCGTGAGGAGTTGTAAAGTAAGGAGAGCTTTATATAAAAATTTATAGGGCTAAATTAAGAACAACATTTAAGGCGTCTAACGGGCATCACCACATACTTTTATTTGAACAAGTCCACATTTTGTATTACAATTATTTGAGAATTATAAATTTATATGTGCAAGGGTGCAATTTGGTAAAAAAAATTTAAAAAATAAATATCATTTAGTATGGTTTGAAGTGGATAATGTAAATTTACTAGACATGTTTTTTATATGTTATATTAGTTTTTTTTATTCTTACTAGTTAATGCAATTATCAAGTCTTATATTGTAAGTATTAATTAAAGCTAAGCGAGTAAGAAACACCACTTAATATTTAGTGGGTCTAAATTCATGACTTGGACACAACTCTTTTTCTTTGCATAAGTTGAATGGTTTAACCCTAAATTGATCGGCAACTCATATTTTCTTAATAAGAGTCGACCTGAATCCTAAATTGATCAGCGACTCATATTAATTTTCATGATCAGAGTCGACCCTAACTTGATTCGTGACTAGGGGTGGAAAAACGGATCATGGGTCGTGTCGGCCTTGAGTCGTGTCAGCCCCCCTGACCCAAACACGATTCGGGTAATAGTATGATTCAATTTTTCAAACTCAAACATAACTCGCAGGTTGGTGGGTCAACCGTCAGGAATGAAAGGGTTGGGTCAGACTGACTCGTTAGATCCTTATGACCCGCGGGTCAATCTGACTCATTCAACCCGTGCATACAAAAAAAAACATGTTATTTTAATATAATATAAAAATGTCGTGGGTGACCCGTGGGTCAAACCTTCATACCCAAAATTGACCCGTGGTATCACAGGTCATCTACAAGTTGGGTCAAAATGACCCATGGGACAAAAATCTTGACCCAAACACGACCCGTGGCGCAGGTCACCCACGGGTTGGGTCATGTTTTGTAACCCCTATTCGTGACCCATACAGCCTATATGTTATAGATCAATCTAAGGTTCTAAGGTCATTTGGACTAAATTGTAAAGCGAGTTATAATTTTTAAATGCGAATATAATTTGAATTTCAATAAAAAAAAAAACCTTATAGTATATATATATATATATAGGTCAAGTCCATATAACATAGTATATTACATAGTGATTCTCTCCATAACAACAATGCCACTCAAATGGTGACCCTAACATCTCTTCACCCCACACATTCCTTTCATTTCAGCCTTCAAAATCAGTCTTCACCCACATCGCATACCCACCCTTCTTCCCCTCAACCTCAGCCGTCTTCTCTGCATTCTCCATAGACTCCACCTGCACCTTAGCGGCCCTCATGCTCCTCTTCTTCTCCATCGCCTTCTTCTCCATCCCCAAACCTTCATACTCCCTCACCCACCAACTATGCACCGCACACGTCATCACCAGCACCACCGTCTGCAGCAGAAGCATTGCCATCAGGACACCGCACTCAAGCCTCACAAGAAGCTTCGCCTCACGAGGGTCACGCGAGGAGTCAAACATCGACAGGCTCGCTCTCTCCTTCGTGAAGAGTGCGAGGACAGCAAGAAGCTGACCTACCAGGGAGGCCAGGAGGACCGACATGTGGGTCCCGAAGCAGAGTCGGGACAAGGGGGAACATAGTCCGATGAAGGATGAGACCAGAGTCATGGATGAAACTATGAGAAAGGCTACTCCGAGAGATGTCGGGGGCATTCGGAGAAGAACGGTGGGGGCGAGGGAGGCCGATGAGAGCAGAAAGAGGGAGAGGTTTAAGCAAGAGAGGAGGAAATTAGGGAAGGAGCAAGAACTCCTTAACTTGGTTGATCCAGCGGCAGCCATTGTTGGATAATCTTTTAGGGTTTTGATGATTTACAGATAGTGAAGTGAAGAAGACGAGTTTTTGAATGTAAATATAGGGAGGTGGGAGGGTTTTCCGAACGTTGGAGGAATGCAATGATGGCTGCGTTTGGTTCCTCAACGGTTGTGTTGGAGATAGGGACAGTTTTATTTAAATTGTTAAAGTTCCCCTAAACTATTCATGATAGTGATATTCACCCTTAAAAGAATTTTAGAAGGGAGGGAATAAATTTTGAAAATGGACCCTAATTTTGTTTCTTTCAAAATAGTCTTAAGTTTGTGTTCATAGTTCATAATAACAGATTTAACGGATAAAATTTGAACGAAATGCGTAGAAATACATGAAGAATGTTAAAAAAATAGTTAAATATCAAATAGTTACCCAAACTTTGAACGTTTTACAAATAGCTACCCGGACTTTGAATTTTAAAAAACGGTTACCTCAACTTTGACACATGGGGCAAATAGCTACCTCCGTTAAATTTTCAATCCATATTTAACTGAGGTAGCGATTTGTCCCATGTGTCAAAGTTGAGGTAGTAGCTATTTGCACCTTTATCCAAAGTTTAGGTATCCGTTTTTTAAAATTCAAAGTTCGGGTAGCTATTTAGTATTTAACAAAAAAAAAATTTTGAAGCAGTCATGTACATAACTTAAACATACAAGAATATTAATTTACTCAAATTAATGAAAATCATAGAAAACTATTTTTCAAAAATTCAGTTTAACAATAAAAAATTTCAAAAATGATATAGAAAAAATCAACTATTTACAAAGTTAAGCTTCCCCAGATTGTCGTAGCATTTAAAAGACCTGTGTAAATCACGGTTTCACTCCGATGAATAGGTGAAAATGGCCTCAATTCGATCCAATGAGGCTTGCAAACTTCCAGAATTCATGTTGAACAATGGTTCATCAGATCCTATGCCCCTGTTGTAATGGAACGCCATCATCATTTTTAAGCAATCAAAGCTGTGAAATAGAGTAAGTTTGATCCAAATCAACAACCCAAGAAAAAGTTGTAACAAAATATATACCCTGACATTTCAGGAATAATGTAATCTGCTTTCCAACCAAGGCGGAAATCTACACCAGGACACAACCCAATTGATGTCTTGTTTTGGATTCGGGATACGCCGTCTCCACCCAAACATGTTGTGAGCTTCCATTTCCAGCCTATTGTGTTGAATTGGAAATTATGGGCAATGCCAACCTGAGATTCATAGTAATGGCATGAATTGGGTGTTTAAAAGAGTCTTATGGAGCAAAATTTCTTTTTGGTCAAATGAATATAGTGGAGAATGAACCTGAAGATTAAGAAACCTGGTAACGGGTATCTTTTTGGAGATAAGTTGAATATCTTGATGTACAGGTTCGAACATGAACTTCCACCTACGCTCTGGGGAGAGTGGCTTCAACACAAGCTTTGCTCGAAAATCATTGGTTGGAGCATTATAGAACTGAATCACAATGTTTCAATCACTAAGAGCAGGTCATTGAAATAGCAGCATAATGAAGAAGTTAGTATAATGTGCCAAGAAAAGGAAACCACAGAAGAACATCCATCAGAAGTTAAATACTTTAGGTTCCTGCCCTAGATTTTCCAACTTGTTCTGAACAACATCCGCGAGGTCAAACATTGAAACAAAGTTGTTCATTCACAAGTTTCTGAATGAGACTTTTCTTCAAATACACTAGCTAGTTTGACATTTTCAGGAATTACTGCTGCAAAATAACTCTTTTGGGGTTACGTTAGATAAATTTCAAAAAGTAACTATGTCCGTTAGGCGCGACCCCGGGGTGCGCGTATACATAGTTTGCTAAAAAAAATTTTTGCATACATACTTTTTCAAAAAAAAATTCTGACGTAGTTATTTTTTGAAATTTATCGTTACTTTAGGTTCCTGCCCTCCAACTTGTTTTGAACAACATCCGCGAGGTAAAACACTGAAACAAAGTTGTTTATGCACAAGTTTCTGAATGAGACTTTTCTTCAAATACACTAGCCAGTTTGACATTTTCAGGAGGAAAACCATTTCTTGTTAGAACTTCCTTTCTTCTTTACTGGAGAGAGTATCTCTCAATTTCTATTTAGGAGGAAAACCATAAGCAGGCTTGAACTCATATAAAAAGATATAGTCATTGGAGAAGCTTTACAAGATATTCGGAAGATTCAGAATCTTGTGAATGAACAACTTTGTTTCATTGTTGTTCAGAACAAGTTGGAAAATTTAGGACAGGAACCTAAAGTAACCCCAAAGAGCTCTTTTGCAGGAGTAATTCCTGAAAATGTCAAACTAGCTAGTGTATCTGAAGAAAAGTCTCATTCAGAAACTTGTGAATAAACAACTTTGTTTCATTGTTGTTCAGAACAAGTTGGAAAATTTGGAGGAAAACCTGTGAATACTGAGATAAAGCAACGCGTGAGACTATCTCTCAATTTCTATTTAGGAGGAAAACCATAAGCAGACTTAAAATCAACGTGGTTTCTGATAGACCGGTGTTTGTGGGAAGAAAAAAAAATTTAGGCAATAGGCGCACCCCTGGCGTGCGCCTATTGCAGTAGGCGCACCCCTGGGATGCGCCTATTGAATAGGCGCATCCCTAGGACGCGCCTACTGAATAGGCGCATCCCTAGGACGCGCCTACTGAATAGGCGCGTCCTAGGGATGCGCCTATTCAATAGGCGCGTCGCGCATATACATACTTTTCTAAAAAAAATACACTTTTTCAAATACTTTTTCTAAACTAAACAGTTTTTGAAAAAATTCTTGTATTTGTCCTTCGATAATAATTCCTAACTTTAGCTCTCATTAATAGTAAGAGAAGGAAAAGGGACTTGTTCAAATAAGACTAACTATTAAGGTGGACAATTTTGTACTTAATACGAAAACACGCACGAAAAAAAAATGTGTTTGTGGAATTATATAATATAACGATAATATGATAGTACAAATAGTGTTAGAGTTTAAGTATCAGAACACGACACACACAATAAAGGTAGATTGATAAGTATAATTTTTTAGTATTTTTCTAAGCAAATCTCATTTAATAATTATTATTTTTTACAAGGATAAGGTTGTATTAGTAGATCAATATCCAAATTGTTTTACAAGAGATAATTCAAATTTATTTTTAAAGTTCCCCTAAACTATTCACGATAGTGATATTCACCCTTAAAAGAATTTTAGAAGGGAGGGAATAAATTTTGAAAATGGACCCTAATTTTGTTTCTTTCAAAATAGTCTTAAGTTTGTGTTCATAGTTCATAATAACATATTTAACGGATAAAATTTGAACGAAATGCGTAGAAATACATGAAGAATGTTAAAAAAATAGTTAAATATCAAATAGTTACCCGAACTTTGAACGTTTTACAAATAACTACCCGAACTTTGAATTTTAAAAAACGGTTACCTCAACTTTGACACATAGGGCAAATAGCTACCTCTGTTAAATTTTCCGTCCATATTTAACTGAGGTAGCGATTTGCCTCATGTGTCAAAATTGAGGTAGTTATTTGCACATTTATCCAAAGTTTAGGTAGTCGTTTTAGAAAATTCAAAGTTCAGGTAGCTATTTGGTATTTAAAAAAAAAATATTGACGCAGTCATGTACATAACTTAAACATACAAGAATATTAAGTTACTCAAATGAATGAAAATCATATAAAATTGTTCTTTAAAAATTCAGTTTCACAATAAAAAATTTCAAAAAGGATATAGAAAAAATCAACTATTTACAAAATTAAGCTTCCCCAGATTGTCGTAGCATTTAAAAGACCTGTGTAAATCACGGTTTCACTCCGATGAATAGGTGAAAATGGCCTCAATTCGATCCAATGACGCTTGCAAACTTCCAGAATTCATGTTGAACAATGGTTCATCAGATCCTATGCCCCTGTTGTAATAGAACACCATCATCATTTTTAAGCAATCAAAGCTGTGAAATAGAGTAAGTTTGATCCAAATCAACAACCCAAGAAAAAGTTGTAACAAAATATATACCCTGACATTTCAGGAATAATGTAATCTGCTTTCCAACCAAGGCGGAAATCTACACCAGGACACAACCCAATTGATGTCTTGTTTTGGATTCGGGATACGCCGTCTCCACCCAAACATGTTGTGAGCTTCCATTTCCAGCCTATTGTGTTGAATTGGAAATTATGGGCAATGCCAACCTGAGATTCATAGTAATGGCATGAATTGGGTGTTTAAAAGAGTCTTATGGAGCAAAATTTCTTTTTGGTCAAATGAATATAGTGGAGAATGAACCTGAAGATTAAGAAACCTGGTAACGGGTATCTTTTTGGAGATAAGTTGAATATCTTGATGTACAGGTTCCAACATGAACTTCCACCTACGCTCTGGGGAGAGTGGCTTCAACACAAGCTTTGCTCGAAAGTCATTGGTTGGAGCATTATAGAACTGAATCACAATGTTTCAATCACTAAGAGCAGGTCATTGAAATAGCAGCATAATGAAGAAGTTAGTATAATGTGCCAAGAAAAGGAAACCACATAAGAACATCCATCAATCGTTGGTAAGTTGGTATATATATGAATTGTATTGCTACCACAGTTTATTATCATTTGTTGCTTTTTTAAGTCTATTCTATTTCAGAGGTTTATCACTGACTAGAGGGATCAATTTCTCAGTCTCCACACTTGCAGTAACTATTGCTGGATTCAAAAATATTTTTGGATGAATTTGTCTTTGCATCCATTGATTTCAAAGCTTTAAGAAAGCAAATGATTCCAGGCATATATTTGGACCATCTTTAGTCTGTATAATGTAGTTGAATGAGATTTGTATAACTATCTGTATTAAATATCCAATTCGGATTTTTCTTGAAAAGTATGAGGAACAATTGGAATGGAATAAATAATTTCCAACAGACGAAAGAAATAGTTCCCTTTGGATTCAACAGATGTACTCTGGGACCAATCTTCAAACATATGGTGTGCATTAATGGAGCATCAATGATTATCGTCAAGAAAATGCAGAAAGGCTCCAGGTTTTAGTTTTGATACACAAACTGAGAAAAGTCAAATCAAGACAATCAATTATTTATCCCTCACCTCCATATTAGCGCCGACGCGAATGCCCTGAACTTCTTTGCGGAACTTAATGAACAATTCTGAAGGTACTAAATCAATCTTGTACAGCTCATCCCATGGCACCGATTCTTCACTGTTCGGACCTTCGTCCATATCGGGACTTAAAAATTGTCAAAATCCAAACTTTCTGCAAAAACATAAATACCCAGTAATTATCGTCACTGGTCAGAATTTGGTCTCTGAAATTCACTTCCAACTCAATTTCGTATGTGCCGCTTGTTGGCTAGAATCAAATGACATCGTAAAGTTACCTTTTTTAGACAAAGTAGAATTACAAGACTTCTTGACCATGTCCGTGGCTACGGTTCTACGTCTACCATGAGGAGTAGAGACGACGTTTGTGCAGTTGCAGACTTGCCGACAAAGCACCTCCTTCTCTTCA
This sequence comes from Chamaenerion angustifolium, assembly GCA_946814005.1. Taxonomy (NCBI): domain Eukaryota; kingdom Viridiplantae; phylum Streptophyta; class Magnoliopsida; order Myrtales; family Onagraceae; genus Chamaenerion; species Chamaenerion angustifolium. The sequence goes on from OX328272.1 coordinate 33,740,936, forward strand.
TATCCTCGACGCTTGTAGATTGTGTTGCTGTTTGTCGTTTGTTAGCGATAATGTCGGACCGGTTTTGATTCAGCTTATTACTCAAATTAAATTGAATAAATTTCATGCCGGTTTAGTTCGAGTCGAAACTATCTAGCGAAGACAGTAATGCCCGGTTTGCTATTTGCGAATCGGGGTGACAAATTACAGTAATAAACTTGTAATCGACTGAGATCGGACTGAAAATATTGTATCGTTTTATAGATCAAAATCAAACATATCGATTTATTCGTTTTACTTTTAATTTTGATCTTAGACTATCAATATCATAAGAACATGGTCAAATCGAACTAAAATTTGAAAAAATGATAATTGATTATAATGTTAATTACTTAATTGGTTACACATGTTTCAACATTGTGCAGAATGGTTACACATGTTTTAAAATGTGATTAATTGATTTTGCTATGTGACTAATTGGTTACACATGTTTTTCCAAATGTGATTAATTGATCATTCCGTTACTAAATTGTTAATTTTACCGTTAATTAATTTTTTAAACATATTATTGAATTGTGAAATGACTATTATGCCCCTAGTGGTATTGAAGAACACAGAATCATCTTCAAGAACAAGAATCGAAGAACTCATAAATCTGATTTCTGGGTTCTGGGTTCTTCAAGAACCCATAATTAGATTTCTGTGTTCTTGAAGAACCCAGAATATGAGTTCTGGGTTCTTCAATTCAATTCGATGATGAAAATTAGCTTGATTGAGGAAGAACACAGTTTGATTAATGAAAATGGTAATTAAGTCATTTTACGTATCTAAATAGTGACTTAACTGTATTTTCTAACGGTGAACAGTAAAAAAACCAATTAATCACATTTCAAAACCAATTAATCATATTTTAAAACATGTGTAACCATTCTGCACAATGGTATTAAATAATTAACCATTGATTATATGTAAGTATTCGTCTTGATTCAATTGCACCTAAGGTTGATAATATAGGGGTATGTCAAATACTATAATTGCACCATAATTTTTAATTATATACTATAATTATAACCTTAGGGGCTTAATTTTTAATATTATATATATATATATATATGTGTGTATTATAGCTTAATTTTTATCATATCATGATATGATATTAAAAATAATTATAATTTATAAAAAAAAAAATAGAACCCCACCATACTAGGCAGCCCTAATTCAACCTGTGGGGACCAATGAACCAGTCGAGTCCCACAAACCAAAGGGCAAAACCTCCCAAGAACCCTCTGGAAACCAACCAAGCCTTTCCAGTGAGCTCAAGCATTGATTCTGCGCTGTTCTTTGCTTTCTTCCGCCAGCAATGTCGACTGCCGCCAACAAAATCGAAACTTTCGATGATTTCGTGAAAGTTCACGAACTCCTACTGACAGCTTCGGGGCTGCCGAAGTCTCTTCACAGGAATCTATTCGAGAAGCTATCGACGGAGACCTTCGACGGCGGCGCTTACTTCCAGATAGAGCCCTGCGAGGATGGTCGCCAGAGAAGGCTGGTGCTCACCTCAGAATCCATGGGGAAAGATTCCAATGTCTTTCTTGTTGACCATGCTTGGACTTTCCGGCTCTCCGATGCTTATAAACAGGTTCTTTATTCTTTTAACCTTCATTCTGCACATTTCTCTGCTGCTTATTACATGATTTTCTGTTGTCCATTCTGTTTTATCTATTGGAAGAAATGATATTTCGGATTTCATATAATTATCAAGCATGAAATGAAATCCCACTATTTGTTGTTTCAAATGTTCTACAATTGGAGAAAATAAAATAAAAGCAATGATTGAACTTTAGATATGCCTAGTTAAATTCAGTGTAAGGAATGTGCTTGGTTGAATGTATGGATGCAGCTCCTGGAAGTTCCTGGTTTGGCTCAGAGAATGGGGTCTCTGATGTGTGTTGACATTGATGTTGAAGAGGAAGAGTGTCAGGACGAAGACAGTGCAAGATTATCTGTTTTTGAGTTGGTAGACAGAGAACTCAGCAAGGCAAAGGAGAATGGTAATGCTGTGAGGTGGTTGGAGCTTGAGGACCTAGATATCAATGAGGACATCTTGTTGTCTCTTGATTTATCGAGCAAATTTCCGGTTAAGTCACACTTACTTATTCTTCCAGTTATAATCCTTTTTTCTGTTTATTTTTACCTTTTACAATCAATTCTAATGGTTATTTCGTTTTAGGATTTAATTGCTCTTAGTTTGTCCGGAAACAAGATCGAGAATTTGGACTTTATCATTCTAGAATTTGCAAGATTCAGAAGCCTAAAAGCTCTCTGGTTGAACAATAATCCGGTCCTTCAGAAACCGTATACTCTCTCTCTCTCACCATATATATATGTATATTAAATATAATGTTCATGTATTGTTTCCCTGTTAGATCTAAGAAAAGCTTACTTGGTTAATATCCAGTGATAGGTATGCGGCGGATAAAATTGTGCAGGCTTGCCCAGGACTAGAAATTCTGAACTCGAGTTTCACTCGCAATTTTGGTGTTTGGGCGCTGGGATTTTGTGGTGAGTTATATGGAAAAGAAAATCCAGGTCACCTTACCAAAAATGATTTGCAGACTGTGACATCTCTCGACCTTTCGGATAGGTGTATTCACAATCTTGTTAACAAGGTAAGAGACTGTTTCTAATTTGGAAAATTATACAAAGTGTGAAACGTAGTATGCAAGTGAAAAAAGTTAAATTTTTTAAGAAAAAAGGTGTTTAGGTGGGAATTCCACCGTGGGATATTCAACAATTCTCTGGACGGAAAAGAATCCATTTTCACACTAAATTTCACACTTTTGTAGCATTCCTTTAATCTCTATAAACGAAATCTATGTGTTGAACTTATCAGCTGCTTCACTCAGCATTAGTGCCGGCAATGGTGCGGTGAAAAACCTATAACCATGGTTATAACCGTTACTGTTTAATATGGTTATAACCGTTACTGTTTAATATGGTTAACCGTACCATTATGGTGCGGTGCGGTTATGGTGATGAATTTTCTACCCATAATGGTTATGGTATTTGAGTTAGACCCATGGTTATAACCATGGTTATTATATAAATATAATATTTATTTATTATTAATAAACTAATTTATATAATATACTAAATCTAAATTATATAATTAAAAATTTGAAATTGTTGAAGATTGAAGGCACAAAAGTCCAACAATGGTAATATAGAATGATGTATTTTTTAAAATAAAATTTTCGATCTTTTATTATATTACATGTGTGGAATGAATATGGGTATACGGGTAAAACCACGGTTATTTTAATGGTTATGGTATTGAAAATTATACCCATAATGGTTATGGTTATGGTTATGGTATGTGGTTTAAAAATATGGTATGGTTATGGTATTTGTCATACCCTAACCATCGACAGCCCTACTCAGCATCATCGAGCTACTGAGAGTGTATGTTGATATATGTTACATAAGATTATTGTAATTTTATGTTGTTTTACCATGTTATAGGCATTTTCACCCACTGAGATGCCATCTCTTTCTTACTTGAATATTCGGGGCAATGCATTTGAAGAGAATTCCCAAGATAATTTGTTGGAAATCTTGAAAGGTTTTTCTTCCTTGAATTCCCTTGAGGTAAGTTTTGTTTTTCCTGCATTATAAGTTTTCTAAGCTGCATATTCTAAAAAAGCAGCATGATTAAAACAAACTGTAGGTGGATATTCCCGGGCCTCTTGGGGAAAGTGCTATAGCAATCCTGGAGTCCCTACCAAATATTTCTCATTTAAATGGTGTAATTGCAGCAAAAATATTAGAGGGTGGAAAACACGTGATTGATTCTATTCTTGAGCCACGCTTACCTGAATGGGCACCAGAAGAGCCCCTTATTGACCGCATCATTAACGCAATGTGGTTATATGTAATGACATATAGACTTGCTGATGAAGAAAAGATCGATGAAACCTCTGTGTGGTATGTTGTTCATCTTTCAATCATCTATGCCCTCCATATATTCATTTTTTATGGAAGATACAAATGAAATGTAATTTCCTTGATTTCATGCAGGTATGCCATGGATGAGCTGGGTTCGGCTTTGAGACACAGTGATGAGCCGAGTTTCATGGTGTCTCCTTTTCTTTTCATGCCAGATGGAAATTTGGAATCTGCTGTGAGGTTGACTCTGAGCCTCTTCTTATTGTAATTGATAAATCTATTCATCTCTATATAAACACAACAATGCTCTACTTATCTATATAAACAACAATTCTTTATCGGGTTTTGAAAATAAATGTGGAGTCCATCCACTACCCGTAGTCAGGCATAATGGCGAAAGTATATGAACTAAAAAATCATATATATTTGCATGCTTTAGATTTGCAGATACTGAATAGGGTTGATAAAAAAAGACTGTTGGACTGAATTTCCGACAAGACCGGCCCGAGATCGGCCCGACTAGGACCGAGACTTAGCGGGCGTTTTTTTTTTCTTCAAAAAAGAGCGGGTTTTTGATCCCGACTAGGACCGAGACTGAGCGGTCTTGTCGGGAATTCGGTCCTACAGTCTTTTTCAAGGTCGGTCTCAGGCTTTTTTTCCGAAAGCCCGTTTAGGACCGGCCTGGACCGAAGGAATGTGGATTTTGGAGGTTTTCTATCTCTATAAAAGCTGCATCCTGATAAATTTACTAAAGAATACCGTGAGCTCATAGTTTTAGTTTTTTTTGGGGTGCAGATTCGGTCCAGGACCGAGACCGGCCCGAGTCAAGAAAGACCGATTCGTTTTTGTTTTTTTTTGCCGAGGTCGGTCTCGGTCTTCCAGAAGGCAAGACTGAAATTTCGGGCTCGGTCTTGCTTTCCGGATCGGTCCGCCCATGATCATGCTTAATACTGAATCATTTGAAGGTTTGTTTACTATGGTATTTGTTTCTATGTCAGCTTCACATTGTTGTGGCCGATTCGAGATATTCATGAAGGTGATGAATGTACCCGTGATTACCTTTACGGGATTGGGGAAGACAAACATCGATCTGCAAGACTTACAGCGTGGTTTCACACACCTCAGAACTACTTCATTCATGTATAATCTATAAGAAAAAATCTCACTTTTAATTTATTTTTTTTTTAAAAAATTCAGTAACATCTTGGATTCTTGGTTTCCTCTCTCTCAGGAATATGAGAAACACATTCAGAAATTTATGTCCCGAAATGTACCCGTGTCGGTGTTATCAGCAACTGCTTCCACAACGACTAGAAGCCTACTTGAGGGAGATCGAAGCATTGTTCGTGTTTACACCGACATACCGCAAGTTGAGGAGTTCTTGACACGACCGGAGTTTGTTCTTAGTATGTATCTGCATTATAATTAGGGTTAAATACCAAGTAGCTACCTGAACTTTGGACGATTTGTAACGATCTACCCGAACTTTAAAAATTTAAAACGGGCTACCTCAACTTTGAAGAAGGTGCAAATAGCTACCTCCGTTCAATTTTTGATAAATTTTCGACCACTTTCCAACGACAGTTGATGAAAAATTGGACGTAGGTAGCTATTTGCACTTTTTTCAAAGTTGAGGTAGTCCGTTTTGAATTTTCAAAGTTCGGGTAGCTCGTTGCAAAACGTCCAAAGTTCAGGTAGCTACTTGATATTTAATCCTTATAATTATACATAAATAAAAAGAAATTACATTTTGTCTTCAAATCAAAATAAATCTGCAAAATCACCCTCAGAGTTTCACCTACTTTAAAGTGTACGATTCTTGTGCAATAATTTTTATTTTTTTCATATGATGAAAATTCAGATGCACAAATTAGATGACAAAATTTACTTTTTTTTACCAAAACTATCTTTTTGTCGTCTAAATTTGCAGCATCTGAACCAAAGGATGCAGATATCATCTGGGTAGGTATACAAGTTGATGATGACACAAAGAAGGCTGCTGGAATCACAGATCAGCAATACATAAACCAGTTCCCGTTCGAGGCGTGTCTTGTCATGAAACATCATTTGGCAGAAACAATTCAAAAGGTTAGATTTTTTTGTGTTTTTTTCAAATTTCTGAATTCTAAGTTCTAACCCATTTAAATATTTCCATTTTTTTCGATTTGAAAACTACAATTACGGTCTTGTTTTACTCCAACAGGCATTTGGGCAGCCTGATTGGTTGCAGCCGACGTATAATCTGGAGACACATTTAACTCAATTGATCGGTGATTACTACAAAAGAGAACAAGATGAACTCAACAATCTCTGGATCTTGAAACCGTGGAACATGGCTCGGACGATAGACACTAGTGTGACCAGCAATATATCGGGTATAATCCGTCTGATGGAGACAGGTCCGAAGATTTGTCAGAAATACATCGAGCACCCTGCTCTGTTCCAAGGCAAGAAGTTTGATCTCCGTTACATTGTACTGGTCCGTAGCATGAACCCATTGGAGTTATTTCTTGCAGATGTTTTCTGGGTAAGTTATGATGCAAATTATGAATCTTTACAATTCTCGAACTTTGTAGATTCAGTTAGGGTTTGGCTTTGCAGGTTCGGTTGTCAAATAATCCCTACACTTTGGAGAAGCACAGTTTCTTCGAGTATGAGACTCACTTTACTGTCATGGTACGCTTCTTGGTCAGTTTATTTGGAATCTAAGACAAGAAATGAAAATCTTATTGCTCCTCTGCTCTATGGGTTTCAGAATTACAGAGGAGCAATCAACCACAAGAACACCCCGGAATTCGTGAGGGAGTTTGAGGACGAACATAAAGGTACCTCTTTTGCAAAAAAAATGTTTATTTTGCTTTGCAGAAGCTTTAAAAATGGTTGATGGCATTGTAAATTTGTTGCAGTGAAGTGGTTGGATATCCATTCTAGGGTGAGAAATATGCTGAGATTGGTTTTCGAGGCTGCTGTTGCCGTACACCCCGAGATGCAGAGCCCGATGTCTCGGGCAATATACGGTGTTGATGTCATGCTCGACATGAATTTCCAACCGAAACTGTTAGAGGTACGGTTCTGTTAATTCGATTCGAAGCTCTCATATGACATGTTTTCTCTCCCGCCTCTTCATTCAATTGTCATTTTTAACATGTTTATAAATTGCTAATTAAATTTTAATTTTTTAAATTTTGCTACAAAGTTGTAAATTTCTAACTCAGTTAAGTTTTTCGTTAAATATGGACGGAAAATGATATCTGAAAAATAATATGTAACATTTAATTGATCCATAATTTAGGAACCTAAATGATTTTTTTAAAAAAGATTAATAGAGAAAATAAATTTTTTAATATATTATTTTTATTGAAAATCTAAAACAAAATAATTATTTATTATTATATTTAATTTTCATATGTTTATATCAAAAACTCATTTTTTTCCTTTTAATTTTTCAGATTTTTTCTAGTATTTTTTTAAAAATAATATAATTTTTAAATCAGATGTAGCAATTTGCTGAAAAAACTTTAACCGATGTAGCAATTTGCCCCAAGTGTCAAAGTTTAGGTAGTAATTTTTGAAAAAGTAAAATTCAGATAGTAATTTATAGTGTCTAAAGTTGGGATAGTAATTTAGCTATTAACCTACATTTATTATCGTGTAGGTTACGTATTGTCCGGATTGTACCAGAGCATGCAAATACGATTCCGAGACCGTAGTTGGACGAAGAGAGGAGATCAAAGGCCGTGACTTCTTCAACTACATCTTCGGCTCTCTGTTTTTAAATGAAACAGATCATGTTAGTCCGTTGTGATCCCGACTACACGTATCGTATGGTATGAGAAAACATAAATTTTCGAGTATTCTAAATGACACAAGGATTGTTGTTCGACTATGCAACCTTTGTATCCACATTTCTTTGAGGAATGCTTTCAAAATCAGTACGACAAGATGGCATTTGAAATACACAATTTTGCATACTGAGTGCTTTGTATATACTATTAACCACCCCATGAACACAGCATTACTTACAGAATAACAAACAATCAGGATTCTCCTCCGGGATCTGTTGATTCAGCTGATGCCGATGCATTAGGCTGGTTAGTAGATGAAGCAATCTTCTTTTGCAGTTCGAGGTTAGTCATCCTCTCAAATTCCCAAGCTCGTTCAAGCTTTACAGAGAAGAAGTCGGGTTTTTTATACGGAAAATCGGAGAAATAAGGGAAGAAGTGATTGGAATTATTACACTAAAAATGGTACCTTTGCAGCTTGGGAACTCCACTCTCCTAAAAGAGCCCTCAGCCTTTCATTCTCTTCAACATACTGTTTAGAAGAAGAAGCATAAGATATGAACTATACAGATCTCAAAATATTTTGCGACTTGATGAACTACACAGAGTCATACCTGATTGTTGGTTGTTCGAACACGCTGTATTTCGGAATCCCTCTCAGCTATCAAAGACCGAGCAAGCTTTAGCTCAGACTGCAACTGATTCATCTGCAAATGGGATTTTTTTTTTTTTGATTCAAAAAAATTGATCGAAATTATGTGTATATCATGATCTGTATGTTGATTCTGCTGATAAAATGGTTATGACCCCGAAACGTGAATTCCCATTTCCCAGGCCTTAGTAACTGAATTACCTCTGCAGAAAGTGTCCTTAGTTCCTGATCCCGGGCTGCCAATAGGTGAGCAAGATCAACCTTCAAAGCCAGATTAAGATTAAAATTACTTTTTCTCCAAGATAGGCATAAGATTCAAAGCAAATGTGTTCTTCAAATGAATGCTTGTAATGATAATTGCAATAAAAGTGAATATATTTCACCTGGGGTGTGCTGACATCATCAGATTGTTCGTACTTGCTTAAGCTTTCCTGTAGTCGAAGAATCTGCAAAACACAACTTGAATTTGTTATGAATATGACTGGCAATTCAAGGAGTTGCTGAGTTGCATAGTCCTCATCTTCATAGGTAAAAGGCATCTAATTGACTCCTAGCGTTAAAACAGAAGGTTAAAAGTTAAGAAGCCATCTACCTCCTCGCTTAAGAAATGAAGGTTCTCACGTTGATACTGCAACAGAGCCATTTGCTGATCAGAAAGACGGCCCCCATCATGATATCTACAGCAAATTAACGTGTTTCACTCAGTTTTCCGAATATTTTTAAATTCTAAACCCATTTTACTGCATGATCATGAGATTTAAGTACAGCACTATTCCCACAAGCGGAAAATGTTTCAATTCCTAATATTTCACATTTCACAAATATATAAATACTAATCAATCAGCCCATGGATTTCATAATGTTTAGTAGATGCATATTTAAGGGCTGTGCATATAATTACTTCTAAAAGTAACACATACAGGTGGATAAAAACCATTGTTGATTGGACATAAATGAATAACTAATGGAGTTCAGAGAAATTAAGTACCTCACACCTTCCAAAGAACTCGATGGTTGAAGTGGAGAATACAATGACTTCAAGACATCAGGATGAGAATTCTCGGAATTGTACTGATGTACATAACCTTGCAAAAGAATATTATAACTTGTAGTTAGTGTGGTGATTGAAGCCAGATATGAATAATCAAGATTCCATTTCCGCAAGAAACTAGACCTTAGCTCCTAAAGTTATAGTTTTAAAATACATTCATCATATACTAATAATTCCATATAATTAGGTGAATAATTTCAAATCAGCCTCAGTACATAGATTCTTCGGCTTTGGAGGATTGATATAAATAAGCGTAGATGCATTGTAGTTGTATCATGTTGGAGTGAGTTATGAGGTAGGCTTCGATGCATTACCCATAAGAAAAAACTATTAGGCACTTTTAAAAGCACATGCGACTCACCAATATAAACACTCATAAATGACACGCCACATATTACTTGAACGAACATAATAATCCTGCATGTTCAGAAAATACATATGTCAAGAACATACAACAAAATCTATTCCAGCTGACTAGAAATAAAGATAGAGGAAGCAAAATAAGCAAGCATCTTTGGTACCAATATTCCACAAGCACTAAAACATCACATGAGATCTCTACAATAGAGCATTTTTTTATATCAAGAATCAGCTTAACAAGGAAGCAAGAGAGTAAAGGAAGAGAAGCTAAAGTGTGTTCCATGACCATGTAACAAGGATGCAAGAGCAAGACTTAGATCTAAAAGAGCATTTTTTTCTGAAATATCAAGTATAAATGAGGGGTAAATATTTTTTTCAGGAAAACGAAACTCAGAAATGTGGGTTGGAGTACTCGTTACCGTAATAACACCGGAATAGAAAGAAAACCGATATTAGGATGCCAAACTATCACAAGCAGCATAGCAGCAGTGCCTACAATCAATGATCAGAATTCAGAAGTCAGTTGGCAGCAGCATCTACCACTACAGCTAATATAGTCTCAGCAAATTGATGAAAATACACATACAAGACTTCTAGGCACTATATTTTAGTAGCCTTTGAGCATAATTCGATGATAAGTCACAAGTGGTGAAAAATGCATAACAGATCTTAACATATAAACTTTGACTGTTTCCATTGTAGCATGCTCCACAAAATCCTTTGTTCAAAAAGAAAGAATCAAAAAACAGACTGGAAGTACATACCATATGCAGTAACTGCAAAGGGCAGACGAACTATATGCTTCAATTTTTGGCTGAAACTGTAATAACCCTATCCAAAAAGATAGATACCAAGGGAAGAAAATGACAAGAAATAAATAATTTTCGAAAATATACACCACTTTCAATGAGCAAAGAAAACTGTATGCATTTCAAATGTATTTGAGCATACATAATGTAACTTGGAACATTGTGGTCTCGTGAATCTGCAGAATTTTCCCTTGTAACAGAAGCAAAACATAATAGCTCTAAACCTGATGGAGTCCAGACACTTCACATTAGGGTGCAAAACCACGTTAACAATCAATTGTTTCAGACAATTATTGGGATGTTGTTTCTAATTTTTGCACAGAACATGTTTTACTAAATCTTACTGTTTAAGATTGATATGCTCACAAAAATCAAGCCTCAACTTTGTAACATTCTGAGTGAAACCCAGATTAAACCACTTAGAAACAGTGGCGGATGCAGCTTTCGAAATGGGGAGACATTTGTCACCCCATTTTTAGGTATGTTTAATAAGATGTTAGGTTTATTGTAAAGAAAAATATATTATGAACCCCATTTTTATTTTAAAATATCCCTATTCAATCTAAAATACTAACTCATTATCTAGTTTGTATAAAAAAAAAAAAAGACTTAATGAACCCATTTTAAATTTTCTAAATCCGCCACTTCTTGGAAATCTCAAGAATTATCATCCCTCAACATCAATATCCTTTGTTACAATAAAATGAAAAAAAAAAAAGGGAAATGAATAAGTTTTGCACTATTTACCTGCAACCTTATCTTCTGCACTTGATAAACAAGATACTGCTGAAAGATGCCTGGACCAGTAAAATATGAACTTGGTCAGAGGGGATAAATTTTAATAAGCTTGCAAAGACGAAAGGTTATATGGTGCATAAGTAGATCCTACAGTGCACAATAATACTATATGTGCACTCCAATTTCGGCTTTTAATCCTTTTGCTGGCCTCTCTCATTGGTTAATGTACAGCACGAGCAAACGGCGGCCAGTCTCTTTTAAACAATTTGAGCACATGACAGAATGTAAATGGAATGAAAAAATATATTAAAGTGTAACATTTGGTAAAAACCGTAGATTAGAGAGCCTTTATACAATGACACTCTCATGCCCCAACCTTATGTTATTGCCTGCTCTCTATCACACGTTCAAGGATAAAAGGTTTATCTCTAATGTAAATGTGAAGAATAATTGTGAGAGGGAAAGAATCGTTTAACGTAGCAGTTCAACATTTTCTTTTTAAGTTCTACAAAAGACAAAATAATAGCTACTTCTCAAATACAAAAGGATGGCCAAATGCCAAAGAGAGAATCTCAAGTAGCATAAGATCGAGACAATAAGATTCAAAATGCTTAAAAAGAGTATTTTTTATATTTGAGAATAACCTTTGCAGCATGCAATTACAGCACACTTAACTTAAAGAAAGAATCTAGAGTAAACAATGCAATTGAATAGACCAATAACTTGTTCCTTTCAAAGCTAACCAAGCGAAACTTATGAAAAATAGAACATCCAAGCCAACAACCCCAAAACACTCTCAGAGCATGAGCAGTCCCTGTCTGTAACATAGTGCACAAGTGCCAAGATGCATCAGGGATCATTGTGAGCACTTTTAATATACATCTATTGGCAGAAATCATCAGTTCAAAATACAAACACCAATAATTGTTAAAAGAAAGTTTTCTACATAAGAGAATTGCAGGATACCTGTGACTATTAACAGAGCAGCATCACAACTGCAAAGCAAAGGTGAAATGTATCCTTTGATCGGCTTGAAAATCCATGGAGCTCCAATAGCTAGGATCACGTAACCTGCCTAAAATTACAGAATAATTCATTTTATTACGTTAATATAGAAAAATGATAATTAGACAACCCACAACCGCCATTACTAACAATTTTCCCCATTTCATGATGAATGACACCTAAAATAAGATCAGTATCACAACTATTCTACAGTTCAGCTCAAATGAAGAATGCACTTGCCAGCAAGATACAGTAGACGATACTCCCGTAGATTCGAGTCGGCTTCCGGTGACCAAACAGTGGCGCCTCATGCAGTATATCAAGAAACCTGCAGAGCATCACATCAAGCTTTCGGGAACAGAATTATCGAAATTGAGATTAACCAATCAACAAGACTTCGATTCGTCTGAAGCGAGTGATTTCAGGGAAGAAGCTGAGCAACTGGAGTATTTACATTGCGTTTTCTTCTATTGACATCTCTAACGTGAAGATTGATTCACTAGTGAATCGATGGATCTTCAAATCTTCCGCCCTAAGCTTCGAAGAACAGTCTCAGGATCATGGTGGAGAGATTGAATGAGGTGACGTCACATCACATGGAGATCAGAGAATGCCTGAGATGAATGAAGCATAGTTTTTCAATTATAGTTTGATCCTCAAAGTTTAACTTGTCTGCTTTCGCAGTTTCACTTCTTAAATTTTAAAATTGAATTTAACCCTGAACTATTGGAAATTCTGTTTATTCACCTGAACAGATACTGCAATAATCTGTTCGGAAAACTCAACACTTACAAAAGAGGATAATGACATCTTCTTTTCATGGAAAGAAAAAGAAATTGGGCTTATGAATTCTGTAAAAAGTTGTTCTTTTCACAGAATTGGAGAAAATGAGCTTACGGATTTCGGGCGGGGTAGTCTTAGAGATTTCGGGTGAAAACCTCGGATTTCCTAAGCCTAGAAGGCAACGAATTCGGAATAGAGGTGTTAAAGACGATTATGCCCTCAATGCTTTTCCATATTTTTGAGTGTGCCCCTCCTTCATTCGAACCGAAGTAGCCTTCTTCTCGTGTTGAAGAAGCTCCCCTGGTCCTTCTCCTCGTCTTCGATTCTTCTTCTCCTTCGTCTTCAGGTAATGGAACGAATCATCCTCTTCTTAAGTGATGAACCTCCCTTCGTCTTCACCGAACCCATAATCGATCTGGGTTTGTGATGAACCCATAATCGAATTCTGGGTTCGATGATGAACACATAACGAATTTTGGGTTCGTGATGAACCAAGAATTCGATTCTGCGTTCGGTGATGAACCCAGAACGAATTCTGGGTTCGTGATTTGTGTTGTTTGTCTGTAATCGAAGATGTGTTTGTGCTGATTTGTTATTGATGCTGAAGATGTGTTTGTGCTGTTTGTTTGAAACAGATGTTCGAACATTTGTGTTTGTTTGTCTGCAATACTTGTTTATTTCATTCATGTGAAATAAACAAGTTTCTGTTAATTATTCTTTGCTGCAGCATCAATGAGAGTGGTTAACTGGGTTTATCTACGTAGTAAGCGCATACCAATTTCTCTCCCCGACAAATTCGTCGAATGACTAAAGAAGGGTAAGTAAAGATCAGTTCTTTAAGGTAAGGTGTTAACAACAGAAGAACAAATTTAGCTACTCTGCAGCAGAATCTAAAGTGTCATAATCTGGAGCTAGCTTTGTCCATTTCTCCCGTTCGTCCTTGCAAATTGGAATATACATTGAACTGAACAATTTTTACTCCTTGCAAAAGTAGTTTATATTAACTAATTTCTAAATGATTCCCATTATTGGACTGATGTGTTTCAAGAGAGGCAGTTCTAATGTCTCTAGTTTTGTCATTTAGGTGGAACTGTGGAAGGGATCCAAGTTCATGTTGATGAAGGAGGAACCAGACAAACACGTGGTAGCATATATTGGATTATTTTGCCTTATGGATGTATGGACTCACTCAACCTTTATGTTTTCCTCTGTTGCATTTGTTCAAATTTTATAAGGAAAAATTGAAAGCATAATATATTGAATTTATTCATTTTTTTTTTGTATCTCTCCCTGTTCCAATTTAGTGAATTCCATATCTGGGATCATCCTGCTGTTGTGGAGAAGCTTGACCACGATATGTTGTTCTTGTTATGTTGATTCAGTATATATGTTGTTCTTGTTATGTTGATTATGTTGTTCTTGTTCGGATATGCTATTTTTGTTATTGTTCTTGTTTCATTTGGGTTGATTCGATTCAATTAATTGATGTTCTTGTTCTGTGTTAATGATGTTCTTGTTCGAAGTAATTGAGAAATAATTAAATAAATTATTTAAATAATTATTATATTGATTAATTAAATTAAATAATTATTTAAAAAGTTTTTTAAATTATTAGTTAATTATATTTAAGTTTTTAAAATTAATTAATACAAATTATATGTATTATATACCATACATATATAAGGAGGGGCAAATATGTCAATTTACCACATTCCATTCCATTTTCATATATAATTCTACTAAGGAAACAACAGAATTTCTTATTCTATTGTATTCTATTCCACCAAAAAAACAACTTCATATTTTTATTCCTTATTCCTTATTCCTATTCCTATTCCCTATTCCGTATTCCTTATTCCGAAATCCATGAAAGAAACGCCACGTAAGACTCTCATAATCCTGTTATTTATGTTATTAGAATAAATAGAGAAAAATATGTAATATATTAGTTAAAATCGATAACTCATGCAACTTATTTTTGTTTGTTGGTTTATGATGCATTATGTTTCATTTTGTAGATTTTAAATGAAACGTTTGTTTTTCCGTTAAAATTTTTCATGTGCATCGCACGTTACCTGTATTTTGAACGTTAATAACAAATAAATTGGAAATCCCGAAACTGTCCTCGTCCTTTATTTCCCTCCAATTACCGAAGAGGAGTTTTTTGTGTGAATGTTGTTCTTCAAACCCAAGTTGCCACACGTAAGCTGCTAGTCTTGGTATTTATCACGGCTACGACTTCCTCCCTCTCCATCATAAACCAATGCATTGGGATTGGACAGATCGTCCAAACCACGTTCACGAGTTTTCATTTATATTTGAGTTGTTTGTATGCATGGAGATTGACCCTTCTCATAGCTTTTTCACCTTTCTTGACTAGTTTCTTGTTCTCCTCAACTTGGCTCCTGCAGATGTCTCTGAACATTCGTAAACATTCTTGGACTGCCTTGAGCAGTGGCACCACCATGAATTTATCAGTCTTGTACCTTGACGGTTCTCCAATGCTTTTCAAACAACCAACAAGAATTTTCTACAGGAATATAAACTCATCATGGAATTTATATTACCCACCTCCTTATGAATTTTAAGCATTAGATCACTTCCTTATTGTCCCTATAATTTTCTTTATAGAAACTATATTATCATGATCTGTCAGTTCCTGGGTTGCTGATATAGTGATCAAAAGGTGTTCTTCAACTGAATTACATGTTCCAGCAGCTACACAGACGTCGGGTGAAACAAGAAAGCAGTGGTTTCAAGGAACTGATGATGCTATCATTCAATTTACATGGATGTTCAATGTATATACTAAAAGAACTCCCACTCTATTACCTTTCATGCAGTAACTTTATGGAATTTCAAAATTCATCATTTACATGATGCAAAGAATAGAAACATCGAGAATCTACTTATTTTGGCAGGGGATCATCTCTATTGAATGGACTATATGGACTTTGTTCAAGTTAATAGATTGCAAACAATAGGACCAGTTGATTTCTTATTCCATAAGAACGGGATAATTACTCATTCCACGCTTCTTGTATACATAACCATATAGATCGAAATGTTGAAATATATGTGGCGTGTGCATCGGTTGGAGAAAGGTAGGTTTTTATGTTAAATTTTTAGTTTTTTTGGGTTCCATTTTATCTTCTATGTTTCAATCGATCAATCTAACCTACAATCCTCATTAAGCCCCGAATTGAGTCGGACAACAGTTTCCTCTAACAAAACGAGATATCATAGTCTCTGGCAGGAGCATAGACACCTCCTGGAACCAGCCTACGGTGAAATGTTTGATCCCCTGATCACGCCAGAGCAATAAATTCGCAATGGAAGAGTAGTGGAACAGACTTTGAAGGAAGAAGAACACAGAGGTGACATGTATCAAAGCCATGGATGCTGAATCGAACAGAATTGAGGTTGTCAAGCCGAATAACACCAAGTTTAGTGCAGTGAACTACGTACTGGAATGATCCGAATATAGTGAAGTAACACTGAAGACTGAAGATGAATAAGACATGGGCATTTAAGGTATTTCGCATTTAAAGTATGTCACGCCGAACGCACGTGCTAAGTTAACGGTCACTTTCTCGGCAACAAACATACTTCGTCTAAAACTAACAATATCAAACATGTTTCATAAAAAATAAATAAGATGTCGCTTTTACAACCATACTCAAATATATTACATATTTTTCATATTTTTTTCGAATAAATATGAAGGGTGTGAAAGAAAGTATGTATATATAGATATAGTGGTGGTTATTGTACCATTTTGTACAATTTTTGTCAGAATATTAACTAAATCAATACAGTATTGAGTTATCACGCCTCAACTACTCTGTTTAAGTGTCGTGTTGTTTTTCCATCATCGCTTGATTAGTTTTAATTATCTCAGCTCGTGGATGAGGCAGGAGACAGTTTGTCTTTCCACACCCGAATCTCTCAGATCCAATCTAAGAAAAAACCAGCTATCTTTTCAATGTTCATCTTCTGATTCCAACAAGCATTCTCTCCTTTGGACTGTAATCTAGAAGAGGTGTTCGTCGTTTACTCTGAGAAGCTCGCAGTGGAGAAGGAAATGGAAGCAGATAAGGAAATCCCTCACCCGTACATCCCCAGGGATCTAAACCTTCCAGGCTACGTTCCCCTCGTACTCTCCATGCAGACAATCCTCGGCGTCTACGGCATTGCGTCCGTTCTTGTCCTCACCTTCATCTGGATCATCTCCGGTACGAAAAAAGACTCTTTTTCCTTTCTGGGCTGTTGTGATAATCCAATAATGGTTGAAATATCGTTCCTTTTGCAGCTTTTGATGATTTATTCTGTACGTAATACGATGTCAATTCTGGGTTTGAAGGGCTTGTTGATTACGCAGATTTTGTTAGATTGATTGATTATCCTGACAATGAAAATGTCGATTTTCGCGTCTTTTCGCTCTTCCTTTACTGCTTATTCACATAAATTGGTCTGAATTGAATTGTTTCAACCCGACAAACCCTCGATCAAACACATTCTTCAATTCCTAATTGGATCATTTTCTTACAACAGGAAAATCGACCAAGAAGTCCACGCTCGACAGATTCCTAATGTGCTGGTGGGCATTCACCGGCCTCACTCACATGATTCTCGAAGGTTACTTTGTCTTCTCCCCTGAATTTTACAAGAACCCATCCGGTTTTTACCTCGCCGAAGTCTGTAAGTGCTCCATCCCTCCAACCCAAATGTCAAGATTCATAAGACTGTTGTCGGTTAAGTTGTTATGGGAATCTTAAATCATGTGACATCACAGGGAAGGAATACAGCAAAGGAGATTCCCGCTACGCAGCTAGAGATTCAGGAATCGTTGCCATTGAAGGAATAACTGCAGTTCTTGAGGGTCCCTTTTGCCTCCTTGCAGTGTAAGTTTCTCTTGCTATGATAAATTGATGTTAATTACTTAATTGGTTACACATGTTTCAAAATGTGATTAATTGATTTTGCTATGTGACTAATTGGTTACACATGTTTTTCCAAATGTGATTAATTGATCATTCCGTTACTAAACCGTTAATTTTACCGTTAATTAATTTTTTAAACATATTATTGAATTGTGAAATAACTATTATGCCCCTAGAATCATCTTCAAAAACACATCATCTTCAAGAACAAGAATCGAAGAACCCAGGATCGCGTTTATGGGTTCTTCAAGAACCAAGAAATCAGATTCTGGGTTTTGAAGAAACCAGATTTTGGGTTCTTCAAGAACCCAAAAACCAGATTCTGGGTTTTTCGATTCTTGTTCTTGAAGATGATGTGTTCTTGAAGATGATTCTAGGGGAATTACGTCATTTTACGTATATAAATAGTGACTTAACTGTGATTTCTAACGGTGAACAGTAAAAACCCAATTAGTCACATTTTAAAACCAATTAATCACATTTTGAAACATATGTAACCATTCTGCACAATGGTGAAACATGTGTAACCAATTAAGTAATTAACCCAAACTCATCTCTCATATAACTCGAAATTTCTCTATTTTTGCAGGTACGCTATTGCTACGAAAAAATCGTATAGCTACATACTTCAGTTCGCGATATCTCTTGGACAGCTATATGGAACTTTGGTTTATTTCATCACAGCGATTCTGGAAGGCGATAATTTTGCTGCAAGTGCGGTGTATTACTACGCGTACTATGTGGTTATGAATTCATTTTGGATCTTGATACCTTCACTCATAGCGATAAGGTGTTGGAAGAGGATATGTGCAGCGGTTCGGGCTCAAGGTCAAGGCCAAAAGAAGTCAAAAACTCGCTGAGGATCGAGCTAGGTCTCAGATACTTAAGTCTAGATCTTCTTCATGTTAGGGTTTCAGTGTCGGGTTGTTTAGGTATTTGTGAACTTGTGGCAAATTCATGGTGATGAAGAACAGTCTAATGAAGGACGAAACATTAGCGACTATCCTATATATATAATATATATATATTGATCTTGCCTGTATGTATATATATATGCATATACTGGAAAGTGGAAAGAACAAGCTGAAAGAAGTTTCAACTGCAGATTCTAACCTCCAGCAAGCAGCGCATACTGCCATAGTGTTGGTGCCTTTGCAGATACACATACAGACTAAGACTGCTAAGACTACGGTTGATAAAAAAGACTGGTTGAACCGAATTTTCAACAAGACTGGCCCGACTAGGACCGAGACCGAACGTGCGAGTTTTTTTCTTGAAGGTCGGTCTCGGGTTTTCCCCCCAAAAGACCTACTAGGACCGGACCGACTCTGAAGAAAACCGTAAAAAGTCATGGGTAGGAACGAGCGGGTTCAAAACTAAAATTTGGTAATTATTTTTTGTCAATCTAAGTGATTTTGTTTTTACCAAAAAATTTGGTCCAAGACCGAGACTGACCCGAGTCAAACAAGACCGACTCGAACGGACTTTTTTGGCCAAAGTCGGTCTTCCAAATGTGAAGATCGAAATTTCGGTCTTCCAAATGTGAAGATCGAAATTTCGGTCTCGGTCCTGCCTCCAAGACCGGTCTGCCCCCATGATCAGACCTAATACATACCACATTGATGAGATCAAGATTATTCTTTTCCCATATATACTCGACTTTTTCAATCGGGTTTTCATTCAAAATGGCAAGACTGGAGATGACATTGCTGCAATGTGTTAAAAGAAACGAAAATGGGGTAAAAACGTCAAAACAAATATAATCGTCGCCTGAGAGATTCGAACTCTCGCGGGGAAACCCCATGTACTTAGCAGGCACACGCCTTAACCACTCGGCCAAAGCGACGATCTTGTGTATTCTGCAGTATGAAAGTATAATTAATGACACTATAATATAGAGGGAAGTGCGCGTCACCCACGTCTGACTCGGATATTTCCTACCCTCACCAGCAGCTAACGCCGCCGTTTCCTCCGCCGTGGTGGTGCCATTAGTTGACCGACCAAAGGCCCCCCTGATAAGGCTCTAAGTCCCTCCAATTGGAAGGTTGGAACTCCAGTTGCAGAGGGTCTAATCAATCGTGGATTATGCGGTGTAATATGTAAAACTCCTTGCCTCACCCATTGATTCGGATATAAGGTGCGTTCGGTTAAAATATTAATTACCTATTAAAATTAACTAATATATGTATAAATTAATTATCTTAATACATATATTCATTTAAACATTGTATTTATATAAATATGTATCCTATATTTTAATAAAATGTTGATTAATACTTAGCTAATACATGTATGAAGTAACATGTTCAAAACAAACACTATCTTAAGGGTGGGAAGTGGGAACTCATTATTACCTCTAATTCTTTATTATTTTATAACGAAGTTAAGACAATATAATTATTATATTTTGACTACAGTGACACACTAAATTAAATGTTATAAATGATATTAGAGGAGACTCGGAACTATAATGACACGTACGAGCTAGCAGTGTAGTATAATATTATAATAATGTTAAAAATTCGTAATAAGTAGGGACAAGACCAAAATTTTAGTTTAGACAAAAGTGAAGAAAAATCTGAGTAGAAATAATTAAAAAAAATTAAGAGGGTAAGAAAACTTGAAAATGATAAATAAGTAAAAATAGTTTTTAAAATTAAAATTGCATAGCATAAAAAGTTGAGTAGAAATTAACATAAATTCCTTAGCTTTCAAACTAAAAAATGATAAAATTGTGAAAGTTTGGTTAAACTAGTCACATATATATATATATATATATATGGAATAAGAATCGAATAATGTAATATAAGTTGACATCAACTAGTTGATAATGATTCCTATAGAAAATGAGTATAATGCATGTTACCATGTGTCCTAACCTAACTTTAAGTGATCATGGCCTTCTTATTTTTAATATAGGCTCAAAATGGGGAGATATACATTTTTTTTCATACGAAAGTTACATTGTTTTTATTTCTAACTTTGGAATGAAAATAATAAAGAAAAAGGTTAATTATCAAATTGTAGCTGAACTTCATACTGATTAGTAAATAAAAGATAGCTAAACTTTTTTTTTAAGTAATTAGGGAGTCAAATTTTGTTAAATAAGCAAATAAATATTTACTTCTACATTTTCGTTTGATGGATTTGGTTATAGTCTTAGCACGTAAGTAGGAGTGTCAAATCGTGTGTATGTGTGTTATCGTGTGTATCAATACGTTTATCGTGTGACACTTATCAATCACGAACACACATGATAAGTTTATTGTGTCATGTTCCTCAACACGACACACAATTTTTCGTGTGTGTTCATGTCGTGTTATCTTAAGTTGATCAGTTATATCTTCACATGCGAGAATTTAGGGCTGACAATTCTGACACGACACAATCTGCTTTAAAGCGTATATGGGTTTGACAGTAACGTATCCCGTGTCTAAACAACTCTTATACGTTTAGACACAATTAATAATCGTGTATAAACACCTCAGATCTACAGATATCTGTATAAACACGATTAACTAATCGTATCGTGTATACATGTGATACGTTTAGACACATTTAAGTATAATAATAATAATAAAATATTGAAATATCCACTTACATTTTAATATTGAACTTTGAATACCTTACTTTGTATATATGAATTTGTGTATATATATGTTTTAAAGTGTATATGAGTTTGACCTTAACAAATTTTGTGTCTAAACAACGCTTATGCGTTTAGACACGATTAATAATTGTGTCGTGTTTTTGTTTGAAGTTTTGAAACACGTTTAAGACTTATCCGTTTAGATACGAGACATGTGTTAGATACGACACGATTGACACCCCTACGAGAATTATAAAGAAATATCAAAATAACGAATTTTTCATAGTAAGAAATAACAATTTAAACATTAAATTTTACGAGTTTTTAATGTAGAATTGACAAAATTAAAAAAACGAAATATCTAAATAGACTATTAAAAAATATTAAAAGAGGCTTGTTTAGAAATATATTAAAAAATAGATTTTCAAGTTCAACTTTATCATGTTATTGTGTGTATCATGTTCTGATACCTAAACACGAACACGACACGAAAATATCTTCGTGTTATATTGTTTGTGTTATCGTGTTATTGTGCGATTAAGAAGTTGCCTGTTCTAGTGCGGACTTCTATTTGCTTGATTAGTTTGTGTACGATATTTCTTTTGCACTTTCGGTCGGAAACCTCGAGGAAATTTATTTTTTACCGGACAATCAAACTGTCAACCTAACACATCATCAATATAATATTAATAAATATTTAGTATTTTAAACCGATCATATCTTATTAAAACAATCATGATAAATGATAATAACCCGCACGCGTATATCATATATCATAGAGTGTAATATATATTATAAAATTGAATTTCCATTTTAACAAAATATATCCTTTTGTGAAAGCATTTTTTACGGATAATCTTTCGAGCCCTCTGTCTGTGGCTCAATTTGCGGCACCATCTACGGCCGTGCACGGCAACCGCCTTGCGTGGGCCACCCCCTGGCATTTTCTTCGGCTTCCCTTCTCTTGTCTTTTCGTAAAATTTTCCCTCCGTACTGTTCCGGCTGTTATTGACGGTCGGTTAGATTAATTGATAAAATGAAGAATAATATTTAAAACGAATGCGATTCAAATTTAAAAATCATAACGAACATTTAGACTTTAGAGAGCTTTTGTGGACACATGTTTAACATTTAATTTATTTTTACCTTTTTTTGTGTTTTAAATTTAGAAATTAAGTAAATAGTTATATATTTTTAATTCTTGACGAAAAATATATATATATATATATTTATTATTTAGTCTAGTTTTTAGTTAACTTAGTTACTATTGTGTATCAATTTTTACAATATAAATATTATGTACTTTCAATAATTAATTCATTTTTAAGTTAATTAAGCTAAACTATAATTATAAATTAGGCTTAAATTTATATTAAATATAATTTATATATCATAAGTCTTGTTTATCATTTATTTATTTTGCAATATTTTTTAAAAAAATGTTGTGTTTTCATTCTTATTTATTTATTTCACTCTTAATTTTTGTGTAATTTTCCAAAGTAAATTGTTATGTGCAAAACTTGCTATTTACTATTGTTTGAAGGCAAAATTTAATTTGACATATTTTGAAATTGAATGTGAAGTTTTTGATTATTTTTAGAGTGTCCATATGTATATGAGAGAATGACGACATGAATATAACTTATTTTTTTACACGGACCAGTCAAATTAAATTATTATGACACACTACGATAGAGAAAAATGTATTAAAAATGCATTTGTTAAAATCATAGTACTTAGTCAAATTAATATATATAGATAGATGTTACACCGATTTATAATTTATATTCATAAGAGCGATTTTTTTCCATAAAGTATTAAGAAACTTTCCATTTAGAAAAAAAATATAATAATAATAATTTTAACTAAATAAATATTTAAATTTTGAACTTAATATTAAAACGGTATTATCTAATTTAACACTATTTTTAATATTAGGTTATAACAGTTTTACTTAGGGATGATCATGGGGGTCGGTCCGGTCTTGGAAGCAAGACCAAGACCGAAATTTTGGTCATGATTTATGAAGGGCCGAGACCGACTTTGCCAAAAAAAACACCCGAGTCGGGCTTGCTTAACTCGAGCAGGTCTCGGTCTTGAACCAAAATTTTGGGCCAAAAAAAAATAGTGAAACACAAAATCAACAAACCCAGATACATTGAAGATTGAACCGAAAACAAAGCATAACAGAAATCTCACATTCGAGAATATTTTCGGAGGTGGGTAGGAGCTGGAGATTGAGGGGTGGGTTGAGAGAAGGAGGAGGTAGTGGACGACCTGAGATTCGAACACCCTTCACGAGTATTCCCGCTGCGGAATCTTCGTACGGTGCGGCGACTGCGGCTGTCGTGTGTGGTACGACGGAGGGCGGAGGCGAGAAGCTTCGATGCCATCGTAAAGGAATTGAGAATAACCAAAATTTGAATAAATAGAGGATACTATATTAGGGTTTACTGGTTTAGTCGAACAACACAGAAAGTGGAGCTACTGCAATGGCAGTAACTTGAAGATGGATGGGGGACAGGGGGAAGCTGTCTGGGAGGAGGAAGAGGACGGGGGACGGTTGCTCGCCTTGGATCATGGTAACTTGAAGATGGACAAGGGGACGTGGGGAAGCTGGTTGGGAGGAGGAAGATGACGGGGGCTAGCTGATTGATCTCTTGCTTGGACAGGAGGACAAGGGTTTTAATAAAATTAGTCGGGTCGAGCTGGTCCTAGTTGGACTTTTGGGAGAAAATTCAGAGATCGAGCCTGACCTTAAAGGAAAAAACTCGTCTACTCGATCTCGGTACTAGTCAGGCCGAACTCGGATCGGTAGGGGTGGGCATGAACCGGTTCAGGGTCCAACCGGTTCATGAACCGTACCTTTACCACATTTGAAAGAGGTACGGTTTACCGCTCCAGGTTTTGGCTGCTCTGACAAAATTACCGTACCTCTTCTGAACCGATTCAAAAATCGGTTCAGAACCAGTTCAACCGAACTACTTTATATATATTAAAATAAAAACTATAATAATAAATAAACCATAATACATAAACCATAATCTATAATCCATAAACCATAATTCATAAACTATAATCCATAATCTATAAATCATAATCCATAAACCATAAAATATAATTAATTATACTAATGTAGATTGTAAATCATCATTGAACCAACTTTGGTCTAATGGTTTAGAGTATATATTTTAAAAATTAAATATAATATTATATTAAAACCGGTACAAGAAATGGTACAGTTTACCGTTTACGAACCGTTTTTTTGTACCTCGTTTGAACCGCTTCATATGTTCGACCGAACCGGTTCAAAACCGGTACAGTTCGGCCAAACCGGTTTATTATGCCCAACCTAACAGACCGGTCTTGTCGGAATTTTGATTCAACCCTTCTTTTTTTATTTTAACTATTGTTTAGATAAGTTACAGTTCAAATCGGTTTGATCCTCAGTTCATGCGCGGCCCTCACATTCTCTCCATATCTTCTCGATCCTGTTATTAAAATTGTAATGTAAAGGTCATTAAAAGACAAACGTCAATCTCGTTCACATAAATAAACAAATAAATAAATAAACATAAGTAAATCTTAGTACTTAATAGTTCACCCGATTGTACTTTCCCAACAAGAGCGACTCTTTCCAACGTTTTCGTCAGGAATAACTTAATAAGTGTAATTAATATTATTGGATATTTTTTAGAAGGATCTGAATCGTTTTTATGCATGCAGGATGGGTAGATTCTGGAATTTTTCATCAAAATATACTTTAAATATTTCTTAAATACAAAAATATCCTTATTAAAAAATAAACTAAAGTATACTTACCCGCGACAGTCGCAGGTGAATATTTTAATTATGCCGTTAGTTCCACTCACAACTGAAAATCGTGAATTGATTTGCTTAAAATAGAGTCTTGGTCCAAACAAGAGTTGTTCGCACGAGTAGAAAAGTTAATAAGATTTCAAGAAAAAAAAAAGTAAACATCAATAATAAGACATAAGACAAATATATATGAAGAAAAAAAGTTATTCGTGGATTTCGAAAAAAGTTGTTCGTGAAGTATTTTTATGTCAGGTTTTCTTTCTAAACAAGTAAACATTAATAATAAACAGTAATAATGTACAAAATATATGTATAAAAAATGAAAGTATATAAATAAATAAATTTTCTTTCTTATTAGTTGTCATGTCTAATTATCATATGGATATATAAAAAAACGAAAGTAGACTGTCTCACCGTGACTCTCATACGCGAGTGAAATGTTAGTTGATAACGGTGGTTTCCCGCGCGACTCTCAGTCGCGCGTATGTATATTTTTATTTTTTAAAACGAGTATATTTCCGTATTTAATCAATATTTAAGATATATTTTAGTGAAAAATTCTAGATTTTGTTGTATCACAAAAAATATTAATAAATTAAAGGATAAAATATATAATATCCACGTGAAAAGAACTTGGGCTATTAGGATAACTATAGAAAGCTTTTTTTTTACCGTATAATTTCGTATATTGAAACTATAAAAATGTGGGTCGAGAAAGACCCGAGTACATCACATCATCTATCGACAAAAAGTGTAAAAGGGGGAGTGGGGGCTGTAACACCCAAGCCGTATGTCCCATTCCCCCCATAGCCTGACTAGCTATCCAGTCCGCACAATGATTTGCGGATCTTGGTATCCTATACCACGACACATTTCTAAAACTACCCGCCAAATGTAAACTATTTGCCACTATAGTTGCTATTTGCCAAAAATGAACCAACCCGTTAACATGGTTGATCACGACCTCCGAATCCGACTCAAAAACCACGGAGTCCCAACCGGACCCCACATCGAGCTCAACACCTGCAAAAATGGCTTTCGCCTCCATAATATCAGTGGAGGCTGCCCTATCCGCGCGACACAGCCCGCCAACAACACGACCTTCGTGGTCCCGGGCCAAGACCCCGATACCACCCTCCCCTGATGTACCATACCAGGCCGCATCACAGTTAACCGTGATAGTCCCGGCCTGCGGTCTGCACCAATGATTCCTACCTGGTCCGTTCCCTTGCTGCGGTGACTGAGGATGCTGGTGATCCCCATTCTGCAGCATTGGTCGACCACTCTGCAGATTAAGGCACTCCTCGACCAGGCTGCGAGTCCTCTCCACGACCGACCTGGGATCAGGTCTCCTGCCTTCGAAGATGAAGGAACATCTGGCCTTCCAGATGTTCCAGCACGCTACAAGGACCGAAACCCACCTGGCAGACTTTCCATCCTGCGGACTGGGGCATTCCTGCAGCCTCCTCAACAACCACTGCTCGATAGAGATGCAGTCCTCACCTGGGTCTTGAGTGCCCAGAATGTCCTCTCATGCCTTGGTCGTCCAGGCGCAGCCCCAAATCAAATGTTCCACTGTCTCTGACTGACAGCATACAGGGCAACCGGGAGAAACAGGAAGCCCTCTGCTGACCAGCCTGTCCCGAACCGAGATGGCCCTAGATCAACTTCCAAACAGCAGCTCTGATCTTGTCCTCTCTCCATTCCTTTGAGTGCGGGTCCATCCATTGATCCAGACGAACCAGAGCCTGCGCCTGAGTGACAGGCCGAACCCCCAGTCGAACCCCGTAGTGACCCGGGATCCACGCATCTGAAAAAGGCCTGATTGACTTACCATTTCCTATCGTCCACACCGCACCGTCAACCAGGACCTTGCGACCCACGAGTAAGCTTGTCCAGGCCCAGGACGACCGACTTCCCTTCGCGGCTGAAAGGAAGTCCGTAGTCGGGAAGTACATGCCTTTCAAGAACCTGGCCCACAGAGAATCAGGTTCGCTCCACAACCGGTGCGCCATCTTGCCCAACAATGCCTCGTTAAAAGTTTCTAACTCCCTGAAGCCAAGGCCGCCATCACGCTTCGACTTTGTCATTGCATCCCACCGCACTCAATGGATCTTGTCAGTCCATTCATCTGTCCACACCAAGACTTTGGCAATTTAAACGCGCTCATGGTGTAGGTCAGGATGGCGGCTATCACCGCTTTGATTAGGACCTCCTTACCCGCATTGTTAAGGAGCTTGGATCGCCACCCCTGCAGTTTAGAAACAATCCTTTCCTTCAAGAAATTCAGCGAGTGACACTTGGATCTACCCCACAAGGACGGGAGACCCAAGTACTTACCCGGGTTTGTGACTACTTGCATGCCGAACAGGTCCGCAACCTCCCTCGGCCAACCCGAGTCCTCCCTTGCCCCGCAGAACATAGCTGATTTTGCATAATTGACACGCTGACCTGACGCAAGACAGTACCCGTCCAATGTCGCCTTAAGATTTTGAGCATTCACCATCGTCCCCTTCATAAAAAACAAGGAGTCGTCGGCGAAGAGGAGATGGTGAATCTCCGGGCACGAGGTCCTTGGTTTAATGCCCACGAAGTCATTCAGCCGAACTCTTTGCTCCATCCTCCGAGAAAGTACGTCCGACACCAGAATGAATAAGTACGGGGAGAGAGGGTCTCCCTGTCTTATCCCTCTTACGGGCTTGATCATATCCGTCTTCTTGCCGTTCACAATAACCTGGTAAGTCACGGTGGAGATGCACGCCTTCACCCATTGGATCCACTTGGGGTCAAAACCCCTCTTCGCCATGACTTGGAGAAGGAACTCCCAGTTCACCTTGTCGTAAGCCTTCTCCATGTCAATCTTCAAGGCACAGTCTGGGTGCCTTCTGATACCCCCGATCCTCTGATTGATCTTGAGGTGGTGGAACATTTCGTGCGCTATGATAACGTTGTCTTGGATCTGACGACCTGAGACAAAAGCGCTTTGGTACTGGGTGATCAGTTCTGGCAACAAGGGTTTCAACCTGTTTGCCAGAACCTTAGATACAATTTTGTACCCAAAATTGCATAAACTTATAGGACGAAATTCTGAAGCAGTCAAAGGGTTAAGAACTTTAGGAATAAGGGCTATATCTGTATGGTTAATATATGGAGGAAGGATACCTGTTTGGAGGAAGGCCTTGACCATGGTGACGATGTCTGACCCTACTACCTTCCATTCCTTTTGAAAGAATGATCCCGAGAAACCGTCAGGCCCTGGAGCCCTAGACCCCCCCAAGCTGATTCACAGCAATCCTCACTTCCTCCTCATTAACCTCCTTGACCAAGTTCATGTTCATTTCAGCCGAGATATCCTTATCGAGACAGTCCAGAATTTCCCAGTTTCCAGAATTCACCCCAGTCTGAGAGTCCTCTTGACCGAACAGATTGTTGAAATAGGAGAAGATCTCATTCGCAATGTCTTTCTCATCATCGATCCAAGCTCCATCTTGAGTCCTAAGTTTGACGAGTTTATTCCTCCTTCTCCTATCAAGGGTAGTAAGATGGAAGAATTTGGAGTGTTTATCGCCCTCCATTAGCCATCGTACTCTTGACCGCTGACGCCAGTAAATTTCCTCGAGCTTCCATAATGCGTGGATCTTGGATTTGAGGACTTTCTCTTCAACTATAATATCAGGAGTCTGTGTAACTGCTGCCAGGTGCTGGAGACGCTGCTTAGTCTGTTCAATCTGCCTACGGTTATTCCCAAAACACCGCTTGCTCCATCTGTGTAGTTCCGACCTGCATGATCCGATTTTCTGGTTATAATCAGCCACAGTAATCAGGCGGCCGCCTCTTTCCCATGCAGATTTAATGACCTCCAGGCACTCTGGTTTTTGCAACCACATATCCTCGAACTTGAAGGCTCTCATACTTCTTGAGTCGGCATGGTTTAGCCTAACAGAAATCGGGACATGATCAGACCCGATTGCCAAGCCATTTATACATTGAGAGTTCGGGAAAAGACGATTCCATTCAGCATTTGATAAAGCTCTGTCAATCCTTTCAGCTATCCTGTCGATCCCGGTCCTATTGTTCGACCAAGTGAATTTCTGACCTTTGAAGCCAATGTCACCCACAGCCAAGGCGTCAATAAGGTTGTTGAAACCGTCCATCTTTCTCTGATCCTTAGGCCGCCCCGACCTTTTCTGACTGGTTTTCTATATCGTTAAAGTCGCCCAGTACCAGCCACGGTGCAGTCCGGTTCCTGGTAATTGCCTTCATTCGTTCCCAGTTGGCGGTCCTCCTCCTAAAAACAGAATCTCCATATATCCAAGAGATGTGTAGTTTCAGACCATCGGTTCCCAGCTGTACCTCACTGTCAAGTATATTTTTACTGATATGAATGAACCCGATCGTCACCTCTCGGGTCCACCAAACTGCTAATCCCCCGCTCGCACCCACTAGTAGTACATAAAATGCCTGGCTCATCCCTGCTTCCCTTCTTATCCTCTCACACGAAGCCTCTGTTTGCTTTGTTTCCATAAGAAAAACAATAGCCGGACGGAGTCTTCGAATCTGGTCTTTTAGGTGGCGAACTGTCAGGGGAGACCCTAACCCCTGACAGTTCCAGCTCAGAATGGTCATTGATCCCGTGTGGCTGTTTTGGAACAGCCACCAGAATCCTTCTTACGAGTGTGAGTCCTACTTTCGACGCTTTCCTTCTTAACAGACAGCTTTCTTGAGTTCCAAGCTTCCTGTTGTTTTGGTTGGCCAGGTTTGGCCGGGGCTTTCTCTTCTGGGTTCCTTGGCTCCCCCAGTCCCTTTCTCTTCCTGTTCTGAGTAGTTGTTTCCGTCGACACTTGACCGTGAAGCTCTAACCTCAAGGGACCAACCTGGGGGATTTTTGGTCTCGGTTTGTATCGTTGTCTCGGCCTGCAGACCCCACTGATTTCCCCCTGAGCCCACACCCTCAAAGGATCCGAGAAGGAGACACCGTTGATTCTCTCCAAGGTGGGCACTGGATCTGTTGTTCGACCTGTCACTACGAGAGTCATGTTATCAGCGGGTGAAACAGGTGGAGGTGGCGCAACGAGTGTCATACTGTGTGTAGGAGCTAGCTCAGAAGGAAGAGGCCCGCCTAGGATGAGGGCGTTCCCCTCCTTCGATTCAGGATCCTCTAGAGGTGGCGCATTCAGGTCAAGGACCCCTATGGTTGAGGAAATAGGAGCCAACAACAGAGATAGGTCCTGCCATTGGGGGGAGGACCCTGGGTGTGCCTAACTGGACTAGCATCTTCGATTTTCGAAAGGCTGCCAAAGCTGAGAGGGACTCTGGTGAACAACCTCCCTGCTGAGCCGCCTCTCCCCTTGGTCCAGATTCTGGCTAAGGTCTTCCTCCTTCGGTTTTATCTCCTCCTGCTGAAGAGATGATGTACCTCCCTCCTTCATAAGGTCTTTCCAGGATTTCTTTTTTGGGTCCCTGATTTGCTTGGATGTTTTAT
This sequence comes from Chamaenerion angustifolium, assembly GCA_946814005.1. Classification (NCBI taxonomy): domain Eukaryota; kingdom Viridiplantae; phylum Streptophyta; class Magnoliopsida; order Myrtales; family Onagraceae; genus Chamaenerion; species Chamaenerion angustifolium. Next base: position 33,771,873 of record OX328272.1, read on the forward strand.
CTCCACCACCGATTCTGCTCCAGTTGTTTCTGTTCCTTTGACGGTCACAAGTAATCCAGGGTCCGAACATGGGCTTTCCTATATTGATTTCCGACAGGGTGATCTCCTTGTTACATGTGTTAGCCGAGTGTCCCAGGCACCCGCATCCGAAGCAATAGTCCGACAGCCTCTCATATCTCACTTGGGCCCACTTCTCCTGCCCCTGTCCGTTCAACCACCAGAAGCCTAGTGTAAGTGGCTCATCCACTCTGATCTCAGCCCTGAAATGGATGTACCCCATGTTCTGCATCTCATCCTCACTAGCCATTTGTGTCCACTGCCCGATTGACGAGGCAATCTGAGATGCATTGTCGTCGTTTAGCATATCCTGGCTGAGACCGTTAACCTGCACCCACATATGGATCCTTCCAAAGTCGATCTCTCCCGGATACTTGTTCACCGGGCAAACCTGCAGATTCAGACAGTGACCATGAATGGCCCAGGGTGACAAATCCAGCACCTTGTCTCTATCAGCTTCTCTATCAAAGTCAAAAGCCATCAAACCCCCCTCTAGGTCTGACATCTTAACATATCTGTGTGATGCCCAAGCTGCTTTAAGGACATTGTACACCACACTGCTTCTGACTTGCTTGCTGGAAATCATTTTTCCTACCACCCTGCCGACTGGTTGCTTGGGGGGTCTCGGGATTAGGGGCGTGGCTGCTCGCCGGGGGACATTGCTTTCATGATTCATGGTAGTAGTAGGCTAGAGACCTTCACCACGGTTGTACCCTCCTGCAGAACAGAGAAAAGAGACAAAGAAAAAGGTATATGGCAAGGGGGTGGGGGATTGGCAGTCAAGCAATGTTAGATCTCAGCTTAAAGACCGAACAGAAAGCTAAGGAACCTGGGTCGACTGACTGCTTCAGAAGCCACACTCCGATCTAGAGATCTTCAGTGGTAGCACCTTAAGTGCCAGGGGGGTCTCACTCTGACCAATGCCTAGAAGAGAGACGGGAAGTTCTTGAAGATGAACCGCTACTAGGAGGAGGCAGTGAAGCTCGCACCTGAGTGTTGTGTTTGTCTAACTCGTTGGAGCATTTCCTAGAACAGTTGGGGGGTAGTTAGGAAATGAGCTGGGGGAAAATCGCCTTCTCTCTCCTCTCTCTCTCTCATTTTCTCCGCAAGATAATCAGACTGTTAGTTCGATAACTATAGAAAGCTCAAGGGGGTTATCTTGTACAAAACTTTAGGCTGTGAGGGTTAATTAATGGAAGATCGAACCATATGATTAAATTTTGTTTCCTTCCATAATATCTCAATATTTCTTTTTTGGGATAATGGAGATTTATTATTATAATAAAATTTTATGATAGTTTTAACAATTTTTAAGTATTTTTGTCTAGATTAGCAATTTCTTTGGGAAAAAATAGGTGAGCAATTTCATATACCCGACAAATGTATATATTTTTTAAACTTATTAAATATAAATTTATTCCTAATTTTCACAATGGACCCTACCTACTAAGTAGTAAAACTGGAACCTACTCAAAACTTATTGATATTAAAAGATTTTTAGTATCCAGTTCGCCTTATTAAAAATATATTTTTAATGAATGCAAAATTATTTTTATAAATTTGTGTTGAATGGTGTACTCTATATAAGTTTTAAAATGAAACATAGAAATATATAATGAATAAAATTAAATTAACAATAAAAACAAGAACTAAAAGATTAAGTAATCAATAAAGCATGATTTATGACATGTTTATATTTACATTTGTATTCAATTATAATTTCAATATGTGTACCCTATTATTGGAACCAATATCGATTTAAATAATTTATATATTTTTCTCCTGAACCGTACCATATATATCTAAACATTCCACCTAAATCCTATCCAATAGACCGGTTTATGATAAATTTTGAATCCAAATAAATACTTTACTCACCCCTAAAATAATTCACAAATAAATCAAGGCTTTAATTTAGCTAGCACCTTACACATTTTTTTTTTTTGATCAAGAGCACCTTACACATTCGCTATGAGTTCAGGTAGTAATGTTGTATTTAATATTTTATTAGGGTTCACACTGCAACTTTCTGTAAACTTAAAGTTAAATTAATGATTAAATTATATATGAGTGAAAATAAAATAAATATAGCCGTTACGCAGCATTGGCGTGGCGTTCATTTCTGCTGCAGTGCAGCCCCACGCGCTACCTTCCAATATATTATACTTGCCTCATTATATGCGCCACTCCTCATTTCTTATGCTGTACTCGGTACTCCACCTCCTCTTGGTTTTCCCTTTATACCCTCTCTTCCTCCTTTTATTTAAGCTACTGCCATATGAGGGGGTCTACCAATAAAAAACAGTACAATAATATATTTAGTAAAGTATTTTTTTAAAATGTATTTTTCATTATTACTTTATTATTATTATTTTTAGATGGCAGAAAAATATATGCATTGCGACTTGAATAATTTATCCAAGCTACGACAGATAATAAAAAAGTAACTATTTTTTTTTATAAGGTGCGTTAAGATGTCTTAAGATAATAATGAAAGTATTTATTCACAGATTTAGATGTATAAGACAGTTAGTTTTTAAAACATACATTTTAAGTTTCAGAGGGTATTGGACTTCACAATTTTAAATTTTGGGGATGTTGAAAATATTACTATATAAGGAGCCCACAACAATCATAATGTGTCTTTAGTTGAGGTGTCATTGGTGATACATTATCAAACTGTATTACATTGTTAAAATTTGACCAAGTGGGTTATGGTGTGAGTTAGGAGTAGCGGATCTGACGTGTAAGAAGAGGGGTCCTAGGATCCACTTGTTTTCTTCTTACCCACATCATTTTTTTTATTTTTTATTGAAAACTCATAAAATATGTAAAGGGATTCCACTTGAACACAGGGAACCCACTAAATCCACCGCTTTGGAACAGGGAACCCACTTGCTTGGGTTCCTAGATCTCCCGCTGGTTAGGAGTAAGTAACTATTATTGTGGTATGGTTGGGACTTGATATGGGGTCACCTCATGAATTAATTTGCACTTTTGCATTATTAGAACTTTCTAAATAAAATTGTGATTTGTTTTATCTTAGTAAAAATATTAGGGGTTAATATGCAACATGCACAAAATTAATTCATACTTTACAAATTAACTTTGAATATATTATATAGTAATTTTTATTATGAAAAAATATGATGCACCGCATTATAATGATTGAGTAGAAACTTAATCGGTGACTCTTACAGTGCAAATCTAATAGATGGTATTTGCCCAGCTGTATAGCTCTATAGAGATGGTATTGATATTGAGCGAACTCGACTTGCTCCACATCAAGCAAATCTAATACATAGTACTTGCCCCGTTGTATAGCTGTATTGATATTGAGAGAACTCGATTTGTCCCACATCAAACAAATCTAATAGATAGTATTTGCCCCGTTGTATAACTATATAGAGATGGTATTGATATTGAGCGACCTCAACTTGTCCCACATCGTTAATATATTTGTTTGAATCCCCTTTTTATTTAAATTAGGAGAAATAACCTTTATAGTCATATAGAAGGATGTGTACTTGTGGTTGCAGTGAAATCCTTTTGTCATCTATTTAGAACTTATTAAACTTTCGGAAAACGGTTCTAATAACTGGATTAAAACTAAGTTGATTTAAGTCGATTCAATGAATTAGTTTCAAAAATGAACTAATTAATACAAGTTAAATTGAATCAGAAACCAGGCTCAATTCAGTTTAATTAGATACAATTTTATTTAACTCAAATTTTGTAGTTGTTATACTTTATTTAAAAAAAAACATATGAGTTATCACAAATCATGTATGAATTAGAGTACGATACGAAAAAAAGAACATAAATATATGATTTGAATCGACTAAACTAAAAAATATATATTTTAAGTTAAAATTATACAACACAAAAGAATAATGAATTTCAACCTTGTATGCACTTATATATTTATGTATTTGGTTATACATTGTAAAAAGTTATTTAGAAATATCATATTTTTTCGGTTGTAAACCTAGTTGAGATTGTTATGAAAAAGAGATACTATAAGAATTTGGCTAATTATAAAAGATGCTTGAATTTTGTTAGCTTTATCAAATTTTATCTAAACTTTGTTTTTTTTTTCTTTAATTCTTTTTGTTACTTTTACTTTTCGAATTGGGACAAAACGTTCGTTTTATTTTTTCCCATCAAAACATGCGGGGATGAAGTTAGTACATAATGTTTAAATAATAATTAGGGGATAATTATTTAAATTTAATGTTTTTAAAAGTATATAAGAACATCTAATATAAGTTTTCTATACACAAATTTTGCCAAAAACATGCAACGTAGGAGTGTAAAGCAAAGCCCACGAAATAAATGCTATATTTTCTTCTCATAAGAAACTCATTTGATGATTAACAAATGGTTTTCTTGTGAGAAGAAAACAACCATCTTTATTCTTTCCCATATCTATCTATAACTACAAGCAGTAACAGCTAGTGGCATTAACGTAATAAAAAGAAACCTCAAGTCCTATTAGGTACAGTATTCCTTATAAAACCAAACATCTAACGTCTCTCTGTCGATCTCCATCTTCCTTTTCCGACAGTGGCACCGATCATTGTAGCCACTCAACTTCTTTCTCTCTCCCTAGTGGCAGTGACTTAGCCATGGCCTCCATGGCGAACCTCTTCTTCTCCTTTACCCTCTTCGCCGCCGTGACACTGCAATGCCATTCTTTGCTCTCTGGCGCCGACAAAAGGACCTACATCGTCCATATGAAGCACCAGGACAAGCCATCTGAGTTCGCCACACACGGCGACTGGTACGCCGCGAGCCTTCGGTCTCTCTCTTCCACAGCCACTTCCTCCGCTGAAGACGTTTCCGGAGCCACTCCTCCCCTCCTCTACTCCTACTCAACCGCCTACCACGGATTCGCCGCTGCCCTCACCGCAGACCAGGCCAAGGCTCTCCGGTCGTCGGACTCTGTAATTGGTGTCTACGAGGACACCGTTTACACTCTCCACACAACCCGAACCCCCGAGTTTCTCGGCCTCTCTACCGACGACGGGCTGTGGGACCCGCACACCACGTCTCCCGACCAACCCAGAAGCGACGTCGTTGTTGGAGTTTTGGACACTGGGATTTGGCCGGAGTCGAAGAGCTTTGACGATACCGGAATGTCAGAAGTTCCGTCGAGGTGGCGTGGGGAGTGCGAGTCAGGCCCCGATTTCAGCCCCAAACTCTGCAATCGGAAGCTCGTCGGCGCGCGATTTTTCTCCAAGGGATTCCACATGGCGTCAGGTAAAGTTCAAAGTTGGAACTTTTAGTGGATTAATCAATTAATTAGTCCTAGTTGTTGACAATTGAAATCGACAGTAGTCCGCTAATGTCTGAAGAAAACGGTTCCAAGATCCGACAGCCTGAGTTTGACGAAGTACCAAAGCTGGATTAATTGGAAGGATTGCATGATAGATTAGGAAATTCATTCTCTCAAAATAGCAGCATCTCTCTTCTTCGGATCTTCCATGAGTACAATTGACAAAAATTAGGAACAAAAATACTAGGTTTGATCAAATGTTTCGAGAAATTTAAGGAGAAATTCGACAGACTCAGTGAAGTTTGTACAGAAATAGTACAGCCAATTTAGTGCAATTAATACCCATCACATGAACATTCATAATCTTTTCTAATCAGTGCTTCTGTGTAACCTTGCAGGTGGCAGTTTCATGAAAAACTCAAACGAAACAGAATCGCCCAGAGACCAAGACGGCCACGGAACCCACACGGCAAGCACTGCAGCGGGATCCCCCGTGGCAAACGCGAGCATGCTCGGCTACGCCTCTGGCACGGCCCGCGGGATGGCACCGCGGGCCCGTGTCGCCTCCTACAAGGTCTGCTGGAGCACAGGTTGTTTCGGGTCAGACATCCTCGCAGGCATGGACCGAGCCATCTTAGACGGTGTAAATGTCTTGTCCATGTCTCTTGGGGGTGGGTCCGCACCCTATTTCCGCGACACGATCGCCATCGGTGCGTTCTCTGCAATGGAACGCGGCATCTTTGTATCATGCTCTGCTGGCAACAGTGGACCCACACGGGCTTCCTTAGCCAACGTGGCGCCATGGATCATGACAGTCGGGGCGGGGACCTTAGACCGCGATTTCCCTGCCTACGCCATGTTGGGAAACAGCAAACGGATCACTGGTGTGTCCCTTTATAGCGGTCCCGGAATGGGAAACAAACGTGTCGGCTTGGTGTATAGAAACTCCAGTTCTTCGGGCAATCTTTGCCTGCCCGGGACGCTCGATTCAAAATCGGTCAAGGGCAAAGTCGTGTTATGTGACCGCGGAGTCAATGCTCGTGTGGAGAAGGGAGCAGTGGTGAGAGATGCAGGTGGGGTTGGGATGATCCTCGCAAATGAGGCAGCGAACGGGGAAGAGTTGGTAGCCGATAGCCATTTACTGCCTGCCGTTGCGGTTGGGTGGAAAGCAGGCAATCTGATTAAAGCCTACGTGACGTCCGCCCCGAACCCAACTGCGGTTCTTAGTTTCGGTGGAACAGTGCTAGATGTTCGGCCATCGCCCGTGGTTGCTGCTTTTAGTTCTAGAGGCCCGAATATTGTGACTCCTCAGATATTGAAGCCCGATGTGATCGGACCGGGAGTCAACATCCTTGCTGCATGGTCCGAAGCTGTCGGTCCTACAGGACTCGAGAAGGACACAAGGAGGACCAAGTTCAACATCATGTCAGGTATATTATAACCTAACCAATTTGTCTTTTTAATAACGAGTGCTCGATAGTTTAGCCTAGGTCTGGGTCTGACAACGTCACGATAAAAAAATTCATAACCATTAGTAAAAAATTCATAACCATATTTATAATTGTTACTATTTAATATGTTTAATCGCAATATTATAATGCTGTGCGGTTACGGTGACGAGTTTTTTTACCTATAATAGTTACATGTGACGAGTTTTTTTACCTATAATAGTTACATGTTGTACAACACTACAACATTATGTTAAAGACGTAGTTTTATATATATTTATAGTTGATAATATAGATTTATGTAATTAAAATGAATTTTTTTGGTCTTTTATTAGTATATGTGGAAAAAAATATGGTCTTTTATTAACTATAATTATTTTAATTAATGGTTATGGTATTAAAAATTATATATGTGATTATGGTTATAGTATGTTATTTAAAAATATGATATAGTCAGAGGATGGCCCTACGGCTTAGGGTGGTCTTTTATTAACTATAATTATTTTAATTAATGGTTATGGTATTAAAAATTATATATGTGATTATGGTTATAGTATGTTATTTAAAAATATGATATAATCAGAGGATGGCCCTACGGCTTAGGGTGGTCAATTGTCCCTCCCCTTTTAATTATGTGTAAATTTGATCCTAAAAAATGTAATAATTTTCAATTTAATCCATTTGAATTGTATATTTGTCTCCCATAATTTTTTTTAGTTCAATTATTTGCCCTTACTCTAACTCTAATATTTGCCCCCAGCCCACTATAATTTTTCTGACTTCATTTTTTAATATAGTTATGATATTTGTCATACACTTACTTGCCATCACAACTCCTAGTCCTCATTCCACCCCGACCGACAAAGATGTGCTTTTTTTAGTTAGTGGACTAAAAAGTTACGGTAGGTGACGAAAGTGTTGGACCAAACCAAGCAACCTCATTGAATTCCATTTCACTTTCTTAGAAAGCTAAGCTGTCAGCCATGAACTGCATCGCATCAATGTGCTTTAATTCACTCTCTGTAATGCACATGATGATAAAGTTTGGTCAGTGGAATCATCACTGCTTTAGTCCATTATTATTATCTAAATCTTCACCTAATCTGTGTGCCCTGCCCTATTATTGATTAGCCATGCCATGACGAAGATCAAGTGTGATTCTGCAGGTACGTCGATGTCATGTCCCCATATCAGTGGCTTAGCCGCCTTGCTCAAGTCAAGGCACCCTAACTGGAGCCCAAGCGCTATCAAATCCGCCCTTATGACCACTGCCTACACTGTCGACAACACCAAATCCCCTCTCAAGGATGCTGCAGATGGGTCCCTATCCACCTCGTGGGCCCACGGAGCCGGCCACGTGGATCCACATCGAGCCCTGTCTCCGGGCCTTGTGTACGACCTCTCCACTAAAGACTACATTGCCTTCCTCTGCTCCTTGGACTACACCTTGGACCACATCAGAGCCATTGTGAAGCGGCCCTCGTTGACTTGTGCGAGGAACTTTTCCGACCCGGGCCAGCTGAACTACCCGTCGTTCTCAATCATGTTTTCTGACAAAAGGGTTGTGAGGTACACCCGGATTCTGACCAATGTGGGACCGGCTGAGTCGGCTTACAACGTGTCTGTGACAGCACCGTCATCGGTTATGGTTACAGTGAAACCTAGGAAACTTGTCTTTACAAAGGTTGGGCAGAGACAGAGGTATACCGTCACGTTCGTGTCGAAGAAGGGTGTGAGCCCGACTGCCAAGACCGAGTTTGGGTCCATCGTTTGGAGCAATGCGGAGACCCAAGTGAGGAGCCCCGTGGCTTATGGCTGGACTCAGTTGGAGGAGTAAGGAAATGGAAGGGGGAAAAAGGTCTCTTTTGTAAGGTTTGTGGCTCAGTTAGGTTGGACCTCTCAACATGTAGTAAGTAGAGAAGTGGGTCTGCCATTGGAAAGGTGGCAGAAGAAAAGGCATGATGAAATTAAGAGGGACTATGAAACAACAAAGTTCAAACCTTTCTAATCAAAGTATATCATTATGCTACGTCTAATTAGTAACATAAATACGATAATACACATGACATGTTAAATAATCTCTTTAGTTGAATGGTAATTTGTGCATTTCGTGTAATTAATTGTAGATCACGAAATTGTACATCAGGCCCAATAAGAATGCTCATCAGGCCCAACATAATTGTACAGGGCCGAAGTAGCATAATAAAAAATGAACCTAGCCAAACGAATGGGCCTTTACTAGGAACGAATTGCCGGCCAAGTAAGTTGACCTGACCCATACGAAAATGGGCCTATACCTGTAACAATAAATTTTCAAGCCCAATATAATCTTGCTCAACCGAAGTTTAGTAAACACAAAAACTGGCCCAAACAAGGAGGCCCTGGCCCAGTGTATTGATTTTCAAGCCCAACTGAATCTTACTAGGCTGAAATTGTGTAGTTAAAAAATAGAAAATGATCCAATATTATGGGCTTCTGAATCGTTATGATAATCAGGCCCAGTAGAATATTTCTGGGCCGAAATTTAGTTAGATATAGCCCATTGGAATAGCCCTCTGACACAGTAAGAATGGGCTCTAATAGAATTTTACTGGGCCAAACGTACGTAGTGAAAAGATACTAGCTCCTCATACAGTAAGAATAGGCTTTCTGACCCAACATAATCTTACTGGGCCAAACGTGCGTAGTGAAAAGATACTGGCCCGTACTGATGGGCCATAAAGTAGGAATGAATTTTATGGCTCAGTAAGATGGGCTATCGGTCAATAATATCCATCCGGCACTGTAGAAGTTTCCCGATCAAATGTGTATCAAAAAATGAATGGCCCATACCATGGGCAGTAGCCATTCCCATGAATTTGCTGGTGCAATTGGATTCGGAATAGATACTTATTGGGCAAAATTTATAATAAAAGTAAACTGGCCCATACTAATGGGCCATTATATAGTAAGGCAGATTAGGCCCAGTAAGGGTCATTATCTAATAGCAGAAATAGTCCAAGCCCATCAATTAACCTTTTATGGGCCCATGCATGGGTCAGTTATGGGCTCATGCATAACATACGGCTCAACAAGCGCTTTAATGTCTCCAAATAAACATCATACGATTAATAAACAGATTATATGTTACTAATTGCGATAATTTTTTTGAAAAAAGAACTTTATGTATACATGATACAAATCGTATCACATGATACGAGATGACACAAAATTGATAAATTTCTTAATTTAATAGTATAAAAACAAATTTAAATATTATATATATATATATATATATATTCTTAATCATGAAGTGATGAAACCATTAAGGCCCAAGAGGTTCTTACAAACCCCGTTAAAAAATCTTAACGGGCCTACACGCACTAAAGAGAACGGAGATGTGAAAGACGAAATGGGCTAACGGGCGGCCGATGGGTGGAGCCATGCAGATATATGGGACTACAAAGGCTTGTTAAGATATATAATTAGGCCCAATCCAGGCAGTCATGCACCAACAGGCACCTTAACAGTGACCATTATTATAGCAATAAATGAAGCTGGCCCAATTGAGGTCAGCCTAATGCCAGTTCCCATAAGTTGGGCTTTTAGTCCCGATAAGAATTCTCATTAGGCGGATAATAATCGTACTGGGCCAAAGGAGTATTGTAAAAAATGAACCTTGGCGAAACGAACGGGCCTTTAATAGTATGAATGGATTTTCGGGCCCAGTAAGATGGACATCAGTCAAATTAATAATCCTACCAGCATACATTGTAAAAAAAAGTTACTGACCCATACGAATGGGCCTTTACCCAGTAACAATAAATTTCAGGCCTAGTAAGATAGTTTTTGTGGCCCAATCAGAATGGTTACCTGTCCAGTGGACTCTAGCTGGGTCGAACAAATTTATAAAAAATGGAAAAGTCGGAAACTGGAACATGTTTGACGAAAATGGTTTTTCACCCAAACGATTGTTTTGGTCCAACATATTTGAAAATGATGGTAATTGGTATCTCTGTTACTTTTCTGTTAAAAAAATCCGTTAAATAATTTTTATATTTGCAAAATTAACTAAATATTTTCTAAATGTTACAATTAAACCCTACAAACTTATATTAATGTTTCAAACAAGTCCCAACTCGATTTGAGTCATACCGGGGGTCCCCTAGCTAGGGTCCGAACTCAGACCAGGTCACCCAACCCTGGGGACCTGGTCTGGGCTCGGACCCAGACCATATGACCCTCAATTGGGGCTCAATTAGAGCCCCAATCAGTTTGGACCGAACCTGGCTGAGTTTGGTTCAAACAATTGGAGCCCCAATCGAGGATCCTATGGTATGGGTCCGAACCCAGGCTAGGGGACCCCCGGTATGGCTCGAATCGAGTCGAGATTTGTTTGAAATATTAATGTAAGTTTGTAAGGTTTAATTGTAACATTTAGAAAAATATTTGGTTAATTTTGCAAATACGAAAAATATTTAACGTAATTTTTTAATAGAAAATTAACAGAGACACCAATTATCATCATTTTCAAATATGTAATGGAATATGGAATTCCAATATTAATTTTGTTTGTGGAATGATATATAAAAATGGAATGTAATAGTATATATATATATACCATTTGTTTCAATATCTATAATATTGTCTTTAAACCCCAAACCTTAAATCTAGCCATTATCACATAAAACATAAATGAAATGCAAGTCTCCATCACAATGTAACAGTAAATTAGACGAAGTTAACAAATTATAATTTTACATAAACTTAGTTATTAATTTATTAAAGGGTAAATTATCTAAATAGTCATTTATGTTGGCACATGTGAGTGAACAGTTGAAATTTGTGCTGAACAGTTACTTATGTTTCAAAATGTAACTGAACGATTAAAAAAAAAGCCTAAAATATCTTTCCACAGTTGTTCATGTTCAATATCTTGTTTCTAGATTTAAACCCGAAATCTAATTTTGAACATGGAGAACAAGATAAAAGGAAGGGTAAAATCGTCATTTTTGTGACAATTTAATCACATTTGTCAACACATCGGCGGTATACAAAAAAACGTTTAACCAAAACGTTGTTGAAGGCACTCTGATACCACATCGGCGGTATACAAAAAAAATAGGCACCATATATACAACAATGCTACATCTTCCTATCACCTATCACCAATTGGTGTTAGAATGGAACTCAAGTTGTATATTGTGATTGTTATTTGGGTATGACTCGACCTCGATAATAAAATTTAACATGGTATTAGAGTCTGGTTCCGTTTGACGGTGTTGGGTTGTTTCCCGTTATGGGTGTCCAATTGTGGGTTTGTTGTGTCCTGTTTACTCCACGTACCAGAGTTCGAATCAGACTTGGAAGTGAGAGGAGATTTGTTGAGTCTCAACCCGTTTGGATTAAATGTGATGCGTGCCTTTAAAAATACGAGTCGTCACAATGCGGGGGAGTGTTGAAAAAATCACACTGTGACTGAATTAGAAATATCACACTAGTGGGTTTTAAAGAATTTGTGCACCATATATACAATAAAGCTAACTTCTTCTATCACCATTTTGTTTTAGGATGGAACTCGAGTAGTATAATGTGGTTGCTATTTGGTTGTGACTCGATCCCAATATTAAAATTTAACAAAAGTTACATTTTTGAAATATATATGATCGTTTAGCTATACAAAAAATATAAGCGACTATTTAATCGCATAGTGTTAATATATGTGACTGATGAAAAAGTTTACCCTTTATTAAAAATAAAAATTGTTTAGCTATTTAACTATGAAGTTGATCATTTTCCTTACAAAATGAGAATTAGAAAACCATCGTATTAATATGATGTAGCGATTTAACGATTTAGGTATTAATCATAAGTCTCCTATACAAACCCTAGGTAGATGACCGCCGAAAATAAAAAATTTAAAAAATAATATGAGAAGGGGAAATTTGCCGCCGCCTTAGTTTGGTCTGACCGAGTTTGATTAGTTTCATGACACTTTAATTGCCAATTCCAATCAAACTCATACCGAAAGTTTGCACGTTACGATCGAGTGTACACGTCATATATAGATTTCTTAGGTTTAGAAGAAATGATTATTGCCACGTCAACAAAACCCATTGGACCAGCTGTCGCAATAGAAACCAACAAGGAACACATACACGCACGTGGGGGAAAGAATATCAACAGCGCATACGAGGGATTCAGTTAAAGGAGATGCTCCGTTGAATATAGAGGTAATTAAGTTTTTTTTTTTTTTTTTCTAATGAGGTAATTAAGTTGAACCCCAAAGTTTTGTGGATAATTTATTAATGTTTTTGTAATTAAGTTATTATCTAACTTTATAAAAACTTGTAAATTATTAATTCTATTTAATTTATTGTTAAAAATTACAAAAATTTCCCAAGTAACAAAAAACCATATTAAAATAATAAATAAATGCAAGTTTTTGTTTGTAAATTAAATAGAACTAATGAATTATAACTTTATATACGATGTTAACTAGTAAATGAAATAAAAAAAATAGTATTATCAAATTAATTAGAAATTCAACTAGCAAATCAATGCTTAAATTTTGAAAATATAAACAACTTTTAATATTTTTTTTTCTAAAATAATATGTAAAATTAAAACACAATTCATTTTTAAAATTGTTTTATCAATTTAATCTATTTTTAAACACATTTCTTTCTTTCCCTCTCTCCATTATTAGCCCTAGCCAGTCAAACCCGCCTACCCTTTTGTCTAAGCTAAATGTGTGTTCATCTAATCTTAATTAATGAGTATTTAACTTTTAATCCACATACCTAATCTTCCGTGCACACAACATGTAATTATTAACTTTGTCTATCTTATTTAACATCATAGCAAAGCAATCGTCTTATTTATGGGAAGAACTTGACAGGACAAACCAAGACCAAACCAGACACTGCACAGAGACAGAGATCAGAACATGTCTGGAAAGGTGATGCCTGTGGTGAGTAAGATGTATTGCTCAGCTTCGCAGGTGGTGATGGTGGTGAGGAGGCGGCCGCATGTGATCAACGGCGGAGGATTTGTGGTCACGGATTGTCGGCAGAAGGAGGTTTTCAGGGTGGACGGATGTAATACGTTGGGAACCAACGGAAAGCTTATATTGAAGGATGGGGATGGAAGAGGACTACTCCTCATACGACGAAAGGTATGTACAGACGACTCGTATATAGATAGATATATACTTCTTCTTCTTCTTCTTCATCATCATGGTTCAATGAATTTCATATAAATTTATATATGTATCTATATATATATCTATATATGTATGTATCTGTATATCTAGACAAGGAATATGTATCCATATATATATATATATATTCTGTTATTATACAATTTCATCTTTTGAGTTATTCTGCCATGCTCAAGAACTTTAAAGAAAATAGGATCTTGATATGTATTATATGTATTTCTTCACATATATACATATACATATAAATATATCAGCTGATATATGTTTATATTTTTATTTTCATGTTTAAAAGTAGATTCATAAGAATCGATCTTCATAACATTATCGATGTACTATACTAGTTATTCGCCATACAAAGAGTACTAAATTTAGGGTTTATGTGTCTAGGGCTAGTACCAAAACGATAATACAATACAAAAATGCATAAAAACAAATAATAACATGATAGCAAAAATGCAATGTTACGAAGTAATTTTTATGTTATGTACATGTATCACAACATAACATATATGATAATACAATAAATTTGTGTTGATAAGTCTGATTTGTGAGTACATTTCTAATTATTTAATCTTTTGAGTTTAAAATTTTTACATTAAAGATTTGTAAAATCTGATGTCTAAATTAACCGTTATTATTATAACCAATTCATTGTTTTGATATGTTATTATAAAGCTCGCATGTAATTAAACATACAACTAACCAACTTCACACAATACAATATCAACACGTACGAAAAATTGTGTACATATTATTTTTGTGAACATGACATATATAGACTTATACGACATATTCATATTTAATAAATTTAACACAATAAGCTTATTTTGATTTCTTATGTGTATACGCAGGGACGAAGACACGTTAGGACGAGGGGTGCCCCCTCAACTTTTAGATTTGTGTCAATTATACCTAAAAAATATTTTTATTTTCAATTTAACCCTTTAAATTTTTACATTTACCCCCTCTGAATTTTTTTTAACTTTCACTATTTACCCTTAGATTAATTTTGCCCCCACTCACCTACATTCCTGGCTTCGTCCCTGTGTATACGTGTCAACCTTCCCATACTCATACACTATTGTATATGAACTTGGACATATATATATATATATATATATATATTGTTAGCTAGGGTTATATAATTGACATAAAGTTATTCGACAATCATTTATTCAACACATATTAATAAAAAAATGTATTATTTAATTTAATAATAATAATACTAATACTAATAATTAAATTTGGCTTTTATTAGGAAGGTGGTCTTCTTCAAGCTCTGAGCATCCAGAAAGCCAAGAGATGGAAAGGATACACTTTTGACTACGAAGGTTCCCATAAACCCGTCTTCTCCTTGAAGGAACCAAACAACGCACTATGTTGTAACCGAAACCAAACAATTCGAATCGCACTCCAAACGACGTCGGACAATGTCGGGGCAACATTTCAAATTCAGGGAAGCTTCCCAAACAGAGACTGCAGAATCGTTGACACAGCGGGAAACACAATCGCTAAGGTAATAATAATTAATTAGGACATCCCATCATAAATAAATAAATAAATAATATAATGGCGGATTTAAAAAGAAATAAATTTAAATTTAATTAGAGTTTAATAATACTAATAATAAATTATGCCATGTAAATATATATATACACATAATAATTGTGGCGTAAATCTTAACTCATTATCCTATATATATACTTAGTATAAGAATTTTAATGTATCCTATTATTAGGCATAAAAATTATAGTAGCTGTTAATTCGACATTTACATGAAAAATATATTTAAATATTATATTTTTCTAATTTATTATATTACTTTATGTAAATTTGCTGTAGTTGGGGATTGAGTGGAAACAAGTGAAAGGGAGGAAGGGTAATTATCACTCTTATGGTGTAATTTTATACTTAAAAAAGTATTTTTTTTTTTCTATTTAAAGTCTCATATTTGTCCTCTAATTATTTTTGTTTTAAAAGTTATGGATACTTAATTCCAATATTAAAAATTAGTAAATATTGCAGTAAATAACATTAACATAATAAAAAAAATTATAACATGATTAAAATAACATTTTATTTATCTGATAATGTGAGTTCTTCTCACTTGTTGTAAAATTTCAGAATTAACAATTGTATCACATGAAGAAATAATACGAAACTAAAATTAATAAGTTCTAGAATTAATTTTAAAATTTCATAATTTAATTCATCTTAAATAATTTCACAATCTACGTGACTAATTAATCCATTCCATTTTTTTTCAGGTGGAGGCGAGGAAGGAGACAATGATAAGTAAGGACATCTACAATGTCGTGGTCGGACCCGGGATCGACCAAGCCTTCGTGTTCGGAGTGGTTGCTGTTCTCGACCACATCTACGGCGAATCGACTGTTTGCTAGCTCGAGCTATCCCGGCTAACGCCCCTTCTCGAACATTCTATGTCATGTTTGTATTTCCTAATTAATTGTCTAATTATTGTTCTCCACGTCATTAAATTATACTATAATCGTGTGATAAACTCGAATTAAATTATTATTTTATATATATATAAGCTGTATTTGTGTACGCAACAATAATTACCTGTAAAGTGTAAAGAGATATACACGAGGGTTTCGATTCGAATAATACCCTACTAAAGATATTCGTGCATGGACTAGCGTAGATATGTCAATGAATATACGTAAATTAGTGGGATACGTAACTTATACCAACGCTAGAATGATCGCAATAAATTAGGGTTGAGAAAAAAAAATGTCTGGACCAAAATTCTGACAATATCGGTATGAGATCGGTCCGACTAAAACCGAAACCGACTAGGACTGAGATGGAGTGGACAAATTTTTTCATTTAAGGTCGGTCTTGATCTCAGACTTTTTCCCGAAAAGTTTGAATAGGACCGGCCCATACCGAGTTGTATTAAATGGCTGGAAAGTGTCTTTAGCTTTGGATTGTATTCAGTGTCTTTGACTTTGGGAAGTTACTTTTACTTTGAATATTTGACTGTTTAATATTCGTTTTGTACTGATGTAGTGATGTTTGGATTTGTACTGATGTTTGTACTTGAATCGATGACTGTAGTGATGTAGTTATTCATACATTTTTTTACAGCAAAATTCGGGCAAAAAATTTGATTGTTAGGAAAATTTCGGTCCAAGACCGAACCGAATCAAGCAATACCGATTCGGGTGGACTTTTTAGACCCAAGTCGGTCTCGGTCCTCCACAGGTGAGTACCGAAATTTCGGGCTCGGTCTTGCAAAAAAAATAAACGATCCAGTCCGGTCCGCCCAAGCTCACCCCTACGATAAATGTGCGCGTGTGGGGAATGTATGTCTTACATTTATAAGGATCTTTTTGATAAATTTCTAAAGGTCAGGGACCTACGTCTAGGGTTACAATTTATATCGTGTTGTGTATAAATATTGTTATGTTTCGTTGTAAATTTGTTTTAAATTACCTAACACGAACACACAAATACAAATGCTACACATATATCTGAAGATACGCGACACAGTTATATGAATAATTTTAAAAAAAAAAAATATGGTTCGAAACCCTATCAATATAAGTAATGCAACTCCAACCAAAGAAATTAAATATAAATTCCGCAGTATTCCATATGAACTTAAAACTTGTACATAGAGTTCAAAATTACCTTCGTGTACTTACCTATTAAAATTGTTTGAACATTAATAATCAATTACATAAATTTTATTTTAAACGGAGCGTAATTGTCTCGAACTTGGTTTGACTCTAATGAAAAATCGTTAATCGTTAATCAAGTTTATTTTGTTGCCTCTAATACGGGTGTCAATGGGTAGTAGTGCACCGCAAAACTGCGGTGCACCATCAAAATTTGACCTGCGGTATTGTGACCCGTAAGTTATGGGTCGGTTTGGTAGGAGTAAATGTGGGTTGAGTCATTATATATAGTGTTAACCCGCGGTTCAATCCCATCATTAAGATTTATGTCATTTATAAAAATTTAGGACTTGTTTTTACCTTAATAAAAATATTATTGTTTAATATGTAATAGGTATAAAATTAATTTATTATATCAATTAACTTTATATATATTGCATATTATTCTCTAATATATATAGTACCGCGGGTTGACTAACAATTTGATGATTGAGTAGTAACCCGACTTGACACCCTTGCAGTGTGGGTCTTATAGACCGTATCTAACCCATAGAATTGTATTGGGCGAACCCGACTTGCCTTGCACCCTTGACATCCCTAACCACGTATACTACTAATGTTTTCACTTCAGTTGATGTTAAATGGCTACCTCCAAAGGCATGTTAGATTAGAGATGAATTAGGATTATGGTCTCGAATTTCTCAAGGAAAAATGGAATTTTCAACAACCATATTACAAAATGTTGAATCATCTAGAATGACCTAACTCTTGCAAAGTAGTTGAGATTTCAATTCGTTCATTTAGAAATAGACACACTTTTTAACATCTTCATAATAATGAAAAATCGAGAAGGAAATGATGAACTAAATGAAGAACACAAAAAACAAATGTATTAATGAAGGTAAGCTGATTGTGAACAGGACTCCTTATAGAAGTAGCCGTAGGTAATAAAATTAACTTATTACAAAATAGTCCATAATACTTAAGTGTATGACACACTTATATCCTATAACACTCTCATACATAAACTCATCTATGATGAGAGCGGTTTAAACTTAAACTTAATGCTTGTTATTTTGAATTGCAGAAAACTTATAGTCCGATTCTGGAGGATGAAATTCAGACACAGATGTGGAAAAACAAATGGAATTAAGAACGTCACATCATAACTTAATTGTCTATGATTGACATCATTCATTCACCCCTAAAATAAATTAAATATTGGTCGTTAAAAGATATTTTGAGTGTAACCATTATTAGAATCATTAAAATTAGTTAATTCTTATTTTTTTGTATGAACTTGAGAATGCTCTTCTGACCAGTGTTATCAGAACCGGACTGACCCTTGAACCGGTGAGGGGGTTGGTTTCCGATTCGGACGGTCCAATCCGGTCGGATTCTGTTCAACGTGCGGTTCACTATTCACAAGAAAAAAAAATGAAAATACATACATAGTCTAAAAATCGATTGGTCTGAAAAAAGAAAGCAAAAAAGGTTTGGTCTGAAAAAATACTAGCCTAAAAATTGAACCGAAAACCAATCAGTTTTGCAAAAAACGTCCGGTTCAACCCGGGTCACACTGTTCATTTAAAAAATTGTCTTTTATCTGAACTAACCGGACAGGGGTTCGGTTCTGATAATACTGGTTCTGACATTTCTCCCTATTGTTTCTAGTTACTTTATTAAAAAAAAATTATTATTATAAAAATGTAACAAAATTCTTAAAAATAATATTAAAAGAAGTTCCAATTTAAATAAAATATAGGGTTAATAGTCAAAGTGCCCCCTAATGTTTGGGCGAAATTTAGGATTGCCCCTTAAAGTCTAAAATTTTAAATATTAGTCCTAAAGTTTGGACGATTTCAAAAATCGCCCCTTTCCGTCCTCTGTCTGTTAATTTGGGACGGAAAACGACCATGTGCTCGGCACATGACTTCACATAAATTTTAAAGACAAAAATGCCCTCTTCCTATAATTATAAGACACGTCACGTTTTTCCTTTAAATAATAACACAGATGAACTTCTCAGTTAATAAGTGACTGGAGCTTTCAACCAAGAAACAGAGAGCTTTCTCTTAAACGCCATTAACATGAACTTCTTAAAGCAGAAGATCGTGACAAACATCATCCATGCTCTGTCTGGAATGGGTTGTTGTTCAACGGAATGGGTTGTTGTTCAACGGAATGGGTTGTTTCTCGAGACTCGCGATCTACAACATCGAGCGGTACTTCACCGACGGTTCGATTTTGCTCGATGATGAAGGTGTCCTTTTGTGTGTAACTTTACAGAAGTAGCAACATCGCAAAAGAAAGAAATAGTGGTAAATGTACGTAAATCAGAAAAAACAACACAAAGCTATTTCTGTCTATATAAACTATGTTCTGCTCGGTGGTATAACAAAGGAGCACACAGAAAAGACGTTAACCCAGTTTCTGCATATACTACATATATAATTCAAGTGTGGTGACTATCATATATAAAACTAACCCAGTTTCTGCATAAAACTATCACATGGAGACTAAACTGTGGTGGGCAAGAACTGGTCAAGTGCTCCAAGAACAATTACTTGGGAACCCAACATGAGGAAGCAAAGAGAATCCGCCCCTTCCATCCCTGTAGCATCCAGTCTCCATCCGTGTCAAGCACAAAATCTTCATGATACCCTTCCTTCAGCTTACTGTTAAGTTTCTTCACCACTACAGGATCCAATGGGATTTGCTTCAGTCCAGCTCTTGCACTGCGGGTCTGCCACTGCCTATAGCCTTCATGCCTTTCCAACCTCATTCTATCTTCACATGCGATCACATTCATGACCTCCCGACCAAAGAATTCCTTTTCATAAACAAGTTTCATAGGATTCTCACGTGTCAGTTTAGCCTCAAACGCATCAAACACTGCAGAGTAGTGGTAGAAAGCCTCACGGAAACGTGTCACAAACAGGGACCCGTTGTAGTTCCCATTAACAACTGAATGGACAAACAACCTAGGCTTTATCATACTCACAAGATTCAAGACACGATCCCTAGGGCTGTTCATTGCCACTGTCTCATCAAACAGATTCTTAAACCGGAACAAGCAATTCACTATCACCACTTCACCTTCTCTGATCTTGAGGTCTTCAAGGCGAATAGTTTCCCACCTCTGTGCAATAGTGTTATACTCAAATGGGACATTAAAACGCTTGCAGTATTTCTCCAAGCGACGGCATGTCTCTTGAACTCCCTCTGCAGGACGTAAACCCGGTTGAGGCAGCTCAATCGCTGTTCATCTGGGTGGTCAAGACGGGTGACGATAGAGTGTTGGAGCTGGAGAAGTGGTTGGAGGATGACAAGTTTGAGGAGAGGATTCAAGGGAGGTGCGTTTCGGGGAGGAAGACAGTGCTTGAAGAAGGGCTTTCAGGCTGAGGAACGAGGACATTTTTGTCTTTAAAATTTCTATGAAGTCACGTGCCGAGCACATGGTCCATTTCCATCCCAAATTAACAGACAGAGGACGGAAATGGGCGATTTTTGAAATCGTCCAAACTTTAGGACTAATATTTAAAATTTTAGACTTTAAGGGGCAATCCTAAATTTCGCCCAAACATTAGGGGGCACTTTGACTATTAACCCTAAAATATAACTAAGTGCGTCCATAGATCAACCGCACCTCAAATAAAGTCTAGATACCTAAACTAAAGAGTAAAGTCTATGGGTCGAGGTTGAAAGTTTAATTGTAATATTAATAAAAATTATTAGGATTTAATTTTGAAATTAAAAAATATTCGATAAATTTTATTAATTAACATTTTTATAACTGTATTTATTTCTATTTTTCGTTAAATTCTAAGTAATTTTTCATTTTAAGGATTCCCAATTGACATTATCGACAAGTTGAGTTATGTTTGAAGTTAAGAAGCAATCGCCGGATATTTTATTGTCCGCCATTCGCGGTGGATATAGGGCCGGGCACTACTGGTGGCATCGTCACCGGCGGTGGGAAAAAAAATAAAGAAC
The DNA here is from genome assembly GCA_946814005.1 of Chamaenerion angustifolium. Classification (NCBI taxonomy): domain Eukaryota; kingdom Viridiplantae; phylum Streptophyta; class Magnoliopsida; order Myrtales; family Onagraceae; genus Chamaenerion; species Chamaenerion angustifolium. The sequence continues at coordinate 33,793,497 of OX328272.1, forward strand.
ATTTCCACCGTGACGAACGAAGAAATTTCACACGAAGAATTACCAGAGAGAAAATTGACAGATGCAAGTAAAATCTTATCCTTTCAAGTTATAATTTTCACAAGCCAATACACAGAAATCGAACAATCGTTTGATGGATTTTACAACAGATGATCAGATCGAATAGATCTGAGCTTATCATGCACAAGCGCAGGGGTTCTCGACGGCAGCCGGAGTCTCATCATCCGAGCACCTAAAAATCCCGTACCCCACCGTGAGTCCGGCTACGATAGCCAGAAACACGCCGCCGTTGAATGACATGATTGCTAGCATCAGGAGGTACCCTACCGCCGCGTTGACCCCGAACAGAGCTGTCTCGGCGATCTTGGTTAAATTGAGCCTCCCGATTTTGGGAATGAGAGGGGAGTTGGCAGACTGCGGATCAGATGGAACCAAGGAGGTGGATCGGAGGCGGATGCGGCGGTGCTCGAGGTACTGATAGAAGGCGGAGCAGAGGAAGCAGGCAACGAGGGTGAGAAGGTAACTTGGCCAGGAATCCGTCCGCCATGAATCGATCAGGAGAGTTACATACCTGCTCCAGTACAAAGTCATGTGCATCATCGTTGCTGATTTGAGAGAGAAAGACGGTTCGTGTGTTTCTGTGTTCTTCAGTAAGAAGGGAATTTTGCAGAAGATAGAATCATAGAAGACTCCGTTCGCGAAAGGAACGCCCGCCTTGAAATTACATTTCTACCCTTAACCAATCTTAAAAAACGTTAAAGTGTAACTTATTAGAATTTTAGAGGGATAAAAGTTATTTATGTACCTTACATTTTTATAAATAGATATCTTAAAAAAATTTGTTATTTTTGGGTATTTCAGAAATAAAATAAATGTATCTATTTTAATATTTCAGTCATGTGTCCGTCACGTATGTAATATTTTGTTTCATTAAGGTAACTCTACTTTATTTTACTGGTGCTTTCATGTATCTCTAAGTTATTTTATTGTAGCAATCGAATATATTTACTTTATTTTTATTGAGTTATTTTTTTTTTGTCACTTTCATGTACCTAATTTAAATAGATACATTTATGAATTTTGAGGTATCTCAAAGTAACAAAAATTTTATGAGGTACATATTCGTAAGAACTTGAGTTCTGATGTAACTAAATAACTTTTATCCCAATTTTAAATAATAATAATAATTAACTTATATTTAAATTATAAAAATTATTTTAACAAAATTAATTGAAAAGTATGATAATAATAAAGAATAGAGTAAATAACATTTATGGTCACTTATGTTAGTTTAGTGTGAGATTTTAAGCATTTATATTTGTTAGCGTAATTAAATGGTCACTTATATATATATATATATTGTTTCAGGATGTGATTTTTGGGTAAACTTTTATTAGTTAATCGCTTATGTTTGACAAATGTTATTACATGATCACTGAAATGTTAATTTTACCATTCCCCTTATCTTCTTCTTCATTTTCTTCATCTTCAAGTTCTTCACTAAATCTTGAAATCGCATCCTAAAATTCAGAACATTAATCGAACCCTAATTGCATTCTTCATGAATTTACGGGTCATTGGATTATGAAAATTTTAGTTGACATCGCCTTAACTTAAGGATGGACAAGAGTGAGAATTTGCAACTCTGTATTAATTCAACTAGACAAGAGTGAGAATTTGTGCACACCACCATTGATAAGAGTTGATTTTGCAATTTCCCCAAAACTTGACTAGAAGACGATAATTGCATAATAGTACAATGAATCCCTAGCAGAAGAGTCGATTCTACTACTGCAACCTCATCTTCTTCTCTACAATACTACCATCTTCTCTAGACGATGCTGTCTTTTTGCTGTTCATGAAATCCGAGAAGGTGGGGATTGGTGGTAAGCTCGGGGAAGACGCTCGTGTCTGCAAGCTACTGAGGGAAGCAGACTGTACTGTAACAACACCATTATCTGCTTGCTCATCTTTAATCTCCAACTGTTCCTGATTATTCTGTAACGGTTGCTTGTACTTCAAGTTATAATCTCCAGGGGATCGTTCGTTGAGACCGATACGGTTTGTTAGCTCCATCGAATCTGCAGTGGATAACCATCGAACTGTGCTTGCCACTTGTGAGTAGTAAAAGGATTTGCCGCTTTTTCCGTATTTCCCAAAGCACTGATTTTCAAGAACCGATGCTGAGGACTCAATCTCCTCCACCCTGGAAAGGAAAACATCATGAACACTTGAAAACAATCCCATTTTTTAATTTTTAAAAAATGCATCTCTAAACATGGTGTGTTGGTAGATCTAATACATAATAAACGGAAAAAGAGCAATACTTGAAGCAGTTAAGGCGTTGCTGAGCTTGCATTAAGGCGTTTGATAGTCTTTGCTTGCTAGATTCCCGGAATGCTTCTGATATTGCGTTTTTATCGGTTTTATTCACCTGCGTTAAAATATCAGGTAAAACTCAAATAACAGAAATGCAATAAGCAAGCAGAAATAGGGCAGACAAGACAATGGTGCGGTGAAAAATTCATAACCATGGTTATAACCGTTACTGTTTAATATGGTTAACCGTACGGTTATGGTAATGAATTTTCTACCCATAATGGTTATGGTATTTGAATTATACTCATGGTTATAAGTTATAACCATGGTTATTACATAAATATAATAATTATTTATTATTAATAAACTAATATATACTAAATAATAGAAGTTATTGTATATACATGTAATAAATAATCATGATGTTAGTTTTATCTATTTTTATTATTGACAATATAGATTTATGTATTTTTTTAAATAAAATTTTCGGTCTTTTATTATATTACATGTATGAAATAAATATGAGTATACAGGTAAAACCATAGTTAATAACCATGGCTATTTTAATGGTTATGATATTGAAAATTGTACCCGTAATGGTTATAGTATGTGGTTTAAAAATATGGTATGGTTATGATATTTATCACAACCGTACCATACCCTAACTATCAACAGCGCTAAGAAGAAATATCCAATGCGCCTTTTCAGTAACTAAACCACGTAGAATAGCAGGTTAAGGTAAATTTTCCAGAAAACAGAAGCACTTATAAACACGAAATTTCCAGTTTGTTAATGGGTCAAGGATCGGTCGCTTCAACAAACTTCAATAAAAAAGATGGTAGAAACGAACCTGCTTCTCTGGCTTGTTATGATAGTAATTTTCCTCAGCACGCTGCAGGAACTCCATCTTCTCCTTAAGTCCGGGTTTTGTATGAACCCCGGATTTGTGGAGACTTCGTACTATGTTATTATCATCTGATGTAATGGAAGCACTGTGAGATAGTGTCCTCAAAATCGAAAAATGCAAAAGAAATACACCAATAGAAAAGATAATCATCAGTGTTCTATCATGTATTGAGCAAGTGATCCATATGAAGATACCATCAGAGTCAGATACATCTTCCTCCGAATAACTTGCTTCGTCTTCACGGTTCCAAAATTCAGAAACCCGATCTTCATTAGCCCCGCCACTAGAGCTTTGAAATTGAAAACAGAATCAATTAAGGCTCAAAATGTCATTATTTATTCAAATTTAATGGTTATTCCTATCCAATAAAACCTACCAGTATAACTAAGAAATGTGAAATTAATACACCAACTTAATAAATGGTGATTAAAAGAGAATCACTAGGCGGTCCAAATGCACGAACCCACTATTGCGAATGATCAAATAAACTCATCTCTTAGAGCAGGAATATCAGTACTGCCTTCTTCTAGAAAATAAATACTCCACATAATGACAGTTATGACTGATTCAGAAATAAAAAAGCCAACCTGTTTATCACAATCTGAGAGGAGCCATATCTCTGTCTAAGGGTGCATGCACTTCTAAGCTCCATTAAGTACTTTGATACCAAGTTTGGATGTTTGCAAGCATCACATGATTTATTGCATATTGATGCGGTTACCTAATTTTATATCAATGGTTTAGTTTAACTCAGCTGTGACGAACTACAAAATACCATCACAAAATGTCATAAATTTCCAAACCTGCTCCCCAAAACTTTCAAGAATCTTCTTACGACGGCATCCAGGCCCTTCAGAGTACTCAACCATCTGAAAGAATATTTGAATCTGGGTTATTCAATTCAGGAGTAGTGAATATCTGTGAAGATGCATAAAAGATCGGGGTGATTTACCAGAGCAAAATCAGCTAGAGACTTTTTTGATAACTCCTGCTCAGAATTAGAGGGTTGTACTTGTGCCTTCTTGTTCTTAGCATTCCTTATAATGAACTCCTGACAAATACAAATAAATTAGTTACAATTCACCAGGGAAAGGTCTAACTGATAGCAACCAACCTCACCATTCTTTTACGGTCATCCACCCCATAATATAAAAGGCTTCTGGATGGCAATTGATCACGGCCTGCTCTACCAGATTCTTGATAAAAGCCTTCCATTGATTTTGGAATGTTGTAGTGACAGACAGACTATCCTAACGTCTTTTCGATCAATTCCCTAAAAGTAAAGGCAAGATACAATAACTCATTTACATGCTAAAACCACTCCGTAACTTCAATGTGAAAGTTTTTTGTAAATAAAAGTCTTCAGAATAATGGGTTTACAGCAACATACCATCCTGAATAGATGAAACCAGCTCAGTAATTTTTCCATGCATCACAAACTCCAAATAGAAGTATACAGACGAAAACATCAACCAATAAATGCATTAGCTTCAACATATTATTGAAGGTGAAGCACAACAGGCATATGAAGGTAACTTATACAGGAGAAGAGTGAACAAATATCACAATCAAATTTACAACAAATATTCAGCCAAATAACTGGTGTGGGGCTAGGATGCCTCTCATAATTCATATATGAGGCCATTTACAAGATCAAGGCTAATGTAATCTTTAAAAAAATAGTAACCTTGAGAACCCTGTCCCTTTATGGAGAAATCAACACTAGGAAGAGCATATCAACTAAGTTTAGTGGAAGAAAGAGAGATTTAAAGGAGACCAATCAAGAATAAATAGTAAGAGTACATCGTACCCAAAAGCTACAGTAGCCACCACAACTTGTATCTTAGAAGAAATCCAATCATCTAGGACTGAACTCCGCAGTTTATCATTCAGACCTGCATGGTAAGCTGAAGAGACAACCAACACATAAAATAAGTTAGCTACTATAAATAAATATATATATATATATATTTAAGGTGGCTTCACTAACTTTACCTGCGCAAGAGATGCCATTCCTGGAAAGATAACTGGAGAGGTCATCACAAGCTGTACGTTCAAGACAGTAGACAATGCCACAGACATTGCCAGAAGTCTTGAGTACATTGCACACGTCAGCATACACATCGTTCAGAAGATCTTTGTAACGAACTGTGTCAAGGAAACCTCATATTAATAAGGATGCAGCATTGTGAAGAAGACATGCTCAATCACTTAGACTGAAACCAGCAAAAGGCAGTTACCACACAAGACAAAATAACTCCAACTAATGGATTTACGAACTATGTCATTGCTTAGAAAGTTTAAAATAGAAGGAACAAGAACCACTGAAGTATAATTTGAACAGAATACGTAACAAGTTCTTAATTTACTCCTCTACTTTCACAGTGAGAAATATTCAAATAACGCACCTACGCTGGAAAAAAAAACATGTCTAAATTACCTTCATAGTAAATATTTGGACGGTTGAAAGATGATTTCAACACTAAAGGGTTATAAAGACTTAAGGAATTTATCACGTCATTCTGCACCCTGCAAAATACACACAAATTAAGAAACAAACAAAAATGAACCCCCACTACATGAATGGAGCAAAGAGTATCCCACAAAAGTACAATGCTATCTGAAATGGCAGGAACGGGTTATGACCAACTTACTTGGGAACGGCAGTAGCTGTAAGAGCCAGTATTGGCACTCCTGGAAGTTGATTCCTCAAAGATGATAGCTTCCGATAACTAGGTCTGCCACCATATATTTTTGAAGACGTGAATAAGCAAATTATTTCAGTTCAATAATTCAAACAAACAATAACCAAGTTCTTTCCTAAATGATGTAGAATTATTGTCTTTTTAATATGTGAAAGCAAAATGGACATTTGACACTCACAGAGGAAACATTATAATTCATCATCTAAATTCCTGTATCAATAGATAAATGAATGAGTGACAGGAATTTCGGACATGTTAAACAACTTTTACATCAATTGAACCTAAACTAGTACTGCCATTTTTTATACTTGGCGTGATCAGTTGCTGACCTCACTCAACAGAGTCTAGCAGGGTCAAACATCTAACACGTTGAACTCTTTATATCTAGCCATCCAGCAATTTTAATAACTACTTTTACAAAAGTGAAGACATACTGCAACTTATCCTATGATTAGAACTCATGGCATGTTCTTTTCACGGAATGGAAAAGGAATTCGGCTTACGGATTCCGTAAGAAGTTGTTCTTTTCGCGGAATTGCAAAAATTTGGCTTACGGATTCCGAGCGGGGTAGGCTTAGACATTCCGTGTGAAAAGCTCGGAATTCCTAAGCCGGGCGCGCTAGGAATGAGGAATAGGAGGCGAAATGACCGAAATGCCCTTACTTTAAAATTTATATTAATTCAACAATTTTATCTTAATTAATAATTAATTAAATAAGTTATTTTATTTTTTTTAATTATTAATTAATTATATTATAAGTTTTTATTATTCTTAATTTTAAAATTAATTAATACAAATTATATATATTATATACTATACATATACAAGGAGGGGCAAATATGTCATTTTACCACATTCCATTCCCTTTCCATATACAATTTCACCAAATAAACAACAGAATTCCTTATTCCATTCCATTCCACCAAAGAAACAACTTCATATTCTTATCTCCTATTCCTTATTCCCTATTCCTATTCCCTATTCCATATTCCTTATTCTGAATTCCATGAAAGAAACGCCCCGTCATTACAAACATTAACATGCATATGCAATGGTGGAGAAGATGGCAATCTTGTACAATTCATTAATGCCTAATCACATACCTGAAATCATGTCCCCACGATGAGATGCAGTGTGCCTGAGATTTTGAGAAAATTAAGACATGACCTTAAGAATATGGCAAAACCTTTCATGAATAAAAGACATCACAATTTTAAAATTAAGGGACCCATACCTCATCTATGGCAATAAGATTCAACAAACCCCTTGAGAATAATTTCTTCAACTTGAACATAAATCCGGCCGTTGCAATCAATTCGGGTGTTACATACAGTATCCTCAAAGAGGGCTTCCCAGAATCAAGTTCTGAGTGTATCTGAAAGCAAACCAAGATGGTCATGAAACCTAAATAGAAGAACATCAAATCACAAAAGAAGGAAGACCCTAGCAAATGAAAACTGAAGAGCTGAAAAATTCCTAAAACCAACAAACCCTAGGCCCGCTTCAGACACAATCCATGATGATTGTCCATCAGCAAATACTAAGATCAATCTTTCCTTAGTATTAACATGGTTGAAGAGATAAACCCAGATAAAACCAACAAGATACCTTGAGAATTACACCAAAAGGTTCATTTGCTCACTGAGTGGAAACACAAGAAAAGTCACCTTGTTTTTAGCCTGTGATGTCTGAGTTGAGGAAAGATACTCGGCAGAAATTCCTTTCTCTTTTAATGCCATCACTTGGTTCTCCTGCAAAAGGGGAAAAAAATACAAGAGGCATATCAAACTATTATGCGCCAAGGTATAAGGAAAAAAAATGTTATTAACTCAGTAGTCACTACTGGCCATCAACGCTGTAAACAGGGTAAACCATAACCATCAGCTAAATGCATCAGGGTTTTTCCTAGCATATAGGTACACAGACAAAACGTGATGTGCGTTAACTGCCACTTGGACATTATAACTAACTAAGAACAGACAGAAACATATTGCACCTATCAATGGACAAACAACAAGCACAATCCCATCTTTTGCCAATGCTGGGATCTGATAACACATTGACTTCCCCCCTCCAGTTGGCATCAGACAAAAACAATCCCTTCCTGCATTTCCAGATAAAAGGAGCCGCAAGCAAAAATTAGATAACGTAGTTGAAGACTTATGCCTCCATATATGATTAATTTATAAGAGAAGCATATTAAACTGAATACTTTCAGTTATCTGGAAAGGACAAAGAACATCGTTTCGGATAGAAGACAACATTATAAGACAATGTAGTTCACATAACCACCTTAATTTTAAAAGGCACTTGCTTTATATTGCTATTACATAATCCAACTATAGAACCCAATTTGTCATTCAATTCACTTCATGTGTTATATCACATAATCAAGTTCTTGACTTTGTCCCCAAATTACATACATCAGATGCTTTACAACCTACAACCAGATACCCAGCGGAACTCTGAATTTTACCAAACCGATGATGACACAGTGAAGACAACAGTACCTGACAGGACGGCTTCAATGGCCTCCAATTGCTTTCCTCTATATTCAGCATGTCCGAAATGCCACCTCAGGAGCTTCACCAGAGCTTCCTTTCCGTGCGATTGTTTCTTCCTATCGGTGCCGCAGGAGGTTTGCATCGGCAACGGCGACTTCTTCATCGGGAAACGCCTCTACAATCGACTGAAATGAATAAACAATCACCGGAGAAGACAGATGAAACTGAAAATCTTTCGATCGGCGCCCGGAAGAACGAAGTATTCGTCCGCATAGCAACTAATCAGGCGCCAAGTTTTCCCGCTACGCAGTACTGCGGCGTCTCCCTCTCCTTGCACTCTATTTTTGAGTTAATTGCAAAATACCTACTGAACTATCTAATTTTGCAATATCCCTCTTAAACTACTCGAAGTGTAGTATAATAATACCGTATAAAACCTATTCTAAGATTGTTGAACCCTATTAAAATTATTGTTTTCTAAAATGAATATTATTTTTTAATTATGTATTTTATAATAATAAAATAAAACATACAAATATATAATGATTAAAAATTAAATTAATAATATAACAAGAAATTAAGTAATTAATAAAATATTATTTATATTATATTAATATTTATTTATTTAAATATATATTCTATTTCAATTTTAATGTGAGTAATCTATTATTATAATCAGTAACAAAAGTTATCTAAATAATTTTTCAATATATATTTTCTCAAACATTCAACCTTGAATTGATGAATTCTATCTAATAACTCAATTCTGAGTAAATTTCGAATTTAAATAATTATGGATTTAGTATAAAATACTAAAATTGTTTAAAAACATCAATTTAATTTAAGGTGGAAAATGTTCATTTCACTTATATCACATATATTTATGTATTATAATAGATTTTCTTTTGCCAACCAATAGATTTGTTTATTATATACTATTTTATTTAGTATTTTTAATTTATTTAATCTAAAATACAACATTTCTACTCTCCTTTAATCAAAGTTCAAATTTGCTCTACTTCCTTGGTCAAATTTTGAATTTCCTCTTTAAGATTTAAATTATAAAATTTCCTCATATTTAACCAAAATTCGAATTTGGCCCTTTTATCAATTTTTTCATTTAAAGTTAACAAAGTTAAGAGACTAAGTTTAAAAATTGTAAAAATAACAGAAAAATTTATAAAACGGTCACAATTAAACATTTTCAAACGTTACAAGTTTAGATTTGATCGGATTCAATTGAATCCCAATAATCGAGGAGGCTCATTGTAAAGTGAGTGGATTTGCAGCTTCAAGGATGTGGACTTTATCGCATGTGAGCAAATGTCGTGTTCACTGGTGTGGTGTCGCCTTCCTAGCGCTCCCGAACAACAAGATCGATCTATGCATCGCAGATTTAAGGTACGTCTTATGCTATAGCAGCACCAAAACTAAGATTTGATTGATTATTTTGGCCAAAATTACTATAATCTCGTACAACATAGCGTAATCAGTGAGGCTAACATACCGCTACTCGAGTGAGCTAGTTTTCATCCACAGTTTCCGACTCGATGCTCACCATGGTTGCTTCACCGTCACCGCTATCTTCCCTTACGCTCTCGACCTCGTCTACCTCTTTGTGGTCACCCGCAACAGAGTCCTCTGATCGGTGGTGGAACCTCTCGTGGATCTTGGTCACCCCCTTCTCCACAGGTTGTATTGTCTGATTTATTGTCAGCACAACATCCTTAAACACCTGTCACATGTCAGATGGACATTGAACACGGAGACGGTAAATAATTGAAGTGTTAGATTGTACTTATCTAAAATCATAATTTACTGATGAAGAACTCGTTTATATAACACTCTATCACTCTAAATGTATCACTTTATTACTATGTTGTACAATCTGTTGGTTGTACTTGTTGTTCATTTATAGGGCCCTAAATAAATCTCTAGATTACAAACTTCCTAACTTCCTAGAATCTTTATATAAACTTATAGAAGATAACTATTTCAGAACATCCTAAGAAACTCTAAAATATATAGTAGAATTTACTTAGTTCTATAATTATCTAGATACACACTAAACCCTCAATTACATTAGATTATTCTTGTAGAGCTAACTCAAAACATTATCTAATAAAAGTCAATGTTGTATTTCAAGAGAGACATTATTATTTTCATGCTTACCCTTTGACCGCCTTCGACAATGATGTCTTGTACACTCTCCTTCACACTAGTCCCCGGTACTTCAACCTTAGTCTCGGTTTTTTCAACCAACGTTGATTCACCATCACTGTGTCGTTTGTCTAACTTCAAGACCTCCGTTTTGGTCTCAGAGACGATCTCCTCGTACTCGTTAGTTGGATAGTACCTGTACGGTTTGACGGAGAATACAAAAACATGTGCTATAGCCGCAACAGCCATCTACAACCAATTAACGACAATTAGGAGTGACACATCATGCGTATGTGTGTGTTATTGTGCATACCAATATGTTTATCGTGTGACACTTACCAAACACAAACACGTACAATAAACGTATGGTGTCATGTTCCTCAACACGAACACGACACACAATTTTTCATGCGTGTTCATGTCGTGTTAAAATAGTCAGTTGTATATTCACATGAGATATTTATAAGAAACGAATTGTTAATAGTAAGAACTGTAAATTCAAATTTAAACATCAGATTTAACGAGTTTTTAATATAAAATTAACAAACTCTAAAAATTTAAGATTTAAATACTTTTAAAAACTATTAAACGAGATTTGTTTAAAAAATTATTTTAAAAAAATAGATTTTCAAGTCCAACTGCATAGTTGGCGGAAAAAAATCCAATTATATCGTGTTATCATGCATGTCATATTCTGATACCTAAATACAAACACAACACGAAAATATTTTCGTAATATCATGTTCGTGTTATCGTTCTATCATATGCTTACATGAACACGATTTTTTTCGTACGTGTTTGTATCATGTTACGTAAAAAGTGTCAGCCCTAACGACAATCAATCAATGTGTTGGTTCGGTTAAGTTCATGCGATATTCGGAAATGGAACTAACTAACTTACTTCTATGCAGATGAGAAAATCTTGGAGACCAGTTTGGAGCTTTCCTCTTCTAGGAAAAACCTTCAAAGTGCATAAGAGCGCGATCCCTACGCCTTGCCACCATGTGGCAAACACGATGGCTTTGAAGCTTATGAACTTGGCGAGCGGCTTGATCGGCTTGAGTCGCTCGTGGGTCACATTGTAGAACTGAACTAAGCAATATAGAGCCCACATTTGGCTGAAGTTTAGTATCACCGCAATGTATGGGTAGCTGTAGGAGAAAATCAAGTAAATCAGGATACCAAATGTATATTGACATTAAGGGTGGGCATGAACCAGTTCGGGCCCGATCCGATTTAAAACCCGTACATTACCTAAAATGTGGTAACATACAGTTTAACTCATTCGTCCAAACCGCTCCACTTTTTGGATGATGTTATGAACCGATTCTAAAACCGATATTGAAGTAGTTCGACTGTACCTTTTCTTTAAATAAAAAATAATAGAAAATATTTTAAATTTATAAATTTTAAAACATAATCTGATAATACATAAAAAGATCAATAGAAAGATTGAACACTAAAATATCTTACATAGGGATAGCATTTATGAACAAAATAGTCCACTTAAAATACAAAAAAAAAAAAAGAGAATAAATTAAAAAAAAAAAATAAAAGTAATATATATATATATATATATATTTATAAAAAATTATTCATAAAATGATACTATTTATTACTTAACTTATGGACCGATTTTTTATGGTTTGGCCGAACTGTTCCATATTTCTTTCAAAATAACATACCACCTCTAAACTGATATCATTTCTTTCAAAATAGAATACCACTTTTGAATCGGTTCAAAAGAGGTGTTGTTCATGGTTCGCCCTTTTTTCCTTTAAAATCGAAAGCTACAACTAACTCCTTACCCATAATTCCACTTGAACTCGCCATCGCCATAAACGCCGAAGAGCTCCAACACCATCGCTACGAACGCGCATACCGTCTTCAAGATCATCTGAACTACAGAAAGACGGGGTTTATTAGGTGACAACATATATCATCAACACGAACAATATTTAGCAATTCGGCATTGGCAACTAACATATTGCACGAGACCAAACTTCTCGATAACGAGGAGCTTTCTTCCGATCAAGCACGGGTGGCAAAAGAAGTTTTGGAATGATGTATGATCTTCATTCGGTGCATCTAACAATGGTTTCTTCTTCTGTTGTTGTTTTCTTGATTCGTCTTCAAGAAATTCGATGACTTCACTTTCACCACCTAAGCAAGAAATCATGTATCTCCCGAAAGCATACAATGCGAATGCTTCGTAACAGTTCCTCAGAATATCACAAGCAAGAGACATTTTCGAGTTCCAAAGGGAAATAATCTAGCAAATGAAGCATATGGAAAAATCAATTTTATGAAAAAACATTGATTGATTGAAATAAATATTTTTAAGAAAATATATTAGGGGTTTCAATAACGAGTGAATCGCGGGTTGGGTCAGAAACATCTGTCAAAATTTATTCAATCCAAACACGATTCATAACTATTAATGGGTCACGATTCATAACTACTAATGGGTCAATTTTTAAGACCCGGTCAACCTGTGTGATCATTGAACCAATGTCAATTTCGATTTTTGTGATATGAATTTTACAGATTAACCCATTAAACTTATGCAACCTAATTAACTCATACAACACTCTATCCATGAATTTTCATAAAATTATAACCCGCATAACTTTTTAACCCTGTGCCAATTTGATTTTTGTGGTATGAGTTTTACAAATTGACCCATTAAACCCTGCACCCGGTAAACCCATAAACTTATGCAACCTAATTAATTCACGCAGCCCACAAAACACTCAACTTATGGACTTTTATATAAAATATTATATATTTATTGTATGAGTTTATGGGTTAATTCGTAAATATAATCCATTTTTCGCAAGAATTTTAGGTATCGTGTTAATATGACACAAAATACAACCATGAACGAGTCAGACACGGATTGGGTTAAAAATTAACCCCCACATAAAACACAGTGTGCTATGTACTACTGAAAAATCACTATTTATCAACGAAATAATTTAGTCGGTAAAAGGTTTAAATTCCGTCGGTAAAGGTATTGTTGGCAAATGCCCCGTCGGTAAAATTTTACCGACGAAGTATGTCACAAATTTGTTGTCGTTAAAAACCATTTATTTACCGCCAGAATATTTGTTGGCAAAGATGCTTTTTTCTGAAAAATAAAAGTTTTTGCTGACAAAATTTATTTGCAAAGTATTTACCGACGACAAATTCTGTCGGTAAAAGAAGAACTCATTTAAAAAAAAAAAATTTACATGTGTATATTGTATAAGATGCCTCGTTTGAATTTCATCTCTGAATCAAATATATCTTATAATAACGATACTTACCGACTCGGTTGCGTATACCGGCACCATGAAAAGCACAGCAACCACCCATTTTTGTTCCTGCAATTCAATCAACGATGAACTATTCGATCCGCCGTAACACAAACCTGTCGAGTTACTTACAGCAGGGTTGGTGTAATGTCTGAGATGCTGGAAGATGAGGAAAAGGGACAGAACCAGTGCTATACCAACGAAGCAGCCTCCGACAATGACGGCAGGTTTGTGGAGATCGACGTATACAGCTTCCGACATGGATGTTTCGGGTGTCGACATTGCTCGGACATCTTCCACACTCAAGTCATGCAAATGGGTTGGTTTCAGAAATTAGGGTTTCAACCAAAAGAAGAAGAAGAAGAAGGAAGACAATGAAGGTTGACACGTGGGTTGGTGTTTTTGAGTTCTTTGTGTTGCTCTATTGACACGTTCGTAGAGAGGGTGAGTCACTTGGGGTCCGAGAAAGTTGCCGGAATTGGGGTTGAATGGGTTATTTATAAATTTTCAGTTTGATCCTTATATGTCACTTTTATACAGTAATGCACCCCAAAAGAAAAAATATTTTAAAAAAAATCAAAAATCCGACCTGCCGGATTCGAACCAGCGACCTAAGGATTAGCTGTGATACACACTACAGTCCTCCGCTCTACCAACTGAGCTAAGGTCGGAACATGGAATTTTCACATGAGAAAATAATAAAGTTCTTTCTATTTCTATATGAACACTTCATCACTATTTTTGAAATCCTTGAAACGCAATTCCAAAGCACCAATTTTTTTTATTTTCCCATTAGTTCTTATATTTTATTAAATTATGATAAACAGTTCACTGTTATTCTTTAAGTGTTTGAAATTTAAGTCCAATGAGTTTTAAAATTACTTAAAATATTTTATTTTTGCATTAGAAGACATATAAATATTTGGGATTCTGATAAATATTATTGTTCATATTTTATATTTTAAAAAAATGAGACAAGTGAGACTAACTCCATATAGTTGTTCATTCAAATTAAAAGTTACATGGATAATTTGAATATAATGATGGGTTTAGAAAATAACCTAAATTTTATACAAAGATTAATGATTAGAATAAATCTAAAATGAAAATAAATATTTCCCAAAATAAAAACAATGGCTAGAAAAGTAATTAATGACACCTTAATTACCACTATCCTTGAAGCTAATCTCTTATAAGTTCTTGTTCCTAGTCTAGGAACTAATGAACAATGATATTGTTAATGGTCTCGACAATCCCAATCTCAAAAATAACTCGAAAATCGTAGAATGTTCGCGACAACCATAACATGCTTGGTCTCATGATCTTCGAAGTTTTTCCATCTAACCAAGTTATAAATGTCACTCCATATCCTCAAACTCGAACCTCTTCTATCCTTCTAATAGCTTCCGTTAACCCGAGACGTTTCTCCGGATCGGTCTCCGTACAAGCCGATGCTAAGCGCAAGAGCTTTACCATCTCGCCCTTCCCCTCCGCAACACTAGCAATGGCGGGGTCGATGATTTCCTCCTCCCTTTTCTCGGAGATAGTCGTCATAGCCCATTGAACCACGTCGGTCCCTCCCTTGCTATTGCTCAAATACTGCGACGGGAACTTACCGGTCAGGATCTCAAGGATGACTACTCCGAGGCAAAAAACGTCGCATTTTGGCGAAACCCTAACCGAGGATTCGGGGGCTTTAAATGCAAACATTGCTTGTGCGGATTGCGGAGAACTCATAAGAGGGTAGAATGCGTAGTCACTAAGCATTGGCTCGTAGTTTTCGCCCAAAAGGACGTTGCTCGATTTGAGGTCGCCGTGGGGGAGATCGTAGTTCGAGAATTCTGTGTGGAGAAACCCTAGTCCACGCGCAATGCCGCGGATTATCTTGTATCGCATCTGCCAGTTCAGTTCGGCGTGAGACATACCACGGTCACCTGGATAAAGTTAGGGATTAATATTAGCTCAAAAAATGTGTTTTTGGGGTAGGTTAAGTGTTATGCTAAAGTACATTTTATAATTAGGGTTTCAAAAATAGATGGGAATTATTAGACACGTGAAACAACAAATGTGTACCCAATAACTAGGGTTGATATAAAAAGAAAAAAGTGGTCAGCAAAAAATTAATGATTTTTTTTTTCTTAAAGAAAAAATAAATTGAACTTTAAACTCAAAAAAGTGTAAAATATGATGACTTTTCTGTTAAAAGATGACGAAAAAAAATGTAAATTCTATGTGATGAATTTCTCGCATCAAATGTAATTTTAAATGAAAAAATTAACATAATTTGATATTTTTTGTTGTTGTTGTTAAATGCTTAAATTTTATTTTATTTTTTGGGTTAAGTACTTGTTCACCAAAATTTGAGAGTCTAGAAAATTTACTGTTTTTTGTTACAAATAGTTAAATTACTTTACATATTCTAGTTTGTTTGTTTTTACTTTTAAATTGTAAATTAATTTGATTTTTATTTATTATTTTTGTGTGTTTGCAAAGATTATTGAGCTTTTACAATTTACTAACTAATTTTTTTTTGTTGCAAAAATTACACTTTAGTAGTTGAATTTTAGAAAAAATAGTAATTTGTTCTATGATCATAACAAACAAGTGCATGTCTCTATCATAATTTAAATAAATTAAGCGTAATTTGTAAATTGTAACTTCGTGTAAGCTAGGTTAGATAACTTTTTTTAAAAAAGGTTAAAATAAAAATGTATAGACTAATAAATAAGTAATTGATTTTTTTTTTAACGTATCCATGCATTACCATGCAAAACGTAGAGCAAACTTCCCTTGGGGATATGCTCTGAAACCAAAAGCTTCTCCTCCCTTCTGTAATGATAAGCCAATGGTGTCAAGATATTAGGGTGTCGAAGCCGACCGAGCCGCCGCATCTCGGTGTCGAAACCTTCTTTCGTAACTGCGTTCATCTCCCTCATTCTCTTCACCACCACCGACAAACCGCTCGACATCATCGCCTTGTAAGCCGAGCCGAGTGCTCCGTTTCCGAGCACTTCTGCAGACGCTTTCATCAAATCCGACAACCCAAACACACCCTTCTCTTCATTTACCATCACGATATCGCTCGGCGGCTTACCGCTCTGCGAGCCTCGCCTCGACCCTTTCCGGCTCCCTGACTCCGACGCGGGGCCAGTACTCTTCGGAGCCGCAGGTGGAAGCTTAGGCTCGAGTTTCGGTTCATTGACTCGATGCTTGGCCGGAGACGTGAAATCATCCTCACGCCGCTGCTTCGACGAAAACAGCACAACAACCACGATTCCGACGAACAACAACCCCATGACAACCAAAGCCGCGGTTTTAGTCCCCGCAGGTTTCTGTTCCGAGGACGGTTTGGTATGATCGTTGCCGTCTGGTTCGACGGCAGTCTGGTCTTCGACGTCGTCTCCGGAACAATCGTTGCTTAACGGTTTTCCGCATAGACCTTCGTTTTCCTTGAAAACACTCACGTCAAAGTCCGACAAACTTTCCGGGATCTCGCCGGTTAATTTGTTCCTGGATAGGTCGATGGAAGTGAGTTTTTCGCTCTTGATCGAGGGAATCTGGCCGGAGAATTGGTTTCCTTCGAGGTGCAATTCCATAAGGTACGACAACCGCGACAACGAATCGGGTATCTTCCCCGAGAATTCGTTGTCGTTGAACCATATCTTCTTGAGGGACAACATCTGGTTGAAAAAATCGGTCGGGATCTTGCCGGAGAAACTGTTCTTCGATATGAATAACGACTTAAGCGGGCCGAGACGGTTAAGCTTCGGTATCGGACCTGAGAAGTTGTTGTTGACAAAATTAAGAGTCCTAAGTGTTTGAATATCTAACAATGGGCCAACGTCGATGTTTCCCGATAATGCCTTGCTCTGAAGATGAAGGCCTGTGATTTTGCCGCCGGAGCAGACTACTCCAACCCAGCCCTCGCAAGGCTGCTTGCCTGCATCCCATGAATCCAATGCTCCATTGTGTGTGATCGATGTCTTGAACTTGAGAAGAGCATCTTGTTCCGACAAGGACAGGCTTGATGTCAGGAGAGTAGACACAAGGGCGACGGAGAAGAGGAAGGAACGCAGAGCGGCGGCCATTGGAGGGCCGAAGGTGGTCGGGCAAGGGAGAACCCGTTGTCGTGAGGGAGATATTCTTGTTCTTCGAGGATAAATTTGCATGATTGTCTGCAACTTTTGTGGTTTTTGCAGGAGATTGTCATGTTGGTAGGTTGGTCATGGAAGTTGTGTATCGGATGCTAAAAATAGTAAGGTTTGGAGGGACAGAATAATTTGAAAAACTTATCTTGACCAAGTCAACTATCTTCTTATGTGGAGTCTCTCCTTCCTCCCTTCGTGCTATATATATGGATTGGATCTTTCTTTAGGATTGAAGAAGATAAGAGTTGCAGAAGACACGACAGGTCGATCGGCGTCGATGCTGCTTCTGCCGTTGCCGAATTATGAGTCAAATCTTGGCCGTGTTAAGTCCCACTCAACTAGGGCTAATCATGGGAGGGGCGGACCGGTCCGGGAGGCAGGTCCGAGATCAAGACCGAAATTTTGATTTTGACATTTGAAGGACTGAAACCGTCTTTAGCCAAAAAAGTCTGTCCAAGTCTGTCTTGCTTGACTCGGGCCGATCTCGATCTGGGACCAGAATTTTTGGTAAACAAAAAATAAGTTGGATTTGGACAAAAACTTAAATCACTGAAATTTTGAAGAAAAAAAAATTGTTCCCTCGGTGTCGGCCCTAGTCAGACCGGTCTTGTCAGGAATTTGGTTCAACCAGTCTTTTTTTATCACTCTTACACTCAACTAGGGTGAGCTCGGGGACGAGCCAGACGGTTTAAAAAAAAAACGAAACCAAAATTTTGGAACTCATGTTTGGAGGTCTGAGATCGAGTTTATTTTTAAAAAAATCTGTCTTGCTTGACTCGGTTCGGTCTCGGTCTTTGTCCAATTTTTACTCATAATGCAAATAGTATACCAAGTATTCAATACAAAGCAAAATACAAAATATCATACCAAATATCCAATATAAAAAAGTAAAAATTCCAAACAATACCCTAAACACACAATAAACTAATTAAAAAAGAAACAATAAATGTTTATTCTAACATATACTCAAGTCGAACCGGTTCATTCAGTCTTTTGGGTAAAAAAAAAAGACTCCGAGACCGAGTTTGAGATTTAAAAAATAAAACGTTTTGACTCGGTATCAAATTCGGAACGATTTTTTGGTCCATTAGTCTTTTTTCTCACCCCTGACTCAACAAAACACCATATCCACACTAGGGTTGCACGTACAAAATTGATTCGACCGGATCATATTTACATAAATTGGTTCGGTCGAATCATCACAATTCCAAAACGAAAAGTAATTTGAAGGGGAAAAACATTTTATAATCAGCAATAACATTGATTTTCAACGACGTGGACTACGCTTCTCATTATCATTTGGGTAAACTATTTTAATAGTTATTTATGATATAACTACGTGACTAAATGGTCACATATATTTTTGTATATAGTTAAATGGTTATTTACATTTTAGATATGTGTTTTTTTTGTTAAACTTGTTATATTCCATCATTTATGTTTGATAAATATGTTTAAATGATCACTAAAATGATAATTTTACCCTTCCAGTTTATTTTCGTATTCATGTTTGAAATCTAATGTCAAATAGAGAAAAAAGAGCTTGAATATAATGAAGATAAGGGAAAATGTATTTCAGTAATTTTTTTCTCAATTTTTGTTGTATTCGTCAATCATTTTTTGAAATATAAATAACTAACACAAATTTCAAACGGATTGATCATTTAATGTAAATATAAAAGTGGTTCAAACATAGTTCTTATTGCACTTTTAAGTATGAAGAAGGAAAATTCTAAAAATGGTTTTAACATATTAATACAAAATGGTTTTTGAATTTAAAATATTTTAAATAATTCAACATGTTTGAAAATATGATCATTTGTACTTATGTTAGGCATCTATCCAAAACTTTATTAAATACTTTTAAAATTATAAAATTCATTGAACATTTTTCTAAATATCACAACTAAATCAATCTAACTTATACTAATTCTAAAATTGAATCATAGGTCAGTATTGAGACCCAACCAAGGGGTCCCTATCTAAATTAGATTGCCCATAGGAGGGAACTTTGGTTTGAATGAGAATCCAAACTAGAGACTTGGTTAAGTAATATAAACTCAATTGAATCAATACTTAATTGTAACCATCAATATAATTATATAATTGAATTTTTAAGAAATTACTATTATTATTAGAGTGTGGAGGCCCCAACCGCTTATTAAGCAAAAAATGATGGGACCTGTGGGCTTCTTCTAGTCCACCGAAATCGTCAAATTCATATGCCTCTGTTTTCTCTTTTTTTATATACTAAAGGAAAAAAAGTTGAAAATGTTCTACATGGGCAAATA
Source organism: Chamaenerion angustifolium (assembly GCA_946814005.1). Taxonomy (NCBI): domain Eukaryota; kingdom Viridiplantae; phylum Streptophyta; class Magnoliopsida; order Myrtales; family Onagraceae; genus Chamaenerion; species Chamaenerion angustifolium. The sequence continues at coordinate 33,813,828 of OX328272.1, forward strand.
ATGATTTTTCGTTTAACATGTTTTTGTGTGATGGTTAATGGTTCAATATGTTTAAAAATGACGGTAATTGGTAATTTCGTTACTTTTCTATTATAAAATTATGTTAAATATTTTGTTATATTTGCAAAATTAACTAAATATTTTTCTAAGTGTTACAATTAAACCATACAAATTTAACACTAATGTTTTAAAAACATCTCAACTCGATTAGAATCACACCAGGGGTCTCCTACCCACGATCGGAACCCAGACCAGGTCACCCAAACCTAGGGACCTGGTCTGGTTTCGGACTCCTGATTAAGGCTCAATCGGAGCTCCAATCGTTTGGACCGAACTCAGTTAGATTCGGTCCAAACCGATTGGGGCTCCAATTGAGCCCAATCGTTTGGACCGAACTCAGTTAGGTTCGGTCCAAAACGATTGGGGCTCCAATTGAGACCTAATCGAGAGTCCAATGGTCTGGGTCTGAAATCAAACCAGGTCTCTGGGGTTGGGTGACCTGGCCTGGGTTCAGACCCTAGTTAGGGAACTCTTGGTGTGACTCGAATCGAGTCGGGACTTGTTGTAACACTAGTGTAACTTTGTAGACTTTAGTTGTAACATTTACAAAAATATTTGATTAAATTTGCAAATATAAAAAATATTTAACAAAATTTTTTAACCGAAAAGTAACAGAGATACCAATTATCATCATTTTCAAGTCGGACAAAAAAACAATCTTGCAAAACCATTTTGTGCCAACATTTTGCACTTTTTCATACTTTTCTCTATATTAAATAAACAACTGTCATTTATCGAATTATTTTTTTCATTATTATTGTTAAATTTACAATACCGAGGAGATCGATAATTTAACTATTTATCGAAGTTCAGTTAAACTTTTATTCAATTAAAAATTATTTACTTTTTTTATTTAAAGTTCGAAAATGGTTTTTTTTTTTTTTTTTGGCCAAAAGAACTACATTTATATCACTTCATCAGAAGATAAATGGTTCGTATACAAAGGACAATCCGCAACTAAAAGCCGACATAAAGGGGTTGGGGGCGAAAAGACCCAATCCAACGGACACAACCCCAAAAGAGCTTGCTTAGCAATCCAATCCGCACAATAATTGGCGGATCTAGGGATGTGCTCCCACGCAATTTTTGCTATCGACGAGGATAGCGAAATCACGTTTGACAAAATGGGAGCAACTCTCCATGCCAAAAACTTCCGTAGAAGATGATTAACAACAATAATGGAATCCGACTCCACCAACACATTCGACCACCTATGGTCCACCGCCAGTCGTACCGCAAGAGAGACCGCAAAGGCCTCAAGTTCCTCGGCCGACTCTCCTACGAACGACCCGTGGCTGCCCCCGACAATACTGCCCTATGGTCCCGGGCGATTGCACCAGCTCCCCCGCGCCTCGACACCGAGCACCATGCGTCGTCGCAGTTTATCTTGATTACGGACTCAGTCGGGCACCTCCATTGTCGGAGCAGCTGCAACCGTCTGTCGTCGAGGTTCCGAGCCACCGTTCTGTCCACCTCCGCCATGATCGACCTGACTTCGTGCACCAGAGCCTCCCCTCCTGGCGTGTGGTTTTCGAACAAAATCTTGCATCTGCACTTCCACACGACCCAGCAGACAGCCATGCACGTATGCCACAGACGATCGTTGGAACGCGATGGGGAGGAGACCCTGGGGTGAGTTCTGTGCGTCTTCGTCACCTGCCTCAGCCACTCGTCCACCGACTGTAAACCCAAGTCTATCATATCCCTTCCCACGAAGCGAAGCCACAGTTCCTGCACCCATGCACACCCGAACATCAGGTGCTCTGTCGACTCCTCCGCAGCACAGGCCAAGCACTGCGTTGACAGCAAGATGCCTCGCCGTCTTAGGTTCTCCTTAGAAGGCAGTGACTTGGAGGCCACCTTCCACATAAGGACCTTAATCTTGGGCCACAACGGGGCGTTCCAGATGGCCGGCCAGACCGAGGGCAAGTCTACTGGCGGCGAGTGGTTCAGGTCCAGTCGGGCATCTGCAGCATGGAGGCAATGATAAGCAGAGCGAACAGAGATCTTACCATCAACGGTATGTGGCCACGTATTCAGATTCGTATTCAGATTCTTATTGTCTGATTTAATATTCTTATGATCGGACTCGATCTGGCATCGACACGAAACGAGTATGTCATATTGACACGAGTTGGGACTTCTAATATTAAGTGTATTTATTAGTATTTAAATAAAATATTTTATCTTACAATTTTTTTAAAAGGTCGACTATACGCGAACTAACCAACGTGTTAGCACAATAAGTAGACGGTGCATGTATTAGGATTGTTCATAAAGGTAAAAAAATTGAAAATCCTAACTTTTATATCATATTTTTATGTGGTTAATCACACAATTATAAATATTTTAAATATGATAGACGAATAAAATTGTTTTTAATAATTATATTTATAATACTAAAAAATATATATAAATAAGTCATACATTATGACATAATTGATGTTGAATTGAAACTTAACGAGAATGTGAGTTCTACTAAAAAATATGTTTATTTATTTTAAAGTTTTGAAAAATTCTTTGATTTATAAAATATTTAATTACCAAATTTTACAATACAACTAATTATGTCAAAAATATAGTAATTGAGATAAAAGCAATTTCATAACTTACCATTAGTGGTTTACATTCAAAAAGAGACCAAATAGCATTGTACTGTCTATAAAATTATAAATCCACCGCCACTTGTCGGGCCCACTACCCAAACGACCCATGCCGTGCCGACTTCACCACGTGTCAGAAGGATAAATTAGTTTAATTTTTCTAAACTCGATATTTTATTTTACCGAAAATCAAAGCAAACCGTGATAAAACTAACGAAAATTCAAACATTACACTCTTTTCTTAATAATAATAAAATAGGGAGTGGGGCGGGTAACCAATCATTCAGATTCACACCCTTTATTGCTTGTTTGACTATCCAATCTGCCCACTCATTAGACTTGTCCAAATGAACCGGTTCGGACGAACTGATCTGGACTGGTTTGGTTCGAACCGGTTCAGACGAACTAGTTCCAAAACCATATCAGTGTTTTTAGCCTTCAAATAGAACAGTTCAAAATAGTACCAAAAATTCAGTTCGAATCGGTTCGACTCGACTCATTTTTTGATACTGGTTTATACTTAAATTTAATTCAAACCACTTTAAACCTATATAATTTTAGAACCGGTTTGAAGCAAAATCAACTAAACCGATCTGAAATTAAACCAAACCTAGAGATGTTTTCAATAAACCAAACTTAGAGATATATTGGACTCTCGTATGTTGATGTTTGACAGGATTTTAGTCGGTTGTGGAACAGATTTTCAATCGGTTCAGTGTGTTTTTCAGTCGGTTCAGTGTATTTTTCAGTCGGTTCAGTGTTTTTTCAGCCGATTCAGTATTTTTCAGGTGGTTCAGTATTTTTTCAGACGGTTCAGTGTGTTGGACAGGATTTTCAACCGGTTTAGGTTCGGTTTGAACCAGATTATTTCTGAACCAAAATTGTTATTAAAAAAACAGACCAGAACAGTTCGAACCGGTTCTGAACCGGATCGAATCAAACAAGTTCTTTTTTCCTTAAACCAGACCAGTTTTTTTGGAAACAGAAAAATGTACTGGTTTCTTTCAAATCAGACCAGTTCAGTTCAGAACCGGTTCGACTCCGAACCGGTTCATGAACAAGCCTATCACTAATTAACAACTCTTAGAATTGTCTTTTATTATATTCGATTGATCTGATTTGCAAGTGTAGCCATGTTCGTTAAAAACATAGTAAGTCTCCGAAAATATTCACCTCCTCTGATTTGGTTTATAACCACACTTGAATCTGACTCGATTTTCACATCGTAGCATTCATGTTCGACAACTAGTTCCATCCCTTCCAATATTGTTGAAGCCTCCTGTACTTCTATTGCGTCATCGATTCATTCCATCTACAATATCTCCTCTCGAGTTTCGGGCAATTACTCCTATTTCACTCATCCTTGTTTGCATACACTATGAGGCATCACTGTTAATGCGAATCGTTCTCGGTCTTGAATTCTCTCATACTGTGATTTGACGTAACGATCTAGTTACCTGCTGGTGTTGCAGCAACTTCTCTATTTTATCCACAATTTTTTATATATTAGTTATTATAGTTCCCGGATATGACATTTTTAAAAATAAATTAGTGGCAAATTCAAAAATAAAAATTCCATTTTAGTGACTTTATTTATTATTTTAGGCTGGAATGTTTGTTTTTTGACCAAATGGGCTGGAATGTTGAATCAGATAATATGAAAAATATCTGTTTTTTATTAATAGAAAAAATCACGTAATCCACGTGCTTTAAATCGTCTCCACCAGCTCTACCCTACGCTCACCGCGTCCAATCTCTACCCCTCCTGGTCCTCATCTTCTTCCCCCCTCCCTCTATAACATCGACAACTTCTGCTTCTCCAAAGTCCAACCAGACACCACCATTGACTCTCCAGCCTCCTACCCTAACTCTCTCTGACTCATCCGTGTGTTAAGATTGGAAATTTCAGCGTGTTCTTACACTCTACGGCGGTGTAGTATGTCGACAACGTCGGAGATGCACGACTCACATAACTTTTCCGGCAAGGTTCCGGCCAAACTCATGCAAAATCGCAGATTCTCTCAGACATGCAGCTTGCTGAGCCAGTACCTGAAGGAGAAGCGCACATTAGTGGATCGTAAGTCAACGCAGGAGATTTTCCGACCGACGACAGCTGCTCCGATGAACCTGTCTCCACATTCAGAGGACAAATCCATGGATCTGCTAGTTGGTTTCGGATCCCAGAAAGAAGATATCCCTAAGATTGTTTCATGCATTCAAAACACGACAGACGACGAGGAAGCTGCTGTTCCGACATCTGCTCAATCGATGACAATCTTCTACGGAGGACAAGTTCTTGTTTTTGAAGATTTCTCACCAGAAAAGGCGAAGGAAATCATGGCCCTCGCCAACAGAGATAGTTTCTGTCCGATCTCCGGCGCCGGAACTGCTATTATCCAGCAACGACCGGCGGATCTGCCCATAGCAAGGAGAAACTCGCTGCACCGCTTCTTGGAGAAGAGAAAGGACAGAGTTGCAGCGAAATCATCGCCGTATGCAGCACCGGAACAACCTTCAAAACCAGCCGAGAAATCGTGGCTCAGCCTGGCGGCGTAGATCGGTCGATTAGATAAGACGATGAACGATTGTTTTAGGGGGCTTAATGATTTTTAAATCCTCTGTTTTCCCTCGTACGTAGATGATCTATTGATCTGTCTTGCAGCTTATAGACAGATTTATAAATTTATTATTATTATTATTATTATTATTATTATTATTATTATTACTATTATTATTATTATTATTATTGTTATTATTATTGTTATTATTATTATTATTATTATTATTATTATTATTATTATTATTACTATTACTATTACTATTACTATTACTATTACTATTACTATTACTATTACTATTACTATTACTATTACTATTACTATTACTATTACTATTACTATTACTATTACTATTACTATTACTATTACTATTACTATTACTATTACTATTACTATTACTATTACTATTACTATTACTATTACTATTACTATTACTATTACTATTACTATTACTATTACTATTACTATTACTATTACTATTACTATTACTATTACTATTACTATTACTATTACTATTACTATTACTATTACTATTACTATTACTATTACTATTACTATTACTATTACTATTACTATTACTATTACTATTACTATTACTATTACTATTACTATTACTATTACTATTACTATTACTATTACTATTACTATTACTATTACTATTACTATTACTATTACTATTACTATTACTATTACTATTACTATTACTATTACTATTACTATTACTATTACTATTACTATTACTATTACTATTACTATTACTATTACTATTACTATTACTATTACTATTACTATTACTATTACTATTACTATTACTATTACTATTACTATTACTATTACTATTACTATTACTATTACTATTACTATTACTATTACTATTACTATTACTATTACTATTACTATTACTATTACTATTACTAATACTAATACTATTACTATTATTATATTATTATTATTATTGTTATTCGCAATCAAATCAAGGTTTGCAATTTGCATGGTGGGTGTAACTGCTCACGTTGTAATTAAGTGCTCATGCCTCATTGTATGATTGTAAACCCTAACTCAATTTTATTTTTTATTTTTATTTATCTAAAAACAAAATATTTGTAAAACTATATTTTAAACTTTAATTTTGTAATTTTATAATTTCTAGACTAATAATGTCTAAGCTCTTCTGAACTTTTGACTGGATCAATATTTTTAATACTATCGTAGTAAGAGTAATAAAAACTTAGTTTTTTTGTTGGATTATTATTTAATTACAATACGAGTAATTGCATTAAAAACTTGTAAAAAAAAAGACAAGAAGCAACGGAAAGACATGAATCACACATTGTTTTATTCACTTTTTCGGATGGGTGATAAATGGTGTGTATTATTACGGTTCTCGTGTTAGATTTATCAACCATAAACATATACGATAAACGTATCGTGTCATGTTCCTTAATACAAACACGTCATATAATTTTTCGTTTGTTTTCATTGTGTTATTATATTAAATAAAGTAAGAAACTTGCAAGTTCACGTGTCATATTCATAAAAAAAATATTAAAATAATAAATTATTTATGATAAAAATTATGAATTCAAATATTACGAGTTGACAATCTCTAAAATAAAACAATGAAATGAAATTTCAAACGTTATTAAATGAAATTATTTAAAAAAAACACTAAAAAATCATACTTATAAATTCAATTTTATCATGTGTCATGTTATACTTAAACATTAAAGACAATCCAAAAATTTTATCGTAATTTTTTTTTAATTTTTTTAATAGAGAATACACAACGAAAAAAAATAATAAAATGCTGAACCGGTAAAGCATATTACAAAAGTTTAGTTGGACTAGTTCCGGAGCTTTATTTTACAAGAGTAACAGTCGAGCCGCCCACATTATCCACGTGCTTTTTTGACACGTTTTCATTTTTCTTCTGCTACCAGAATCCAGATACTTCCCTCGCTTTTCTTTTAATTTAATCCATTTGTTTGACCACGGACTAATTTAAATGTTTTTTTAGGATTATTATATTGGTATGGCCAAATTAGGGAAGCCAACATTTTATTATGCTTAATTTGTCATATAAGTCATATGAGTTGCGTATCAAATTATATCAATTAATATGCTGCATAAATTTATGGGTAGTACGAATACGTATTACAAATACGTGAGTTGACTCACAAAATTCATACTGTATGAATTAAAATAAACATAAGTTAACATGTGTATCTATAAAGTAGCATTTGGGTTTTAAAAACTAAATTGTTAATAATCATGAATCGTAATTTAATTAAAAATATTATGATACAATATGTATCATATACGATCCAGAGTTGACGTTCGACACAAATTAACCCTACTAGTAAAACTATAATTTTTTATCAAAATAAATCAATATAAAAGCAAGTACTGAAATATTCTAAGTTTTGAAGAAAAAAGTATCAAAGCATAGTCATTCGCAGGTGGATGTGACAATTTCTGACACGACACGATTAAACGACCTGTAACGGCCTGCAATTTACACGATAATAACACGACATGATTACTAAGTGTGTCTAAACAACTCTTATATAATAACTCGTGTTTGGCGTGTCAAAATACGACACACATTTAAACACGTTTAACTAATCGTGTCTAATCGTGTCGTGTCTAACCATGTCTAATTGTATCGTGTTTAATCATGTCGTGTCTAATCATGTATAATTTTCACTAACCCAGTAAACGTATCTTATCGTGTCGTTTCTTGTCTGTCGTATCATGTCGTGTTGTATTTTATCATGTCGTGTCTTAATCGTTTCGTGTGTCGTGTGACACGTTTAATAAATGTGTTGTTTACGTGTATAACATACACGTTTATTGACACGACATGATTGTCACCCGTATTCGCATGTGGAAGTCTTCGTGAAGTAAAAAAAGTAATTTGCATTAATTAAGAGAGATAAAGGGGTGGAAGTTGTGATATTTTTAGAGAAAGAGAAAAAAATATTTATAACCTCAAATGTTATTCACTGGGTAAATTTTACACCTGCGACTGTCATTCGCAGATAAGATTTACACCCGCGAATGACAATCGTGGGTGATACTTTTTATAGCCACTCACGAATGTCATTCAGGAGAAGGTACATTTTTGTATTTTTTTTTCAAAACTGAAAATATTTTGGTATTTATTTTTATAGTAATATATTTCCGTAAAAAAAAAATCCTAAAACTATTGTTCCTATTTTGTTTTTCAAAACTGAAAATATTTTGGTATTTATTTTTATAGTAATATATTTCCGTAAAAAATAATCCTAAAACTATAGTTCCTATTTTTATTTTTTGAGTTAAAAAAAAAACAATGCCTTTGTAAGCCCATACACTTTCTCTGCAAAAGTCTAGTAGGAATAGGCTTTAACGATAGCGTACAGACCAAGCATGGGCCTTGGATAAAATATCATAAAGTAAATATAATTATTAAAGGTTGTCACAAGTGTGTGTAATTTTTGGTCGAGAGTAGGGGTCACTTTTGGACACGATTTATGGGTGATTCCCTCGTAAACCGTGTTTGCATCAAATATTTTGTATTCATGAGTTGTTTTAACATGATTTTTTTTTAAAGTATACCTCATGTATTATTCACAAAATTGGGGTAAAACTGCACCTGGTACAAAATCTGTATCAAACCGTAAAATAAGTAAAAGAGGGGTTGGGGGTTGAGAGACTCAATCATTACGACACATCCCCCTATAGCTTGTTTCGCCACCAAATTCGCACAATTGTTAGCGGATCGTGGTATCCTATTCCAGTATAGGTTCCTAATTGACTTACCCAATAAGAGACTATTTTGAATAATAGTCTCTATTTGCCAAAATTTATGTAACCCAAAAACGTGGTTAATAACCACTTCCGAATCCGACTCTATTACAACCGACTCCCACTTATTCGCAATAGCCAACTTAACTCCTTCGAAAACAGCCCTCGCCTCAAGGATGTCGACCGAGCAGGACATCTCCGAGGCGTGAAAGCCTCCGACAACTCGCCCATCGCAATCCCAGGCTATGACTCCAATCTCACCTTTACCATCGGCACGGGTCCAGGACGCGTCACAGTTGACTTTGATGGTCCATGCTTGCGGCCTAGACCACAACTGACCATGGCTACGAAGTGGCGTACCTGCGTGATCCAGCACCTGGTCTCGACGCAACAGCACACACGGTTCAGCAGCAACCGCATTGCTGCAGCCCACTCGGTGCTGCGATGTAGCCAGCTTTTGATGCAGACTCCTTTGCTCAGTTACCGACCTCCTCACGCAGTTGATGACCCATGTCGAAACCGGTAGCTTGCCTTCAAAGGCCATGACACACCTACACTTCCAAATGGCCCAGCAAACAGTCAATACAGTCTGCCATCTCTTCTCTTTATCCTCTCTAGACCATTGTTGGTCCGAGAGTCTCTTGCACAACCAATCCCGAACCGAAGTGCATCCATCCTTTGCATCGATTAGGCCCAATAGTTCCTCCCAAATCTGTCCAACCCATTGGCACTCAAGAACCAGGTGTTCAACAGATTCCAGAATACCGCAAATAGGACAACCAGAAGGAACCAGCATACCTCGACTGGCAAGCCCTGCCCGAACTGCAACAGCACCCGACAGTAGCTTCCAAATAAAAACACGTACCTTTGGTTGCACCTTAGACTTCCAGACCACCTCCCATAGGTTAGGGCTTGTGCGATCCGCCCCCCTGCAGTCGATTCCCTTCGGCTCCCCTCCTGGGCTCGAATACGGTGATAGGTCGACCTTACGGTCAACCTACCATGCCTCTCATAAGGCCACCGCATCACATCTTCGGTTTCTTGCATCGGTATAGGGACCTCCAAGACCATATTAGCATCCGAGAAACGAAGAGCAGCTCGTACCTCCTCTACCTTCCATTCATTCGAGCTGTGGTTGATCCAATCTGTGAGTGCGATGCCAGCTTGCGCCCTTGTGATCGGTCGCTCCCCCAATCTGCATTCATACTTCCCGGGGATCCACCGATCCAAGAAAGGTTTGATCTTCCTACCATCGCCTAGGGCCCAAACTGCCCCATCCGCCACAACACTCCTACCGGATAAGAGACTCGACCACGCCCAAGATGCCCTACTTCTTTTTCCCGCATGAAGGAAGTTGGTATTAGAGAAGTAGACACCCTTAAGTACACGAACCCACAATGAATTTGGTTACTCCACCAACCTTGTTGTCATCTTACCCAAAAGCGCCACATTAAAGGACTCTAACTCCCGGAATCCCAAACCTCCTTCCTTCTTCGATCTTGTCATCTTTTCCCAACGGAGCCAATGGATCTTCCGGTCACTGTTAGAGGCCCCCCACCAAAACCGAGCAGTCATACCATTAATGATACTACACCATGATTTGGGTAACTTAAAAACACTCATCGCATAGCTCGGGATGGCCGAGATGACTGACTTAATCAAAATCTCCTTACCGGCATTGTGAAGTAGTTTTGATTTCCACCCTTGGAGCTTTGCGACAACCCTCTCCTTAAGAAATTTCAGCGCTTCACACTTTGACCTACCCCACAACGAGGGTAGGCCTAAGTATTTACCCGGATCTGTGACCAAAGCCATGCCAAACAGATTCGCCACTTCCAAAGTGTAGGGGTTATCCACAGGTCCCCCACTGAACAGAGCTGATTTTGAGAAGTTGACATGTTGACCCGATGCTGAACAATAATCGTCAAGTGTTGACTTCAAAGCACGAGCATTCGGCGTCGAACCCTTGATTAAAAATAACGAATCATCTGCGAAAAGAAGATGATGAACTTCCAAACAAGTACTAGTCAGTTTGATACCAATAATCTCCTTCTGGCTCACCTTTTGCTCAAGTCTCCGAGATAGAACATCGGCAACGAGGATGAACAGGTAAGGGGAAAGAGGATCCCCTTGCCTAATACCCATCGCCGGATAGATGACTTGTGTTCTTTCCCCGTTGACCAAAACCCGATATGTCACCGATGTAACACACTCCTTAATCCAGTTCACCCATTTCACATCGAACCCCCTTTTTAACATCACCTGAAAGAGGAAGTCCCAATCGACCATATCATAAGCTTTCTCCATATCAATCTTCAAAGCACAATCTGAACTCTCTCTGTTTACCCTTCTGTTCTGATTCGTTTTCAGGTAGTGAACCATCTCATGAGCAATAATAATGTTGTCTTGGATCTGACGACCTGAAACAAAGGCGCTCTGATAGGGGGTGATCAGTTCTGGCAATCAGTTTTTCAACCTGTTTGCCAAAACCTAAGGGATCACATGAAAATGGGATTGGTTTAGGTTGTACATATCGATCCGTGGGTCAATTCATGGACTCGTATAAGGTATAACTATGTATTACAATAAATTATACAAACATCCATGGGTCGCACGAGTCGTATGAGTTGCATGAATCAGTGAATCATATGGGTTGACAGATCACTTATATTGTACAAATTAAAATGACATATGTCATACAAGTTAACTCATGTACCGCACAACGTGTTTGAGTCTTGAAAATTAACACATTATTAATCACATGTCGTGTTAGATTTAATATATTTTGACACGAGACTTTATATGATTCACCGTTAACCCATCTATATAAATTGGCACCCTTAGGAGTATAAAAATTAAAGCATTTTCAAAGGTTTGAGGTGTTATAGGGATCGAGATTTTTCACTTGAGATTTATGGTTAAGAAACAAAACATCGAACCGCAATAACAATATTTTAATAAACTTTACTTTATAACATCTGTGGATTCCGATAATTTTGAACGGTGGCGGTGGTTGTCGTGGCGGAGCTCCTGACCCGACAAGAAGAAAAGGTAGGTGTAAACCTCCATTCTTTCTCTCAATGTAAGTTGGGGACTAAATGAAGTGGCAATAAGAGATAATGTATATATATATATTAGGCTTGGCCAAATAAACCGGTTCAGGCGAACTGGTCTGGTCTGGAACTGATTTGGTTCGAACCGGTTCGGCCGAACTACTTCCAAAACCAGACCAGTGTTTTTTGCATTCAAATAGAACAGTTCAAAATAGTACCAAAAATTCAGTTCGAATCGGTTCGACTCGACTCGTTTTTTGATACTGGTTTATACTTAAATTTAAATCAAACCACTTTAAACCTATATAATTTTAGAACCGGTTTCAAGCAAAATCAACGAAACCTAGAGATGTCTTCAATAAACCAAACCTAGAGATATACTGGACTCTCGTATGTTGATGTTGGACAGGATTTTAGTCGGTTGTGGAACAGATTTTCAATCGGTTCAGTGTGTTTTTCAGTCGGTTCAGTGTTTTTTCAGCCGATCAGTATTTTTCAGTTGGTTCAGTATTTTTTCAGACGGTTCAGTGTGTTGGACAGGATTTTCAGCCAGTTTAGGTTCGGTTTGAACCGGATTATTTCCGAACCAAAATTGTTATTAAAAAAAACAGACCAAAATAGTTCGAACCGGTTCTGAATCGGTTCGAACCAGACCAGTTCTTTTTTCCTTAAACCATACCAGTTTTTTTAGAAACAGAAAAATGTACTGTTTTTTTTCAAACCAGACCAGTTCAGTTCAGAACCGATTCGACCCTGAACCGGTTCATGAACAAGCCTAATATATATAATTAATTACGAGTTTAATATCAAATAATATTAAGATAAAATTTTAGTAATGACCGGTCAACACTAATTCAACTTCATCATACATATACCGCGTACACTTTTTAGATAGTGTTTGATTAAAGTATTAACTATGTATTAGTATTTTAATACATGTATTAACTAATACAATGTTTGAGTAGAAATAATAGGTGGTACTAATTAATACCTATGTATTAGCTAATCCAAATTTCTAGTGTTAATTGTGTATTAACTAATACATTCTATAACCATGGTATTATTTCATACATAATAAAAAATTAGATAATTATCCTCAATTAACCCACACAATTCCTATCTATAACTCAGTTACTTGATCGTTTTTTACGATTGTTTTTTAAAATCGCATAACTTTTCGAATTCTACGCAATCCATTGCCGTAAGGCGATTTACCCCGCTAATTTCTTCTAAAAACACCATTTTACATCTTAATTCCCCGATTTTTCTATCAACCTCCAGCTCTTCAAACATTTCTCACCCTTGTTCATCACTTTTTTTAACAATTTGTTTCAATTTCTGTCATGGCACCGTTACTCTTGGTCCTCACACGCCATTAAGCTACTTGATTTTGATTGGGACCCCACCGATAACCGCATACCGCATTTTCGGGTCCCGACATGCATGCTCACACTTGAACCCTTCACAAAAGATCAAGGTCGGTCGGCGGTGCTCCCACAGGGGATCCCACCAATCAGCTTCCTTGCGTCTAACAGGTTTGCTACCCATAGACTCGCACACATGTCAGGCTCCTTGGTCCGTGTTTCAAGACGGGTCGAATGGGGAGCCCACATGTCGATGCCCGGAGCGCGCAGGTGCCGAAGCACGCCGAGCGGCATGTGCTGCCTACCACGATCGTAGCGACGACGTTTTCGCGAGCGTATCAAAGGCTCGGGCTTGGGCCGCCGTCACAATCGATCGGTGGACCGGCTCATTACCGTTCCACATCCGACCGGGGTGCATCGCCGGCCCCCATTCGCTTCTCTCCCGACAATTTCAAGCACTCTTTGATTCTCTTTTCAAAGTCCTTTTCATCTTTCTCTCGCAGTACTTGTTTGTTATCGGTCTCTCGCCCGTATTTAGCATTGGACGGAATTTACCGCCCGATTGGGGCTGCATTCTCAAACAACCCGACTCGTCGACAGCGCCTCGTGGTGCGATAGGATCCGGACACGATGGGACTCTCACCGTCTACGACACCCCTTTCCAGGGGACCTGTTATGGTCAATGATCCCCGTGTTTATTGCTGTCATATGAATCTTATCGAATGTCACGTATAATGTTTCATGGTCTTGTATGACTCCACTTGAGTGATTTTAGTGTTCATTTGCACATATTAAATCAATTTATGTGTACACAATTTTAATATTAAAAAAATAAATTTAATGGTATTAATGTATTTTTGTCATTTTACGAATAATTTTATATTGAATCAAACACTGTATTAAGTTATACACGTATAAGTATATCTTAATACATGTTCCATTCAAACATAATATTAACTAATACGTGTATTAACTAATACATCCAATCAAACGATAACTTAGTGTTTATTAAAACTTGTTAGCCAGGGTTTAAGAATTTGAACGATTTATTAGTTGATTTTTTTTTTATAAACTTTTAGTTGAACTTATACAAAGCTGTAATAAATATTAAAGAGTTAATTACTTAAATGGTTACACATGTTTGACTATTATGCATAATAGTTACACATGTTTCAAAATGTGATTAATTGAGTTTGTTATTGTTCATCGTTAAAAATCACTGTTAGTCACTATTCGATTCACTCAAAAGAACAAAGAACACCTAAGTATGCTGATAGAAGAAGAACACCAGGAAGAACACATATAACCAACCACAGAGCTGATTCCTTTTCTTCTCATCTAATGGATACTCCCATTTCGTTGAATTGTGTTCATCTATTTCAAAAAAAAAAGAAGAGACATGGATGGGTCGTCTTCTCTTCCGTCATCTCCTTCTCTTCCCTTCATCGTAGGGTTTTCACCACCAGTCTAGTCGCAAGTGTGAGCTCATATGCTGTTTCAATCTTCGGCCAATTTGTTCGGGCCGATTGAAGTCACCACTAGTTGATCCACTTCCCTATCTGTATCAATTTCCTCTTTTATCATTTTCACAATTAAAGTTGGATCTTGGGTTTTGCGGTTCTAAATTGGAATCATCTCGAATTTACATTTGATTGGAATCCATCTAATCCATCTAAGCCTCGAATTTAATTGGAAGCCATCTAATTCATCTACGGCTCGAATTTATCTGAATTGAGATGATATAGGATGAATAATTGTATGTCTATGATACATTTAACAACAAATTAGACAATTTATATGAGTAATAATTTATTCATAAAACATTTAGTTAATAAATTAGTAAAATTAGTAAAATTTAATTAATAAATATGTAATTAGCCCTAATAGATTAGATTATTAAGCAATGCATATCATAAATACTAAGGTTTATACATGTAAAATTAATATAAAAATTGTATCCTCTATATTATATAATAAATTAACTATCGTCACATGAGAAACATGTCCTAGAATCCAAACAAACAAACCAGACCACCTTAGTTGACCAGGAAGAAATGGTCGTGTTTTTTTGATTTGGTCAACTTAGAACTCATTGTAAATCTCATGAACGCTAAAGTTACACCCTTTACTTTCATTGATGCATCAATTTAATCCAATATGCATATTACAAGCTTACAGATTAATTTCCTTATCAAAATAATTGGAAGAAAAAACTTATTTCATTCTTCCAACATATATAAGAAAACAAAAATGATTTTTTTTTAACCAATTAAAGTTTAGACTAAGAAAAAAAAAATCTCATGTTACTAATCTTATTTCCGAATATATACTAGTGGACTGATACGGGCGTAATTATCCGCTAAATCGCGAGGATCCCGGCCGAAAAGAAGATATTGCTCTCCGAGCTCGAGACATCCACCGAGGTTGTTCTTGATTTTGATGCCTCGATTTTACATTGTTCGTTCCTCTCGTCGCTCACTATCTGTCGTGATCTACACTCCGGGCTGCAAAACGCTTTATCACCTCTGTAAATGCAAAGAAAAATTCATCAATTTCGGTATATCGACACCTAACTGAACGTGTTGGAAACAAGGATGAAGCCATAAATCAATCTTTAGGGGGGAATTAATGTTTCTATCAAAATTAGGGATGTAAATGATTTTTATGAATTATTAGGTACTTATTGGTACATTTTAAAAGTTCAGGGATGTAAATTTGACGGAAGTTACCTGTACATGTAGATATCTCGGCCATGGAGCTTCTTCCCACACAAGTTGCAGAAACTGAGGAAGTCTAGGGTTTGGAAGTTCAAAGCTTTTCTATCTTTTTCTTCTTCTTCCTCGCCTCCACTTCTCCTTGTTGAATCTCTCCGACCTCCATGGAAGTCGCGGCTTGCTTCACGTTCAGTAACGCTCTCATACTCGCATGCATCGTAGTAGACTTTGGTGAAAGACTTCGTCCCAGGTCCATGGCGGGTGACGTAGGTGAAGGTTTCATTCTCCATCTCCCAGTCCTCCACGCCCATCTTCATACCGACGCCCGAAACAGCCGCCGGACGGTGGTTGGAAATGCAGTACTTTGGCTGAGCTTCGTGCCCTAGAGCAGCGACGATTCCCAACCCCACGCCAGCGAGGTTGTACCTCGGCGACGGCGGTAGATTCTTGAAATCGAGTGGACTCCGAGGGCTGGTGGAGGTCTCCAGAGCTACCGCGCCGCCGCTGCCGCCCATGAGGAGGAGCTCCGACAGCTTCTTCATCAAGGGTGGTGGCCTCTTTCCCAACATGTTCGATTAATACGAGGGAATTGGATCGGATTCAGAGAGAGAGAGAGAGATGTGTTCTTGAAGATATTGTGTTGTAATGGAGACCAAAAAATGGTATAAATCAATGGAAACCATAAAAGGGAGCTTCCACTATTTTATTATGGAGTTGTTAAAGTCTAGTGCAGAGCCTAAAGCCCATAGTTTGGCTTTTTCAAGGATTCCATGGAGTGGTTTCCTTTTCAGATTTTGTTTTTATTAAGATATATATTACCAATTAAGAAAATAAAATAAATACATAGAAATATCTCAAATAAATATCAAATTTATGCTTTCAGAATTTTAGATCGATAATTTCGGAATTAAAACTCAATTTAAAAAGGCACATTAATATAATATATTGTTTTGCAAATATAGGTCTACCCACTACTTGAATTCGCGGGTGAGGTGGAAAAACAGATCATGGTTCATATCAGCATTGAGTCGTGTCAGGGATACCATGACCCAAACCTGATCCGTGTAATAGTATGAGTCAATTTTTCAAACTCAAAACTGACACGCAGGTCGGTGGGTCAGAATAACCCGTCAAAATGAAAAAGGTTGGGTCAGACTGACTCATTGGACCCCTATGACTCGCGGGTCAGTCTGACCCGTTCGACCCATGCATACCCAAAAAATCCCGTTATTTTAATATAATATAAAAATTTCACTGGTCACAGGTGGACCCGTGAGTCAAATCTTCATACTCAAGTCTAACTTGTGATATCATGGGTCATCTACGAGTTTGGTCAAAATGACCCATGAGTCAAAAACCCTGACCCAAATATGACTCATGGGTAGGTCACTCACGGGTTGGGTCAGATTTTACCACCCCTATTTGCGGGTAGGATAGGACATCTCGGGTATTCCAGTAGCAGGTATATGGAGGACACGTAACGAACATCTTACTCGTGAATGAGATGTACAAATATCTTACATTTCAATCTCTGTAGCAAATATACGTATATTTGTAATAAAAAATAATTTTTTTTGGTATTAAACTCATATTTGATTTTCAAAAAGTACTATTTTGAAGAAAGAAAAATCTGAATTTAAACCTAAATTAATTTTAAATAGCATCAAGGTACTTAACCTTGACGCTTGACATCCCAATTCTTAATTATATTTTCGAGAATCACTAATTTCATAATTAATGGTCGAAAATGTGAAAGTTATTATTTTTACATTATATATATATATAATGTAAAAAATGGGTAGAAATTCAATTTTTATCATCAAATTAAACTCTTGATTTTATTTTTTAAAAAATTGTGATGTTCCTCCATGATTACTAAAACAATGCCAATAAATAATGGTCTTTTTTTGTTGCTAATTTTAGATTAGGTCCAATTCTCGAATTATTAACTTGTAAAATGAATAATTATGTTGATAAGACATTTAATTAAATAATGATATAAGTAATTTTATATAGTAATAAAATAAATGATAAGATTCATTTAATTTTTATAAACAATTAATTATGATCGTCTCATAATCTCAATATATTTATTGTTTTTTTTTAAATAAATAAATTTCTCTAACTTTCTTATCAGTCTGTAAAGTATTTTTTAAAGTTCATGTCCAATGATTGAGACGTCTTGGGATTTGATCAGGTAGGGACAGTAGAGGCCCCACAGAAAAGATGCCATTTCCATCATGACCGTCCACCTTAGGACACGTGTAGAGATCTTAGAGTCGTGGAGCAGCTAATTATTACTCAAACCACTAAAAATGAAGCTTTAGCCCACTGAAATAAGAAGGGACCCATTTTGGGCGAAGAAAACGACAGCGTCTGGCCTGGCTTTAGGGGCCCTATCAGCACTAGAGTTTGCCATCAATTTTCCCCCATGTAGAATTACTAATATACCCCTACAATTATTTGTCCACCTAATCATAGAAGAAGATTTAATTATTATGCTAATAAATACTAAATATTATATTCAATATTTAAATATATTATTATATTATAAAGAAATTTCTCAATACACTTGCCCAAATTAAAGTATATTATATAGAATTTTGTAATATTTTATTAAATTCAAGATAAATAATAACACGTATGTTTCTTTGTTTTTTTGCGTTTTTTTATAGTATTTTTTAATAGGCAAATGTAGGAACCTAGATAAGGCTCTTCTTTTTCTTTTGCAAAACTAAAGTATGCGCACTTTTTACTTAGGTGATAGGAAATATGAGTAAAGAAAAAAAAGTGATAAAGTTAAATAGATCAGATCGAACTGTTTTTATTTATTTATTATTTCGATTGAATACTTATATTTTTTAATTAAATTTACTTTATAAAAATACTAATTAAAAGATTATACAAGAAACAATAAATTATCTATTCATATTACATTTTTTTTAACCAAAACAACTGAAAAATAAACATTCAAAATAAAATGATCATTCAAAATTATATGAAATAACAAAATAACTCGACTAGATAATATTTATATAATCTTCTCGATTGAATACTTAAATGATCAATTGAACAATTAAATTCATATTAATTATAATATTTAATACAATATAATATATATATATATAAGTACTAGCAGTCAATTTGGTATTTGTTATCTTTAAAACTCCTCAATCGATTCACATAAAAATCTGAACCAAAGTAGAAAAAATGTACCAAAAATCAGTTAATTTTCATTAGATTTTCAAAACTCAACAGTTTTTTTCATCTTAAACCACTAATTTTGAGATGGTTGAGGGTTTTGATTGTGTAGAAATCACCACTCAGTAAGATAGAGTTTATAAAATTGGGTAAAATGTGTGTCTTATCCCAACAATAATATTAGATTGCGTAAATTCAAATTCTGGTGACACCTATTTTAAATAGGTAAAATTTCTCATTACAGAATTCAGATGTTGTACTGAAGATCATGAGATATATGAATCGTTATATATTGATGTTCGTAAACTAGTGTTATCAGAATTGGATCGGTCCTAAACCGGCGAGGGAACCGGTTCCTGGTTCAGTCGGTCCAATGCGTTCGGACCAGGTTCGACGTGCGGTTCACTGTTCACAAGAGAAAAAAAAATGAAAATACAAAGTTACAAACTACATAGTCTCAAACACACCCAAACTACATAGTCTCAAATATACACATTACTCTCAAACACGACATAATTACCTCAAACTTTGAATATACATAACACAATAGTATGAAACTCAAACATAAAAGGTCTAAACTTTTAACATAACTTCTAAACCAAAAATGTTGATTGGTCGAACCGAAAAAATCGGTTTAAAACGAAGAGAACCACCCAAAAAAATTAAACCACACAAAAAAAACTAGAACCGGAAATTGAACGATCCAACCTGGTTTAAACACTGTTCAAATGCATTTTGATCTTTTAATTGAACCAAATTAAACAGAAATTCGGTTTCCAGTCGGATCGCCAGTCCGGTCTGATTATGATACACTGCCGTAAACGTTCATTTAAAAGATAGGACTTAAGGACGTGAATATCAAGAGAGACTTGAAACGTGTATCCAATTATTGATTAACTAAATATAAAAACAAAATACACTTAATGTTGTCGGAAGTGTGGTAGACCTATAATAGGTGTGTTCATGGTGTACCCATGCAACTCTTGGCAACCTATGTTTCATGTTGGTATGATATGCAACTTAGGTGGGTTAGTCCTTGTCCTTTGATTAGTCTTGTGTTTTATTGGAATAAAAAAAAAAAGAATTAATGAAATTTAATTTAGGATTAAATATCATGGAGAGCTACCCGAAATTTAAAAATTCAAATCGGGTTACCTCAACTTGGACGAAAGTACAAATAGTTACCTCCGTCCAATTTACCGTCAAATGTTGACAAAATTTCGTCGGAAATTCAACAGAAATTCCTATGTTTCATGTTGGTATGATATGCAACTTAGGTGGGTTAGTCCTTGTCCTTCGATTAGTCTTGTGTTTTATTGGAATAAAAAAAAAGTTTTTTTAATGAAATTTAATTTAGGATTAAATATCATGGAGACCTACCCGAAATTTAAAAATTCAAATCGGGTTACCTCAACTTGGACGAAGGTGCAAATAGTTACCTCCGTCCAATTTACCGTCAAATGTTGACAAAATTTCGTCGGAAATTCAACAGAAATTAGACGGAGGTAACTATTGCACCTTCGTCCAAGTTGAGGTAGCCCATTTTGAATTTTTAAAGTTCGTGTAGCTCGTTGCAAAACGTCCAAACTTCATGTAGCTCATTGGTATTTAACCATTTATGTTAAAAAATTCAAAAAACATATTGTCAAAATTCTCATAATTTTATAAAGTTATCACATTTCGTCTAACATAAATGAAACTGATCTATTAAGAGTTAAATGTAACACTTAATAAAATTTGGACACTTAATTAGAATAATTGAAAAAGTATTTCGGTGGAACGATTTCTATAATTACCAAAACTATCCATAACACCTTTCCAAGGGTTAAAATTAAGCTCCCAAACGTTTTCTATGTGTTAAAATTGAGCCCCCAAAAATTAATTTTTGGAGAAGTAGAATATTGACCACATAGGGCAACGTTGCAAAATGCTACAAATAAAAGGGACAAATTTTTAATAAAATAAGATGAAGGACTATATCTCCAAAACATGTAAACGTAAGGAGTCAAGTGATATTTTACCCATTTTTTATTCTAATCATATTTCCGGACAAAATGATGGTTTTGCATTATGGTTAGCATTAACAAAGGAAGAAATCATTAAAGCAGGACCTAAATGTCATAATGGACCAACATGAGGGGTATTTTCGTCAATAAGCGAACACAAATAGGCAGAATCAATTATATTGCTTTTGATGAAAGGGCCCCCGTTACATCCAGTCCAGTCCGAATACCCAATACAGCAAGGCACATCTGGGGCCCAGACCTTACGATTACTACACGTGTCATTATTTAATTGGAGAAAATGACTTCAAGCCATGTGAAGGTCGGAGTTAACTCGGATAGACGAGTCGTCCATCGAGTTGAAAGAGACTACGAGCGACTCATTTATTCTCTCCGAGTCAGCACAGACGGCGACACGCGACACACCTCCCTTATTATACAAAGAGTAAAATTATGACGATGATTAAATATATTATTTTTTATATGGTATAAAATATATTTTATAATAAAAACATAAAATTTATAAAATGCACAAAATAATTATATATATATATATATATATTAAGTATAAATTATAAAATATAGATTTTTTATGTATGATTTTTATTAATAGTAAATATATTTTTATACTCATTAGGATTAATGTGTTGAGTTTGAAAGTTATACCACTAACAGAACAATTTATTAATGAAGAGAAATTATTGGAAAAATATTTATTAAATAAATATATTTTTATGTTAAAAGTAATTGGAATTATTTAAAATTAAAATTTCACTATAATAAAGATTTGAGCAGTGAATATCATATCATATTAACTAATAAAGAATTACATTTTTTTGAATATTTATATTTATATTTATTAATTATGATATTATGTGTTAATTTAAAATATATTTTGGCATAGTAGTATTTATTTTTACATGTTACCTTTATGTTTGAAGTTTTAGATGTTATTTTGCGTATTCTTTTCTAAAAAAATAATTAATGCTTTATTATATTTTTATAGTTAAGTTCAACATAATTTTAATTTGTGATCTAGTTAAATTTTTGTATAAATATACTGGTATTTTTCCTGACAAAATCATATATAGTTATTCATTATGCGTTTATATATGAAATGTTCTTTAATTGTTTAAATTATAAATATTTTTATTATATATGTATATATATATATATATATTAAAAATTGTATAAATATTAACTAATATGTTGTTAATGCATTCTCTTCAACTTAGTTTATATGTTCTTTATTATTATCGTGTATTTTTAACGAATATTAAATTGCATATACATATGTATTTTAATAATTCTAACTACTCTACTTTGATAGTAATTATTACATATGTTGTTTACCAAGTATGAACATAAAAAAAATACATCTTTAAAAAATCAGTAATAATAATTATAACTTTGGTTCATATGATAAAATTTATATTTTAAACACTCATAAATAAATTTGTGTAATTTATTATTTTTAATTAGAAATTTTAATATATTGACATTAATAAAACTCTAATGAATTAATTTTGAATTACAAATGTAGATTTGTGAGTAAAATATATTAAAAATCCATCATTATTAATAAAAAAAATTAATTAAAAAAATGAATAAAACTAAGCTTAAAAAAATGAAAATATTGACTAATTTGTTTGTAATAAATGTGATAAATGGAAACAGTGTTTAATGTTCAATGTGGTGCTTTGGAGCAATTTTAAAGTATCATGTACAAAAATATGATATCACATAGACAATTGTAACATACAATCTAAGTGGACCAATAGATTTGATTAGAAAATTTCATTTTGCTTACTTGTCAACATTATATACATTCTAGCCAAATTAATATAGATATAGATAATAATTGTTATTACAAAGCTGAAACACGCGACCTCACACGTGAAATATTTTTAAAATTAAAATATATAAATCGCGTTGTGTGTAAATTGATAAATTTTAAACGTGTCTCAAAATTAAAAATACGAGTACGACACGATTATTAAACAGATCACATGTGACATGCATGATTAACTTTTTGAAGAAAAAAATCATCTATACACATTACACAAGTCGTGTTACATAACATGAAACATCACGACACAAAACAATATAAAATTCACAATCAAGTTTTAAAATCCACAATGGATTCAAAAACATGTACAATAACAAATTCAAATATTAAATACATTTATTTAATTGTATTTATGCATTATATTTACAGATCAAAAGTATTTAAACATGATTATTAATCATGTTTAAATGTATAAGAGTTGTTTAGACACGAGATGTGTTAATGTCAAACTCATATACACACAAATATAAATCATTACAAATCCTTTTTAATCGTGTCGTATCATAAATTGTCAACCCTATCCTCACCGGTTCTCACTATAATTTTTTTCATTCTTGAATGGCAATTTTATATATATTCTTCTATTTAAAGATCTACAATTTAGTCCATCATATTGTATTTGTGACAATTAAATCATCTATATCACTAACAATTCTATTCAATTTTGCGGGTTGTGTTCGGTTTAATAAAGTCATAACCCGACCCAATAACCCGTTCCAGATCCGACAAGCTGACATGAAACAAGGCAAGACCGAGTCATTTGGTAATGGACATCAGGACATGTCTAATAATTAACCTCGTGTCACTTGTCTTTCCCTACTTTATCTCTTATCCTTTCCCAAATTAAGAACCCTTTCTTTTTAATGATACTTCCGTATAAAGGAAACTAACAGTTTTTCCTTTCCCTAATTAATTATCCAACATGACACATCCATGTTCTAACCTTGGTTACAACTACGTTGTACTATCGATATTCATACTTAACTTCTTGCGATGCTACTCCGCGCTCGGAGCAACCGTGTCGTACGATGCAAATGCAATCATCATCAATGGCCAACGCCGTGTTATTATCTCTGGTTCGATCCATTACCCTCGTAGCACGCCCGAGGTATTACTATAACTATATACATATAGGGATAAAATTCAGTTAGATATCTCATAAGTCACGTTTTTATAAATAGGTATCTCAGAAAAAAATTTGTTACTTTCGGGCACCTCAAAAGTTATAAATGTATTTACTTAAATTGTGTACTTGAAAGTAACAACAAAAAATAATAATTCAATAAAGACAAAGTAAATATATTCGTTTGTTACAATAAAAACAACTTAGAGATATCTGAAATACCGTTACTTTATTTTGTTACCTAAAAAACAATAAAAACAACTTAGAGTTAGCTTAATGGAACAAAATACTACATACGTGACAGACACATGATTGAACTATTAAAGTAAATACATTTATGATTTATGAGGTACCCGAAAATAACAATTTGTTTCTAAGGTACATATTTGTAAAAACGTAACTTATGAGATATCTAAATGATCTCTATTACATATATATATATATTCGTAACCCTAAAAAAATAGTCTTTGATCTATCTATATCTACCCGTAAAACAGATGTGGCCTGATCTAATACAAAAGGCGAAGGACGGTGGACTCGACGCGATCGATAGCTACGTATTTTGGAATCTTCACGAGCCTAAGAAGCGTCAGGTATAGTACTAGGTTATTGTTGACGGGGTAGTGCTTGCGTTGATTGTTAAATGTTAAGTGATAGGCTTGTCCAAATGAACCGGTTCGGACAAACTGGTCTGGTCTGGAACTGGTTTGGTTCGAACTGGTTCGACCGAACTAGTTCTAAACCAGACCAGTGTTTTTAGCCTTCAAATAGAACAGTTCAAAATAGTACCAAAAATTCAGTTCGAATCGGTTCGACTCGACTCATTTTTTGATACTGGTTTATACTTAAATTTAAATCAAACCACTTTAAACCTATATAATTTAGAATCGGTTTGAAGCAAAATCAACTAAACCGGTCTGAAATTAAACCAAACCTAGAGATGTCTTCAATAAACCAAACCTATAGATATATTGGACTCTCGTATGTTGATGTTGGACAGGATTTTAGTCGGTTGTGGAGCAAATTTTCAATCGGTTCAGTGTTTTTTTCAGTCGGTTCAGTGTTTTTTTCAGCCGGTTCAGTGTTTTTCAATTGGTTCAGTATTTTTTCAGACGGTTCAGTGTGTTGGACAGGATTTTCAGCCGATTTAGGTTTGGTTTGAACCAGATTATTTCCGAACCAAAATTGTTATTAAAAAAAAACAGACCAGAACAGTTCGAACCGGTTCTGAATCGATTCAAACCAGGCCAGTTTTTTTTCCTTAAATCAGATCAGTTTTTTTAGAAAAAAAAAATGTACTGGTTTTTTTCAAACCAGACCAACTCAGTTCAGAACCGGTTCGACCCTGAATCGGTTCATGAACAAGCCTATTAAGTGAGTAGTGGTCGGGTCGGCATTGTCACATATGTCACGCTATAATTATAAGCGATAATGTTTATTTGTTGTTATTTATATTACTTGAAAAAATATAATATTTAGATATAAAATATTTATGAATTAAAAAATAAATTACGATCCGAGTTAGCGAACCAAATCAACCTACATTTTTTATCTACAAATTTACAAAAGTAATGAATTGCGTTCCCGCACTTTCATTCTAGGTAACTATGATCCTATCTATTCGATCACATCTTTATTATGACACATTTGTTCAGTATGATTTCACAGGGAGAGCGGATATTATTAAATTTTTCCAGTTAGTACAAAAGGCCGGACTTTACGGGATATTACGAATCGGTCCTTATGTTTGTGCCGAATGGAATTATGGGTACGAAAAGATTCTTCCTTTAAAGATTCTGTCTCATGGTTCAACTAATAATTTTGAATTTGTAAAATGTATTAAATAGAAATACGTATCATTAATAATTATATATCGTTTCATTTTATTTGACTATAATATTATATTATTTCAATATTTATACATGTGTTTATTTACTATTACTTACTCTAATATTTTTATTATCATAATTAAATATTCAATGATTAATTATATAAACTAAAATTAGTCTGATCTCATGAATTGTCAGTGGCTTCCCCGTGTGGCTACACAATATGCCAGGCATTAAAATGCGTACGAATAACCAAGTTTTTAAGGTATTTATTTATAGAGTTAAAATGAAGGAGCTACCCGAAATTTTTGACGTTTTGCAATGAGTTATCTGAACTTTTAAAATTCAACACGAGCTACCTCAACTTTGAAGAATGTGCAAATAGCTACCTCCGTCCAATTTCTGACGAATTTTCGATGACTTTCTGACGATTTTTCGTCAACAATTGATGAAAAATTGGACGGAGGTAGCTATTTGCACATTTTTCAAAGTTGAGGTAGTCTGTTTTAAATTTTCAAAGTTCGGGTAGCTCGTTGCAAAACGTCAAAAGTTCAGGTAGCTCAATCACAATTGCTTATTTAATAAATTAATTTATATATTTTTCTTAATCTATCTATAGAGTGAAATGCAAGTGTTTGTATCCAAGATAGTTGGCATGTTCAAAGAGGCAAAGATGTTCGCACCACAAGGAGGACCCATTATACTAGCTCAGGTACCACTTATACTAATGTTGTTGGTAACATAAGTAACTTTACAACACGAGATTGTATCGAATTCTGACATGAACGGTAAAACCCCTAAAAGTATCGAATTCTGAATCATCATTTACCAATTTTTTTAATTAAATCTGAGTCGTGATTAGAGATAAAGTCAAGTTTTATGTTTATGGTGACAAGAATTAACGTAAGGTTAAATAAAAAAAATATTTATTTTGAGAGAGGTAAATATAAGACTTGAAATATTTAAATTATAATTATGTACATTTTTAGGGTTAAAATTGCACAACATGAAACGTTAAAGGAAGGGACAGTTGCCTGCCCCTCATCCTGATGTCTCTTTGCCTCTAGTTACAATGAGGTTGTCGCATGCTTTAAGGGGTTAAATTGTGACATTGTGATTTGTTTCACATTAATAAGAATAAAACAAAAAGTGATTTGAAGTCTTTTATCCGCAAAAAATGTACTATTCACACCGAATAAGAATTCATCATTTTATGAGCTCAACTGATGACAACAAGTTTAGAAAGATTATATTAAGTTAATTAAAATAGTCGTTCAAACTTGGAGTTTTAAAGTAATACTTGGATGCAATAGAACGAGAACGCGTACGGGGATGTAATGGAGAGTTACGGTGCGGACGGGAAAGCATACATCGCGTGGTGCGCAGAGTTCGCTCAGTCCCTTAACATCGGAGTTCCTTGGATCATGTGTCAACAACAAGGCGCTCCGGCACCAATGGTGCGCCCATCACTATATTCCTTAGCTCGATCTCTCTACATTGATTGATTAACATTTCATTCATAACAGATAGAGACGTGCAATGGTTACTATTGCGATACATTCAAGCCAACGAACCCAAAGAGTCCGAAAATTTGGACAGAAAATTGGACGGGATGGTTTGTCGCCTCTCATTTATCATTCCTCAAAATGAATTTTTGAACAACATATACCTGAAAAAAAATACGGAATTATCCTCTATTTTTTACAAAAATACGAAAGTATACCCGCGAATTGAATTCGTGGATGGACATAAAAAGTATCACCTGCGAATCCGATTCAAGAGTGACATGTTGCTGCAAACAAACACCATAGCATAATCCTGACACCAACATCAAATTCTTAGTTGTTCTCTCTCTAATTAGACAATAAAATGAGGGGGTGCTCTCTCTCCAACTAGCAAAATTTGCTGCAACCCTCCTCTATCCGCAAATATCTTATATGGGATTCGCGGGTGGTAAAAAAACAAACCTCTATTTTTAAAAATTGAATATATTTTTTCTATTTTTTTTAGGTATATGTTGGTAAAAAAATTCCCAATAAACCTGGGTTTCGAAATATAACTTTATATATATGACATGTTTTATGATACACTAATAATAATAATGTGCACCATTTTCACTTCTAGGTATGAGAAATGGGGTGATAGTCGTGTTTATAGAGCAGCTGAAGATGTTGCATATGCAGTTGCTCTCTTTTTTCAAGCTGGAGGGGTACTGCAAAACTATTATATGGTAAGTAATAAATTGTAAATACATATAGGATAAATAGTAAATATGGTTGGTAATAACGTTCGACTACACCAAAAAATGAATATATTTTCGCATTACAAATGAAATTATAACGTGGTATTATTTTTACATTACTATTTTTGATAAATAGTTTGTATTATTAATTATTATAACTCTTTATTATCATTTAAATATTTAAAACTACGATTTGAACAGTTTTTTAATATATTGCATTTTGAAACATATATATTTTTTTAATTCATAAAAAAGTGTAAAATGTATTTATCAAAATTCTAGGAATAAGTTGTTCAAAAGATAAGTGCATCCTACTAAAATAGAACCCACACTCAAATAATAAAATTAATATTTATCCACAACTCAAAATATGAGTTGTGATTACTAATTATTAACACCTTTTTTATTTGAGCCGTTAAAATTTAAAGATTTAATCATTGAACTGTTAATCATTAATTAATTAACCCGTAACACAACATTTTCCTATAGTGGTATTACTTCTAACTAGGGCTGATCATGGGGGGCCGGTCCGTTCCTAAAGGCAAGACCGAGATTGAAATTTCGGCTTTGCCTTCTGGAGGACCGGTCCGTTCCTGAAGGCAAGACCGAGATCAAAATTTCGGCTTTGCCTTCTGGAGGACCGGTCCGTTCCTGAAGGCAAGACCGAGATCAAAATTTCGGCTTTGCCTTCTGGAGGACCGAGACCGAGACCGACCTTGGCCAAAAAAGCCCGCTCGAGTCGGTCTTTCTTAACTCGGGCCGGTCTCGGTCCTGGACCGAATCTGCATAAAAAAAAATATATGAATTCACGGTATTCTTTAGTAAAAGGCGAAAGAATAGTTCACCTCTAAAAAAAACATTATGAACTCACTATATATTTTTTAGCAAACTTATCATGATTTAGCTTTTATAGAGATAGAAAACTTCCAAAATCCACATTCTTTTCGGTGTGGTATTATGAAAATCTCAAATCCACATTCATTCGGTCCGGTCCTAAACGCGCTTTCGGGAAAAAAGCCCGAGACTGAGACCGACATTGAAGAAAAAAACCGTCTGCTCGGTTTCAGTCCTAGTCGGCCCGGTCTTGTTGGGAATTCGGTCCTACAGTCTTTTTTGATCACCCCTACTTCTAACATTAGATTTTTATTTTTCAAATATTTCGTAAAACCCGTTGTTTTGACCACTAAATCCAATACTAGCTTTTATTTTCTAAAATCAAGTAGGACCATTAGTTTTTTTTTTTTAAAAAACACACTTGATTGCAGTTATTTCGAAAACCCTAACCCTAACCCTAAGTGTGTTGTTGCTTATCTAATTTGGGTTGTAGTATCACGGCGGAACCAACTTTGAACGCACGGCCGGTGGACCGTTCATTATAACATCTTACAATTACGATGCACCACTCAATGAGTACGGTACGGTACACAATTCAAAAATATTTCTCAATCGTACGAGCAATTCAAAACCCTAATCCAATATTCATGAATATTTCAGGAGGCCTAAATCAACCCAAATGGGGGCATCTAAAAGATTTACATGCTGCAATTAAATGGGGAGAAAATATTCTAACGACCGGTACATCATCGGTAACGAAGCTCGCGTCTGGTGTCACCGTAAGAACCCTAATTTTTTCAACTTCGAACAATTAAAACTATGAAAATTCTAGCATTTCATTATCATTTCGGTTGCGCGATTTCAGTTGACGACATTTACTAATAAAACCGGGCAACGATTCTGCTTCTTGAACAACCCTAATGTGGATCGGTCGGTCCTGATCGATTTGCGAAAGGATGGTCAACACGACATACCTCCTTGGTCTGTTACCATTCTTAACAATTGCAACACTGAGATCTATAACACTGCCAAGGTGAGATATACATCATTCTATAGACCATTAAGAAATGATGTGTGGGCAATTGTTCCCTCAACTTTTGACGATGCATTGTTCACGTATTTAAATTTTAAAAAGTAAATTTTTTATCAGTATAACCCTTTAAAGTATTACAATTGCCACATGAATTTTTGTTACTTAATTATTTGTCATTAATCTAATAATTCATACCCCCTCTTAAGTAAATTTTTGATTTTGTCCTAATCGCAGTTCAAATTGAATAAAATATCATTTGCTCCCTTATCTTATAGTGCTTTATAAAAAATTCCTATTTACATTGATTTTTTTTATTTTTTTTCGAAAAATATACATGTCAGAATTTAAAAAAAAATATATTTTTTTTGCAAAATGCGCTACCCTGAGTAGCGCAAACTACATTTTTTTAAAAATTTCGATGATTCGATGTTTAATTAAAAAATAAATTATGTATCTATTAAAAAAATATAGCAAGTAGATATTTTAATTGCGAATCAAATTATGTAAAAAAATATTAAATTTGGAGTTACTGATTGACTGTGCACTCTATCGTAAGTTGATATATGAAAATTTGACTTAAAAAAATATAACTCAGACTCTATAAGTCCAAACTCAACACGGTTAACGACATTTATGGAGAAATTCAATTATCTACATACTCTAATTTTTTTGGATTTTTTGATTAGATATATATTTTTTTTTTTTTTTACCTAATATCGTTTATCCTATAATTTGACCGGAATAATTAAATACATTAGGTGAGAAATTTAATTATATACTTACTAAAAAAATAAAATAAAAATCACAATGCGTTAATTTAATTACGACACAAATGACGCTAACTATGTATTGATTTTAGGATTGACCGTATAGTATGAGCGATAAAAAAAATTACTATACATACATATATATATATCTTTTTTTTCTCTCTCTCTCTCTCTATATATATGCATGTATAATTTTTTTATTGCTGTTTTATATGGTCAATCCGAAAATAAAAAATTAATGTCTAGTAAGCGTCATTTATGTCGTAATTAAATTATCAATGCACTGTAATTTTTTTGATTTTTTCTAAGTGGGCATATAATTAAATATTTCACCTAAATCATTTTATCATTTCAGTCATATTATAGAACAAACGATGTTAGGTTAAAAAAAAAATATATATATGTAATAAAAAAATCCAAAAAAATTAGAGTTAGTAGATAATTGAATTTCACCATAAATGTCGTTAACCGTGTTGAGTTTGGACTTAGAGGGTCTGTGTTATATTTTTTTAAGTCAGATTTTCATATCTCAACTTACGGCAGAGCATACAGTCAATCCGTAAGTCTAAATTTAATATATTTTTTTATAATTTGAATCGCAGTTAAAACATCTACTTACTATATATATTTTTATTTTTTTATTACATATTTTTGGAAAAAACAACTCCTTTTTTCTTCATATTTTGTCCATTTCTATTTTCACAATTTTGTATCAAATACTAAATAAACAAATTTATCGGGGGCACAACATCAACATTCAAAAACGTTTTAGGGACTCAATTATAATATTGATAAACCAAACCTCTAAGAACTTTTACGAGTGTTGCAACGAGTATTTCTATTTCAAACGGATAACGTCGCAAAATTGCATAAATAAAACGGGACAAGAATTTTAAAAAAATATATTCTAATAAGTTATATTATAATTTCTTTTTAATCTTTATATTTAAATAGTCTACTTGAATGCCATGTAGGTGACTGCACCAACTTGGATATGGGATTATAATCCTATCGTGGCAGACCCAAGAGACCTTGCACCCGACATGCTTTCATGGTCATGGGTGGCTGAGCCGGTAACGGACCTCTTAGCCGGGAAGGGCTTTACGTTCAACTCTACTCGACTTCTCGACCAAAAGGAGGCTGCCGCCGATCAAAGTGATTATTTGTGGTACATGACAAGGTAATATACTATTATTTGTAAATTACGTGTCGGGTTATTTTCTAACGTTTTGTGTCATGCGACATGACTTGTGTCTTGTATATATGGAAAACAAATTAGTTCAAAAAATTAATTATGCATGTCGTGGGTGACATGTTTAATAATTGTGCCGTGTTATGAATTTGGAGACACGTGTAAGATATATCTGTTTATACCCAACAAAATTAATTACACGACACAATTAGACACGATATAACATAAATTGTCACCTCTAAATTTTTTTTGTAGTATGGTTGTCTAATTTCCATGAATTGAGGGTGGAAGGGTTAATTATCAAAAAAACAAACCAAATTTTGAGGAAAAACTAAACAGTAAACCGAACTTTATTTTTTGACAAACAACAAACCAAATTTTTGGATTTGAGCAATCAACAAACCTACCTCAAATCTCGGTTATGTTTGAAAGGACTGTTCAATGTTTGAGGGAGTTATTAAGTTGTAATACTCTTTTCTTAGAATACTTTAACTAATGCTGGCTTAATAATTTCATCCAATAAGAATGACTAAAAAAACCCATCCAATAATGAAAATCTGTTCAAACATAATGAAAATGTGAGATAAGTTTGTTGATTGCTCAATTCCAAAAGTTTGGTTTGTTATTTGTCAAAAAATAAAGTTCGATTTTTTCTTAAAGTTCGTTTTTTTTAATTAACCCAGGGTGGAATATTAGACTAGAAACACTAATAATTAAGTGAATTAACCCTTAAAATAGTTAAATATGACATATCAAAAGAAATATTTAAAGTAAAAAATTATTATTATTATTTTATGTTTCGTTCATCTCTTCTCCTTTGTGCAGCTCGGTAATCAGAGACCCGAAATGGTCTAAAGTAACCCTAAGCATCAATTCAAGCGGGCATGTTCTTCACGCTTTTGTCAATGGAGATGACCTTGGTACGTACATTTTTTTTATATGGATAAAATGTAATAGTGTTCCTTAAATTAATTTAGAAAAATTTAAAGAATCATTATGTATGTTTATTTTTTAAAAAAAAAAATCTTACTAATTTTTGTTTCAGTACTTTATAATGTTACCACATTATCAATTTTTCGTCAAAACTTAACGGAACTAAATCTTTCCTTCTTCGCCTTCATGTGGTATCATATATATGTTGTTCTTTATGAAAGTGCTTTCCTGAGGCCGCATCTCTTTTTTCTCTTCTTTTTCATTAGCTAGAGAATCAACCTGTTTTAAAAAAACAACGATTGATTCTCTAAAAATCATCTAATTTTCATTTTTGATCTGAATTCAGTTTGCAATCAGATTTTTAAAAGACTCGGATCGTCACCATGTCTGATCAGGTCTGATTGCCAATCCGTTTTGGTTTCTGATAAGTCTGGTTTAAATTACTACTCGTGTAGGACCTACATGGAGTAGCGCCCCAACCAAAGGTAACTACAACTTCGTGTTAGAAAGACCAATTTCACTGAACATGGGAAGTAACTTGGTCGTCTTGCTTAGTGCCACAGTTGGATTAGCGGTAAGTTCTTACAATGCAACAAAGACACGCTCAAAACTCAGGCACAGAGTTATATAGGAATGATAAGGGATCCCTCAATTTTTAGCTTTATGTAAATTTATCCTTAAAAACTATATTTATTTTCGTTTGTCCGTTAAATTCTTACATTTGTTCATTCTGAATTTTTTTGTTAAACTATTTATCCTTAAACTAATTATTACTCACACTTACCTAAATTTCTGACTTCATCTTGAGCTCAATTAAGTAGAGATGTTGTCGTAATGTCGGTTCTAATCTCAAATTACATAGATAATATTAGATTACATATTGTGATATTTACCTTATATCGTTATTTACATTAATAATACACTTAATTTTTTTTAAAGTATATATATATATATATATATATATAATAAGATCATTGAAATATATTGATTGTATTTGTGTGCTTTTCCATAGAACTCTGGAGCTTTCTTTGATACGATGCCTGATGGAATTTCTGGCGGCCCAGTCCGCCTCCTCAATAGTAATGTAGCGTCAGATTTGACACCAGGTCCATGGTTTTATAAGGTAAACAGCCTATATTACAATAAATTGCAACTTTACCCCTAAAGTTTGAAATTTAAAGAAATGACCATTTATATTTATTTATTTCAAATTTGACACCCTTTAAAGAAAAAAAAAATCGAAATACGTTTTATATGAACAAATATAATATATGTTTTTTGAAAGAAAAAAAACTAAGGTTCGTTTTTTTTAAAATTGTTTTATGTATTAAAATTATTTTCGATTTGAATTTTTGTCCAAACATTAGATATTTATTTATTTATTTTAATTAATATCGATATGAAGGTTGGTCTGGATGGGGAACGGTTCGAGTTCTACAATCCTAAGACATCAAACAAAGTTGGTTGGAGATCCGATGTAGTAGCCAATGGAAGGGCACTGACATGGTACAAGGTATTGTTTGTTACCTCAATTCAAATAATATGAAATCGACACAAAATGACATTTTCTCGTACGATATTGGAAGGCCAATTTCGATACCCCGAAGGGAACCGACCCTGTGGTCGTCGATATGTCGGGTATGAATAAAGGTCAGATATGGGTTAACGGAAACAGTTTAGGGCGATATTGGGTATCCATGAACGCAACGGCAACTGGTTGTCAGAACACCTGTGATTATCGCGGTAAATACACGGTCGATAAATGCTTAAACTTTTGTGGCCAACCCACGCAAAGACGGTAATTTCTTTGTAAAATTTAGATTAGGGTTTTGAGTTTAGGGTTTCGAATAATCTGTATATACTCATTGATTGGTTGGTTGCAGATACCACATACCAAAATCTTACCTTAATTCAAACGGACTAAACACATTGGTTATATTCGAGGAACTCGGGGGGAACCCGGCAACTGTTAGTTTTGATCATGCAGCGATTACTATAATATGTGGGAGCGTCGATGAAGGGAATAAAATGGAGTTGTGGTGTGGAAAGGGGCATTATATCCATGAGGTTCGTTTTGCGGGTTTTGGAGACCCGCAAGGAAGTTGTTTAGAATTCGACCATGGCACTTGCGAGGGTCCGGATGCCATGACTAAGGTTAAAGAGGTAACAGATGTAGTCGAATTTGTTATTTCTAAGGGACTAAAGTCATTTAGGTATCTTAAAAATTACATTTTTACAAATAGGTACCTCAGAAAAAAAAATTGTTACTTTTGAGTACCTCAAAATGCATAAATGTATCAATTTAAATTGGGTACCTTAAAGTAATAAAAAAAAATAACAATTTAATAACGACAAAATAAATATATTTGATTGCTACAATAAAACAACTTAGAGATACCTGAAAGCAACAGTAAAATAAAATAAGGTTACCTTAATAAAACAAAATATTACATACGTGACGGGCACGTGACCGAAATATTAAAGTAAATTGATTTATAATTTTGGAAGTATCCGAAAGTAACAAATTTTTTATAAGGTATCTATTTGTAAAAACGTGACTTATGAGATAGCTGAATAATTTTATCCTTTATTTCTAATATATCGAAGAAAATGTGGTAACATTGTTATTAGATTATGTTAGGATTTTTATAAGAGTTTACTTTTTTTTTTTGGCCAAATTATAAGAGTTTACTAATATATATATATATGTTGGTATTTTGTTATAGGCATGTTTGATGAAACCCGGGTGTACGTTAAACGCGACCAGCGCGATCTTCGGACCGGATAGTTGTTCATATGGGTTCACCCCAAGGTTGGTTGTAGAGGTTGTTTGTTGGCCAGATGACGCTTGAGATTCAAAGAGCTTTTGTTAGAGTGATTTTGAATAGATGCTATAGTTTAGGGACTAAAGTAGTCCTAAATTAAACTCATTTATTTAATTTAAATATTAGATACATATTTTCATGATTTCAATAGTGAAATGACACAACAAGATAGTATAAAACAACATTTTAATATGTTGCTATATTTTTTTTTAAGTATTAATATAAAAATATTTTTAAAGTGTTAATTTTTTGAAGCATAAATCAAAATTAATGTATCGCTAAAGTAGATAGCTAAAGTAGATAGCAGTGCCAGTTATTACCTAGAGCCTCTGAGAAAAGACGTCGGACCGTCCAAACATTTTTATCAAGACGCCGGAGAGGCGCTGCCGCGAAGGTTGCGGTTCTTCAACTTTGAAGAGAGACTTCACTTTCAAACGGTGGAACTGGAAGAGACTGCGGTTCAAAGATAGAAGACTAACTGTTAGTCTGTCAGTGGAAGAGAGGTTGCGGAAGAGAGGCTCCGTAAGAGACCTACGGACTGATACTCTCATAGTATTACTCTGTGGAAGAGAGGTTGCAGTTCAATTTCAAAGGTACAAGCTGAGAGTCTGCGGTTCTCTATACTAGGGTTTCTATTTTTTTTTTTAAATAAATAAATAAATATATTTATAGAACCGATTTCGGTTACTTTAGGTGACCCAGGTAGAAGAACCACGACCGAATAAATAGGTTCTCAATTTTTTTTCCTGGAATCTACCAATTTTTTTCCGGAACCTACCCGAAATGTCGGTTCCGGATAGGTTATGAGTCTAAATGAGTAATTTGCTCACCCTGATTCACTCCAAATAACATAACGTCAAGAATAAATTAGAAGTTTTAAAGCAATTTAATTTTGTTAACTTAAACAAAAATAGAATAGCGTTGGACCAATTAATTTAAATAAAAAAATTATATTTTTTTTTCAACATATTATGACCTTTTTAGTTAAATTAATATCATAGATGGATAGAGATTTTTTTTTGATAATTGTGGATTAAAATAACTGCAATAGGTGACAATTAATCACCCAAGTTCAAATACACAAGCAAAATTAACTAACTTTAACAATTCGCGGAACAGAAAAACCCACAACGTCTTTCCGGAGCGCGATAATAGTTTCCTTCGGAGGAGAGGTATGAATTTCAAACACATGTCTCTGTTTGAATGCCATACCCGCCATGATATCTGCTACCGCATTCGCTTCACGAAAAATATGTCTGAACTTCATTCTTTCGAACTGCATCAAAAGCTTCCTGCAATCCGCAATGATCGGCATTAGTTTTTGATTTGACATATTTTCATCAGAGATTACCTTATGGGCTAAGAGGGCGTCCGTCTCAAGGTGAATAGATTTTAATCCGAGTGCCATTGCCAAAAGCAGTCCGTCTCGGATAACCCAACATTCCGCAGTGAGACTGTTTGAGCAACCCAAATTCCTTGTGAAACCTGCAACCCAATGACCCCTGTAGTCACGGATGACCCCACCGGCTCCTGCGAGGCCTTGGTTTCCCTTAGCAGCTCTATCTGTGTTAATTTTAAACCAATCCTCTTTTGGAGGAACCCAACTAATATCAATGGAAATGAACTCGTTAGCATTGTCAGTCTCAAGATAAGCATTTTTGTGAAACTTAGCCTGAGATAAAGATAAAGAATAAACAGAAGCAAAAGCAGGTTTATCATTAAAAATAAGAGAGTTCCTATTTTTCCAAATGTTCCATATCGCATAAGGAAAAAAGTACTTCCACTCAACCCCATGAATTAGATGGATAGAGATTGCTTATAAGCAGGCTACGACAAAAGGATCACGTGCCTCTCACGGTTCCCCCCGACGGCCAATGAAATTCTGGAAGACTCCTTATTAGCGGATAACACTTGCTCCAGTTCCTCTAGGGTTTACAGTTTATCTACGGACACCTAATCGTCTCCTGTCTCTCCGATAGACCATCAATCTCTTCGTCTGAGGTACTTGCTATCTCGAATACCGTCAGTTCTACAACTTCCTTGATTTGATTCTATTCTTCGTTTCATATCTTGATTCATTTGGCTCAGAAATGGCAACTAGTCAGCTCCTAGCATCATCAGTTTCGGCGGCTAGGGCAGTGCCTTCATTCGAAGGTCTGAAGGCTTCCACGGTGAAGTTCGCTTCAGTTGGACCATTGAAAGCTGGGGCACTGTCCCAGAGATCTTTCCGAGGTCTCGTTGTTAGAGCTGCCTCTGTTGTTGCTCCGAAGGTATGCTTTTGAGACGGAACTGTTCACAATTGACGACGGTGATGAGCTTCTGTTGTGATAGTGTATATATGAACTCGAATGGTATTGTTCTTGGAGATTGACTAAAATTGTCGTATTGTCGTAAATCTTAACTAAGGTTCTTAATTATGCGGGTATCAGTCTGTTGGAATTCAGAAATGAAATGTGGATGCAGTGTTGGGAATTTCATCATGTACTTGGGAAAATGCACTTTATTTTATAGCCTGTATAGAATTCAATTGGAACTTGAGGTACTCAAGGGTAAGTTGAAGTTCAATATAAAACAATTTGATTGTGTGCTTGTTGTGATGAGTTAAATAAAGGGTGTAATCTTGTAGTTACGTAATGTAGTAAGTGAATCCTGGTGAAGCTAACAAACACTATGTGACATTCTTTATTCGATGTTCTTCGGGGGTTTACTGGCAAACACTATGACTATGTAATGGCTCTTCCTTTATGTTCTTGCTTTGATTATGAGTGATCTGGATATACTTAGTACTTACAGGTTGATGATTTTCTGTAATTGACTGTTTCTTGGTTACCGATTAAAAATGTATATCGTCTTGCAGTACACATCAATCACACCGCTGGGCGACAGAGTGCTTGTAAAAACCAAAACTGCAGAGGAAAAGTCAGCGGGAGGTATACTGCTCCCCTCAACAGCTCAAACCAAGTCTCAGGTAGGAGAAGTGGTTAGTGTTGGTGAAGGAAAGACAATTGGAAAGACTAAACTTGAAGTTAGTGTGAAGGTGATTCTCTTTACAAAGTTCCTCCTTTTTCAACATAAATGGATCTCCATCTTTCTTCATCAAAATAATTGATTGTGTATTGCAGACTGGCACAAAGGTGGTCTACTCAAAATATGCTGGGACCGAAATTGATTTCAATGGAGCAAGTCATCTTATATTGAAAGAAGACGATATTATTGGTATTCTTGAGACTGGTGATTACAAGGATCTCAAACCCTTGAATGACAGAGTTCTAATCAAGGTGTGTCATTTCACAAGAAATTCTTCAAAACAATAAAAATTATCTATCTATTGAATTACTGAGTAGCCGGGGTTGTCAAATCGTTTCATTTTTATTCCCATAAACATTTTCATATTTAATCTTAAACATCGTATACCAGGTTGCTCCAGCAGAGGAGAAGACAGCAGGCGGATTGCTTTTGACAGAAGCATCCCAGGAAAAGCCTTCAATCGGGACGGTAATGCATATTAAAATCCCCATATTACTAATCAATCTAAAAAAACACTAGCTTTGACCTTCCATTGACATTTAAAGATGAACAAATTTGTATCTTTGGATCATACAGATTGTTGCGGCTGGAGAGGGCCCTCTTGACGAGGAAGGTAAAAGGACGCCGCTTTCAGTGTCACCAGGAGACACGGTGATGTATTCCAAATATGCGGGAAGCGCGTTCAAGGGAAAAGACGACTCTGAGTATATCGTCTTGAAGGTTTCCGATGTAATGGCTGTCCTCTCTTAATTTCTTCCTAAAATTGTTAAGCTATTGGCTCAATGAATTGATGGTACCACTAGGAATTTTTGCAGCTGGGTCAGAAATGATAGCATGATGATATTTGAGTTTGATAACATGAAATATAGAGTGGCTTGCATTGACTCGAAAATGGTAGGAGAGGATAGTATGTGATTGAATGATCCTCTCCTCAACTTGGAATCCTATTGTTGACTAGCCTCTCCTCCCTGAAGGCGGCTCGATGTGGGTTTGTCCAAAGTGAGTCGGATTGATTGAGGATGATGCAATAGGGTCTGGTGGTTGTCTCTAAACAGTGAAGATCCCGACTTTGAAAAATGGGTGTAACTTGGAGAAGTTAAGGAAACTTTTACAGGTAAATAAGGTTCATGGATGCTTCGATCGCGGGTTTTGCAGTTAGGCACAAAGCTGCATATGCTGGTTTTAAGTAGGGATGATTAAAAAAGACTGGCTGAACCGAATTTCGGACTCGAGACCGGTTCGAACTAGGACCAATACCGAGCGGACGTTTTGTTTTTTTCAAGGTCGGTCTCGGTCTCAGACTATTTTCCCAAAAGCCTGGGACTGGACTGACCCGACCTTGAAGAAAATCCTAGAAATTCATGGTGTAACCCTTGAAACACGAGTAATCAGGACGATGACTTTGAAGCATTCAACAACCATTAGATCGATTCCATAAGGAAAGTGTGACTGAAGACGAGAAGTGAGCGGGTTCAAGAACAAAACTTCACTGATTTGTTTTTTGCCAATCCAGTTGATTTTTGTTTTTACCAAAAATTTCGGTCCAAGACTGGTCCGAGTCAAGCAAGATCGACTCGGTCCAAAGTCGGTCTCAGTCTCGGTCCTCCAGATGTCAAGACCGGAATTTCAGTTTCGGTCTTGCCTTCAAGATCGTCCTAGTCCGTCCGTGATC
Source organism: Chamaenerion angustifolium (assembly GCA_946814005.1). Classification (NCBI taxonomy): domain Eukaryota; kingdom Viridiplantae; phylum Streptophyta; class Magnoliopsida; order Myrtales; family Onagraceae; genus Chamaenerion; species Chamaenerion angustifolium. The sequence continues at coordinate 33,854,499 of OX328272.1, forward strand.
AGCCCTAGTTTCACGGGTCGGTGCAAAGCTGCGTTTGCCGGTCAGAAAGTTACCATGGTTAAAACCGTTCTATTATGCCTTGAAATATACTCTTTAAGTCGGGCCACTTGACTATATCGATTACGATACCGAACCATGCTCACTTATACCACCTACGCTCTAGCTTTACTTCATAGCAAGAAGCTATATAATATGAAGATTTAAATCTGCAAACCAAATTATACACTTAAATAAGAGATCTGAGAAGTTACTACTACTAACTTTCCACAGTCAGCTGTTAGTAAAAAAATTACTTCCGTCTCGTCTCGGCTCGGCTCCACTGCCGTAATCACGTGTTTATCGGTTGAACGAGGCCGCGGAGTTATCATCGTACTGACCCCTCCATGCATTGCCGCTGTCGGTTCCACTGCATGCTTGGTTCGGGACGGGTAAATTTCCGAGATTGCCCTCCAAGCTCATCTGCTGAACTTCAGCAGATGACAATATCTTGATGCTCTGGACATTGCTTACAAACTCCCTGCATATGCAGTCCATATTCAACAATGAGACACTACATAAAATCGAACAATCATAGTTCGGGAAAAGAGACATACTCCCAAGGGTCGTCCCCGACAAGTAACATGTCGTTTTCATGATCCATGTATACGAGTTTCCATTCCATTCTATGGAGATCTTCGAGCTGTCCTTCGATTCCAAACATGCGCGCCAAATCACGTCTCAGATCGTCGTAACCTCTGTAACGGGTTACGTCGATGGATCTTCCGACAGAGCCACGCTTTTGGACCTTCAAGAGATCAAGCAAACCATAATAACCCGGACTTGGAAGCTAAGCATTATAGAGTTCAAAAAACCGTTTCGGCTGAATTGAATCGGTTCTGATCTGGTTAAAACCGGTTCAGCCGAACTAGTTCCAAAATAAAATCAATTTTTTAAAGTTAAAGTAAGCCAATTTAAAACACTAGATTTAATTCAGTTCGAATCGACTCATTTTTTGTACTAGTTTATAATAAAAATTCAAATCAAACCGAATTAAACCTATACAATTTTTGAATCAGTCAAAACAAACCAAACCAGTCTAATTTAATTGATTAAATATTAAAAATGAGATTTTTTTTATTCTGCATAGTTCAATATTCAAAAGCATCTATTTATTGCTCTAGTTATATTTTTAGACCGAACTGAATCTATTTTTGACTGAGCCGGAACTATTTTTGGCTAAACCAGAACTAAGTCTTGATTTTTTTGAAAAAAACAGACTAAATCAGTTCGAACTGGTTCATGAATCGGTTCTAACCTGCCCAGTTTTTTATGTGTTAAATTTAAAATAGACCAGCTCTTTTAGTGAGCCAAAAAAATTACTGATTAGCTTTAAACAGTTCTAGTTCAGTTCAGAATCGGTTCATGAAGAAGCCTACTAAGCAATGAACATCAACATATTATTACTAGAACTTGAAAGATGAACTCACCTTGGTATATGTTCTCATGCGCTGTGTTTGGTTCGTCCACATACCGCCACCAAGAACCCCCGCAGCATCATTAATCCCGATATCGTTAATTGGGACATCGTTCGGACCCGACTTGAACGACATATTCGGCACCCCAAACGACTGAGAGCTGATCGCTGCACTCGACAGCTCCGTCTCGATATCTCTCTGAGCCGACCCGTAATTCGAAAGCAAGTTCTGCAAATCCTTCTGTGAGTCGTATCCACGAGATAACAACGTATCGGGCGCCGCCAATCCGTCAATATTCGCAACAAAAGGAGACGGGCTACGCGCGTGGGACTGAAGATCGGAGTCCAGACCAAACGGAGGGAGAGAGAAGTTCTGTTGAATCGTCCCGTCTAGACAGTACGATGTAGCAGATGAAGAAACCTCGAGTTGGTCTGGTTTGGACTTGAGTTGTTGTTGTTGGTCCAGTTTGGGTAACGAAAACTCGCTCTTGACGAAGTTATTAACGGGTTCAGACGCTTGTCTGTGTTTGTTGAGGAAGTTCGATGGAGTGACGTGGCAGTTATTTGATGATGGAGAGGTCGAGCACGATGGGGCATCGCCATCTGTCAGACCCGACAGCGGTCGGAGCGCCGCAACTGGCTGCTGCTGCATGACAACTGAAGAAGACATGCCACCGCAGCTCTGAGGTTGCTGATGTGGCAACGGCAACTGCTGCTGCTGCAGCTTCTGCAAAAGCTGAAGTTGAAGCTGCTGCTCGGCGAGGCTATTCTGCGGCTGCTGCTGCATGGTTCTTTGAGGCCAGTTTTGCTGCAAAACCGGTGTCGTCTGTTGAAGTTGCGGCGGCGGCGGCTGCCTTTGGAATAGACCGTGTTGCGGCTCTATCTGTGTTGTCACGAACTTTCCATTCGTCTCTTGAGATAATGGTGTCGCTGTCGCATGGCTAGGGATTTTACCGTTTCCGTGCACCGTTTGGGGAGGTTGAGCGGCGGCCATCGGATACTGCTGCTGTTGAATAGGCATGAAAAGGAATTAAATTCAAATGGAATATGGGGTTGGGTCGTATCTGTTGACCTCCTTTAACCGTATAACTAAATATATATTATAATAAATTATATTGGATCTAACGTCACACTTCGAGGGCATGAATCAATGAGTCATATGAGTCGACGGGGCATATGGGTCGACGGGGCATGTGAGTTAACGGGTTGACTCACAATTTTCATATTGTACAAATTAAATGACACGGATCCACGAATTATAGGGATGATTCGTGGACCCGCAGATTGTGTTTGAGTTTTGAAAATCGACCCATCATGAATCACAAGTTGTGTTTGAGTCGAGCATATTTTGACACGACTCACGGTTGACCCGTCGACACGAATGGACACCCCTATTAATACTCACTTTGCGACAAAACATTTGACCGTTTATTTTGAAAAGCTACCCATTTTGAGACTCAATTGCAACCCTCAAAAAAGTTTTGGTCTAAACTGCAACACCTGAAAAAGTATTTGGCTGAAATTAATTTTAAAAAATTAGCAAAACGAACCATTTTTTTCTGCAGGTGTTACAATTGAACCTCCCATTATTTCACCAACCAAAATTTGGAGGATGCAGATGCGAAACCCTGGATTTTTCAGGAGAATAATGAATTTTTGAAAACCAGGCCTCTCACCTCTGCGTGACTTCCTGCCTGCTGCTGAAGCTGAAGCTGCGAATATAGAGGCGATTGCTGCCCCACCTGGTGATTTTGCATCTGGTTCGATGAAACCATCCCGTTTTGCACCAGATTTTGGAGCATTTGATGCTGCTGCTGCTGCTGTAACTGTGGCTTCTGCTGCTGTGAAGACGGCTGCTGTGGCGGTTGTTGTGGCTGCTGGGTTGCGGGATTCTGCTGAGACCAGCCTACGTTTTGCTGAGGTGGCAACTGAGCAGACGTGTTTTGTGAGTTTGTTTTGTTTATATGGAGATTCGGAGATTGGAAACTGAGGAGTTTGGAAGGGTCGAGATTGTTGTGGTGGGCGAGGGAAGAAGCCACCATTCCGGACTGAGCAGCTTGGAGATGGTTGTTCTGCTGCATGCTCATCCACTGGACTAAGCTCAGACCCGGGAACATCGAGCTCGCTGGGTCCTTCATGCCGTAGTCATCTCCCATCCATGGCATGGATCGCTTGAATGCACTCTCAAAGTCGATCCCGTCATCTGCAAAACATGAAACCGTCCATGCTTGAGATTCGTTCCGACTATTTTCCAAAACTTTTAGATTTTGTGTGGGGGTAAATGTATGATTTAAAAGGGTTAAATTGAAAATTATTATATTTTTTAGGATCAAATTTACACAATAAAAAAAAGTTGAAGGGGGCAATTCTCAGCCTCGTCCCTTGGTGGCTTCGTGCCTGCTAAGTTATGCATAGATAAATTATGTTTGTGCATACCTATTACATATTGATAGCACGATAACATGGTATGACTTGCTTAACGATCATGTTTATAAACACGCAAAAAGAAATTCGATACGTGTTTGGTAATTGTAACACGAAAATTTTACCTGGCATCCCAGATTGTCTGGGAAACTTGGGTCTGAAGAAAGGAGGTGGACAAATGTAGAAAGGTGTCACGACGGGTTCAATGTCCCAAACCGAGACTCGACTCGGGCGATCACCTGCTGCTGACTCATCCCAACCCACCTATTAAAAAATGAATAAAAACTTAACGGAGGTAGCAATTATTGCACAACGTATCTCAAACATAAGGCAAACATAATGTATAAATTATACCATTAACCAAAAAATATATTTAAAAAAAGGGTTAAATACCAAGGAGCTACCTGAACTTTAGACGTTTTGCAACGAGCTACCTCAACTTTGAACAAGGTGCAAATAGCTACCTCCGTCCAATTTTCCGTCAAATGTTGACTGAAATTCGTCGAAAATTGGACGGAGGTAGCTATTTGCACCTTCTTCAAAGTTAAGGTAGCCCGTTTTGAATTTTCAAAGTTCGGGTAGCTCATTTCAAAACGTTCAAAGTTCATATAGCTCCTTGATAATTAATCCTTAAAAAAATACCTGAAGATTGCGCCATTGTGAACCCTTCCACCTCACCGGATCCAAGTCGCTAATTCCCGTGATCGTACCCATGTACCTTCGAATCCCTAACTCCTCGGTCTCAAACATCATCCGAAACCTCATCCCGAGAGACATTTGAGTGTACACTGCTTTGTTATACTTAGCCAACGGAATAACAAACTCACACGGGCTCGCTCTGACGTAAAAAAGACATTACTTTGTTAGATCGCGTAATTAACGAAGTACTCACTTCGCGATTGCAATGTTTTATAGTACCGGGGATTATAAAAGATCGTAAAGGGGCTGTTATTTGCAGCTGCATGAGCTGCTGCAGCAAGAATTCCAATATGCATGCTGTCACTTGATATCACTGATGAAGAAAGTGCAGGCTGCTGCCGATTTGCACGCCTTATTCCCAGTAAAAGCTGCGATTTTTCATCTCTGCAACCAAATATAACGTGGATTTTCAATCGTAAATCACTAAAAAGCAGTAAAAATTTGGTATTTACAACACTATCAATACTGACTGACCTTATGAAAAGAACTGAATCACCAGCAAAGAGCCTCTTGTTGCTAACAAAGACGCTCCATCCGGTTGTGAGAAGATGTCTCTTCGGTTGCCCTACAAAGAAAAACAAAATTTTGACTTTCACCATCTACATGAATAGATCAATTGAGTTCTTCTAATCTAATACAGCAATGAAAAGAATGATTTTTAACAAAAATTAACCTCGATAAATATGTCTGAAAGTCCATGTATTTTCGTGTAAATCTTTAGACGTTATCTCCTGAGCAGGGGGTTGCATTGAGAAGTCCTATCGAAGATTACAACCATCTTCTGGTAAGCACTTGAATTTTTATTGATTTTTTTAGTTTATTTTCTCAAGAAATTACCAGAGGAGGGAAAATCTTCTCTGCAGCTCGACGAGGAACAGAGAATCCACCATGTGTGCTCGTATCGCTTGCTGTCAGAGTCTTGCAGAAGAACTCCGAGGGCTGTCTGTTTTGCTTGAGACCCATATCTGATGCCAAGAGAGCATCTTGATCATACTGCATCATGATAATCGATTCCAACCCGATTAACATCATACAGTTTAACTGATGATGAGCAGAACAGTTGCTGATGAATAAATTAAAAAAAAAAAAAAGGAAAACTACCAAACCGGTACTACAAGTGATTAACAAGTAGGTACCTAAACTTTTTTTGTAGCAAATAGGTTGCTGAACTTTCTTAAATAAGTAAATAGGTACCTACCGTTAATTTCCGTTAAGAATAAATGGAAAATATCACGTGAGGAGCAACAGGTACTTGAACTTACACGAATGAGTAAGTAGGTATCTGAATCGGTTCAAAAACCGGTTCGGTCGAACCACTTTATTTTTTTTTAATAAAAAAAGTAGGGTTTAGATATCAAACACATGCAGACTCAACTCCAAACGTTCTCGGTGCATCAAGAATCACTCCGAGAACGTCTGGAGTTGAGTTATGCATGTGTTTTGTAATATAAACCCTACTTTTTTTATATAAAAAAAAGTGGTTCGATTGAACCGGTTGTGAACCGGTTTAGGTACCTACTTGCTCATTCGTGTAAGTTCAGGTACATGTTTGCTTCTCACGTGATATTTTCCGTTTATTCTTAACGAAAATTAACGGTAGGTACCTATTTACTTATTTAAGAAAGTTCAGCAACTTATTTGCTACAAAAAATAGTTTAGATACCTACTTGTTAATCACTCACAAGTTCGGGTACCAGTTTGGTAGTTTTTCCACAAAAAAATAACTAAAATTGCGTACTTTGTTTACGGGTTGTAGAGTCATTTGAGCGTACACTTCATCAGTTTCCAAATCAGCCTGATTTGTGAAGAGTTAGGAATTAATTCAACATCTACCAATTTGAAAAATATTATTTTAGACAACATAATATTGAGCAAGAAGTTGCATACATGCAATGTAACGTTGTGAAGCATGCAAATCAGTTTGGAAGGAAGATTTGGGTAGCTTGGGACACAAGTTGTATCCTTTTGCATAGATGCTGCAACCTGAAAATATTTCAACACATGCAGAAATACGATAAATATTACGAAATGAAGCCGTGAAAGTAGGGGTGGCAAATCATGTATTACAGCACGAACACGACACAAATTTTTTTTGCATGTTCATGTCGTGTTATGTTAAGTTAGTAAGTTATATGTTCACATGCGAGATTTATAAGAAAATATCAAAATAACGAATTATTCACAGTAAGAATTATCAATTCAAACATCAAATTTTACGAGTCTTTAATGTATAATTGACAAACTTTAGGAATTAAATATCTAAATAGACTTTTAACAGTTACTAAAAGAAACTTGTTTAAAAAAGTATTAAAAAAAATAGATTTTCAATACCAAATTTATAGTTGACAAAAAAAAAAATTTAATTTTTTCGTGTTATCGTGTGTGTCATGTTCTGATAGCTAAACACGAACACGACACGAAAATACTTTCGTGTTATCATGTTCGTGTTATCGTTCTGTCATATATTTCCACGAATACGATTTTTTTCATGCGTGTTCGTGTTATTGTGTTTCGTAGAAAATTTGTTGAAAATATTACATTGTGACATAATAAATAACACACCGGTGGTGTAATACACATTTGGGCACCATATATAGAACAGGGCTACCTCCTCTTATCACCAATTGGTTTTAGGATAGAACCCGAGTTGTATATTGTGGTTGCTATTTGGGTGTGGATCGGACCCGATATTAAAATTTAACATGGTATCAGAGTCCGGTTCCATTTGACAGTGTTGGGTTGTTTCCGGTTGTGGGTGCCCGAAGTGGGTTTGTTGTGTCCCGTTTACTCCACGTACTAGAGTTAGGGTCGGGCCTGGACGTGAGAGAGAATTTGTTGAGCTCCAAAACGTCTGGATTAAAATGTGTCGGTGTCGTGCCTTTAAAAAATACGAATCGTCACAGTGCGGGGAGTAATAAATACCACACCGGTGGTGTAATACACATTTGGGCACCATATATACAATAAGACTAACTACTCCTATCACCGATTGGTTTTAGGATGGAACCTGAGTTGTATATTGTAGTTGTTATTTGGGTTTGGCTCGGCCCCGATATTAAAATTTAACAAAATTGTCAGCCCTATGTAAAAGTTTAGGTTTAGTACGGAAGCTAAAATCACAAAATGCAATTAAAATTTCATATGGTTGCATTACAGCAATAGAGATTCACCTGCTCACTATGGCCTTGAGGGAAGTAAACGACAAGACTTCCGACCGGAGGCAAAGAAACAAGCGGTCCAGCGCAAGCATGCCACAGCTCCGAATTGATATTCTTTTTCTCCCCTGCTTTTCAAACCAACCATAATGATTTTTCAGTTAGTAAATCAAGAAAATAACTAGTTTGTTCTTGTTGTTTAGCTCATAGTATTGGAAATCACTTATGAAAGCTGCAAATATGATGGAGTGAACAGTTTTCCTAATAAGCACAAAAGGATTGAAAGTTGAATTTATGAATTCTTTTTACTTTCTTTTTTGATGTTTTGAATATAGATTTACAAAAAATTACAAGCTTTAGTAAATTTGAGTAACTTTAGTGAAGGTAAAAAGGTATAATTGAAGCTTAAATACAAAGCAAAATTGAGTCTTGATGAATTTCAGGAACACATCATTTTCTGTGTCTCGAGTAGAAAAATTTCGAGATGCTTTTGAGGATTCCGCATATACCGAACGAAAAACTGATCAAATGAAGAAGATTTGTGTTTTTTTGGATCAACACTTTAACAGTGTCAACATCCAAGATGCTCTTTTCAGATGGTTAGACAACATAACCAAATCCAGATTTCAATAAGCAGATCAAAAGAAAGTATATATCATGAACCTCAAAACCACCAAAATCAAAATTAGGTGGCTTTGAGGGACAACCATAATACAGAGATAATTTTTTTTGAAAAGAATGAAAAGTTGAGGAGGTGTTACGGTAAGCTGGTGTTCCCTTAAATCTCATGGTAAATATTTGATAGAGGAAAAAATGGAGTAACTTCACCTTCTCCAGAACCTGGCATGAACCCATTTGAAGGGACCTTCATGGCTTCCAGCAGATGACTTCAGCAGTTGTTCCTTCAAGATTATAGGTGGGTTTCAATTAATATGCTGCAAAATGTTCATTTTAAACTCCAACTCCAGACCATTGCCGCCCAATAGATGTCGCACCAAATTCGGATCCTCAAATCTCAAATCAGACGGCAAGAACACGCAATTGATTGGAAACGCAAACCCCAGAAAAGCATGAGCTCGGAAATGCGAAGAATCCTCAGAATTCGTGTTTGGGGGGGTGAAAATATCGGATGTTTAGAACATGTAAAGTTCGATTGATGAAATAACATCAACTTCCATACGGGGAAAGGAGAAACTGGGAGAAGCCCAGAATTAGGCCTCGAAGGAGAGACAAAAGGGAGCTTCAGGATTTGAGAGAGTGAGGAGGAGTACGGTGGCCGGAATCAAGGTGGAGTGGAACTGACTTGCCGCCGAGAAATCAGAGACCAGAGAGAGAAAAGGAAAGACAGCTTTTTAATGCTTCATTATGTTTTTAATGTAACAGGACGACATAAAATAATATAATATTGCAATAGTAAATTAAAGTAATCATTTCGTTTTTTTTAGTTATGTATTTTAATTAATTTACTAGCACGAATATATTGATCTTATTTTAAAGATAGATTGACCTTTGAATAATACAGATGAAAAAATTGATTAAATAAACGAATTTTATCTAATATATAATGAATGTTCACATAATGACAATTACTGAAATTAATTTGCTTTAATAATATAAATATATATTGTAAAAGATAAAATAAAAAAGTTATTACTTTACATATTTATTAATTAATAAAGAATAACAATATTACACAACAAAACAACAATCAAATTTTAAAGTGTCTGTAATAGATACCTCTACGATTTTTTTTAAAATTATGATTGAAAAAATATTTAAAAAAATAAGTATAAAAAAATTATTTAGAAAAGTAGTTATAGGTGAGCTTAAGAGTTAAGAGGGTGAGTTGTGCTATTTTTGCACAACATCTGGAATTTTTTCAAAAACTGTTTAGTTTAGAAAAAGTATTTGAAAAAGTGTATATCGAAATTTTTTTTTTAGAAAAGTATGTATACGTGCGACGCGCCTATTCAGTAGGCGCGTCCTAGGGATGCGCCTATTGCCTAAATTTTTTTTTTTTTTTCGCAAAAACACCGGACACCGGTCTATCAGAAACCACGTTGATTTTAAGTCTGCTTATGGTTTTCCTCCTAAATAGAAATTGAGAGATAGTCTCACGCGTTGCTTCATCTCAGTATTCATAGGTCCAAACTCCAAATTTTCCAACTTGTTCTGAACAACAATGAAACAAAGTTGTTTATTCACAAGTTTCTGAATGAGACTTTTCTTCAGATACACTAGCTAGTTTGACATTTTCAGGAATTACTCCTGCAAAAGAGCTCTTTGGGGTTTCCACTGCCTTTTTCTTCGGCATCTGAAAACTCTTGATTTTCTGCATAGTGTACTCGTTGATTTTAAGTCTGCTTATGGTTTTCCTCCTAAATAGAAATTGAAGTCTTTCATCACAAACTACTCTCTTCTTCGTAGGGTGATTCAGTTTGTTGTCATTGATATACCGCGCTATAATTGCTCCAACATCTTGCTGAGAGATCTAATCATGCGTCTCTACACCAACCGATTTGAGAAACTCGATGAGATTACTCGATCCCCATCTAACAAATTCCATTTTTCTTGATTGGTACTTCCTTTTTCTGAACAACTTGTTCTGAACAACAATGAAACAAAGTTCATGTTGTTGGTAGATGATGTGTATTTATGTTGCTCCAAATATAAGCTCCGGAGCACGGTTATAACACGAAAAAATGTATGGTATGTTTGCCTCACACTTGACCTGAACATTCAACAAGAAAAATCGAACAGGGTATAGGCTAACTAACAGCTGCAACACATTAGAGGCAGGCATGCTAGAAAGGTCCTGCAGCTGCAATATTCCGAATATCTTGTAAAGCTTCTCCAATGACTATAGCTTTTTATCTGAGTTCAAGTCTGCTTATGGTTTTCCTCCTAAATAGAAATTGAGAGATACTCTCTCCAGTAAAGAAGAAAGGAAGTTCTAAGAAGAAATGGTTTTCCTCCTGAAAATGTCAAACTGGCTAGTGTATTTGAAGAAAAGTCTCATTCAGAAACTTGTGAATAAACAACTTTGTTTCAATGTTTGACCTCGCGGATGTTGTTCAGAACAAGTTGGAAAATTTAGGGCAGGAACCTAAAGTATTTAACTTCTGATAACTTCCTTTCTTCTTTATTGGAGAGACTATCTCTCAATTTCTATGTAGGAGGAAAACCGTATAAGCAGGCTCAAAATCAGATGTTTTTCAAAAAGTAAGCATATAGTAGGAAAAAAGCATACATGGAGGAATTTGGTGCGCGTAGAGGAATTTGGACTTGTGAATACTGGGATAAAGCAACGCGTGAGACAATCATCTCGGTGGTTTGTTAACAAATTGATTTTCTGTCCTCTTGATCCAAGACCATTTTGTTAACAAATTAATCTTCTGTCCTCTTGATTCAAGACCCTTCCTAACCATTGGAAGGGGATCAGTTTTCTTCTGTCCTCACCGTACGACAGAAGATATTCGGAAGATTCAGAATCTTGTGAATAAACAACTTTGCTTCATTGTTGTTCAGAACAAGTTGGAAAATTTAGGACAGGAACCTAAAGTAACCCCAAAGAGCTCTTTTGCATGAGTAATTCCTGAAAATGTCAAACTAGCTAGTGTATCTGAAGAAAAGTCTCATTCAGAAACTTGTGAATAAACAACTTTGTTTCATTGTTGTTCAGAACAAGTTGGAAAATTTGGAGGAAAACCTGTGAATACTGAGATAAAGCAACGCGTGAGACTATCTCTCAATTTCTATTTAGGAGGAAAACATAAGCAGACTTAAAATCAATGTGGTTTCTGATAGACCGGTGTTTTTGCGAAAAAAATAAATAAATTTAGGCAATAGGCGCACCCCTGGGATGCGCCTATTGAATAGGCGCGTCGCGCGTATACATACTTTTCTAAAAAAAAAAATTCGATATACACTTTTTCAAATATTTTTTCAAAAGTGAACAGTTTTTGAAAAAACTCTGTTCTAGGTGGCGTGTAGCTTAATGGTATGTTTTTTACGACACAATGTTTAATTAAAAAAATAAATTATGCATTTCTTAAAAAATAGAGTGAGTAAATATTTAAATTGTGATTCAAAACGATGCAAAAACATATTAAATTTGAATTTACAGATTGACCATAGTTTTGCCCTAAGTTCAGATATGGAAACTTGATTTTAAAAAATAAATCCAACTCAAACACTATAATTCGAAACTCAACATAGTTGTCGGTATTTATGTTAAAATTCAATTATCTACTTATTATAATTATTTGAGTTTTTTTTTTTAATTAGGTATATAATTAAATTCTTAACATAATATCGTTTGTCATATAATTTAACACGAATGAAAAAATAATAATTTATATAAAAAATTAATTATATACTTACTTAAAATAAATACAATATGTATATAATTTAATTACAATGTAAATGACACTAATAATGTTGAGTTTTAACTTGCGGATTGGACATGTAATAACATTCACGTGAAAAAATCTCCTTTTTTAAAGGATGCTAAATAACTAAATTTAAAAAAAAAATACATATTAAATGAAAATGAATGATTAACGTGCTACATAGAAGCTTCGTTAAGAAACTTCTCCTAATCAAGTTGCCTTTCTCCGCACATTAGTCATGTAATGATTAAGTGAAGATACTCATGAATCATGATACACAATGTTTAGGAAAAATATATTATAATTAATTACAATAATTAATAAAATAAATTATAATGGTTAGGAATAATAATTTAAAATTAACGCCCTCAATTTAAATTTGTGGACATAATTTTGTACAAGTTTAATTAATTGATCTAAGTTATCTTCACTAATTGATAATTATGATAATAAACTAATCTAGGAGAATTTCTATATTGTTTAATATAAATAAATATTTGTTATATCATTGGTAAAATATGTATTTACTTCTAAAATTTAGGTTAGAAATAATTTATTTTTTCCTTAAAGTTTGTTCTAAAAACATTGGTTATTTCATGTTTGCTTATCAATCGAGTTTACTTCTTATATCAGATTTTTCATCCAAACTTAACCTAAAATATTTTAGAAATTATAAAAATAACAGAATACTTGTAAAAATGTCACAATTTAATCCTTATAAGTAATTATACAATAGTGTTACCATAAGTATTGATTTAATTGAGACTCGAAGAGGACGATAGTCTGGGTCAAGACACAGATCATCTCGCCTATTGGGTGGGGATGTTAATTTTGATCAAGACACATATCCTAACCCCTTCGATTTGGGTCGTCGTTCGATATAAGTCATTCGATTGAGAATTAATTGAGCTCCAATCGAATCATGACTCAATAGTAACATATAATAAAATTTTGAATGGCTAGATTACAATATTCTTATAAATATTATATTATTTTTTAAAATATATAATGTTAAGTGTGAATGAAAAATTTAACGAACAGAGTGAGCTCGACTGATGATTAAATATAAAAAAATTATAAATATTTTAGAATATAATCTAATTTTACTATATACTATATATTTGAAGAAGAATTGGTCACTAGTATCGGGCAAAGTGAGTGAGAGCTTCCCATGTAGTAAGAACACCGCAGTGTTGGGCATAAAAACCGGTTCGGTCGAACCGGTTCACAAACCAAACCCCATATTTTTTGCAAAAATATGGGGTGATTCAGAAGATGTATAAAAAATCGGTTCTCAAACGGTAAATCGTACCACTTCTTGTATCGGTTTTAATATAATATTTAATTTTATTAAATACCTACTCTAATCAGACCGGACGGTTGGACCAACTGGTTCATTTTCTTCTTCCTTCGTCAGTTTCCCACTTCAGTCTTCGTCAGCTCTTGGCGCAGTACCAGCAGATCCAGCACGGCAACAGCAAGTCTAACACAACAACAGCAGCTCGTCCCGCCGTCCCAGCTCTGCTCGTCCTTCATTCTCGTCCCGCCGTCCCAGTTTGCAGGTCCAGCAGGGCAGTCGGCCGCAGCTCGTCACAACCGCAGCAGCTCTGCTCGTCCTTCATTCTCTCGACCAAAATAGGGTTCTCGGGATGCCCCTGGCCTGTGGGGCTGTTTGTGACCCTCCATTCTTGAGCTCACCTCCATTCTCTCGACTAAAATTAATTATAATTTTTTTGGTGTTAATAAAGTGGTTCAACCAAATCGGTTTTTGAATTGGTTCAGAACAGGTACGGTAAAACGGTTAAAATCTGGAGCGGTCAAAAAATAGAGTGATAAACCGTACATTTTTAAAATGTGGTAAATATACGGTTTATGAATTAGTTCGGAACCGAACCGATTCATGCTCAGCCCTAGAACATAGCATGGCTGGCTTCTGGCAATGCGTGACATGCAGACATCATTGGGTTACAATGAAAGGGGTCTAAACTTTAGATTACATGCGAAGGTTAGTTTAATCATTTCAAACACACCACTCAATAATTTATTCATTTTATTTCCTTATTACTTTAATTAGATTATATGGAAATTTTTTTTTTTTTTTTTTTGATAATAATGGATTAAGATAAACGCAAGAGGTGACAATTAATCACCCAAGTTCAAAATACATAACCAAAATTAACTAACTTTAACAGCACGCGAAACAGAAAAGCCCACAGCGTCCTTCCGGAGCGCGATAATAATTTCCTTCGGAGGAGAGTTATGAATTTCAAACACTTGTCTCTGATTGAGCGCCATACCCGCCATGATATCCGCTACTGCATTCGCTTCTCGAAAAATATGTCTGAACTTCATTCTTTCGAATTGCATCAATAACTTCCTACAATCAGCAATGATCGGCATAAGTTTTTGATTTGACATATTATCATCAGAGATTACCTTATGGGCTAAGAGGGCGTCCGTCTCAAGGTGAATAGATTTTAGTCCGAGTGTCTTTGCCAGAAGCAGTCCGTCTCGGATGGCCCAACATTCCGCAGTGAGACTGTTTGAGCAACCCAAATTCCTTGAGAAACCTGCAACCCAATGACCCCTGAAGTCTCGGATGACCCCACCAGCACCTGCGCAACCTTGATTTTCCTTAGCAGCTCCATCTGTATTAATTTTAAACCAATCCTCTTTGGGAGGAACCCAACTAATATCAATGGAAATAAACTCATTAGCACTGTCAGTCTCAAGATAAACATTTTTGTGAAACTTTGCCTGAGATAAAGATAAGGAATAAACAGAAGAAAAAGCAGGTTTATCATTAAAAATAAGAGAGTTCCTATTTCTCCAAATGTTCCATATTGCATAAGGAAAGAAGTACTTCCACTCAACACCTTGAATATTGGCATCTGATTCCTGACAACCCTTCTTGATCCACTCATTCAAAGGGTAGTCGATAGATTGGCCCAGGTTAGGCGGACCAGTAGCAGAAATCCACATCTCTTTAGCATGCTTACACCCACGCAATATGTGATCTATGTCCTCCACCCCAGAGTAACAAATTTGGCAGAGGGGGCTCAAATTACATCCTCTATGATTCAGTAATTTGCTGGAGATTATATGGAAATGATATATATATACTGACTTTAATAATTTCTTTAACTTTTTAAGATGATGAAAATACAAAATAAAAAAAAATTAAAAACTAAATTATTAGCTGAACGTAAAACGACTGTAGATGAAAAAAAAAATAGTTTTTAATAAAATAATTTTATTTTGAAAATATGAAAAATAAAATGTTTATTTTATATTTTTAATAAAATATTATATATAAAACTTCTTTTCCTATAATGTTTTTAGTGATTCTATAGAAAAATATATTTTTTCAGTATTTATAAAAAATTATTAAATTATGGATCAATTATGTGTTGTTACATCATTTTATGTCCAAATTTAACGAAAAAATGAACGGAGGTAACATTTTACATCAACACCGTAAGTATTGGTAACAAAAAAAAAATTAAAAAAAATTCATGTAACAATTTATAAAATTATCAAAGTACGGGTAGTGATTTGGTTATTAACTCTAAAAATTAAGGTTATTTTAGAATTATAGTAAAATATTTTAATAGTTTAAATAGTTTATAAAAGTATTTTCCATCAAGTTTAACATACATTTTGACAGAGCTTTTTTTTGTACAATACATAAAATTCAATTAACAATTTGCTCTAAAAACGTTTGCCTAGAAAATTTTAAACTCGTTTAAAATTTAACTAGCAATTTATTATTTAACCCAAATAAAAACATATATTGATAGATTAATTTATAATATATATATATATTAATTTGGCTAAGTTATGTAAAATTGTGACAAGTAAGCTTTTTTAGACATTTTCTCATTCCTAATGTCAATTTTACAATTTCTAATTGGTCCATGTCAAACATATAATTTTCACTCATAAGTGGCATGTCATGTAACATAGTTTAAAATCTTTAAAACTCTCTCATTCATTCTCCCAATAAGTTACAAAATTTCATTAATATCTTCTTATTTTCTATGTGCATTTATGATTTTTCTTAAGTTTATTTTATTTACTAAATTTTATATTTTATGAAAACCAAGAAGATGTATAAATTATTTTTTTTTAATTTAAGATGAAATTAAGGATTATTATGTATATTATATATCAATTTTATGAAAATAATAATCACATATTAATTTTATGTAGATATTTATAATTATGACATAAAATTTAGGGTATGAAATAATAATAATAATATAATTTATTCATAATTTTCTTAGAACTATCTATATATTAATTTGGCTAAGTTATGTAGAATTGTGACAAGTATGTTTTTTAAAACATTTTCTCATTCCTAATGTCAATTTCATAACTTCTAATTGGTATATGCCAAACATATAATTTTCACTGATATGTGGCATGTCATGTAACATAGTTTAAAATCTTTCAAACTCTCTCATTCATTCTCCCAATAAGTTACAAAATTTCATTAATATCTTCTTATTTTCTATATGCATTTGTGATTTTTCTTAAGTTTATTAAATTTACTAAATTTTATATTTTATTAAAACCAAGAAGATGTATAAATTAATTTTTTTTATTACAACATAATTTAAGATGAAATTAAGGATTATTATGTATATTATATATCAATTTTATGAAAATAATAATGACATATTAATTTTATGTAGATATTTATAAGCATGACATAAAATTTAGGGTATGAAATAATAATAATAATAATATAATTTATTCATAATTTTCTTAGAACTATCTCTCTCTCTCTCTCTATATATATATATTAATTTGGCTAAGTTACGTATAATTGTGACAAATAAGTTTTTTAAGACATTTTCTCATTTCTAATGTCAATCTCATAACTTCTAATTGGTCAATGTCAACCATTTAATTCTCACTCATATGTGGCATGTCATGTAACATAGTTTAAAATCTTCTCAATCCTCTCATTCATTCTCCCAATAAGTTACAAAAATTCATTAATATCTTCTTATTTTCTATGTGTATTTATGATTTTTCTTAAGTTTATTTTATTTATATATTTTATGAAAACCAAGAAGATGTATAAAATATTTTTTTTATTACAACATAATTTAAGATGAAATTAAGGATTATTATGTATATTATATATCAATTTTATGAAAATAATAATCACATATTAATTTCATGTATATATTTATAATTATGACATAAAATTTAGGGTATGAAATAATAATAATATAATTTATTCATAATTTTCTTAGAACTATCTATCTATCTATCTATCTATTAATTTGGCTAAGTTATGTAGAATTGTGACAAGTAAACTTTTTAAAACATGTTCTCATTGCTAATGTCAATTTCATAACTTCTAATTGGTCAATGTCAAGCATATAATTTTCACTGATATGTGGCATGCCATGTAACATAGTTTAAAAAATTTCAAACCCTCTCATTTATTCTCCCAATAAGTTACAAAATTTCATTAATATCTTCTTATTTTCTATATGCATTTATGATTTTTCTTAAGTTTATTAAATTAACTAAATTTTATATTTTATGAAAACCAAGAAGATGTATAAATTAAAAATTTTTATTACAACATAATTTAAGATGAAATTAAGGATTATTGTGTATATTATATATCAATTTTATGAAAATAATAATGACATATTAATTTTATGTAGATATTTATAATTATGACATAAAATTTAGGGTATGAAAAAAAAATATAATTTATTCATAAATTTCTTAGAACTATCTATATATATTATATATCTATATCTATTAATTTGACTAAGATGTATATAATGTTGACAAGTAAGCAAAATGAAATGTTCTAATCAATTTTATTGGTCCACCTAGATTGTATGTTACAATTTCATATGTGACATCATATTTTGTACAAGTGGACACTTTAAAATTGCTCCAAAACACCACATTAAACCTTAAAAAATATTTTATTTGTAACATTTATTATAAACCGATTAGTCAATATATATTTTTTTTAAAGAAAGATTAGTTTTTTTTTATAATTAAAATATATATTAATAATATGAATTTTAATATTTTTTATTCACAAATCTATAGGTTTTAGAGTTGTAATTCAACATTAATTCATTAGGGTTTTATTGATTTCAAAATATCACTACTAATTGCGCAAAGCGCATACCAGATATCTAGTTAATTAATATAGACTTAAGAGTCCATAGTGTTTGTTATTACATTTATAATTAATTTATATCACTATTAATTACCATTCAACTAATGAACTACATTTGTATCTATAGTCCGCGTTTAGGGTCTGAATAATTTGTTAAATACTAACTGTACTTTGAAGTTTGAATAGTTTGTTTAGTTGAACTGTCTGTATAACTAGGGTCGGCAATGGTATGGTGAAAACCCCATAATTATGGTTATAATCGTTATTGTTTAATATGATTAACCGTACCATTATGGTACAGTACAGTTATGATGATGAATTTTCTACCCATAATGATTATGATTATTGTATTTGAGTTATAATCATGGTTATTATATAAATATAATAATTATTTATTATTAATAAACTAATATATACTAAATAATGGACGTTACTGGATATACATGTAATAAATAACCATGATGTTAGTTTTATATATTTTTATTGTTGACAATATAGATTTATGTATTTTTTAAAATTAAATTTTCGATCTTTTATTATATTACATGTGTGGAATAAATATGTGTATATGTGTAAAACCATGGTTATTTTAATGGTTATGGTATTGAAAATTGTATCTGTAATGATTATGGTTATGGTTATGGTTATGGTTATGGTTATGGTATGTGATTTAAAATATGGTATGATTATGATATTTGTCATACCCGTACCATACCCTAACCATCGCCATACCTATGTATAACAAGTTGTTAATAAACTTTAGATAAAATTACAATTTGATTAATCCGTTTAATTGTTAAATTGCGACGGAAAATTGCATATTAATTTGTTATCTTAACTTTTTTTTTACAAATTGGTACATTAACTTTTGAAAAATTTGAAATTTGTGAAAATGTACACTATGTTAGTTAATCTTTAAGAAAATTTGCAATTTGATAACTGTCATGTATCTTCGTTGGATATAGTAAACTATAATTTTTTATAAAATTAACTAGCAATTTGTTAAAAAAATAAAATCAACTAGTTAATTATTTAAACCCTTAAAATTCAACTAGCAAATATATAATTAATATTACTCTCATGTTATATATTATATTATGTTTGGTTTTAGTAACAAAATAAATCTATAAATATTTATTTGGTAAATGCATGTGATGGAGCACAGACTTGTCGATCCAATTGACCGAAACCCCGACCACTCTTTTTATTATTAGATTTATTGTGAAGTAAATTCTGTACACTCAAAAATATTATAATTTTCATTATATATATTAATGTAATCAGATTATTTAAAATTATAACAAGTAATAAAATAAGCTAGTTACGTGATAAAAATAAAACATTTTATTGACCACATTAATGTGCATTTCTCAATAATAATGTGACGTTGTCATGTATATACCTGAGTGAGTTAGAATTCTTCCAAACATATTCTTAATTAATGAAAAAAATCGTTACATTATTTTCTAAGTTTCTTTTAACTATTAATACTAATTTAATTTGTACTCATTTTATTTATTATTACAAAATTAGCAGATCGATAGATTAGTTTTAACTTTATAAGATTAGATTTCTTTTCTTAAAAACTAAAAAATAAGATTGATAAAAAAAAATATACTAGTTAATATATAACAAATTCGTAGCTATAGTAATAATCACTTATGTCTTAAGTTTTATTTTCTTATTTGCATGTAATTTCAGTAAAAAAACTAAAATTACATTTAATTAATTTATTGTCAAAAAAGTTTATTAATTTATTACAATCAAATTATTTCTAATACTTTATATTACTTAAAATATGATTAGTGTATTGATTTAATATAATAATAAAGATACTGGTCGGGGTTTCGGTAAACACGACGTTTCCTTAAACCTTCCCTCATTAATACTTTATCAACACGACGTTTATTTGAGTGAAGAATATGACAAACTGCAACAATTACGATAAATATTATAATTTGTTTAAAAAGTAGGCATTATGCAAAAAATAAAATAAAAAAAGTACGTATACCAAAAATTATTTAGCAAAATGTATATAAGCGCTACTGGAGTCTCGAGGTATCGTTTTTTACAACGTGCGCTATTTTGATTAGCGTTTTTCCACAAAAAGCCACTAGGGATAGCGTTTTTCACAAAACACCACTAGGGGTAGCGTTTTTATGAATTTCGCTACCCCTAGTGACGTTTTATTTTTTAAAACGTTTTGTTGACGATTCGATGTTTAATTAAAAATAAAATTATGTATTTATTAAAAACATATTAAAAAATTATAGTAAGTAGATATTTTAATTGTGATTCAAATGATGAAAAAATTATTAAATTTGAACTTACGGATTGACTGTAGGCTCTGCCGTAAGTTGAGATATGAAAATTTGACTTAAAAAAATATAACTCATACCCTATAAGTCCAAACTGACCACGGTGAACGTCATTTATGTCGTAATTCAATTATCTACCTATTGGCCAATTTTTATTTTTTTTATCTACCTAGGGTCATTGTTTTGATTAGAAATACTGTGATTTTGTAACCTAACACCGCTTGTCTTAAAATTTGACCGAAATAATTAAATGCATTAGGTGAGCAATTTAATTATGTACTTACTAAAAAAAATCAAAAATATTAAAGTGAGTAGATATTTTAATTACGAATTAAATGACGCTAACTAGACATTAATATTTTATTTTTAGACTGACCGTATAATATGATACGTAATTTACTTCGTATTATATTGTATTATACAGTCAGTCTAAAAGTAAAAAATTAACATCTAGTTAGCCTCATTTAATTCGTAATGAAATTATCTACGCATTATAATTTTTTTGATTTTTTTTAGTAAGCACATAATTAAATTTCTCACCTAATGCATTTAATTATTTCTGTCAAATTTTAAGACAAGCGATGTTAGGTTACAAAATCACTGTATTTCTAATCAAAAAAATTACCCTAGGTATACAATTGAATTACAACATAAATGACGTTCACCGTGGTCAGTTTGGACTTACAGGGTATGAGTTATATTTTTTTAAGTCAAATTTTCATATCTCAACTTACGGCAGAGCCTACAGTCAATCCGTAAGTCCAAATTTAATATTTTTTGCATCATTTGAATCACAATTAAAATATCTACTTACTATAATTTTTTAAAAGTTTTTTATTAAATACATAATTTTATTTTTAATTAAACATCGAATCGTGTCAAAACAATGTAAAAAAAAAACGCTTTTAGGGGTAGCGAAATTCATAAAAACGCTACCCCAAGTAGCATTTTATGAAAAAAGCTACCCCTAGTGGCGTTTTGTGAAAACGCTAAAAAACGCTACCCTACTAGCGATTATATACATTTTGCTAAATATTTTTTCAGTATACTTACTTTTTTAAATATTTTTTGCACAGTGGTTACTTTTTAAAAAACTTCTAAATATTATGATTATAATATATTTTTTAATTATATATTATTAGTATAATAATTATCACATACATAATTTTTAAGATTATAATTGTATTTATATTTATAGTTTTATTTGTATTTAAAAAATTTATATGTTATTTAGTTCATGTATATTAAATTTGAGTCTTTTTTATCCTATAAGAGTAACTCAATTAATAAAATATTCAAATTTTAATACAATCGAGTTTAATTCAAACAAATTTTGCGAAGCTGTAAAAAAAAAAAAGAACATTTATGTTTGGACTTTATTGAAATTATTATTTATATATTTGTATACGAGTATGATTATAATGACAACCTAAACACTAGAGATTGACTTCTTAATTCACGACATTTTTGACACTCGGTAACATTCCGTTGACAAGTGAAGACGGCTACGACTCTTTTAAGAGTCTCCATGTGTCGCCTCCTTACAAGCGATAACCCTAAAGTTCTCCCTTATGAGGCGTTACTATCTAAGCATGAAGACCCGATGCGAAAATTAATGGATCTATAGCGGATCTAAAAACCTAAGTGAGTGGGTTTCCCTTCCAAAACTGCTGTGCTGGAAGCTGCTCAGTCACGGTTTACTGGTTTAGTGGGTTCTCTGTTCCAAGTGAAATCCTTGATGGGGTCCCCTTAAATACTTTAGTGGAGTTCTCAATAAAAAATAATAAAAATTGTGTATGTAGAAAGAAAATAAGTGGTCATGACACGACTTCTTTTACACTAGATCCGCCACTGGAATACTGGATCTACTTATCAAAAAAATTAGGAAGATAATGACTCTAACTCGATAATAAGTTATTGTAATATAGTGTGTGAGTCTCACAAAAATTAATCAAGGTATAAACTAAATCTTAACTAGGTTAAGTATTATCTATAAGTTACTGTGGTCTATCAATCAACGATAATCTACCATATATTCTCTACATTTTACTGCTCTCTAAAATCTGAATTAAAAGATCCTTTTATATATGTTAAAAGATTATGGCATGAATTTAAGACAATAATCATTGAAATCCAACAATAACTACAATTATAAAAAAAATCCTTTTTAAAACTCTAATTAAAAAATGAAACCCTAAACCACAACATCATTTTGAAACATGAACAAAAACAAACATAATTCTACTTATAGACAAGTATGAGATGTTAATCGACAATTGATTGGTCTTAATCAACGACAACATTTTTTTGGGGGGTCAAACTCGGTATTTTATTTCACCGGAATAATTATGCAATCCGTGAAAAAACCACGGGAAGTTCAATTCTACAATCTTTTGCTAATATAAATAAAAGAGGGAGTGGTGGTCGGGAGACCCAGTATTAAGACTCACACCCTTTTTAATTTGTTAAGCTATTCAATTTGCGCACTCATTTATTGTACACGAGATTGCTTTCCATATGATCTGATTAATCTGACTTGTCATTGTGGATATGTTGATAAGGAGAGCACAAAGGTGCCAATGTGGGGCGACACCAATGTTGATATATATATATATATAAGTTTCCAAAAGTAGGTATATTAAAATATGAAAAACGTTAAATTTTAAAATTTTTTTTTTTTTTTTTTGGCCATCCAAGAATTAATCTTGGTTACATCGAGAATCGATCTCGTGACCTCTTGCTTCTAAGCAAGAGGTGATATCGTTGGACCAAGTGTCCATTAGTCAAACTTATAAAAAATTGTGTATTCTGCTTTTTTTTTTTGGCCAAAGTCATGTGTTTTTTGTTGTTGCTTCCATTGCACCAAAAATCACGTTCGTTCGTTTGCCATTTCCATGTACAAATATCTATTCGACTTCTTATCAATCGGTCATCTAATCAAAAGTAATACATTGATTCCTTCTGCATTGAGTTGTGTCAATGAATGGACAAGCACCAAATTGATGACTTAAAAGTTAAAACATACTTATTATCATATATGTTAATTAATATATTTTTGTTATAAATACATATTTGATATATTTTTATCTGTATATACTTAATATTTGTCTATTATTACAATATTTTTTAACGTTTATATTAGATATTTATTTTTATTTTTATTTTTTTTTGTAATATAGTAACTCATTTTTATCACACATGGGTACTAACAATAAAAAATAAATATAACAAGTTAGTTACTAAACTGTAAAAAAAATGTTTAATATAAATATGTAAATATATTGTAAAATAACAAATAACTATTAAATACTTAAAAGTAAAAAAAATGAAAAAACGTGAAATTATATATAATTAATTTATTTTATTCATGTATATATTTGTTAAAAGTTAAAACCCTAATATATTGCTACCATATATATTATCAAGTTGATTTTTTTTTTGTTCAACCATTAACAAGTTGATGAGGTGTATCATTTTATACAAACTTAGGGAAGGAAGAAAAGGGGGAATCCACGTTCCACATGGATTCCAATTATATATATATCGACCAGAGTATAGACAAAGATAAGGCATCATTTTTTGTTTATTATTATTATTATTATCACAAATCAACAATAATATTCGTTGTACTTAATTACATTAATTAGTAAATATATATTAATAATGTATCAGGTTGTTAATAATATACATTTTGAGGTGACAAAATCTTCTCTGCACATGTTCAAGAATAATTTTATGAATATATAAACAATATCCCTAACCACTTAAAATCCCAATCTATTAGGTATTTTTGTTATTTTCTTTAACATTTTTCTTAAAAAAAATAAATATTTTACTATGTTAATCACTAATAGTTTTGTTTAACACAAATACTTTAAAATTAATAAAAATAAACATAATACATTTTAAATAAATAATGTTTACTCTAAAATAACTATAGTTAAACATATTGTATTTTTTTCATACTTTGTTAAAATAAAATTTATGTTCTCCAGGATTTCATAGTGCATCGTAATTATTTTTTTAATTTACTCGTATAAGTTTTAATTTTCAAGAAAAAACAGTCAAATCATATAGTGATTAATTTTAAGTGAGAATAAATTAAATATAAGGAAATATTAACTATTTTAATTTTTAATGGTTGTTTTTTCTTCCCTTTTTTGGCTAATGTCTAATGTGTATATACAAATATTACAAGTCATGTATTCATATCTCAATATTGCACGTTCAAAGTTCAAAATGACATTTTGAAATTTTCTTTCTCCGTATTATACATCTATTATTAATTATATACTTCTACTATATATAATAATAATAAATAGTTAAATACTAAATTGCTAGTTAAACTTTATATGAGTGTATATAATTTAGTAAGTAAACTTTTTTAAAAGCAAATTATTAGTTACACTTTTTTGGATTGTAAACAAATTTAACTCTATCGAGTTTTTTTATTAAACTTGTTAGACAATATTTTTTAAAAACTACTAAGCCGCCCATAATATTTCACTATAATTCTAAAATAATCTCAATTTTGTACATATAAAGAAAAATTATAGAATATTTCAAATATATAATTTATAATTTAAAAAAAAAAAACAATTTCATTTTTAAAAGTTTTGAGTTATTCTTTATAGCATATTGAACATTTTAAGTTATTTTATCATTATACTAAACATCAAGTATTTTTATAATTTTTAAAGAACTTTTTATCAAAGTTAACAGAAAATTTTAAGTGAATTATTTTTTAAAATATAGAAAATTCAGTTAATAAATTGCAAAAAATAAATTAATTAGCAAATTACACACTAAATTAAAGTTTAGCTAATAATTTAATATTTAATTAGTAATAAATAAATGAGTAAAAGAGGCATCAGATGTTACACTATCAAAATACAGCGACATGACCTCAATATCTTATATTCTTTAGCCTTCACAGATTTTAATGTCCACCGTTTAAAGTTTTAAACACGTTCTCTTTATCCTTCATTCATACAAATGTAGAGAGAATCTCTAAAGTAAATAAGGTTGCGTTTGCACTTATTTAATTAATTTTCTAACCTTATAAAAAATATACTAATGTAAAAACAAAAATGACCAAAGTGTTTAAGTATTTTTATTAATCTTAAAAAAAATAAAGTGAACTAGAAATCAATTAATAAGATAATTTAAGTTTTAATAAACTAAATTAAATATATGTTATGATAATAAATGTAACATAATAATTGATTCTAAATATTTACGTATATTCCTATAATTAATTATCATCACAATATTTTATTTAGATGAATAAATCTCAAAATAATAGAACATGACATTACAAGTTATGTCACTTAATTAAGTCTGTAATTCGTTTTTTATTTATTGTTTGTTACAAAAATAATATATTTTTTTGAAAAATTAAATAAATACGTACGTGCTAAATTCCATTTTGTTAATTATTAAGATGAAAATAGACCGCAATTGCTATTGATTTTACAGCTCATTCATATTCTATAAACCGATTGAACCGGTAGCATGACCATTTGGTTTGACCAGAATTAGGGTTATTTATTATTATATTTCATTGATTTATTTATTTATTAGGGTTAATTACCAAAAAAACAAAACTCAACTTTGACCGAAAAACAAAAAACAAACTAAACTTTGTTTTGGAGCAAAAAACAAACTGAAGTTCAGTAATTAAGCAAAAGGAAACTCAGTTCAAATATCCGTTAATTATGAACGAAATTTTGAATAGTAAACAGAATTATGAAGTAGATTACCGTTATACCCTTTCAACTTCCTTCTAACAGTTCATCCCTCTTCTCCATCGAAGAATTGAAGCGGCCACCTCCATCCTATAAGCCAAATCCCACCACGGAATCTGAATTCCGCATGAGCTTTGAATGGTATAACAGTAATCTACTTCATAATTCCGTTTACTATTCAAAATTCCGTCAATAATTAACGAATATTTGAACCGGATTTCCTGATTTCTCACTGAACTCCAGTTTGTCTTTTGCTCCAAAACAAAGTTTAGCTTATTTTTTGGTTTTCGTTTAAAGTTTTTTTTTTTTTTTTTGTAATTAACCCTATTTATTATTATTAATTATATATATATAAAAAATGCAATGAGGAGATACAATGAACAAGCAAGCATAGCGATGTTCACGGCACTTCGGAGCCCTGCCCAGAACCTTCCCCTGAGACATGTCGCAACACACAAAACAGTAATTAATTAATTAATCAAAATGATTATTCATAAACAATAAAATAAATGTTATATAATTGTTAAAATTATATATATTAATAATAAATAAAATATGCCGACAGCTGTCTAAATAATTCATATCAATATTATTGTAACCCTACATATATAACCCATTTGCATGCTATATTATTGTCGGGTCGTGCTTTGTATTGTACGGATCTAACATAAAATTAAGTATTTTTGGACTAACTAGTAAAGCAAATTATAATATTTAAAAATGAATAAAGTTTGAATTTAATAAAAAAACAAAATTACCTTAAATGAGAAGTTTAATATTTACGCTCTCAATTTTAGAAAATAAATGGAGTAATAATATAATAGACTCGATTGATCACATTTTTTTTACGTATCTAAATTATATTATTATAATTAAAAAATATTATTTCGATTCTTTAAACCATCTAGTATATATAATATTCAAAATTATGCGAAAAAAAACATAAAAAAGAAAATAGTATAAAAATATGTCTCGTAGGTTTTATTTAACGAGTACTATTTAATATTTATACATTATTTTATATTAAAAAAATAGTTGTCCAATCTAGACAGCTAAGTGGGCCCATACAAAAGATAAACGGGCCTCATTTGAATTAACAGTGGGCCTACTTTTGTCCTTTTGTGGAGCCCAAAGTTTACCCAACCAAGGATTCGCTTAACCCCCGGACGTGTCTGAATGCACATCTCATTATCCCTTTTATGGCTATTTATTTATCCACGTGGATATAGAATATATAGGGTAAAATATAAATTTATCCATAATGTTTGAATATATTTTTAAGGGTAAAATAAAACATTATCTCCTAAATTTTACGCCGATTTTAATATTCTCTCTTAAAATTTAAAGTCTCATATAATATTTGGACATAATGAAAAATTCACTTTTACTGAATAACTAACGGATGCTCTTTCATGGAAGATTTTTCATCATGTCCAAATATTATGGAGGGACTTTAAATTTTAAATGGTAATTTTAAAATCGGCGTAAACTTTAGGGGACAATGTCGTATTTTACCCTATTTTTAAATTTCTCCTACAAGTTCAATTTTGTAAATTTTCACTTTTAACCTCTTTTATTATTTTTTTTTATATAAACTTACCTGACTATGTTTCGTAAATTGCATAAATAATTGAATAATTTTAAGAATGTTATAATTATTACTCTTCAAAATTATTCTATACGTTATAATGTAGTCCTGATTCGATCAATATTCGATAGATCACCCAATGAAGAGTTATGGTCTGAATCTTGATTCATACCAACTCACTCATGGGTGGAACCTAGTCCGGATCAAGGCCTATACTTTAACCCTCTTGTTGAAATTCAATTGAGTTTTGCACGAATCTATGCTAAATCGATTATATGAGTGTGGTCTGGGTCAACTCAGTAATTAACTCCTTAATTAGAGATTAATTAAATTTCAATCGAATTAAGACTAAACCAATTACAAATACATACAATTAGTTGAATTAACTAGTAAAATCAAGTTGCGAACAAAACACGAAACCCTGTTTCCTAACATTAGGCGCACAGTTGTCTAGAAAGCTCTTGTGGGGACACAACTTCTCGTGAACTCCAATTGGCGACCATGACATAGGTTTTGATAATTTACTATACTTCACGATTAAACTATATGTAACGATCTGCATTTTATATGATAATGACACGATACGATTAATAATCATGTCTAAACAACTTTTATCCGTTTTGACACGATTAATAATCGTGTCTAAACACATCTAACATGCAAATACACGATTAAACACAATTAATTATATTTATATAATATTTTGATTTATTTTTGAACTTATTTTTATTCACTTATGAATTTTAAAACTTGATTATGAAATTAAATTATAAAATTTGTGAATTTCATATTGTATTATTTCTTTTGTGTCATTTCCTATTATGTGACACGGTTTGTCTCGTGTGTATATAAATTTTTGTTGTTCAAAAAGTTAATCGTGTTTTAACATGTGTTCCGCATGTGATTTGTTTAAGACCCTATCTGCTTAAACACGACACATTTATGCATGTTTAAGATTTATCTGTTTACAAACGATACGATTAGACACGACACACACAAAATTGCCACCCCTACATGACATAATATATTTTTTTAAAAAAAAAAAAATATATATATATATATATATATACACAATTATTTATACCTAACGTGGATCAGAACCGAAACCGTATAAAATTAAAGTTATTCTTATAAAAAAGTTTTAGTAAGAATTGAACTACTTAAATCATAACTGATTTAATAATAATAATTTAACAAAAATATTATTTGAATTTTTTTTCGCCGAGGTGTTCTAGAAGGGTCCCTGTAGAAAGCAATTGCCCTCTTCGATTTTTGATTTTTGCGAATATAAACTTAATTATTTTTAATTTAACCCTTTAAAATAATACATTTATTCCTAAATTTATTTAATAAATTTAAACATTTGCCCCATTGAAGAAAAAATCTGAATTTATCCCTAATTACAGTTTGATACGTATTAGCTAATGGGGAATTTTTCCTTTTAAAAAAACATAATAAATATTATATTTAAATCATATTCATAAGGAAAGTTGGAAAGAGCCTTGCCTTGCCTTGCAAGTCTTAAGGTTGCCCTATACTCCACTCCCTGTTTGCTTCAACTGCTAAGGAAGAACATACAGAAAAGAAAATTATTCAAAATTTCCATCAGGAAGAACATTAAGAGCAACGACCCAAGAAAGACGAGACCAAACCGCCTTGCTGTTGCACGTGAACTTGGCCACACCGCCTTCCCAAACCGAGCTTTCATCCTCCAAAGTCCAAACCAAAACATGTGTTTTTTACTATCATTTCATATTTGTGAAGCTTCAATGGTGTGTGGTGTTCTTCAAGTTCTGGGTGTGTTGGTCTTCCTCTTTTTGGACAAACCAAACTGTTTCTGATCTAGCTTCCTCTTTTGCTTCTGGAAAGATTTTACCACCATGGATGGCTGATC
Organism: Chamaenerion angustifolium; assembly: GCA_946814005.1. NCBI lineage: Eukaryota > Viridiplantae > Streptophyta > Magnoliopsida > Myrtales > Onagraceae > Chamaenerion > Chamaenerion angustifolium. The sequence continues at coordinate 33,884,334 of OX328272.1, forward strand.
TTTCAATGCAAAGCTCTTGGCCACATGTCCTAAATGAAGCTTCTTCACCATGAATATTCTCTTGAGGTCCCCACGATGGGCTGTGTATGCCCTTAGCCATGAACAATACGCGGTTTTTGCCAATTTATTCGTACTTGCCTGAAGAAGAAGAAGAAGAAGAAGAATTCAATTTGTAGAAGAAAAAATATAATACCCTTCATCAACCAGCAATTTAAAAGTCACCAAAAAAAGAAACATCGACATCTGCAAATGCGATAAAAAAATTTATTGTGATTTATAAACAGATTCCTTTTAGATCACATCAGATTCAAGTTTTGGATTAATTATAAAATAGAAACGAACTTTGAATGTTTCACAAAAAAAAACAATTTTTTTTTTACAAATAACAAATCAAACTTCCAACTGCATAGAAATGGACAAACTAAATTCATTTTTCCTGTTAAAAAATGATGAAACTTGCACATATACATGAGCCATGTTGATTTCTCCATTACTTCAGTGAATAAATCAACATAGTTTGCAATTTTCTATATGGTGGACAGTTCAGTATGTTTTTTGTTGTAAGAAAAAAGTTTGTTTTTTTCCCTTTTTTGCTGAATGCTCTAAAATCAGTTTGTTTTTTGGTAATTAACCCTTAAACTTTTGGGCAAAAAATAAATAATTTTTACTTTTTGGTGCCATAACATTGGATTTTGGCTAATGAAAGTCGTCACAATTGAGTTAAATCCACTATTGCTGAGTAATTAACTCACTTAAAAGTTAAAACACGGTCTAGGAATTATACCTGACTTGAAACGAAGGACTCAAGTGACTTCTGCAGAGATAAAATCCAAGGATGTAAATCCAAGAAAGGGGACTTTTTGGAATTCATCTTTGGATCATAAACTGGGAAGCTATCCAACACCTTCCGAATCGGGTATTCTATTAGTGATACACCGTGCTTCTCTAGGTCTTTTAAATAATCGATCTCAACAGGTTGCAAAAATAAGATCGAGTCTCCTCGTTTATCCAACCGTGCGGTTCTGCCAACCCTGCAAAATTGAAAATTGAGGACACCGCCAAAGTCTTAGATAACAATAACCACAGTTAAACGGAAGCATGATGATTTTTTTAAAATAAAAAACTGCATCATGAACTATAAAGAAAAGTGTTGATATTAAAAAGCCAAATTTCATATAGGGTTAAGGAGCCCTGAACTTTGGACGTTTTGCAACGAGCTACCCGAACTTTGAAAATTCAAAACGGGCTACCCCAACTTTGAAGAAGGTGCAATTAGCTACCTCCGTCCAATTTTCCGTCAACTGTTGACGGAAATTCGTCGGAAAGTGGACGGAGGTAGCCATTTGCACCTTCTTCAAAGTTGAGGTAGCCCGTTTTGAATTTTCAAAGTTCGGGTAGCTCGTTGCAAAACGTCCAAAATTCAGGTAGCTCCTTGGTATTTAACCCTTTCATGAGTTTCATATATATACATATTTGGGTAGGAACTGTCGGAATGCAGAAACACTAAACTAATATTGTTTTAGGCAATTACCGCGTTGTCATAACCATAAAAATAGATTGAAAAAATCATGCAACAACACGGTAAATCCCAATGAATGGTATAGAAGAAAGGTGGTGTATTACCGATGAACATATTCAGTAGCCTCTCCTGGGGAATCATACTGAATAATACACCTGACTTTAGGAAAATCCAGTCCTCTAGCAGATACATCTGTCGACAATAAGAGAGCTGAGTTTTCAGTTTTAAAGGTCTGAAATGCCTTCTTCCGATCCTCCTGCTCCATATTGCCATGTAAGCGAAACGTCTTGCATCTGAGGAACTTCTGCTTAGGAGTCTCTTGCTGGTTTCCATTAGGACCCCACTGAAAACCACTTAACAGGGAATAGTGGAAATCTACAGCATCGCAAGTTGAAAAGAATAGCACAACCTGTAGAATAAGCGCTTGAGAAATTGGCATGAAGAGCTACCACTAAACTTTCCAAAATTGTAAATATCAGACAATATGAAGAGGATGTTTTTTTTTGGCGACCCTAGGCCCATCCCGCTACGTAATGTCCGAGCTTTCCTGTTTTTTTTGGGAGACTGTACGGTCGCAGCTACATCCCTCCGAACAACCAGCGCATGCACTGGCCCCGTCAACGTAGCCCCACCGACAGCCTAGAGTTGAGAGGCCGGCCCTTCGGACACAAGTTGAACCTTTACCAAGAGTAATTGGGGGGATTCGAACTCGTGACCCTGGAGACAAACCACAACTGCCGGTGGTATGAAGAGGATGTAAGAAGTTGAAAAATTACCTTATAAGAAGCTTCCTTCTCAAAAAGGTGCTTCAAAATTGAAAGAAGAATGGCAAGTCTTGAACCACAAGGCACTGCAAAAGCACATCGAAACACGGTTGATATACTAAAAAAAACATTATTGCTTGAAAATTATGGTTTTCAGTCATATCAAATTGTACCTTTTACATATGTCTGCACTAACTGAGAAGGAAGGTTGTAATCTCCTGATAATGGGATTAAAGATTTCTCTGAAGGTACTGAATCCTTATTATCACCAGATTTAGAAGTTCTAGATTTTTCTGTCAGAGTTTTTGGCAGTTCTGTCTTCCCACTAAACCCAACCAGAACTGGATCTTCCAAACTAATTTGAGCAAGATGATTTACTTTCTCATTTAAGGTAGCAGAAAGGAGTAAGTTCTGTCTTTGAAACTCAGAAGCATTCCCATCAGCAGATCCATCTTTCCTCGAGCCAAGTATATCAAGTATCTCTTCTATATCTTTGCCAAACCCTAACTCCAGAATCCTGGCAATGATAAGGATGAAGGTTAATATTTTTTGAATCTGTCATTAATATTGTGAAGTAACTGTAAATGATCACACTATAAAATCCATGCAAAGATTGAAATATACCTATCAGCTTCATCAAAAACTATCCAGCGCAGCTTTCCATGAACAAATGATGATGTTTTCTTTAAGTGATCTAGAAGACGTCCAGGTGTTGCCACAAGAATAGATATCCCTGCAATAGTTCCAATAATCATGTTAAAATCTGGTTAAAGCATATGATTGTTGCTGTTTATAGCCAAAATCTAAAACTAAGTCAAAGGGGACGCAGCATTTCCAGGTAGTACATGTTAAAATTGGAACCCATGTGGGACATCCTCAATGCTAGAATGTAGGGCTGATTAGGGACGGAGCTACATGAGGCCTAGGGGGCAATTGCCTCCTTCAATTTTTAATTATGTGTAAAGTTTAACCTAAAAAATACAATAATTTTTAATTTAGCCCCTTTGAATCATATATTTGCCCTCACTGAATTTTTTTTAGTTCAACTATTTTCCCTTACTCTAATATTTGCCCCCACTCGATAATTTTTCTGGCTTCGTACTTGGGGCTGATCATGGGCGGGGCGGGCCGGTGTTGGAGGCAGAACTGAGACCGAGACCGAAATTTCGGTCTTGACATTTGGAGGACCGAGACCGACTTTGTCAAAAAAAAAAAATGAGTCGGCCTTGGTTGACTCGGTCAGGTCTCGATCTTGGTTCGAAATTTTTGGTAAAAAAATCACTTGGATTGACCAAAAAAAATCACCAAAGTTTTGGTATTGATTTCGCTCGCTCCTTGTCTTCCATTGCATTTTCCTAATGGAACCGATCTAAGGGTTGTTCAAGACTTCAAATTCATGAATTACTAGTGTTTCAAGGGTTACACCATGAATTTCTACGGTTTTCTTCAAGGTCGGGCCGGTCCTAGTCGGGCTTTGGGGGGAAAAGCCCGAGACCGACCTTGAAAGAAAAAAAACGAATGTTTGGTCTCGGTCCTAGTCGGGCCGGCCTTGTCGGGAATTCGGTTCAGCCAGTCTTTTTTTATCACCCCTACTAAAAGGTGAAAGAAAACGTCATTAAATGAATGAGTCTTCTGTTTTCTACCTTTTCGCAGTCTTGCTTTCTCCTTTGATCTATTCTCACCACCCATTATGTAACCTGGGACGATCCAATGAAAACGGTGCAATAACTTCTGTAAGATCTCATAGACCTGCATACACAGTTCACGCGTTGGTACAAGAACCAACGCTTTAAGTTATATGTCAGTATGTCACTAAACTTGCAAAAGGAACTGATAAAATGCACCAGAAAGAGAGATAAAATGTTTATCAGAACATGAACTATAGGTAAGGTAATACACACTTCATAGTTCAATGATAATCATTAAGTATTACATGAAATTGGAGGTCACGATTAGAGACCCTTTGATTCAAGATTAATTGTCAACTCTAAAACAGAGCGAAATGAGCTCCATGAAATTCTAAGCAGGGTCAACCATAATGCATAAACTATACTGGATTATCCAATGAACTAAAAAAGACACATACCAAAGGTTCCATCAGCACGCTGAATTCGAGGATTGTAGTCCTGCAGGTGATGAACTATAGGCGCCAAGTACGCAATGGTTTTGCCTGTTCCTGTAGCTGCATTTACCATCCTAAATACAGTTTTTCAGTTAAGTAACACGGAATAACATGCAATTTCTTATCAAATAGCTATTTTGTAGCTCGAAAGTAAATTAATCACAAGAATGGATAAGGTAAGAGGCTAAGGATACACATGACGGCCTGAGAGAACAACTGGAATTGCTTGAGCCTGCACTTGAGTCGGCGATTCGAATCCGAGCCTCTCTGTCAAGAAAGCAATTTTAAAAAATTCAACATTCTCGATAGCGTCATGCTGAAATATCGGACAATCTGAAACAAAGCAAAAACCTTTGAGTTGGTCTGATAAGGTAGCGTGAAGACCCAGGCTGGAGAACGAGCAATCGGCGAATATCTCGTCATTCTTCACTATTTTCTTCTGCACTTTCTTCTCCTCGGAGACCATTTTTTCAGAAATAGTTGACGTTTCTTCTTCTCCTCGTTCTTGAATTGTAGAATCAATCAAAATCAAACCTTTAGTAGGGTTTATCGCTACTCTCGCGATTCCAACACACAACAGTCAAAACAGAGATTAGGGTTCTAGTTGATGCCGCGACTAGAAACAGAATAGCGCCATAAACCGGAAGTTGCGGTCGGACCGGTTAACCATGAAGATCCGCCACCATCTGAACCACCGACCACCTCTGTCGAACCGTAGGTTTTGCAAACTGATCTTGAATCGAACCGCTCAAGCAGCACAGGATCACTTTTCATTAGGGTTAATAATTTCTTCCGGCAGTATGATATAAATATATATGAAAAATATTATGTACACATACACATCTGGTATAATACGATAGTACCATAATATAATATATATATATTTTATCGTATTCATATTTAAATATTATTATGTAGGGTTAAATACCAAGGATCTGCCTGAATTTTTGACGTTATGTAATGAGCTACCCGAACTTTAAAAATTCAAAACGAACTCCCTCAACTTTGAAAAAGGTGCAAATAGCTACCTCCGTCCAATTTTCGATGACTTTCCAACGAATTTCCGTCAACAGTTGACAGAAAATCGGACGGAGGTAGCTATTTGCACTTTTTTCAAAGTTGAGGTAGCTTATTTTGAATATTCAACGTTCGGGTAGCTCGTTGCAAAACGTCCAAAGTTCAGGTAGCTCCTTGGTATTTAACCCTATTATGTATGATGATACTTTTTTTTTTTTGTAATTATGTATGATGATACTTTATAGGATAAAATGCTATTAATAATTTAATTCTTATATACTTTTTAACGAGAACATGAATTCATAATTCTAATTATAAGGTATCGCTTGCAGATAACCAATTAATTCAAAACAACATAATAACACAATATAACAAAAAAATATCATGTTCGTATTTATAAAAATGATACAATAAGTTTGTTATATGAGTTCGTTTTTTAGTAAATTTAAAGCTTACGGTTAAGGGGCGAGGCGAACCCTTGAATTTCCCTTTTTTAAATAAAATTTATATTTTTCCATTACTTTTAATAACTAATCATAATATATTAGTTTTATAAAAAGAAAATGCAATAAGATTTACAACGTAAAGTGCACAGTCGTTTAAATTTTAAAATTATATCCATAGAAATTATAATAGATTATGATGTAGAATATAATCCTTGAATCTCATAATTAATTTCGGCAAAACAAAAAAAGAATCTCATAATTAAAACAAAAACTATCTATTTTTCTTTATATATATATATATACAATTTTTCCTACCCGAAACTCTCAATCGCGGGTAGATATACTTTTGTATTTGTTAAAAAATTGAGAATATTTTCGTATTTTTTTTATGTGAGGTATATATTAATGAAAAATTCTAGAATATTTTTGTTCTTTCCTCTCCATAAATCCATCAATGAAACTGAACACAAACAGACCCAATCTTCCAAAATAAAAAGGAAATATATATATATATATATATAAATGACTAAATATGCAGGTAGCTAGATACATTTCTCATGAATTGATCATTCCCTTGGTCATGGTCGCACGGGCTAACTAGCTAGTTAAGTCGATTGATGAGTGATAGAGCATTACTGGTGACTCGGGCTATGCTCGTAATTCTTCGTCGCACACCGACCTTAACCTCGCCATCAAACCCTTGAAACCCGTCTAAGCAAGTGTCCTCGTTCGTCAAGGCCGCGCTAACCCATGTCTCTGCATTGCTCAACTTCCATTGAAACGACTCCCCTCCCGACTTTAAGTGTCGGAGCTCCCCTAACGTTCGACTCAACTCATCCACAGAGTCCGATATCTGACATTTTTCATACATACATGTCTTAATTTGTACATCAATCTATGAGATAGTTAGTTAAGCTCGTTAATTTAATTTAGGGTTAAATATCAAGGAGCTATCTGAACTTTGGACGTTTTGCAACGAACTACCCGAACTTTAAAAATTCAAAACGGACTACCTTAACTTGGACGAATGTGCAAATAGTTATCTCCGTCCAATTTCTGACGAATTTCTATCGAATTTCCGACAAAATTCTGTCAACAGTTGACGATAAATTGAACGAATATAGCTATTTGCACATTCGTCCAAGTTGAGGTAGTCTGTTTTAAATTTTTAAAATTCGGATATCTCGTTGCAAACAGTCCAAAGTTCATGTACGTACTTGTATTTAACCCTTTAATTTAATTATATAAAAATAATTTATTTGATTTGTGGTTTTGGCATATATAGTAAGGAAGGTGAACTGCCAACTGCCAACTGCCAAACAACATTATTGAATGTACATTTCGATATTTTTTTAATATTTTTTTCTGACTAAGATATTGACCATTGTTTATCTAAATGAGATCTTGACCCTTTATGTAATTAATTATTTTATTTATTTATCCTAAAGGACAAAACATTCAGACTGGGATCCTAAAGGACAAAACATTCAGACTAATTTAGTAAAAAAATAACTAGTAAATTATTAAAATTTGTAAAGCTCAACTAGTAAATAAATATTTAACTTTGTCTATATATAACATATCATATTATACTAATATAGAGTTTAATTGCTTATTTGCTAACTAACTAAACTTTGTAGATATAAATAATTTGCTATTTGATTTTTTTTTAACAAATTATTAATTGACTTCACATCAAGTTGCAAGTTGATAACTTTGTCTAATTTGTGATTAAATGTTGACAGACACGTGTCATCTAGTAAGTTGTACATACCCACAAATTTTAACTAATTTTGCATATAAAATAAAGTAAAATAATAAATAAAATATAAATTTTCGTCACAATTTAACCGTAAATTAGACGAAGCTAGCAAATCACAACTTTATATAAAACCAGTTAGTAATTCATTTAGAGAAAAAATTAAACTAAATAAATTGTCTAAATCACTCAAAGTTGATATAGTAATTTAGTACTCAACCCATTAATATATATTATACTACTAATAATTTATATATTACAAAACTACTTGCACTTGAATTTATTTGTTTTATCAAATTACTATTTTATCCCCTGAAAGTTGAGTATTTCCATTCTTTACCTGAGTGACACAGTCAGCCAGTGCAGCTTGCTCCCTCCTCGTTCGGTGCTCGACACCCGAAACTTCTGTCCGGAGGTATTCCGACACCGATCTGACTCGTGCAAGGCTGACTCTTACTGCGGCTTGCGCGATGTCTTGGATGTTGTCGGGGCCTGAGTACGACGCAAGTGTTGTAATGCAGAGCTTAGGGTATCGAGCTTGGAGGCATGAGGAGCGAACCCCATCAGACAGAGAGGGGTGCGGCCTCGACGAGGCGGAGGAGACGGCGGCGGTGAGGTGGAAGAGATAGAGAGAAAGGAAGAGAGGGAGAAGAAAGGAAAGAGAGGCCATGATGGGGAGGATGGATGGAATCGGAAATGCTGTTGGGTTTTATAGAAATGTATGTTTCCATGTTTTGTAATTTAAAATATTTGTATTATATAAATTTATAGAACATGCCTAATTCAATTTAAAAAAAAAAAAACGGAATATAGTTTTCTTTATAAGTAAATTTACAGTTTTACTAAATTTATATAAAAAAAAATGAGTGATACGGTGTATTTATTTGTGAAGAACTACTTGATCATGAAAAAAAGGATAAGTGAAAGGATAAAATTATTATTTTAGTAATTATTTAATTATATTTGTAAAAAATAAGGGATTAAATCGTAGAAAGTTTAACTAAAAAGTCACGTCCTAAAACATAAGCGATCATTATAACCGAAAGTTTACATGGAGCAAACTTGACTTGTTCATTTAAATCGGTTCAACCAAATTAGTTTCAAAATTAGACCAGTTTTTAGGTTTCAAGTAAACCAGTTCAAAATAGTAGCTTCAATTCAGTTCGAATCGGTTCGAATCTAACTCGTTATTTTACGGGTTTATACTTAAGTTTAAATCAAGCCACTTTAAACCTATATAATTTTAGAAATGGTTTGAAGCAAAATAAACCAAACTGGTATGAAATTAAACCAAACCTAGATATGTATTGTACTCTCGTATGTTGATGTTGAACAGGATTTCAGTTGGTTGTGAAACAGATTTTCAGTCGGTTCAGTGTTTTTCAGTCGGTTCAGTGTGTTTTTCAGTCGGTTCAGTGTGTTTTTCAGTCGGATCAGTATTTTTTCAGACGGTGCAGTTTTTTCCAGTCGGTTCAGTGTGTTTTTTAGTCGGTTCAGTGTGTTGGACATGATTTTCAATTTCGGTTTGAACCAGATTATTTCCTAACCAAAATTGTTATTAAAAAAATTAGATCAGACCAGTTCAAATCGGTTCAAACCAGACCAATTTTTTTCCCTAAACCAGACCAATTTTTGTTGAAACAAAAAACATAATGATTTTTTACAAATTAGACCAGTTCAGTCTTGAAACGGTCTGGGTCGAGACTAGGGGTGTCAAAATTTGACCCAACCCGTGGGTGACCCATGGTTGACCCGCTCACGGGTTGGGTTTGAGTCAGAGTTTTTGACCCATGGGTCATTTTGACACGACCCATGGATGACCCGTGAAAACACGGGTCAGGTTTGGGTCAGAAGCCTTGACCCACGGGTCAACCCATGACCCGTTCCATTTATATATTTTAATCTATTTTTTGTTTTTATTGAAATGATGGGTCGAATGGGTCAGATTGACCCGCGGGTCATGGAGGTCGAACGAATCAATCTGACCCAACCCTTACCATTACTGACGGGTCATTCTGACCCGCGGGTTGACCCACCAACCCGCGGGTCAGGTTTGGGTTTCAAAAACTGACCCATACTATTACACGGGTCAGGTTTGGGTCAGAGGGTCCCTGACACGACCCAAGGTCGACACGACCCATGGGTCGACCCATGACCCGTTTTGACACCCCTAGTCGAGACGGTTCAGACTTGAATCGGTTCGGGTTGAGTTGGTTCATGAACAAGCCTAGAGTTTACCCTATTATTTTCTATCATGTGAATCTGTCTATATATGTAATTACCAATTCCTCCTTTAGTGTCATAAATGTTCATTGTTTGTGAAAAGAAATGGTGAATTTCAAACCACACTTAATGACATCATGTGACGGTAGGGAACACACATCGTATCTCAAGACAGGGGTGCCATGCATTGAATCAGCTGGACACAATTATTTGTTACATTTTCAGTATTTAATTTAATTCAGAGCTTTTTATATGGCTTGAAAGGGAACTGCATTGATGGAGGGTAAATATTTGGGGAGGTGATATTATAAGTTATAACGTTGAATAATTGGAAGTAGGTAGGCTTGGCCAAATAAACCGGTTCGGGCGAACTGGTCTGGTCTGGTCTGGAACTGGTTTGGTTCGAACCGATTCGGCCGAACTAGTTCCAAAACCAGACCAGTGTTTTTTGCCTTCAAATAGAACAGTTCAAAATAGTACCAAAAATCCAGTTCGAACCGGTTCGACTCGACTCGTTTTTGATACTGGTTTATACTTAAATTTCAATCAAACCACTTTAAACCTATATAATGTTAGAACCGGTTTGAAGCAAAATTAACTAAACCGGTCTGAAATTAAACCAAACCTAGATATGTTTTCAATAAACCAAACCTAGAGATATATTGGACTCTCGTATGTTGATGTTGGACAAGATTTTAGTCGGTTGTGGAACAGATTTTCAATCGGTTCAATGTTTTTTTCAGTCGGTTCAATGTCTTTTTCAGTCGGTTCAGTGTTTTTTCAGTCGGTTCAGTGTTTTTCAGTTGGTTCAGTACTTTTTAAGACGGTTCAGTGTATTGGACAGAATTTTCATCCGGTTTAGGTTCGATTTGAACCGTAATATTTCCGAACCAAAATTGATATTAAAAAAAACAGACCAGAACAGTTCGAACCGGTTCTGAATCGGTTCGAACCAGACCAGTTCTTTTTTCCTTAAACCAGACCAGTTTTTTTAGAAACAGAAAAATGTACTGGTTTTTTTCAAACCAGACCAGTTCAGTTCAGAACCGGTTCGGGGTCGAACCGGTTCATGAACAAGCCTAGAAGTAGGGGTACATGTTTACTTCGTGTTAGGGCTGACAATTTCACTCACGACACGATAACACGATACGAACACGCACGAAAAGGTCGTGTTCGTGTTTGTCTTTGATGGTACGATAACACGATAACACGAACACGATAACACGAACACGATAACACGATTGTTTTTTCGTGTCGTGTTAGTGTTTAGGTCTCAAAACACGATAGCACGATAACACGATTGTTTGCCTTTGAGGGGACGTGTTTATGTTATTTAGGTTGTGTTATCGTGCGAACGTGAACCGTGTTACCGTGTTATTTTCGTGAAATCGTGTTATTGTGTTACCGTGTTATTTTCGTGTTACCGTGTTATTTTCGTGTTACCGTGTTATTTTCATGAAAACATGAAATCGTGTTATTGTGTTACCGTGTTATTTTCGTGTTACCGTGTTATTTTCGTGTTACCGTGTTATTTTCGTGAAAACGTGAAATCGTGTTATCGTGTTACGACTTTCCACGAATATTTTCGTGTTATCGTGTTCGTGTCGTGTTGAGACAATAAATTTCGTGTCGTGTGTCCGTGACACGATTAAATTTTCGTGTGTTTCGTGTTGAACTTTCGTGTGTGTCGTGTCGTGTCCTGGTGCACGATAGCACGCACGAATTGACAGCCCTACTTCGTGTTATGTGTGAATCGTAGAAAAATAAATTGTTTAATTAATTAATTTTTAAAATTCAAACATGGTTGGTGAGTCCACTTATCAATTCACATAGCGCATGTATCTTTCATCATTTCAATTTGTACAATATGACTTTTGTGGATCATTCAATATGTGTGATTCGTACGCGACACATAAAAATTCACGTGATTTATATGATCCATACAATTTTATATAATATATATTTAATTGTATAAGTTCACGAGTGGACTAACGGGTTGAAAGTTACAACTCAAATATCACTCATTTTTCGTAGGCTTGTTCATGAACCGGTTTAGGATCAAACCGGTTCATAACTGAATTGGTCTGGTTTGTAAAAAATAGTACTTTATTATGTTTCTAAAAAACTAGTTTGGTTTATAGCAAAAAGAACTGGTCTGGTTCGAACTAATTCAGAACTGGTTTGAACTGTTATGTTCTGTGTGTTTTATAATAATGTTGGTTAAGAGCCAGTCTGGTTCAAACCGGAACCAAACCGGCAAAAAAACTTGTGCTGAATAGGACGAAGCCGAATAGAATACTGGTCTGGAATTCTGGAGACTGGTTTGGTTCATCAGACCAATGGTTGAGAGACATCAGACCAGCTTGGTTTATTAAAGATGATTTAATGTTTAAAGTGGTTTAATTTAAATTTAAGTATAAACCAGTATCAAAAAACGAGTCGATTCGAACTGAATTTTTGGTATTATTTAGAACTGGTTTATTTGAAGCCTAAAAATACTTGTTTGATTTTGTAACTAGTTCGGCCGAACCAATTCGAACCAAACCAGTTTCAGACCAGACTAGTTCATCTGAACCGGTTAATTTTAACAAGCCTAAATTTTTTCGCATGAACAAATCATATCAAAATACAGCAGTCTTACCCATGTGGAAGGAAACTCTCTCGTTTTTTTGCTAGCTAATTCGACATGTCCCATATTGTTATCTCTATATCGATCAGTATAGTACACTATGAGTTGTTGACAGAGCATCCATCCACATGCATGGTATATATATAATAATAATAATAATAATTGATATCTGAATACAGAAAGTAGGTGTGAAAGCAAAAACTGGTTGATCGAAAATGTGACCAATACTGAACCGATCCAAATCGAATAAATTGGTCCGGAAATATGCAGTTCGGTTTAGGGTCGTTTTGTTTTTTGTTTGAAGCGGCTTTTTGGATCGTTCGGTTTACAAGTCTAAAAAACTGTGGAGTCTGGTCGACCGTGTACACGTATATAATTTTATATATTATATTAATTAATATAATTAATCAATGAATAATACAAACAAATAATAATTTTGTTATTTAATAGTTATTTTAGTTATTTAATCGTTTTAGTAGAAAATTATGTAAACATGGTTAAGTCGAGTTATTTTGTTGTTTAATTTGATTTTGAATACCTATTTTGGTTTTGAATGTGTATTTTTTGAGTTTTTTCGGTTTAAACCGAAATTCCGAATGGACGGTTTATTTTTTCTTACACGGTCTTTTGGTCTGTTTTTTTTTTTTGAAGAAAATCTGGTCCGGAAATATAAGTACCCAACCGAAATAGTAAAAAAATGGTATGACCGGTCCGATTTCACCCCTATCAGAAAGTCATTGGAATCGAATAACTTCGTGCCCTCTCTCCCAACCAACACTACTTAATGGACTGTGGTGGTGCATGTGTACGAGTAGGGGTGAGCGGTTCCAGGTACCCTGTAAATTTAAGGGTTCCCGGAACCTACCCAGTTTAATACAGGGTATTAAATTTTTGAACCGGAACCTACCCGTTTAATTTTGGAACCGGAATCTGTTTGTACAAACGGTTCCGAATACCCTGTTAGGAACCGGTTGCTTCAGTTCCAAATCGGTACCAGTTATCACTGAAAATTCAGACGCCAAGCGAAACAAATATATCGCATTGAAGAAACCACACAAAGTGACACTTCTTACATGTTAACAACTCCGAGTGAATACACACAAATATCATTCTAAAAAACTTATTCTCGTAATAAACATCGACCACACCTATTATTCTCCAAATATCCACCGCCACGATAGCTAACACTAATGGCCCGTTCGTTTCAAGGAATGTCCACGGATTTGGGCTTACGGAATCCGTAAGCCCATGTTCGTTTCAAGGAATTGGCCATTCCTTGGAAATGGATTCCGGGCGGTCCGGGCTTAGGGAATCCGGGTAAAAATCTCGGATTTCCTAAGCCCACACGGGTCGGAATCAGCTGCCAAATGACTGAATTGCCCTCGCCATTTTGAAGAAATTACGAGTGTGCCATCGCTGATTGACAGCTTCTGGAAATCGCAGATCCTCCTTCTTCAATGCGCGATCTTCATCTCCAATCTCACCAACCCAATTCAATTTACCATCAATTCCTTCTGATTCATCTTCAATTCCACCGAACCATTTGTCGGATCTTGATTTGGCTTTAACCGAAGCTCATTCCAGCATCCGGTGTTCTTCGTTCTGTGGTTCGTCGATTCCAGCAGCTGCTTCCGCTCGATTCCGTGCGTCTTCGATTGTTCTTCGACAACAGGTTAGTACTTCTTCAATTGTTCTTCGTTTTCGTTTAGTAGAATGGTTGGTTTTGGTTTCTGTTTGTATTTCTGATTTCCGATTAAGTTTGTAGCTGGTTTTCCGATTTGTTGTTCTTGTTCGTTATGCTGTTTACATTGAGCTGAAATATGTTGTTAATTGTGTATAGAAGTAGGTAACTGATGATATTCAACCCAGAATCGATGATTCTGGGTTCAACAAACCCAGAATCAGTAGACTCTGGGTTGATCCGAACCCAGAATCAGCTGATTCTAGGTTCGGATCAACCCAGAATCGATGATGTTCGACATAGTTCTATTAGGAGACACACAGATGAAACCCCATCTAAATGGTTATGTACATTTTCAGTTATGCCTTCCGAGAGTATAAAACAACATATAACACTGCGGAGGAGGTGTGCTGTTAGGTTCCTGCAACTGATTATGACAGTTGTTTTGAGTTTAACCCAGAATCGATTCTGGGTTGATCTGAACCCAGAATCAGCTCAACCCAGAATCATCGATTCTGGGTTGAATATCATCAATTACCTACTTCTATACACAATTAACAACATATTTCAGCTCAATGTAAACAGCATAACGAACAAGAACAACAAATCGGAAAACCAGCTACAAACTTAATCGGAAATCAGAAATACAAACAGAAATCAAAACCAACCATTCTACTAAAACGAAAAACGAAGAACAATTGAAGAAGCACTAACCTGTTGTCGAAGAACAATCGAAGACGCACGGAATCGAGCGGAAGCAGCTGCTGGAATAGACGAACCACGGAACGAAGAACACCGGATGCTGGAATGAGCTTCGGTTAAAGCCAAATCAAGATCCGACAAAGGGTTCGGTGGAATTGAAGATGAATCAGAAGGAATCGATGGTAAATTGAATTGGGTTGGTGAGATTTGAGAGATTGGAAATGAAGATCGCGCATTGAAGAAGGAGGATCTGCGATTTCCAGAAGCTGTCAATCAGCGATGGCACGCTCGTAATTTCTTCAAAATGGCGAGGGCAATTCGGTCATTTGGCAGCTGATTCCGGATTCCGACCCGTGTGGGCTTAGGAAATCCGAGGTTTTTACCCGGATTCCCTAAGCCCGGACCGCCCGGAATCCATTTCCAAGGAATGACCAAGTCCTTGAAACGAACATGGGCTTACGGATTCCGTAAGCCCAAATCTGTGGCCATTCCTTGAAACGAACGGGCCATTAGAGCTTTCTCAATTCCTGGAATCAATGAGTTAATGTGGTCAGCAAGACAATCTGGTAAGACACCAACCTGCAGTGCAGTGATCTGTTAAAAGAGTTTTTTAAAACCCAGAACTCTTGAAATATAGGCTTACAAAAGTGTCACCTTGGTCTTAATTGACTTCTCACGTAATTGTCTATTGATGGATTTAACAATCTTTGACACTCCTTGCTTCAATAACCATCTTGGACTGCAAGTTATGCAAACCAAGAAAATGAAATTTAGGTCATATCCAAATAAGAATTGAGGCAACAACTATCTGTCAACTCTCATCTACTAAAGATCCCATCAGATGAACCTTAAGCAAATTTTTTGAGAGGAAATGGATAATAGTACTCTGCTACATTTAGGTCTCAATGATTCAATCATCTCTTAGAAGTAAATGATCAAACTAGCGAGCAAGAGCCGAAGCATAGGCATGCCTGAGTTCATTTATGTCAATCTGGCCTATGTTTCCTGCCAACCCATCCTTAGCACCTTAACATTATTTTATAGGACACCTCCAACCGACCAAACATTCCATGGAGCAAATTGTTCGCCTAATTGATCCATGTTAGTTCCTTCTTCTATTTTTTGATCCATAAAAAGGAAAACAATGTATAATTAAATCCAAGAGCTAATACTTTAAACCATTCTATCTAACAAGGCAATTACCAGGGTATCCATTTCCTCATAGTTCTCTCTCCTAACAAATCTCTTGCTAGCTTTTGATTTGACAAAGATGCAATTTTAGGAAAGCTTAAACCATTCCTAAAAAGAAGCTCTGCATTGGAGGAGGAATCTGCATCATCGGTTGCTGTTTTGATTCAAAACCCAGATTCACTAAAATAAAGCAGTAAGCATCCAAAGGAAGATACAAATTCACTCACTCCTAAATTCGTCTAAGGAGAGACCATAATCAACGCAATTGAAGAGAGACCTTAGGGGAGGTAGATCGGCGAAGTCTCCGAGTCTGCCAGATGAGAGAAGCCTGGGGTCTCCGAGTCTGCCAAATGAAGTGAGGAGTCTGAGTCTGCGTCTAGGGAATTTCAGAAATATGAATCGGAGGCTGCGGCTGGTTAGAATACACACTTAGAAACTAGGTTTTTTTAATATATATAGAGAGAGAACCGGTTCCGGTTCCTTTAGGGTACCCATATAGGAGAACCGGAACCGAATAAAGAGGATCTTAATTTTTTTTTCTCGAAACCTACACGATTTTTAAAATATTTACCCGGAACCTACCCAAATTGTCGGTTCCGGGTAGGTTCCGGGTCCAAATGGGTAATTTGCTCACCCCTAGGTACGAGCCAAGGTCTAAATCTGGCTAGCTAGGGTTTTATCAACCATGATAAAGACAGGGTCCAGACTTGAGGACTGAATATAGGCCATTTATCAGCTAGGGTTGACATAGTCGACCCCATCTCCTCCGTCGCGTGTCCTTCTCCGGCGGTTCTTGGTACGGTTTCGGACAGCTGTATTGTGATGAAGGGGAGTTTTACGATGTGTTTCGAACTGGATGCAACGGAGGAGGAAGAGTGTACGGTGGATGGTGGTGGTTGCGGCGGCGGTGGAGAGTGGTGGTCTGGGTCAGGGTGGGAGAAATTGCTGAGAGAAAGAAGCGGAGAATGGGTTGGTACAGCGGTCGTGTTTGTTCGATTATGGGGGACAACGGTTAACCGTTAGGCAGACACTGATACGTGGCCCACTGTAGTCAAACTGGAACACAGTTCGGTCGAAAAATAGACCGATTGTCCATTGCAAGTGGAAAGAGATAATTAAAGCATACAGTACTTCTAAGTTTATTTTCTTTGTTCTTAATTTATGGTGGATTTTGTGTAATATATAAATGTTAAATTTTTAATATTGGGGTCGAGCCACACCCAAATATCAACCACATTATACAACTCGGGTTCCATCCTAAAACCAATTGGTGATAGGAGGAGTAGCCTTGTTGTATATATGGTGCCCAAATTGTGTTATACCCCCGATGTGGTATTTGTGTCACAGTGATAATTCAACACTCCCCCGCACTGTGACAACTCACTTTTTTTTTTATTAAGGCACGGCACCGACACATTTTTTTTAATACAGACGGGTTGGGACTCAACAAATCCCCTCTCACGTCCAGACCCGACCGGAACTCTGGTACGTGGAGTAAACGGGACACAACAAACCCGCATCGGGTACCCACAACGGGAAACACCCAACACCGTCAATCAAAACCGATCTCTGATACCATGTTAAATTTTTAATATCGGGGTCGAGCCACACCCAAATAGCAACCACATTATACAACTCGGGTTCCATCCTAAAACCAATTGGTGATAGAATGAGGTAGTCTTGTTGTATATATGATGCCCAAATTGTGTTATACCCCCGATGTGGTATTTGTGTCTAAGTGATAATTCAACAATAAATAAGGACATTGTCTTTGAAATACGTTGAAAATTATGTTCTAAATTATAATTCACAAATTCAGTCTTAAGAAGAAATGGTTAAATTCTTAAATTTATTACATTATAAAGTTAATAGATATTGCACATATACAATTTTAATACAATTGATTTTAGGATTAATTATATATCTATCATTCGAATTTTGAGGGTTTAGGCAATTTGATTGGTGATTTTTTTTACATTGTTGCTAGTTACTTTTACAAAAAGTTATAACGTGTTATCTCCGTCAAATTTGTTGTTAAATAATGATGAATATATGCAAGTATATGTTACGTGTTGACTTCCATTTTTTTTATTTTTTTCAAATTATGTACTAAAGTGCACATTTTGATAGAATTCAGTTACCAAATTGTATATTTCAAAAGTTCAATTAGTAATTTGCAAAAACAATAAAGAGTAAGATATATACTAAATAAAATGCAAGTTTCTATCACATTTGAATAGTAAATTATAATTTTATGTAAAGTAAGTTAGCAATTAATTCAAAAAAAAAAAAAACTAAAAAAAATACTTAAGACCCTCAAAATTCGTCTATCAAATTGGAACTTAACCATTAATTTTACACATATTTACAACAGAATTTCATTAAATACTATTATATTATTTTAATATCAATATGTGTGTATATTTATTAATTGTAATACCATATAATTTTAGAATCGTAATTAAGAAATCTTAACTTTTTTATTGTACTTTGATTTACTAATTTTCTTTTGATGTGTGAAAGAACATTACTTTTTTTTTTCCAATAATATCGTATATATGTTTAGATTATATTTTTGTAGGGTTAAATACCAAGGAACTAGATCAAATCATGAACTTTGGACGTTTTGCAACGAGTTATCCGAACTTAAAAAATTCAAAATAATCTACCTCAACTTGGACGAATGTGCAAATATGTACCTCCGTCGAATTTCCGACGAAATTCTGTCAACAGTTGACGGCAAATTGGACGGAGGTACGTAGCTATTTGCACATTCGTCCAAGTTGAGGTAACCCATTTTGAATTTTTAAAGTTTGGGTAGCTCATTGCAAAACGTCCAAAGTTCATGTAGCTCTACCCTATTTTGTATTGCAATAAATTAATTAAAATTTATATATATATATATATATATATTAACTTAAAAACAATTTCTCATGAATATTATAAACCAATGCTTATTATAAAAGAAGTTTTCATTCAAGTCAAATAAAGCAACGGAAATTCATAGTACAACGCAAACTCAAACTATATATAGTACGTTTACTTAAGCATTATTCCACTCCCTAAAACACTCCATGAGAACACTACCCAACTTGCCTTCATTAATACCCTCATAAACCTTCTCAATTTCTTCTCCAGGACACACCTTCTTCCCTCCACTCAGCAGCTGAGTCCCCAAATCCTTCCTCACAAACTCATACATGGGGTACGTCCTGCACTTCTCGATTCGATTTGCAATCAAGAAATCTCCATTGTCGAACCTCTCACGAGCTTTCACCACCTCTTCCTCCATCCTCGACTTCACCTCCTCCACAAACGCAGGAATCCGCTTGAAGATCGAGTAGCCTTTGCTCTTCGTTTCGTCATCCATGGTGGAATCTCCAGACGAGCCAAGGGCTTTTTCCACGAGTACGTCTCGCAGCTTTTGCAGCAGTCCATGGTTAGGGTTTGAGGGGTCGTCGAGGTAGGAGAAGACTTGTTGGTGTTCGAAAACCTGCAACATCTCCTTCTCATAGAACCGAGTTTCGAGCATCGAACCGTCCTCGGCTACGTAAAGGGTCTTCTTCACAGCTCTGAGGAGGACACGCTTCACGGCTTCTCTCATGTTGTCCTCGAGATGCCGGAGGTCGATCGCCTGGCAGAGTCCGACTAAGTAAGTCGATGACATGAGTTTGAGAATCTCGATCGCTTCTGCGCTTTTACGAGCCGAGATTAACCCTAGCGAGTTGACATCTTGGTTGTGTTGTTCCGCACTTTGCACGTGTGTCGTAACGGGATTCGCTAGGTACTGGAGCTCGGAGCAATAAGCCGCCATTGCTATTTCCGCACCTTTGAGGCCGTAGTCGAGGCTAGGGTCTGGCCCGCCGCTCAAGTTCGACGGCAACCCATTGTTGTAATAGTCGCAAACGAGCTCGGAGAATTGCGCAAACATGAGCTTCCCGATCGCGGCTAGGGCAAGGCGGAGGTTGTCCATGGAGACACCGATCGGTGTACCCTGAAAGTTACCTCCATGGAGTGCGATGTCTCGAGCAACATCGATCAACGGGTTGTCATTCACCGAGTTGATTTCTCTCTCGATGGAGTGTGTCGCTGCTCGTATTACTTCGATTTGAGGCCCGAGCCACTGAGGAGACGTTCGGAGGGCGTAGCGGTCTTGCTTCGGCTTCGTCAGAGGGTGTTCTTCGTGGCGGATTTTGGCTTCTTTCGCGAAGTCACTCCCGTTCAGAAGGTGCTCCATCAGAGCCGCCGCCTCAATTTGGCCAGGGTGGTGCTTGAGTACGTGAGTCAACGGATCGGTGAACTCGGGCTTTCCATGCATCACTTCACAAAAGATAGCCGATAGGGTTTCGGCTAAAAGAGCCAAAATGTTAGCATCGAAGCAAACCGTCGCAGCCACGGCCGACCCGACTGCGGTTCCATTCACTAGAGCTAACCCTTCTTTCGCTTGAAGCTCGAACGGAGCTCCGACTCCGACCCTCTTTAGAGCTTCCTCGGAACCGATTTCTTCACCTTCAGGGGTCAAAACCCTAGAATTGTGTCGTCCCGTTAAAACCCCGGCAATATAAGAAAGCGGCACGAGATCACCGGAAGCCGTAATAGTCCCTCTCAAGGGCAACCTGGGGATTAAGTTCGCGTTCATGAGCTTCGCCATGGCTTCGAGGATCTCCCATCTGATGCCTGAGAAACCCTGCATGAGAGTATTGGCACGAACGAGCATGGCCGCCTTCGAGTAACTCGTCGGAAGAGTACTCTCATTTCCCTTAACGACTCCCGCATTGAGGAACCGAATGAGCTCCGTTTGGAGACACGACACTTTGTCTGTCCGTCTGTGGGAGGTCGCCCCGAACCCAGTCGTGACACCGTAGATGTCTCTGCCACATGCAATGGTGTCCGACACCCAGAGAGCGCTCTTGTCCACTCGCTGACGCGCAACCTCCTCGTTAAGTTGGACCTTAACGTGGTTCCGTCTTGCCACGGCGCTGAGTTTGGCGACCGTGAGGGTTGTTCCTTCGATGTTGACAACCTCGGTTTTTGCAAACTCCGAAACCATGTTCGAAACCTCTTCGATATGGGATCGGGACATGGCTTCTGCGGCCTTGGTCCAGTGCATGTCTGTACGAGAACAAGACTTCTGTTGATCATTGATGGTCGCCATTGATGGAAATGGTGAGCTAGAGCTAGAGTAGGAGAACAAGACTTCTGTTTGGAGTCAAGTGGTTTATTCTTGGAGAGGGAGATTTGGAGGGAAGTGAGAAGTGAATACTGAATAGACCAATTTATAGTAGTTTAGTCAAAGTCAACAGTTCGTCGATGGTATTGGAAGTGGGAACGCTTCACTTGCATGGAAATAGTCAGGAAACTTTCAGACATTAGCTTCACCTAACAGCACAACATGCATGTTTCATGATTGTTGGTCGGAACTTAATTGGCAACCATGCATTCGAGATAGGGTTGTAACCGTACCATTATTATGATATTTTAGTCATGAAGATTTTTTTAGTAATACTTATATAAATATAATAATTATTTAATATTTACATATAATTTTTAATTTTAGATTGTATGAATCCATAATTCCAAGTAACTGTAATTGAATGATGTTAATGTTAATTTTGAATGGTATTACTATTGAATGATGTTAATATTGAATATTTTTGTTGTTTATAACATATGTTTATATATATATATATATATATATATTAAGATAACATTCATGATGTTCCATTATATTTCACATGTGAATAAGTATTGATATACAGTTAAAACCGTATTTAATAACCATAGTTATGAATACAATTATTGATATTGAAAATAATGCACGTAATGGTTATTATTTGTAGTTTAGAAATATAATATGATTATAATATTTATCATACATATAGACCATATGCTAACTATTTACCCGCACTAATTCAAGACAATGATAAATTGCGCTTAATTCAACAAAGGAAGGCAAAAAGTTAATCAGGGTAGACACTTAACTTGCGTTGATGTAGTGTAATTATAAACCTAATAAAAATATATTTATTTATATAACCCTAAATTCTTATTTTTTTTATTCTTATTTTAATTCTTATCCTCTCATGTAAAATCTTAACTTAAATATTATGCCATGAAAACTAACAAATGTAATATAAGAAAATTCAAAGATTCATAGTTTCCTTGCTATTTCAAGTGGAAATTAACTTCCCCACGACGAAATCACAAAAGTATCTTTGTTTTAGTGGTGAGGTGTGTTGACTGTTGTGTCTCGTACACATCTAGCAGTGGGACCCATCCAAGTGTAGGGGAATCCGATACAAACAAAAATAGACGTGAAAAACATGAACTATAGTTACGGTTGCCAGTGAGACAGTATTATACCTTTTCAAAAATATTACATAAATATAAATAGAATTATTGTGGATTTCATTTTTAATATTATAATTTTATTTATAATAGTGGTTATCAATTACTATTGTATTCGTATATTTATATTTTAAGATATTTTATTCTAATGTTAGTCAAATTTTGGATGCTTTGGTTCTAAAATACTAATTAAACTATTAAAATACTATAATTTAACATAATCGATTTTAATTCAAATTTTAAATAGAAATTGAAATGTATTTACATGTTTAGTTATTATATATATATATATATTAATAAATAAATATTATACATATAACTATGATCAGTTGCATATCAAATATCATAATTATTATGTGTAAAAAAATTATTATTATATTTGTAATGTACCATAATAATATGATTAATTACATTAAAAATTATCAAAGAACCCACAATTTGTAAATATTTACGACTGCAGCATTGAATGAAAAACCTTAGGTTAGTTGGAACGATATCTTGATATTATTATGTTAGGTCTTGATATTATTATGGTAGGAGATGTCTTCCAAAATGATGAGTGAAATCTAGATAGAACCTCTTTTGACTTCCCCAAAAATATTTTGGACATGTTCGAGGTACTCCAGGGGACAAGACTAATGCCTCCTCAGATACTCAAATATGGAATGTCACTCAATCAGGGAATTACACTACAACATCATCATACTCTCTTTTAGCATGTTATGACACTAATAGCCAGGTAATTAATCAATGAGATTGAGTTTGGAAGATTCAGACTATCCCAAAAATTCAGTATTTTATCTGGTTGTGTATTAAAGATAGATTAGTCACCAACAAGTTATTGAACCATCGGGGATGCAATTTGAGCCCTCTGTGCCAAATTTGTTACTCTGGGGTGGAGGACATAGATCACATTCTGCGTGAGTGTAAACATGCTAAAGAGATGTGGAATTCAGTCATTGGTCCGCCAAATCCCGGTCAATCTTTCCACTACCCTTTGAATGACTAGATCAAGTATGGGTGTCACGAAGCATGATTCAATAATCAAAGGGGGGAGTGAAAGTTCTTTTTCCCATATGCTCTATGGAACATTTGGAAAAATAGGAACTCTCTTATATTTAATAATAAACCTGCTTTTTCTTCTGTTTATAATTTATCTTTATCTCGGGCAAAATTTCACCAAAATGTTTATCTTGAGACTAACATTGCTAATGAGTTTATTTCCATTGATATTAGTTGGGTTCCTCCAAAAAAGGATTGGTTTAAAATTAATACAGATGGAACTGCTAAGGGAAATCAAGGTCGTGCAGGAGCCGGATGGGTCATCCGAGACTACAAGAGTTAATGGGTTGCAGGATTCTCAAGGAATTTGGGTTGCTCAAAGAGTCTCACTGCGGAATGCTGGGCCATCCGAGACGGGTTGCTTTTGGCAAAGACACTGGGATTAAAATCTATTCACCTTGAAACGGACGCCTTCTCAGCTCATAAGGTAATCTTTGACGAAAATATGTCAAACCAAAAACTAATGCCGATCATTGCGAATTGCAGGAAGCTATTGATGCAGTTCGAAAGAATGAAGTTCAGACATATTTTTCGAGAAGCAAATGCGGTAGCGGATACCATGGCGGGAATGACGCTCAATCAGCGGCATGTGATTGAATTTCATAGCTCACCTCCGAAGGGAACTATTAACGCGCTCCGAAAAGACGTTGTTGGCTGTTCTGTTTCGCGAATTGTTAAAGCAAGCTAGTTTTGGTTGTGTAATTTGAACTTGTATGATTAGTTGTCACCTATAGCAGTTATTTTATTCCATAATTATTAAAAAAAAATCTTGATATTAATTATTAGTATAATATTTACAGTGAGAAAACATAATTGTTCATTGAATATAATAAGATACTTTAGGTAAGTGTACTTTCTTAAAGGAGTTATTTATATTTTGCATAACTTTTATATAGGTGGACTAATATGCAATTTTAGTTTATGTATTAATATTAGGTAGGTATTGTACTGTATTTTTCCATATATACATATTTTGTAACAGTGTATTTTCATCGATAAAACAAACCATCTATGTGAAGATTACTTTTAAGGGGTATTAACACGGAAACTCAATTCTCTCTAAATTTCTCTATTTCTTCTCTTATAAATATTATTTTAGTGGGTGGGGGGAGATAATAGATCCTAACAATAACCTATACAATATATAGTTGATATATGTCAACATCATTTTCAAATAATATATAGTTTTTGCTTTCTTTGTAGACTTAGAGAAAGAAGTCGTTGAGGAATATTATTGGCCACTAATAATAATACTAATTAAAAATCCTTTATTATATTGACTATAACTATTAAATGACATTTTTCTAATTAATAAAATGCATTCTGTATAAAGTATGGTATTTATTTGGCACGTAGATTATATATCGTCTCTTTGGCAAACCAAACGTCTTAATATTATACTTTACAATGTAAACTGATTTGTAATATTGTATTAGACCGGGTCAAAAAAATGTGTTACATTGGTAACTTAGATATCACATAACCCAAAAATATAATTTTTTTGTGTTACCAAATCTAGAAATCTCATAAACATGTGTAAATGAATAAATAATTATATATTTGCGCAAATCTGTAATCAAAATAAAAAATTGTGTTTGAATTGAGGAAAAATTTGAAGATGATAAAGAATAGGGTTAATAGATTAATAGGTTCAATGGTACCATAAGTTTGAGTCATGTGATCGGATGGTACCCCTATGTTGTTTTATGGTACCATATGTTTGGGCAATGTTGTTATTTGGTCTAAATTACTGTTGCCGTCAAGGTTAACTAACGGGATGCTGGCGTGGCGCTGACGTGGCACTGATGTGGCAATTGGAAAATACAAATAAATAGGAAATATAATAAAAATAGAAAAAATCGGAAAAAATCGAAAATAAATTATAAAAATATTTTAAAACTTTATATATTAATAAAATGTATTTTTTATAAATTGTTTTTCAAAAAATCGAAAATTGAAAAAATAGGGAAAAATATGAAAAAAGATCGGAAAAATTATAAAAAATTTCAAAAAATATTTTAAACTTTATATATTAATAAAATGTATTTTTTAAAAAAAAAATCGAAAATTCAAACAAAAAACTAGGTTGGACTCTTGGGGTCCAATTGACCCAGCCAAGGGTCGAACCCTGGGCTGGGTTGGACCCCCACCAGGTCGCCTGACCTGGGCGACCAGGTCTGGGTCTGACCCAGCCCTGGGTTCGACCCTGGCTGGGTCAATTGGACCCCAAGTTAGTTCGACCCTTGGGGTCCAATTGACCCAGCCAGGGTCGAACCCAGGGCTGGGTCAGACCTAGACCTGGTCGCCCAGGTCAGGCGACCTGGTGGGGGTCCAACCCAGCCCAGGGTTCGACCCTTGGCTGGGTCAATTGGACCCCAAGGGTCCAACCTAGTTTTTTTTGTTTTTTTTCAATTTTTCGATTTTTTTTTTTAATTTTTTTTTTATAAAGAATACATTTTATTAATATATAAAGTTTTAAAATATTTTTTATAATTTTTCCAATTTTTTCCCTATTCTTTTAAATTTCCCTATTTATTTTTATTTTTTAAATTAAATATTATATTATATATCTACGTGGCGCTGATGTGGTGCTGACATTGACCATTTAACAGAAAAATCTAACGGTTGACTAACAGAGTACCATAGGACAGCATGCTCCAAACATAATAGACCATTTAACCACATCAAAAAACATATGGTACCATCCAATCACATGACCCAAACTTATGGTACTATTGGAACTATTAACCCTAAAGAATATGAATATGAAGAATAAAAAAATAAATCTCATTTTAATGATTATTTAATTACATTTGTTAAATAATTGAATAAACAACCTAAAGTTTAACAAAAAAATTACATTTTTAAGCATAAGTGATCATTTAGCTACAAAAAAAAATATAATTGACCATTTAACACATATGACAAACATAAGTGACTATCAAATTGATTTATCCTATTTAGTTTGATTTTGAATGTTCATTTTGGTTTTAAATATGTATTTTTTAAAAAAATTGATTTAAATCGAAAATTCGTAATATGAATTCACGTGTTTTCGTGGAAAAAAACAGGACTGAAAATATAGCTAGTTGACCGAAATAATAGACCAACCCGTCGGACCGGTTCACCCCTAAACATAACTACTGGAACCGGTCACGGTTCGACATAATGGTTCTTACTTCTGAAACTCGTCTCTGACTCACTGACTCTGACCTCTGCAAGGCTCCAAATCGGCAAATTGAAGTGGCCGCCGTCCGTGTCCGTCTTCGTGGCGGATAGTCGACTCAGTCTAGCTTCATGGAGTTGCAGCGGCAAGCAAGTGGAAGCGCTCTCTGTACGGATTCCAGAAACTGGGACGAGAACGCTTACAGAGACAGCATCCTCAAAGAGAGAGAAATCCAAACCAGAGTCGTGTTCAGGACCGTCTGGGCTCCATCCGTAAACCCCCATCCAGATGCCATTGTCGTCGCCTCCAGCGATGGCGCCATTGCTTCTTATTCAATCTCTTCTTGCATATCTCAGCTCGTGAGTTTCATTCTCCCTCCGTGTTAGTTGTTTGAGCTTGAGCAATTAGAAGGAAGCTTTTTTTTGTTGAAAGGAGAAAAGGGTTTGACTGCATACTTCTGATGCTCGTCCTGATTGAAAATAATACGATTTTTGTTCTATCAGCTTGTTTATGGGAAGATGAATCTGCACTATAGTGGCAAAATAAAAGGAGGAATATTCATAAAGTATTAGTATAATTAGCTGAAAAATAACTCAAATCCCTTTATCCAAGAGGGCGAGCCCCTGGCTGGGTCAGAGTCCTTTCCTGATTCTATGACTAAGGGGATCTGAATCATTCGATCTGTATCTAAATAAACTTAGCTCAGCTGCCTCTTTGCATTAGGAAAAGTGGACTGTTTCTCAAATCATCTCGGATGAATTATATATATCCGCGGGATTAGTTTGGAAAAGCAGTAGGGATATGCAAGAACAAACTATTTTTATTGGAAACATTCCTTTAATGAATTCCCTGGGAACTTCTATAGTAAATGGGATATAGACCGAAATTCCGTTATGGTCCAATTCTGACCGATAATAGATACCGGGACTTTGTAATATTTGATTGATCACAATTCTGTATATCCCATTTACTATAGAAGTTCCCAGGGAATTCATTAAAGGAATGTTTCCAATAAAAATAGTTTGTTCTTGCATATCCCTACTGCTTTTCCAAATTAATCCCGCGGATATATATAATTCAGAAGAATATATGAGTAATTCATATACATCATCTCGATCTTTTATCAAAGGTTCTACCAAGTGATATGTTTCCACAAATAATTGAAGTTCAATTCCTTGATCCGTATCTTCAATTACGTTTCATGCTTGTTTGAGTAATAGCAATGAGATTCCCCAATATCATGCTAAGAATAGCTAGAATTTCCAGAAGAAGATGCCATTCGTTTGATGAGAAATAAAAAGGAATATCGAAAATTCGAGTGGCTGAAGCTGAAGCAGCTACTTTCGAAGTAACAGAAAGAAGAAGCTGCTCTCTGGGTCCCTCCAGAAGCATCCTTTTCTCTGTTATTGGCTCGCTCATTAGCGGGTTATTATAGAAAAAGAAGCTCTTTGCGAAAGAATAGCTCCTGGTCGTTCAGGACGTTAATCAATAGGGGAATCTGTTTATCGTGTTAGAATTTAGATTGCTATTGTGTATTGTCTTTTTGAGCATGGTTTGTCATTATGGATGATCAGTGATGTTTTACTTTTATCTATTTCTTTGGTTGCAGTCAGGTGGTTTTGGTGTTTCTCAGGCTGGGAAGTGAGTGTTCATTGCTATCCAGAGTCTGTTGCTTTCATGAGTGTGTTGAGTTAAACACAACTTTTCATTTAAATTTTTTTTTTTTTGGTGTGTGTGTGGAACTTGTCTAGCTTGTTAACAGCTGACCCGGACTGTTTTCTTCGAGCACATGATGGACCAGCATATGACATAAAATTTTACGGCAATGACAATGACAGTTTATTACTAAGGTATTTTTTTTATGCTGTAAATTCTAAATAGAATCCAAGATCTAGCTACATATAATATAAGATGCTGTAATGCTTAATGTGTTTGGTAACATTATGATCTCATGTAGTTGTGGTGATGATGGCCGCATTCTGGGATGGAGGTGGAATGAAATTATAGAATCAAGATCTCCGCACGATTCGGAAGGTAGGATATCAGTGAATCTGTTATTTGGCATAAAATTAGAATTCTAAAGGTGCGTAGAAACTTGATGACCAAGATTCTTGAAATTCAAATAGTGTCATTTGATTCAATTTATTGTCTGTGGGTATTCTGAAAGATACTTACCTTAACTAATTCTTTATCTTGAGAAGCTTTTCTGGTTGATAAGTACCACTGGTGATTTCTTTTCTTCATCACTCCAGTTGTGAACTATTTTTTTTATATAAAATAAATTGGCTGAGTTAACTTGGACTTGTTATTTGTAATTGAATGTGTCTCAAAACAATTTTTACATTTCTTTCTCCGTTTCCCAGGAAACCATATCCAACCTATACTTGATTTGGTAAATCCTCAACATAAGTAAGTCATCTGTAACCTGAAATCTATGCTATGCTTTTTGTGTACATTGTTTCTTACGTACACTTTTATTTATTGGAAAATAAATATTCTTATTTTCTTTCATGTAGAGGCCCTTGGGGTTCCCTTTCTCCAATCCCTGAGAATAATGCCCTTGCTGTTGACGTTCAGGTCCGTCACATTTTCCCATCATGTTGTCCAATGCTGTAAAATTCATCTAATATTGCTGTAATTCTCTACATTTACTTCTGCATGTACTTAATTTGTACAGAAGGGATCAATTTATGCTGCCACTGGTGATTCTTGTGCTTATTGTTGGGATGTGGTATGTATTTCTCCTGTCGATTGGTTAGATGTTGGCCTTTATATGTGTTATTAGGGCTGATCCTGGGCGGGCCGGACCGGTCCTGGAGGCAAAACCGAGACCGAAATTTCGGTCTTGCCTTCTGGAGCACCGAGACCGACCTCGGTAAAAAAAAACGCCCGAGTCGGTCTTTCTTGACTCGGGCCTGGACCGAATCTGCACCAAAAAAAAACAACTATTGAGCTCATGTTATTCTTTAGTAAAATGCGAAAGAATAGTTCACCTCTAAAAAAAAAACTATGAACTCATGGTATTC
The DNA here is from genome assembly GCA_946814005.1 of Chamaenerion angustifolium. Classification (NCBI taxonomy): domain Eukaryota; kingdom Viridiplantae; phylum Streptophyta; class Magnoliopsida; order Myrtales; family Onagraceae; genus Chamaenerion; species Chamaenerion angustifolium. The sequence goes on from OX328272.1 coordinate 33,913,989, forward strand.
TTTAGTAAATTTATCAGGATGTAGCTTTTATAGAGATAGAAAACCTCCAAAATCCACATTCCTTTCGGTGTGGTATTATGAAAATCTCAAATCCACCTTCATTCGGTCCGGGCCGGTCTTAAACGGGCTTTCGGGAAAAAAGCCCGAGACCGACCTTGAAGAAAAAAACCCGTCTGCTCGGTCCTAGTCGGGAATTCGGTCCAACAGTCTTTTTTTATCACACCTATGTGTTATAATGCATGTATATGTATCTGGACTGACTTGAAGAACTTATACTGCATACTCTCAGGAAAGTGGTAAAGTCAAAATGGTTTTCAGAGGACATTTAGATTACCTGCACTGCATAGTTGCCCGCAATTCTGAGAGTCAGGTGAAGGGTTTTTCCTCGTTTACAAGTCTTAGCTCATTATATCACTTCACAGTCCAATTCAGTTCGAGATATTACTTCTGGTAAAATATCCAATACGTTGGTGGTTTGCAAATTTAACATTTTTTTGCTCTTTCCTTATACTATAGATAATAACTGGATCAGAAGATGGGACTGCACGAATATGGGGTAATGCTACTTTCACTTATGAAAATGTTATTGCAATCTCTTGTTACCACTTTCTTAAATTTAACCATTGTTGCATGTTATTTGACTTAGATTGCAGAAGTGCAAAGTGCATACAGGTAATTAATCCGCATAAAGAAAGAAAGGCGAAAGGATCTGTTTCATGTATCAGCTGCATGTCTCTTGATGCAAGCGAAAATTGGCTGGTAAGATTTACTACAAATCACTTTTACGGTTTTACCTTCCCTAATGTTCCTTTTGCCCCGTTTCATAATTGCCTATTTGAAGCACATAAATCTTACAAAATGTGAAATTTAGGAACTTGGTGAGAATCTGTAATCTTGTACCATTTCAGGAAATTGTTAACTACACACTGAAAAACCTTTTCTCCTGAAAAAATAACTTTTTTTAAAGGAAAAAGTCTGAAGATGGTACACCATATTTGTACAAAATGGTTTTTAGTGCAATTTTTTTATTTTTTGTGATGGTTAATGATTCAATATGTTTGAAAATGATGTTAATTGGTACCTACGTTACTTTTTTGTTAAAAAATTTCGTTAAATATTTTTCATATTTGCAAAATTAACCAAATATTTTTCTAAATGTTACAATTAAACTCTACAAACTTACACTAATGTTTTAAACAAGTTCCGACTCGTTTCAAGCCACACCTGGGTCCCCTAGCAGGGTCCAAACCCAGACCAGGTACCCATGGTTGGACGACTTGGTCTGGGTCCGAACCCAGATCAGGTACCCATGGTTGGGCGACCTGGTCTGGGTTCGGGCCCTGTATAGGGGACCCTTGGTGTGCCTCGAATCGATTTGGGACTTGTTTAAAACATTAGTGTAAGTTTGTAGGGTTAAATTGTAACATTTAGAAAAATATTTGGTTAATTTTGTAAATATGAACAATATTTAACGGAAGTTTTTAACAAAAATGTAACGGAGGTGCCAATTACTATAATTTTCAAACATGTTGGACCAAAAACAATCGTTTGGGTTGGAAAACCATTTTTCTCAAACATGTTGTACCATGTTCAGACTTTTCCCTTTTTTTTACTCTGATCACTCTCCTATTGTGATTTTCATGGTTTGGCATTCCGTAAATGTGCTTTCTCTGTTAAGGTTTGTGGCAGTGCTCAGAGATTATCGGTGTGGAATCTCCCGACTTTTGAATGCGTTTCCCGAATTTCAATTAATGCACCTGCACAAGATGTATTATTCGATGATAATAACCAAGTAAGTTTCTCACTGGCGGTCTAGAAATATACCATTGGTTTTATTTTACTTGAAACATTGAACAAACTACTGTGTCACCATTATAGATATTACAAGTCGGAGCTGAACCTGTGGTCAATCGCTTTGACATGAAAGGAACTCTTCTTTCCCAAATACAGTGCTCTCCAAAACTCGCCTTTTCAATCTCTCTCCACCACTCCGGTGTACGTTCCTCTTTCCTTAAACCCTAATCGCTCTAAGGTTGCTTTCATACTTACATTATCTTACAAGGCTTCATCATGTGTTTTCCTCAGGTAGCTGCAATAGGAGGCTATGGAGGCTTGGTGGATGTCATCTCCCCCTTCGGGAGCCACCTCTGCACATTCCACTGCAAATGAAGGTGGCCCATTTCAAGGTATCAGATGAAAAAAGCTGTGAGTGAATAATCATAGACATAACATAATATAATAGCATGGATGCAGAGATGGTGGGGAAGGATTATCAGTTTCAAATGGAGAAAGATGAAGAAAGGCGACTTGCAGTTGCAGCAATTACAATATCGAACCCGAATTTCTTTTGTTTATGGTGGCTCGAATCCTTCCCAATAACTGACTGTCCAAAATTCGGTATTGTGTTTATTTCATAATAACTCATGGGTAGTTATTGGTATTGACATTGAGCTCATTAATTTTTTTTTAATATTTATATATTAACTTTAATTTCTTTTAATATTTATATATAATTATATTTTAACTTAATATCGTTTTCCTAGAAGAAGTGCAGTTAGACTCGTGTGATGTTTAGGATTTTTTTTAAAATATTTTTTATTTTTAGGTTATACATTTTTTTTATGGAAAAAGTCTGAAAATGGTAACATGTTTGACGAAAATGGTTTTGCAACTCAAACGATTGTTCTGGTCCAACATGTTTGAAAATAATGGTAATTGGTACATTTGTTACTTTTCTGTTAAAAAATTCCGTTAAATATTTGTTATATTTACAAAATTAATCAAATATTTTTTTAAATGTTACAACTAAACTCTACAAACTTAGATTAATGTTACAAACAAGTTTCGACTCAATTCGAGTCACATCAAGGGTCCCCTAACCAGGGTTCGAACCCAAATCAAGTCACTCAACCTAGGGACCTACCATTGGACCCCCGATTGGGGCTCAATTGGAGCCCATACCAGGTTCTCAGGGTTGGGTGACCTGGTCTGGGTTCGGACCCTGACTAGGGGACCCCTGGTGTGACTCGAATCGAGTCGGGACTTGTTTGAAACACTAGTGTAAGTTTGTAGGGTTTAATTGTAACATTTAAAAAAATATTTGATTAATTTTACAAATTAACAATTGCCATCATTTAACAATTACCAAAAAATATTTGGTTAAAAAACATTTAACAGCAAAGAACTGAGATACCAATTGCCATCATTTTCAAACATATTGAACCTTTATCTCACACAAAAAAACAAGTTAATGAAAAACTATTTTGGGCAAACATGATCATTTTCAAACTTTTTATCTCAAGTTGCCTTCGGTCTAATTTTTAAATATCAAAAGATTTGGGGGGTAATTCCAGAATTTTATAAACATGGAAGGAAGAAGTATGCGATGGCGGGATGGAATAGTTCCGAGCTGATTCCTCTCTCCTTCCTTCCTTAACCCCTACACTAACCTCCTCTGCGTCCATGGCGTGTGTGTTTCCTACGCCGCGTTGATCAAAGCTATTACCTTTTCTTCATAAGCCTCTCCCATTCCCATTAAGAAACCCGCCCTTGACCTCCATCTTCTTGAAGAGATAGAGCATCCAATAATTTCGGCCAGAGATAAATTGCGCTGTAGTCAAACTTCGGATCGGATTTGAGCTCAAAACTAGACAGTTTCCCGATTTGATTTTTCTCTGTTATTCTGTTGATCGGAGTCAACATGAGTTTCCTCTTTGGCAAGCGTAAAACTCCCGCAGGTTCTTGCTTTGACCCGCTACTTTTAACTTTTTCTTGATCTTCCATGTTATCGTACGATTACTGGCTTTGATCGTTTAACTATGGTTAAAGATTATAATTTCTGGCCATGGAGAGATGGCCCAGGTAACAATTGATCTTGAATTTGCGAACCAAAGCAATTGCTCATTAGCCTTAGGTGGTCAATTCAAGGAATCTTCACATTTTTCTTTGTTTGCATTAGGTTAGACTTGTCGCAATCAAGTTTAATTTTTCGTATTCTTGATGTCGAATCAAATGTATAATCTGATCAATGAAATATCTATCAAACAGAAATGTTCTTTAGTTGATGAAGTCCTAGATGACTTTTCTGCATTTGGTAGATCAAATAACACAGTTTCACGAAAATCATGCCTTATCTGGGTAACTGATTGGGTTTGATTTGGGTGGTATCCATTTTTTATTTATCTAGTGTTGATACTACTACATCCTCAGAGCTAACATCTCAACTGCTTATGTATTTTCTTGGAGGAGGATCTTTATGTGATTATATAGAAGGGAATTTCAATGTTCTTAAGAGCAACAATCATGTTGGTTGCTTTGTTCTTTATATTGGTTGCAAAATGATGATCGTGGTTGAAAATTGCTATTTGTAGAACTCCTACGGGAGAATAAAAGGATGCTGGACAAGTCTATTAGAGAAATTGAACGTGAGAGACAAGGATTGCAGACACAAGAGAAGAAACTAATTGCAGAGATTAAGAAAAGTGCCAAGCAAGGGCAAATGGTATGTAACATTTTGCTGCTTTTACATGTTTGGCTTGCATCTGTTTCATTGTCAAGGCAGCAGAAAATACATTATAATTCCACTCTAGTGGTGGGTTTCTCTTCTCATTATATGGTATCGAGCTGGACATGTTGAAATTACGTAGAATGAACTTAGCTGATCATCAATCTGTCTGTTAGAATAACAGTAGCTTGAACTTGAATCATAAACTAAATCTTACTTGTACTAATTCTGCTGCTCGACTTTAAGGATTCTTTGAACAATTGGTAAATCGACTTTAACTGGTAAGCCCAATTGACCTATGACTAGGGCCGACAATGCTGCGGTGAAAAACCCATAACCATGGTTATAACCGTTACTGGTTAATATGGTTAACCGTACCATTATGGTGCGGTGCGGTTATAGTGATAAATTTTCTACCCATAATGGTTATGGATATGGTATTTGAGTTATAACCATGGTTATTATATAAATATAATATTTATTTATTATTAATAAACTAATTTATATAATATACTAAATATAAATTATATAATTGAAAATTTGAAATTGTTGAAGATTGAAGGCGCCAAAGTCCAACGATGGTAATATAGATTGATGTATTTTTTAAAATAAAATTTTCGATCTTTTATTATATTACATGTGTGGAATGAAAATGGGTATACGGGTAAAACCATGGTTAATAATCACAGTTATTTTAATGGTTATGATATTGAAAATTATACCCATAATGGTTATGGTTATGGTATGTGGTTTAAAAATATGGTATGGTTATGGTATTTGTCATACCCTAACCATCGACAGCCCTACCTATGACTTTTCACAACAAATTTAATGTAAGTTTGTGATACATAATTATATTCGCTGCTTGCTCTATCATTATCAATTATCGGATAGTCCTTATGTGTAGCTTCTTTGATATATGTATAATGATTTTCTCTTGCAAATGCAGGGAGCTGTCAAAATAATGGCAAAGGACCTTATTAGAACACGCCATCAGATTGAAAAGTTTTACAAGCTGAAGTCTCAGCTTCAGGGTGTATCGCTTCGGATTCAGGTATCTTACAAGCTTAATCTATTCTAAAACCTACGAAATTTCAATCTCAAGTTTCATTTTTTTCATTTGGTCAATGCCATAGCTGCCTAAACTGGACATAAATGGATAAATTGAATGGTGTTCTCAGTGTTATATACTAATTTGGTGGTGTTTTGCATAAATTTGCAGACCTTGAAGTCTACTCAAGCTATGGGGGAAGCAATGAAGGGTGTGACAAAGGCAATGGGCCAAATGAACCGCCAAATGAACCTGCCAGCGCTGCAGAAAATCATGCAAGAATTCGAGAGACAGAACGAGAGAATGGAAATGGTGAGTGAAGTCATGGGAGATGCCATTGATGATGCTTTGGAAGGAGACGAGGAAGAGGAGGAAACTGAAGACCTCGTCAGTCAGGTCCTTGATGAAATCGGAATCGACATGAACCAAGAGGTAAATCAATTTCACTACCTCAATGATAGTAAAAACCAATCTTTTACTTCATTCACATTCTTATGGTACTTTCTTTTTTACAGCTCGTAAATGCTCCATCGAGTTCAGTCGCTGCTCCTGCTGAAAAAGGCAAAGTTGCACAGACCGAAAGCGTTGGAAACGATGATGGGGGAGGAATCGACAGTGATTTGCAAGCAAGGTTGGACAATTTGAGGAAGATGTGAGGGTGATTTGCTGTATAATATGTAGCTGCTGTAGGAAACTGATGCCTCCCTTGAATCTCTTTCATTGTTAGATGGATGATTGTGAACACTAAAAAAAACAGGTATTTGTGCTGGGATTTCATGTTTGTAAACTTTGTACTGATAATTATTTCATTTTTTTTTGTTTATTTTCAAATACATAATTATTTACTTGTTATTACAATATATTTTAGATGCTTGTATTAGACATAGGGGTGTCAAAACGGGCGTTGAACCATGGGTCGTGTCAGGGACCTCTGACCCAAACTTGACTCGTGTAATAGTATGAGTCAATTTTTGAAACTCAAATCTGACCCGTCAGGAATAGTAAGGCTTGGATAAGATTTACCTGTTCGACTTCCATAACTCGCGGGTCAGTTTGACCCGTTTGACCCACAAGTACATAAGAACCCAGAAACAAATTGATTCATGGGTCAAGACTACTGACTCATGAGTCAAAATTATATATGTTTCATATAATATAAAATTCGGGACGGGTCATAGGTTAACCTATGGGTCAAGACTACTTATCCAAAACATGACTCATGTTTTCATGGGTCGTGTCAAAAGGACTCATAGGTCAAAAAGTTTGATCCAAACATAACTCGTGGACGGGGCAAGTCGCCCACGGGTTGAGTGCTTTTTTGACTCCCTTAATTAGACATTCCACTTTTATTTATTATAGCAATTTAATAATTGATTTCACTTTTTTCCTCGTAAAAAAAGTGAGTTATTGAAACAAACAAAAAAAAGAGATCTAATACAAATTTTTACAAAAATATTGCAAAAACAAGTAAAATGTGGATCACTGAAAGTACAAAAGAATAATTCTCATCTACTTATTTATAATAAGAACGTGAAATCTTAAGTACTTAGATTATATATATAATTATATTACAATTACTATGACTATTTCTTAAATTTTTAATGAATAAATAAATTTTATGATAAAAGATTTATTATAAAATTAATATTTAACAATTAGTATTATAAATAATATGGAAAAGAATAATAAGAATATCCTTATTGGGCCTTCAGCCGAATAATCTATTGCATGGCCCAAACAACCCATGGTGTTGGCCCATTAATGTAAACTACTAACAGAAGAGAGCATAAATTTTGCGTGCACCCGACTCACATACTCATCCCAAAATGGCTCCAAAATAATCAAATTTATTCTTTTAGAGGGGGTCTTCTCATACGCCTGGAGCATACAACTTCGTATACCTCTTTTGTGTTTCTAGTACAAAAACTATAATTCACTATACTAAATACTCGTATTTTGCACGAAAATTAATTTAAACTACTTTACATAAATTCTAGCTTATATACATTAATTTAATACTTATTTATTTAAGAGAGAAGTTTAAATATTCATTCCAAATTATCACTAGTAAAATTTAATTAATATTTCTTGATTTTTTTGAGAATAAATAAATTTTATGAAAAAAAAATTATTATAAAAATAATATTTAACAATTATTACTATAAATAATATAAAAAGAATAATAACAATATCCTTATGGGGCCTTTAGCCTATAGTCTATTGCATGACCCAAAACAATTCATGGTGTTGGGCCCTTAATGTAAACTACTAACAGAAGAGAGCATCAATTTTGTGTGCACCCGGCTTTCACATAATCACCCCAAAATGGCTCCAAAATAATCAAATTTATTCTTTTGAAGGGGTATTCTCGTACGCCTGGAGCATGCAACTTCATAGGCCGCTTTTGTGATTCTAGTACATAAACTATAATTCACTATATTAAAAAATACTCGTATTTTGCTAGAAAAATGTAGGTCCGACTGACTATTCAACGGACTTTAAACGTATGTATAGGCCCAACTGACCATTAAGGGCTTAAAACAAAAGTATAGGTCCGACTTACTATTAAATGGGTCTAAAATGAAATTATAAGCCCAATTAAACATTGAATAGATTTAAAATAGTTGATTATTTATTGGCCTTAATGAAATTTTAAGTCCAATTGTATATTAAACGGACTTAAAACTTTGTATCGGCCCAACAAACTATTGTGTGGGCTTAAAACGAAAATAGAGGCCCAGTTAAATACTAAATGGATTTAATAAGAAAGTATAGGCCCAATTGATTATTAAGTGGGCCACAAAACGAAAGTCTAGGCCCCAGAAAAACCTTAGCCGGAGCAGCAGATGGTCTCTGGCCCCAACTATCCACTAAATGGCCTCACGGCGAAAGTATATGCCTGGCTAGCGGCTAACTATTCATGGACTTAAAACAAATAGGCCCAACCTCTTATCAAATGGGCTTTAAATGAAACTATAGGCCCAACAGAATATATTAGATGTGCATTAAACGAAAGCATCAGCCCAACCAAATGGTCTTCAAACAAAAATATAGACCCAAAGTATTATTAGATGGGATTAATGTGAAAGTGTAGGCCCAGCTGATTAGTAAATGGGCTTAAATGGAAATTTAGGCCCATCTAATTATTAATTGGACTCTAAACAAAAGTATAAGCCCAAAGCGTATTAAATAGGCTTAAAATGAAAGTACATGGCCGATTGACTATTAAATGGGCCTATAAACGTCTAGGCCTGAAAATTTTAAATGAAAGTATAAGCCTGATTGAAATTTTCAATTGATTTTAAAACGAAAGTATAGGCCCAGATTTCCGTTAAATGGGCTTAAAACAAAAGTATAGGCCCAACTAACTATTATGTGGGCTTTAAAAGAAAGAATAGGCCCAATTAAATACTAAATTTATTTAAAACAAAAGTATAGACACCATAATATTATTAAATGTGGCTTTAAACGAAAGTATTGGTCTAGTTAACTATTAAATAGAATTAAAAGTAGCATAAGCCCAATTAACTATTAAATGGGCTTTATATAGGCCCAAGTGCATATTAAATGGACTTAAAACTTGTTGCCCAACTGGTTATTAAGTGGACTTTATATCCCGTTTGGTAAACCGTGATTTACTGCGGTTTAATTTATTTTTTTTGAAGATGGTTGCTGATTGGGCAATGCAAGCAGATACTAGATAACCTTATCCACCAATAATAAACGGACATTATTCCACGTGGGCAAAATCTTCATCAAGCTGAGATACACATACCTTCTCCACCTCTCGTCTTCTTCTTCTACCTCTCAAAGTCCTCCGTCCACTGAAAAGAACCGCATCCAGTAGAACAGAGAAAGACGAGATCATTCTGCAATGGCTTCCACATCTATAGTGACAATGTCCATGATGCAGTTGTCTCCTCTGACCAAATCGAAGCTCCCTTCGTCAGCGAGCTTCTTCAGGCCGATGACCATGAGGTCGTCGAAGCCGATTTCGGCCGCGAGAGTGACGAAGCTCCAGCTTCAGTCTTCTTTGACGGAGAAGGCGATCACCGGACTGACGGCAGCTGCACTTACAGCCTCCGTGGTGATGCCTGAAGTGGCGGAAGCTGCGAGCTCCGTGTGACTCCCTCCCTCAATAACTTCTTGCTCAGTATCGGGAGTGGTGGAGTTGTGGTCGCCGGTATCATCGGCGTGGTGGTCGCGGTGTCCAACTTCGACCCAGTCAAAAGAACCTAAGAGGACTGACAAAATCGTCGGTTCTTTCTGCTGTAATATGGAAATCGATTTATATTTTATACTATGAATTTTTTTTTTTTTTAAAAAGGAAAAATATATATTTGATTCAGTTCACTAATTTGATTATTCCCTAATTTTGTGGTTAACCCATAAAATTTCATGCAAAGATTATAAAAATTTATCGATTCCAATGATAAGTTATACATCTGGTGCATTATTTTTCTAAAAAATATATATTTAAAAATTTGGGATTAATTTGATAATTAATTTTAAAATAGGATAATATACTATGTCGTAATCTAAATGTTTGATCAGATTTTGAGTTTCTCTCTTAAAATTTATAATTTCATACCCCTAATGTTTGATCATATTTTAAATTTCTCTCTTAAAGTTTAAATCGTAAAATTTTATTCACTCATGTTTGCCAAAAGTTACCTCAATCGTCAATTTTTCCATGCAAAAACCAAATAAAATTTGACAATTGCAAAATTAACAGAAATTTTAAAAAATGTCACAATTTAACAACTCTTTCAAAAACATTTAAACGTTACAATTGAGTCTTCCGTGAGTTGGGGTCCAGATCTGGGTCAAGAGCGATATCCCTAGTCGGACTCGAATCATGACTCAATTAGAACATTTGAAAAAGTTTAACAGTGGTAAATTATGATATTTTTATTTTTATTTTTTGTTATTTTTGTAATTTTCAAAACTAATTCTATTAAAATTGTATGGAAAAATTAGTTGAGATAAATTTACACTTTGATCAACATCTAAAAATTTATTTTATTTTTTAAATTTGATCAAATATAGTAGATTTGAAAATATAAAAAAATCCGATTTTTACGAGGTCATTATTTGACCCAACTGGATTGAATCCCTTCCCTCCCCTCTTCCTTCTTGTTTCTTTATCTCCATTCAGTCGACGAATCGAACGACATGCAGTGCCTGAGATTCCGGTCACAGAGTTTACCGACTCCATTTTCTTGCAGTTTCCCATCTTCAAAACACGTCCTTTCCTTCTCCTTCAAGCCCTACTCTTCTTCATCCTCCTCTCCTAGAATGTCCGCCTCCGCCGCTCCAATGGTCGAGCACGTCGTTCTCTTCAAGGTTAAGGAAGGAACCGACACCTCCAAGGTCCAGGCCATGGTCACCGGACTCAACGGCCTTATCTCCCTCGACCGCGTCCTCCACCTCACGGCGGGCCCTGTCCTACGCACCGGATCGTCGCACTTCAGCTTCACCCACCTCCTCCACAGCCGCTACAGCTCTAAGGACGACCTGATCGCCTACTCCGCTCACCCCGACCACCTCCGAGTGGTTAAGGAATCAGTGCTCCCTATCTGCGAAGACATAATGGCCGTCGACTGGGAAGCTGATGGCTTCGATTCCGCATTAGCTCTGTCCCCGGGTTCCGCAATCCGGGTTAGCTTCGTCAAGCTGAAGGAGAATTTGGGTGACGATGCGAAGAAGGAAGTGTTGTATGTGATGAAGGGGTTGAAGAACAGATTTGTTCCAATTGAGCAGCTGACGGTCGGAGAGAATTTCTCTCCGGCGAGAGCAAAAGGGTTCTCGATCGCCTCACTGGCGGTTTTCAAAGGTGTGGATGAGTTGAAGGCAGTGGATTCGGATAAGGAAGTTGTGGACAAGGAGAAGGACAAAGTTCGAGGTTATTTGGATAGTGTTATAGCGGTTGATTATGTCGTTTCTTCACAACAATCTGCAAATCTTTGATGATTCTGATAATGAATGGATCATCTTGTTATTTGCTGACATCTAATCGACACCTACATACCTTTGATTCTGCTTTTATTTTCCTTACAAAATTGTGTGGTCATTACGGGTAGGGCTGTCAAAATTTGACCCAACCCGTGGGTGACCCGCACACGGGTCGTGTTTGGGTCAGAGTTTTTGACCCATGGGTCATTTTGACACGATCCATGGATGACCCGTGAAAACAAGGGTCAGGTTTGAGTCAGAAACCTTGACCCACGGGTCAACCGACCCGTTCCATTTATATATTTTTGTCTATTTTTTGTTTTTATTGAAATGGTGGGTCGAACGGGTCAGATTGACCCGCGGGTCATGGAGGTCGAACGAATCAGTCTGACCCAACCCTTACCATTACTGACGGGTCATTCTGACCCGCGGGTTGACCCACCAACCCACGGGTCAGGTTTGAGTTTAAAAAACTGACTCATACTATTACACGGATCGTGTTTGGGTCAGAGGGTCCCTGACACGACCCAAGGTCGACACGACCCATAGGTAGACCCATGCCCGTTTTGACACCCCTAATTACGGGGGTGCGACACCAGAATTTGTGGTATAGTGGTTGAGAGCGTTAACTCTGATTTAGGACCGAGACCGACTAGGACCAAGACTGAGCGAACGTGTTTTTTTCTTCAAGGTCGGTTTCGATCTTTTTTCCCAAAAGCCCGACTAGGATCGGGTTGGTTCGACCTTGAAAAAACCCATAAAAATTCATAGTGTAACCCTTGAAGTACTAATAATTTATGACTTTAAAACATTCTAACAACCCTTGGATTGATTCCATAAATGAAGTGCGATGGAAGACAAAAAGCGAGCAGTTCAATACCAAAACTTCGGTGATTTTTTTGGTCAATTAAGTTGATTTTCTACCAAAAAAACCGGTCCAAGACTGAGACCGACCTGAATCAAGCAAAACCGACTTGAACAGACTTTTTTGACCAAAGTCGATCTCGGTCCTCCAAATGTCAAGACCGAAATTTCAATCTCGGTCCTACCTCCAAAGACCGCCCGCCCCGCCCATGATCAGCCCTACTGCAGCCTGCAGAATTTGTCAACAGCCTGCAGAATTTGTCGCATTCCAGTGTATTGAGTCCCAGTACTTCTATTTCATAAACTATTGGGAAAAAAATCTGACAACCAAAGCAAAGAAGTGCAAAAAATTGTACAACAGGATCCTAAGATTTTGTTTGCACATATCTCCTACAATGAACTTCAGTAGAAACTTCTCGCCATCTTCAACTGCACCAAAATCAATCACTGTCTCCACTTTCTTTAGTTGTTATCGTACATTATATGGGGCACCAAACCTAAGCCCAGCATTCCTTTCTTTGTTGGAAGGTAATAGCATATTCTCCCAAACATCCAGAAGCAATGATTGGTCAAGTCTCTAGCACGACTTGCAGTGCAACTCCTGTTCAAGTTTTTTGTTTCTTCATAGTCTTATTATCTTCCTCAAGTTGCAGCCTTTTTCGTGATAAACTGCAGTGAAAGAAATATGATGTGAATGATGATGATGATAGACTATTGCATAGAAAGTAGGGCTGATCATGGACGGACCGGTCCGATCCTAAAGGCAAGACCGAAACCGAAATTACGATGTTGCCTTCTGGAGGACTGAGACAGTTTTTTTTTACTCGGGCCGGTCTCGGTTCTGGACCGAATCTGCACCCCAAAAAACCTATGAGCTGCAAAAGAATAGTTCAACTCTAAAAAAAACACTATGAGCTCACGGTATTCTTTAGTAAATTTATCGGGACGCAGCTTTTATAGAGATAGAAAACCTCCAAAATCCACATTCCTTCGGTCCAGACCGGTCCTAAACGGGCTTTCGGGAAAAAGGCCCGAGACCGAGACCGACCTTGAAGGGAAAAAAAAGCCCGCTCGATCTCAGACCTAGTCGGTCCGGTCTCGGACCAGTCTTGTCGGGAATTCGGTTCATCAGTCTTTTTTGATCACCCCTAGTAGAAAGAATCAAGTGTGCACCTTGACTTGGATTTAGATTTGGACTTGGAATTATGAGCAAACAGCCCCCCTTTAGAGACTGCCTTTTGGATGATGCTCTGATAATGCTGCTTAAAAGAAGAATTTTGTATGGATTTCTCGAGCTGCACATCAAACAAACAATGGGCGTCAATTGTTTGCCACCAGGTAATGAAAGATGATCAGAAAAGTGTGGTCAAGAAAAACGAAAACCTGAAGGAATGTTTCTACTAATTGCTGATCTTTAGGTGAATACGCCACCTCATCTCGTTTCCTTCGCACAAACTCAATATTCTGCTCCACCTACATAAATGGACCAACTCCATTAAACTAATCTCATTTGAATCAATCGAAAGATAATTTTTTTAATGGCATCATTGAATAAAGGGTTAAATACCAAATAGCTATCCGAACTTTGATAGTTTTACAAATAGCTACCCGAACTTTGAATTTTCAATAACGACTACCTAAATTTTTTAGACGAAGATGCAAATAACTAACTCAACTTTGACACATAGGGCAAATCGCTATCTCCGTTAAATATGGACGGAAAATGACATAAATATGGACGGAAAATGAAGTGGGAACATATAATTGGTCTATAATTTTAAAAATTATATTATTTTTTTAAAATACTAAAAAAATCTTTAAAAAACTAAAAAATTAATAGGAAAAATAAAAGTTTGTAATATAATTTTTGTATTGAAAAATATCAAACAAAATTTAAAAAAACTAATCATTTATTTTATTTTTATTTCATAATTTTAATAAAAAATATAATTAAAACTCTTATTTTTTTCTATTAATTTTCCAGTTTTTTAAAGAATTTTTTTAATTTTTTTTATTATTTTAAAAAAATAATCTAGTTTTTAAAATTATGGACCAATCATGTGTTGCCACGTCATTTTCTGTACATATTTAACGGAGATAGCTATTTGCCCCATATGTCAAAGTTTAGATAGTCATTTTTGAAAATTCAAAGTTCAGGTAGCTATTTGGTAATTAATTCTTGAATAAAACCTACCTGTTCAATGAATCGCATGACTAGACGCTTATAAGCCTCCTCAGTAGTGGTAGTGTCACAAAACTTCCTTAGACGGATGACTGGGACTGTGGCCAGCTCAGGGAATGCTATGTGGTGACTCCACTGGTTAAAATGTGTGCACAGCAACTCAATACCCGAAAGCACACTTACTTCTTTGAAATTCTTAGACTTCAACCAATGCTTTGGCAGCTGCAGAACCATTCAAATTTATTAATAAATTGAAAGCCTCCAAGCACTTCAATACCATCACCTTCTTAAATAACTAAGAAAAACAAAGCTATGTTGCTAACCTTGACAGAAGAAGATGAGAAACTATTCAAGTTTTTCCCTGCTGGATTTGTGCTTTCCTTCCCAACCTTATATTCCAATATGTCCAGCACAAATGATGCAACTGGGATAAAAGTTGAACTGGCCCGAGACAGATCATTCAACCATTGAATGCACTTAATCCGTAGAGGTAAATATCTCGGTCCAACAAACAGACTAATCATTCCGTTTATAATCTGAATCATGGTATAAACCAATGGCTGCAGATCACAGTCTCTAGAATTTTCCACGATAAAGGCAACCCATAGGTCAATACAATTACTGTAATTCCAACTGCACGTTTTCTTCACTGCTTCCTGCTCATGCATGGACAAAAAGTAGGGGTGAGGGTGATAAAAAAAGACTGTTGGACCGAATTCCCGACTAGGACTGAGACCGAGCGGGTGGTTTTTTCTTCAAGGTCGGTCTCGGGCTCGGGCTTTTTCCCGAAAGCCCGATTAGGACCGGCCCGGACCGAATTTACTATACAACCCCTAAAAACCAATGATGTATGTTTGGAACTATGGGAGAAAATGAACTTTGTTTAGAATTTTGTATGTTTGTTACTTGGTTGATTTGTACTTTGTACGTTTGTTACTTTGATTCCAATGATGTTTGTATTTGAACAAATTCAGTGTTTTTTGGGAGCCAGATTCGGTACAGGACCGAGACCGGACCGAGTCAAGAAAGACCGACTCGAACAGGCTTTTTTGGCCGAGGTCGGTCTCGGTCCTCCAGAAGGCAAGACCGAAATTTCGGTCTCGGTCTTGCCTTCAGGACCGGCACGGCCATGATCAACCCTAACGAAAAGGATGGCAACTTAATGATAAATAAGGACTAGCTAGCAAGATATCTTTTTCTTTGTTCATTCAGTAAAGAAAAAAAGATACCTTTTTCTTTGTATGGAGAGCCAACTGCATTATCTTTGCAAGATGTTGGACAGAAACAACGGCCATGCTTGATGACTTGTGCAAATCTAGAGAGCACAGCTCGACAATTGATTTCCTCAAGAACTCTGCCTTTTTTATTGGTTCGGGTTTGACCAAGTTGGAATGACCGATGAAGGTTTTGTACATTTGGACCAGACAAGCATTGAAACATTCAGAGCCAAAAGTAGAGACGACATCACGAATAATAGCAAAGGAGTGTGTGGATAATGTCCCTTTCCCTGTTGCCCACAATTGAACTGACACCTACATCAAATCAAACCATCTTCAAGTCAAATATATCGTTGTATATATCAAGCAACTCTAACTCTTGCACATAAAAGATCACCTTCACTAGCCGATGGAGCAGAGAAGGAAAAGTGGTGAAGAATAAAATGGAATGTCTAAGCCGCATCAGGGAGAAATCCAGTAAGCCCGAGTCAGTAACTTGGTCAACAAGAAACAGGGTGCTTCGCAGATATGATTTAACCAGTGGTTTCAAACTTTTCCATTTCGCGTTATTCTTCAAATCCAACATCACCTGTTTCTTGCAAACAGAGGCTGGTATTCCCAAGAACGTGCGAAAGAGATTATCGGCTTCATTCAGAATAAACACCAATATTTTGGAGTGAGTTTCACTGTCTTGAATTTTGTATACTGAAATTTCATCTGCAAGTCCATTGGACTCGGTTCCATATCGGCATACGGCACGGAAAGCATTCACTAAGCTAGTTAAAGCAGGTAAGTTATGCTGCTCAGAAACTTGCTGACACATCACATCAACCGCGGAGCAAGTCAACATTTTCGTGTTAATTGATTCCATTGGATCATCATTCCTCTCAATATCAGAACCCTGTCATAGGAAAAATAAAAAAATAGAGCCAAAATGACTGAGCAATACAATATAGATCAGTTTTGATAGATTTCGTAGTCGATAGTATACAGACTACTCACAGATTCGTCATCTCTTAAATGACTGAGGTCCTCCTCGTACTTCTCTAAAAACTTAGAGAATTCTGGATCCTGTATGCAAATGTAGAAATGCTACTTGTTAATATGACTGACAATGGTGTGGTGAAAAAACCATAACCATGGTTATAACAATTACTGTTTTGTTTAATATGGTTAACCGTACCATTATGGTGATGAATTTTCTACCCATAATGGTTATGGTATTTGAGTTATCCACACGGTTATAACCATGGTTATAATATAAATATAATAATGATTTATTATTAATAAACTAATATAAATAATGGAAGTTACTGTACATACATGTAATAAATAACCATGATGTTGGTTTTATATATTTTTATTGTTGGCAATATAGATTTATGTATTTTTTAAAATAAAATTTTCAGTCTTTTATTATATTACACGCTGGAATAAATATGGATATACGGGTAAAACCATGGTTAATAACCACGGTTTTTTTAATGGTTATGGTATTGAAAATTATACCAGTAATGGTTATGGTATGTGGTTTAAAAATATGGTATGGTTATGGTATTTGTCATACCCATACCAAACCCTAACCATCGACAACCCTACTTGTTACAGACCAAAGAGAATTATGATGGAGATGGTTGCCAATGCACGGTTTCTCAATAATCGAGTAACTATTATTAAATGCATCATACCAAACTATTACGTACAGTCCGATAATTTTAATTTAGCAGTTGCAGTTACCTTCTTCTTTAGCCTATCCAATTTTTTCTTGCTTTTAGCAAGCTCCATATAAATGTCATTGTTCTGCCCCGACAATGGAGTAACAAAGTTATCTGCAAAAGCATCCATTTAGTTATCAACACGATAAGATATGGAAGGTTAGATACATTACCAAGAAAAACTTATCTAATGGGTCATAAAATACCTTCCACATTTGCCCCGTTTCCATCATTTGCATTACAATCCTGAGAACAAGTTTCAAAATCCTGATCAGTCAGACGAACAAAACACATAAGGAGAATAAAATTTGAGACAGGCTTATGCTTATACCTCTGAAAGATAACCATCACTATCTGAATAATTTTCAACCGCATTACTTCCGTCTTCACCAAGTATTGTATCAAGTGGGATCTCCAAAATGTCAAGATCCTCACGAGGTCTGAGGAAAACATACAATCATACTGATTTAGATATTTAATGCACTAAATAACATACTAGTTAGTTACTTAAAAACTGAGAAAACAATGCAAATAAGTAAGAATCATTGAGAAGTTATTGAGAGAGCATGGAATGTAATAGCAATCAAAGACAAACAAGCTTCAAGGACTGATCGATGACAGAGAAAAACTTCACCTTTGGTTTGAAGGCTTAACCTTGATTTGTTCCTGGTCTTCATGAGGATCCTCCCTCCCTCCTTGAAAGAGAGATTAAAACAAAAACATGACATGCTTGACAGAGATAGAGAGTATAGGCTACCTAGGTTTTGGAGGTTTTGACACAGAATACTTCATGCACGAGAGAACGCAGCCAAATATATACAATTAAATACATGAAGAATCATACATACTTTTGGAGGATTTTCTGAACTTCATCGAATTAAACTTCCTCTTATTTTTTAGAACAGACTGCAGGTTCTTCTTGGCAAACTTCCTGGCCTTCTTCCCCAGTTTCCCCATCTCGTCTTCCCCTACTCACCAAATAATACAAGCTTGAGACGACTGTTACCACGTCCACAAAAACCCACAGAGAATAATCAAACGGCTATATGATAGCAAGCAAGCAGGCAGTAGAAGAAGAAGGAGAATTATTCGACGTACGTATTGAACACCGCCGACTTCTCTTCTCCTCTGCTCAAGACTAGTGCTTTGCTAGGTTCGGCTTGAGCTTCTGTATAACTAAAAACTGGTGGGTTCGTTAAATACCTGCGTGTAGTGTGTCACAGACTAGGCCTGTTGGGACTTGGGTGTTTCAGACATAGAAGGTCAAGGACCTTGATATCTCAAAGCCCAACAGATAGTGGGCTTGTGATTGTCTAGTCCTGGAGTCCTGGTTTTAGGTCTCGGTCTAGAGTCTCTAGACCACGTAACCGATGGGCTGTTAATCCACCTTAGTTTAGTACCTTTTTTTTTTTTTTTTAATCACACTTAGTTTAGTACTTCAGAAACAATTTTGTTTGTTTAGGCAACAATACGTTTTATTTTGTTGGTTCTAGTGTACTTTTATTAAAGGGTTAAATACCACGGAGCTACCCGAATTTTAAAAATTCAAAACGGGCTATCTTAACTTGAACGAAGATGCAAATAGCTACCTCCGTCGAATTTTTGACGAAATTCTGCCAACAGTTGACAGTAAATTGGACAAAGATAGCTATTTGCACATTCGTCTAAGTTAAGGTAACCCATTTTAAATTTTTAAAGTTCGAGTAACTCGTTGCAAAACGTCCAAAGTTCAAGTAACTTCTTAGTATTTAACTCTTTATAAAATAGATGAATAGTAAATAATTTATACTAAATTTTTTTTTAAATACTTATTATAAATATGAAATAGAGATATACACAAATAATAATAATAAAAAGTCTGAATTTTATTTATTTATATAATATTTATAGTATACTTAAAATTCGGAAAAAATATATAATAAAAAACAGTTTTTTCATATTATATATATATATATATATATTATTTTTAATAAAATCTAAAAGTATATTTTTCTCCCGCAAGTTGACTTCGATGGACACAACAATTAAGTTGGAGAGAAGAGAGAGAGCGAAGTGGAGATTATTGGGGAGACGGCGGAGAGACGTTAACCGTTCATCGGAAGTTCACCGTACCGAGCAACTTGAAGTTCGTCATTAGCTTATGTAGTGGAATATCGATCGTTGCAGACATATGATATGGAAGTCTCGTATCAGGAGTGACGCAGATGCTATCGAAATACTCCTTCGATACGACTGAATCGTTAACTTATATCTAGATAATCACTTGTAAAATTGAATTTGTAGTACGCAAGAGGAAATTGGCTTTGAATGTACATCAAATTTACTTACTTGTATATACATATTAGATTAGATAGGAGATTCTGTTACAGAACCGCTGTATGATCGTCCCATGCACCCGGAATGGACCCGAATGGCGAGCCTTGATGAGGGCTGCACATATTATCTTCACATACTGGATGCTTCTCATAGGTCCATTGTTCAAGTTAAGATGAAGGGAAATGGAAATTTACAGACATGAATTTGGTGGGTAAGAAAGGTGGAAGAGTATGATACCGTTTTTTTCTTCTTTTTTTATGGTGCGTTATCTGCAGGGATCGAGCAGGGTATGGCATCGACACTATCGAAAGAGCACCGAGCACTGAGGTAGCCATCTCCCTGAGCCATGTCGAAGGAGGAGTTAGTATCGATTGAGCATCGAGCACTCATGAAGCGGTCTCCCAAGCTGCCCATGGAATAATTGAGATCACCGGAGCACTTAGCTGTCTTGAAGCGATCTGTGAAATCACCTGCCAAGTAATCGATTTGCAAATTTCAAATAAGGGATGGTTAATCTAAAAAAGTAATAAGCTGAGAGGGGTAGGTGTTCCGAGCAACACACCGAGGTTAAGTTCCATACTGTGGAAAGAATCCATCGACAAACTTGGTGGGGTTATGCTTCCAGAAGTACAAACTCTACCTGCATTGGAAGAATGAATTTGCATCTAAATCCTGTCTTTCGGCATATTGAGGCGCTATGTAATGAATGAGCTGCATACCGTAAAACGATCTGGTAGATGACCTGGGTGGCGATACACTTCTTCTATCTGCATTAAAGTTTCAAACTGAGGCTAATTTGAGATGATAGTAAAAGAAATAGACTGTTAGCTGAGTACATACCGAACTGCTGATGCTTTCTTTTGATAGCTTCGAAGTTACTGCGAGTGATATCAGCTGAGGATTTTATAGTTGTAGGGCGACTTCCCCAATCACCTAAAGTTATAAATTTTCAAGATTCAGTTAGCAAGTAGTACCGAGTAACATGAATCGAAACAAAAACATTAAGAGCAATGTATTCCATACTGCAAAGGGAGTCTGTTGATGACCTTGGTGGGGATGTGCTCCTATCTGCAACACAAATATGAACCAGAATCACAAACTTGCAGCAGCAAGTTTATGAGCAATGAAAACTGCAAAGTTTTTTTTAACACATTTTAAATCTGAGCCGCATAGGATATGTACTAGCCAATAATGCAGTAAACCGTTTAAAGACGCTAAACATAATCCAGAACAAGATCATTAATGGAGTAGGGAATCACACAGTAACATAGTAATACTGCTATATCGATGTTGATAAACTGAGTTATGTTTCCTTCAAGATTAAGCATTTGACTTGTTTGATCAACAGAGTGTTCTGTGTTAGGTATTGTAGTCTGATTAATATGTAATGGTCGATTATGTATTAATGTACGCGTCTCGCGGTTCTGTACTGTACTGTATTTCTCCATGTATACGTATTTTGTAACAGTAACCGTCATTAATAATATCTTGATAAAACCGTGTGGAAGTTACCCACTTGGGTGTTATCACAAAAAAAATCTGAGTTTCTCTTCTTCCTTTTCCTCTCTAGAAAAACTATGTGTTCCTTCTAAAATCCTAAGTAAATTCTTCATTTGATTGAGTATTAGTAGAGAATCGATCCTAACATTCTGTCCGTCTAATTGCCAGACATAAACTGTATTGAGTCTTCTTTCTAAAAGCTGCTACATACTGCGAGTCAGCTCTGAAATGGAATAGAAAAGAAGCAAGCATTAGGTATGACGTACCCAACTGACGAAGTTTTCTTTTGACGGCTTCAAAGTTCTTGTATGTGTAACCGACAAAACTATATTCTTCCGGAGTCAATAGCGTCTGAAAGTTGCAACAGAATACACAGTGAATATAGATAGATAAGCTAGACAAAGTGTGCACTGTAACTTTCATCACAAAAGAAGAAGCAAGAAAAGTGAACATAACTTTATTACAGTAACTAGACTATGCAATCTCTCTCGCTACTATCAGTCATATTATGTACTATACTTGATAAGGGAAATTGTATTACTCTGGATTGCATCCAAGGTGCAATTCTGATTGGGGAAATGTCGTCTCAAACATCACAACAGTAATTTTAATACAAAAGTTATAATGTAAGGTGTAATGTCTGAGTAGGTTAGGATTATCCACAAATAATGACAAGCCAAACTCCCCCAAGATGAGTATACAATTCAAGTAATTTTGTGGAAAAACAGAATATTCGGGTTATCATATCATTTGAAAGGACTCTGAAATTTCTTCATCTTCCTGAACTTTGTAAGTGAAAGAGACCAATCAACTACCCAAAACCTTAAGCCATTACATGCAGGAAACACCACATTTATATTCCCTTATTTTCCATTTATTCTACCGTGCAATACTTTGAATACTCTCAGAAACCGTAAGACAAATTTGACTAGATGTTATTATGCTACAGTATCTTACTACATGAAAACTTCTTTGAAGGTGTCTTCTTGAAAAATGCTGGCCAAGAATAAGTATAAACGGAAATCATTAAATCTCATCCTTCACATGTAAATGTTTCATACCTTTCGAAATGGTCCTGATCCATAATTAGAACTTGGAAGTTCCACCTATTACAAGAATGTAAGTAGGTAACTTTAAAGATTCAGGATTTACAAGTAACTGCAGCAAATAAAAAAAGTGTTCATATGCTTGCTACCAAACAATGTCCTACCAACTGATACATTATCAAGGTAATAATGAACTTCTATGAGTGCCTGAGGTGCTAATGCTGCCTTACATAATCTTTAACACGCTGGAAATCTTAAGAGAGAGACATGCGCTATGCATATCATATTCCAAAATCATCACCAGCCCACTATCTTGACAAATGAATACGAAATGACCTGCTAAAAGTTTTACCTCATCGAATTTCATAAAATTTTGGGTGTCAAGTTCATCATTGATCTTTGGTTTAAAAGCAGCATCCATCTCATAAAGCCTCTCCCACTGAATATCTCTGAACCAAGGATGAGCCTAATCAATTGAGAGCAGAACCTTGTTAAAGAAGGCTAGAAGAAACTATAAAAGAAACAACATATCCGATAATAAATATGGTAAGTATTTGTTTGTTGGTACTCCAAGGTAAAAAAGACAGTACTTTAATCTGGTCAGACCCTTCAGTACCAAGCCTGTGTTCAACATCACAAAGAAGCCTGCATATTAGGTCCTTTGCTTCGGGTGACAACCTTGAATCCTCTGGAAATTTCAAGAAATGTTTCCAATGTACTATCTGTATCAAATTTACAGGCACAAACAATTTGGGAGAAAAACAATTATTGCATGTAACTGGAAAAAAAATGTATTTATACAATTCTGCTTGTTAGTTACTCACGTCAAGTGCTGGAAACAGTATTAAAACCATCAAATTATCTAAAGTACATGTACAAGTTAATAATTGCACTTGAAGAGTACTTTAAAAAAGGCATCTGATTTTTTGTATTTCTTTCTTTATACAAGTTTACTTCTTAAGTATCAGTATTTAGTTGCCAGTTGATGATGTTTTTGCTTTGCATCATTACATCAAAATGCAAACAAGCAGATTCACATGTCAAATAGCGCTATCGCCTACCTATGACTAACGTTAGAAGGGTGCATCTACCTTTTCTCTGAGTCGTAGCAATCATTTTTTAAGAATTATTTCTTTCAAAGGTAAGCAATTTAACCTTTCTACACGTCGTTATAGGTTCATCGGAGAAAAATGGAGGATAGCCCACCAGCATCTCATACATAATTGCACCAAGTGACCACCTGCGGACACATAGTTAGTAAGGATCATCTTTTGCTTTTTATTGAACAAGTTAACATTTTCATCCATGGCTTTATGGCCTTATGATTTCAGCAAATTGATAGCAAATAGCCCATCATCTCCAAACTTTGATTGCACTGGATTTCACCCAGTTAGTTTTGTATTAATATTGTATACACATGCAAACCAAGTTTAAGGTGACAGTCAAATTTTAAGTGTCACTTGAACTGACGCTAAATGGTAAACTTATAAAGAGGCAATGATCTGAACCCCTGTCAGAGGTAGTCCTTACTCTTGGTCCAAACCTAGAGAGGTCCTGATCCGTGGGGTGTGCATCTAACTCAGTACCATACCAACAATAATAAACCAGCCGAATGACAAATTTGTCTGAGTTTGGTGGATCTACCTAATGAAAATTAGAGCAACCAAAATTTGAAGAAGAAACTAAAGAAAGTTTACAAGCTGAAAGACAGAGTTTTGAAAATTTTCTTTTAGTTTCATTATCAAACCAGAAAGGTTAGAAAAAATCATCAGTTTACAACCGTAGCAAAATATTGGAACTAGAAATGTTTTTCTCTTCTTGGATATATTTATACTTCAAACGGAATTAGCCGTTCGTATAAAAAAGCTTAGCTTGTCTCTTGGTCAATCTAATTACGGGGGTCCTAGATTGAACCATATAAGTAAAGGATTCACAATCTACACTCCTCTTGGTAACATTACAGCGGACTGTTCTTTAATCACTATGATAATGAAGCCATATATTGAGTACAGTCATCTCTCAATTATATATAGACGTAAGATGTTCATCTGGAAGTTATAAATAGATTATTTACATGATTTTATGAGAACGTCGAGTTAATTTGAATTAATGACTTACCAGTCACACTCCAAGCCATATCCTTTCTTCAGCAGTACTTCTGGAGCAATGTAATCTGGAGTACCAACAGTGGAAAACGCCTGTCATTGGTGCATATATACACCAAAACTTCAGTAAACAGATCATTGGTGCAAATTTCTTAAAAAAGATGTAACTGATATTGCTTCTCAAACTCGAGTGTATGTATCAGTAATGTAAACTGATCTAAAGAGTACTTATTGGTATAAAAAAAAAACGAAATGTGACTTGATTAACCTACAAAATTGACCTGAGAGTGCATGGATTTTACAGTATTAAGTAAACTGCATAGATGAAAATACCAGTTTTCTCCTGTTCATCTGCCAATTGTGTAGTAGTTCCTGGGTACTTTTCCCGTTACTACTGTCTTCATGAAGGGACACCCCAGACCTTTTATCATCAAGGGCCTTATTTCCATTCATCGCAGATAAGTTGGAGCAATCAATAGATTTGCATAGTCCAAAGTCTGATAGCTTAATGTGCCCATCTCTATCTAGTAAAAGATTGTCCGGTTTTATATCCCTGGTAATCCACAGAGGACAAGGATTACATTTGTTGCTACTTTGCCATATAGTTTCTGACGTGCAATTGTTTGCAAGAATTCACCAACCAACCTGTGAATATAGTTATGCTTATGAATGGACTCTATAGCAAGAACGCTTTGAGCAATATAAAATCTAGACACAGTTTCAGTCAGAATCTCCTCTCTCATCAACAAATTCATCAAATCTCCCCCAGGAAGATATTCCATGACCAAGTATAGGTACTCAGCATCTTGAAAGGAATAAAAGAGTTTCACAATGAAATCGCTGGAAACTTCTGCTAGTAAATTCCTTTCAGCCTTGACGTGTTGAACCTATTATTTCAAGGGAGTCAATGAGTAACAATGTGCTAATCCAGAGGGGAGGAGTAAATATGTGCTCACATCAACAGAATTATTCTGGATAGCGTTCTGAATTTGCCATGTGAAACTTTTATGTACTAAAAGGTAAAAAAAGGAATGTAAATCTCAAAATGAATTAAAGATAATCCTAAAACACGCATCTTTTATGCCCAATTGCTCATAGATTCTAATTATTGACCTTTGAAAGATAGACACAAGTTCGAAGAATATCACTAACAAAATGATGGCATCATTGTTACAGGATTGTGCTTTAATATTCAAGTATAATCATTTATGCTATACTTCTTTCTATTTACTGCTTAGAATTCATCAGGCCTTTCAAAAGCTTTAATTTATTCTTTTCGTGGTAGTTGGCCATCATGAACAAGACTGATGAGTAAAAATAATCACCCTAGAGAAACCATCTCTTCAACTATACAACTAATTGCCATCCGTCTTCCTTCTTTCTAGATAAAATCTTATATTGGTCCAAAAGATGCAACACAATTTTTTTGAATGTTTTATTCAGAAGAGATTAGCTTACCTGACCTCGACTTAGCATTTCTGATTTCTTCAGCATTTTCATTGCATAAATGTTGTCTGTTTTCTTTCCACGACAAAGTCTAACCTGGATCATCAAACCATTCCAAAGAGAGAGAAAAAAAAACGAGGTAAGATAAGTGTTCGAGCAGCTTTAAGAAACCATCATAAATCATCTCCACCCTATTATAGCATTAAGTTTCCACAAATTTATAGCATGACTTTAACATCCATGCTGTTCTGTTTCTTTGAATTGCTTGGTCCTGAATAAACTTTTATCCTATATACAAGAAAGAATCCATTTATTTAGCACATGCAATGTGTTAAGGCATTCGTCACTTGAAGAGTGAGACTACCATGCCAAGTTGCCAACAATATTGACATTGCTGACTCAGTCAGAGTACTCAATTTATTTTGGTGGTCTCTTTTACTAGACAAGAAGAGTCTGAAATTCATCAAATAAAAGACAATATTCTTTGTCAATATCGGCTACATGGACCTAATTTCTCTCCATATTTATTTAGTCTCTGAGGAACAGTGAATTTTCTCACTTTTATTAGGCATCCTTAAAAAAAATCTTTTAAATGTGCCATTCTGTAGATTTAATAGTCTAAATAGATATATTCTACATTCTCATTATACTGTTCAAAATTATATACATTACAAAATATTCATGTGCATAAACTCCAATTCTCAAATATAACATTCCTGTTACTGACCTCACCGAAGGCCCCTCTTCCAATGATTGCTAGCTGCTCAAAATCATCAATGCACATCTTATGTCGTTTTAATCTGATGTATTCTGTCTCCTTTTGCTCCAACTCCTTAAGCAAACTTATCTGTTCTTCTTCAGGTAGACCTAAGGCTGCTAACTGCTTTTCCAGTATCAAGCGCCTGTTTTAATTGGTCACATCTTTGTAAGAAAATATGCTTGTTTGAACAACTCTAACAAAGAAATTTTCCAAGCTACTATACAGTTGATAAGAGTAAATCGGAAATTCCAACTCAATTTAAGAAGGGGTGTATTATGCTCCTTTTTATGTTTGCAGGTTGGAAATTTAACATCCAACTTAGAACACCTTGCGGGATCAAATTAGAGAGTTTTATATATAGAAACTCAACAACTAATGTCTTATATGTGACCCCTAAGCATCCTGTATTTAAACGAATTAAAGACACGGTTTTCATTTACGTTCCTTGCATTTGGAATGAGATATTATCCATCATTCGCCTTGAAATAATGATCATAGTTAAGGATATAGATCTTTACAATCATAAGCTGTTTGATTAATAGTTGCATGAGAATGAATTAGCATCAGTACAATAACCGAACTCCTACTTACCATAATGAATGTCCCGCTATTTCATCAAACATCCTAGAAATTCGAAAAGAGTTCGTCATTTGTTCATTCTCTAGCTTCATTCAACGGAATTTGGAAAGCACCAAATGTTTCAACGGTTTCGGTTCAATTCGATATGACATCGACACAGCATCTCGTTAAATTAGAACATAGCCATGTACCTTTCTTTGCGTTCTTGAATGTGCTTCATTTGCTCCTTGTAATGGGTTTCGATGTACTGCTTGGCTGCAGCAACCCTCTCCATAGTCAAGGTCGAGCTCTCATCCGCCTCGGCGTCAGTATCGGCCTCCTCAGCCATCGGCGAAGCCTTGTCCTCCACTTCGCCGTTCATCTCTTGTTTATTCTCCAAGCCTTGCCTTTCCCTTCCTCCCTCCCTCCCTCTAAAACTTTCCCCGCCCTGAAAGTTCGTTGAATCTACAAGAATTTCGCGGATTATGCAAATTATAGGTTATAAATTAAGCAGATTGCACCCAACACTCACATATTATGCAAATAAAACCCTTATACTTTCAATATTACATTTTGAACCCCTATATTTTTTCTTTCTTTTTTTTGACACTTTTCATAAATTTTCAAAGTCATATTAATTTTGCCTCCTTCCTCTAATTTCCTCTTTTAGTTGAGTTGAAAAATGAAAATAAAATAAAAGTTTGAAGCAGTGTTATCAGAACTGAATCGGTCCTCAAACCGGCGAGGGCCAACTTAGTTCGACGTGTGGTTTACTGTTCATAAAAATTTGAAAATACAATTACAAACTAGATAGTCTCAAACACACACATAATTACCTCGAACACACACAAAATACATAGTCTAAAACATACACATTACTCTTAAACACAATATAACACAACGTAATTACCTCAAACTTTGAATATACGTAACATAATAGTATCAAAATTAAACACAATAGGTCTAAACTTTAAACATAACTTCTAAACTGAAGAAGTTAATAGGTCGAACCGAAGAAATCGATTTAAACCGAAGAGAACCACCCAAAAATTTAAACCACTCAAAAAACTAGAATCGGAAACATGGCGATTTTAGCAAAACCGTCTGGTCCAATCCGGTTCAAACACTGTTCATATACATTTCGTTATTTTAGCTTAACCAAACCGAACAATGGTTTGATCCCTGGTCGGACCGCTGGTCCGTCCGATTCTGATAACACTGGTTTGAAGATTAAGTTGATCATTTTAAGACTTAAATGACAGGGCTTTATCTGAACTTATTAGAAAATATAAGTATGGATACTTACAAAAACAAAGTTTAGGGAAGATATCACAATTTTCACTTTCTATTAATAGTTGATGTACCCGTGTCTTCGTGACTGCAAGCAAAATGAGAAACGGGGCGTTCATTCAAGGATAACATGACGTTCTTTTTCAGAAAATAACGAATCAGAAACGGCCACGTGTAACGTTTACAACAGCCCTTGCACATCTCAGTAGATTGAAGGAGAACACGCAAGAAAGTCTCTTCTCCTTCCCATATCCATATTCATTTTTTGTGCAACGAGATAACGCCATTGACACAGATACTACACTGCTACTGTAAACTGAAGATCAGCGAGAAACTATGTTCATGGCTTCAGCTCTAAACCCAGTAATGGCGTGAGAAGAATAGAGCAAGAGAAAAGGTACATTTTTTACTGAAATGGAGTGCGTGTTTGGACTTGGAGGTAGAAACGTTTCAGTCGGAGTTTCGTCTCCTTCGTCGGAAAGCATAAGGAGATCAAGGAGAGGACTCAGAGGTGTGAGCAGCACGGTGGTTCAGAATCGCCGCTTTAGGGTGCATAGAATTAAGGCCAGTGTTGCTAAGGAGGAGAACCGCGCCGACGTTAAAGCAGGTTTCGCCGATGAGGAAGACTACATTAAGGGAGGCGGCTCAGAGCTCTACTTTGTGCAAATGCAACAGAATAAGAACATGGAAATGCAGAGCAGAATTTCGGATAAGGTTAACAAAAGCTGCAATTTTCTAGTTTTCTTTCTGATAATTCAAGAAATTGTTGTTCTTGTGATTGTTTGGATTTTATTAGGACAGAATCAAATTATATTTGAAAAAAAAATAGAGTAACTGCAAATAATTAAAGTAAAAAGTAGAATGATAAAATAAAAATTTCGAAAAATTCGAAAATAAAAACTTTTATATCGAAAAAAACAAACATTTTTTACATAATATCAAAGATGAACTTGGATTTAACTTTAGCTATAAGGTGAGATTTGTCCATAATAACTTCAAATCTTTTAATTTGATTGGTGTGGTGTTAGTATACATAACGTTAGTTACCTACGTTTATATCCCTTTAAATGAATTCTCAAAGCTCTGTCTTTTATTTGAATTTGGATTCATCCAACCAAGTTATAAGCAGAATTTCTTTCCCAGGTGGTAGGATTAAGTGAAGATACAGTTAGCTTTTATCATCTAACGATCTGTGTATTTGGAAGTTTTGACATTCAACAAGAACAGTGTACTTATTGAATGTGAAATGCAGAAAAAGTGACTGAATTCGATAAGAAATCAGTGATTTACTGATATAGTATTCCATGAAAGACTTGTTCATAGCTTAACCAATAATCTTGCTTGATTTCAGTTAACCTATCTAAACCTTTTTGTACTTGAATTTCAATTTTCTCTTGCAGCTTCCACCAATATCAGTGGGAAACAATGTACTAGACTTGGTAGTGATCGGTTGTGGTCCGGCCGGGCTTGCTCTAGCTGCTGAATCAGCAAAGCTAGGATTGAAAGTCGGACTGATCGGGCCCGATCTTCCTTTCACAAACAATTATGGTGTTTGGGAAGATGAATTCAAAGGTAGCACTTTGCACTTCCATATTCTATAGTAGCATGTTGAACTTTCGAATGGGGTTTCTTGTTGAACTTTCGAATGGGGTTTCTTGAACTATTCTGAAGTCTTGACGACACTTTCAGATTGAAACAATTTGGAGGCACCCAAACTTTCAATCGGATAAAATCAGAAAACTGAACTAGAACTTGAGAATGATTGTGAATGTTTGAGATGAAATTTTCGGACCTCCCCTATGACAAATTTATAATGTTTGTCACACCATTTAGAAGAGACATCACACCCTTTGGAAGAGTCACTATGCCCTTTGGAAGAGTCACTATGCCCTTTAGAAGAGACACTACACTCTTTGGCCAACCCATGTAACATTTCAGCCAAACCATGTCCCTTGTATTCAAAATTTGGCTCCAAAAAACAAAGGGACACCTTGGGATGATGACTTGGAGCCGAAGTCATTGAAACATATCGGCCTAAACTTGGCTCCAAAGCAATTGTCCCAAAACCGGGAATTTTGAGGTTAAAATGTTATTAAGTCATTAATTCCAAAATTCAAATTTTATAATGAATTTTAAAATAGTGACTTTATCAAAAATAATATTTTCCCTGAAGGTGTTCCCCCCTTTGACCCCCATTTATTGTCTCTAAGCAACTGATGAATCTCTGATACAGTGAATATAATATACTGAAACAAACGTGCACTCCACACCCTCCTAACTTGTTTAATGAGATACTATGATCCTATTGGTCAACTAGTCAATCCAATTACACTAAAATATCTAACATAGCATACCCAGAAAAACTTGCTACGAGCTGATCTAACATAAAAAAGTTGTCTTTTTTAGATCTTGGCCTTGCAAAATGTATTGAACATGTCTGGAAAGACACTATGGTTTACGTTGATGACAATGACCCGATTCTGATTGGTCGTGCATATGGACGTGTTAGTCGCCACCTGCTTCACGAGGAGTTGTTGGATAGGTAATCCATCAATGCTCCCATTTTTTGTGTTTGTTTTGCTCGAGATTTCCAATATTTGCTCTATGAATACATAATCTGTGATGATTAATTTTCTCTAGGTGTGTCAAGTCAGGTGTTTCATATCTTAACTCAAAGGTGGAAAGTATCATTGAAGGCACCAATAGCCATCGTCTTGTTACCTGTGAGGATAATATCATAGTTTCCTGCAGGTAAAAGCTTGTTCTTTTTACCTTAAAAGAATGTTCTTTTTAATTTCCAACATTCATAGATGATTTCTTCTTCTGAATTTCATTTGGCATAGCATTACAGGCTTGCTACTGTTGCATCTGGAGCAGCTTCAGGAAAACTGCTACAGTACGAGGTAGGTGGTCCTAGGGTGTCTGTGCAAACAGCTTACGGAGTGGAAGTTGAGGTAAGAATATGAATCGTGTATCATATACATGTAATTAGTTCCTCAATCTCGATTTGAGAAGACTAGAAACTGATTTGCGCTTTGCGCAATATAATAATTATTTTAGTTTATAAATTAATAATATTTTTAAAATAAATATAAATATATATTTATAACATGATTATTTACAATTTATTAAAGTACATTTAATTATTATTAATTCAATTACACACCATACAAATTAATTATATTTATGAAAAATGTTAAACTTATTTTTTTATATAATATTATACAATATAACAATTATTTATATTTTATAAAAAAAAATGAAAATAATTGAGTAGATAATAAAAACAAATGTAAGCAATTGTGAATATGATGCTCATTAATAATTTTAAAATTCATTTTATGACATTTATTATTTTCATATATTTTAAAATAAATATTAACTATTAGAATATATATATATATATATTAGTTATAATAATTATAAATTATTTTTAAAATAGAATATAACAAGGATATTTTATAAAAATGGTTCTAAAAATATTTTGAAGAAATTTCAAGTCTAAATTATTATAATAATTTATATTATAATTATTGTTATAATTTTTTCATACCCTAAATTTTATGTCATAATTATAAATATCTATATAAAATTAATATGTGATTATTATTTTCATAAAATTGATATATAATTTACATAATAATCCTTAATTTCATCTAAAATTATGTTGTAATAAAAAATGTTAATTTATACATCTTCTTGGTTTTCATAAAATATAAAATTTAGTAAATAAAATAAATTTAAGAAAGATCATAAATGCACATAGAAAATAAGAAGATATTAATGAAATTTTGTAACTTATTGGGAGAATGAATAAGAGGATTTTGAAGATTTTAAACTATGTTACATGACATGCCACATATGAGTGAGAATTATATGTTTAATATGGACCAATTAGAAGTTATGAAATTGACATTAGGAATGAGAAAATATCTTAAAAAACCTACTTGTCACAATTTTACATAACTTAGCCAAATTAGTATATATATATATATATAGATGGTGTTAGAACTGTTAGAAAAAAAATAAGGTTACCACAGCCATGTAATATCATTGTTGCGTCTGCTTTGTCTGGTTTACCCTGTAACTGCTACAGGTTGAAAGCAGTCCATACAATCCAAGCCTCATGGTTTTCATGGACTACAGAGATTACATTCCAAATGAGACTTCCTCTCTAGAAGCAGCTTACCCGACATTTCTATACGCAATGCCAATGTCATCAAATCGGATTTTCTTTGAAGTATGCTCAATTTAATCTGCATTTGATACCCGCATGCTGTTCTTTGCAGTACTTGTCATGATGTTCCAAACACATATTGTAGGAAACTTGTCTTGCTTCAAAAGATGCTATGCCATTTGATCTGTTGAAAAGAAAGCTAATGCTGAGGTTGCAAACAATGGGTATCCGAATTACCAAACTTCTTGAAGAGGTATTTAAATGTTCTGTCAATCTTTTATTGAAAGATAGAAGAAAAAAATCTTATTTTTTTGTTTGAAATGCTCCTGCTGAAGCTCATAATCTGTCATGATCATATGAAGGAATGGTCTTACATACCAGTGGGCGGATCACTGCCAAATACCGAACAAAAGAATCTTGCTTTTGGTGCTGCTGCCAGCATGGTTCATCCAGCAACAGGCTACTCAGTGGTTCGGTCTCTGTCGGAAGCTCCAAAGTACGCCTCTGCAATTGCAAATATTTTGAGGTCGAGTCATGATACCACACCAAACATCTCTTTGCAAGGTACTTGCAATGTGTTGCTTTCTCATTAAAAAAAATAAAAAATAAAAAGTTGTTAAATGCATCAACGGTTAAATATTTATTCATTTTTGTCGTTCAAAATAATAATTTTATCATCTGGTTCTTCTTCGTATCATTTTCAACCAAAAATGTAAATTTGAGTTCAACTTCAATCCAAATTTGTATTTTGGGTTGAATTCTAACTCAAATTTGCATTTTTTGTTTGAATTCACTCTCAAAATACAGATTTGAGTTGAATTTGAACCAAAAAATACAAATTTGGGTTTGAATTCAATCAAAATCTGCATTTTTGATTGAATTCGAACCAAAATATGCATTTTGAGTTTGAATTCAAACCAAATCTACGTTTTGAAATTAGTGTTGAAGATGAACAAGGGGTAAAATTTTCATTTTGACATATTTAACGGCAAAAATGAATAGATAGTTAATGGTTGGTACATTTAACAATATATTCAACCATGTGAGTGCAAAAATAACTTACATGAATAATGCAAATAAAAAAAAACGTGAACCAACATATGAGTGCATTTAGGGCTGACAATTTCACTCACGACACGATACGAACACGCACGAAAAAATCGTGTTCGTGTTTGCCTTTGATGGTACGATAACACGATAATACGAACACGATAGCACGATTGTGTTTTTTGTGTCGTGTTAGTGTTTAGGTCTCAAAACACGATAACACGATCGTTTGCCTTTGAGGGGGCGTGTTTATGTTATTTAGGCCGTGTTATCGTGCGAACGTGAATTGTGTTACCGTGTTATTTTCGTGAAAACATGAAATCGTGTTATCGTGTTATTTTCGTGAACACGTGAAATCGTGTTATCGTGTTACGACTTTCCACGAATATTTTCGTGTTATCGTGTTACGACTTTCCACGAATATTTTAGTGTTATCGTGTTCGTGTCGTGTTGATACAATAAATTTCGTGTCGTGTGTCTGTGACACGATTACATTTTCGTGTATTTCGTGTTGGACTATCGTGCGTGTTTGTGTCGTGTCGTGTCCTGGTGCACGATAGCACACACCAATTGCCAGCCCTAAGTGCATTGACACTATTTACCTTAAAAAATAGTTTTTAACGTTGATACCGCAATTTTTTAAGTAAAGTAATGATTTTTTTTGTCAATGTTGCATTTTTCTACGTAAAAGTTACATTTTTTATGCAGCCTGGAATACCCTTTGGCCTCAAGAACGCAAACGACAGAGGGCGTTCTTTCTGTTCGGTTTGGCCCTGATCTTGGAGCTCGATATCACAGGAACCCGGACTTTCTTCCGCACTTTCTTCTGCTTACCCAGATGGTATCTCGATTTCTAGAAACTTCTGAATCTACTTAAGAAGATTAGACCTGCAATTTGATGCCTTAAGATCTGTTGAAACATTATCGTTGCAGGATGTGGTGGGGATTTCTGGGGTCGACTCTATCTTCAGGCGACCTTGTAATCTTCGCATTCTACATGTTTCTTATAGCACCCAACGAACTGAGGATGCAGCTTATCAGACATCTATTGTCGGACCCGACCGGTGCAACTATGATAAGAACATATCTCAATGTCTAGTTTAGGTGTTTGTCTTCTCTCATGCCCAAGTGTTAGAATTTTTTATGATGTTGATTTCTCCATATGTCCAGATGGAGAACACCTTTGATATGTACATACAACACTCAAGCAACCCTTTTGTATATGCTTGTCATTTTAATGCATTTAATTATTGCATTCATGGTGAAAATATCAAAATGTCCTATTTTTTCATACGTTTATAAAGTACTCGACTGTTACGTCATATGGTTAATTATCAAACTCCACATTGTCGTTCACCAACCATCGTTACCCTCATATGTCGTATCTAGGGTTGTCAAAACGGGTCATGGGTCGACTCATGAGTCGTGTCACAGACCCTTTGACACAAATCTGACTCGTGTAATAATATGAGTCAGTTTTTTAAATTCAAACCTGCCCATCAAGCCCGCGGGTCATAATGATCCGTCAGGAATAGTAAAGTTTGGGTCAGACTGACCCGTTCGACCTTCATGACCCGCTCGACCCACCAGTACATAAAAACTCAGAAATAAACTGACTCATGAGTCAGAATTGTATATATTTAATATAATATATACAATTCGGGACGAGTCATGGGTCAAGACTATTGATCCAAACCTGTCCCGTATTTTTACGGGTAATTCATGGATCGTATCAAAATGACATGTGAGTCAAAAAATCTGACCCAAACACGACCCGTGACGGGTCACCCACGAGTTGAGTCAATTTTTGACACCCTAGTCGTATCTAATTTGCTACCATAGCCATTACCAGACTGTTTTTGCGCTTTCAATTTTTTTTCTCAAACCAGTCTGACATTTTTTAATTGAGATAAATAGTATTTCTATATAAAAAACACAATTTTATATAAAATTATTGATTTAAATTTTGTATTTTGATGTGTAAATTCATTAAAATTCAGAAAAAATATATTCGGAGTCAGTAAATGTATAATTTAAAATGAAAAAGAATTAACATTGAATAACTGATTTATATAAAATAATTTAGTATGAATAACAAATATCTAAAATACTATTATAATATTTTGGTATTTTAACTAAATTGATTTGTAAAAAATAATTTTTAGTCGACAACTGGAATTTCTCAATCACTACAATTAAATTGGAAATAGTAGCATTACGATTAATGAGAAAATTTTGGAAATATTTCAAGGAAAAAGTTCAAGATGAAGTTACATTAAACTACCCAAATGAGCAAATTGAGATTTTGGAAGGAAAGGAGGAGGGAATCACACTTCTTATTAGAAGATAGCTAATTTCTTTCTCTTCCTCATATAATTTCCGAGAGCAACCCATCACCTTCTCTCCATCTCATTGTCCATCTTTTATCTCAATCTGGTTCGTCATCAAGCATAATGGATAACAGCAACGACCCAGTCGAAGAAGCAAATGGGAATTCATTTCAAAGGGTGAAGCAGGGTATCAAGGATCGATCCAAGGTGCGTATTTACTTCCCGCGGTCGTTGTCGGTGAGTAAAGTTTCGTGTTTTGGGTCACGATCTGACTCCCCAACGCGGGCCTTGATTTTATTTGCAGAAAGTGGCGCAGACGAAGGAGATTCTGTCGAAACAAGCCAATCAAACCAAGCAGATTCTCTCCAAGCAGGCGGTTAAGATCGCCAAGCAAGCCGAAGAACACGAGCGATTTATAAATAAGGCAAGGTTTTGTTTCTCACCGTGCTTTAGCTCAAAAGATGATATGAACGTCAAATCGTCAATAATCCCTAAAGGTGTAGCTTTGCCTGACGAATCGAAAATTTAATTGCTAAAGATCTCTCCTTTTTTTTTATTTTTTTGCAGTTGTTATTAATGGATGATTATGATAAGCACTTTAAAGGCTATAATTCTGGATTGCTTTGTTTAGGTGACTCATCTTTTGAGTGTGCTGGGGTTTGGAGGGTTCTGCTTCCTGTTGGGTGCTAGTAAGTCTACTTATCTTAGCTGATGTTGACATGAAAGTGGGAATTTAGTTTCTGGATTCCATGATAAGCTCGAATCCATTATTCATTTTTGCAGGACCGCAAGATATACCTTATGTGTACTGTTTTTTCTACATAATATTCGTCCCGCTTCGTTGGATATACTATCGGTACAAGAAATGGCATTACTATCTTCTGGTAAGCTCTCATACCCGAGATTATACTATTTCCTTTTAAGCTGCTCTTTCATTTGAAGGCCGTGTTCTCTTTTGTGGGAGTCAAATTTGATGCTTCTTAGTTCATCAGTAGAAATGCAGAGTATCTTTATGATCCTTAACAGTAAGTATACTTTAAAACTTATCAAAACATGTATACATGTTATTTGATAAATGGCTGTAGCAACTGTAGTCATCTGAACTTTGGACGTTTTGCAACGAGCTACTCGAACTTTGAAAATTCAAAACGGTCTACCTCAACTTTGAAAAAAGTGCAAATAGCTATCTCCGTCCAATTTCCGACGATTTTCTGACGAATTTCCGTCAACAGTTGACGGAAAATTGGACGGAGGTAGCTATTTGCACTTTCTTCAAAGTTGAGGTAGCCCATTTTGAATTTTCAAAGTTCGTGTAGCTCGTTGCTAAACACCCACACCCAAAGTTCAGGTAACTCCTTGGTATTTAACCCATAAAAATATGATTTGTCATAATCTGCTATATTTTTCAACCCAGGACTTCTGCTATTATGCAAACACAATCTTCTTGATTGATCTTCTGTTGTATCCTAAGAATGAAAAGCTTTTTATGGTCTGCTTCTCCTTTGCCGAGGTACTCCAAATTTCTATCTATATTTGCTATTTTTGGTATTACCTCCATTCATTTTTGAGTTCTTTGATTGCTAAGGGACCATTGGCGTGGGCACTAATTGTGTGGCGGTGTAGCTTGGTCTTCAGCTCTGCTGATAAAATCGTTAGTGTTCTCATTCACCTTTTCCCGGGTAACTTTACGCGTACTATTTTTCTCATTTTTGTTGAGACATAATAAACTCATATCTACTACTTTACAGAAATTTGTGAGAATTTATTTTTCATAATAATTGTTTAGGATGCTTCTTCAGATGCCTTGTCTAACTCTGAGTCTTCTTGTATTTAACCTGCCATTTCTATAGATCACCTTAATTACCCATAGCTATCAATATCGGTGCCATTGCCACCTCCAAACTTCTACACAACCCTTAAAATTTAAAATTTTTGTGAATGGGTTCTAATGTTGTATAGAAGTAAATAGGGGTGATAAAAAAAGAATGTTGGACCGAATTCCCGACAAGACCGGTCTGAGACCGGCCCGAGACCGAGCGAGCGTTTTTCCCTTTCAAGATTGGTTTCGGGCTCGGGCTTTTTTCCCGAAAGCCCGTTTAGGACCGGCCCGGACCGAAGGAATGTGGATTTGGGATTTTCATAATACCACACCGAAAGGAATGTGGATTTTAGAGCTTTTCTATTTCTATAAAAGCTGCAATCTGATAAATTTACTAAAGAATATCGTGAGCTCATAGTGTTTTTTTGAGATGTGAACTATTCTTTCGCCTTTTACTAAAGAATACCGTGAGCTCATAGTTTTTTTGGGGGGTGCAGGTTCGGTTCAGGATCGAAACTGGCCCGAGTCAAGAAAGACCGACTCGGGCGGGCTTTTTTGGCCGAGGTCGGTCTCGGTCTTGCCTTCAAGACCGGACCGGCCCGCCCATGATCAGCCCTAGAAGTAAAGTCGAATTAAAGAAGAGGAACATCAGTTAAAAACATGTTTTTTTTTAACCAAATAGTCCGATTGCTTTTACTTTTACCTTCATTTGAATGATCAAGATATTATTTTGACATCAGGGTTAGTGTTTTTCACCATAAGATGGTGGAATCCAACAACATTTGCTGCTATGCATCCAGTTGGAACTGCACGGAGGGTGTCCTGGCCATATGTGGAGGACAAGTCCTACCTGTGGACATGGCTTTTTTTCGTTCCCTTAGTGGCTTACACCCTCTGGCAAATTCTGTATTTTCTCATAGTCAATGTCCTCAGACGACAGAGGCTGTTAAGGGATCCCGAAGTAATGACTTCCTATAGGTTGGTTCTTCTTCATCTCTTTAGTTCACAAAGTGTGTTTTATCGTTTTCAAGCTGATATTATGCGTCCTAGCTTATTTATTGAAAGGAAAATGCTATAATCTGCAAAACTTAGCACGAAAAATGGAATCCTTACCTTTTCTGGAAAAAAAAGTG
Source organism: Chamaenerion angustifolium (assembly GCA_946814005.1). NCBI lineage: Eukaryota > Viridiplantae > Streptophyta > Magnoliopsida > Myrtales > Onagraceae > Chamaenerion > Chamaenerion angustifolium. The sequence goes on from OX328272.1 coordinate 33,953,004, forward strand.
TTTGAGTTAGATTGTCAATAGTTTCCAAAAATAAAAAAGATTCCATTTCTATGCTGTTTTATATGACTTGTTGAAAAATGCTCTAATTTTTGGACTTGAATCTTCTCTATTTGGTCCAAAACGGACTTCGTTCATTCACGATTAGGCTCAATTGGAGCCCCAATCGGGGGTCCGATTAGGCTCAATTGGAGCCCCAATCTTGAGCCCCAATCGTGGGTCCTATGGTCAGGGTCTGAACCCTGACCAGGTCGCCCAACCATGGGTACATGGTCTTGGTTCGAACCCAGACCAGGTCCTCAGGGTTGGGTAACCTAGTCTGGGTTCGGACCTTGGTTAGGGGACCCCGTGTGGCTCGAATCGAGTCAGACTTGTTTGAAACATTAATGTAAGTTTGTAGGGTTTAATTGTAACATTTAGAAAAATAGTTGGTTAATTTTATAAATATAAAAAATATTTAACGGAATTTTTTAACAAAAAAGTAACGGAGGTACCAATTACCATCATTTTCAAACATGTTGGACCAAAAACAATTGTTTGGGTTGGAAAATCATTTTCGTCAAACATGTTGTACCATTTTCAGACTTTTCCATAGATTGTAATATACTAAGTTTTTAAAAAATGTAGGCTTTTTCGAACTAAAAATGAGGGTTCAATCATGTTTAGAAAACCTATTTCTTCGTAAATTGGGTTTAATTGCCTGTCTTTTCCGAACTAAAATGAGGGTTTATGTCGTGTAAGAGATTATCAACTCTAGTTACATTGCATTGGTTGCCTTTTTCATGACAATTCTTGTAGGGAGCTCTCCAAGAAAGCACAAAAAGCAAACAATATGTGGTGGAGGTTGAGCGGCATGCTCGGGGACCAAAACAGGATGCTCATGTACATTTTGCTACAAGCTCTTTTCACCGTGGCAACAATGGCACTCACCGTCCCCATCTTCTTATCGTACGAAGTGTCGGTAGTTTTCCAGCTTCTTAAAGTGTCTGCCACCGTGTGGAACGGTGGAAGCTTCCTACTTGATGTGATGCCAAGGCAGTTTATTCAGAAGGAGAAGCTCAAGATCGGGACTCAAGTTCAAGACCAACTTGTGGTCTCGCCGGGAAGTGTGACCAAGAGCGATGATTCTGGTGAAGAGAACGAGTCTACGTTTAGTTCGTGATGGAATGTGCACAGGTAGGAAATGTGGTAAGGACGTTGGTAGATTGTAATTGGTTTGGTGGTGGTGTGTACTTCTAATGCTTGTGGATAATGTAGTTTGGGGGTATTGGATTCATTGCTAAAGTGTTCTACAAATACATTGTTTGTTAGTGCTAACAATTTCTAACTTGATAATACGATACGCACGAAAAAACCATGTTTGTGGAAGTATATTATCTATAAGCAGTGACGGAGCCATGTAGGGGTGAGGGGGCACCTCAACTTTTGGTTTTGTTTCAATTTCTCCTTTAATTTTTGGATTTGTGTCAATTTAGTCATAAAAATTCTTACATTTGCCCCTGTGAATTTTTTTTATTTTAACTATTTGCCCTTATACTAATTATTGCCCCCACTGACTTAAATTCCTGGCTTCGTCCCTATCTATAAGGTAATTCTCGTGTAGTTACGGTTGAGCTGGTAAGTCTTATTTTTTGGTATTTAAAAAAAAACTTGTTTAAATAATTTTAAAACTCTATTTATCTTTTCAATGTATAAATTCATAAGTTTTACTATGAGTGGTTTACTATTTTCTTATAAATTTTGTATGTGGACATACAACTGACTTTTGAGTATTATTTTGGAAAAGGGAAAACTACCAAATTGGTACCCGAACTTGTGAGTGATTAGCAAGTAGGTACTTAATTTTTTTTTTTTTGTAGCAAATATGTTGCTGAACTTTCTTAAATAAGTGAATAGGTACCTACCGTTAATTTCCGTTAAGAATAAACGAAAAATATCACGTGAGAAGCAAAAAGGTACTTGAACTTACACAAATGAGCAAGTAGGTACCTGAACCAGTTCAACAATCGGTTCGGTCGAACCACTTTTTTTTAAAAAATGAATTAAAGTTTATATACCAAACACATGCACGTACCACTCCGAGAACGTCTGGAGTTGAGTCATGCATGTGTTCGGTATATAAACCCTATTTTTTTTATAAAAAATAGTTCGACTGAACCGGTTCTACATCGGTTTTTGAACCGGTTCAGGTACCTAGTTGCTCATTCGTGTAAGTTCAGGTACTTGTTTGCTCCTCACATGATATTTTCCGTTTATTCTTAACGGAAATTAACGGTATGTACCTATTTGTTAATTTTTATAAGTTCGAGTACTTAGTTGCTACAAAAAAAAGTTTAGGTACCTACTTGCTAATCACCCACAAGTTCAGGTACCAATTTGGTAGTTTTTCCTTTGGAAAAATATGATTTAATAAGTTTTAAAATTCCAAACAGTTATTCAATTTTTAAACTTTGTCAATTCTATATTAAGAACTTGTAAAATCTAATGTACGAATTCATAATTATTATGAGTGTTTTATTTTAATATTTTATTACAAATTTCAAATGTATATATAACTGACTAATTTAGCACAACACAACTTGAAAAAACACACAAAAATGCATGTCATGTTCGTGCTTAGAGCATGAAATGATAAGATTATCATGTGTAATCATATATAGTCAATTCAATATAATAAACTTATTTATACACATTATAATATACATGTACATGTACGTACAATTTTCTATCCTTGAAAGTGTAACCATTATTAGAGTAAACAATATACTTCTGCAACTTTTATTCCTAAATAAAAAATTTTCATATTAAATTTTGACCGAAACATATATATTTCAAAAAATCGAATCTGGTTCATAATATTTCTATTGTATATCCGATTATCCGATATATATTAAATCATGGCACGCCATCTACCAATTTTATTTTTTTGACCAACTACCAATAAATCGTTTCAAATTCGTCCACTTCCACGTCATACCATACATACTATCATCATGTTGAGAGAGTAAGATTACAAAGCTCTCGATTCTCTCTTACATCAAAAACTCTCTTCAATGGGGAAGAAGAGGGAAGTGAGAGAAACAGCTTTCCATCACTGCATTGATGGCGTCATCGAGGCCATGCCACAGTTCGTCAAGGAGCTCATTGCAGGCGGCGTCGCGGGGGGTGTTGCAAAGACAGTCGTCGCTCCACTGGAGCGTGTCAAGATATTGTTCCAGGTTCGCTTACACTCTTTACAATTCGCTGATTCCAGATGTAATTTAGAGTCTCTCGATTCGATGCTTTTGTTGCGATTATTGATTTTAGTTTCTCCTGAGGAATTCAGTTCCTGCTAGTAAACTTGATTGCCGCGAGAGATTGGATTTTGATTGAGGTGTCGCAATTGTATGTGTCCGGATTGCTGATCGTACGCTTTAGATGACTGAGAGATTGTTTGTTATGTCGACAATTGTCATTGCTTCTGCTTCCTGAATCCTGATATTGTGGAACTTGATCCTTGTCTGTCCACTTTACGATTTCTAATCATGTTATCTAAGTTCTTATTTGCTACAATTTAGGTCTGGGCGTTCTTTGTTCTCGAATAGAATTTATGACTAAGTCAAGAGCAGAGCACGAACATCTAACTTAATTTGAGGAATCGTTCTTTCCTTTTTGGGGTTGATTCTTGCTCCAGAGTCTTGACTTTCTCTGTTATTTGCTTGATGAGGAAGCATGTCTTCCGGAACTTTTTTTTTCCCTGTTTAATCTTTAACCTGATTATTAGTTATAGGTTGTCCAAAATGATGATGGATATTTTGTATCCGCACCATTCTACCTCTACGACTTGCAGTAGACACTAGAGTTTAAGGGAGAATTAAGCATTTGATACAAATAATCCATGTTATGACCATTTTTCGAAATGATCACGCTTCTTTTAGTGGTCGGCTACTTTTTTTATTTTTGTTTTTGGCCATAAGTGGTCGGCTACTTTGCTAACCAAAAAATGTACATTTACTTGCTTAGTCTGTTTTGTTACGGATTCCAGGAAGTGAGTTGGATATTGCATATTAGGGTATATAACTAGTCAATGCTCCAACATATTCCGTAAACATGCCATGGCACTCACAAATATACACTCAGCATAGGAACTTTGTTAAAGTTGGTGAATATTTTTTTTTTTGGTAAAACAGAAACTACAACAATCAAAACTAAATACTAATTGTTTTTAACTATTCTAGTAGTGGATTTTCATTCACTATCAAACATCAAGAGCTTCAAAATGTCTGAGAGAGGATTCGTTAGATTATGGAAGGGCTCATCCAGATTAACAACTTCCTTAGCCAAAACATCCGCCACCCCATTTGCTTCCCGGAACACGTGTCTGATTTTGAATTTGTTAAATTCCAAAATAAGTTTCCTGCAATCCAATATGAGAGGCATTAGTGGTGACACTGAATATGATTATTTTTTCTTAACTTCTCCTATTAAGTCTCAGGAATTCGGTTGAAATGTTTGTGTTGTGCTCATTATTGTTATTGAATTTTTGAGCATTTATACTCAGATGAACAAAGTGACTGCTAGCTATACGAGTAAGTGTTGAGGTCTGTAGAGTTCATTGTCTTTGTCTCCTTATAGAATGGCGTGTTCCTGTTTAGGGCTGAATTTCAGAGTACTTGCGTTCAGATTTTTCTCTTTGTTTTACTCTTTTGGCTCAAAATGTGACTTTGCAATCTCCACTAGACCAGAGGAGCAGAGTTTCACAGCATAGGATTGTTCAGATCGATCAAAAAGATTGCAAAGACTGAAGGAGTCTTGGGCTTCTACAGGTAAATCTTTTGCCCATTTTATAACTAAGACATTATAAATATATCCAATCCTTTTTAGCGTTGCTAAGTTCTCATATTTAATGACTTTAAGAGGGAACGGTGCAAGTGTGGCTCGAATAGTTCCATATGCCGCCCTTCACTACATGGCTTATGAAGAATATCGAAGATGGATAATTCATTACTTCCCTGATGTTGATCGAGGACCTGTCCTCGATCTTGTGGCAGGGTCTTTTGCTGGAGGAACTGCTGTTCTTTTCACTTACCCCCTCGATTTGGTCAGAACTAAATTGGCCTATCAGGTAATCTGATGTATACTTTAGAACTTGGTATACTGATTTCAATTGAAAAAATATATGGACTTCTCCGCGTACAAATACAGACTGATTTTGTACAGAATGAATGCAGGTGATTGGTCCATCGAAGTTGTCCATCAAAGGGTTACTTGAATCTGAACAAGTTTACAAAGGAATCGTAGATTGTTTCTCTAAAACTTATAAGGAAGCTGGAGCCAGAGGTCTCTACCGTGGTGTAGGTATGGACTTTTTCTTTCTCCTTACTACTACATATGGAGGCTGTTTTTCATTTTGGTTGAGATTGCACTTTTATTCTTGAGAATATTCTTCTCAGTACCATCGCTGTACGGAATCTTCCCTTATGCGGGCTTAAAGTTTTACTTCTATGAGGAGATGAAACGTCACGTGCCTGAGGAACGCAAAAATGACATTGCTGTGAAACTCATTTGTGGATCAGTTGCGGGTTTGCTTGGTCAGACCTTCACATATCCTCTTGATGTTGTCAGGAGGCAAATGCAGGTAAAAAAATAAATTTAACCAGTTTGGAACATTGTGAAGCTGATTTTTTTTTTAAACCTTTTGTATAACCATTAATTGAAAAAATGTTGCTTCTCAAATTTCTCATAATTGGCTCTTTTTATTTTTTTGTTACTAATACCATAAAATGTCTTGATAGGTCGAACGGCTCATGACATCAAATGGTGCTCCTCTCAGGGGAACAATGGAAACCCTAGTAACGATCACTCAGCATCAAGGATGGAAACAGTTGTTTTCAGGGTTAAGTATCAACTATTTGAAGGTGGGTTAATTGAGGTAGAAATCGTCACTCATTTCGCAGAGTAAATTTAATCTTTGATTGGTTTCACTGTTTTAGGTTGTGCCTTCAGTAGCAATCGGGTTCACAGTTTACGATCTTATGAAATCATTCTTGCGAGTTCCATCTCGGGACAACGAGAAAACCCAGAAACCTTCACACCCTCTGAACACCGATCAGGTTCCGGTTCCAAAAGACTCAAAAGCTGCTGAGCTGTAATTCTCACTGACTTCAAATTCTTTTACTGAGATGCAGACATTGTATAATGATTCATTCTTGTAGGGATTATTATTCCCCCCCACCCCCTCCCAAAAGTTTAGGAGCCAGCGATGAATAATTGTTGATGATGACGAACAAGGAACATCATCTATTAGGAATTAGGGAAGCTTAGTACAGATGATTGATAGGCAATAGTACATACTGTAAACTCATTCAAATGAAGATCAGTAGGTCACATTATATTGATCAAGTGTAGTTTACTTACATACAAGCTTCCATTTTGTTACCAATAATCTCCACACGGGCATTTACCATTTTGTCGTGATGAAGAACATACCTTGTATCTGGAACATACCATTTTGATTTCTAGTATTCTTTGTAGGGTTCGATGGATCTGTACTCCATCATCTTGTTCTTCTCCTCCAACATGTTGATTTCGAAATGCGTCTTATGCAGCGGGATGATTTCTTCCTCTGCTTGATCTTCGAGCTTTAAAACTCCATGAATTTGTGCATATTGTCCTAACTAGTTCCATATTTCTGGCGTGGGATCGATTGGCATTCTCTCCATGAATTCCCAGGTTGCATAGAGGTTGCCGTTGCTTCCAAGAACATTGATTAACCCTAGGATCAACGTTGAAGATCTTCTTTACCGAATCGAAGTGCAGAAGCAGCGGAAACCGCCATGAAGGTTTGGCTATTGAGCAGTAATGATTCTTTCATCATCTGATCATACAAGATCAAGCCTTACCTTCGTTCCTATGGCGTAGCTGTTCAGCATCAAATACCAGGCCGAGCATTTTGTCGAACACCTACCGAGCGTCTGTTACGCTGTTGCATCTCTACTACATTTCGATCAGTTTGTTGTTCAGTTCAATGTCGTTCTCTTACGGTGACTTTCTCAACGACTGATGAATCCTTATACCGAGCTCAAGAGATTCCGGGCTTCCACATGATTGAATTAGTTCTTCGACAGTGCCATGATCGAGAGGTGCTTCTCGAGCTAGACATTCAATAGATTCTTCAACCTTACCGTTCTGCACCAAACTCAAGATATCGATCCAAGTTGGCTCACCACGTGGTGGTTCGGCGAGCTTTTGCGTACTAGACTAGCTACTGTCACTGTCCTCTCTCGTTTTCCGCTCCCTGAAACTGGGCTCCGGACCGGCGAGAAGTTCTGGCATTATCAGCATTCGGGACGGCGGAAGTGCACAGCGGCTCGGCTTCACTTCGAGGTTGATGATGATGGAAATAACGTTACCGGAGAAAGATGTCTGAACTGAATTCTCCAATAACAAAAGAGCTTTGACGTCGCCAATCGGTGAGGAGATATCGGAGACGCCATTGACTTGTGAATCTGCACCGCAGCAGCTGGATTCAGGAACCAGAGAGGCCGAGCTTTCGTCGATGGAGAAGAAAGATCGCACTTTGGACCTATTTTGCTTCAGCCCACCCAATGTACATGGGCTTAATTTCTTATAAGCTTCATCTTCTTGGTCCACGCCGCGCCACGGTTAGTTTCTTCATCTCCGTCAGAGCCTCAGAACTCAGAAGTCACAAAGCTACCGGTCTAGGAGTCTGCCCCAACCGTCGGCCTCAGTCTGCCTCAACCATCGCCCGCCATCTGCTTTTTCCGACGAGGTTAGTTTCTCTGCTTTTATCTCCGATTCACTGTCCGTTAGAGTTCCCATGAATAGTGAACAGCGGTACACTGAAACATCACAGGAATCGAACTGAGTCGCCGTATCAAACTCACAATTTGGCTATTCTGAACCATTTTCTCTCAATTAATTAAGCATATTGCAGGTTTAGCTGTTCATGATATCCAGAATTCCAGTTTCTGTTGTCTGCTCTATTTGTAAGATGGTCTGAAACATCACCCAAAGCTGTTCGTACAATCATTTTAATTTGCAAAATCGATGAATAACAATGAACTTTGTCAAGAAATGCCACTCATTTCTGGGTTTGGAGATGATAACTAGAAGGCTTTAATTCCTAATTGTAGTGTTGAAATATGCAATACCAAGAAATTGCACCCCATTTGCAGAAAAGAGATTATTTTTCTATCGCCATCTTCTACTATTGCTACTTGGTATCTGTTGTTGAATCACTACTGTTGCAGTTTCAGAAGGATAAACAACGAGTCATGTACTTGAGATTCACAAGCTACTTATGGAGGAAGTATGCAGATTATCTGTATACAAAGAGGGAGAAGAACATTCTGTGGGAAATGGTTGATCCATATAGACGACCCAAATCTTTCACTCCTCTAGTCACCACCTATATTGCTGCTTTCTACACTGGAGTCATCGCAGCTGCCATTACCGAACAACTCTACAAGGTATTGATTACATTTAGTCTCTAACTGAGAATTCCTGGTTAATTGGATATTCTGCAACTTACCGATTGTAAGATGGTATAGTGGTTCAATACTGAAACGACATAAACATGTAGGGCTCGTATAAATTTACCTTCACTAGGTATGAATTGGAGTTATGATTGACAATTTTTTACGTATCGCAATAATACAAACATTACTATAAGTCTATAATACACGGTAGTTTTCTTGTTTAGATATTATAGTACGACACACACGATAAAGTGGTCAATTAACTCAATTCTATATTAAGAATGTGTAAAATCTAATGTCTGAATTCATAGTTTTTACTATGAACAATTTATTAATGATATTTTCTTATAAATCTCGCATGTAAATGTATAACTGACTAACTTAATACAACACAAAAACACGACATGAGCATTTACGGAAAATTGTGCATCGTGTTCGCATTGAGGAAAATGACACAGTAAGCATATTGTATGTGTTCGTGTATAGTAAATCTAAGACGATAACCTTATCAATATGCACGTACGCACGATTTGTCACCCTTAATTAGAGTAATTAACTAATCTAAAAGAAACGGAACCTGGATAAAATTGCGGGCTCGAGACTCCATTTTAAAAGAACACTTCTTTTCCTGTTGGATGAAATGTTGGGGTATGCTAATGTTTTTCCATTGAATCATCCATTTTCTGGTGTTTGTTCATGGTTCCTGCTGTAGTAGCCCGATGAGTCTGTAGAATGATTCTATTTTCGTATTGATCAGGAGAAGTACTGGGAAGAGCATCCAGGTAAAGAAGTGCCGCTCATGAGACCCAAGTTTTACGGTGGACCTTGGAGGGTTTACAGAGGGGAAGCTCTTCCACCAGATATGTAAAAAGTAAAAGACCAAATCTGATGATCTCATACTCAAGTAAGTAGTATTTACAGATTTCTCAGACAGTTCGTGTTCATGTAGTGGGGACCGACAAGACCGCAATCTATGAATGCATAAGATGCTTGATTGTGACCATTTTGCTCCTGTTTTTAGTTATTGCTTCTGTTTGATTGTGACCATTTTGCTCAGTCAACTTCCGAGGTTCGTTCGACAGGTTTTAAGGCATTTCAAAACGTCGGAAGTGTAGAAGTCCGACTCGAGGTTCTCCGATAATGTGAGTTCACAAAGTTCTTCATCTTATTCTTCTCCATCGGTCATTGTATGCATGATCCAATTTAGGAATTCATCTTAGTGGGAACAAGAATTAAAGAGAGGGCAAGTAGTTAATTTTTTTTTAAATAGGGATAAATATAAGATTTTAAAAAACTAAATTAAAAATTATAATAATTTTAGGCATAAAATTGCACAACATTAAAGGTTAGAGGAAATCAATTGTCCCCGTTAACTATATATAGATGTGCTTATTGCAGAAACTGCACTCTCTTATGACAGATTACTAGTAGGGTTGACAATGGTTAGGGTATGGTGCGGGTATGTCAAATAACATAACCATATCATATTTTTAAATTGCATACCATAACTATAACTGTAACGGGTATAATTTTCAATATCATATCCGTAACCATGGTTATTAACCACGGTTTTAACTGTATACTCATATTTATTACCACCATGTGAAATGTAATGGAACATTATAAATGTTATCTTAATAAATATATAAAGTTATGTCACAAGCAACAAAAATATTCAACATTAATATCATTCAATATTAGCACCATTCAAAATTAACACTAATATCATTTAACATTTACATCATTCAATTACAGTTCCACCCTGAAATTATAAATTCATGAAATGTAAAAGTGAAAATCATCCTTATGTTATTAGTATTTATTAATATTAAATTATTATTATATTTATATAATAATCATGGGTATGACTATAACCATAACCATTACGGGTAGAAAATTCATCAACTTAACTGCACCGCACCATAATGGTACGGTTAACCATATAAAAAAATAACGGTTATAACCCTGGTTTTGAATTTTTCATCACACCATTGTCGGCCCTAGTTACTAGCTGCATGACTGAATCCGAACTTAACAATAAAAAAAGTTAACTTAGCCATAATCTTGACATAAACCTCCTTCTCTCAAGCACTCAAATGCAGCTACTTAGCACGATTTAGTCTTTTCAACACATGAGGATACTCAAATGACATTATGGGTTCTGCATGAACCATAAATGGGATTTAAGAGTTCAATTCTAATCCAGAATTGTAATTTTTGAGTTGGGCTAAACCTAGAAATGCCCCTTCTTAGTTTAGCATGAACTCAAAATTACGATTTTTGGGTTCAATTGAATCCCTAAACAATATTTGCAACCAAAACATTTAAGAACCATACATGATATTCACAAACAACAAATGCTCTGAAATCATGAAAACCAAACAGATTGAAAAAATGGGACGACATAATGTGGGAGAAGATGGTGAAACAGAGTTAACCAGAATCTACATTGTTATATCTTCCAAGTTTGGGACCCAAAAATCATCAAGAAAAGAAATGAACAGTCGTTGATTATCTGATCCCTGTATAATTCATATGTATGCAGCATGTCGCTGAACTGAGAAACTATTGTTTCTCAGCAGATTTCATCATCTGCAATTCAACCAAATAAAAACAAAAACACATTTTAAACTTTAAAAGATTGTGAAATCAACAATCTGACTGCATAATCAAAGGGTTTATCCGTACCTGTCTTTCCTTTGCCTGGTGAAGAGAACTAGGGCACCAAATCCTACCATCACTGCAACCTTCACCATCTGATTGGAAAATGAAATCATCTTCTTTTAAGCTTCGATTCGTATTCACCCAGAAAAAGTAAAAACAAAAGTTTGCAACTTTAGTATTACCTGTCCAAGCAGACCGGAAGAATCAACAGCAGGGTCATCACTCTTGGGTATTCTTTGCTTGCAAGAAAAGATTTTCTCTCCTCCTCCATTTTGCATCAAATCGGATTTCCTAAAACCCGTGTTCTGGAGTTTATCAACAAAACATAGTCATTAGTAGCTCTAATTGCAAGAAACATGAGTAATTTTGTATACTTAGACAATCTTTACCAGTCAAAAGAGTAGGGTTACTGTACGGAATTAACAAAAAAATAGCCAAAATCCAGAATAGCAGCAGAACTTTCCTAAAACGTGGTTATCGCGATTTGGGGATGTTTAGGCAACTCTTAAGTCCTAAAAAGGCATTTTACTAATCGTAATGTGCATTTTTCATATGAAAACATAGGGCTAAATACCAAATTGTTAGTTGAACTTGTGAACATTATGTTGCTTGCTAATTAAACTCTTTCTTTGTGTGACTTTTCACTATCTGAACTTATATTGAAGTTCAACTTGCTAGCTCCGTCCTTATTTTTGTTAACCTTAACCTGAAAATGAATATATGATGCCAACTGTCTGACAGTTGCACCACATCGATTTTCTGTCAAAACTTAACACAAAAAAAAACGGGCTACCTCAACGTTGAAGAAGGTGCAAATAACTACCTCCGTCCAATTTTCCGTCAATTGTCGTTGGAAAGTCGTCGGAAATTGGATGAAGGTAGCTATTTGCACCTTCTTCAAAGTTGAGGTAGCCCGTTTTGAATTTTCAAAGTTCGATTAGCTCGTAGCAAAACGCCCAAAGTTCAGGTAGCTACTTGGTATTTAACCGTATATATATATATATATATATATGATATACCTCTCCTCTGTTTTCTTGGTCAGACTCAACTTTTGCTTGACTTGCATCTACTTCGCTACTACTTTGGCGCTCCACTGCAATTGTTGCTTGCTTCCCAAGAACCGTAGCACAGTAGCTACTCGGTTCTTCCAAGAATATCCACTCTCTTGTTGATCTCCCTTGTGGAATCTCTTCATTTCCTCCATATGATTTCCTTTCATCGCTTTGAATCTCAGCCTGTGGAAAATCTACAACAGACTTTCTAGTGAATGAATGACCAGATCTTCCAGAAACACCATTATGAACTGGATCTTTCATATCCTTTCGTTTAACAGATTCCGTACTTTCCTCTATCTCTGGAACCATGTTTGATTTGGCTTTTATTGGGGGTGGTTTTATACGAGGCCTTTTATCCTGTAAAATTTGATACAAAATTACAATGGAAATATAGCCCTTCAATAGCTTTCTTGAAGAAGCATATCATATATATATGCTAGAAATACCTGAGCTAGACTAGTTTCAAAGACACTTATCATTTTCCTTACATTGCTTGGAGTTCTCTCCAGACGCAACTCCGTGTTGGGAGAGGAAACCGAGGTTTTTGCAGCTGTTGGCGGTTCATTTGACGGCAAAGAGGAAGCTTTTTCACCATTTGAGACACCTCTGTTAATGTCGTTAAGCTGACAAGGATGTCTAATCTCGATTTTTTCAACAACCTTTGAGGAATGTTCTTCAGCTTTAGAAGTTCCGACTTTTATGAGAAAATACAGTAAATGGTAAAATTTCAATACCGATACTTAACTGGGATGATGGGATTGGTCACTTTATCGACTTCTGATTTTGCATTACTGCATAAGATAGCAGCAGGCCTTGAAGCTACTTCCAAACTTGATGATCCTTTGAAGACAAAGACATCATTTTATTATATTGTCTCAAGAATTGATCCAAACAATGCGAATAAATTATAAACCCGATATGTAAAATATAGGTAAACCACCTCAACTATTGACACTATGTAACTAAATGATCAATTATGTTTTTTTTGTATAGCTAAATTGTTACTTACGTTTCAGAAATGTAATTTTTTGGTTAAACTTATCATATTCATTCAATTATGCTTGACAAATGTAATTAAATAGTCACTAAAATAATGATTTTTTGCTCTACATGTTCATGTCTGAAATATAACTTTGGGTTCAAATCGAACCAAAAAACACGAATATGAGTTCGAACTGAACCAATAAATGTTAATCTGGGTCCGGTTCGAACCTAAATTTACGTAAATCTGAGTTTGAAATCAGATTTCAGGTTTGAATCAAGAAACAAAAATTGATATGAAAAACATGAAGATAAGGGGAAAAGTATTTTAGTCATTTTTTCGTATAATTTTATTTTTTAACCATTTAGTCACATTTTGAAATATAAATAACTGTTCAAAACAACTTTCCATTGTTCAGTACATGTATGAACATAAGTGACTATTAATGTAATTTATTCTAAAATATATATCGGAACTAACTTGATATTGATTGATGAGGCAATGATGATGTAACATTTCTTTCACAACTCTTCTCTGGACCTCCAGGATTGTATGTTACTAGCTCGCCATGTTTCTTATTTAGCGCTGAAAGTCTCTACATAGAAAGTTCATGAATTCGGTACCATTATACCAATTTAAGTGCACATAAAGTTTCAGATTTCAAAAATTTAGAGGGAAACAAAGAAACACAGGTAAAAATACCATCATTCGGATTCGGGATTGTTCTTCTTCACTGAGTATGAACTGCATTTTCAAGTGCATCTTTCCACCCCCTTCGAGATGGAACAGCTCATCCCAGATGCCTTTCTCAATTATTGATCTCGTCTCGACTACTGCAAAACCAAAGCAGCAGCAGCAGCAGCCTTCAGTGGCAGCAAATTTTGGGCGTAATTTCAATGAATTGTTTCATGAATTAAGCTAAAAGGATTGCACCTGCTCGCGATATTTCATTTCCACCATCATCAAGAAGCTTCACAATCAAATTCTCTCGAAGTGTAGTCAAGGGTCTACAGAACCCAACAAAAAACAAGTTCAATTCATTAAAAATTTAGGGTTAAATAATAAGGAGCTATCTGAACTTTGGACGTTTTGCAACAAGCTACCCGGATTTTAAAAATTCAAAACGGGCTACCTCAACTTGGACGAAAGGTGCAAATAGCTACCTCCGTCCAATTTATGACGAATTTCCGTTCGACGGAAATTCTGTCAACAGTTGACACTAAATTGGACGATATAGCTATTTGCAGTTTCGTCGAAGTTGAGGTAAACCGTTTTGAATTTTTAAAGTTCGGGTAGCTCGTTGCAAAATGTGCAAAGTTCAGGTAGCTCATTGTTATTTAACCCTAAAAATTCTTCTGATTCCAGAAATATACGATGAGGTATGAACAATGAAACCCTAATCACATAATTCGATGACTAAGTACATCCATAAATCTCCGGGTCTGGTACTCAGGTACTCTCTCTTCCCCATGGACACTGCATTCCAAAATTCAGACCACCACATTTCAGCCATACATTCATACTAAAATGGAACCAAAATCTACGCAAGAACACAGAACCTTTGATGGACATTGATGAAGGCGGTGATGGAGATGGAAGATCAATGATGTCAAGAACTGAAACAAACCCAAGATGAATCACCATCCAAATCGCTGAAAAAAACAACTCTTTTATGTCAATAATCAGTGTCGAACCTGAAATTTGAATGGTTCCCGGCATTAGAGGTATAGCGTCCTTCTGCGAGTAAAGCAGAGGCTAGAGCTCTAGAGGATCATGAAATCATCATGGAAAGTTCAAGCCACTGGTTCAGAAATTTGAAGAACTTGGACTCAGATGGCTAAGAGAGAGAGGTGGATATGGTTGAGAATTAAGGTGAAGATCAATCAATGGCGGGTAACGAAGGGTCCCACAAAAGACAACTTGGATGGTGGCCACTCTCCAGTCACCACATAGTTTTCCTGCCATAATCTCCCACGTGTCTTCTTTTGCTATACTAGGCAGTCAGGGCTAAACAGTATTATGGGAATAAAAAAAGACTATAGGACTGAATTACCGACAAGACCGGTCCAACTAAGACCGAAATTGAGCGGGTGTTTTTTTTTCTTCAAGGTCGGTCTCGGTCTCGAGCTTTTTTATCGAAAGCCCGTTTAGGACCGGCTCGGAACGAATGAATGTGGATTTGGGATTTTCATAATACCACACCGAAAAGAATGTGGATTTTGGAGGTTTTCTATCTCTATAAAAGCTACATTTTGATAAGTTTGCTAAAGAATATAGTGAATTCATAGTGTTTTTTTGAGATGTGAACTATTTTTTCACCTTTTACTAATGAATACTGTGAACTCATAGTTTTTTTTTTTGTGCAGATTCGCTCCAAGACCGGCCTGAGTCAAGAAAGACCGACTTGGGCGGACTTTGTTGGCCGAGGTTGGTCTCGGTCCTCCAGAAGGCAAGACCGAAATTTCGGTCTCGGTCTTGCTTTCAGGACCGGACCGGACCGCCCATGATCACCCCTAAACAGTATATACGGTGGTTAAGTGAGTGAATAAGTTTTTTAAAAAAATCAAGGCATCAATAATAATCCAGGCAATACCCAAATGAAATAAAGACTACGTTTGATGATCAAAAAGGATCAACAACACTTCCTAATCCACATCAATCAGTCAGCAATGAATTTCAACCCAAACACTACCCAGAGACAGCATCAGCTTATGACAGCAATTTGTTTCAATTCCAAACACTAATCAGTGGCTACAGACTCGGTACAGATTCTGAGCGAATAAAATCCTTGAGGACAGCTTTTTCCTGGTCGATTCGCCTTTTCTCCTCAGCATCCTTTGGTTTGGTTTTTCTCTTCTCGTCCAACATCCACTTGAAGAGTTCCCTTTGCTGTTCTTCAGGGATTGGCTGCAAAAGTCTCACGGGTGCAACAACTGTGACAGGTTCTAGATTCTCTTTCTCTTCTGGTGCTGAGATCTCTGAGCTTGTATTGGTAATGTGTTGTTGTTCTTCAGCTTCAACATGAGCATTTGCAGTAGCCTTTTTAATGGTATCCCTCCTCTTCGGCCGAGCAAATATATAGGCTGCACATTGAAAGAAGTCTTAGTTATTTGATCTTGAGAACATGGTGCTGCTAGAATAGATAAAAATAGCAAAAAAAAACTGTTAGATAGGGTGATTTGATGAACGAACTTCTCTTTGCATGTGTTTTAATTTGGAATATACGCAAAGAACGAATTTTAAAAAATTAAGCAAGATACAGTTGCCTTGCCTACATAGAATGCAGATAGATATAGTGTTAAATAGCAAGAAATGCATCTCAGATTCAGCATATTCATATGTAAGCATTCTTTACTATGTTTACAGATTTCCTCATCATTTTTCAGAATAAATATCCAGTGTTCAAGAACATCAAATCAAAATATTTGACATGAACAATGTGAGACCAGGATTAGGCTATCTAATGATGGATGGTTTGCATTATATATACTACAAAGCCACTAAATGGACTCAGAGAGACTAACTCTTAATATTACAATAAGTGCAAAACTGTGATGCCTAAATTGAATTTATGCTTCATTCTGCGTAAATAGATTCTCGCAATTAAATTATAATGAAGATCATAACTTTCATTGAAAAACTTAAAGAGTAACCCAGATGTTTCTAGTTCAAGGGAACGCTCTCCTGAACTCCACCACAAAGCAGGCCCTTTCAGACAAAGATAATACAAAATTTTAGAACTCTTTCCACCAACTGAAAACGAAACAGTCTGGTGAATATCACTGAATAACCCATAATAACAACAATAAAGTGCAATCGTTGATGGTCAAGCACTGGCTAGAGGAGCTTAACAGGTAGCTATTACAGCATTTGAAAAAGTTCTTTGGTGGTTATCTACGTTCGAAAGAGATCAACAATAATGCAGTGGGATTCAATTCAAATCCATACGGACCACTAAAATGTAAATCAAACAAACTTCTCCACCCTTTCGGCAGGAAAACAAAATCCTGACCCCATCAGTTCTAGTAGAGACATTTCGTCAAACACGCGGTGTGCGGTTTCAAGAACAATTTTCCTCGTTCACGAAAGATAGGAGAAGTGATGCTGATTACTTACCGCCAAGAGCAAGATTGGAGATCAAGAGAAGGCGCCAAGCGAACTTGTATCGCTTCGTGACAGATGGTTTCGGAGAAGGGGAATTAGGTGGGGGAGAAGCCGACTCCATTTTGCAGTGCTTCAACCAACGAATACGCACATGGCCTTCATAATCATTGCACTCCAAGGTGACAGTTCTGGTAGAATTTTAACATAGGATTTTTTTTTTTTGACCGGAATTAACATAGGATTTAGAAGAAAAAAATATAGCAGAATCAATTCGGTTAATTTTGACCAAAAAAAAATTGGGTTAATATATTCAATTGCTTAGACTTTTTTTTTCGAAAATTGTTTACTTAGAATCTTATTATTTTTTTTTTTCCTACGACTAAATGATAACTTTTAATTTTTTCAAAAACTAAGCATTTTAGTTTTTTTTTTTTAGAAAAGTAAGTATAGAAAAAATATTTCAAAAAATAGGTATACGCGCACCCCGAGTAGCGCGTATTGACAATACGCGCACCCCGAGTAGCGCGTATTGACAATACGCGCACCCCAGGGTGGCGCCTATTCATATGGGCTTGAAGAAACGTTCAGTTTTGTTTTGTTTTTATAAAAAATTTTGTTCCATAATGACGACTCGATGTTTAATTAAAAATAAAATTATGTATCTATTAAAAAAATTATAGTAAGTAAATAAGTTAATTGCGCTTCAAATGATGCTAAAAATATTAAATTTGGATTTACGGATTGTCTGTATGACATACCGTAAGTTGAGATATGAAAATTTTACTTAAAAAATTATAACTCAGACCATGTAAGTCCAAACTCAACACGTTTAACGTCATTTATGTCGTAAATCAATTATCTACGTAGAGTAATTTTTTTGATTAAAAATACATTGATTTTGTAGTCTATCATCGCTTGTTTTATAATTTGACCGAAATAAGTAAATGCATTAGGTGAGAAATTTAATTATGTACTTACTCAAAAAAATTACGGTGCGTAGATAATTTAATACGAATTAAATTACGCTAACTATGCGTAATTTTTTGACTTTTAGACTGACTGTATAATACGATATTTTTCGAAATATTGTATTTTTCAAAAATATTGTTCTAACCAGGGGTGCGCATATACCTATTTTTCGATTTTTTTTTTCTACACTTACTTTTCTAAAAAAACAAACTAAAATGCTTAGTTTTTGAAAAAATTCGATAACTTTTCAGCATATTAGTATTTGGTTCTCCTAACATTAGTTTTTTCATGATTATTTGATATGTATTTATATATTCATCCGTTTATACATTATCATTACTATTCTAACAGTACTTTTACTGTAAAGGTACTGTTTCAACACTAAAAGCACTGTTTGAAATAGTAAAATTATATATATATATACAGTTTTTTACCTATAGTATATTTTTACTGTATATAGAATTTACAGAATATATTTTTCAAATAAAACATTATAAATATAAACTAAAATTTTGAGAAGATATTCAAATACGAAGAAAATTAATGCAATTTGTTTATATATTGTATTATTTATATAAATAAATTAAAATGATTTAAATTTTGAGGGATTTATCTGGGATTTTATAATTAATAAAAATATGAAATAAATTATAATATCCTAATAATCAGTTTTTTTATATTATGTTTTGCGAATTTTAAATATTCTTTAATTTATTCCGTATTTTTATAATATATTATATGAATAAATTAATATTTTTATATTTTTCTCCAATTTCTTATTATTTATCTATTTCATATTTATAATACTGTTTTTTCCCCATTTTTGCATATATATTTTTCCAATTTTCTTATTTTTTAGAGAAAAAAATTATTATTTGTCACATTCTTATTTCATCCACCACATTAGCTCTTGTTAGCCTTAATTTAACAAAAATACTTTAAAATCAACAAAACGAAATATATTACTTTTAAACAAACAAAGTCTACTATATTACAAATTAGATAAAACATATTTTATTTTTCAGACTTAACCGTAATTTAAACCCGTAAGAAAACTTGTAGGAAAATGTTTGATAAGATTAACTTTAAGGGGAGAATACTTCAAGAATTTAAACTTAAGGGACGAAAGGTAATTTCCCCCTGAATTTTATTTTGCTCCCCAAAATAGAGTTACTCTTACACGCTCTTTAGCCACAAAAATATATCAAGATCTCGTCTCTTCGATCATCTCCTCCCCATCTCTGCCACCGTGTGGGAGCCTTCTCTCTCGTCGATCGACACCTTCACTGAGCCAGGTGAGAGACGCATGAGCATAGATCTCTTCATATTTGAGTCTTAATTTATCATTCGTTCAGTCGGATGCCCGATCAGCTCTGAAATTGGTACTTTCCTGCACTTGCGTGATTGCAGTCACGGGGATTTCCCTTATAATTTTTCGCTGCCTTTATCTGAATGCTGATACGATTCCTGTTCTGTGATAATCTTAGCTGCATTGACAGTTTATGTGAATTTAGAGAGTCTACGTAAATGTTGGTGCATCGGTAGGTAGGGATTGTGAATATATGTTTTTGTGAACCCTGTCGATGCGAATTTTTCATTGAAGATATTGCTATGATTCAGACAACCATAGCTATATTGCATAGAAAGTGAAGATAATGCTGTAGTTGGGGTAAAAATACGGGTATCATACATGCAGAATTGTTTTATGTTCCTTCCATTGACAGTTTATTTGTTTCTCGGATTTCAAAATGTTCAACTGTGGCAGTTAGTCTTTCCAGACATGAATGTTGAATCATGCTTTGTTTTTCTGCAGGCTTGTGGAGTTCATCAAGTTATCACCATGGGAAGTGGATTTAGAGTTCTGCACCTTGTCAGGCCATTCCTTTCGTTCTTGCCTGAGGTGCAAAATGCCGATAGGAAAATCCCATTCCGTGAGAAAGTAATATACACTGTGATATCGCTTTTCATTTTTTTGGTCTGCAGTCAGCTGCCTCTATATGGCATACACTCCACAACTGGTGCGGATCCATTCTACTGGATGCGTGTTATTCTCGCCTCTAACCGGGGAACTGTTATGGAGCTTGGTATCACTCCTATTGTGACATCTGGGCTAGTGATGCAACTTCTTGTTGGCTCCAAGATCATTGAAGTGGACAACAACGTTCGTGAGGACCGAGCCCTCCTGTAAGTACCATTTTGTATTGATATACTGTTGTACAGTTGTACTTGTGTGAGAAAACTTGCATGCTGAAGCCTTAATTGTAATTTGCTTACTCTTGAATTTGACTGGTATTTATTTTGTCACTCAGTAATGGGGCACAGAAGTTGCTTGGCATCCTGATCGCTATTGGCGAGGCTGTAGCATATGTTCTTTCAGGAATGTATGGAAGTGTTGCTCAACTTGGAGTTGGGAATGCAATTCTCATCATCATTCAACTTTTCTTTGCTGGAATAATTGTTATATGTTTGGATGAACTTCTCCAAAAAGGATATGGTCTCGGTTCGGGAATTTCACTTTTCATAGCAACCAACATATGGTGAGTTCTCCCCTTCACTCCGCTTGAAGTTACTGATCATGGGAAGGTGCTTGATTTGTATGATGTTGATGCATTTGGCACATCCTTTCACAGTGAGAACATAATCTGGAAAGCATTTAGCCCGACCACAATTAACAGTGGACGAGGTGCAGAATTCGAAGGTGCAGTTATTGCACTCTTCCATCTCCTGATTACTCGTACAGACAAAGTTCGTGCTTTGAGGGAGGCATTTTACCGGCAGAACCTACCAAACGTGACAAACCTTCTTGCCACAGTCCTAATTTTCCTAATTGTCATCTACTTCCAAGGATTCCGTGTTGTTTTGCCCGTGAGGTCCAAGAATGCCAGGGGACAACAAGGTTCATATCCCATCAAACTGTTCTACACCTCAAACATGCCCATCATTTTGCAATCTGCTCTTGTATCCAATGTTTACTTCATTTCTCAGGTATGTGGTTCACCATCCCGATCTTGTTTAGTACATCGTAGTACATTTTTTCATTGATCTGTATTGGTTTACCGAGTCAATTTGTTCCTGTACAGCTGCTATACAGGAAGTACGGTGGAAACTTCATCGTGAACTTGTTGGGTAAGTGGAAGGAGTCCGAA
Organism: Chamaenerion angustifolium; assembly: GCA_946814005.1. Lineage (NCBI taxonomy): Eukaryota > Viridiplantae > Streptophyta > Magnoliopsida > Myrtales > Onagraceae > Chamaenerion > Chamaenerion angustifolium. The sequence continues at coordinate 33,974,401 of OX328272.1, forward strand.
TACTCTGGCCAATCTGTTCCAGTCGGTGGTATCGCATACTATATAACTGCGCCATCAAGGTAAATATTGTAATTTGTAAATTTTATGTTCTTGATTTTACTGCTGAACTTCACTTTAATGCTAAACTCTCCATGTATGCAATATGATTGGTTATCTTTCTCTATCAGCTTTGCTGATATGGTGGCAAACCCATACCACGCCCTGTTCTATCTGGTGTTCATGCTGTCTGCATGTGCATTGTTCTCAAATACATGGATTGAAGTTTCCGGGTCTTCTGCTAGAGATGTTGCCAAGCAACTCAAGGCATAGATTCAAAACCTTCATCCACAATTTGTTCTATAATATTTTTATCTTTTCTAATCTTTTGGTTGTGTTTGCAGGAACAACAAATGGTGATGCCAGGTCACCGAGAGTCCAACTTGCAGAAAGAGCTGAATCGATACATCCCTACAGCCGCCGCCTTTGGAGGAATGTGCATCGGTGCATTGACAGTTCTTGCAGATTTCATGGGTGCGATTGGGTCGGGCACTGGCATTTTGTTGGCTGTGACAATTATCTATCAATACTTTGAGACATTTGAGAAGGAGAAGGCTAGCGAGCTTGGCTTCTTCGGGTTCTAAGCTTACTCTTGATATGATTAAGCACTGAAAGTGTTGATTCATAAGTTTTGTAAGTTCTAATCTCTTGGTTAAGTCTAATAGGAAGAAGCACTGGTTTGTCCGGCACCTGGATTTCAGCATTGTTTGTAGCTTTATAGATTCATGGTTTTGGTGAAAGTTTCGTCTGAATTAGTTGAATAAAGGTATTTTCAGAGAAGCACGTTTTTTGAAGAATAAAAACTTGTTGGATAGTTGGTAAACTCAATTACTACTTTTTAAGTAACTACTAAAGTTATCGTAATAGTAAAGTACGGTGTTTCCGGTGTTTGAATTGGTGTAGCTAAAATCGGGTTATTTGGGTGATTAGTAAATTTTGCTTTGATACTAAAATCTAATTAAGCTCTTAATTTCTTAATTTTTAAATTTATTACGTATTCAATTTTTAAATAAACGACACGAGTTTTATCAATCTGCCAATCACAACAATTTGGGTATCTACTTATACTTTTGAGATGGTCTAAAAGAGATTTCACTTTTCAAAAAACTATTTAGGTATCTTAAACCCTCTAATTTTAAAAAGGTTATCTCATAACAATTAAAAAAAATTAGACCAAAATATTAGAAATTAACAGGAAACACAGTTTGCAAATTATGTTTAAGAAGAAAAAAAACTCCTAACAAGATTCGTAAAAGGTATTTGTGGTTGACTATTTTGAAAAGTCAACCTGCAGATCTAAACATACTTTGGCATAAGAAAATGTTATTAAACATACTTTCCCCAAGTAACAGTTTTTTATTATTTGTTATTAATTAAATTGATTCACAGTTCAAACACTTTCACATTATCGCAGGAAAATATTTAGCAGGTCATCCATAGTCCTGGCTATAGCTACTCTACAGCAGAATGCCTCTCTAATGCAATATGGCAATGGAAATCCGACACAACCTCTCTATGCGGCTAACTTACTGATGTTAGTCATTGACATCTACATTAAGGCGTAATCCAAAGTCTATATAAATAAAATATTCAAAATAGATCAAAACAGAAAGCAGGCCCTGAAATTCAAGTCGACGTGGGGAAAGAAATACTGCTTACTATTACACTAAAGGGAAGGAGGAGGGTATTAAAACATACAAAAAACTAATTAAGCACACCTTAGTTCAGTTGGTGTTGGTGCTGCTTCAGCACGTGACTCACTTAGAACCCGAAGAAGCCAAGCTCGCTAGCCTTCTCCTTCTCAAATGTCTCAAAGTATTGATAGATAATTGTCACGGCCAACAGAATTCCAGTGCCCGACCCAATCGCACCCATGAAATCTGCAAGAACTGTCAATGCACCGATGCACATTCCTCCAAAGGCGGCGGCTGTAGGGATGTAACGGTTCAGCTCTTTCTGCAAGTTGGACTCTCGGTGACCTGGCATCACCATTTGTTGTTCCTGCAAACACAACCAAAAGATTAGAAAAGATAAAAACATTATAGAACAAATTGTGGATGAAGGTTTTAAATCTGTACCTTGAGTTGCTTGGCGACATCTCTAGCTGAAGACCCGGATACTTCAATCCATGTTTTTGAGAACAGTGCACATGCAGACAGCATGAACACCAGATAGAACAGAGCGTGGAATGGGTTTGCCACCATATCAGCAAAGCTGATAGAGAAAGAAAACCAAACATATTACATACATGAAGCGTTTAGTACTAAAGTGAAGTTGAGCAGTAAAATCAAGAACCATAAAATTTACCTTGATGGTGCAGTTATATAGTATGCGATACCACCGACTGGAACAGATTGACCAGAGTATTCGGACTCCTTCCACTTACCCAACAAGTTCACGATGAAGTTTCCACCGTACTTCCTGTATAGCAGCTGTGCAGGAACAAATAACTCGGTAAACCAATACAGATCAATGAAAAAAAAGTACTACTATGTACTAAACAAGATCGGATGGCAAACCACATACCTGAGAAATGAAGTAAACATTGGATACAAGAGCAGATTGCAAAATGATGGGCATGTTTGAGGTGTAGAACAGTTTGATAGGATATGAACCTTGTTGTCCCCTGGCATTCTTGGACCTCACGGGCAAAACAACACGGAATCCTTGGAAGTAAATGACAATTAGGAAAATCAGGACTGTGGCAAGCAGATTTGTCACATTTGGTAGGTTCTGCCGGTAAAACGCCTCCCTCAACGCACGAACTTTGTCTGTACGAGTAATCAAGAGATGGAAGAGTGCAATAACTGCTCCTTCGAATTCTGCTCCTCTTCCACTGTTAATTGTGGTAGGGCTGAATGCTTTCCAGATAATGTTCTCACTGTGATATTGATGCATCAGTTTAACAGAAAGTTTCTATTAAAAACAATGAACTTTGACAAAATATAGTTACTTTATCAAAGGGGTAAGGGAGAACTCACCAAATGTTGGTTGCAATGAAAAGAGAAATTCCAGAACCGAGTCCATATCCCTTTTGAAGAAGTTCATCCAAACATATAACAATGATTCCCGCAAAAAAGAGTTGAATGATGATGAGAATGGCATTCCCAACCCCAAGCTGTTCAACGCTTCCATACATCCCTGAAAGAACATATGCTACCGCCTCACCAATAGCGATCAGGATACCAAGCAACTTCTGTGCCCCATTACTGAATGAGAAAAGGGAATATAACTCAGGTTTAACAATGAGCAAATACTTAAGAAAAAGAAAGTTTCAGCATACAGGTTTTCTCTCAATGGAAAGCACAACTGCAAAAATCTGTGAATATAAAGCAGATAATGCAACCTGAGACGGTGGTACTTACAGGAGGGCTCGATCCTCACGGACATTGTTGTCAACCTCAATGATCTTGGAGCCAACAAGAAGTTGCATCACTAGCCCAGATGTCACAATAGGAGTGATACCAAGCTCCATAACAGTTCCCCGGTTAGAGGCAAGAATAACACGCATCCAGTAGAAGGGATCCGCGCCAGTTGTCGAGTGTATGCCATACAGAGGGAGCTGACTGCAGACCAAGAAGATGAAGAGAGAAATCACAGTGTATATGACTTTCTCACGGAATGGGATTTTCCTATCAGCATTCTGCACCTCAGGCAAGAATGATAGGAATGGCCTCACAAGGTGCAGAACTCTAAACCCACTTCCCATGGTGATAACTTGATGAACTCCACAAACCTGCAGATAAACAAAAGGAGGATTCAACTCTCATGTCTGCAAAGACCAATTGCCAAATTTGAACATTAAGGAATCTAAAAAACAGCATAGGAGATAAAAATAGCCAAATCATGCATGTAAAATACAGCAGAATCACAAATTATAACAAAATCTTGATTTTCTAATGCAGCATAGTCGAGGCTGTCCAAATTAAGGTAGTTTATGAAATTACTTCGGTAATTGTCATCACAGAATCGTACGAGTTACAGGAAATTTACATCTAATTTAATCTACACATCATTGCCAAAGCAACAGAGATTATCACAACCACAGCAATACTACGCATCCAGATAAAGGCAGCAGTAATTCAAAAGAACACCGTTGACCAGATGCATAAACAGAGAAACCCCATAGCTGTAAACATGCAGTTCGAATTAAGACCGATTTGAGAGCAGATCGAATATCAAAAACAAGAACAAGTAATCAATTGGAAGAAATTAGAGTTTGAATCTCATGCATATATGACCTAGCTCAGCGACGGCGCAGATCGACGAAATAGAAGCCTCCGCAGGCGATCCCAGAGATGGCGTGATGATCCAAGTCGCACACTGGATGGAGATGGCCGGCCGGAAAAACGTGATCTCGATCCCCGCTGCCTTTTCTTTGAAATGACAAACAATGACGCGCAAGAGGAACCAGCTCTCTATATACAGGGTTTAGACTAGAGGATGAAATATTGTTTGATTTTTTTGAGTAAAATTGCACTTTCCCCCGTTTGTTTATAACAATCTGATATTGCCCCCTAAAGTTTTTATCTTGCTACTTTCTTATACATGTTGCAGATAGTATATGGCTCTGAAAAAACGTATACGTATATATATGGGGAGGCAAATGAAGTTAATACTTTACCTAAAAAATTCAAGCCATATATAAAGTTATTTTTGTTATTTATGATAATCCCCCTAAATCAATTATTTTGTTATTATTGCTTAAGAGACACTTATAGTGTTAGAAAATCTAAAAAAGTCCCTATTTAACCCGAACTAATCTGAGTAGTCCATAGATATTTCTGCCTATATGAACGGGTTGGAAGGAAAAGTATGAACAAGATTTTTTTATTTTTTATTTTTGGTCCCAAATGAACAAGATTGACCGATGGGACAATAGCAAAATGCATGCTCATGCATGGCTTCTTATGATTACGTGGTCCAATGAATGGATGACATGTGGGATGTGAAAATGACGTGGATAAGAGTTTTTTTTTTTGGCCAACTTTGATAAGAGTTGACTAGTTTGATTTTACTTGAAACCAATGCCTAGTCAACACAAATTCCGATGTCCACAAGTGGGGCCGTCAATATTACGGACATAATTATATTATATTTTTTTTATTATATATTATAATTATTGTGAACATAGTTAGCAGAATCGGATCGGACCGGAGGACCGATCGGAAACCCGACCGGAAATCGGACCTCTGTCCAGTTTGGTTCAGTTAAAATGTCGTTTTACAAATGAATAGTGTTTGAATCGGGTTGAACCAGACGTTTTTTGGAAAATCGATCGATTTTCGGTTCACTTTTTAGCTGATTTTTTTTGTTTTCGAATTTTTTCGATCGATTTTGGTATTTTTTTGGTTTTCGGTTTATTAGTTCTGCACAAACCAATCGACTTAACCTAATTGATTAAACTGATTCACTACTATTCGCTTCACTTGTGTACCTGTAAGTATCTTATGCCTTTCTTCTACAAGGTTGAAATCTAGTCTCAAATTGTCATTTTTGGTCCGCTTTGTTACACCATAGCCATTTTATCCAGCTTTTGTAGCAAAAATTGGATTTATTTGATATGGGTTGCCTTAATTTTTTTCCTTCCGATTATGCACTATCTGAGTCATGTATGTTAGGTATTGTAGTCTGATTAATATGTAATGGTAGATTATGTATTAATGTACGTGTCTCGCGGTTCAACCCATAGGCTATACTATATTGTACTGTATTTCTCCATGTATACGTATTTTGTAACAGTAACCATCATCAATACAAATGAGCCAAACCGCGTGGAAGTTACCCTAATTTGGGTGTTACCACGGAAATCAGTTTCTCTCTCTAGAATTTGGTGATTCTATTCATCAGAATTGAGTGTTTGATCCTAACAATGTATTGCCAATATTTCATAATAATCAGATACCAAACTGGAGCATTCTCACCATATTCTCACCATTGGTATGATGGCTTTCTTAAGGAATACATAGAGCAGCTCAGCCTCCACACCCGGCTAGACCTGCTGCTGTGACCGGTGGCCTTGTTCCTCCTGCTCCAGGGCAGGTGAATGAAGATCGTGGTTTGGCAGGTAATCCTCGTGTTCATCACTTATGATCAACTAGTAAAATCTGATTTAGTGAAACTACTTAAGCCTTTGGATAATTACAATGAAAATTCCATCTCCTTTAAACTAAGTGGATCTACCAAGTTAAGATATAACTAGATTGAGGCCTAAGCTTGTTTTGTTTAAATGCTGCTATGAGGAAAAAATAGTTTAGTTTTGTTGCGACACAAGGGGATTATACTACCATTTTCTTGTGAATTTTGCTTTTTATAAGGTGACTTAGTCCTATCATATCTTGGTAATTACTTCATTCTCAGTACACTGATTAAAATATTTGAGACTACGTAGTTTGTATTTTCAGTTTTTTTTTTGCTCATGAATAGTGAATCACACATTGAACTAGGTCTGATCGGGTTGGATCGTCTGAACTGGCCCCCTCGTCGGTTCGAGAGTCGGTCTGGCTCTGATAGCACTGGTATATGCTTATTCAAAATAATTATGTTTATTTTAGTATTTATAATTTAAATTTTGATCTTTTTATTTTAAAATATTAATTTAACTATTAGAATACTCTAATTTCAATGCAATCGAATTTAATTAAAAATTAACATAAATATTAAAATTTATTTACATGATAAATTTATATATATATTAATTTATGATTAATCACAATTATCAGTCAAATATCATAACCATAACTATAAATATTCTAAATAGAAATTTTGTTATCATAATTACACTAGTATAATGCTATTAATCACACAAAAAACTGTGTAAAAACTAAAATTTTAGAAACCTGAACTATCTACAAGGACTTACTTATATTCATCTCATATTTTAGGTTGTATAAGTATATATAAAAATAAAGACAAATGTAATTAGAATTTGAATTTATGCACTACAAATGAACAAACTTTTAATTAATTTTATTATAAGTTGGAACGTGTTAATGAAGAGATGAACTAAAATCACTTTGAGTTGATTTAACATTTAGAAAAATTAACGTGTTTGATATATAAAATTATTTTTAAATTCTTCTCTTTCAATGTATTTCTCTCTAAATACATTTTTAGAATGCAATTTCATAAAGCAACTAAGGGAACATTTCCATTGTATAATTAGTCTTCTTCTTATACTTAAATGTATTTTGTAAGCTTTTATTACTTTAAAATTTTAAAAGTATCACTTTTAGTACATATCATTGTCTGAGTTAATGAAGTAACATTATATTTTTTTTTATATACATAAATAAATTTACAATAATATATATACACTTTATTTAGTAGGAGCAAAATTAGAGAAATGACAAATAGTTGAACTTCAAAAATTAAGGGAGAGAAATATAGATTTTCTAGACTTAAATTGAAAATAATTGCAATTTAAAATTTAAATTTACACAAAGTCAAAAGTTGAAGAGCACAATTGCAGCCTAAACCTTATGAGTTTGTGCATGTGTATACTATATATATTACACAATATACTATATATATTGCACAATATGTGTATACTATATATATTACACAATATGTGTATTTTTATATATTAGTATATTACTTACCCTAAACTAAAGCACTTCAAGCTAAGTACAATACACAAAATATACTTTTTCTAAAGTACTCAAAGTTTAGAGTAATCCTTTCACGAATTGTATTTCTTTCTTTCAAACCGGCATTGCCTTGTATTTATGTACCTTGGCCAACAAGCAACCCACTCGACTAAGGTTCGGTTACGGTCACAACCAGGGACGAAGGCAAGAAGGAATTAGGGACCCTCAACTTTTAACTTGGTGTAATTTTGACCCTAAAAAATGCAATAATTTTCAATTTAGAGTCATACCATTTGCCCCCGCTGAATTTGTTTTTGTTCAACTATTTGTTTTTACTATAATACTTGTCCCCACTGAACAAGTTTTCTGGCTTCGTCTCTTGTCCCAACCCAACACGAACCATGTCTCAACCGATAATGTCATGTCACAAATAACTAACTGTAATCTATAACTATAAATGGCAACATTCGTTAAATTGGATAAGAACAATCCTTGAATAACTATTTATAGTAAATTCAATATGTCCATACGAATCAACCCTATCTGTCTGTCACCATGACAGCTCCCTAAGCTAACTATATAAACTACCATAGCTTCCTTCTGCAGAAATCATGCCCACCAAAAATTCTTCTTTTCTACACCCAATAAATTCCTGGTCTCTTCTTTGAGAAGAAGAAGAAGAGACGACAGATCATTGTCTCCTTCTCAATTTAAACCCTATATGAGAAAACAAATTTGTGGGTATTAGTTATGGATTCGAAATTCGAAACATGGAACATGTTTGGGACTAAAATGACAATGTGGTTAGTTCTGATGATGTTCTGGGTTTCTTCGGTTTTGTCTGAAGTAACTTACGACAGGAAAGCCATCATCATCAATGGCAAGAGAAGGATTCTGATTTCGGGATCTATACATTACCCTCGAAGCACGCCGGAGGTATTCATCGATTTCGTTATAAATTCCGGTTTTCCGATGAACTGCATTTGTAATACATTGGTTCGTGATTTCAGATGTGGCCTGACTTGATCGACAAGGCGAAGAAAGGCGGGGTCGAGGTTATCCAAACATATGTTTTTTGGGACGGGCATGAACCGATTCAAGGACAGGTAATAAATAATAATATGTTACTTTACAGGGACGAAACTTAGTTGAACTAAAACAAATTCAATGGGACAACCATATTATTTAAAATGATTAAATTAAAAATTATTATATTTTTTAGGTCAAATTTACATAAAATTGCTCCCCTCGTCCTCATGTGGCTCCGTGCCTATTACTTTATCAAAAAATTGTGAAGTTGTAATTTTACAATGTTTTTGTAGTATTATTTTAGAGATCGATATGGTCTGGTTCGTTTTATCAAGACTGTGCAGCAAGCGGGACTTTATGTTAATCAATGGGGACAACCATATAATTTAAAATGATTAAATTGAAAATTATTATAAATTTTAGGGTCAAATTTACATAAAATTAAAAGTTGAGATGGGCAAATTTGTCCCCCTCGTCCTCGTGTGGCTCCGTGCCTATTAGTTTATCGAAAAATTGTGAAATTGTAACTTTACAATGTTTTTGTAGTATTATTTTGGAGATCGATATGATCTGGTTCGGTTCATCAAGACCGTGCAGCAAGCGGGACTTTATGTTAATCTCCGCATCGGTCCTTATATTTGCGGCGAATGGAACTTTGGGTACTTAATCTAACCAAGTTAAAAGTTTAGGGGTAGAATGAACTTTTCAAAATATTAACTGCCAATGTTCTCTGTTTCTGGAAACAGGGGATTTCCAGTGTGGTTGAAATTTGTTCCAGGAATGTCTTTCAGGACAGACAATAAGCCCTTTGAGGTAAATTTTGCTTCTTCCCTTATCTTATTTTTTTTCTTTTTCTTCTTCTTATTTTTTTTTGTTTTTAAATATGTAGGATGCAATGCAAAAATTTACGACAATGATCGTCGAAATGATGAAAAGGGAGAAATTGTTCGAGTGGCAAGGCGGTCCGATCATTCTAGCACAGGTCAAAATCATCGACGAATTTTCGATATTACTCTGAATCTGGTGTCATAACGTACATCTTAAGTTTGATTTAATTCAAAATGGATACAGATTGAGAATGAATATGGTCCGACCGAGTGGGAGCTCAAAGCACCTGCAATCAAGTACCGAAATTGGGCAGCTGAGATGGCGCTTAACCTGAAAGCGGGCGTGCCATGGATTATGTGCAAGCAAGATCATGCTCCCAATCCTATTGTAAGCCCTGAAACCATATCTCAATTTCGTGCGACGCAAGTTAACATTATCCATGTGACTTGCGGGTGAAGATTCCTTAGATTAGGTAGTCGATTGAGCCATGTGTTTGATCAATTGTTACACAGATCACGACCTGCAACGGCTTCTATTGCCATGATTTTAAACCCGACAAGGACTGGACACCGAAGATGTGGACCGAACTATGGACTGGCTGGTGAGTTGGTAGTTATAATTTTACAATTGCGCGGTAAATTGTAGCGCACTTTTTTTTCTTATCGTTTTCTTTGTCAGGTACACAGAATTTGGTGGATCGGTGCCGTATAGACCGGTTCAAGATGTCGCGTTCGGTGTCGCAAGGTTCATACAAAATGGTGGATCGTACATAAATTACTACATGGTAGGTAATTGTCAACTAGGTTAGCATTGTTTCTAGTTCCGGTTCAGCTCTGTTTTGATGTAAACCCTTTTATTTTATGTTTTGTATGCGGTTTAGTATCATGGAGGAACCAACTTCGGCCGAACCGCTGGTGGACCGTTGATCGCCACGAGCTACGACTACGATGCCCCGCTCGATGAATATGGTAACACAACTTACTCAACTATGACAAACTTGTATCAATTGCCTCCCCCGCCCCTAAACTTTTAGAAACGTTAAAAAGGCCCTTCAAACTTTTATTCCTGCAGGGTTGGTGAGGCAAGAAAAATGGGGTCACCTTAGAGATCTACACAACGCTATAAAGCAATCTGAACTAGCATTGGTTTCTGCTGACGCAAACGTGACGTGGCTTGGGAAGAGCCAAGAGGTTCGAGTCCATCTTCTCTTCGATCTTATTTTAGTTCTTACGATCCATCGATTGACCGGGTTCGATTCGTTCTATCTAGGCTCATGTGTACAGCTCCCCGTGGCATTGTGCTGCTTTCCTCGCAAACTACGATACAAAATACTGGGTTCGTGTCAAGTTTTGGAACGGGCAATTCGACTTACCACCATGGTCGATCAGCATTCTCCCCGACTGCAAGACCGAAGTTTTCAACACTGCAAAGGTATGATCACAACTCGGTTCATGTTTCCGTTACATTAAAAAGGAAATCGACCGATGTTTTTGTGACATTCGTGTAGGTTAAAGTGAAGGGCTACTTCCCGAACATGGTTCCTGTGTACAGTGGATTCTCGTGGCAATCGTCGAAGGAATGGATCCGGGAAGCTAATGGGAAAGACATGTTCACGAAGGACGGCCTCTGGGAGCAACTGAGTCTCACCTGGGACAAAACCGACTATTTGTGGTACACGACCGAGTAAGTATCTTATCTACATTGTCAAAATTGTTGCCGAGATTTCGAGTTACGGGCTCTAACCGCAGCTCGGTTCAAATCGATGCTCAGCATTAAGGTAGGTGCTAATGACCTGAAAGGCGGGCAATCACCCGTACTCACCGTTATGTCAGCAGGGCATGCGTTGCAAGTGTTCCTCAACGGACAACTAGTAGGTAAGTGAAGGGCAAATACTAGCTTAAACTTGTGGTTCGGTATGAACTTTGTACCTCCACGAACTCTGTTCAGGGAAGGCGTACGGGACACTGAATACCCCGGCACTCACATTCACTAGCCAAGTGAAGCTCAATGTTGGAGTCAACAAGCTGTCTTTGTTAAGCTCGGCGGTCGGGCTCGTTGTACGTTGTTTATCTGCTTCAACAACTTTGAGATCGAGGATTCAAACTTTTAGACTAACAAACCAAATCTCGGATTGTTGCAGAATGTCGGGTTGCATTTCGAGACATGGAATGTGGGTGTCCTCGGACCGGTCACACTGAAGGGTCTCGGTTCAGGAGTGTGGGACTTGTCCAAGTGGAAATGGTCTTACAAGGTCGGCGTGGATGGTGAAACGAAGAGTATTTACACTGAGGCCGGAAGTGGCTCGGTCGGGTGGGACCAGGGTGTCAAACTGGCGAAGAACCAACCTGTGACATGGTACAAGGTAAAAGTAGTTATACACATTGCCTTTATCTATTATCTGTTGAATCTTCAGATACCTGAGTTTAGTCTGTTACCTGCAGGCGTATTTCAATGCCACAGGAGGATTCCAACCCTTAGCACTGGACATGGGAAGTATGGGGAAAGGTCAGATGTGGATCAATGGTAGGAGCATTGGACGCCACTGGCCTGGGTACTACGCACGAGGCAAATGCAACAATCGATGTGATTATGCGGGATGGTATGATGAATTCAAGTGCCGCTCTGAATGTGGACAACCCTCTCAAAGATGGTAAGTAAATACTAGGGAGTTTTTATTGTAATACCTCGCGGTAACACCATGAATCTTCAGGTATCATGTGCCGAGATCGTGGCTGAAGCAGACCGGGAATCTATTGGTGGTTTTTGAGGAATGGGGCGGCGACCCGACACAGATCTCTCTGGTGGAAAGAAAGTGAGCAGCTACCCATCAGAAACCTTTAATTCGGACCTGTAAACAGCAACAGAATGTAAAGGTTCATTGCAGTGATCATCTGTAAAACTATACTTGGGCAACAAAATATTATCATATTCATATAATTGAAATTCAGTATATTTGCTTACAAAATTCGACTTTCTAATTCGATGATTATATCGCTGAAAACTTCATGAGGGTTTACGTATTCTCGAACTTGATGCTTCCATTGCAAGAATCTACAATGAAGATCCGTTAGTGTCACGGATCTGTGTTCTAATGGTTTGAGCTGTAGTAGCTTCCTGATGCACTTGAATAAGAATCTACTGCTCCTTTCTTTGAACCGAAGAACGAAACTAGATCCAATCTCCTCGTTCTCAAACAACGACTCTGACATGTTATCGACAATGTCAGTTAATCTGAAGACAAGACTGGCACCGCTCACTGACTCGTCTTCATCATATTCATCGGTGTTCCTTGATTTAAGCGATGTTCTTCCTGTAGTGGCATAGTGCAGCAGAAATTCATATGCACTGTCACTTAACTCGACAGAGATTCCAATCAAGATCCCCAAAGGGATTCTCCTGAACATCAAGTCCTGCTGCAATGAACCAATCTGAGTCCAACACGTGCTGTGAATTTTATCAAACTTGTCGAGCCAGATAGCAATCATATGGCAGGTATCATCAACTTCATGGAATTTGGGCTTCTTTAGTTTCTTTTTGAAGCCAGCAGAATCTTTATTTTGTTCCTCTGAAGCAAAGTTTCTTGTAGTCCAAGAATCGGACATGTTTCTCAGGCAATTAACAAGGGATTGTTGAATTGTCTGACTAAAAGGACATAGAATCCATGCAATGTACTTCGAGACAACATCACGTGATTGTTTTTCAATCTTAGTTATTGGAACGGTACCTTCAAAAGTTCTGTCACAAAAGAGTAAGACAGCAGCATAATAGTACCAACTTGGGAAGGTAATTGCAAGAGCCCTACAGTTTAAGAGTAGCAGACCGTTACTAAACATGCGCAATTAACCAGTTCTAAAATTGTGGGGATGAATCTTACCAAAATGACCCGTGATTTGCCATTTCCATCATTGAATCATCACGCTTTGTGCTTAATTCTTCGTCGATAGAATGAACTAAGCTCAACAAACTTGTGAATGAAATTGGTCCGGACAAGGTCCGAAACAAGTGGTGCTTTAAAGGAAAATAAGCATGAGAGAATGGAAGCTTCAATCCTGATTCCATGGACATGCCCCACCATGTCGGTCTAGAGATTACGTCCAAAATAACCGAAACCAAGTCGATCATAAACTCTAGAATGCACTCCAGACCCCTATTATGAATGATAATTTAAGTAAAGGATTAGCCTTTGACAATCTAATGGTGGTAACGTTTTAAATTTCGGGGTTCTCATTGTAAAAAGACCTTGACGTACCATATACACCCCAAAATTCAGCTTCAATTGATCAAGATTCAGCAACTAGAGTGCAGAGATATAAGAACAACAAATCATTTTGGGAACTTACGTTTTTAGGAACCAGTTATGTAATAAAGCTCTTGTCTCACAAAACATGGCTGGGGAGAGCACTAAGCAGAGGATGATCACTTTCCAGTCCATCCTCTCACGGAAATCCTTAACTGGGCAGAGGAAAGGCCTCTTCATAGTCTCTTGCAGAACTTTAGATATGTCACAATTTAGAATTAGTGGATCAAGATACCAAAGTAATAACCTGCAATTATATAGTAAGTAAAATGTTAGCACTTAGGTCCAAACAAACGGAAACATGACCATGAGATACAGTAGAGGATTATAATCTACAATTCCTCTTTTCCTAACATAAACATCTATTTATGAACAAGATAGGTCTATAAGATTTCAAGTATCTCCATTGCATAAAATCATACATAAGCAAACCACAAAACACGTAGCATGAGGATAGAGAAAGTTGCACTTCTTCAGAAAATATTAATACCGGAAAAAGTGGAGAGTGATGTGGTGGATGATCATCGGCCTAAATCACATGAGTCAGTTCATTCAATGTGAATCATCATAAACAAGTTTATAGGTCAAGGATTCAAGAGAAAGAACAGGAGTATCAAGTCCGACTGAAACCTCAAGAATAACTGAATAATCTTATTCGAATGATAATACTAATATCAACCAATTATCTCTACCAAGTTCTTCAGCAACTTTATCAATAAGAACAGACCTTAATGGTGCAGCATGGCCATCAAGAGAGACTTTTGAAGGCAGATAGCTGAGCAGCATTGAAGCTTCAGGGCATCGCCGTTCAAGTGATTTTGCATCAAGAATGAGCGATAATGGAAACATATTCTTATACCAAGACGATGAAGCAGCCGATCGGACGACTGCATCAAGTAGCTGATTAGAGAGTCTTTCTAGAACATCTGCAAACAAAAGGATATCAGCATAACATCCAAATCTTGATTTTTCAGTACTGAGAATAATTTAAGAGAACTAAAATTGTGGAACCTTTTCAGCTTACTAATTAAGGATAGTTTCAGCATTTGCGACAAGTTCAGGGAAGAGGCAAATTCTAAGAAATGAAATTCTTATATTCATCTATCAATTTAAATGCCAATTACCATCATGGATCACTGTAACAAAAAGAAGTTCGTGTATTTCACTTTAGAACCAGTTAAACTCACGATTTGCATCAAATTTTGCGAGCACTTCCCTGCTTGCCTTTATCATTTCTGCACAGTCTCGCCTTGAAACCGAGCTACCGATCTCCAAAGTTTCTGCACCTTGAAATCGAAGTACTTTGCATGCAATTGAAGATGATAGTGCAGTAGCAATTGTCTCCACCAACTGCTCGGTAACCAAACCAAACACCTGAAAAGTGCGAGGTATCAGAATCATAAGGCACTTGAACAAACAATCTCAATGAGATATTATCAAAAAGCTGCGGTACCTGAGGAGCTTTGAATCCCATGGATGACAGTACAGTGTCCATAAACTTGACTGTGGAGTCATTGTCGTCGTCAAGATTCAGAGATTGGTTCAGCTCTGAGATCGCTAAGTCCAGAGACCGTTCTTCTTCTTCTCTGCGCAAAGGCGGAATCGCTTGATTCAGAGTTTCGAGGTGTGAAGCGAGGGTTGCGAAGAGATTGGTGATCTCTGCTCCGCCCATCCTATTTCACAGAAAGGGGGACAAAGCGCTAAGGGAGGCGGGTATAGGACGCTCATCACAGTTTCTGATGAAGTAGAATTTCTTCCCGCCAAAATTAGGGTATTTTAGTACTTTTCCATACCACACCTCTATATAGGAAAGTTACGAAATCAACTTTTATAAAATTTGATCATTACTACTTTGAATAATTACAAAATATAATATAATATTTTAAAAATATCGTAACTAAACTTTTAAGATATTACAACTAAATTCTTAAAAATAAAAACTTGTGTTGTTGTTTTTTACTTTTACCTTTTTTTCTTTTTTACTTTTAAGTAACAGATATTTTTAAAGAGTTTTGTTTATTAACTATACAACTACAAAATGTAAAAATATATATAACAATATTTATACTTTATTTTATTATTATAAGTTGATATATATTATACTTTATCTTAATATATTTTCTTTCTTTTAATGTATTTTTTATACTTTGTCATATTATTGCATACTTTATTCAAAAACTAACGAGTAAAATAACGAAGCAAAAATTATAAAATTCAGATATATAAAAAATATAAAAACATGATTTCCATACCTAATCGATTTTTAGCCCTTATATATATATTTTTATTCTTCAAATAAGGCATTCAGTAAGAAAAATAAACTATCGATGTACCAGTCGGCAAGTCACTGTTCTCCAAGTTCCAACTACTCTTTATATTACCGACAAGATACATGATTTTTTTAATTTATTTTTTAAGTGTACATATTTTATTTTAAAAAATAGAAATACGTGCATCTAAGGTGCAATTTGATGAGTGTATTATAAATTAGCATGATGGTTATTTTATTTTTATGATGTGATTAAAATGATCATATATCTTGAGTATATATCTGAATTGTGGTCTAAACATTCCAAAATTATATAAATTTTAATTTACAAATTAACCATACATTTTGGTAAATTGAAATTTGAAAGTTTGACTTTAAAAAGAAAACTTTTTAAGTCAAGAGTCAACATCATAAATATATATATATTGTATAATTATCTACTTATTTAAGAAAATAAATATAATAATTAGATAATTGAATTATAACATATAAAAAATATTACTTACCATCTTAAATTTTCAGTTAGGGGGTTTTTGATTTTTTTTTCTATGTCAAATTTTCATATCTCATCTTGGTAGAGCGTATGGTCAATTCATAAATCGAAACTTAATATTATTTGTGAGGTTTCGATTACATTTCAAATATTTACTCACTTTTTTTAACAAATATATAATTAATTCTAACCTAGCATCGATTCTTCCGAAAAAATACATCACACTTTCATATGGATAATATGTTGAGCTATTCTGTGAGTGATATTCGTAGGTATGACTTAAAAACTTACGAGTCACATTAAAAAAAAAAAAATTCAGAATGCAAAGTTGCGAATGTCATTCATAAATAGGTATATTTTTATAATTATTTTTCAAAAATTAATAGTTTGATAGTTAATTTTGAATTGGGGTATATTTTAAAAGAAGAAAAAAAATCCTATGCTTGCTCAACATGCTGCCATGTAGTGCAAATTGTATCATTTTCTTTTACAACTCGAAATCCAACTGTACTTCTACTTTTTTAAAAATATAACAATTGAACACTTTTTATTTTTTTTTAAATATTACAATTGAGTCTCAATTTGTTTGGAGATCGGGTCGGGATCTTTTTAAAAAATTATGTTATTTTTACAATTTTCGATACTTTTTAAAATGGAAATTTAACCAAATATTAAGAACTCGCATTTTAGTCTAATATCAATTATAATCAACCTTACTCTAGACGAAGTGAAATTTCAGATATGAGAAAAAGCTGCTGGCGTTCCTTTTCTTTTTTTGACCTCTGACGACGAATTACTATTACTATTCACTATTACTGTGCAGTTGCAGTTTCATCAGCAGTTAGAAAAAGAAGAGCAGAAGCAACAAACCCCCCTACTCTTTCTCTCGCTTGCTTAAGACCCCACAATTTCCAAAAAGGGCAAAAAGCATCCTCTTCTTCTTGGCTCCTCATTTCTCTGTGTATATTGTATTCACATGATTTTCTGTTTCCTAAAATGCAGAAGACTAGCACCACCACCTTCTCCACCTCCTCCTACTCCTTCCTCCTTAGAACCATGACCTACCAAACCCCCAATTAAACCCTAGCTTTCTCTATCTACTGTAGGTTAGAACCATGGCCTACCAAACCCCCAATTAAACCCTAGTTTTCTCTATCTACTGTAAGTACTTCTACTGTTAAAGCATGTCCTCACCTAGAAACCTTACCAGCATTGCATCATTGAGCTCGACGCATCTCGACGCATCCTTGACGCCTTCAACTGATGCCGATCTGGAGTCTATGCCACGCGCCAGGTCAGAGAGAGTTTCCGATGCGCTAGCGATCCCTCCTCCAGGGACACCGCGCGTGTCGATGCTCGCCATGAGAGTCTCGGCGGCGGAGAAGGAAGAGCCGGATGTCTCCTCGTTGACGTTAATCGTGATGAATGACGAGGAGTGGTAGATCATTGGGGAGGAGTAGGGATTTTCGGCGAACCTGACCTTGATGGCGGTGAAGGTGGCGGTGGACGGATCGAGGAGGCTCATGAGTTCGGCGATGGAATCAGTGTCGAGGTCTGTCAGCCACGAGAGAATGTCCTCTCCGGCGTATTCTGCATGCTCTTCTCCAGCGGACTTCTGCTTCTTCGCAGCGACGGTGTCGTGCTCTGGTGCGACATTGGCGCCATCTCTTTTCTTCGGATCCGCCATTTTCAGAAGCCGAATCAGTTCGCAAGTAGTGAAAAGAAAGAGAGTGGTGGAGATGGAATAGAGTGAGTATATATACGGCAGAAGCAGAGGGGAGCAGAGGCTGGTGGGTTCACTGAAGCAGTGAGCAAGAAATAGGAGGGAAATATATGTGATTAAAAAAAAAAAAAAAGTTACCCTTAACTTTAAAAATTCAAAACGGGCTATTTCAACTTGGACGAATGTGCAAATAGCTACCTCCATTCAATTTCTAACAAATTTTCGACGAAATTCTGTCAACAGTTGACGGTTTATTGGACGGAGGTAGCTATTTGCACATTCGTCCAATTTGAGGTAGCCCGTTTTGAATTTTTAAAGTTCGGGTAGTTCGTTGCAAAACGTCCAAAGTTCAAGTAGTTCATTGATATTTAACTCATTTATTTATTTATTTTTAATGAGAAATAAAGATGATTTTAAATATGGAGTATAATATTTACATAAATAAAAAACTAAAAAAATGTGAATTTAATTTTTATTCATTTCTGATAAATTAATAAGCTATAAATATTATTATTTTTTAAAATGATTATGTCCCAAATTTTATACCAAAACCGATATTGAAAAGAAAGCTAATTTACAACGCTTAATTGAGTTATCAATAGTGCAATACTGCTTAGTGCTTACTCGTTAAGAATTTTTTTTTAGAACAATAATAATGTAATATGTAAAACTCAATGACAAATTCTATTATAAGCATCTTATTTTATCTTAGTAATTTGATAATTTTCTCACCAAATTGGCCATTTCAGGAAATTATTAAAAAAAAAACGTTGATTTTACAATTTTATATTAATTTTTCAAACTTTTTTAATTTAAAAACGTTTTGACGTATTAAAAATAGAGTCATATATCCTTGTGTTTTTTTTGGTCAAATTTTTGCTTTCATACGAAAATTAAGATCAAATAATTCATTTCAGACAGAGTGCATGAGAAAAAGACTTTTGATGTACGAACCTTCGCCCAAATTGTTTCCAAATATATCATGTCAATCCCTAGATTTTACTCATCCTATCGGATTTGGATTCACTCTACAATTTAATCTTTTAAAATATAGATTTTTTATCTTTTAAAAGAACTAAAGCGATTAATCAATTTACAATTTAATTAGATACAATAATTAATTTGATTGTGATAACACTAATTATAACCATACTATATTGTGAGTTACATAATATTAACTAGAATAAAATACGACATTGTCCCCTAAAGTTTACGCCGATTTTAAAATTATCTTTTAAAGATTAAAGTCTCCCTAATGTTTGTACATGAAATGAGCATATGTCTGTCATGTCAGTCATTCGATAATGATAATTTTTCACCATGTTCAAACATTAAGGAGACTTTAAAATTTAAGAAAAAATGTTAAATTAACGTAAATTTTAGAGAGTAATGTCATATTTTACCATATTAACTATAACTACTATGAGTATATATTTTGTTTTATATTCATACTCATTTAACCATAATTTACCTAGATATTAATATTTGAAATATTCATATTTTTGTCTTTATAAATCAGATTTATAATTTTAGAAGTAAACTGAAACAATATTTATTTTCTAGATAAAATATTAACGATTTATGAATATAACTGCGATTACGGTTATAAGTAACCGCACACCACTCTAATATTAATAAAACAAAACAAATAACTTTGTTGGTTTTGAAGGCCCGATTTCCGGCTGTACCTACCCCTTGTGAAAAGGACGGGGAGGCATCCACGTGGCATGGAATTCATTTCATGGACAACTAGCCCTCTATTCGTTTCCCGCCATTTCACCATTTGACTTGGGAATTCAAAGCATACATAATTATATATAATATAAATGCTATTTTACGTTATTTGTGTCAAATAAAATAAAATGAAATAAAACCATAATAATAATAATAATAATTATTATATACAAGGGTGATTGCATAGTTACCAAACCAGACCGAACCACCGGTCATACCGAATCGGATCATGAACCGGATGGACAGTTTGATTCGTACAAAAAATTGAAATGCATATAAACCAAGTTCAACATATGCAAACTGATCAGTTCTTCAAAACTGACCGATTTTTGAAGAATCATTCGATTTTTGGTTCTTTTTTTTACCGTGACATATATTCTCTTCTTCACTCCAAATTGAGTGGTGGGCCGGTGGCAAAGGCAGCGCGCAGAGAATGCAAAATGATTGAAACTTAAGAAAACGAACATCACAGATCTCTCTAAGACTCCAAATCCAAGATCGGTCTCTCTTCTTCACTAGTCCAAATTCAAGATCGATATCTTTTTACCATTTCACTTTGCCTCTCTCAAGATCGGTCGTCTCTTCCGCTGTCATCATCCTCGTCTAGCATCAACCATTCGCCCCTCTCCTCCCATCATAGTTAAGGTTGGAGTCGTGGTCGTTGAGGTCAACTCAGAATCGTCAACGTCGTGGAAATCGTCAAAGGAGGAATTGTCAAAGGAATCATAGGAGGGAAGCTACTGGAGGTGGGGGCAGGCTTGAGAAGGGGGTGGGGGGACAGGCTAGAGTAGGAGCGGTTGGAGGCGGGACAGGTCACAGGTTGGAGTGTGAACTGCTGGAGGTGGCGGAAGAGAGGTGGATGGGTGGAGGTGGGAGCAGGAGGGGAGGCGGTCTGGAAGAGGGGCGGCGGCTGAAGATGGGCAGGCTTGAAGAGGCGGCTAGAGGTAGCGGGCGGTGAAGGGGAGGAAGTGGGACTTGGGAGGCTTGAAGTTGAAGTATGGTGGGATTTGCAGAAGAGGAAGAAGTGAACTTGAAGGGTTAGGAATGGGGAAGAAGAGAAAAATGAACCGGCAGTCGAACCAACGATCAAACCATACAAATCAAAAACTGGCACCTTCAGCGGCCCGATATCCGGTCCGGACTGATAACTATGGGTGATTGATTCGGGTGGTCTAATTTTTGATATATTCAAGCTAAAAGAAAAACTATAATATCAACTCGAAATTGTAATATGGTGTAACAATTCAGCACTTCATTCCTTAATCAAATTAGAGACGTGAATGAAAAAAAAAATATGCATGCTCAATACTTGTACCCCTTATAAGGCATGACTCTCGTGCAAGTGAGGATTATTCTAAATGTATAATATAGAAGCTCAATATGAACTCGGGCGCGATAAAATATGACCATAGGAATCTCTAGAACTAGGTTTTGTTCGATCAACAGATCATTTTTCAAATCCGTGCCGCCTCATTATTGTCGATCATCTTGATTTCACAAAGAGTCAACAGCAGTGCACCACCACCTTCCCTAGTCTCTAACCAATGATACAACCAGCATTACAACAGCTAGCTAGATTACCTCATAATCTAAGCACAGACAATACACAAAATAAACATGTCTGGTTTAATCCATAGAAAGACGATACCATACCCGGGCATAAGGAGAGTCCTACACCTTTGAGCACTCTACCACGTGAGTCTTGAACTTTTCCAGCTCAGCCAGGACCTCCTCTTCGGGTCTATAAAGCAAGTCACTCATCCTCCATATCTACACACGTGCCAAATGAAACGGGAGTTTAGTTAACAAACCGATCCTTCGAATCAAAATCCAGAGTGCGGATTGCCTATTCTAAGGTTAATCACTGATTTAGAGTGAGAAAAAATGGAGGTTACCTGCAATGTGCCACCTCCACCAGTAGTTTCACAATCATCAGATACACTAACCATAGTCCACGGGTCATATGCATTCCAATGGAAGTCTACAACCTTGTCCCTACAGAAAGAAAATGTGATGATCATAAGCTGATACCATTCCGTTTCATAAGCAAATCCTAACACAACTTCAACCACTATAAAGTAACTAACTCAGTACCATTTTTTTTTTAAAAAAAAGCTGAGTCTAGATTCAATTCTACTTCTACCAACAATTGAACATACTTCATCAGCATGATTGTAGGGTAGAAATACGAAAAAGTTACCCAAGTGGTACAAAATAGGGTTTTGTAATACTGAGTTCTTAAGGAGAGTGTTGAAAGTGAGTTTTTACCTGTGACCAGCGTGCTGAAAGAACAAGCCTGCAGGAGCGCCATGCTCCACATTTTTACCAAACTGCGAAGCATTTTGAATGCCAGCAACATTTGTCAGATCAAACAATACAAAGATTGTGTAAAAATATTTGAGACTTTCTTTCCTGAATTGAAGGACTCTATCTCTGGTGGATTTTAAATTATGTTGGAGATGCAATGATCACCTTTTCATAATCCCAAATGTTCAGCAGACCATCCTCGGCAGAACTTCCAAAGACAGATGACTTATCTGGTGACCACTGGAATATATATCCAAAGCCAAAATCAGGCTATTTTCACTACTATTTAAGGATTATACAAACTAAAATACAAAAGGTCAAGTACCTGAACACAAAGAACAGCAGCTTTGTGCCCCTCAAACTTATAAACTGGGTCCCCAACTCCATTTGAAGTGAGATTTCGACGATCAAACATGTGAATTGAGTTATCAGCAGATCTGTATAGAACAAACAAATGTAAACACATGTTTCTACGTTCATGCGTAGTTGGTAAAACTATTATATCTAACTACACAACGTTAAAAATCACCACATTAATAGGAAAATGATTGGGGCATACCCAGTCAAAATGAAGTTACTGTCATGAGGATTCCAGTCAACACAGTGGAGATCAGCGTTATGTGCTTTTTCAACCTGATGAATAAAACAATTGACATGTAGAATTAACTCATTGGAAGGTTAAGAATAATATAATCTTCTAGAGAGTTTAACTGACTAATCTGAGTCGAGATGACATCAGTCATTTAGAAGTGTAACAGATTTCCTAACAGATCTAAATATTTTGTTCCCTAACACCGTCTCATTTGTTAGATCATTATTGATTGTTAAACAAAGCAGGTCCATACCATAAAATAAGGAAGACGAAAACGATTTGTTAAAAAAACGTTAAAGATAATGGACAACCTTTACAGCTGGACCAGTGCCAATACGTTCATCCCAGAATATAAGGCAAGAATCATCACCAACACTGCAGAACTCCTGTGCACTGCCCAAGAGAGAGCAGAGCGTCAGTAAAGATAGGCCCTAAAAGCCTACAAGCATGTACTCTTAGTACCCAAGTTGCAATTCATGCAGCATACTAATTCATGCACAAAGTGGAAAAGACAATTCTTCCTGGCTGGTGTAAGGGTAAATCCGATTCTTGAAAAGAACATGGACTGTTAATGACAATGATAAGACAATACAATTGAGTAAAACTACTTTTTTGATCAGTAATGGATAAATGCACATGAAAGTTAATATGCATAAAAAAAAAATTGCAAATCATGAATGAACAACATTAAAAAACAAAGCAACATATAGAAGGAAGTAATACCCGGGCAACTTTTGTTGCACACTGATCATATTAGTTACCTGGATGGACAAAATGCCACATCTTCCACTGTGTCCTCATGCCCAGTGTATATTCCCCTCGGCCCAACAGAAGGGCCAGTAGGCGTTTCATTGTTACCCTCCCCATCCTTAGGACTTTGCTTAATGATTGACCCTCCGGATCCTGTAGAGTTGTTTGTTGCAGGGTCTGTGGCAGCAGCTGTTATATGGTCTTGGATACTCCATAAAACCACTGATTTGTCCTTTCCTGCAACAAAAATAAAATGATTCTAAGAAGAGACCACGTGAAATTAAACCAATTACTCCACACCTTATAAACGATTACTAGATTCAAACAACGAGATGACTTGTCCAATAAAAGATAAACAAGTTTAAAAAAATGGTTTTTCAGTTGAAAATTAATTGCAACAAGGGTGCTAACCAAAACGAACCATTTTGATCTTTTTCTCCTAAATAAAGTGTAGTTGAAGAATAATGAAAATGTCACCAATCTGTCGACTTGTAAAGTTTGACCATTTGGCGCTTCAAAAAGTTAAGAGTGGAAAGGCTGAAATAATACAAACTTGAGGATTTGTCTGAACTATTCGTTGTGCATAATAAATATTTTCACTAGTTCATAGTATGCAAGATTTCTAATAAGCCAAGAAAATGAATGGAAATTATTAACAAAAGAACAAACCTCCAGAGAGCACAAAAGGTTCAGATGGGCACATTGCAAGTGCAAACTCCGCATTGTCTGTGTGTCCAGTCAAAATCTGCAGAGAAAAATTAATTATGTGAATGCAGACCTTAAACTCCAGGATATAAATGGCATAACACTACAGTAAGTATTTTCAAATCTTAAATTCTTCTAGGTGGTTAAAATGAGAAATTGTGCTCATTCAATATCTATTTTCAAACTAATCATCAATTAAGAGGATAAACTTTTTTATTTTCTTCAGTCTTTTCATTATTAATATTTCTTAGGAGAAATGTAATTATTGTTGCAGCTTTTATGACCTCTTCCCACACAAGAAAGTTAAAGGCAAGCTTAGTTGGAGAACAAACCAGATCTGGCCGTGAACTCGTAGCTCCATAGACTGCATGGCGGTTAGGTTGAGACTCCACATCCCAAATAAGAACCTAAATGTTACAAAAATAGCAGCAAGTGACTTACTTAATAAGAATAAAAAGTTTTCATACACAGCTCAAGCAATGAGAAACGCATCAAAACGCATAAATCAAGAAGATGTTTACATCAGGACTGTCAGTATGAGTTGCAACTATTTTAGGGTGCAAAGGAAGTTCCCGAATTCTGTTGACCTGCAATAAGATACAAAACTGTTATTGAACATAAATAGGTAACAAATGAGATGTTGCAGTCATAATTGTTGTTGTCAACAAAAAGTAGACCAAACAAATAGTAGGTAGAAAAGTCAAAATGATATAATTTTTGTAAGTGCAGATTAAGTACTTTTTTCTTTTGAATCGTGGACACTTCTTTAAATGAAATAACAAGAGGCTTCCTCCTGAGAATGAAGTGAATAGTTCATATTTACAACTATAAAGTCCTACGTACCTCCCCGGGATGTATGATGGTCTTGTACTTCTTTATAAATGGAGACCTTGCTTCTTCATTATACTGTGAGTTATCACACAAGAAACCGAATACATTTGAGAGAGAAAAGAGAACACATTGCATATACATGAAAGTGAATCTCTTCATATGAAAGAGAAGAGAGAAGGTCACCTGAGAAATGTGCTCTGCTGCCGCTACTCTTGGTTTCACAACTTCACAAGTTGCTATGACCAATGTATTTGGAACGCTACCATCAGTCTAACAACAAACAAGGTAGATATTAACAAAACGCATAGCAACAGAAAGAATCATTATAGGCCCATGCCAAATAGAAACTTTATCAGAGAACAATTATATTAGCCATGCCTCAAATAAAACAATGCCTAGGAAAGAGAAAAGAAATTTGATCATTCCAAAAGGGGCAGATATATCATATATCTCCAACAGAAGATGTTTCTCCAAATTTCAGTGGGAGTTCTAGTTCAGAGGATAATAAATTTTCTTACAAAAATTACACGTTCCATCAAGTAAAACAAGATAGCGTCAAAGAGAAACTAAACTACGCCGTGAATTAGCATAGTAGATAATTTAAGTGCTTGCCTGCTCCGAAAGGTAAAGACGCTGACGGTTCTTGTAAGTGGACTGCTCAAGCTGAGGTCCCCACCTAAATTCATCCAAAAAAAACAGTACTCAAGTAAGGATATGATTTTTTTTCATATGGAATGAAATCATAAACGTAGATCATCAAGAAATTTAGACCGCAGAAAATGATCATGAAATTCAGCCCGCAGAAATGGGTACAATCCAGAAACTTAGTTCACTGTATTGAATAAACCAGCAGAAACTAGCCAAAGCTCCAAACCCCTACCAAATCAACACGATAAACCCTAGAAACTACAGCTACCTCCAAAACAGTACAAACCCTAGAATGCAGTACCAAGAAGCAGTAATTCACCTGCAGGAGAGAGAAGGCCAGACGAGGTTGTGGTTTGTGAGCCAGTCGTAAAGGACAGGAACGAGAGACTTCCACTGGATGTACTTCTCATCTGCAGCTAGACTGTGCGACTTTCTTCCAGAGGTCTCTCTCGTCGCTTTGGTAGGCTCATCTCGCTTCTCCTCCTTTGGCTTGGGCTTCCTTCCTCTCTTCTTCTGCTGCTGCTGTGCCTCCATTTCGAGCTTCAAGAGAAAGAACGAAAGCAGAGAATGTGAAGGAAATGAGAAATGGAGTGGGAGTGGGAAGACAAAGGTGAAGCATTTTTAGGCAAATGAAAAAGAGGGAAATATGGTAAAGGCGAAATCCAAAATCCGACCGAAATGATGCGAAATCAATTTTGGATTAAAAATTTAGAATTCGTGAGTCACTTATATAATTTGTATGAAAAATAGGGTTGAATTTTGTTATATTTATTGCCACGTGTAGATCAAACCATAAATCAATATAACTAAATATATATTACAATAAATTATAAAAGTTCACGAATCACGTCGGTTGCATGAATTATGAGTCAACGGATTGACTACAAAATTCATATTGTACAAATTGAAATAATATGTGTTGTCTATGGACCCGACGCATTTGAAAATTGATTCATCATTAATCACGAGTCGTGATTAGGTTAAACATACACTTAGGCACGAAGTCATAAAGGGATGAGGAGAGGCAATTGCCCCCTCAACTTTTAGATTTATGTTAATTTAACCCTAAAAAATATATTTATTTTTAATTTAGAGCTTTAAATTCTTACATTTGCCCTTTTACCCTTAGACTAATTAATACCCCCACTGACCTAAATTCCTAGCTTCGTCCCTGCATCCACCCAGCTTATTTGAGAGGGAATGATCATCAGTTCATCACCACCACCCCTGAACAAACAACAAATAATCTACTAACAATCTGTTTCGATCTGGGTCAGATCACAAACAACTTATTCCCTTGAGAACCCGAATCACACACACTTATCTCGTCAATTAAGCATTGTTTGGATGGTAACATTGCCCAATTCGAATTGTATCCTCACATCATATAGTAATGGTATTACAATGTCTGCCCGAAGAAGAAACTTACACTACCAAGCAAAGAGATCATTTGACCTATGAAACTGATGCGCCGCACCTAAGGTCAGACATAAACACCGCTAGACAGTAGCACGAATAATGTTCCAAAACCCTGAACCACGAAAAAGTAGTTTACAGTCATATAACAGAAAAGGAATGACATACTAATTATAAGGGTTAAATACCAAGTAGCTACCTGGACTTTGAACGTTTTGCAACGAGCTACCCGAACTTTGAAAATTCAAAACGGGCTACCTCAACTTTGAAAAAGGTGCAAATAGCTACCTCCGTCCAATTTCTGACGAATTTCTAACGACTTTCCGACGACAGTTGACGGAAAATTGGACGGATTAGCTATTTGCACCTTCTTCAAAGTTGAGGTAGCCCGTTTTGAATTTTCAAAGTTCGGGTAGCTCGTTGCAAAACGTCCAAAGTTCAGGTAGCTACTTGGTATTTAACCCTAATTATAGTGATAAGCAAAAGGTTCCAAAGATCACCAAGAATATGGATGCCACTGCTCCTGTAGTTAGCTCCTTAGCAAAGCTGCGACTTTTCCTGGTGGTGGTTGCTTCATAACTGCAAAACAAAGATCCCCATCTATGAAACGGCATTTTTTTTAACCAAGCATAGCAACAAATAACAATGACACCATAGCTATAACAAACTCTTTTACTTGTCCAATTCATTATATTATGGCCAACTACATGTCTTTGCAATGACAAACCTCCAAATGTCTGAAAATCTATAGAAGCTCTATCATGAACAATAACAGAGATTAAGTATCACTGCAATATTCGCTTATTATTAAGAAAGCAGAGGTCACCTCGTTATCCCTTGTACGAAAAAAATGCTTCTAAAATATGAATTATGAAGCCACCTGAAACCTAAACTAAATACAAACTGGAAGCAACTCGTAGTTGCAACTAACCCAGGAAAGATGAAAGGTGACATTGATACAAGGACTTAGATGTTTATGAATTTTGAAATTGCATAAACCTTTTGGCTCTTTACATTCATGATAGTTAGCAATTAAGTCTATGTCAAGCTTAGCAATCATAGCTTTACTCAAATTTGATTTTAAAATGTTCTACTAATTTCTTCAACAATAGATACATAAATTTTCGATTGTATAGGAACTCTGAGGATAACTGAACCCAATAAAATCAACCAACAAATTACAAATAAAAACACCACGAGTTGAGAGGAGAACTCGATCATAGTTGTATGTTGGTTGGTATATGAATTGCTGGAAACTACAAGTTTACAATGCAGTATATATTATTGGACTAGAGAAAATAGATCACTACACGAAAATGTAGCACTTTTTACTCAGTACGCATTCATACCAGTATTACCGGGTAACAAGATCACAAATTTAGTTTCCTCATCCCATTTGTATAATAATTCAATTAATGAATGGAATTAAACAAAAATAATCAATCCAATGCCAGTTGAAAGTATGGATCTTTACATTGCCAAGCAGATGCGTTCATCATTTCAATCTGATCAGGAATAACTGATTCCATTACAGCACAAATTTCATTATCCCATCAAACAATTACAGAATTTTAGATCAGAAAGCCACTCACATGAAAAATGAAGCAGTGATGACGAGACCGATCGCGAGCATGAAGACTGCAAGAGTCGGGTACCACGCATCTGGCACTGGGCTGGTAATCGGTTTCGGAGCCTAGAGCATCAGGGAAACATAGGTGAGAGACAATTGATAAAATTCGTAACCTACTTCTAGGGTTTGGAAATTCACCATCGTCGAAAGCTGCTGAATCTTCACTTCCCACCGTCTTCTGTCTGAACGAGAGAAATTGGGATTTTAGAGACCGAGAATTCAAGGGCTTGTCTTGAGTCTCTTGAGTCTTGACAAATGGGCTTATTTGAGTTTATTACAAAATAGACCTGAACTATGAAATAGTTTAATAAACCCCTTAAAGTAACAAATTTTTACTTTTGGAATCACTGTACATGTCGGTCAAAGCGGGTAATTTTAGGTCAAACATTCGGATCTCAACTTTCAACGGCATGTGGTCATCTCGCTCGAGAGTTAAAACTTGCGAGTTGGTTCAACGCTTGATATAAAAGTTAAACCACTCCTAAATGTGATGTTTTCAGTGTGATTCAAACTTCGTTCACTCTTGAAGAATTAGGCTTGTTCATTTAAATCGGTTCGGTTGAACTGGTATCATTTTGATTTGATTCAAATCGGTTCGGTTGAACTAGTATCAAAATCGTATCAGTATTTTTAGGATTTAAGTAGACCAGTTCAAAATAATACAAAAAATTCAGTTTGAATCGACTCATTTTTTTATACTGGTTTATACTTATATTTAAATCAAACCACTTTAAACCTATATAATTTTAGAACCGATTTGAAGCAAAATCAACTAAACCGATCTGAAATTAAACCAAACATAGATATGTCTTCAATAAACCAAAGCTATAGATGTATTGGACTCTGGTATGTTGATGTTGGACAAGATTTTAGACTTTTAGTTGGTTGTAGAACAGATTTTCAATCGTTTCAGTGTGTTTTTCAGTCGGTTAAGTGTGTTTTTAAGTTGATTCAGTATTTTTCAGTCGGTTTAGTGTGTTGAACATAATTTTCAAACGGTTTAATTTCGGTTTGAACCAGGTTATTTCCGAACCAAAATTATTATTAAAAAAAATCAAACCAGTTCGAACCGGTTTTGAATCAGTTTAAACCAGACCAATTTTTTTATCTAAACCAAATCAATTTTTTTAGAAACATACAAAATTACTTATTTTTTACAAAGTAGTTCAGTTCTGAACCGATTCGGGTCTAACCGGTTCATGAACAAACCTACGAAGAATTCAACTTACTTTACTGATTAGTTCAACCAACCTGCGAAATTACTATTGTTTGATGCAATACGAGCATCATCATATTATAAATACATGTTATAAGACATACAAAATATTATAAATATCATGTCATAACGTGTTATAACAGTTTTATCCAAACAAACCCTATACATTTTAAGAATAATATATGTCAAAGGTTATCCCTACTTTAAATAGATATTTTTGAAACAACTCATAAACAATAGATCTGTTAAGTTCACCATCATTCGATTTACTCTCGTTGGTCGATACTCCTGTCCTGTTTTTTAAATATATTTACTTATTTGGAACTTTATTTCACTTTTTGTACTTCTATTGAATCGAGAAATGGTTTCGAATTTCTATCTTCTTAAAATATAGAATTACTTAATTGGTTACACATGTTTCACCATTGTGCAGAATGGTTACACTTGTTTCAAAATGTGATTAATTGGTTTTGCTATGTGACTAATTGGTTACACATGTTTTTTCAAATGTGATTAATTGATCATTCCGTTACTAAACCGTTAATTAATTTGTTAAACATATAATATTAAATTGTGAAATGACTATTATGCCCCTAGTGGTATTGAAGAACACAGAATCATCTTCAAGAACAAGAATTGAATCGAAGAACCCAGAATATGGTTTCTCCCATAAGCGCGATTATGGGTTCTTCAAGAACCCAGATATCAGATTTCTGGGTTCTTCAATTCAATTCGGTGATGAAGAACAACTTGATTGATGAAGAACACAGCTTGATTGATGAAAATGTTAATTACGTCATTTTACGTATCTAAATAGTGACTTAACTGTGATTTTTAACGGTGAACAGTAAAAAAAATAATTAGTCACATTTCAAAATCAATTAATCACATTTTGAAACATGTATAACCATTCTGCACAATGGTGAAACATGTGTAACCAATTAAGTAATTAACCCTAAAATATAAGGCATCCCACTTTTATTCTTATACACAAATTTGTCATTTATCGGTGTATATTCAGATTCAGAATCCTTCGCAGTTGAAAAGATGTCAAAATAGTTTATTCTTCTTCCTAACGAAAACAAAAAATTAAAAAAATATATATAAATCTCAACTTTGTTTTAACAAGTAGATGTAAAGAAAATCAATTTGAATTCGTGATTGATAGTTGGAGATGGCTTATATATAAATAATAGTTAATTATGTAATGGATTTTGTCGTACTAATACTCCATTTAAAAGTTATTAATATTTATCAAATCTGTCTATATTTAACATGAGACTATTGAGATCAAATGACAAGACATTATTTAGAAAAAATGGTTTTTCCCATATAAAACTAAAATCAAATTCATATAAAAATAAAAAGGTTTTCCATGACTTAGCCGAAAAAATGTCACTATAAAATAAGATTCAAACTCAAATCGTTTTTTTTTTATTTATCACAATTTGTTATAAGAGTTTATATAATCAAGGGTTAAATATCAAAGACCTACCTAAACTTTGAACGTTTTGCAACGAGCTACCCGAACTTTGAAAAATCAAAACGGGCTACCTCAACTTTGACAAAGGTGCAACGAGCTACCTTCCGTCCAATTTTCGACGAATTTCGGTCAACAGTTGTCGAAAATTGGACGGAGGTAGCTCGTTGTACCTTTATCCAAAGTTGAGGTAACTCGTTTTAATTTTTTTAAGTTCGGGTAACTCGTTACAAAACATTCAAAGTTCAGTTAGTTCATGGGTATTTATCCCTATAATCAAACAAAACAAGTCCAAATGAATCAATGATGATGTTTCTGTGTATGCTGTATACAGTTGTCTTGGGCCGCAGAGAAAGGGTCCAGTTGCTTAGTCAATGAAGGTAAGACATATTTTTCTACTAGGCCCCTTTATATTTAATTATTTATCAGATTTTGTTTAAAATTTTTTTTTTTTTTTTTTCATATTTGATTAAAGTGCAAGTTTACCTCAATCGTCAACCTTTTCATTCAAATTTAATAGAATAAGTTTTAAAAATTACAAAATAAAAGAAACTTTAAAATATGACAATTTAATTCTTTTAAAAATTATCAAATGTGACAATTAAGTCTCAATTCAACCGAGACTCAATTAAGGCTCAATTGAATCGAGACTCAATTGGTTACATTTAAAAAAGTTTGAAAGTAATAAATTGTGATATTTTAAAAGTTTTTGTTATTTTTGCAAATTTTAAAATTTATTCGATTAAATTTGGATGCAGAAGTTAATGGTTAGGGCAAACTTGCACATTGGCCAAATACGGAGTATGAAAATTTCACTATTTAAACTTTAAGAGGTAAACTTGAAATCTGATCAAATATCGGGGGGACAATATAATATTTTATCTTAATTTTTTATTATACAAACAAATAGAACGAATTAAAGTTCAAAACTTGATTTTTTTTTAAGTAACTATGTTAGTATTTTTATTTAAAAAAATAACTACTTTTTTTAGAAAAATAGGTATACGCGCACCCCGGGGGTGCGCCTATTGGACATAGGCGCACCCCGCACCTATTCATGGACGCCACTTTGAAGTGGTGCATGTGAAGGTGAACACCCCAATATTTTTTTTAAAATCATTTTTATCGATAATGATGACTCGATATTTAATTAAAAATAAAATTATATATCTATTAAAAATATTTTAAAAAAATTATAGTAAGTAGATATTTTAATTGCGATTCAAATGATGCAAAAATAAATAAATTTGGATTTACGGATTGACTGTACGGCATGCCGTAAGTTGAGATATGAAAATTGTACATACAAAATTATAACTCGGACCATGTAAGTCCAAACTCAACACAGTTAACGTCATTTATGTCGTAAATCAAGTATCTACGTAGGATAATTTTTTTGATTGGAAATACAGTGATTTTGTAACCTAACATCGTTTACACCATAGTTTGACCGAAATAATTAAATGCATTAGGTGAGAAATTTAATTATGTACTTACTCAAAAAAAAAATCAAAAAAATTACGGTGCGTAGATAATTTAATTACGAATTAAATGACACTAACTATGCGTTAATTTTTTACTTTTAGACTGACTGTATAATACGGTACGTAAAAAACTCTACATATGACATAAAAATTTCCAAATAGTGTTGTGCACAGTAAATTCACTGTTTAAACATAAAATTCACTGTTTAAATAGTGTTTTGCACAGTAAAGTTCACTGTTTAAACAGTGAACTTTATGTTTAAACAGTAACTTTATTGTGCAAAACACTATTTGGAAGTTTTTGTGTCGTATGTAGAGTTTTTTACGTATCGTATTATACAGTCAGTCTAAAAGAAAAAAATTAACGCATAGTTAGTGTCATTTAATTCGTAATTAAATTATCTACGCAACGTAAGTTTTTTGATTTTTTTGAGTAAGTACATAATTAAATTTCTCACCTAATGCATTTAATTATTTCAGTCAAATTATGGTGTAAACGATGTTAGGTTACAAAATCACTGTATTTCCAATCAAAAAATTATCCTACGTAGATAATTGATTTACGACATAAATGACGTTAACCATGTTGAGTTTGGATTACATGGTCCGAGTTATAATTTTTTAAGTACAATTTTCATATCTCAATTTACGGCATGCCGTACAGTCAATCCGTAATCCAAATTTAATATTTTTTGCATCATTTGAATCGCAATTAAAATATCTACTTACTATAATTTTTTTTAATAGATACATAATTTTATTTTTAATTAAACATCGAGTCATCATTATCGATAAAAATAATTAAAAAAAAAAAATTGGGGTGTGCACCTTCACAGGCGCTACTTGGGGTGGCGCCTATGTCCAATAGGCGCGACCCCGGGGTGCGCGTATACCTATTTTTCTAAAAAAACAAATTATAACATAGTTACTTTTTAAAAAAAAATCTCAAAACTTACATTACTTATTAGAATATTATTTTCTTACTAGCCTTAAATTTGTACATACAAACAATTGTACTTCATAATTATTATCTAATATAAATAGAAAATAAGTATATCTATTTTATAATAACAAGATCATTTAATATAATATTGGACCCAAACAACCAGAATTCATTTATAATTTCTCAAACAAAATTAATGCTAAAGTCGATGGGACTTTTTTGTGTGAGTAGTTGAATTACTCATTATACAATATTTATTATGTATTAGTTACACATGGATATTTATTTTATATATTAATCTGTGACAATATGTATGGATATTTTATTTATTTATTATGAAAATGTACTAAATTACAAACATCCTATATAATTGGGTTAATAGGTCCAACGGTACCATAAGTTTGGGCCATGTGATCGGATGGTACCCCTATGTTGTTTTATGGTACCATATGTTTGGTCAATGTTGTTATTTGGTCCACATTATTGTTGCTGTCAAGGTTAACTAACGGAATGCTGACGTGGCACTGACGTGGCGCTGGCGTGGCGCTGATGTGGCGGATAAAAATAAAAAAGAATAGAAAAGTTAATAAAAATAGAAAAAATAGGGAAAAATAGGGGAAAAAATCGGAAAAAATTATTAAAAAATTATAAAAAAATTCAAAAAATATTTAAAACTTTATCTATTAATAAAAAAAAAAAATTATAATTTTTTTTTAAAAAAAATCGAAAAAAAAAAAGCTAGGGTTGGACCCTTGGGTCCAATTGACCCAGCCCAGGGTTCGCCTTGGGGTCCAATTGACCCAGCCAGGGTCGAACCCAGGGCTGGGTCAGACCCAGACCTGGTCGCCCAGGTCAGGCGACCTGGTCGCCCAGGTCAGGCGACCTGGTCGCCCAGGTCAGGCGACCTGGTGGGGGTCCAACCCAGCCCAGGGTTCGACCCTTGGCTGGGTCAATTGGACCCAAGGGTCCAACCCTAGCTTTTTTTTTTTTTTTTTTTTTCGATTTTTTTTAAAAAAATTTATATAAAATAAATTTTATTAATAGATAAATTTTTAAATATTTTTTGAATTTTTCATATTTTTTTCCTATTTTTAAAATTTTTTCTATTTATTTTTTAAATTAAATATTATATTATATATCTACGTGGCGCTGATGTGGCGCTGACGTGGTGCTGACATGGACCATTTAACAGAAAAATCTAACGGTTGACTAACAGAGTACCATAGGACAACATGCTCCAAACATAACGAACCATTTAACCACATCAAAAAACATACGGTACCATCCGATCACATGGCCCAAACTTATGGTACTAGTGGACCTATTAACCCTATATAATTTAAAAAAACGATTCATGTAATAAAATGCTTCATAAATTAAAATACTGGTATGAAAAAAAATGTTTAGAGCGTAAATGTAATATTTTAGTAGTATTCAAATTTTGTTTTGTCCTAAAAATTATGGTTGAGTGCATTTCAAAAAATATTTTTAATATTATATATATGTATGTATATACATATATCATCCAGAACCAAGTGCATTTCAAAAAAAATATTAATATATACTAGACTCCGACGCGTGTGCACGTCATTTATCTTGTGTGATGTGTTAGGAGGAACATGGTCGACCCGACTTTTCTAGGATAATATAAGAATTAAACACTTGATTAAAAATATTATTTGAATTGTAAAATTAAACTTAAATTATCTAATATAATGAAATAAAATTAATTTTGTTTTAAATATTTTTAAAAAATTATTCGAGTATCCGGGAGCAAAAGTCATTACTAAAGAGACTCTCGTTGCTCGAGCAATTTCTTACAAATATTTAAAGTAAATTAATTTTATTTCATTATATTTGATAATTTAAGTTTAGTCTTACAATTCAAATTATATTTTTAACCAAGTGTTTAATTCATGTACTATCCTAGGAGTCAGGATAATCATGTCCTCCTAACACTCCACGCAAGACAAACGACGACAACGTGCACGCGCATAGCGCGTGCTGGAGTCTAGTATAACCATTAGGAAAATACAATTAAGTGGATTCTAAAACTTCCGTTTTAATTTAATTTTAGATTGTATATGAAATTTTTTATATAACTATTAATTGAGTGAATGAAAATTTACTCAATATGATTAGTAGTAAATAAAAAGAGTATACTCAAATTATCAAAGTATATAATTAAAGAAAATTAAAATGTATATCTTCCACCTAACTAACTATAACAAAACTGAATAGTTAATTGATATATCTAAATAAAAATAATATAATCAAATATAATTAAAGAAAATTACGATGCACATTTTCACACAAATGTATATTATAAATTTACACACACATATATATATATATATCGATTTTTTAATTAACTTTTTTGTCCTCTTATAATTTAAGAACTTGAACATCACAATATGGACCTTTTCTTTGATATACATTTAACAATTATATATAGGATGTCTTAGAGGAGAGAATTGTTCTGGAGACCAATATGAATAAATTCCATTAATTTTCCTTCAAACATATTTAATGAAGTAGCCTTTTGCTTTCATGACCTATACAAGAAATATAATTTATCATTATTATTAGTGGAGTGTTCACACTTGTTTTGCTTATATATATATATATATAATACATAAATGTACGTGTTCATAGTTCACACTTCACACCTTATTGATAGTTTCTATATGCACATTTATGACATATATAAGACTATTCTATGCGATGTTAATCATATAGATTCTCATTCGAGAAGATCATTACTTAGAGCCTTTCAATTAACGGGTCCACGCACATTTGACTTAGCAGGTTATGGGATGGGTCTAGTGAGGATATCGACCCGCAGGTTTATCTATAATTTTTTAAAAATATAAAATTTAATATACATTACTAAATATATTAGGAGTTATTATGCAATAAAAAAAAATCATAAAATTATACTTATCCATTTAAACCGATTCGGCTGAATTGGTTTGATTATGATCTGGTTATGGTTTGGTTTGAATCGGTTCAGCTGAAGTAGTATCAAAACCAGACCAGTATTTTTAGGCTTCAAGTAGACCAGTTCAAAATAGTACCAAAAATTCAGTTCGAATCGACTCGTTTTTTTATACTGATTTATACTTAAATTTAAATCAAACCACTTTAAACCTATATAATTTTAAAACCGGTTTGAAATTAAACCAAACCTAGAGATGTCTTCAATAAACCAAACCTAGAGATGTATTGGACTCTCGTATGTTGATGTTGGGCAGAATTTTAGTTGGGTGTGGAACAAATTTTTAATCGGTTCAATGTGTTTTTTAGTAGGTTCAGTTTATTTTTCAGTTGGTTCAATATTTTTTCAGTTAGTTCTGTGTGTTTTTCAGTTGACTCAATATTTTTTCAATCGGTTCAGTGTGTTGAAAAGAATTTTCAGCCAGTTCAGCTTCGGTTTGAACCGTATTATTTCCGAACCAAAATTGTTATTAAAAAACCCAGACCAAACCAATTATGAATCGGTTCAAACCAGACCATTTTTTTTTACATAAACCAGACCAGTATTTTAGAAATAAAAAAATACTATTTTTTCAATTCAGACCAGTTCAGTTCCGAACCGGTTCATGAACAAGCCTACATAAAATGCTAGTAACTTCAGTATTCCTCCTCTTTATGGGTTATCACTTATCAAACTCAGTTCGCCACCCTCATGGAGCGAATATGGTATTGGTTCACCCGCACTATTGATAATTTTTAATGAAGAGTAGTTGTTGAGATATATTTAAAAATATTTATTTTTATTAAAAGATAAGTTAAATTTAAGTTTACAAAATAATAATTAAAATAAATATATTTTTTAGGAAGACAAATATAAGATTTTAAAATTTCATAACATGAAAAGTCGACGTGATGTTACAGTGGTTTTGTCCGTGTCATTACTTACAAATCTAGAATTATGAAAAAGATGGTTAAGATATACATTTTAAATTAAATATATTATCAAAATTCACACGTTCGAATTCTGATGGATTTTTTTAAAAATGGAAAAAAAAACTTTAATCAATAACAAGAGTGACTAAGCTGAAACTCAGAGTTTTTTTAAAAAGTAGGTATGTCAGAATTTTTTTTTGAAAAAGTATATATGTAAAAAAAATATTTAGCAAAATGTGTATGTGCGCAGGTAGATTAGTAGCGTTTTTGCGAAAAACGCTACTGTGAGTGGCGTTTTTGCGAAAAACGCTACTGTGAGTGACGTTTTTGTTTTTTGAAAAAAAAAATAAAAAATAACTCGAAAAAAATCGAAATTTTTTACAGTAAGTAGATGTTTGAATTTCGATTCAAATGATGCAAAAAACATTAAATTTGGACTTACGGATTGACTCTAGGCTCTGCCGTAAGTTGAGATATGAAAATTTGACTTAAAAAAATATAACTCCTACCCTGTAAGTCCAAACTGACCACGGTGAACGTCATTTATGTCGTAATTCAATTATCTACCTAGAGTAATTTTTTTGATTAGAAATACAATGATTTTGTAACCTAACATCGCTTGTCTTAAAATTTGACCGAAATAATCAAATGCATTAGGTGAGAAATTTAATTATGTACTTACTCAAAAAAAAATAATCTAGGTAGATATTTTAATTACGACATAAATGACGTTCACCGTGGTCACTTTGGACTTACAGGGTATGAGTTATATTTTTTTAAGTCAAATTTTCATATCTCAACTTACAGCAGAGCTTACAGTCAATCCGTAAGTCCAAATTTAATATTTTTTGCATCATTTGAATTGAAATTCAAATATCTACTTACTGTAATTTTTTAAATTTTTTAATGATTTTTTTTCAAAAAAAAAACAAAAACAAAAACGCCACTCACAGTACCGTTTTTGAAAAACGCTACCCCAACCTGCGCAAATGCACGTTTTGCTAAATATTTTTTTTACATATAAACTTTTTCAAAAAAAAATTCTAAAATAAATACTTTTTAAAAAAGTTCCTAAACTCATAATATAAACACAATTTTCTATAATAATAATAATAATAATAAGTTAATTAATTAAAATAACAATAGGTAATAACACGAGATGCAGGGGAGAGGAAAGTAATTGTCCTATAAACTTTTAAATTGTGACACTTTAATCCTAAAATATCATTGTTTATCACTAGCAAAGACAAACTCCACACACACACATATATATATATATATATGAATAGGTCTTTGTTATTTTTATAATAAAACTAATATTATTTAAATAGTAAATTTGTTAAAATTACAATTTTTAGTATCTAGAAAATAATAAGTGATTTTCATTTAAAAAAATTGTGTGAAAAATAAAACTGCATTTATATATATATATATTTTATATTAATTGACCTTAGTGTGAACATATGCAACAATATATTTAAATAAACTCAAATTTGACTGAAAATAGAAGTAAAACGAGTAATAAAATTATTATGAGCAATATATATATATAGTTTACTTTTATTAATCTGTATATTAATAACCAAAAAATATTAATAATAAGAAAAGTCCAAAAGGACACCTTGCCTTCCTCCCTTGACCCTTTTCAAATTCCATGCATTCGTGGACTTTGACCACTACTTTTCTTTGTTTTGGTGAGTCTGCCTCTTCTCTTATTATAAAGGCTACTTTCGGAATTTATGATTTTATAAGGGTAGGCCTACTATATTTTATGATGAAAATTCTAGCTATAGCAATTAGAAAATAATAATAATAATTTTTTCACTAAAAAGATCATACCTCCTATAAAATAAAAAAAAATGGTATTAAGCTAGTAAAATAACATTCTTACTATGAAACTTCAAAATAACCCGAAAATGAAATTATAAAAAATGTTTTAAAAAAATAATACTGTGTGACTTTTTAAATGAAAAAGGTATAAAAATGATCAAATATATTTACAAATTATTATTTTTAATTGAAATTATTTTAAATAGTCCTACATGTTTGGAAATAATGGTTATTGATATTTTTATCATTCTTCAGTTAAAATTTATCATCCAATATTTTTTTAAATTATAAAATTAACTGAATACTACAACTAAACTCTACAAACTTACACTAATGATACAATTAAATTCCGACTTGATTAAGACTCAATCACAGGTCCTCGACCTTGGGGGCAACTTGGTTTGGGACCCAAGTCAAGCTGCCTTAATTGTGTCCAAAATTGAGTCGAGACTTGTTAGTAATATTATTTTAAGTTTGTAGAGTTTAGTTGTAATGTTTTGAAAAATATTTAGTTAAATTTATAATTTTGAAAAGTACTATATGAAAAATTTTAACGGAAAATTAACTAAAAAAACAAATTAACATTATTTTCAAATATATAGAACCACTATCACAAAAAAATAATATTGATACAAATAAAATTTTGCACGTTTTTTTAAAATTCCTTTCATAATTTGAATTTTCTACCGTTATACACACTTTTTTCCTATCTTTTTTTGTACTAGATTTGGAGACCATGAATATTTTCTATTTTAATCATAACTGATTAACCCCACTATACTAATACTACTTTTCAACTCTCTTTATGTTATGAAATGGAATAATATTCAACTGGTTCATATGTGAGGTCTACAAAGACCCTGTCATGTGTCTATATTCACTATATATATATATATATATGTATCTTCATCTCCAACACCCCTCTCTCCAATAACAGCCGCAGCTGATGAACAGTCAACAACTCCCATTAACAGTGATGAACAGCGAAAGGAGAACCATCAGATGACAAGAAAAGGCAGATCAACAGTGCAGCCGCCATTGTTTTGGCCTCTAGCTGCCTGTGTTCTTCATCTTGATCATCGTACCTAATGGATGCTATGTTCCAGCTCGACAACAATGGCCGCAGAAGCTTCCTCCAGTTCTTAATGCAATCCAGTGGCGCTACTTACATCTGTCTCTGGTCTTATTTAGCCCCGGCAAGGTAATCCATCTCCCCGTCTCGATTCTATTAAAACCATGCATTATTCAGCTGTCGGATCGAGATTTACGTGTTTTTTCATGCAGTTGCTTGTGTTCCCTTGATGGGTACTATCAAGAAGAAAGTGGAAACCCTAGTTCTTCATCTGGGAGCTTAGCTCGGAGACTGTTCGATGAATATAAGAATTCTCTAATCATCGTGGAGAACAAGTAAGACGACGATCAGATCGATTTTTCCGATGTTTTTGATCATGTCAGACATTGTATTCATCTTGTCTCTCCTTGTGTTCCAGCCATAGCCATATCCCAGGTTTTGCTTACTGTAACAACAACCCGTATGTCGAAAGAAGAGAAGACGAGCTCTGGAGAATGGCGACGAACAATACTCAGAGACAATTCTATCAAGTAAATTCAATCCTCTATCCACATTATGATTTTTGTTCTTTTTTCACTGGTGTGTTAAATCGATCGATTTCGTCTGTTCATAATTTCAGGAGGCAAGGATTAAGGTACGTAGATCAGAGATCCGACCTTATCGTATCACATGTTATAAATCTTGTCGTGTTTTTCTTGTTCATCCATGGCTGTTGCAGATCGCGGTGTTCATGGGTTGCGTAAGTGGCGAAATCGAGCTAGGGTTTTCCACCATGCTTCAAGTATAATGCTCAGTTCTACTCCTCTCCATTGATCTTGAAATTTAAAGCAGATTCAGTATATGATATATATATGTATGTATAGGTTGATCTGCAGATGCAAATGAGGAACTTATTCCCAGAAGATTTCTCCTTTTGTCGTACAAAAGCCGAGCAACAAAACCCTCATTCATCTTCTTCCTCATCAATGAAATCTCTCTCCATGGATAGCCCTGAGTATTCATCTCTTCTGTTCAACTTACCGACCGCGGCTTACGTCACTGAGCCGATGCAGGAAGCTCCGGTCAATCCGATTATACAGCAGCCGCACGCAACGCCGGCAACTGAACTTTTGATCCCCGACCAACTTCAGATGCTTCAAGCGCTTACTCGGGTCTCGAATTTGCAGTTTCCGGCACCGGGGGTTGAACATGAGGCAATGGCAAAGGCGTTTCTTGCGGTTATTTCTTCACCTTCTTCATCTTCTTCCTCATCACAGCAAATGCAGCACCAAGCAAACCCTAGGGCTAGCGCGTTTGGGCCCTACTCCTCAGCCTCAGCTTCGATTACTCCCGTGAAGCTGAATGTTCGGAAGAGAGAAAACCCGATGAAACGAGCAATCACTTACTTCCGTGGCTTGCATCTGGTGAGGTCTCGAGATCGGCAGCCATTGTTGCGGGCGGCGAGCACTCAGCTTCACCATATGATGTCGGAGAGGAAACGTCGGGAAAAGCTCAATGACAGCTTCCTCGCCTTAAAAGCCCTACTTCCTCCACGAACAAAGGTACGTAAATACAAGGACTAAGATTACAAATACTAGAGTAAGGGTAACTAATTGAACTAAAAACAATTTGGTGGGAGCAAATGTATGATTTAAAAATGTTAAATTGAAAATTATTACGTTTTATAGGATCAAATTTACACACAGTCAAATTGCTTGCTCCCCTCGTTCCCAAATGGCTCCGTCCCTACGTCGATCAATACTGTTATATGCAGGAACGAAGCTATGAATTTAGTTTAGCGGGGACAATAATTAGTCTAATGACAAATAGTTAAGGCAAATTTTTTTCAGATGGGGCAAATTTAAAGGGCTAAATTGAAAATAAATATAATTTTTTATGACTAAATTGACACAAATTCAAAAGTTGATCAATTGCCTCCTTTTCCTGTTATGGCTTCGTGCCTGGTTATATGATCAATTGTTATATAGCATGTTGTACGGTTCAGCGCTTCGTCCCATTTAACATGTTCTAAAATCTTGAGGAAAAATATGATTTAATGTTGTGTGACATTTGATTTTTTGATTGC
This sequence comes from Chamaenerion angustifolium, assembly GCA_946814005.1. NCBI lineage: Eukaryota > Viridiplantae > Streptophyta > Magnoliopsida > Myrtales > Onagraceae > Chamaenerion > Chamaenerion angustifolium. Next base: position 34,017,277 of record OX328272.1, read on the forward strand.
ATATATAGAAGGATAAAGCATCAATTCTTACAACAACAAGGGAGTACTTAACCTCGTTAACGAACCAAATCGACGAGCTTCGCGAGAAAAACGCCATTTTGGAGGCTCGACTTTTGGACTCGAAACTAACCATTGACGAAAGTTTGAGTGATACAATCTCTGATAATAGATTCGATATTCGAGTCAGACTGATACACGAACCAAACTCGACTAAAGATCAACGAATCTTTGAACTTCAAGTGATTGTAAGAGGAGAATGTCCGGCATTGCAATTGACGATTCGCATCCTCGAGTTCGTGAAGCAGTTAGACAATGTGGAAATGATGGGCATGGATTCGGGGACTCGCGTATTGGGATCGGATATCGTTTACCGAGTGAACTTGCAGTTGAGAATCGAGGTAAGATATGCGTATTTTTTACATGAAATAATGGAATTTAAAGTACATTCTCGAGTATGAAACATTTGGTTCGATCTCCGTATCGTTTTACTAAAAGTCGATTGTGTTGATACGTGAAATTTGACCGTTTTGCAATGAGCTACCTGAATTTTGAAAATTCAAAACAGACTATCTCAACTTTGAAGAAGATGCAAATAGCTACCCCCGTCTAATTTTCCGTCAACTTTTGTCGGAAAGTCGTTGGAAATTGGACAGATGTAGCTATTTGCACATTCTTCAAAGTTGAGGTAGCCCGTTTTGATTTTTTAAAGTTTAGGTAACTCGTTGCAAAACGTTCAAAGTTTAGGTAGCTATTTGTTATAGCAAAAATGGTATGAGAAATTTCCAATATTGAGAGGCTGTAAAAATGCTTTAATTATTTATAATTAAATTCGCTCATTTTCTATTATTACTTGCATGATTATTAAATGAAAAAATTGGTAGATAAAATATTAACAAAAAATATATATATTAACATGGTTTTGTCGAAATTTGTATAGGGTAATGAATGGGACGAGTCGATCTTCGAGGAAGCAGTGAGGAGGATTGTCGCTGACGTGGCACAGTGAAACATTTGACCAACTTTTGACTCTCTCTGGCGGCCTGGCTCCAATTATGGGTCAAATCTTAATTATTTTTTTTAGAAGATTAGATCAGCAATTTATTGTCCGCCACGTTGTCTCTTTTCCTTTTATTTTCTATATTTATTTAAGCCAGTGATCCGTTTGGGGACAAAAATATTGTTTCTCTAATTGCCTGAATTTTTTTAATTATTTTTTAATATTAGATAATTATAATTTGTGTTTTTTTTTTACAAAAAATGTTTAAATTAAAGATAGGTGTGTTATTATAAAATTTAAATCGTTATGATTACTCATTTTAACATATGTTATTGTCTGGTATATTCCAACAAAATTAAATTTTTTAAGATATATTATGATGTGTGGTTGTGATTTGGGAATGGAAAATGTGTTGCCCAAATTGACTTTTGGATTCTAAATTGGAGACTAGAACCAAACAAAACAAACGAAAAGGAGGTAAAAATGATCTTGTTGTTTGGTTATAAAGATGATTCTAAGAATGAATTGCATGGTCACCACACATAATATATATCATTAATAAATGTTGATTTTTTTTAAACAAAATGATATTAACAAGAATAAAATAAGATATTATCTCATGATGTTTAACCAAATTTGAGTTTCTCCCTGTAAAATTTCATTCTCTTTGTTGACCAAGTGCAAATTTGTCGTCTCCGCCAATTTTTCATCCAAATTTATTGAATAAATTTTGATAATTATAAAAATAATAATTCTTTAAAAAAATATATCACAATTTAACAATTTAAAACATTTTCAAATGTTATATTTAAGTCCTGATTCGATCAAAAGTCAATCGAATTGGGGGCTGATTTGATTTCAATTCATTTGGGGTTGAGCAAGGGTTTTGGGGTTGAGCAAGGGTCTTAACAGAGACCTGATTACCACACATGGGGTCAGTTTGGGTTAAGACGCAAATCTGAACCCCATCGATTGGAGTTCAATCAAGTCTAAATCGAATCGAGACTCAATTGTAACATTTAAAAATATTTAAAATTATTATTGTGATGTTTTTGAAACTTTTCTATTATTTTTGCAATTTTCAAAATTTATTCTATTAAATTTGAATGAAAAAGTTGACAAAGAGGATACATTTGCACTTTACTTAAACAAAAGGGAATGAAATTTTATGACTATGTTACAGTTTATCCGTCTATCCATATAACCCACTGATTCATGCAACTCATGTGATTCATGCAACAAAGTGATCCATGCAATACACGTGACCCACACGACCCATGCAATTTTATATAATATATTTAGTTATACTGGTCCACAAGTCGATAGATACGACTAAAATTCAATCACATTTTTTTACATGGGTTGAATAAATCGTGTCAAAATGACCCGTGAATCCAAAATTTTCGAATCAAACACAACCCATGGACATGTCACCCACGAATCGTATTCAAAGTTCACACCCCTATATCCAAGACATGATTCAGACATGTTTTTTTTTTCTTCTAATGAACACAATCTTTGTTCTCGGTCCTTTAGATACTAAGTTCGAAATTGTTCTCGATTCCTAAGATACTAAGTTCAAACTTTCATTTTTTTTTATAAAGAAAACGGATCGACAACCCCAAACTTTTTTTTCCCATGACACGCCCCAAACTAAGCCCTAATATAATCCTTCATTTAACTATTTTCCTCCTCATACACTTACCAATTATTTTTCAATTACACTTCACAATACTATTTTTTTACCCAAATATAAAATCAAATATCAAAATATCATCAATTTTGAAAAAAATATCAAAATATACGTACCCACAAATGACATTCGCGGGTAGATATACTGAAAAAGCATATTCGTGAATGACATTAGCGGGTGCCCTAAAGAATATTCCTCACAAATGATGTTAGCGGGAAAAGTTGTGGAAGTTTTTTAAAAAGTAATCACTGTGCAAAACATATTTGAAAAAGTAAGTATACTGAAAAAATATTTAGCAAAATGTATATAAACGCTACTGGGGGTAGCGTTTTTCATAAAACGCTACTTGGGTTAGCGTTTTTATGAATTTCGCTACCCTTAGTGGCGTATTTTTTTATTTGTTTTTATGTTTTTTTGATGATTCGATGTTTAATTACAAATAAAATTATGTATTTATTAAAAATAATAGTAAGTAGATATTTTAATTGCGATTCAAATGATGCAAAAAATATTAAATTTGGACTTACGGATTGACTGTAGGCTCTGCCGTAAGTTGAGATATGAAAATTTGACTTACAAAAATATAACTCATACCCTATAAGTCCAAACTGACCACGGTGAACGTCATTTATGTCGTAATTCAATTATCTACCTAGGGTAATTTTTTTGATTAGAAATACAGTAATTTTGTAACATAACATCGCTTTTCTTAAAATTTGACCGAAATAATTAAATGCATTAGGTGAGAAATTTAATTATGTACTTACTAAAAAAAATCAAAAATATTAAAGTGAGTAGATAATTTAATTACGAATTAAATGACGCTAACTAGACGTTAATATTTTTCTTTTAGACTGACCGTATAATATGATACGTAATTTACTTCGTATTATACGGTCAGTCTAAAAGTAAAACATTAACGTCTAGTTAGCGTCATTTAATTCGTAATTAAATTATTTACTCACTTTAATTTTTTTGATTTTTTTGAGTAAGTACATAATTAAATTTCTCACATAATGCATTTAATTATTTCGGTCAAATTTTAAGAAAAGCGATGCTAAGTTACAAAATCACTGTATTTCTAATCAAAAAAATTACTCTAGGTAGATAATTGAATTACGACATAAATGACGTTCACCGTGGTCAATTTGGATTTACAAGGTATGAGTTATATTTTTTTAATTCAAATTTTCATATCTCAGCTACGGCAGAGCCTATAGTCAATCCGTAAGTCCAAATTTATTTATTTTTTGCATAATTTGAATCGCAATTAAAATATCTACTTAATATAATTTTTTATTTTTTTTAATAAATACATAATTTTATTTTTAATTAAACATTGAATCGTTAAAAAAACTTTAAAAAAAACCCCACTAGGGTTAGCGAAATTCATAAAAACGCTAGTGGCGTTTTTGAAAAACGCTACTCAAAATAGCGCACGTTGTAAAAAACGCTACCCTCATTCGCGCTTATATACATTTTGCTAAATATTTTTTTAATATATTTAATTTTTCAAATTTATTTGGCACAGTGCCTAGTTTTTTTAAAAAAACTCAAAGTTGCGCGGTGAAGAAAAAAAAGTGACTTAGTGACAAGTTTCTCCTACATCTTGCTCATTTGCTGACAATGAAAAAACAAAAATTGGTGGTCATTACAAGTTCTCTCTCCTGAAAAAAAAATCAACTCATTTGCTGACATTTCTCACTCATGCATCAACTAAATATAAATATTTATGAGAAAATATGAGTGGGAGTCGTGAAACAAGTTCTCGGACATTTGCTATCAACTTGCTGAATTCTGTCATTCACGGGTGATATTAGTGGGTGCAAATTCTAACACATGTGAATGATATATATATATTTTTTGGCCAACCTGTGAATGATATTCACATGTGTAGAATTTGCACCCGTGAATGACATTCGCGGGTGATACTTTTTCATCCACCCGCGAATGTCATTTGCGGATAGTTATACTTTGATATTTTTTTTTTTCAAAACTGAGGATATTTTGATATTTGATTTTATATTAATGTATATTTAGGTAAAAAATTCTCACAATACCCAAATTTAAAAATTGAGAGCAAATACTTGTACCTACTTTCAAATGCATATAAACTCCGTAGCTTCTATAAATTACTGACGTGGTGAAGTTGCTGACGTGGCGGGGCCAGTTCCCCTAAAAAATACTAATATTTAGAGAAGATGGAAAAGCTCACATGAAAAGACAAATGTAGTCAGTAAGCATAATCGTCTTCTTCGCAGAAACTGCCTCAAAGTGGAGAAAAATATTCACCCACTTTTCCAACTTTGAACACATCACTCAATTGCCCGGCTTCCAGGAAGCAGAGATCCATTCAGCATCACAAGAAAGTGGAAAACCTCAAAAGATTTGTGTTGAAAGCACCAGCTTTGGATTAAACTTTCAAACTCTTACATCAAAACAGTGCATTTGAAATCAATACTTTGAACATAGACGAGTGATGTCTATATCGATGTCAGAAAGAACTCTACTTGTCCCAAACATGGCAAAAGGAAGAAGTTAAAAAAAGGAAAAATTTTCTTATGAAAAACGGTCGTGATCATAGTTTCAACAAGATACTGAATTTTCTTATGTTTTCTAGATAGCAGCATCGATTATGACAGAAATGACTGTTTTGAATTTGGAATCAAGTCAAATGGCTAGAATGGTTTCATGGACATGTCTAGATCATGCAGGAATATCAAAGGTACAATAATAAGCAGTCGTTTTCATGCATATTCAAGATCCCAACTGAGAATTTTCTTCCAACTGGAGCCTAACATTTGACTAAGATGCCCTGTCACAAGACTGGGGTCTACCAAAAGAAGAAGCTGTTCTAGAGTAAATTTATGGGGTCGGGGTCTCGCTAATTTCAGCATTGGAAGAGTCGCCAGGAATAGCAGGTGGGGTACCTTGAGATAGGATTCGTCCTGTCATGGGATCAACAGGGCGGGTGTCGCGGGGTCCACCTTTCCGTCCCATTGCTACCATTGGGGGAGGTGGAAGAAGCCCTGCTCTGAAAAGTATCCGTTGCACGGGGTCTGATGGTTGGGCACCCACTGACAGCCAGTATCTGCAAGAACAAGGAATAATGGAATTAGTCACTACTGATAGAACAATAAGTAGACAATGTATGCTCTCTTTGATTGCATCAGCGAATATCAATTGGATCTTTGTAAAATTCAAGGGTTAAATACCAAGTAGCTACCTGAACTTTGGACGTTTTGCAACGAACTACCCGAGCTTTGAAAATTCAAAATGGTCTACCTCAACTTTGAAGAAGGTGCAAATAGCTACCTCCGTCTAATTTTCCGTCAACTGTCGTCGGAAAGTTATCGGAAAGTCGTTGGAAAATCGTCAGAAATTGGACGGAGGTAGGTATTTGCACATTCTTCAAAGTTGAGGTAGCCCGTTTTGAATTTTCAAAGTTTGGGTAGCTCGTTGCAAAACGTCCAAAGTTCAGGTAACTACTTGGTATTTAACCCAAAATTCAAAACAAAGCTCAATCTATGCCTAATCAAGGTAATCCGGCATCTGCAAACAATGAGCATGAAAAAAGGGTTGTTGAATGAAAGACGTAATTAAGTGGAAGAAGACATTTAATGCCTAAAGTTTAGCCAAATCAACACAGAAAGAGATGCTAATAGAAAGTTAGGTTATCTAACAATTAGGCAAGACACAATCCGAATCACAGCACTACCGAATGTACTTTCAAGGTTATTGATTTGTAACCTTCAATGCAAGTTGGGAGAAGGTTGACACAAATATTGATTTACGATATATTCAAGGCAACTTCATGCATACAAGAAGGAACTATAAATCCGTTCTCCAAGAAATAAACTGTGATCGTCCCCCACATGACTACTTTGTCCACACTAAACTGTTTGATTAGAACAGACAACCTAACCTCTCAGCTATAGTACACTTAAAAGTCAGAAAGTAGGAACAAAAAATCAGAAATTTATTTCAGTAGGGCAAGCGTTATAGTAGGAACAAACAATTAAACTAAAAAAATAATGAGGGAAAATGTAAGACTTTAAAGGGCTAAATCAAAAACAATTATATTTTCTAGGTATAGATTTACTAAACGCCGAAAGTAAAGAGGGGCAATTGCCCCACCCTCAGCCTTGTATGGCTCCGTGCATATTCGAGTTGATCTTTGGAGACATCATCGCCAGAAAGAGAAGCATAAAAAACAGAACAAGTGACTGCAGTTAAGGTGAGGCAGAAGGTTGTTTATTTAGCAAAAGAATTCAGGGAAAACGCTAGAGCTGGCATTTCTGCTTAATTACACGAATTAAGACAAACTAATAAATTTACCTTTATATATACACAGCATGTGGAAAGCAATTTTACTGAACAATAATCGAGAATAAACAGTGACTTACTTCACCCTGTCAAAGTTGAGCCCCATTCTTTTACCACCATCCTGCCCTGTAAAACAATGAAACTTTGAGAACTCTTGACATTGCATACAGAAAAGAAAAACAGACACTTCCTGCAATATCTTCATTAAAAACATAAGGATGTGCATAATTATAATGCTATGAAACAGTTGAGACACTTCCATTGCATAAAACATTGCTTAGATGTCGATCCCTAGACAGTGGAAACAAGTCCAGGAAGAGGTGGTTTCATATTGCAAGTTTGCAACTTGAACAGTTTCCCTACTACTCTATTTTTAATACATGAATGCTCAACTGAACTGCCCTAGCCCTCCAGTTTGATGCCACTTTGAATCGGTAAAAGGGACCACTGAAGCAGCAACACCATTTAACAGAACATTCTCATGAGTCCATAAACAAATCCAAACCAATATACATTTTCAGTCACCTACGGGACCGAGGAAACAAACTATGATAACTGAAAGGAAAAAGAGGAAACCAATAGTAACCAAAGCAGCAATGGAAGCTGTTTAATCCAAGAGTATGTCGACTGGTGGAATCAAGGTACCAATTGAAGGTAAATCAGGCACAGAATTTACCAGCATTTTGAAGAAATTTTCACCTAACCTACTCCGAGACTCCCAAATTTCGACTAGAAATTCCTAAATTAGCTCGGTCAGTTTCACAACTAAGACCACCTCAAAATCTTGACTTTACCCTAAACAACAATCCAGTGATTGAAAGAAAGCACAAAAAGCAATCTCACTATACAATAACGAATGCAGAAGATTCAATTCGAGATCGAAAGATCATAATGAAATGCGCATTGGATATAAAGGAGCTAGAGGAACCTGGCAAAGGATTGTAGTAGCCCAAAACTTCGAGATGCTTGCCATCTCTTGGAGACCTACTGTCTGCAGCCATGACTCTATAGAAGGGCTTGTTCTTACACCCAAATCTCGATAGTCGAAGCCTCACAACCATGTTTAGATGTCTCCCTTGCGCTTCTCTGTGAACGAAATCAGTAAGTATATCGACCTTCTTCTTCCAATGGGGATTAGGGTTTAGGGAGAACTTTTGGTTGAAGAAAATATTTCTCAATTTCCGAAAAGGGATAAAATTAATTATTAAAAAGACACAAAGGTCTTATATGCTGACATTCGAACCCTCAATAATTTATTTTTGTTCATGCATGGACAAATTTTAACTATAAAATTGACCATGAGATTTGTAGTTTTTGAAACACGCTCCTCACAAAATAAACCCTCTAGCTAGGCACAAGAATCGTTATGTATGAATATATAGTAGGTTTTTAAAAATCACTTGATCCGTAAAACAATTCAATTCTCATTAGTTAATTTGGATTGGACATGCATACCGATTTTTTATGAGAATTGAACTAGTAGAACGGACCTATATGAATCACGGTCCGACCTGATCCGACATCCATTTCGATTTTGATAATATTGTTTGCTAATTGCTAGTATTTTAACCAAGGACAAAAATGGCAACCAAAAGTGGCCTAATATGCAAGGTGGGGATCGTTTCGTAATTACACTAAAGAACAATGACTCAAAAATATTATAACTACTATTGAGGGCTTTAGTTATTTTCAGAATATCGACAACTTTATACATATTATTTTTATTGAAATATTATAATATTTCAATAATTTTTTACGTATTTGGCCTTTTTAATTTTAAGAAAACTAATTATCAAATCGATTTCACATTTTTTAAGTTATCAAACTACAGTAAAAAAATTTGTGAAAAATGATGCTTCTATTAAATTTTGAAATCTAAACCTCTTACGTAATAACTCAAAATTTTACATATAAAATATAATTTAAACTAAATAAAAATAATAATATTTTTAACTCTATTATAACATATATCATGTATGTTTATATGTTAATAGTTTCGACCAAAAAAAAGTTTATATGTTAATAGCTCTAACCTCTTGCCCACTGTCCCCGCCCAGCTCCAGCCTCTTGCCGCCTCTTGCAGCCTCTCGCCGTCCGATCGAAGGCCGAACACCAACTCTGGCCAATGGATACTCTTAGAAGGGGAAGGAATTGCAGCATCATTTGTTTCTTTTGCTGAATCTCTGAATCTGAACAAAAGTTTCCTTCTCGTGGCCGCCCTAACCTGTTTGGACGGACAAATGGTATTGGAGACGGAATGCATCCTATTCATAAGTGAAGGATTGATAACAGAGTCAGGTACTCACTACACAGACGGCCTATCTGTAGCTTACCTAATTCGAAAGGTTTGACACTGAATGGTCGTTTTTTTATAAAAAAAAATTGGTAATTGTTTTTGAAATTGTTCTGCTTTCAGTCTAATTTTGAGCTTGAAAGTTGGAACGTGTGATTCTGCTGTTAGAGTAGTTCCTAATTTATAATTCTTCTTGCTAAGTTTTGGCATCACAGAAAGAGGGAGTTCCTTGGTACTATGATACCTGAAACAAGCTTGCTTAATTTTATTTGAAATTAGTAATTCGTGAAAGCCTCTTTAGCAATGGATTCTCCAAGTGTTAGTCATGGCTATGGGAAGAAGGAAGGAGATGGCGATGTTGATTGGAAGTCTGATAGGTCAGGAGATCATGTTGAATGGGAAGGCAGTGATAAGAAGAGGCACCGCTCAAGCAAGTCCAGGAAGCAGAGCAGTGGAGATGACGCTAAAGAGTTTGATGGCAGTGAAAGAAAGAGAAGTTCTGGAGATAGATATGAGAGCAGAAAGAGGTCAGGTGCGAGCAAACAGGAAAGTGATGAAGATGATCATGAGGCAAGAAGGGAGTCTCGGTCCAAACAGTTGAAGAGAAAACAAGAAGAGAGTTCTTTGGAGAAACTTAGTACTTGGTACCAGGATGGGGAATTAGAAAATAGGCAGGATGGAGGAGACAAGCATGGAAGTAGAGGTCATGGTCGGGGCAGTGATGATGATGATAAGAGAAAAATTAAGCTGTCAGATCATGAAGTTTCCCAGAGCAAACATCATGAGATTGAACTTGAAAAGGTATCTGACAGAGATTCTAAGTATTCAGAGCGGAGGGAGAGTAAGGGTCACGGCTCATCTGAGAATGTGAAGGGTTCTAAGAGAAGGTTGGGTGATACCGAAACTGCGAATAAAGTTGATGAAAGTAGTTATGATGGAACGGATGAAAAATGTAACAAGGAATCTGATAATAAACATGATATTGTTCAGGAAAGAAGTGGATCTTCTAGAAATGAACATTCTGAAAGTAAAAATAGAGGCATAGAGTCGAGCAGTGACAAGGGTGTGAGATTGAATCGCCGAGATGAAAGGAAACCCGATGGTGAGAGGAGTAGGAATCGGAGTGTCTCCAAAGGTATAGAAGATGAGAAGGCAATTTCTTCTACTCACGATGATAGAACTGATAAAGAGAAGAATGAACAGCAAAGAGAACTGAGAACTCCTTCGGGTTCTGAGAGTAGAGATAGAGTTTCGTATGCCGATGAAGATGGAAGTTCTTGGTCAAGAGATAGAAGTGGTCGAGGTCATAGGTCCACAACCCCAGATCGGGGTGGTAGATATGGCCGTGAGAGGTCAGATAGTGAACGAACTCATGGACGATCCGGTAGGAAAAGTGAAGCATTGAAAATCTCATTGAGTGGATATCCCAATGACAATTATGATGTGATAGAAATACGGACCAACCCTGACTATGGGAGAACTGAACCTGACATTCCTAAAAGGTGCGAACTTGGTCAGCAAGCTGATGATAAAACAGCTCAATCTGATGTTGAGTGGAGAAACACAAGAGATGATAGAGCAAGGTATAGTGCTCATGGGCCTCCTGAATCTAGTGAAGGGTCTAAAGAGAGATACAATGATGATAATGCTCCTGAAAGAGATCAGAAGTCATGGAGAGAAGACAATGATACTCAAGGGGGCAGAGGAAGAGAACAAAAGGGTGGTACTCCTTTTAGGACTTTTGATAGCCAAAGTTCTGGTGGTGCACAGCCTTCTAGTAATCAAGATTCTGGATCCTTAAATAGAACTCCGATACCAGTGATAAAAGGAAGCAGAGTTGGTAGAGGTGGGCGTGGCAGACCCAGTGGTAGAGACAACCAACATATAGCAATTCCACTACCTATTATGGGTTCTCCTTTTGGACCTCTTGGAATCCCTCCCCCGGGGCCACTGGCACCCTTGAACCCGACCATGTCTCCTGCTTCGGGAGCTTCTATTTCTCCAGGTGTCTTTATTCCATCATTTTCTCCACAAGTAGTATGGCCTGGAGCTCGAGGAATTGATGTGAATATGTTAGGGATGCCACCTGCCCTTTCCCCCATTCCTACCGGCCCAGCGGGCCCCAGATTTGCTCCTAATATGGGAATACCTAACATTAACAATCCTGCTGGTTACTTCAACCAACAAGATCCTGGAAGAGGGGTACCTTTGAACGCTCCTGGGTCTGGCTTACATGTAGGGGGTCCAATGGCACGAGGAAACCCACATGAAAGAACTTCTGGTAGTTGGGTTCCTCCAAGATCTGGTGGGCCATCACATAAGGCTCCCTCAAGAGGAGAGCAAAATGATTACTCTCAGAATTTTGTGGACACTGGAATGCGACCCCAGAATTTTATTCGGGAACTTGAGCTTACTAATGTCGTAGAGGATTACCCTAAGCTTCGGGAACTTATACAGAAGAAGGATGAGATTGTGGCTAAATCTGCTTCTCCTCCCATGTACTACCAATGTGATTTACACGAATTTGAGTTGTCTCCTGAATTTTTTGGTACCAAGTTTGATGTCATCCTTGTTGATCCTCCTTGGGAAGAGTATGTTCATCGAGCTCCTGGTGTCGCTGACCACCTGGATTACTGGAAGTTTGAGGAAATACTGAATCTGAAAATTGAGGTACTTCCTATTATCTTTGAGTTAGTTTCTATAGACATTGTGTGTAGTAATAGATCATTGTTCCATCAGACTGCAACTGGCTGCTGTTCTCTGTAATCCATGGCTACTATATCTCCTTATCTTATCTTCACATTTCATTAACTTGATTGACAATTTAGTGTTTTATAATTTGAAATTAGTTAATTTTTTGAACCCTTCTTACTTAGTGTTGTTATATGATTCTGAAGTAATATGCATATGACTTGATTCTACACGATTCTTTTTTCCTGTTGTAGGCAATTGCGGATACTCCATCTTTTATCTTTCTCTGGGTTGGTGATGGTGTGGGCTTGGAGCAGGGCCGTCAGTGTCTGAAAAAGGTACATGTGTGAATTTCTTTTTTATTTGCTCGATCTTGCAACTTGTTTCTATGGTGTGCTTAGGGCCGACAATGATGCGATGTAAAACCCATAACCATGGTTATAAACGTTACTGTTTAATATGGTTAACCGTACCATTATGGTACGGTACGGTTATGGTGATGAATTTTCTACCCATAATGGTTATGGTATTTGAGTTATACCCATGGATATATCCATGGTTATTATATAAATATAATAATTATTTATTATTAATAAACTAATATATACTAAATAATGGAAGTTACTGGACATACATGTAATAAATAACCATGATATTAGTTTTATATATTTTTATTGTTGACAATATAAATTTATGTATTTTTTAAAATAAATTTTCTGGTCTTTTATTATATTACATGTGTGGAATAAATATGGGTATACGGGTAAAACCATGGTTAATAACCACAGTTATTTTAATGGTTATGGTATTGAAAATTGTACCCGTAATAGTTATGGTTATGTTTATGGTACGTGGTTTAAAAATATGATATTTGTCATACCCGTACCATATCCTAGCCATCGCCAGCCCTAGATGTGCTGTTTGTAGGCTTCCACGCAGAGATATGCCACCCCACCAAACAAAAAAAATGCAAATCTGTGAATCAAGTTTTTATGTGCTTTCTTTCTTTGGATGCAGTGGGGCTTTCGAAGGTGTGAAGATATATGTTGGGTGAAGACTAATAAAACAAATTCAACTCCAGGATTACGTCATGATTCTAATACATTATTTCAACACTCAAAGGTATTCAACCTTCAACTTTATCTCATTTTAACCCCGTACCTTGCAAATTCCTTTCTATCTACTACTGAGATTGGAATTTGTGATAAAGGAACACTGCTTGATGGGCATAAAAGGAACAGTTCGCCGTAGCACTGATGGTCATATCATTCATGCAAACATTGATACAGATGTAATAATTGCAGAGGAACCCCCTTATGGTAAGTATTTTGTTATGTGCAACATTTGTGACACTTGTTAGCAGTAGCAATAATATCTCGTATGTAACAGTATAAACAGATGTGGTATTTGATTTTTTAGTTCCTCCGCCTCGTCCTTCTCATACTCACTTTCTTTTAGTGACCATAACAACTATTTTGTAGTTCCTATTGTTACTTACGCATTTGTTAGGATATCTATTGCATGTCTGAAAAAATGTTCTTACTTCATATTACGTGAGTTTACATTAGGATTGCCCTTGTCCTTGAAAAATGTGAATGAAAATCATGTGTTGGTCTGTAACTGGAAGCCCCATTAGATAGGGCAGTCTTGGATCGAGTTTTGTAAAATCATCTGCAAATCAATGTCTTTCAGTAGTTTCTTCTTGAATGTTGTTGCTTCCTAGACTAATATGAGTTGTGGGAGCTCAGTTTGCCTCGTCGGTCCTAACAACAATACTGAATATTGCAGGTTCGACCCAGAAGCCAGAAGACATGTATCGGATTATCGAGCACTTTGCACTTGGCCGTAGGAGGTTGGAACTCTTCGGTGAAGACCACAACATTCGGTCCGGTTGGCTTACTGTTGGCAAAGGACTGTCTTCATCTAACTTCAACTCTGAGGTACATCTCTCTAGCTTTATAATACCGATTTTTGTTCGTAGTTTAAAGCAGTGCTGGCAAATTCAAACATAAAGATATAGCACGACAATAATGTTGTTTAGTTTTTGTGTCGGGTTTGTGTTTAGATATAACAACACGATAGAGTGATGCCTGTAGATATGATTTTGGAGTACTTATTTTAACAAATTTTGTTTAACGACTTTTAAAATTTCAATCAGTTAAAGAGTGTATCAATTTTGCAATAAGTATTTGTAAAATTTGATCTATAAATTTATAATTCTTTTGTTATTTGGTGTTTACTTTTAAATTTCACATATGAACATACAAATGACTAAAACACAAACACCTATGCAAATTTCATATTGTATTCGTGTTTGGTAAGTATAACACGACATAAGTTTATTGACACGCACGAGTTAAGACTTAAGAGTTTATCAATTTTGCGATAAGCATTTGTAAAATTTGATCTATAAATCTATAATTCTTTCGTTATTTGGTGTTTACTTTTAAATTTCACATATGAACATACAAATGACTAACTTAACAGTTAACACAATACGATGACACAACACAAACACCTATGCAAATTTCATATTGTATTCGTGTTTGGTAAGTATAACACGATATAAGTTTATTGACACGCACGATAGTATGTATGTATGTATGTATGTATGCTCACACTCGCACATTTCACGATCCTTAGTTCGAAGTTCCACACACATGGCAAGTTTGGATTGGTCGGTTTTTTATTACAATTTCTACTGGTTTGTTTATAGGCATATATAAGAAGCTTCTGCGACAAGGATGGGAAGGTCTGGCAAGGAGGCGGAGGCCGAAATCCGCCTCCGGACGCTCCCCACCTCGTTCTAACAACCCCAGAAATTGAGTCCCTCCGCCCCAAATCACCGATGAAGAACCAACAGCAAATGCAGCAGAACTCCTCTCAGAACTCCATTTCCCTCACAAACCCTACTTCCTCCAACCGAAGGTCTGTTTCGAATACCCAACCAAACATCATCCCTACCGCCCCGGAGGCCCCACCGAGCTCTAATGGTCCCGCTTCGTGGGGTCCACCACCGGTAAATATCGATGGAGGCATGTACGGGTTCGGAGCTCCGGTTGTCAATAATGGAGAGATTCTGGATTTTGATCCTCACAGGGCCATGAATATGTAGCGTGGGAGATGAATTTTGTTGTAACGATGATTGTGTATTGTTGATTTTATCTGATTATTCAGAATTTTTGTTGGTGCGAAATAATGGTGGAGAGGAAATGTGATCTGTCTTGTTATTGAATATCTTGATTGGATATTTGCTTAATTAACAATAGTTAGCATTATTGTGACGAAAACTATCGTATCGAATTCGGTGGACGATAGTTTAGGTCACTAAATTTTATATTAAAATTCCAATTAAAATAGTAATTTACAAAGTCTAGGTCCACCCACCATCAAAATTCCAACACCACCAAGAGGGGGTTATGTAGGGGTGAGCAAAAAATACTGGTTGGACCGAGACCGGCCCGAGACCGGTCCGAGACCGGCCCGACTAAGACCGAGACCGACTAGGACCGAGACCGAGCGGGCGGGTTTTTTCCTCTAAAGTCGGGATTGGGCTCGGGATCGGGTTTTTTCCCGAAATTCCCGATTAGGACCGGCCCGGCCCGAGTTGCCTAAAAAACTAATACATAATACTATATATACTATACAAGTATAGTAGTATACAACAACTCACAAAGTCTCCATGTGTGTTTGGATTGTATGTTCTATATTTATAATGTGTGTTTGGATTGTATGTTTGATACTTGATTTATTGTGTTTGTATGTTCTAAATTTGGTGAAAATTCGGGCATTTTTTTTTTTTTTAAATTTGGATTGAAAATTTCGGTAATGGACCGAGACCGGCCCGAGTCAAGCAAGACCGACTCGGGCGGGCTTTTTATATCGAAGTCGGTCTCGGTCTCGGTCTCGGTTCTCCAAAGGTGAAGACCGAAATTTCGGGCTCGGGCTCGGTCTTGCCTAAAAAAACGGCCCGGACCACCCAAGCTCACCCCTAGGGTTATGTATATATATTATTCCTTGGCCAAAAAAAAAATGTATATATATTATTCATGGTGTTGTATAGGCATATTCATTTAAACCGGTAGGCCGAACTAGTCTGGTTCTGGTCTGGTTTGAATCGATTCAGATGAACTAGTTTCAAACCAAACTAGTTTTTTAGGCTTCAAGTAAACCAGTTCAAAATAATAGTTTCAATTCAGTTCGAATCGACTCGTTTTTTTTATACTGGTTTATACTTAAATTTAAATCAAACCACTTTAAACCTATATAATTTTAAAACCGGTTTGAAACAAAATAAACTAAACCGGTCTGAAATTAAACCAAACTTAGAGATGTCTTCAATAAACCAAACCTAGAGATGTATTGAACTCTCGTACATTGATGTTGGACAGAATTTCAGTTGGTTGTTGAACAAATTTTCAGTTGATTCAGTGTGTTTTTCAGTCGGATAAGTGTGTTTTCAGTTGGTACACTGTTTTTTTTTCAGTCCGTTAATTGTTTTTTCAATTTGTTTAGTGTGTTGGACATGATTTTCAGTCGGTTCAGTTTCGATTTGAATCAGATTATTTTCTAACCAAAATTGTTATTAAAAAAAAAGACCATATCAACTCGAATCGGCTCTGAATCGGTTCGAACGATACAAGATTTTTTATCTAAACCATACCAGTTTTTTTACCTAAACCATACCAGTTTTTTTAGAAACATAAAAAAATACTATTTTTTACAAACCAGACATGTTCAGTTCTTAACTGGTTCAGAGTCGAACTAGTTCATGAACAAGCCTCCTGTTGTAAAATTATAATTCGTATCAAAGCTAAATATTTAATCATGGTAAAAGTGATATAAAAAATAATATATTTAACACACAAAATTTACGTAGTTTGAACAGTTCTCTCTCTCTATATATTCACGTGACAGTATTATAAATTTCATTATTAGTTTTAAGCAAAATGATTATAATAAATAATTAAAAAATTTAGACAATTTCTTTAATATCTCTTCTCTTCTTATAAGATATAAACAATTTTTTTTTGAATTTTCATATTGCTCTCCTTTTAAATTACGACATCTCTCTTATATGATTATTCTCTTCAATTAATGTTAAAACCAAAACTTTTAATTAAGAAATTAAATATTAAACTATTACGTAATTATATTCTTGGGTTAATAGGTCCAATAGTACCATAAGTTTGGGCCATGTGATCGGATGGTACCCCTATGTTGTTTTATGGTACCATATGTTTGGTCAATGTTGTTATTTGGTCCACATTACTGTTGCTGTCAAGGTTAACTAACGGAATGCTGACGTGGCACTGACGTGGCGCTGATGTGGCGGATAAAAATAAAAAAGAATAGAAAAGTTAATAAAAATAGGAAAAATAGGGAAAAAATCGGAAAAAATTATAAAAAAATTCAAAAAATATTTAAAACTTTATCTATTAATAAAAAAAAAATTATAATTTTTTTTTAAAAAAAATCGAAAAAAAAAAAGCTAGGGTTGGACCCTTGGGTCCAATTGACCCAGCCAAGGGTCGAACCCTGGGCTGGGTTGGACCCCCACCAGGTCGCCTGACCTGGGCGACCAAGTCTGGGTCTGACCCAGCCCTGGGTTCGACCCTGGCTGGGTCAATTGGACCCCAAGGCTAGTTCGACCCTTGGGGTCCAATTGACCCAGCCAGGGTCGAACCCAGGGCTGGGTCAGACCCAGACCTGGTCGCCCAGGTCAGGCGACCTGGTGGGGGTCCAACCCAGCCCAGGGTTCGACCCTTGGCTGGGTCAATTGGACCCAAGGGTCCAACCCTAGCTTTTTTTTTAAAAAAAATTATAAAAAATAAATTTTATTAATAGATAAATTTTTAAATATTTTTTGAATTTTTCCGATATTTTTCATATTTTTTTTCCTATTTTTCCTATTTATTTTTATTTTTTAAATTAAATATTATATTATATATCTACGTGGCGCTGATGTGGCGCTGACGTGGTGCTGACATGGACCATTTAACAGAAAAATCTAACGGTTGACTAACAGAGTACCATAGGACAACATGCTCCAAACATAACGGACCATTTAACCACATCAAAAAACATACGGTACCATCCGATCACATGGCCCAAACTTATGGTACTAGTGGACCTATTAACCCTTATATTCTTATATAATAAATATGTTGACTAAATTAAATATATTATTTAATAATTTTTAATACACTAAGGGGACGTTTGATTAAATGTTTTATTTAATCCACGTATTAGTTCATTCATGTATTAGGTAATACACATATTAGTTAATACTATGTATGGATGATAGATGTATTAAAATATACGTATACATACATAACTTAAGACTGTGTTTGATTCATTATACGTAAAAGTACTAAAAAATCATAAATACCATTAAATTTATGTTGCAATGTAAATATGTTTTAACATATGAATTTAGTTATTTTTTAAAAATAAAATATATTCATATTCAAAAAAATTGGAAAATAAATCACGAACACACACACAAAAATAAGATAGTATCTCTTTTGAGTCATAACCGCTTAAATCCATTTTGACTATTCTCTTATGATCTTTTCAAATTCATTATTAAAATGTCACTTCTATGCATAAAGCTTCAAAATTTTAATATTCTCAAACGATTTTGTGTAACTAATTTATGATTGAAGAGAAAAAAGAGAGTATTGCATTGATTTTACTAACATGTGGAACAACATGATTTTATAATAACTAACATGATTTTACAAATCAATTTTGGGAACAACATGAATTTAAAAACACATGTGGAACAACACTCAGAATAAATAAAATACCAATAAACTATATGAAATTTGGACGTTTTGCAACGAGCTACCCGAATTTTAAAAAATCAAAACGGACTACCTCAACTTTGGACAAAGGTGCAATGAGTTACCTCCGTCCAATTTTCGTTCAATTTTTGACTAATTTCTGTCAACAGTTGACAGTAATTTGGACGGAGGCAGCTCGTTGCACCTTCACCAAAGTTGAGGTAGTCCGTTTTGATTTTTTAAAGTTCAGATATCTCGTTGCAAAATGTGTAAAGCTCAGGTAGCTCCTCAGTATTTAATCCAAATATATAATATTTATATTTTATGAAATATCATGGATTGCACGCTTGCATGAGTTGTATAGGTAAATAAGTCACATGAGTTTATGGTTTTACGTATCACGCAGTTTAATGGTTAACCCACAAAATTTAGACCACAAAAACGAATTCGACATGAGTTTACAAGTCAATGCGGGTTGACCCGTAAACTCACAAATTGTGTTTAAAAATTAACTTGTCAATAATCATGACCAATATTTGAATTGATCGTATATTATACGACTCATTTTCAACGACTCAAGGTTAACTCGTCAACACAAATTAACATCTCTCCTGAACCGATGACTATCCTTTGAATCACTCGACCTTCATACATCACTTCTTTTTCAGTTAATTCATGAGCAAACTTGAAAGTTTATGGAAACTGCATACATTTTAAGGGTTTTGGTTTAGGGTGTAATTGATAAAATTTTAAGAGTTAAAATTTTATTAGCTTAACTTTTGTTTTTAAAAAAATTACCAATAACTTTACTTTATAATTTATAACATTTATTTATAATTTTACTCAATTTTTATTTTATTTTAAAAAATAGATTCTAATTTATTAGCTGACATGTAATAAACACGTACAAAACTCTAACCAATAAAAAAATTGGGGCATTCCAAGAATCGAACTCGGGACCTCTCGCACCCAAAGCGACACTACGGGAGAGACGTTCGTTGCCGACTAAAAATAGGTTCATTAACGGCTCATTTGTTGAGCCGTTAATGAAAGACGGCTCAATGAAAAACGAGCCGACATAATAAGAGTCGTCTTATTTATGACGGCTCAGTTAGGAATGAGTCGTCCTTCTGATGGCTCAATACGAATGAGTCGTCCGAAATGGCATTTTTCGTGACTCAATGAAATGAGTCGTCTAAATTGATTATATTAATTTATTTGGGACGACTCATTTAGTTTGAACTGTCAAAATTAGATTATATTTTGATTATAATTTATTTTTGACGGCTCAACTTTTTCCAGACGTAATTATTCGAATTTTTAAAAAATAAAAAAAAATTGAATAAATTAATATACCTCTAATCATAAATTTGCAACCTGAATAAGTTTACAAACCAAAATCTGTAAATATAAACCAAATATATTCAACCAAAAAGAACCAGTTTTACAATTCGTTGTTCAATTCCTAAAGCATTAAAGAAACAATTTCGAACATCAATCTTCAATCATCTGTTGGATCATCATCTTCACTTCTACGCTCAGCAGACTAATCACTTGGTTGAGTTGTCTGACCATCCTATAAAAACATCCCAACAAAGTACTATATATAAGATGCATCACATTTATACATCAAACAAGCGTGCGTGGTTATGTATTAAGTATTAAGTAACTGCAAAATATTAATCCTATAGTCTAAATACCTTATGTAATATTTCTTTTAAAATACAGTAAATCATAATTCCAAATTTATCATATCAATGCTGTGCACGTAGTAAGTGTATCAAATCAAATTGAATTCCCTTAAAAATAGATAATCAAATATATATACAGTTAATATTATTTGAATTCTTTTTGCTCTAAATAACTGAAAATCCACGTGTCCTTACAACAACATCCGCCGCCTCAACTTGGCAGTTGGAATCCCAAGTTTGGTAACAAAAAAAAACACAAGTTCGTTATTTGACAGACACAATAGAGTTGCCGAAACCCTAAATATATTACACACCATTTTCATTTGCAAAACATTCCTCAAACACCTTCTCATTCACTGTCTTAACGCCCCTTATAGTTGATGTTCTTAATTACCTATAGCATAACCCATTATCGGCCACGTGAAAACCCGATCATCATTGTAAACCCTAAACCCGAAGAACACGATGGAGAATATCGGCAAGGACGGTATGCATCTAATCGGTCCGGTCGTATGTCGGATTAGAAACGGCGTCTCGAGGGGGATTTGGTACGGCGATAATCCTCTCGACTATCCTTTCACCATCTTCCTCATGCAAATGATTTGCATGAGCCTCGTCTCGCAGCTCATATACTACGTTCTTCGGCCGTTGAAGCAGACAAAATTCGTATGTTATAGCCTTGTAAGTACTTTATTAGTTGTTGTTTTTGCATGCATTTATATGAAAATGACCAATTTAGACCGGACTTGTCCAACCCGTATGAAAAATGGGGTTGAGTTTGGGTCGTACATATCCACCCGAGATCAACCCGTGAACTCGTATAGCTAAATATATATTATAATAAATTTTATAAAAGTTCATGGGTCACACAGGTCGTGTGGGTCATATGGGTCACTTGGGTTGCATGCATGGACGAAGTCATAAATTTAGGTCAGTGGGACAATAATTAGTCTAAGGTCAAATAATTAAAGCAAAAAAAAAATAGAGGGGGCAAATATAAGAATTCAAAGGGCTAAATTGAAAATAAATATATTTTTTAGGATTAAATTGACACAAATCCAAAAGTTGAGGGGGGGCATGCCCCCTTCATTTCTCTATGGCTTTGTGCCTCGTTAAAATAGAGGGGTAAATGTAAGAATTTAAAGGGCTAAATTGAAAATAAATATATTTTTTAGGATTAAATTGACACAAATCCAAAAGTTGAGGGGGCATGCCCCCTTCACTTCTCTATGGCTTCGTGCCTGGTTGCATGCGTCACGTGGGTTGCATGAATCAATGAGTCATATGGATCGACATGTCACGTGAGTCGGCGAGTTGACCTACAAATTTCATATTGTACAAATTAAAATGATATGAGTCCACAGGTCATACGAATTGACCATGAACCCACACGGGTCGTGTTTGAGTCTTGAAAATTGACCAATCATGAATCACGAGTCATGTTTGAGTTAAACATATTTTAACACGACCCACGATTGACCCATCGACACGAATTGACACCTCTAAAATTCGTTTAATTGTGTTATCGTATCGTGTTATGTTGTTTCAGAGTGGAATATTCGTCGGTCCGCATGTGATGGGTCGGAGCAGAAGCATTTTTGAGTCGGAAAATTATTACCCGGTCGAAACTATATGTTTGAGGGTATCAGGTTTCTTGGGCGGGATTTACTTGGTGTTCCTCGTCGCCGTGAAAGTCGACGTCGGAAATGTTCGAAAAGCTCTGACGAGTGCATCGATTCTTAGCCTCACGACTATCTTATGCAGTTTCGCGACGCTCCTCGCCTTATCGTTCCTCGTCGAGCTACCAAACTTTCCAAAGGAAAATTGGTTCCATGGTAGAGATCAAACCCTAGAACGCAGTTTAAAATTATTTTTTTTAGTTTATGAGTTTAAATTTATAATATTTTTTTTCCATCTCACGATATATAATTGTAACAGTTAATAACTAAATCGCTACTCCAAAGACGTTATAAATTGTTATCTAAACTTTGTTTTTCAATTTTTTCTACCTACATTTCCAGAGTTGTTGAGGCAAATTGCTTCTCATTTGTCAAATTTTCTGTTAAATATGGATGAAAAATGACGTGACAACGCATCAATGATCCATAATTTAGAAAACTAAATGATTTTTTACAATTAGAAAAAATATTATATTAAAAACTCTTATTTTCTAAATTTTTAAAGATTTTTTATGATTTTTCTAGCTAGTATTTTTTTTAAAATAATATATTTTTTTTAAATATAAATCAATCATGTGTTGTCACTATCATTTTTCATTAATATTTAACCCTAAACTTAACTGAGGTAGCAATTTGCCATACGTATCAAAGTTTAAGTAGAATTTTTTGAAAAAAATAAAGTTCGAGTAGTGATTTGTAAAATTTCTTTACGTAATTGTAGATGTTCATATAACTTGTTATAGCATAAATTATATTCCTATCTTGTTAGGGTTTATGATTGTTACTTGATCTTTTCTAGGTATGTTTGCGTTTGTCCTATCGGTGACCCGTCTGCCGAGCGTGGTCTACACCTTCGACGAGCTCAACATCCTGAGCTCCGAGCTGGCTCAGCTAGCCATGTCGACGTCAGTGCTGAACGAGTTTCTATCGGAGGTTTGGTTGTTGATCGATCTTTCCCATCGCCACCGGCAACACTTAGTCGGTGCCGTGCTCACTTGCTTGCTCTTCATTCTCTTCATGGTCTACACGGTCCGACCGATCTTCACCTGGATCATTAGAAGGACCCCAGACGGGAAGCGGGTTAGTGAAGTTTACATAGTCCTAATCCTCATAGGGGCTCTAGTTGGTGCGCTTGTTGCAGATATTATCGGGTCGGTCCAAATCGGTGTGATCGTGATGGGTCTCGTGGTTCCAAACGGACCACCACTTGGCTCGACCTTGACCGACAAGGTCGAGTTCTTCGTGCTAGAAATTCTCTTGCCCATGATGTACATGGTGTTAGGCTATGACACCTATCTCTACTCGATCGACTTCAGGAATCTTACGGTGATCGTGATCATGATCTTCATTGGCCTCGCGGCTAAGATCGGTGGCACTTTTCTAACCGCATTGGCTCGAGGAATCGACTCGAGACATGCTCTACTATTAGGGCTCATGTTGAATATGAAGGGACCCTTTGATATAGTCCCTTTCGTAAATTGGAAGGTCACCAAAGTAAGTACATTGTTATATTTTTAACATTTTCATATAACATATTATAACCATAATTTATTAAAATCAAATTAATATATTATATAATTTTAGGGTTAATAACTAAATTGCTACTCCAATTTTGGACATTTTACAGATCATTATCCAAACTTTATTTTTTTCAAAAAATGCTACCTAAACTTTGATACTTGGGGCAAATTGCTACCTACGTTAAGTTTTCCGTTAAATATGGACGGAAAATGGCGTGAAAGTACATGATTGATCCATAATTTGAAAAAAACAAATTATTTTTTAAAAAATATTACAAAAATCAGGACAAATAAAAGAGAAAACATAATTATTTAATATAATATTTTATTAAAATATTAAATAATAATAATAGATGATTAGTGTTTTTATATTTTGTTTCATGTTTTTCAACAACACATACTATATTAAAATATCTTATTTTTTCTATAAATTTCTGGATTTTTTAAGAAATGTTCTATTTTTTTTTTGTATTTTTAGAAAATCATTTAGAATTTTAAATTATGAGCAAATCATGTGCTATTATATCATCTTTCGTTCATATTTAACGGAGGTAGCAATTTGCATCAACTCTAAAAGTACAAGTATCAAAATTTAAAAGATAAAATTCAGATAGCAATTTGTAAAGTGTCTAAAGTTGGGGTTAAGAATTTTGGTATTAACCCATAACTTGATAAATATTAACTTATAGATATTCTGTTTAAACACCTTAATTCATATCTATATTACATATATTTTATGTATAAAATTTAAACAATAATACCATTTCTTTTTCGATCATATAAATATTTTAAAAATATATATATATATATCCTAATTTTTTTATTATTTTTTAGAAAATCGACAACGGATTCTTTGCCGCGTTGGTGGTGTCTCAATTGATGGTGACAGCCATCGCCGCACCTATCATCGACAAGTTATACGGGTCATCGGTTCGTGTGAACATGTCGGAGATTAAGAAGAACATGAGAGCGATCCAGTCGATCCCGTTCGATGGCGAGCTACGTGTGATATGTTGTGTCTACGGTGAAGAACATGTGGCGGGCCTCATCAACCTTCTCCACGCGACCAACTTGCCGATAGGTCCGTTGTGCGCCTACATTGTCCAAGTCAGTGAGCTCAGTGGTCGAGCCATACCGACCATCGAGCCTCACGGCAAAAAGAGACAGCATAGCAAGATTACATCAAGGAAAATGAAACAGATAATGCAGGTATATATATGCTATTTATTTATATGGGTGCATAATGAACTCGATTTCATTGTTATCAGAACTGGCCGGCCCTCGAACCGGCGAGGAGCCGGTTCTCAGTTCGGTCGGTCCAATTCGGTTGGACTCGATTCACTGTTCACAATAAAAAAATAATTGAAAATACAATTATAAACTACATAGTCTTAAACACACACATAATTATCTCAAACACCATAGTTTAAAACATACACATTACTCTCAAACACAATATAATTACCTCAAACTTTGAACATACATAACACAATAGTCTCAAAATCAAACACAATAGGTCTAAATTTTAAACATAACTTCTAAACCGAAGAAGTTGCTCGGTCGAACCGAATAAGTTGATTTAAACCGAAGAGAACCACCCCAAAAACTTAAACCACCCCAAAAAAACTAGAACTGGAAACCAGTCAGTTCTAGTAAACCGGTCGATTTTCCAAAAACTGATCGGTCCAACCTGATTCAAAGATTGTTCATATGCATTTCAGTATTTTAGCTGAATCAAACCGGACAGGAGTCCGGTTTTCGGTCGGACCGCCGATCTGGTCCTGATATCACTACTCTATTTCACTATTAAAATGGTTAATTATTACTAAATTGCATATGAAACTTTGCATGAATTGATAAAAAAAAACATATTGATGTTATTTTATAATTAATTAAATTTACAAATACAAAACTCATTCCCTTTTTAGTTAAATTGATGGGATTCTATTAAAGAGAAGGGTACATTACCGGTTTGGGCTAAAATTGAATTGTATTAATTAAATTTACAAATACAAAACTCATTCCCTTTTCAGTTAAATTGATGGGATTCTATTAAAAAGAAGGGTACATTACCGGTTTGGGCTAAAATTGAGTTTTTTCCAATTTCATTTTACCGGCGAAATTTAGTTTTGGCGACGGAATGTTCACCTTTTACCGACGACATAATTTCGTCGGTAAAGATCAGATTTTCTGTAGCAAATGTTTAAAACTGAAAGTTTTGGTTTTTAATGTTTGATAATATGTCGAGTTTTACCCTTTTGTTAAAAATTTCATCCAAACTTAGCATAATATGTTTTAAATATTACAAAAATAATATAATATTTTTTAAAATACCACAATTTAATAATTTTAAATGTTTATTTTAAAAAAATAATGGTATTTTAATTCATTTTAGGATAAAATACCACTTTAGATGGATCATTATGTTAACTTTAGATTCTCATTTTGTGAAAAATTTTGCATCATGCAAACTGTGTATTTATTCAGAAATAAATTAACAGTGTTCAACTGGTACGCACATAATCTGTCGGTATAAACAGATTCAATTTCAGAGTTAAACATTTAGGTTTTCTGTAGTAAATATAAAAACCTTATAAATACACGGTAAGATTAAGAAACTTTAAAATTGTAGAATATTTTAAGAGTTAAATACCATTTAGCTACCTGAACTTTGGACGTTTTTGCAACGAGCTACCCGAACTTTAAAAATTCAAAATAGACTACCTCAACTTGGACGAAGGTGCAAATTGCTACCTCCGTCCAATTTCCGACGAAATTCTGTCAACGGTTGACGGTAAATTGGACGGAGGTAGCTATTTGCACCGTCGTCCAAGTTGAGGTAGCCCGTTTTGATTTTTTAAAGTTCGGGTAACTCGCTGCAAAACGTCCAAAGTTCAGGTAGCTCATTGATATTTAATCCAAATTTTACTTTTTTTGTGATTTTTTTTTAAGTCATTCAAAGTTTAGTATGGAGTTTTGTAATAAAGCTTTTATTAAAGAGCCTATAGAAAACATTTGTTGAATTTCTAAATTACAAAAATTAGGGTAAAATAGTCAATTATATAAAGTTCGGAGTCTTTTCTACAGGCCTTTGACAATTACCTCAACCCCTCCAAAACTGGATCTTTGATAGTCAAAGCTTACAACGTAACGGCACCGTATAAGAGTATGCACGAGTACATCTGTAAGCTCGCCTTAGACGAGAAAACCCCTCTCATCATCGTTCCCTTCCCTGACGCCACCACCCAACAGTTCGAAACGGCCGAAGCCGCCGCGCTACGCCACGTCAACATCAACGTGCAGCTCCACGCTCCTTGCACGGTCGGGATCCTAGTCGATCGTAATCCTCGCTTCAGTACGAGCAGTTCCACCTCTCCTCGCAAAATCGCGGTGCTCTTTTTCGGCGGCGCCGATGATCGAGAAGCCTTATCTATGGGGATTCGCATGGCAAGCCACCCCACCGTATCGGTAACGTTGTTCCGACTCATTTCTCTTAAACGAAACAGTTACGATCTCGAGGAACAGGCCGAGGAGAAACTCGATCAACAAGTAATCAATGACTTTAAGATGAAGAATGCGTTTAATTTCCGGTCATTGTATTATGAGTCGGTCGTGGCCGATGCCGAACAGGCGATGGACGCGGTGCGGCCGCTGAAGAACAAGTACGATCTCATCATCCTTGGGTGCCAAGGAAAAGGGGCCGGGTCGATGTTTCACGAGATTCTGCAATGGAGTGAGAATCCCGAGCTTGGAGTGGTTGGCGATTTCGTAGCTTCGCACGATTTTTCGAATGGGGTTACGTCGGTTTTGGTTATGCAACACTATGGAGATACCGAAGGGACGATTCCTTACAAAAACGAAGAACACATTCACATGGAAGAATCACAATTTTATAAGAGTATAAGAATAGCTTGATATCAAAGTTAGCCTCATCGGATGACTAAGTTGATACAAGGAGACGACGACACGGGACACGTGGAGGAGGCGTTGTCGGAATCAAAGTAATGCCCTCCACGCGTATTGAACTGATTCGTTTAGACACGATACGATAAATGAAGTAAGACGATACATTATGGATGGTATTTTGTTTAGAAGTTACGGAAAACGAGTTTTCATAAGAGAATTGTCACTGCTTATGTATCTGAATCTGAATGATCGATATCGCGCTAACCCGGGGAGTTATGGTGATTGGTGTCAATCCAAATATCTTGTTAATGGTTTCTCTGATTTGTTTTGATTCATTGTTTGTACATAATCGATGTGCATTAGATTATTGAGATGTTCATTCTTTACTATATGTGTCAATTGCTTTCATTTTTTCCTCAAAATCACTTCGTACTCATTCATTCTCCGAACTCAAATTGTCCAACATACATAACGAATTAAGACAAGGTGGATAAATTGATGTCCAGTTCAGTGGACACATCTCCTGTCTAGATTTCCTAGCAATCCAGTTAGCACATCTGTTAGCGCTTCTTTTGACAAACTGTCATCTCAATCCAGATATACCTTTTGCCATATCCAGAGTATCTGTCAGAATGTGTTGTACTTCCCATTTCATTCCCTCCTCCGGTCTTTGTAGACTATGTATTATCACATGTGCATCAGATTCTATTACAACATCATTCCATCTATAATGCATCGCTAGATCTATCGCATGCAAAACCACCTTTGTTTCAGTCAGTTTCGCTTTGACTTCCCTGCCATACGTATTCCGACCAGCTATGATATTACCATGCCAATCCTGAGCTATCACTCCCGTTTTATCCTCTCATGCCCTATCATAGTTTACCTTAATTGTTCCATTTGCTAGTCTTTGCCATCGGGGTTGTCGATCTTAGCTGGTCCTTGATGATGCATTCGGTGCTGCAATCCTTGTGTTCTGACACTCTTCGGTTAGGCTTAGTGCAACATTTATGACTTTCTCTGGCTTTCGGCGACTCACCATTGTGGACGACCCATCACCGTTCCTTCCATATCTCCCACGTCAAGGTCTCTGATCTTAGCCTTCTCTTCTCTCCTTCTTCACCTGTGCCTTCGTCCATCTACAATATGTGGCTGAGCCAATCCTCCCGATCGGTGTCCCGGAGCATCTCCCGATCGGTGTCAAACTGTCAATTGCTTACTCATATAGACATAACCATGATTTAAAGTGTAGGGTTTAAACTAATTAGAAATAAAAAAATATATTTTATTTCGATGTATATATATATATATTGGTATATCGTACTGTACGGTCAGTCTGAAAGTCCAAACTTAATGTTATTACCGATATTTAAATTGTAATTAAATTATCTACATAATGTAATTTTTTTGAGTGATTATACAATAACCTATCAATCCCAAACTGTAATTGAATGATGTTGACGTTAAATGATAGTTGTGTTAACTTTGAATGACGCTAATCTTGATTGATGTTAGTGTTGAATTTTTTTTTTGGTGACATAACTTTATGTATTTATTAATATAACATTCATGTTGTTCTATTAGATTTCACATGTGATAATAAATATGAGTATACAGTTAAAACCATCATTAATAACCATAATG
The DNA here is from genome assembly GCA_946814005.1 of Chamaenerion angustifolium. Classification (NCBI taxonomy): domain Eukaryota; kingdom Viridiplantae; phylum Streptophyta; class Magnoliopsida; order Myrtales; family Onagraceae; genus Chamaenerion; species Chamaenerion angustifolium. Next base: position 34,046,505 of record OX328272.1, read on the forward strand.
ATAATAAAAATTGTATTTGTAATGATTATAATATGTAATTTAAATATATAATATGATGATAATATTTATCATAACCGCATCGGTTACTTTTTTTTTTCTTCTTTTCTTAAAATAACCGTTTATGTCATGATGAAAAACGGAGTAGAAAAAAAAGAAGCTAATCCTCTCCGCATTTGTGAGCCCTACTAATTACTCATTTACACCTCACGTGTTTCTGGGCCACGGCCACCAAAGTGATGAGAATCGGTGCTTCGTTCAAAAGTCTTATGTAAACTTCATATCAGCTTCCGGGACCTAAATTGCTGTGTCGCTACCGCAGAAATAGAGATTCAGAGATGGATTTTCTGGCGTCAGAAGGTCTTCCTCAGATCGCGAAGAAGCATGGATTCAGGTCTCTGAAGCTGTTGAACGTCGATATGGACGGTGTGCTCGGCGATAAGCCTTTCGGCACTGAATACGGTCGCCTTGACAACGGACTCTCTTACTATGTACGACGCAATTCTAAGCCCAAAATGAGGGCTGCTCTCGCTCTTGTTGTCAAAGCTGGGTAAGTTTCCTCCTTAGCTCATGCCTGAATCTCGATGGAATTGGTTTTACTTCCAGCTGAATTGGTGTGTTCTTCATTGGGCCTGGCCTCACATTGAATGTTGCATCACTTGGATATGCTTGTCTGGTATAGGAATGACCAATTTTGTGTTGAAAAGGAAACTTGAATGCTTTGGCGGTGATTAATGGAGCTCAGGGGATTGGGAAAGTTGGCAATGTCGTAGAGGGAAACTTCATATATTTGAGAGACTATGAAGAAAATGTCTGTCAATTTTGGTGCATTTTTAGTAATGCATATATATATATATGAAATTGGTGTTCAGCATAGCTCCACAACAGTTCTTCAGCTAGATTGTTAACCAATTAGTAGATCCTGTAGAGATATCGTTCTGCAAATTCAGGAGGTACAACTTTATTTTTACTACGAGAACTAGTTTACTAACCATTTGGTGGCTTCCACTGCCACTAGCAGCAAATTTACAATTCTTTAGTAGTTTATGCAAAACAGGAATCTCAGGGATTTGTATCTATGCTACTCTTTCTAGAATGCTTGCTTTCATATCCCTAGAAGACAAGGTGAAGTCTGTAATAGGCATAAGCCACAGTGGTTCCTGATTCCTGGCCAATGGAACCTTTTTAAATGACCTTTACTGTTGCTCTGATGACCATCTTTGTGGTGTGATATTCAATTATTATTCCAGTACCTAATGGGTTGTGTTTTGTGGCAGCTCAGTTTTGGAAGAGGAGGATGAGCTCGGAGTCGCTCACATAGTTGAGCATCTTGCTTTTAGTGCAACTACAAAGTACACAAATCATGATATTGTCAAGTTTCTAGAGAGTATTGGGGCGGAGTTTGGTGCTTGCCAAAATGCTGTAACATCTGCTGATGAGACCATATATGAGCTGTTTGTTCCTGTTGACAAGCCTGAATTGTTGTCTCAGGCAATCTCTATCCTAGCAGAATTCAGCTCGGAGGTATGAACAGAAGAATCATTAGACTTTGCTAGCTTAGTACAGAAGTACTTTTTACTTATTCTAAGCTATATATACCTGTGCCATTGTAGATCCGCGTCTCAAAAGATGATCTAGAGAAAGAAAGAGGAGCGGTTTTGGAGGAGTACAGAGGAAATAGGAATGCAACTGGAAGAATGCAAGATGCTCACTGGGTTTTATTGATGGAAGGTTCTAAGGTACTTTGTTCAGAATATCCTTTTGTTGTGTTGCTAAACTCAAATCCCATATAACAGTTAGAACTAGTACTTATGGAAGGGGGTCATAAAGCTGAATGATGGTCAGGAGAAGATATATCATCTCATTTCCTAATTCCTAGAGACCTGCAACTACTTGCATGTTTTTTCTCATGTTCACAGGGTGTGAAATTTATGTCATCGAAAGGTAGAAACAAGTAAATTTTAAGATCAGATGAACAGTGGATGTTATCCTAGAAAAGTCGCTTTTCACTTTTTTCTTTCTTCTTCATATTCTAAGAAAGTCAACAAACAATTGCAGTATGCTGAGCGCCTTCCAATTGGAACAGAAAAGGTTATTCGGACTGTTTCTCCTGAGATTGTAAAGCGGTTTTATGATAAGTGGTATGTATTGCATCATATGGCAGTAGTAGCTGTTGGAGATTTTTCTGATTCACAGGTATGATGTTTGCGTTTGTCAATTTACTATGCGCAGAAGCAAAGCTAATTTTTTTCCTCGTGGTTTCCGTCTCTCTCTCCCTTCCAGAGTGTAGTTGAGTTGATAAAGATGCATTTTGGGAAAAAGATTGCAGCAATGGATCAGCTACAAATACCAACATTTCTAGTTCCATCTCATGAGGAGCCACGTTTTTCATATTTCGTTGAACGAGAAGCTTCCGGGGTTTGTGCTATCAAATTTAGTTCCCATTAATTATTCGAAGACAACTTATTGCGGATTTTGATTTTTATTCTATTACCAAATATCTTGGAACAGAGTGCTGTCATGATAAGCTACAAAATGCCTGTGGATGAGTTAAAAACTATCAAGGACTACAGAGATTTGCTTGCAGAATCTATGTTTCTTCATGCTCTAAACCAGAGGTTTTTCAAGCTATCACGTAGGAAAGATCCACCGTATTTCTCATGCTCAGCAGCTGAAGATATTTTAGTTCGCCCTCTAAAGGCATATGTGATGACTTCATCCTGCAAAGAGAAAGGAACTATAGAAGCACTGGAATCAATGCTTATAGAGGTTTGATCTTTTACAAATTTGATATTTTTTTGGCTATCGTTTCGGCTTTTTCAGTTTTACCATTTTCCCAGGTTGCTAGGGTGAGATTGCATGGATTTTCGGATCGGGAGATATCCGTTGTTCGTTCTTTGCTGATGTCAGAGATTGAATCTGCATATTTAGAACGTGATCAAACACAATCAACTAGCTTGCGGGATGAATTAATACAAGTATGTCTAGATTATCTTCCTTCCCTTTTTCCTTCTTATTCTTATCATTAAATTGAATGTTGTCTCTCTGGCTTTTCTTTTTAATTAATTTTGCAGCATTTTCTACGTAATGAGCCTGTGATCGGGATTGAGTATGAGGCGCAGCTTCATAAATCCATACTACCTCGTGAGAATACTAGTTCATACTTATTTGCTTTTGAATTGTTAAGTTATGTCTAATAAGTCATCGCTTTTTTGAATTTCCAGATATATCGGCTTCAGAAGTTTCAAAGTATGCTGACAAGTTGTGCATATCAAGCAGTTGTGTTATAAAGGCAATTGAACCTCGAGCTTCTGCAAAGGTTGACGATCTGAAATCTGTTGTTCTGAAGGTCAGTTCCCTAGAGGAGGCAAAAAGCATTTCACCGTGGGACGAAGAACACATTCCCGAAGAAATTGTGTCCGTAATGCCAGAGCCAGGGTAAAGTTGGATTTGTCATTTGCAATGTATGCTAAGATTTTGAGAGGTGCAATCACTGAATAAAAGAATTACAGGCAAATCATCCAGCAGCTTGAATACACAAATGTTGGAGCAACTGAATTGATTTTATCAAATGGAATGCGAGTATGCTATAAGTGTACTGACTTCCTTGATGATCAGGTAAACTCTTGCCTCATTGATACCAAGTTGGTACTTTAGCTTTACTAAATTGTAAGTTACTTGTAGTTTTTCTATGTGATGAGTAAAGGTATTCAAAGTAACCCAACTGATGGCAGAATATGGAAAGAAAACAGATGAAAAAGAATGTACAGAAATAATAGAAGATATAAAATAAATTAGGAGCATTAGGCTATCCTGATGGAAATTCCGAGACTGGTAACTTACTCTACAAGAGGAGCAATGCTTCGGTGAATATGGCCAAGAAGATGGATCTTAAGATGGAGTGAATGACTGCGGTGACTTCATTTCCAAAGATTATTCTTTCCCCTTTAACCTCTTATTATTACCCTAATAATCATATGTACGTAGCTTACCAGTTTTGCCTCAATACGGAAAAGAATACGAAAGAGGGCTTGTCAATAGGAAAGAGATTAATAGCATACTAGACTGTTTACAGTTTACATGCGTTAACATGAATTTGTATGTGAAAAGCCCCTTCTTAGGGTTTCACATGTGAAGAGTTTCTTTCTTGAGAACCATTAATCAGCTGATAACAATTTTCTATATGTTCTGGACTGCCTCCACAGTCCAAATGTAGAAGAGTCTAGCTAGTGGCAGCAAATAGAATAAGCTTTTATCCAAACCAAAATTTTATGGTGAAGCTTGTCTAGCCTGTTTTTTCCCCTTAACTCTTTCATTAGCCAACATGTACTAGGAAGGATGAGTTTCTTTTAGACATTGAAACTATCAATAAAAGGATCAGGATAGGAAACTCGGATGGAAAGTACTTTGTGTCGTTGAACATTAATATGAAGTAGTGGTTGCTTATGATATTACATTTTAGGTTCTCTTTACTGGGTTTTCATATGGAGGTCTGTCTGAAATACCAGAAGAAGAGTACTTTTCATGCTCAGTGGGATCGACTATTGCTGGAGAGATTGGTGTGTTTGGGTATAGACCGTCAGTGTTAATGGATATGTTGGCTGGCAAAAGAGCTGAAGTGGGAACAAAACTAGGAGCATACATGAGGACTTTTGTTGGTGATTGTTCTCCGACAGACCTGGAAACTGCTTTTCAGGTTAGTACAAATATTTACAATTCAGATCCAACTTTCTGTTGTGCTTTGAATCTCTACTTTTCCTACTTATATATATTTAAGACAGATCCATATTTCTACTGCTAGGTTAGAATTACTCCTTACCTACACAAACAAATATTTTGTTATTATATAATCCCAGAAGTAATAAATGTAAAACCCTTACAAGCTGCTATCTGAAGCCATGTCTCAAATTGTTTTGGAAGTCCCAACAATTTTCTTGTTGTGGTCCTCTTTGTGTAATGACCTTTGAGTTTTTTCATTAATATCAGCTTGTCTACCAACTATTTACTACAAATGTAACACCTGGAGAAGAAGACATCAAGATTGTCATGCAGATGGCAGAAGAATCTGTTCATGCACAAGAGAGAGATCCGTATACTGCATTTGCAAATCGTGTGAGGGAGCTTAATTATGGGAACTCCTATTTTTTCCGGGTATGTCTTCTTGTATACGATCTTCTTTTTTAGATGGGTGTACTGATCGTTCAGTATTTTTTTAAATTAAAGTTAGTAACCTATTTCTCCTGCAGCCCATAAAGATGTCTGACCTTCAAAAAGTTGACCCATTAAGAGCTTGTGAATACTTCAACAGCTGCTTTAAGGATCCATCAACCTTTACTGTCGTGGTTGTTGGGAGCATAAATCCCAGTATTGCTGTTCCCTTGATCTTGAAGTACCTGGTAAGGTTACTTCCCATATACAAGTTGCCTGGTTTATATATATATATTTAAGAAAAAGAGTTTTTGACCCCTTTTTCTTATTCAAAAATCCATAGGTATATTGTATATACCAATCATCTGCCTGTAAATCAGTTCACATAAATAAGAAAGTACAATTTGTTCATACTGTAACAAAATGTCAATGCAGGGAGGAATACCTAAACCTTCTGAACTGATGCCACACTACAACCGCGATGAGCTCAAGGGCCTGCCATTCACTTTTCCTACAAAAACTATCAGGTTACTTGCTTTCATTCGTTTCTTTGTCGAAGATTTGAAACCATTAAGATAATTTGACACATACAAAGATTTGAAAACGGACGTCTTTCCACTGGTATAAATATCTACAGAAGGAAGGAAATAAGAAATCCTTTCAATTCTTATGTTTGAGAATGCTTGATCGTACATTATCGGCATCTGATTCTGAAAACTTGTATGTTTAAACCATCTCATCTTAGTTTAAATTATAGATACTTGCTAATATATCATGTCATTGCTTCTTGTAGAGAGAAAGTTCATAGTCCTATGGTGGAAGCACAATGTTCAGTCCAGCTTTGCTTTCCTGTTGTTTTGAAAAACGGAAATATGGTACTTGGATTATTATCGTTAATGTTCATGAAGTAGAATGATAAATATAGTTTAGTATTATCAGTTCTCTAAGGTCTTTCGCTTCTTATTTCTTGGATGGGGAAATATATCAATTGAAATAAATAGGTGGAAGAGACCCACTTCATTGGTTTCCTGAGCAAACTTCTTGAAACGAAACTGCTGCAAATTCTTCGCTTTAAGCATGGACAGGTACATAAATAAATTTCATAAAAGTTCTCATTTTCCCTCCTCAATCGATGCTTATTTATTTAAATATTTGGATTCCTGTCCAGATATACTCCGCAGGTGTTTCAGTATTCCTTGGGGGTAACAAACCCTCAAGAACTAGTGATGTACGCGGGGATATCAGCATAAACTTCTCTTGTGATCCAGAATTCTCTTCAAAACTGGTATGCATTTATTTCTCTATCCGATTCACTTTCTCTTTTTGATTTGTTTGGAAATCTCAATGATCTATAATTTTTTATTATTAATTAACAGGTTGATGTTGCTTTGGATGAAATACTTCTTCTTCAAGAGGGAGGGCCTTCTGACCAGGACGTTTCCTCCATTCTCGAGATAGAGCAACGAGCTCATGAAAATGGATTGCAGGTGCAATTTCTTCTCTAGAATGAATACTCAGTATGAGTGCTTCATCATTGTTTTGTATCACTGTTTGATACTCCTTTGATTGCATCCTTTGTGCTTTTCAGGAAAATTACTATTGGCAGGACAGAATTTTACGGAGCTACCAGTCAAGAGCATATTCCGGTGACATGGGTGCTTCCTTTCAGGTCTGTTTCACTCATTGCTCTACTTAAATGGTAAATTCATTTCAACGAATTATAAAAATCGGCTGTCTTTTGGTTAAAATCAAAAAATTAGGGGCATTTAAAATGTGTTGAAAGATATACCTCAAAAGTCACGCTTTTACAAATAAGTTTCTCAGATTTTTTTTTTTGTTACTTTTGAGTACCTTAAAAGTCATAAATGTATCTATTTTAATTAGGTATTGAAAGTAACAAAAAAAACAAATAACAATTCAATAACGACAAAGTAAATATATTCGATTGTTACGATAAAATAACTTAGAGATACCTGAAAGTAACAGTAAAATAAAGTAGAGTTACCTTAATAGAACAAAATACTAGATATGTGACGGGTACATGATCGAAATATTAAAGTAGATATATTTATGATTTCTGAGGGATTCGAAAGTAACAATTTTTTTCTAAGGTACTTAAATAACTTTTATCCCTTTGATATACATATTTCGGTTGTGGACAGATACAAGATGAAGGGCGTCTCCAAGTTAGAGACTCACTGTCTCCAGCCACTGCTCGGGCAGCACTCCAGAGAATACTGCCGTATCCATGTAATAAGCAATATACAGCAGTGATTCTGTTGCCACAGAAATCTTTTTTGAAAAGGTTGATTTCACCCTTCCAATCTACTCTGCCGAAGTCTTCGCGAGACACTAAGGTTGATTTATATGCTGATTCAATTACATTATGAACTGCAAAAATGAAAATAGTTTCTGGACATTTTCTGAGACAGTTTCTTCCCTTGTCTTATACTATAAACTGCAGATTTTGGTCGGGCTGGCTGGCGTTGTGGTGTTTGCTTTCATTGTATGGAGATACTCGAGGAACACCAAATCATCATAGACAGTTGCATTTGTTGGCTAAAGGTAATATCAGTAGACATTTACCAAGTTTTTGTTGTAGGAAATTAGGGTGGCGCCTTTACTTGCGGTCTAAATTTGTAGTATGGTGGTAAGATCATTATACTAAAACCTTCATGTTTGATGCTGCAAATCATTCTTTATTTGATTGAGATTTCTATATTCATTTTTGCCATTCTTTCTATGTCTCTACATACCATTCAATTTGGGTCCAATGTACTGAGTTCTGGTTGGGAGTGTCAACTGGGATCCCGACCCAGGAACTTTGGTGGTTGACTCAATCTGGGCTTAACCTTTGGAGTTAACTCGAGTGTTTCACTGAATCAAGAACAACAGCTATATATATTAATGCATGCAATTTGTAATTTTCAAAACTTCAAAATTGTAGTTAATATGAGTAAATCATTTATAATATATGCTAAATATATTTATATTTTTTCATGGGTAGGGCCGTTCTGTTGACATTAACTCAAATCTGTAAATAATCTTTAGGTATAGGTATGGAAATCTCAACCATGACCTACATCGGTTGTATTAGGGGTGAGCTCACGGCGGTTTTATTTTTACAAATAAAAAATTGAGCCTGAAATTAGGGGTGATAAAAAGACTGGATGGATTGAATTCCCGACAAGACCGACCCGTCTAGAACCGAAACCGAACGGATGAATTTTTTTCTTCAAGGTCGGTTTCGGTCTTTTCCACCAAAAGCCCGACTAGGACTGGACCAGCCCGACTTTGAAAAAAATCGTAGAAATTCATGGTGTAACCCTTCAAACACTAGTAATTCATGACCATGAAGTATTCAACAACCCTTGGATCGGTTCCATAAGGAAAATGCGACGGAAGACGAAGAGCGAGCGGGTTCAACACCAAAACTTCGGTGATTTTTTTTTGCCAAAAATTTATGTCCAAGACCAAGACCGGCCCGAGTCAAGCAAGACTGACTCATACATGCTTTTTTGACCAAAGTCGGTCTCGGTCCTCCAAATTTCAAGATCAAAAATTCAGTCTCGGTCCTACCTCCAAGACCGGTCCGGCTCGCCCATGATCAACCCTACCTGAAATCTTGGAACTCATGTTTGGAAATTTTAAAAAAATCATCCGAATCGGTCTTGCTTAACTTGGGTCATCTCTGTTCTGAACTAATTTTTTTTTTCTAAAATATAAAATTATCCAAAAAATTTAAATATAAAACATAATGTAAATATTATACCAAATATTTAATATAAAAGACAATACAATCATCATACTAAATATCTACAAAGAAGTTTAAATTGTTAACGCAGCCCTAAATATACAATAAACTAATTCCAAACACAACAAATGTTATCTATTTCGATACCATAAAAAGTAAGATTTTAATCCAATTGAGTGAATTATCGACTTCATATTTTTATTATTAATTAGAATTATACATTTTATTTGTTGTAATACATCTTAAGCGAGAAATTACCGCAGCATTAAGCCCAATATAAAAGCCCACATATAGTCTTCTTGGATCATCATTACCTGAAAAAGCCCATACTCGATTCCCGTCTTTAGCAATATAAATAGTTAGCGAAACCCTAATCGTCGATTCCCGACTTCCTGCACTCTTTAGCCTACCACCGCCTGCAGCTGAAGAGCAGACCGAGCAATCTTAACTGCAGCCTCACTCAACGATAATCCACCATGGGTAACTTCAGATTTTTCATTTGTCTCTTTCAATTTTAATTGTGTAGAGACTTCTGTGCATCTAAAATAGTATTTTGATGGCGACGCCATTTCAGGTAAGGTTCACGGATCTTTGGCTCGTGCCGGGAAGGTGAGAGGCCAGACGCCAAAGGTGGCCAAACAAGACAAGAAGAAGCAGCCGCGTGGTCGCGCACACAAGAGATTGCAGTACAACCGCCGCTTCGTCACCGCCGGTGAGTTCTTCTCATCCTCGATTTTATTTTTTAGGTTTGTTGAGAGTCACGTAGGCACTAGATCATCGAATTAATGTATTAAAGAACTAATTTGGTATTTATACAATTCAGATCCGCATAGAAGATTGGTCAAATCCAATCCTGCTTTAGTTTCATCAATTTTCTTTTGGATGAAGTGAAGCTTCATTGTTCTTTAATCTGATGAATGCTTCTCTATTTCTTTTGTTATTGTAGTTGTTGGCTTTGGCAAGAAGAGGGGTCCCAACTCTTCAGAGAAGTAAGCTGCCTTGATGAATTAAATCCACCATAGCCTTTTTTTCATGAACTTTTTCGGGTTGTATGGATGAATTTTGTTGATGATATTGCCATTTGCTTGCTGATGACAAATCTATGTTGCTGCTTCATTTATATGCGGATGCTAAATGCCAGCTGAATCTTCCTTGTTATAAATCCAGATGATGTTTGTTTGCAAATTACATGTCTGCACTTTACAGTTCATCATGAGAAAGCAAAGGTTCGGTCCTTGAATCGGTCACTGGCACAGACTGAAGCTCAAGGATGTACCTTGTTGCCAGAGCTGCATTAAGTGCTGCACCATAGGGTAAGACATCTTCATTGACCCTGTATTTAGGGGAATGGCCTGAAGGGAATACTCCCTGAGAGTCATTCTTCATCCCTACTAAGTAGAAGTAACTAGGAACCACCTCCGAGTAGAATGAGAAATCTTCAGAACCCATACTTGGTTTCGTATCCAAAAGCTTATCTTCCCCAATCATGTCTTTTGCGACATTTTTGAAGTGTCGGTGAAGGTCTGCATCGTTGGTTGTTGGTGGGTAGAGAGAATTCATATTGAAGGTGACCGATGCTCTGCATCGTTGCACCTTAGCTTGCTTTATAATAACCTGATATTCCAGTCCAATTTGAAGTAAGAATGCTTACCTCCTATGTATGGTGGTGACTGGTGACATACCAAAGAGAGAATTTTTACCTCTTCAATTCTGTTTTTAAGTTGGTTGAAGCTCTCTTTGGAAAGAGCCCTGAATGTGCCTCCGATCGTGACAGAGTCGGGAATGACATTGAATGCCCCACCACCGGCAAACTTTGCAACTGTGACAACCTGCCATGACCACGCTGTGGTAAGGTGAATGCAGGGGAACTACTATATGAAGAGTAATCTAGATTGAGTACTTGTGATTGCAGTGGATCTGCCTCGCGGGAGATCAGATGCTGCAGGCTAAGAACCACAGTAGATGCAGCCACGATTGGGTCAACTGCTTGGTGAGGAATTGCAGCATGTCCTCCTTTTCCTGTTATAACAGCCTCAAAGAAACCACAAGCAGCCATAATTAGACCAGTCCGACCCACCACTGTGCCCACGGGGAACCTTGGGCTGACGTGTAGTCCGAATATTGCCTCGACTTTTTCCATAGCTCCGTCTTGTATCATGAACTTTGCTCCCCCACCTCCTTCCTCAGCCGGTTGAAAGACTAGCACAACCGTGCCCTGTTAAAAACACCCGTCATTGATATGTTACGAGTATTATAGCAAATAGGTTGCTGAACTTTCTTAAATAAGCAAATGGGTACCTATCGTTAATTTCCCTTAAAAATAAACGGAAAATATCACGTGAGGAGCAAACATGTATATGAACTTACACGAATGAGCAAGTATGTAATTGAACCGGTTCAGTCAAACCACTTTATTTTTTATATATAAAAAGGTAGGGTTTATATACCAAACACATGCATGACTCAATTCCAGACGTTCTCGGTGCATCAAGAAACACTCTGAGAGCGTCTGAAGTTGAGTCATGCATATGTTTGGTATATAAACTCTATTTTAAAAAAAAAAAAAAAAAGTGGTTCAACCAAACCAGTTTAGGTACCTTGCTGCTCATTCATGTAATTTCAGATACATATTTGCTCATCACGTGATATTTTCCGTTTATTCTTAACGGTAGGTACCTATTTGCTAATTTTCATAAGTTTGGCTACTTAGTTGCTACAAAAAAAAAAATTTAGGTACCTACTTGCTAATCACCCACAAGTTCGGGTACCAGTTTGGTAGTTTTCCCTAAATTTAAACTAATGGAAAAATTAGTTAAGTCGTGTAACCTTCAACTCGTGTTTGCGTTTATGAAGCAACTTTGCTGCACCCAGGAGCATGGCAACATGAGCATCGTGCCCGCAAGCATGCATTTTTCCTGCAACTTTGCTCTTATGATCCCACTCAACCCTCTCCTGACAGACAACAAATGAACATTCATATACAAAAATAAGGATTCATTTCTGTGAAGAACTCAAATCAAATCTTTGTAAGTTTTCAGACTTCATCCATGTTCTTAATTCTAGCCTTCTAGGGTTTCAACAAGCTTCAATATATCATTGGAGTAGGATCGAGATTAGGCTGCTCTAGATCATCATCATTTACCATGAACAACAAGCTAACTTCTGGGCAATCTTCATGCTTGAATTTCACTTGAAGCATATTAATTATCCAGTTAAAACCAAGTATATATCTTGGAAACCACTATAAGCTAAGAACAGAGACAGAAAGATCGACCAACCTCCATAGCGAGAGCATCCATGTCTGCTCTGACCGCCACGAAAGGAGGCTCGCCGGTCCCGACATAACCCACCACACCGGTGACAGCAAGTGGGTATTTGTAGGGAATGCCCATAAGATCAAGCTCTGTTCGGATCAGCTTGCTGGTCTCGAATTCTTCGAAGCCGAGCTCCGGGTGCTCGTGAATTCTCCTCCGAATACTAATCATGTAGTCGTGGATTTCTGGAGAATTGGCGAGACGGAGGAATTTACGTGGGATGAGAGCTAAGTCCTCCGCCGTGGTCGGGGATGGTTTGGAAGAAGTTAGCGGTGTCGGAAAGAGTAGGGACAGGATCGGAAGTAGCAGCACCCATCTGGAAAGATTCATTGTCAATGATGAAAAATGAAGAATTGGGAGGGCAATGGAGGAGTTTATTGGTTGAAGAGGAGAAAGAGAAAGAACTTTTCAGTGCAGCTGTCACAATTTGGTAACAAAAATTATAGATTTCGATAAATTAATGTTAGTCAATTACGATGGAACTTATGCTGAAAAGTTTTTTTTTATAATTATAATGTAATTTAAAGATTATAAAAAAAAATATGTAACCAAAATTATTAAAATACCTTTTCACTTATTTTTTTAATCTTCAATATTTTTATTCCCGATTCAAACCCGAAATATAATTTCAAACCCAGATCTGCGTTGCGGATTCGATTCGAACCTAGATTTGCATTTCTGAATTAGATTCGAACTCAAATTTGTGTAAATCTGATTTCGAAATCATATTTCGAACATGAACATGAAAAACAAGGTAAAATGAAATGATAAAATCGTCATTTTATTGACAATTTAATCACATTTGTAAGATACATCTGACTAAATACGACAAGTTTAAGTGTTTAACCAAAGAGTCATATTTTTTAAACGTACGTGACCGTTTACCTACACAAAAATATAAATCACCATTTAATCGCATATTTGCCAACATAAGTGACTATTGAAGTGGTTTAGTCTAATTAAATTTGCCCCTTGAAGCACCTACTTTCCATGAATGGTTCGTACATCTTTGAGTTTCGAGCGGTTTAATAAATTTTCAATATCTCCCCACAAGAAACTTCACTTTTATGAAATTAGTTCCATTCACATTCTTAATCAATGTATAAGATCATAGTAATGTTAAAATCATAATTAATTTTGCAACCAAGCGTACTTACTTTCAGTGATGTGTGTCTATTTGAGTTTCGATCGATTTGCTTAGATTTTCAATATCTCCTCACTCTGAACTTCATTTTCGATGAAATCAGATTCATTCGCATTATTACTTGACATATAAGATTGTAGTAATGTTAAGAGCAAAACTATTTTTGGACCCCAAAACACCAACTTTATGTGATGGTAGTACCAATTTGAATTTCAACTGATTTGCTAAATTTTAAATATCTCCATAATCGAAACTTTATTTTCCATAAACTCAGTTTCATGAGCATTTTTACTGGACATATAAGATTGTAGTAACTTTAAGATAATAACTATTTTATCACTCGGAATTTTAATTTCTATTAAATCGGTTTTATCCACATTTTTACTCTATGTATATGATCATAGTAATTTTAAGATCGTAATTAATTTTGCAACCCAAAGCACTTACTTTCAGTAATAGTGTTTCTTTGAGTTTCACCCGATTTACAAGATTTTCAATATCTCCTCACTCTAAAATTAATTTCTGATGAAATTAGATTCATTCACATTATTACTCAACGTATAAGATCGTTGTAATGTTAAGAACAAAACTATTTTTGGACCCCAAATCACCTACTTTCTGTGATGGTACATCTCTTTGAGTTTCGATTAATGTGCTAAATTTTCAATATCTCTTAACTCGAAACTTCATTTACGTTAAACTCAGATTCATGCACATTTTTATTCGACATATAAGATTGTAGTAACAGTAAGATAATAACTATTTTTGGACCCCAAAACACAGACTTTCTATGATGATACCCCTTTGAGTTTCAACCAATTTGCTAGATTTTCAATATCTTCTCACTCGAAACTTCATTTTTTAATAAATATGTTTCATTCGCATTCTTAATCGACATATAAGATCGTAGTAATGTTAAGATCATAATTAATTTTGCAACCCAACGCACTTACTTTCAGTGATGTGTGTCTATTTGAGTTTCGACCAATTTGCTAGATTTTCGATATCTCTTCACTCAGAACTTCATTTTTTATGAAATCAGATTCATTCACATTATTACTCTATGTATAAGATTGTAGTAATGTTAAGAGCAAAACTATTTTTGGACCCCAAAGCACTTACTTTCTTTGATAGTACCCCATTGAATTTCGACTGATTTGCTAAATTTTCAATATCTCCTAACTCGAAATTTCATTTTTGTTGAACTCGGTTTCATGCGCATTTTTACTCGACGTATAAGATTGTACTAACATTAAGATAATAACTATTTTTGGGCCCCAAAGCACCTACTTTCTATGATGGTACCCCTTTGAGTTTCGACCGATTTGCTAGATTTTCATCTAAGTCGAAACTTTATTTTTAAGAAATTTGTTTCATTCACATTCTTAATCGACGTATAAGTTCATAATAATGTTAAGATCATAGTTTCAATTGAAGGACATTGCTTGGAGTTGCTCGTGAAGGACGTTGCTCGGAGTCGCTCGTCAAGGGCGTTGCTTCGGCTGAGGTAAGTGAGGTTGAGGCTGATGACGGAGTTCCTGTCTCCTAGACCTGGAGTGGTTGTGGCTGCGCAAAAACGAGAGTGAAAATGTGAGAAGTGTTTCACTTGTATCCCTAGAAAGTCAAAGAAGAGTAGAAAAGTGTCGTTGGTTGTATTACAGAGGTTGCAGAGTACGACTCAGTCCATGTCGTTGGATTGAAAACAGTCCAACGGTGAATAAATGGTATACGTGGAAGAACTATAGCCTATGGATGTACATGTGTATAAACGTGTCACGTATTTACAAGACACGATTAGTTAATCGTGCATCTATTCGTCTCACATGTATACACGACACAATTGGACACGAATAGTTAATCGTGTTTATACAGATATCTGCAGATCTGATGTGTTTAGACACGATAACGTATAAGCGTTGTTTAGACACGAGATCTATTAAGGTCAAACTCATATATGCTTTAAAGTCAATTGTGTCGTGTCAAAAATTATCAGTCATACTTTCTATGATGGTACCCCTTTGAGTTTCGATCGATTTCCTCAATTTTCAATATCTCCTCACTCAAAACTTCTTTTTTTATGAGATTTATTTCATTCGCATTCTTATTCGACGTATAAGACCATAGTAATGTTAAGATCATAATTAATTTTCTAACCCAAATCAATTATTTTCAGTGACTATTTGAATTTTAACCGATTTGCTAGATTTTCAATATTTTTTCACTCTGGACTTCATTTTCAATAAAACCAGATTCATTTGCATCATTACTCGACGTATAATATGGTAGTAATGTTTAGAGCAAAACTATTTTTGGACCCAAAAGCACATACTATTTGTGATGGTACCCTGTTGAGTTTCGAACGATTTGCTAAAGTTTCAATATCTTCTCACTCGGAACTTCATTTTTGTTGAACTCGATTTCATGTGCATTTTTACTCGACGTATAAGATTGTATTAACATTGAGATAAAAACTAATTTTGAATCCCCAAACACCTACTTTATGTGATGGCCCTTTGAGTTTCGCATTATATTCTAGATTTTCCATATCTCCTCACTCGAAACTTCATTTTTTAAGAAATTTGTTTCATTCGCATTCTTAATCGACACATAAGATTGTAGTAATGTTAATAGAAATATTGAATTTTGCAACCGAAAGCACTTACTTTCAGTCATGGTGTCTCTTTGAGTTTTGACCGATTTGCTAGATTTTCGATATCTCTTCACTACGAACTTCATTTTCGATGAAATCATATTCATGTGCACTATTACTCCACGTATAATATTGTAGTATTGCTAAGATTAAAACTATTTTTGGACCTCAAAGCACCTACTTTTTGTGATGGTATCTCTTTGAGTTTCAACCGATTTGCTACGTTTTCAATATCTACTCACTAAGAACTTCATTTTCATTGAACTCTGTTTCATACGCATTTTTACTCGACCTATAAGATTGTAGTAACGTTAAGATAATAATTATATTTGGACCCCAAAATACCTACTTTCTGTGATGGTATGTACCATTTGAGTTTCGATCGATTTGCTAGATTTTCAATATCTTCTCACTCGAAACTTTGTTTCATTCGTTTTTTTAATCGACGTATAAGATCGTAGTATTGTTAAGATCATAATTAATATTGCAACCCAAATCACTTACTTTCAATGATGATGCCTCTTTTAGTTTTGACTGATTTGCTAGATTTTCAATATCTCCTAACTCTGAACTTCATTTTCAATGAAATCAGATTCATTCGCATTATTACTCGTCGTATAAGATCGTAGTAATGTTAAGAGCAAAACTATTTTTATACCCCAAATCACCTACTTTTTTTGATGGAGTTTCGATCGATTTGCTAAATTTTCAATATCTCCTCACTCGGAGCTTAATTTTCGAAGAAATCATATTCATTCGCATTATTACTCAACGTATAAGATTGTATTAATGTTAAGATAATAACTATTTTTGGACCCCAAAGAACCTACTTTATGTGATGGTATTCCTTTTGAGTTTCAACCGATTTGAAGATTTTCAATATCTCCTCACTCAGAACTTCGTTTTTTTATGAAATTTGTTTCATTCGCATTCTTAATCGACGTATAAGATCGTAGTAATGTTAAGATCATAATTAATTTTGCAACCCAAAGCACTTACTTTTAGTCATGGTACATTTTTGAGTTTTGCCTGATTTGCTAGATTTTCAATATCTATTCACTGAGAACTTCATTTTTTATGAATTCAGATTCATTCGCATTATTACTCGATGTATAAGATCGTAGTAATGTTAAGAGCAAAACTATTTTTGGACCCCAAATCACCTACTTTCTGTGATGGTACCCCTTTGAGTTTCGACCAATTTATTTAATTTTCAATATCTTCTCACTCGAAACTTCGTTTTCGTTGAACTCGGTTTCATGCGCATTTTTACTCGGCGTATAAGATTGTAGTACCGTTAAGATAATAACTATTTTTGGACCCCCAAACACCTACTTTCTATGATGGGTATTTCTTTGAGTTTTGACCGATATTCTATATTTTCAATATATCCTCACTCTGAACTTCATTTTGGATGAAATCGGATTCATTTGCATTATTACTCAACGTATAAGATCGAAGTAATATTAATAGAAAAAATATTTTTGAACCCCAAAACACCTACCCTAACATTTATTGTTTATGAATAATTTTACAATAATATATCTTTATTTATAAAATTATGAATCTACTGATTTATCTAATAATGCCAAATAGGCATGATTTAATCTTGAAAAAACAGTTGTTTGGCAGGAGGAGCGGGGTAATGCGAAATGGATGGGGAGACTGACTAAAAGGATTCAAAAGGCGTATCAGAATCATCAAGTCTTGTGGCGGAACTTTGAGAAAGAGATAGACTAACCATGACAGCGAATCTGGGTGTGCAAATTCTGCACGTCGAAGCTGACGCCCAGGAAACAATTAACTTGATAATTGATGATCCCGATGCAGATAGACCACCAATGCCTCTCATTTTGGATTGCAGTAAGCTTGTTTTGAATTTTAACAAATTCAAAATCAGACACGTGTTCAAGAAAGTAAATGCGGTGGCAGATGCTTTGGCTAAGGAAGCTGTTAATCTGGAGTAGACTTTCCATACACCAACGAATCCTCTCTCGGTCAATTTGAAGCTCATGATGTTTGATATTGAAAGGAAATCCACATTTAGAATAGTTAAAAGACAATTAGTTTTGCTTTTGTTTTATTGTTTCTCATTTACCAAAAAATTGTTTTTTTAAAAACAGTTCATTTGCAATCGCTGTAAAGTGTAAACACACTCCTAAAGCTCACTACCGACCAATGATCATAAACGATCAATTAAATAAAATGTCGATATCTAAACTCATAATTATCATTATAAATGTTTTAATACATTTTTTCTTTTATAAATTTTACATATGTACTAATTGCATCCACAATTTCAAATTCTAACATAAAAATTACGACTTTTAAATTTTGTTCGTCCACAAAATCACAACTCATTTTACTAGTTGTGTCGAACCTAAACTTAGAATTCCAAAGATACTTAGCATCAACATTAACCATACCATATGATACTATATAACTATATAAGGTCACGCTCCACCCAAATAAGCACCATAACTACATATGTACAAGACAATTAGATTGACTGTATACAGTATTCACCCTAACTACATTTAAATTACTTCCAAACTTTGATCGCTCCATCCCGACTGCTCGATAACAAGAGTCGTTGGTTCAGCTTGATGGAGGCCAACGAGAGGACCGCATCACGGTGGCAACCAGCAGGGTCAATGGCTGCACCCGCAAGAGCCGACTTTGATGTGAGCTTTATCGTCAATGGCCGCCTCCTTGTCTCCTGTTTTAAAATAAGGCAATTTCTTTACCAAACACTTAATAGGGCAGGTTAACAAATAATCTCATAGAGATGAAGACAAAGGAAGAGGCCGACGGAGAGTAACAGCACCTGTACAACCTGCACACCACCATAAGACCTTGTTTCGTAGAACTCGTCCTTCTCAAGTCCCTTTATTGTCGGTCCGCATACTGAGTAATTACGCTCGGGGCTGCATATTCATTAAGTGGTTGTAGCAATGTACTTGTCAAGATAGTCAGAGATTTACTTATTTATTAGAACAAAACAAGATGGAAGAAAATCGAACCTGTTAGGATCCCATCGGCGAATCTTCAAATCGGTCCCACCAGTTAACAAGTCTCCACCAGGCAATGGAAGCAAAGACCGAATGCCTGGGAGGCGAGGTGGAGGATCATTCAACTCATCTACTTTATACTTTGGATTGACGTTGTTACCCCTCAGACCAGTCCGAGAATTTGGTCTGTTTGAGGGTCTAGCCAAGGCCCAGGGCACCTCAGATACTTCGGTTTCACCATCATAGTCCGCAACCCTCATAACCTGAACATGGTTAAAGGAAATATTTTCACAAGTTCTTGACAATAGCATCTATGGTAAAATATGTTTGACCCGATGCAGAAACCGCATAATAGCATTAGAGTAAGTTAATTATCCTATTCAAATATATTTTTTTCCCAGAAAGTGTAATTTTTTCACTCATAAAGTTTCAATCTTGAGTTTAACAACTTGTGGAGTTCGTTCCTTTCCTTTAATGTGCCTTGCAAAACCCTATTCTTGGTAATTGTGCATAAATTTACTATTGCCAAGTATGTACAAGAAGTATTTTTTACTGTACCTGGCGGCAGCTCCCATTCTCTGCATTCCACAGTGAAACCTCATTGCAGCCAGCAGCAACATAGACGAGTGGACGACTGTTTGCAGAGACGGAAGCGTTTGATGGAACAAAAAGACACATTCTCTCAACAGGGCAGACACGAGAGTACTGCCACGAGTTGACAGGAACAAGAAATCTCAGATCCCACAGAGTAAGCACACCCCTTGAAGAACCAGACACAAACCAATTTCCGCAAGGCCCTGCCACCAAAGACGAGACAAAACCCTCGTCTGGAGTTGTCTTCAAAGTCCATGCATTGAGATTACTTCTCACATCCAACAGATGGATCCAACCATTTTGAGTGCTGTACATAACCGTCTGACCCGAAGAACTCTCAGCGGAGCAGTTCATGAGGCTTAGAACCGCACCTTCGTTAATATCCTTCTTTTTTATACCAGCAATACCTGAATACTTCTCAACAACGTTTCCAAGACCTTTGGAGATGTAATCGATGGAGAAGATGTGGATCATGCCATCACTGGCACCCACAACAACTTGAGCAGAGTTCCGAAGCATTGTAGTGCAAAGTGCACGGCTTCCTTCGAGGTGATAAGTTAACCTAGACCTGAAAGAAATGTCCTTTTCCAGTTTTCTTGAATCCCAAACTTTCACAGTTGAATCATCTGAGGCACTAACGAAAAAGCTGTGATCGGTTGAGACCGATATTTCATTAACAGCAGAACGATGTTCTTGGAGGTGGGCAACAAGAACGCCACGAGGCCGCCAACCTGAATCAGAGACCGATGATGTTCTAGTAAACGAGGGCAAACCCGTCACGTCAAATTGTGTAGAAGCATCTTCTACACTTACTGTGGTTCCCTTTGCATTAGCAGATAAACTCATCTCCTGGTATTTTCCAGTGATATATGTAGCGGCTTGATCACTTTCTTTCCCTTCTGGTTCATGAACAACTCTGTAGAACTGTTTTGAACTTGTGTTTACACTATACGAGCCTGAAACAAGCTTAGGGGTTGGAACTGAACTAGCCAAGGAGAAGGATTTGCTTGCAGTATCCATCCAAGGCATGGAAGATGAATCAAACACAAGAGAATCTGCTTGTAGTGAAGAAGTGGATGCCAACGGGTTCCCAAATGATTGTCTATCCATGCTAAAGGAGTACAATGGTATCCCCTCGGTTGGTTTGTTATCATACATGAAGCTTGAACCAACAATATGTGAAGCAACAAATCCAGAATACTGCAATTTTTCTGAAGAGAAGGTATCAGACCTCGATTTAGTATCACCATCGTCAAAATCCGGATCTGATGCAACACTATCAATCGGGATCTGATTCTCGAGATCTTTCAGTTTATCAGACCAGGTCTTTACAGAATTTGACTCCTCAAATCCCTTAGTGTCTTTAGACTGTGCTGATGAACTGTTGTACCATATCTTTCTCTGCCTCTCCAACATGTCTGAGCTCCTTGCACTTTCCAAGACTTGATAAAACACTTCTTTTGAAACTGGAGGCTTCAAACAAGAAAGAAGGAATTTTTCGGAAGATAAAGAAGCAGGCTGCCTTCTTAGAAAAGGGCGTATAACTGGGGACAGATACACAAACGAATCAACAGCACCTAATCTTTCACTGCTAGCTGAGATGAAAGTAACTGCCAATCTTCTAACCCACTGACTTGGATAACAGAGCAAAGGAAAAGCTCGTTCTATCATTGCGAGTAGAATCCTCTTCCTCAAGAAACCCTTTCTGCAAAGTATTGTCAGACAATCCAGTGCATTGACCATCACAGCTTCAGTTGAATCGCTCAGTGCCTGCTCAATATAAGGTAATAGATATTCCTCCACACTCCTCTCCCCCACAAAGAAACACACATATATTATCTGCCCATAAAATACTGCTCTTAGCTGCTCATCTCTATCATTCAAAAATGCAGGTAAAATAGGCAGTAGAAAGTCATTACTCTGCCTCTGCCCAAAGAAGCAGCACAGTATACCAATATCCTGAAGCAGAGCCCTCCGGATATTTGGGGTTTGCTTTGGGCCCATCACAAGTTCATGGACAACCTCTGCAATTGATTTCCTAAGATTAGACAACTGTGTGACAGTATTCAAAGAATGTAACTGTCTTGTTGATTCTCCAGATGGGGGTAACTTTTGTTGTGAAGTCAACTCGTCAAGAACTCCAGCCTGACTCAAGCTCACAGACCGAACTAAGAACCTATACGCTGTCACAGCCAACTTCGCAATGTTGCTTGCATAACAGATTCTCACACTTTCTTCAGGATCATCAGGAATCATTGACAGCATAGGCAGAATGTATTCAGGAAAAATTTTGGCATCACTGGGAGGAAAATCTCGTACTAAAGGCAAAAAGTCACACAAGGTTTCTATAGAAGCAGAGCGCACAATTGCTGCAGAATCAGCAAGCATTGCAATGACATAAGGAATCACACGCTGCAAGCGATCTTCATCGTCAATATAGAGTGAGCAAGATTTCAGCAAAACCAGGGCTCCCCTCCTCAAATGAGGTAATTTGACATTGCGAATGCATGAACATAGCAGAGAGGCAATAAGAACCATGCCTTCACACCTCGTGGTAGTTTCAGGTGGTGATAGAAGAGGTATTGTAAAGGTATCTGATTGGCTGTCATATTCAGACATCATGGAATCCAAGTCATCTACTATCATTTTTGTAGGAAAACCAGTTCCCTTTGAAGGACTGTACTTAACTGGATTAAGTGGAGATTGCAGCCAACCGACTTTCTTGTTTCCGGAAACTGCATAATTTTTCAAATCCTTTTGAATCAGCTCTGCGCTCATGTTATTGTCTTTCACATTCTGGGGTGTGCTGACGTGGCTTGAAAGTTCAGATGGCTTAATTACTCCCTTATCCCTTTCATGGTGTCCTACAGTGTCTATTTGCAAAACACCACAGTGGTTCCCCACCATTTCAGATAATCCATCCCCATTTCTGCTAATTCCACGGCAACTCTCCTCTGTATTGTTCATCATGTGCTTTAGTATCTCATTAAAAGCACTCTGACACATTGCAACCTGTAGGAGAAAGTAAAGACTACTAAGATAATAATATATGTCCAAGTAGAATAAAAAATTATTCACATTGAAACTAAAAGTTTGTTACCCTTGCGTCTGGAGGAAGCGGATTGCAACAACAGTAAAAATTATGTAGGAATGGTGAGAAGTAGCTAGGGAAAACAACCCCTGCATATGTCTGAAGGTAAGTTTCAGCAGAAAAGCGAGACTCTGGCTCCAAGTGAATCATATGAAGTATCATCTTTCTCATTCCGATATCTGGGATCTACACATCATAGGGAACTAATTAGAATAGACAAGACACTTGTCATTTTAGCTCAAACTATACAAAGATTAATCTTCGTAATTAGTAAATAGTAAGGAAGGGAGAATGAACAGTGCCTTTTCAAGAAGAATGCTTGGATCGAACTGCCCACGCCGGTAAGCAAGAAGCTGAGAGAGCTCGAAAAGTGGTTGGCCTTCCAGAAAAAGTTCTGCAATCACACATCTAGAAGAAACACATATCACAATTTAAGACTTCAATCAATATAAAAGTTGTTCGACAACTCAATCATCCATTTGTCTCAATGTGAAAATTCTTTCTAGTGATAAATAATCCAAAAAAAGTGAGAAAGAAACAAGGGAAATTCACTTTGGCAACTCCATTTTGACTGTCATAGCCAATGTTAGAACCATTCCTATGAAGAGTTACATTTACACCAAAAAATAATGACAAAAAGGGCAGATATTTACCCCACTGCAAAAATATCCATAGATGGTTTCAAAGGTGCATCTTGTGCAACTTGCATCTCTCCTCCATGCTCATAAAATCTCTGAAATGAATCATTTGTTAATAAGATCACTACTAAGATAAAGTGACATTCTAGGTATAAAAAAAGGATCAAGTAGAACAGAGTAAATTCCATTCAAACAAGTATCCTTTCTATCAAAGAGATTTGAAAGACCAACATTTCCTAATCTAGCCTAAGCCCTACAGAAGCAAGTTCATGACATGCTTAGGAACAGCAACGACATTTCTATTCAAAGAAATATTTGTTCATGAGGCTTTACAGAACTGCCTTTCAAGAGATAATTATTGGGATAAGAGGATCGTAAGCAATATTTAGTCCATGAAAAGCTGCATGTTGGGGAAATGACACCACATATATTTTTATTCCTTTCATGCCATACATGCGTAGATTTTTTCCAGTTGGAGAGTCTAAGAACAGTATCCAATTAACTGGCAAGAGAGAGAACGAGAGGGCACCAACCTCTGGAGCAAGATAGCATAACCTTCTACCTCTAGTGTCAAAGAAAAATGAAAAATCTGATGGGTCATCATAAGGAATATAGGTTGGCTTGAATGATGCGAAATCAGCAAGGTAAATCCAATTCCAGGAAGTGACCAACACATTCTCGCACTTAATGTCACCTACATAACATAAAATTCAAAAAATTAGGTTTCAGATGGAGCATACAGGTCCCCTACAATAAAAACAAAACCTCGTAGTTGAGAGCTCACCATGGCAAATTCCCTTTTCGTGGCATTGCTTCAAAGCAAGAAGCAACTATACAACAAACATAAAGTTCATCATTTTCACATCAGAGATGGGAGTGTATGTGCATGTCTATGTGGAGTGAGAGAGAGAGAATAAAGAGGGAGACCTGAAATGCCAACCATTTCTTTTCTACAAGGCTAAGAAAAGGGCGCGTGCTCAATCGGTCATGTAGATTATTGAAGAAGTACTGTCTTAGAAGATAAGCTGCTTTGTCTGTTTCCTGCCATGACTGCAAAGGACAGGTTTGACTTGTGTAAGTTGTTTCTTGTAGCACAGAATTTAAAAAAAAATAATGTATCCTATTATTCCACCCAATATTTGCGCATTCTAGAAATTCCACAAATGTCCATATTGATCATGGGAGAATATTTAACAATCTTGGGAGTGAACTTCTATCTTCCTCAAGTGCAGGAAAAGCTATATCAAGATACATACGTGAAAAGCACTCTAATGCCATCAGGAGAGCTAACTGCTAAATAAAGTTTCGACAAGGTAATCCCCAAAAAACACTGAAATTCAGCTAATCATGAAGTTTGTTAACAAGGCTGAAACTTATTTAGTATCTAAAACACCTATTAACCAATACGCTACACTAAAACTGCCTTGTGACTCACCTAAAGCATGCTAAATCCGCAGAATTCAGTCATCTCGTTATCTAGTTTAACTGATACCTCAGATACAAACCATCCATCAATTGCACAAACATCCACTTGGTCAAGCCAAGATATCACCCAAGATTGAAACTATAATAATTTGCGGTAAACCATAACGCAGAAACTAGCGGTACTCACGAACACGTGATTTTCTTTTTATGAAATCACAAGAACCACAAGATGATAGAGATGGACTTTACTCAAGCAACTCAAGATCAACAGTCTTGAGTTACTTATAGCCAAGAAAATTAAATCATCCCGTCCTTGAACTAGGACTAATTAAATGTGCAAGACGCTCAGAGATATCTTTTGGCTTCCAATTTCAACCAGCACAACTGGACAAGCTAAAATAGTGGAACGCTATCCCAACTTTATCTTTCAATTTCTATGGAATAATCAACCAAACAGACAAAAGGAAAGGAGATCTTGATGTATTCGTAGCATGTTATTTGAAGCAGATCCTATTTTACGGACTTGGTCAGCAAGTCCAATTTTTCTTTCAGGCATATCACTGGAACAGTAAAAAATCCAAAGTCTACCGTACAACTTTCCCTTAAGAACATAACCGAAACTGGAAGGAGATCAAAACTGCATTATTTTCCCTAATTTACCAAAGCCAATTCATCCGCTATTCATTTCTAGGTATTTTTAACTGGAATTCAGCACTAAACTAATGTTTTCCCAAACCAACCTGGAAAGGCCAGACATGAGGGTGGTCGATGGCGCGAAATGTCTCCTTGATGTAGAGTAGACGGCGCTCATACTCCCTGAGATCGATGGAGTCGTCACGCTTGAAATACACCTTAACGAGGACCAGTCCCTCATCGTGCTTGCATTGGATCGTCTTGAAGAAGCGTCCACGGCCTAGGATCTCCCTGAGCACCAGATTGTAAGAGGAGGGGAGGTCGTGGAGGTAGTACTCAGAAGCAGAGCCCTGCTTGGTCCGCGCGATTTTGTTTCCCATAATTAAGGTTTGTTATTCCTACAGCTCCACTGCGGCAGCGGAGGGTAATAAGCATTCAGGCTCCGGAGATCAATCAATCGGTCCCGCGTCCGAGCTCTGGGAAGCCTTACGATGCCATTGCAGAAGCTTGCCTGTGAAGTATACGTATCGGCAAGGAAGACGAAGACGAAGATGTGAATATTCGCTGTCCGGTTGCGTGTGTTCAAGCCCAAAGATCATTTGGCGTTTCGGATTGTGCGTTTCTATGGAGTTTCTTTTCTGACGAAGTTTCTTTCGAGTTTCGCTTGATATTTTCCTCTTCTCAATAAATTTATTCACTTCGAATTAATTAATAAAAATCAAACCGAATTTCGACTTTTTACAAAATAAATATGATAACACTAAAGCCGTTAGAAAATGGTTGGAATATCAGAAATATTCGTTGCAAAATATTCAGTTTTAAAAATATGGGAAATTTAAGATGATTAAATGACGCAACTATGAGGGAAAAAAAAACCGTGGGAGTCAGAGTCTTCGTATGAGTTGGATCCCTTCACTAGTGGAATAGACAAAACTCAACATACATTTACCTCCATTCATTTTTTTAGTTCAACTATTTACTATTACTCTAATATTTACTCTTATTGAATAAGTTTTCTGATTTCGCCCTTATGCAGGATTTGAGGAACGGGGCGGGTGGATTATAGGCTTCCAAAGGAGAATTAGTATCACAAATAGCATTGTGACTGTCAAACATATAATTTTTATGCAAATGTGACATGTCATGTAATTCACTTTAAAATCATTCAAACCTTCTTATTCATTCTCCACATAAGTTACAAAAAAAAAACATATTTCACATATGAATTTATTATTTTTTTTGTTCAAATACTAAAGTTTATAATATTATGTTTCATAAAAATAAAGTAAGTGCACATATGAAATTTTGTTATTAAGTTTTATTTCTAAGACTAAATTATAATTAATTTTATGTATTACATATATTTTTTCTAAATTAATAGTTGCATTTCTAACATTATGTACCCAATTATAATTATGTATGCAATATAATTTTTTTAACACATATATAAAAATAAATATGAATATTATCAATATAGTTTTTTAATATTTTTGTCTATAGTTGTGTAGAGCTTCATTTTTATATTTTTGTATATAATTTGGTCAACTAACTTCATATGTGAATTTATAATTTTTTTTATTTAAATACTAAATTGATAATATTATACTTTATAAAAAATCAATTAAGCGCACATATTAAAGTTTTTTCGTAAAATTTATTGATAAGACCAAAATATAAGTATTTTTGTGTGTTATTTGTCTTTTTTATAAATTAATAGTTCCATGTCTAATATTATGTACTCTATTATAATTATGCGAGACAATATAGAATTTAATACATGAAGAACCAATATTCATATTATCATTATATTTTCTTAATATATATATTTTTTTTATAGTTTTGTAGAGCTTTATTTTTAGACTCAAATAATTTTACAAATTAGATAAATATTGAACACAACTAATTATTACTAATAGTAATGTAAACATAAATACTTTCAACATTATAAATTTATAACTATGTATTTTTTTAAGTTAAAAATATTGATTAGCAACATGTCAATAAATTATTAATATTTATTTTTATTATCGACTTATGTAAATTTTACTTACTTTTATGAAAAATATATTTATTCTGCATATTTAATAATATGATTTGTATAATTGAAATACAAGTCTGGTTTATGCACTTAATTATAATCATGCATGCAATCTAAAATTTAACATAATAAACAAATATTAATATATTTCTTAGTACTTTTTTTTATAGTTCTATGGAACTTTATATTTAAATATTTTTATATTTAACTTATTTCATGGATTAAAAAATTTATTTGTATAATTGAACAAAAATAAAAATTACTATTAAAAAAATAAATATATTTTAACTAATACTTTTAACTATACGACAATAATAGACTGTATAAAAATATCAAAATTAAGCTAAAATTACTATTAGCATCATATCAATAATTAATCATATTCAATTTTATTATCGAATTTTAAACTTTCAGCTATTTTAATAAAAATCATACTTAATCCTTATATTTTATAATATTAAGTGTATAGTGAAAATACAAATGAAATTATTATTAAAAGAATAATATATTTACTAATATTTTTAACATTTTGTTAAACGTAATTCAAATATTAAAGTTAGATTTAAAATAGTAATTAGCATTACGTATATGATTATTGATATTTAATTTTATCAGTAAGTACTTTTCAATTATTTTACGAAAAAATACAATTAATCTTTATTTTTATACTATTCTTGGTATAATGGAAATATAAGTGTAATTACTATTAAAAAAAATATTTTTACTATTTTATTAACAATTTCTAAAATGTAATTTATTTGTATTCTTTATAATATAAGAAGGATTTATAATATATTAAATAACTAATATATGATCATTAAATTTTTTATTATATATATTTATATTTATTAGTAATTATATAAATCAGATTTCTAGTATATAATAAATCTCTATTTTTTTGTTTTAAAACCAAGCTCATTTAACTCAAAATACTTATCCATTATTCATAAATTTATGTAATAAATAATTTAAATTTGTCACTAATTAAATATATATGTACGTCTAGGTGCTAAACCAAAGACAAGGGAGGGAGACAATTTCTCCATTAACTTTTTATATTGTACAATTTTTACTCTTATATATATATATATTCCAATTTAAATCTTACATCATTAATTTTTAATTTATTTTCAGTTACTCCAATTTTTACCAATTCTGATCATTCAGAACTCAAATCCTTTTTTTATTTATTTATATTTACTCCAATTATTATCATTTTTAGAACTCAATTGAATATCTTGATCGGGTGACTGCCTTCCACCATCGGCGACATATATATACAATCTTAGGAATGATATATACATTTATAACATATACAAAAATAAGATTCTGTTTTTGTCAATTTACTACCAATAAAGAAGATTAATCTTTAAAGATCTCGACTTTTAGCGACATTTCTATCGACCTTTAGCGACCTTTCTCTGTTAACCCAGAAGGTGAGTGTGGGGGACCTTGTCGTCATGTCCCTTTTACCCAATGGAAGATCGAAAGAAGACCCTCTATTTGACCCCTTCTTCTTCTTCAAAATGGCTTTTCTGGGACTGTATACTTTGTTGCTTCGAAACTCACCTTCGTAGCTCTTCCATGGCTTCAACCTTTCATTGTAATTAGGTCGACTCTCCTTCTTCATAAGATCCTCCAAGTTCCTCACTGTGGTTAGCGAGGTGTACGATTGAGATCTACCGTCGTACCACTTCGACAACCCTCGCCTGCAATCGACACAAATAGTTTAAGACCCGACAATGGATAGATCTCGCCATTAATTTCCTAGGGAAGATGAAACTCAGTAGTATATTATGTATATATATATATATACTTACTTGATGGGGAGTTGTGCCATGAGATCCGATAGCTCGTATAGAGGCCCATTAGGGTTTGACAGAGACGCCGATGAAGACGACGACGTAAATCTCGAGGATGAAGAAGAAGATGAAGATGATGTATTTTCCTCTTCAGAACACAATGATCCAGCTGAGCCTAACGATTCAGTCTCTTCGTCGTTTGATGATGCAAACCCTAACTGTAAATCTTCTGATCCGTAGAAACGACCGTCGCTAAAACTCGATCCTTTGATCTGATCTTCTTCCATTTTCATGGCGGATGAACTACAAAATAACGTTTATATGTATATATATATAGCAGAGAAAACTGAGGTAGAAACAGAGATTTGGTAACGAGGAAGAGGAAGTAAAGGGTGATATATGGGATCTTATGTAAAGACTTTGAAGATATAGGTTCTCAAAGATGAAGAGATAAGTATATGTATAGGTATAGGTATATATGTATTTGTATATGTATGTATATAAAGGGACATGTGGGGATAAGGTTGATGCCTTTGACTCTTCATGATGATGATAAGGAGAATAAGTGTAGAGAGATAATGAATAGATAAAATAATTATTTTTTATATAAGAAAAATAAATGTTAGGGTTTATCATGATAAGGGTATAAAATATTGAAAGCTATCCATATCTAGTCATCTTCTGTCCTTTGATTTGATTGTTTTGATACATAATTATTGATTTAATTAATATGATCTGACACTAATTTTCTTATGGTTTTGATTTGATACATAATTATCGTTAATTTTTATTTATTTTTAATTCAACAGAGTAGTGATGCATTCATTTGGATGTTGGAAGTCAGTATAAAGTAAGTTTATTATTTTTTAATAAGCATAAATAATATTTTTTAACAAAAAAAAAAATCTACGAAGTCTTATATGGTCCGTTAAATGAATAAAACACGTGGTAGCTAGCGCCTCACACTAGCACATATATCCAATAATCCAATATTCTTATTTTGAAATATATATTAATATTTAATATACTATATAAATTTAATAATAAAAAATTATGAGTACAAATAAATTCCTAGTTTGGTTTCAAGAAAAGGTCTGGTATATTGTTTAAAAAATTAATATTTTTGTATACATTATACTCTAGATTTATTAGTGACTATATATATATATAGGTTTTTAGATATATAAAAAAAGTTCATGAGATCACTGTATTGTGCTCTTCGGCTTTGCCTCCCAAATCCATGACAAAATCGTGTATAATTAATATTCATTGTCATATTTTAAGAAATGTAAGAGATTATTTAATAATATTTAAAAATATAAATGATAAAAAATAATATTACATAAAATATAATTAATGATAAAGGTAGTTAAGTCAATTACTCAAATAGTTATAAAGAAGATAAATTTAAATTTACTTATTTGCTACAAAACTTACTCTCTCTATATTAAAATGTATATAATAATTTTTTAAAAAAATAAATTTCAATTTTTACTGAACACATTTTGACATCTTTTTAACATCTTGAATTATCTCACATCCAAAACAAAAGTATTTAAATTTCTTATACATAATAGATATAAGACTCAAGTTTAACCCACACACCAAAAATATTGGATCCATATGGGAAATCAGTTGGACTACTAATGATAATCGCTCAGACTTTAGGCGTTATAATTAGGGGTGAGCTCAGGACGGACGAGACGTACTTTTCTCTAAAAAACATTTGAGCCCGAAATTTCGGGATTCATGTCTGAAGGACTGAGTTCATTTAAAACAACAACCGAGACAGTCTTTATTGTCTCGGACCAGTCTTGGTCATGGACCGACTTTTTCTCTAAAACGCTTTTAAATACAAAACATAATGCAAATATTCAATACTAAACAAAATATAAATATCATACCAAATATCCAATACAAAAAAGTTCAAATTTTAAACACAATAAATGTTGATTTCAACCTATACTGGGATCGGGACTGTTTATTCAATCTTTTGGGTAAAAAAACTCGACCCCGAGTTTGTGATAAAAAATCCATCCGTTTTTACTTAGTCTTAAATTCGGAACAGACTATTCAAGACAATTTTTTCGATTTTTCGATCCACCAGTCTTTTTTGCTCAACCCTAATTACAAATAATATTAGAGACAATCCCAAACCGTGATCTTGTAAGGTAGAAATTTCATGTCAATAAGAAAAAATAATTATTGATGTCTAATAATCTAATATGCATAAAACTTACAAGTTCGAGATAGAAAAAAAATAGAAAAAAAATGGAATTTGGTCAAATCATGCCTTAAAAAATGTAAGTGAAGACGACAAACGTAATCATACTAAATTAATTACTTAATGATAAAAAAAATTCTCCTAATGTTTTTCTTTTAGGAACACAGTTTGTTAGGACCTCCCAATTTATTGTATTTAACCCGAAAACAAATCTAGAAAACAAATAAAATAAATGAAAGGTGATGACATGTCTGTTTTTTTTTTGTCATAAGTTGTCTGTTGTTGGTCTAATTAATTAAGTTTTATAAATAAAATAAATATTAACTATAATTTATTAAAGGGTTTAATACAAAGTAGCTACCTGAAATTTGAAAATTTTGCAACGAACTATCCGAATTTTAAAAATTCAAAACAGACTATCTCAACTTGGACGAAGGTGCAAATAGCTACATCTGTTCAATTTCTGACAAATTTTCGAAGAATTTCTGACGAAAGTTTGTAAACAGTTGACAGTAAATTGGACGGGGGTAACTATTTGCACATTCGTCCAAGTTAAGTTAACTCGTTTTGAATTTTTAAAGTTCGGGTAGCTCCAAAACGTCTAAAGTTGATGATTGATATTTAATCGAATATTAAATTGCTTTATATATTAAAGTTTCCAAATATTTCTAGAAGAAAAATTCATTTCCTTAATGTAGCATTAAGATAAGAGGTTAGTGCGGCATGTAGGACATGATCCTTTGTTTAGACAACATTTTGACCACACAAAAATTAGGATTGATTTTGTCACTCAGTTATATTTTATTATATTTATTTTATAAGGTTCACAAAATTTGATGAATTATCTGACAGGCAACATATTTTAGATTATTGACAAAATATGAAAAGAAATATACATATATATATATATATATAATCCTTTTAGGCTAATCTTTTTAAATGTTTTTGGAATCCATTTTTTTATAAAAAAAATATCTATATATTTTTAGAATAAAAACTAATATTATTTAATGGGACAAAATTTTCAAATTTATTGTGTTTTTTTAAAATGAGCAAATTTGTAGATTATTTTTTCTTTATTACCGGTTAGTTTTAAGATGAAACTCCACTTACATAAATGAGCAAATTGGTTTTACAAAAATCTCATTGAGTTTGGGTTTAATGCGGAATTTAAGATGTAAGAACCTGAATTCAACTACAATGTTGAGTTGTGTTCTCATTAACTTCACATACCAAATTTGAATAGAGATTCTCCACGTATGAGAAATTTTTAATTTACTAGTTAGACAAATGACTCCACATATGCTAACTTGTAACTTTATATGAAGTCAACTAACAATTTGTTACAAAAATAAAGTTCAATTAATAATTTATCCATACCCATAAAGGTCAACTGTCAAATAGGTGATTAACCCTATAAAATTATAAATAGGGTCATAGGGGTAATCAGACAAGACTGACTAGACCGAATTTCCTGATAAAATCGGTCTGAATAGCTCGACTCGAGGTTAATCCCGAGATCGAACATACTTTTTTCTTGTAGGTCGGGCTCAGATTCATTTTTTTCTTCCAAAAGCTTGACTGGACCGACCCGAATTATATGTTGGTATAAAAATGCAGGCCAACATAGATACGAAAACACAACATAATCTTAAGATCGAGCTCCTTGCCATATGGAAGATGCCAACATAGATACGAAAACACAACATAATCTTAAGAGTAACAACTCAGAAATATGAATTATTTGTATGTCCTTCAAAGTTTAATAGCATGAGGGAACTTAAACTAAGAAATTTAGCTATGCAAAAAGTAAATTTTCCATTTATAAGTTACTGTTATCGAAAGCAAACAGTCAGCAATGATTACTAACCTACGGAACATCATCTTCTAACAGCTACAGATGTAAGTTCTACCCGCAAATACCATTCGCGGGTAGGGATTCAGCCGAAAACATGCAACAATCAATATTTCTCTCTCTCTATATATATATATTAAAAAAAGGTATTTGTATATATATATAAACATATCTAAAGAGAGAAATGTTGATTGTTGCATGTTTTTCCGCCGCGAATGTGAATCGTGGGTGATGTTTTTTAGGTCTATCCACGAATCTCATTCACAGGTAGGTATACTTTGTTATTTGTTTCGCAACTGATGATACTTTTATTTTGAGGTATATTTCAGGGGAAAAAAAATCAAGAGGATGATGTATACATGATATTTGCAAACACCAATAGAGAATTTTTTTTTTTGGTAAATCATAAACTACAACAACGAAAGGAAAAATTAATTGTTTTTAACTATTCTAGTAGTGGTATTTCCTTGACTATCAAACATCAGGAGCTTCAGAATATCCGATGGAGGATTCGTTAGAGAATGAAAAGGCTCGTCCAGGTTGACAGCTTCCTTAGCCAAAGCATCTGCCACTCCATTTGCTTATCGGAACACGTGTTTGATTTTGAATTTGTTAAACTCTAAAATAAGTCTCCTGCAATCCAAAATGAGAGGCATTAGTGGTCTATCTGTATCTGAATCATCAATTGTCAAATTAATTGCTTCCTGAGCGTCTGCTTCGACGTGTAGATCCATAGAGAGTGTTAATAGATACTAAGAATATACAAAGATTACACTAGTTTAATTTACTCACTCATAAGTTCAGAATTATCAAAAAAATAAACTTAACTTCGCAAAAAAATTATTATCATTATCATCATATAAATTTAAATTTAATATGAAGTTAAGAATATTATATATTTGTAAGTGAATTAATTATTTCTATTATTTTTTTTACTTAATATGGTTAATTCAAATTTTATAATAAATATACATAGACCCTTTGAAAAGTTGTAAATAATATTACATATCAATTAATATATACATAAAAAATCTATTAGGAAGACAAAATGAAATATATAAGGTAAAATTTTAAAAAATAATGAAATTAGAAACTATTATAGCAAATTTATTTGATTTTGTAAAAAAGTTAATTAAATGTAAAGATTGGGGTGGGTGGTGAAATTAAACAAAAAAATGGCCCATAAAGTGTAAAAATAGGAAGACTATCTACCACTGTTATCATAATCGGAACGGACCGGCTCCCTGTCCGGTTTGGTTCAGACAAAAGATCGTTTTGCAAATGAACAGTGTTTGAATCGAGTTGAACCAGACGGTTTTTGAAAAACTGACCGATTTTCAGTTCATTTTTTAGGCTAACTTTTTTCTCAGACCAAACAGTTTTTTAGTTTGTAGACTATGTATGTATTTTCATTTTTTTTTTCCTTGTGAACCGCACGTCAAATCGGGCTCAATCGGGTTAGACGGTCTGTCAAGGAACCGGAACCCTATCTGGTTAAAAAACCGAAATGCATATGAAGTATGAACAGTGTTTGAACCGGTTTGGACCAGTCTGATTTTCAAAAACCGTCTAATTTCCGGTTCTATCTTTTTGGGGGTGGTTTAAATTTTTTGGGTGGTTCTCTTCGGTTTAAACCAACTTTTTCGGTTTAGAAGTTATGTTTAAAGTTTAGACCTATTGTGTTTGATTTTGAGACTATTGTGTTGTGTATGTTCAAAATTTGAGGTAACTATGTTGTGTTATATTGTATTTGAGAGTAATATGTATATTTGAAACTATGTAGTTTGTGTGTATTTGAGTTGAGACTATGTAGATTGTAGTTTGTAATTGTATTTTCAATTTTTTTTGCTTATGAACAGTGAACCGCACGTTGATCCGAATTTGACCAGGTTGAACTGGCCGAACCGAGAACCGGCCCCTTCACCAGTTCAAAGGTCGGTCCGGTTCTAATAACAATACTGCTATCTAGTATCTACAACATGATATGATCATACAACACGAACACGCAAAATTTCATATTGTATTCGTGTTTAAAAAATATGACACAATAAATTTATGTATACACAATACAATACCCGCACACGTAATTTGTAAAAAAAACAAAAAACTCTATTTTCATTTTACCGAAAGGGTTAAAATCTGGAATTTTACATACCCCATTGAAGTACATAGGAACCATATGGTACAGACAAAGTCAGACATCTCTCCTTTCTCAGCGAAGGAGGAAGAAAAACAGAGCATTGTATTGTGTTCTTCACCATCACTCATCAACAAAAGAATCCATGTATATGAAGGAGTCAAGAATATCTACTTCTGCAACTGTGAGGAACCAGAAAAACAACCTAGGACTGCCAGAAAACGTCGGGATCGCTGCTGTACAATGATTGGTCCTGAATCTCTTGATTCGCAACGTGCCAATCAATGAATCGGGATTGAACCAGCTTGCACAGAAACAACCCAGAAGGTAGCATCCACCATTCACTCTCGTCCCTGCAGAAATAAGTCGGCACAGATTCAACAACTCGATCAATCAACAACAAAAGGAAGAAGAAGATGATGAATGTTGTTAATTACCGAACTTTTAAGCCGATCTTGCATAGGAAGAACAAAAAAAAACATATTCTTGTCACTTTTTGGGTCAAATTTGATGATTTTTGTTGGAAAAGATAGATATTGATGGAATATTTTTAGAATTTTGTAATTAGGGTTAAATACCAAGTAGCTACCTAAACTTTAGACGTTTTGCAACGAGCTACCCGAACTTTGAAAATTCAAAACAGGCTATCTCAACTTTGAAGAAGGTGCAAATAGCTTCGTCCGTCTAATTTCTGACGAATATCCAACAACTTTCCGACGACAGTTGACGGAAAATTGGACGGAGGTAGCTATTTGCACATTCTTCAAAGTTGAGGTAGGTCATTTTGAATTTTCAAAGTTCGTGTAGCTCGTTGCAAAACGTTTAAAATTCAGGTAGCTACTTGGTATTTAACCCTTGTAATTATTATCTAGAAAAGAAAGAAAAAAACGAGTTTTGAAGTTCAGGGCTCGCTCTTACATGCTAAAATTCCAGGACTGAAAGTTGGGATGCTGCTTTCCGTGGTTCTTATAATGAAGAAATCCACAGACGAATGCAACAACCTGCAGAATATTTGCAGAAAATTTACTTCAAATGCAAGTTTAGATCGAGAAGCAGTAGATTACTTGGGGGACAAGTTACTTACCACATTGACAAAGGATGTTATGTTCCACAGGGCATATACACGAGCAAAACCTGCAGATCGCTTTGGCCCGTGACTAAACAATGCACTAATTCCGGCAGGGAAAGGACAGAGAATGGCAAAAGGGAGTATCGATACAGCTAGAAGAAAGTTGAGCAGTGAAATGGAGTAGAGCTGTAGCAATGTAAGCAATACTAAACTAAAGTCTCCTAGCAGTAGTATCGAAATAACGAGACCGACAACGTCCTGCAATCGAAAAGCAAAGAACGTCAAAAACACAATCCTAAACATCAAACAAAACAAAGGCTTCCCAATTCGAATATGGTATTGTAAAGCCCCAAGCCAGAGCGACTGTCCTTACTAGCCCAACCCTGACTGACTGAGCCCGTTGTCCTCACTTAGGCCAGAAAAAGAGGATTTTTTGTTGGATTTGAGTAGTACATATCTGCTTATATGGATTCCAAATCACTTATTTATATCCGATGTGGGACAGGGTATCACAGGTACCGTGTTCATGATACATGTAAGGCATATTGTTTTTACAGAAAATATATAAATACAAGAGTTACATAAACCTACTAATGCTAAATTTGCGAAACAATACAAGGCTTTTCTCGCAATTCTACCCGAATTTAATAAAGTTATTCTTTTTCAATGTAAACAGGCAGAAAATAAATAAAAATAAGGGTTACATACCAAGTAGCTACCTAAACTTTGGACGTTTTGCAATGAGCTACCCGAACTTTGAAAATTCAAAACGGGCTACCTCAACTTTGAAGAAAGTGCAAATAGCTACCTCCGTCCAATTTTTCGGCAACTGTCGTCGGAAAGTCGTCAGAAAGCCATTGGAAAGTCGTTGGAAATTTGACGGAGGTAACTATTTGCACCTTCTTCAAAGTTGAGGTAGCCCGTTTTGAATT
This sequence comes from Chamaenerion angustifolium, assembly GCA_946814005.1. Lineage (NCBI taxonomy): Eukaryota > Viridiplantae > Streptophyta > Magnoliopsida > Myrtales > Onagraceae > Chamaenerion > Chamaenerion angustifolium. The sequence continues at coordinate 34,083,961 of OX328272.1, forward strand.
TTTAAAGTTCAGGTAGCTCGTTGCAAAACGTCCCAACTTCAGGTAGCTACTTGGTATTTAACCCTAAAAATAATTTTGTTTAGCAAATAGCCAAATACTTGAAGCAATTCAATTACCTGATGACCGATCGGTTTGGTACTGTGCATTATAAACGACAGAGGATAGCGTATAGCCTTATGCTCTTTCAGACTCCGTAAGCTCTTGGCATGTAGAATTCCACAATTCATTCTTTTTCGTACAAGTAACTGCTCTGTTTCTTGCAGGTGATCGAACTGCGTCTCCTTGAATGATACACGGTTACTGCAAAACACGCAAAGAAAAACAAAATTAGCACAAATTTGGCATTTTCAGAAGAATTCATAAATAATTATGACTACCCAGATCGCTGCTTGGTAAAAGAAGATCCATCCACACTGTTTGGTGATGATAGCTGCAGCTGAATTTGATTTTCGACTGCGGAAATTAGGAGACCAAATTGGTAGTATCCGGAAGTTGTGGGTTGAAACCAAGCAAGGTCGATGTGTACACCATATGAAGAGCCTAATGTCGGGTTTGCATGTGTTTCGAGCCAATTTGTAATTTGAGGAAATGTTAGTTTGAGCTGTCCGGAACGAACTAATCGAAGTTGAGCATTCAAGCCTGCCACCATCCGGTACCATATTGTTGGAGGCACAGTCTGAAAATTTGGAGGAATGAAAAATAATTCATTTAACAAAAAGATGGCACCAAATCATCGAAAGAAAACACGGGTTTATAAGTTCTTTTTCAATTGTTTGATCTAAACTATATTTCTAAAATTTTCTAACTGTTTGGGTGCATTTACAACATCGTATAAACATTAGGGGTGTAAAATAGGATTTTGAAACTTGTATTGACCGGTTAAAGTAACAGATTGTTAACTGAATGACTCATTTGCAACATTTTGCAATATACCGTAACCTGTTTGTACCAAACGGTAAGTTTGGTATGTATTTGCTTATTTTATCAAAGATGATTAATATTTAGGTTAATTACCGAAAAGCAAACCGAACTTTATAAAAATATAAAGAACAAATCGATTTTTTTAAAAAAAACAAACAACAAATCAAACTTAGTAAAATTAGCAATCAACAAACCTACTTAAATTTGCAGTTATGTTTGGACGATTTTTTTTAATTTTGACAGAGTAATTTGCCAGATTCCATCTATAATGTTGTTGCACTTATAATTAGACAAATCCTCCGTCAAAATTAGAAAAATCTGTCCAAACATAATGACAATTTTAGGTAGATTTGTTGATTGCTAAATTTATTATGTTTGGTTTGATATTGTCCAAAAAGAGAAGTTCGGTTTGTTTTTTGTATTTTCATCAAAATGTAATTTACTTTTTGATAATTAACCCTTAATAGTTAATAGTTTCTTGAAATGCTAAGATACCTTTTTTCCTCGCTAAATTTGACCCTAAACTTCTCATTTTGTTCCATTACTGACCTGGCTCATCAGGTTGGTAATGATATTGTCATTGTGAAGGCAAAACGGAGCCATATAACTTCCGTCCCCTCCAAACATCAATGCCATTGGGAATCTTTCGTGTAGGCGAGGAGGAAGATCCGATCGCTTCTCGTCTCCACCAAGGAAGAAATCAACATAACCGAGCATTAGATCAGACGATGCAGCCACCTGCAATTTTAATAACCCGAAAGAATTTACACTAAAACCCGAAGATATATGAAGGAAAATTTGTTTTTCGGGGGAAAATAATGGTTAATGAGACAGAACCTTGAGGCCTTCATATAAAGCGCGTGATCGGCATGAACGCAAGCACGAATGATCGTATTCTGACCGAACAAATTCACGGAGTTGCTGTAACTTCTTTTTTCTACAACGTTGTAACCACGACCATGCTAATGGATATGCAAGCAGAGAAAGAATCCTGTACACCGACCCTTCCCACCATTGATAAGCAGCAAAAGCATTGATCTCATCCACGAATCTATTGTATGCATCCTCAAATCTGTCGGGCATACAACATTACTGTATCAGATCATTGCAAGGTGGAATTTTTAACTAGTAGAAGATAACATTTTTCATAATCTTAGCCAAAAGCACCAAAAGGGTGCAACGGATCAACCGAAGATGTACAGATACAGACAGGGACGAAGCCAGAAAATTATCGAGTGGGGGCAAATATTTGAGTAAGGGCAAATAGTTGAACCAAACAAAATTCAGTGGGGGCAAATATTTGATTCAAAGGGGCTAAATTGAAAATTATTTTATTTTTTAGGATCAAATTTACACATAATTAAAAGTTGAGGGGGGCAATTGCCCCTGGCCCTAGGCCTCATGTAGCTCCGTCCCTGGATACAGACAGGGACGAAGCCAGAAAATTTATTCAGTGGGGGCAAGTATTAGAGTAAGGGCAAATAGTTGAACTAAAAAAAATCCAATGGGGACAAATGTATGATTTAAAAGGGTTAAATTGAAAATTATTACATTTTTTAGGATCAAATTTACACAAAATCAAAAGTTGAGGGGGGACAGTCCCCCTCGTCCCTTGGTGGTTTCGTGCCTGGATACAGAAAGTCGAACATTTTCCTAATCTTCGGGATATAGCAAAAGAAACGCAGACGCCCACCAAAAGTTCATGTTTATATCGATTAAAAATACGGTTGTTTTTGCTTGAAGTTGAGCAGTTCTTGAATTTCTACTGAAACTTACACAATCTCCATTACTTGCTCGGGAGGAGAGTGAGCGAGATGCCACGGTTCACTGAAGGTATTCGGTCCCATAAAGTATATTCTATGAACATGGCTATGAGACTCCTCAATCCTATTTGTTTCCATAACCTGGAGAAGAAAAAAATGACATTTTTAAAAGGCAATTCATCATATTTTTGCTTTTTTAGATCTGTAAAATTATAAGAACTTAGTAAGAATCTTAAGAACCTCATTGAGGGACTCCAAGAAGGGGAACGAGTGGTCAATACGAGAATCTCGACGAGTAGTTTGTACAGGTGGTAATTCATCCCCGCTGACATACTTCATTCGTGCAACACTTAGAACGAGAGCTAATAGGACAAGAACGGTAAGGAGAATGAGCCCGAACAACCATGGCCCGCCGAAAGTGTAGATCAATTCTTCTAATGCAGTGTAGCACTTTGGCATGTGGTATCTCTCGGAAACGCATTTGTATGGACATGGTGTTTTTGTAACGCCGCCTATAATGTAATCACAAAAGAAGGAAAAATAAAACAATTAGCAATTTGTTCAAAGTTAATGTTTTGATATCGAGAGTCGAGACAATCAAAATGATTTATACCTCTAACGGCAACATATGTGGCACGTCGAGGGAGCTCATAAGGAGGGCAGTCATAACAGAGGGATCTATCTGAACCACTTAAGCTTTTGTAAGTGCCAACAGGACATTCCTATTGTTCATCATTAAACAACATGATTCACTAATGACTATAAGCCGGGAAATTATTACGATGATAAGGAAAATGGTTAATTATCAAAAAACAAACTGAACTTTGAGGAAAAACCAAACAGCAAACCAAACTTTGTTTTTTGACAAACAACAAACCAAATTTTTGGAATTGAGCAAACAACAAACCTACCTCAAATTTTCATTATGTTTAAACGGATTTGTCAATGTTTGAGGGAGTTACTAAGTCGTAATACCCTTTCCTTAGAATAATTCAACTAATACTGACTTAATAACTCCCTCAAACATTGAAAAATTCGTTCAAACGTAATGAAAATTTGAGGTAGGTTTGTTGTTTGCTCAATTCCAAAAGTTTGGTTTGTTGTTTGTCAAAAAATAAAGTTTGGTTTTTTATTAAACTTCGGTTTGTTGTTTGGTAATTAACTCTAACGAAAACTATTTAATTAAGAATTACCTCACAGAAAACACCATAGAGTCCTTCTGGGCAGGCCTTTCCGGTAACAGTACCGTTTCCCCCAGCAAGACCGTGCCCTCTTCCTAATCCTCCCCTATAATCCAGAAAGTTTCAGGTTTTCAGCACAAGATTTTAAGTAGACCATAAAAGTTTAAAAAAACATGAAATTCAGAAGAAATTTTATGTACTAACCCGGTTTGGATGTTGCCACTTATACTAGCTAAGGGTATATACTCATCCCCGACTGGAATATGCGACCAGTGAAAATGAACTCTTCCACCACCTCCACCACCACCATCCGGGCTGCCATGTCCTCCAACAGCAGAGATGACTGAAGAATTACCAAGCACAAATGCACGGACAAATACAAGAATAGTCCCACCAGAACCCCCGCCTGGACCGACACTCGAAATCTGTCTTTGATTGTTTTTTCTGATATCTTCCCCAAAACTTTCTCCATCGGCTTTGATGGATCCATCGATGGACAAAGTTGACAAAGAATGTTCTATAGAACCAATCACTGTTCAAAGAAATGGTAGTTCAAACTCATAGTGAGGCCTTTGGATCAAAATAAGATGTAAAGGATTAAATATATATGAAATTTAGACTACCAATTGACCAACTATCCTAAAAGCTCGAACAGATGGTAAGTACATAATTCATCATTTACCACTTCTATTACAATCAATTTATTAATCGCTATTGCGCGAAATTTTACTAGGATGAATTATGTTACAGCAAGTTATTAGTCTGTACTTTTGCAAACTTTATATAAATTAATACACTGAAAGAACATATGGGTACTCTTGATTAATTTGTTACCATAATGTATGAAACATCATTGGAAACCTCTTCAAATCTATTTTTGCAAATTTAAAAAAAGATCAAAAAATTAAAGTACCGAAGAAACAGTAATGACTTTGATTATGATATTAAAACTTAAATAATATATTATAGGGTTAAATACCAAGGAGCTACCTGAACTTTGGACGTTTTGCAACGAGCTACTCGAACTTTGAAAATTCAAAATGGGCTACCTCAACTTTGAAAAATGTGCAAATAGCTACCTCCGTCCAATTTTCCTTCGAAATTCGTTGGAAATTAGTCAGAAATTTGACGGAGGTAGCTATTTGCACATTTTTCAAAGTTGAGGTAGCCCGTTTTGAATTTTCAAAGTTTGGGTAGCTCATTGCAAAACGTCTAAAGTTCAGGTAGCTCCTTAGTATTTAACCCTATATTATAAGAAAATACAAGTAAACAAATATATAGATAAGTATTTAAATAATATAATATTATTTAATGATATCAATGTTTTTGATGGGTCAATGGTGCGGAGCAGGCCGGGTTCACCTAATACCATCCTAGACCCGCATTGCGAGCTGGCGGACTAGTTTCTACTCAACCATTGCAACGTGAGTCAACCCATTGTGCACCGTAATTTTTCTACTAAATATATAATTTATTTTTTCTTAATGAAAATATTAAGAATTAATATACAATATATACAAAGTTAATCAATATTTTATGAATTAATTTTGTACATATTGTATATTAACACCTAATATTTTCATTAAGCTAAAATAAGTCCTATATTTTTATAAAACTACACAAACCCATAATGATGCGAGTTGTCTCTGGGTTGACCCCCATACCATGACCCGGTCCACACCGGGTTGGTAGTCCCTTACTTCTACCAAACCTGCGGGTCACAATACCGCAGACCAAATTTCAATGGTGCACTGCGGATTTGAGGTGCACCACAACTTATTGACACCCCTAAGAACCGTTTGTTATACCCTTGCCGAAATATTAGATATTTGGTTCAAAAACTCTAAAATTGATTTTAGGGTTAAATATCAAGGAGTTACCTGAACTTTGGACGTTTTGCAACGAGATACCCGAACTTTGAAAATTCAAAACGGGCTACCTCAACTTTGAAAAATGTGCAAATAGCTAACTCCGTCCAATTTCCGACGAATTTCCGTTAACAGTTGACGGAAAATTGGACGGAGGTATCTATTTGCACCTTTTTCAAAGTTGAGGTAGACCATTTTAATTTTTCAAAGTTCGGATAGCTCGTTGCAAAACGTCCCAAGTTCAGGTAGATGCTTGGTATTTATCCCTTGATTTTATATCTTAGAATTGTCAGTTTCTTACTGTCATTATCTGACTTAATCAAGCAGAATTATATTTCTTTAGATTAAGTCTCTGTTCTCCATATAACTGACTATTGAAGATAGTTTCTATTCAATTAGTGTAGAATGTTACATAAAGTTATAATTTTTCTTAGGCTAATATAGAAAACTTGTACATTGAACTAATAGCCAAAGCACAAAGCCTTACCAATAATTCCGCCACCAGAAGTCGCACCAGCGAGGCTCTCATTGCCACTGCCACTACCAAGTTCACACGGTAGATCAGCATTTCCATAAGATAGACCACCATCAATGAAATTGCCTTGGTAATATCCATCCCCACCCTGACCCCCGTGCCCACCTCCACCTGCAAGACCATTTTCAAACATTCTTCCTTTGCCAAATCCACCAGTGCAACCTGCACCCAGTAAAGGAATAATAGTTTGAATTATATCTAGGGTTAAATACCAAGGAGCTACCTGAACTTTGAACGTTTTGCAACGAGCTATCCGAACTTTGAAAATTCAAAACGGTCTACCTCAACTTTGAAGAAGGTGCAAATAGCTACCTCTGTCCAATTTTCCGTCGAAATTCGACGAAAATTTGTCAGAAAGTCGTTGGAAATTGGAGCTAGGTAGCTATTTGCACATTCTTCAAAGTTGAGGTAGTCCGTTTTGAATTTTCAAAGTTCGGGTAGCTCGTTGCAAAACGTTCAAAGTTCAGGTAGCTCCTTGGTATTTAACCTTTATATCTAATGTTTAAATAAAAATAATTGTGGAAGATCGTCTTCTTCGACTTGGAATTGTGGACCTACCAAGTCCAGATGCAGTAACTGCTCCAATGGAGTGAACCATAACATTCCTGATCCAATGAAAATGAACAACAGATCCTGATACTGTTCCTTCAACATTTATATCTTCCACTCGACATATCTGCAACAAAAAAAAAAACAATATTCACAGAAAAGACGTTACTTTAGTATTATAAGACCAGTGTAACATTAAGTATTTAGAGTTACGTGCCTAATGAAAGTACCTGAAGAGTGAAGGGCAACGAAGAATTGACATTACAATCCTCAGGTGGGTGTATAAGCTCTATGGGACAATCTTCAAGCTCACAGTAGAGCTTAGGTATCCTGAAATATTCCAAATAAGTAATTACCATAATAAAACTGGTTAATTGTCCCTATGTACATTATGTTAGCCTGCGTTATTGTTTGATCAAAATTTGTGATTTTTAATACAAAATGTTTAAAACTGTTATTATTTGGTCAGAGTGACTAACGACAATCAATGGAAAAGTGAAGTAGTGGACAAAAAATTAATGGGACATGTGTTCATCATTTTCAGTTTTTTTTTGTTCATTTACTTTCTAGTAAAAAATCAAACCCAGGAGCCAGTAATTGGGTTCAATCGAACCCCTAAACCCAGGTTGATGCTGGCTTCGATTGATTTTGAAAAAAACAACTAAGTTTGAAGATAAATATAATAGGGTTAATAACCAAAAAACAAACCGAACTTCGATGAAAAAACAAATAGCAAACCGAACTTGTTTTTTTGACAAATAACAAACCAAACTTGTAAAATTAAGCAATCAACAAACCTACTTAAAATTTTCATTATGTTTGAACGGATTTTTCAATGTTTGAGGGAGTTATTAAGTCGACATTAGTTAAAGTATTCTAAGGAAAGAGTATTACGACTTAATAACTCCCTCAAACATTGAAAAATCCGTTCAAACATAATGAAAATTTGAAGTAGGTTTGTTAATTGCCCAATTCCAAAAGTTTGGTTTGTTGTCTGTCAACAAAAAAAATTCGGTTTGCTGTTTGGTTTTCCCTCAAAGTTCGGTTTATTTTTTAATGAAACTCTAAACGGAAAATTAATGAAACGATGTTCAAAAAACTACATTGGGCAGACACAATGTATAAATCATACTACATGCCCTAATAAAAAAAAATGAAATGAAGCAGTAAAGTTTTCCACAACTTACATGTCACTATCACCTGGACTTTCCAGAGGACCTCGTAGAGCCGATCCTGGTCCAACCTTCATCAATTCAAATATCCTCAGTCCATGATAATATATTAAGATCTCACCTATCTATTTATCTTAAAAAGTGAAGTTAGTGCAAATCTTACACTAATACTATAAAACAAGGATATAACCAAGCGTTGAGCCTCAATCATATCTCCCGGTCCAGTCAAATTTAAATATCCTTGTCCACGAACTCCTAAATTTGCATTGGAATGGATTAGAGATGATTCCTGGGAGCAAATACAGATGTGTTAAATACAGGACAAACAGGACAAACAGGCTTCTAAGAACACGGAATGCAAGTACCCTGAGAACCAAGAGATTGCTAGCCTCGATCAAAGATGTTGCCAAAATTGAATCAGGACCACCATAGATAAGCAATTTGGAGTTCCACATCAGATGCATCTTCACTAACATCCGAAGAGCTCCATACACCTAATAAATTTATGTATTTTTTTAAACAAATCAAGATTCTTGAAAGAAGTTTTGTCTCGAATTTGTGTACCTCCAACTTTGACCATACTTAATCACTAAACATAATCAACAGAATCGTGGAAATGCCTGTCACTTACCTTGATGACAGAGTCACTCATCAAAAGCTCTTCCGCCATTAACTCAAATTCTGATGAGGGGTAATGAAACAACCCGAAGCTCAATAGAGATCCACCAGATATTCGTAGCTGTCCTCTAACCTATACACAAGAATAAAATCATGAAACTCAGCTCTCATATGCGTTTTATCATTTGGCCATTATCGCTCAGTCTATATAGGGTTAATTATCAAAAAACAAACCGAACTTTGAGGGAAAACCAAACAGCAAACCAAACTTTTTTTGTTGGCAAACAACAAACCAAACTTTTGGAATTGGTCAATTAACAAATCTACTTCAAATTTTCATTATGTTTGAACGGATTTTTCAATGTTTGAGGGAGTTATTAAGTCGTAATACTCTTTCCTTAGAATACTTTAACTAATGTTGACTTAATATCTCCCTCAAACATTGAAAAATCCGTTTAAACATAATGAAAATTTTAAGTAGGTTTGTTGATTGCTTAATTTTAAAAGTTTGGTTTATTATTTGTCAAAAAAACAAGTTCGGTTTACTATTTGGTTTTTCATCAAAGTTCGTGTTTTTTTTTGTTATTAACCCGTCTATATATGGCAACCATCCCTATCTTTAGCGTATGGATAGATTATGTTACACATATTGTTAAAAATAGGACGGACCTGGACACGACCCCAATACAGAGGAACACAAGCCTTTCCATTGTTGAGAATATAGACATTGGTCCAAAGTGGCTGTTTTGGAAATTCTAGCAGGAGTGTGTCCGTGTCTGTAGATAAATTATAGTTATTGACGTAAAGACTCCGAGGCACCGCATCATAATATGTCCCTGCACCTCCTGCATTCGCAGGACAACCCATGCTCCGGCCTCCTGTTCAGATGAGGCAAAAATATATGAGGTTAATCTGCCCATCTTCTATAAGAATATCAACTACATAAACAAATTAGAATATGTATTGAGGAAAGGGTTAATTACCAAAAAACAAACTGAACTTTGAGGAAAAACCAAACAGCAAACTGAACTTTTTTTGTTGACAAACAACAAACCAAACTTTTGGAATTGAGCAAACAACAAACCTACCTCAAATTTTCATTATGTTTGAACAGATTTTTCAATGTTTGAGAGAGTTATTAAGTCAACATAAGTTAAAGTATTCTAAGGAAAGTGTATCACGACTTAATAACTATCTCAAACATTGAAAAATCCATTCAAACATAATGAAAATTTGAGGTAGGTTTATTGTTTGTCAACAAAAAAGTTTGGTTTGCTGTTTGATTTTTCCCTAAAGTTCGGTTTGTTTATTTATAATTATCCATGTAAACTATAGAGGGAAAACAACCTATATAAGTAGCAATAAGATTAAGTTTCGGCATAAAAGGAGAAGGGTTCATTATTAAATTGTAAATCAAACATTGGAGCTTTGGACAATTGATAGTTTTGAGTTTTTTTAACAAACAGATAAATGAACTTATAATAAAAAAAAAAATGAAATATACTGGCTCCATTTAATTTACTATTAAATGGGATGGAAACTTTCACATTGTTTGGTGTGTTGAACATAAACTTATTGTCTTGTTATTCTCTATGGAAATTGGTAGCTGAAATTTGGATAAATTTGCAGTTTGTCAGCTGAATTCGGATGATACACGCAACTTTGTATAAATTCATCCAATAATCTCAAAGAAACAAAATTTGAGGCCCAAACTCCCAAAGGAGAACCCTTTAGTAACTAACTAACAATCTTGAGTCTAGTGAGATCAAGATTCGGGAATTTGTAGAAATATTTTGTAATACTCCGAGTAACTCTCCTTATCAAGAAATGTGACATGAAAGATCATACAGCTTATCTTACCATGAGCAAAGTACAGAATATCATCATGCCTACTGAAGACATTAATTGATATCCGTCCACCACCACCTCCAGCGAATCCATCACCACCTGCTGCACTTATTATACCGCTCCCAACCCTGCATTAAGAAAATATGCTTTATTTAAAACTGGGCTAAACACTCCTAAGCATCATTACAATCATTAAAAACTGAATCCAAGTGTTAAAGGTGAGAAAAATCACTTAACAATACAAACTGGAGACTAACCAAAAGCCAGAATCCCCAAAAGACCAGTGCAGAGAATAGTAATGGTTGACATTTAGTTCAGAAAGCAGCACTAAAGTTTTCCAGCAATTATGTGAGACAGCAAGAATAAGTTGAATATAAACAAGATGGACTTTTTGCTATTTATAGATTTTGAGCATTCGGGTTTCAAATAAACCCACTAAAGGAAATGATTTAATGTGGTAATGTAGTTCTAATTCCAAGTGGATGAACCACAGTGAAGCCTTCCTAGCTATAAACATTGAGATCTATCACCCAGTACTAGTTAGTCCCAAACATTTTAACTCTTTGTAACTGATGTGCCAAAACTTCAGCAAATGGCAAAAAACAAGAACATGAATGAATACTAGCCAAAGTAGCACTGGTTTACTGTAACAAAATTCACCACCAACTTCAAAAACCGACTCAATACTCAATAGCTTAAGAATTCAGATTGAAAAATATAGATTTAGATAGATGTGACAGATTACATTCGGTGTGCCTTGATGAATACACTGCCACCACTCCCACCGCCACCCTTCGAACCACCATTGCCTCCTTCAGCTAGAAGATCTCCAGAAATGTCTAGTTCATTCACTACCTCAATCCAAATCCTCCCCCCTCCTTCTCCTCCATAATCCTGTTCCTTACTGGTGGTGCCTCCCTTGCTCCCATAACTATACGGCACCTCTAAAGAAGCCCAAGAATATGCATCTCCTCCCCACACATCATCTGGGAGCTTACTCTTGTCCGTCAAACAGTTTGCACCTCGGCCACCATGGCCTCCACCAGCCCCCTGGATTCCTTGCGGGATGCCACTAGTCTGTGGCGGCGGCTCACCACCCAACGCAGTGACATTAATCACAGAACCATCGCCTAAACTAGCATTATAAGCTAATAAATGAACTGTGCCACCAACTATAACCCCATTTCGGCCTAAAGCAAAGTCTCCAGTAATATTCACTAGAATATAGCAACCCTTCACTGAGCATCGGAAATCGACCCCTGGCAGGAACACTAAGTTCCCTGACCCTTTTATGTACACGTCTTCAGTGAACTCTATAGTTGAATTCACCTCACATGTGGTGTCCAGAGACCCGATTCCGTTGAGATCTTCGCAGGAAAGGGAAGGTGGGTGCGGCGGTGAAACAGGAGGGGGCGGCGATGGGGGCGAGTAGTCCCCATGGTATGCGACGGTCTCGTAATCGATGATCGAGAATTCACCAGGCGGGTCAGTAGAGCTTAAATTCAACTCAAATGCAGCAGAAATGCTGAGAATCAGGAGCAGCAGTGAAGCCCGATGAATCCGAGCCATTGACGGAGGAAGCTGTCACCACTGAACCAGACCCAACTGCAGAATACCTCTGAATTCCTCCATGGAAATGGAAAAACAGGAGCTTGGAGCAGAATCACAGCAATGGAACTTAAGAAGATTCAGCTGAATTGGGTTGAATTGAAGGCATGCGGATTAATTGGATGGGTTTGGTAGGAGAAATTCATGCACAAGAAAGAGTTAAAAAGAGGTTTGAAATTGGGATTCTTCCTGGAAACTGAATTAAAAGATGAGTTTTTGCGAAGGAATAAGAAATAGTCTGTTCTGGCTGTGTTGTGTTGTGTTGTGTTGTGTCGTCAATTGAAGAACAGGTGTGTCAGAAGGATCGACATGCTGCATCTCACGTGTTGGGTTCTTTCATCCCTTCAGGTGAGTCCCGATGGTGTAATGAAAAAGTTATAATAATTGTTATAACTCTACTATTTAATATTTAAATATTTAACTGTACCGTTATGTTGCAACATGATTATAGTGATTAATTTTCTACTTATAATGGTTATGATTATAGTTATAATATTGGAGTTATACTCATATTATATACATAGTTATTATATAAATATAATAATGATTCACTATTAATAAACTAATATATACTAAATATAATTGAAGATGTTGTTTGTTGTGCATGCGATTGTACATAGGGGGTGAGCAAAAAAACTGGCGGGATCGAAATCTCGACAAAACCAGACCGAGCGGGCGAGTTTTTTCCTCTAAGGTCGGGATCAGGCTCGGTCTCGGACTTTTTCCCGAAAAGCCTGATTAAGATCGACATGGACTGAGTTGTATTAAAACCTAACAGTACTTACGTTAAATATCCAGTGTTTTTGGCTTTGGAAAGTGGCTTTCACTTTGAATATTTGACTGTTTAATATTCAGTTTGTACTGATGTAGTGATGTTTGGATTTGTACTGATGTTTGGACTTGAATCGATGACTGTAGTGATGTAGTGATTCAGACAAAAAAAAACATTATAGCAAATTTCAGACAATTTTTTAATGAAAAGTGTGATCTAAGACCGAGACTGGGCCAAGTCATGCAAGACCGACTCGGGTGGGCTTTTTAGACCCAAATTGGTCTCGGTCCTCCACAGGTGAGGACTAAAATTTCAGGTTTGAATTCGATCTTGCCAAACAAAAATGAACCAGCCCGCCCAAGTTCATCCCTAATTATACAACACTATATTAAATGCGTCAAACCCATAACTTTTTTATCCACTACATTAATTTTATATTATATATTGTTAGATAGATATAGAAGGTTTAATATTTGTTTTATATGCGTAGGTAATTCAAATATGATTACGAAGTTAATAATGAATATTGGTTTTGTTTTAATTGTTAAGGGTGTTGAATCGTGTAAAATGGTGTTAATGTTGAATTTTAATGTTAAGTTGTGTGAATGTTAATGTTAATGTTGAATGATGTTATTGTTAATGTTGAACGATGTTAGTGTAATGTATTTTTATCATTGGTAATATAGTTTTATGTATTTTTTAAAATAAGATTTTCAATCTTTTATTATATTACATGTGTGGAATGAATATGGATATACTGATAAAACCGTGATTAATAACCACAAATATTTTAATGGTTATGGTATTAAAATTTATATTTGTAATGATTATGGATATGGTATGTGGTTTAAAAATATGATATGGTTATACTATTTGTCATACTTGTATCATACTCTAACAATAGACAACTCTATTTAAGCGTTTAATATTAAGTGATTTGGGTTGAGACGGTTAATTTGTATAAAATTACATACTTCTTATTATAAAAATTACACACGGTCAATATCACATTAAAAAATTGTAAATTTTAATATGGTATAAAATATTTCAGAAAAAGTAACACTAGAAAAAGTAAAAAAAAAAAATTCTATAATTGAGGTCCAAATTAGTCCCACCAAAATCGGTCCAAATAACTTTCCTATATTCCCATTTTTTTTTACTTTTTAAAAATAATACTTTATTTATGAATCCATATAGATTACACATTAAGCAATTCAATCAGTGCGCTCGTTAATTTCACGGGATTAATCTCTACATAACTTGATCAGAATGATTGACCAAAGTACCAAACAATTAATATTCTCAATAATATGCAGGTTTGCTATCGTCTTTCCCTCGACTTTTCTCATATTATTATTTGTCTTATGATTAGGGGTGAGCTCGGGACGAGTTTATTAGGAAAAAAAATAACCAAACCCAAAATTTTGAATGTTATATTTAGAATATTAAGACCGATTTTGGCAAAAAAAAAACGGTATTACTTACTCAGACTGGTTTCGATCTTGGGCCGAATTTTTGAAAAAAAAAACACAATTTTTTCGTCAAAGCATATGCTCCATGGAACAACTTCACCTCGCAGAGAGCGGAGAGGAGAGAGTTGTAAGCATCAACACCACAGTTGAGAAGCTTGGATTTGTTGAAAATTTTCACTGTTTGATTAGATTATGAACAACTTAGGTTTTTCTATAAGTCGGGTCTGACCGGTCCATTTAGAAATTTGGGGTAAAAAAAGAGACTGGGGCCGACTTATAGGGGAAGGAAAAAAAACACGCGTATTGACTTTGTCTTAAATTCAGATCGGACTATTCGGAAATTCGATCCAATAATCTTTTTTGCTCACCCCAACTTTTATGACTAGGGCTGATCATGGGCGGACTGGGTCGGTCCTGAAGGCAAGACCGAGACCGAAATTTCAATCTTGCCTTCTGGAGGACCGAGACCGACCTCGGCCAAAAAAGCCCGCCCGAGTTGGTCTTTCTTAACTTGGGTCGGTTTCGGTCCTGGATCGAATCTACACCAAAAAAAACTATGAGCTCACGGTATTCTTTAGTAAAATGCGAAAGAATAGTTCACCTCTCAAAAAAACACTATAAGCTCACGGTATTCTTTAGTAAATTTATAAGGATGCATCTTTTATAGAGATAGAAAATCTCCAAAATCCATATTCATTTCGGTGTGGTATTATGAAAATCTCAAATTCACATTCCTTCAGTCCGGCCCGATCCTAAACGGGCTTTCAGAAAAAAAATACTGAGACCGACCTTGAAAAAAAAAACTTGTCCGCTCGTGTTTTATCATTCTCTGCACATTCTATAACTTTGGTTCATTTTACCATTTCTATTTAATTAATAAATTAATTGAACTAACATGTTTCAAGACATATATATACTTCTTATAGCTCAATAAACGCTACCACATGCAGGGATGAAACCAGAAATTTATCTAAGTTCGAGTGAGAATTATAATAGGAATAAGAAGTTAAATTATTTTTATTATAGACTATCAATTATCGTAAATAAGGAGACAAACGTACATATTTTTCTAATCACGAACAACTTCCTCTTGGTCCGCCATACACGAAGGTGTATCCCCTATTCCTAACCCGACCGCAACTAAGAACCCGATAATTAGGGCAATTTGCAAATACAGAAGTCCACGCATCGCTCGGGGGAGGTTCATATGGAACATCATCATTGTAGAGACGATACGTTATGTGACTGAACAATGCCGACCCGACACTACATGCATTCCATATTCCCGAACCCATCGGTGGACTCAACTGATTCGGAACCGATCTTACGAACCCACCTAGATGGAAGTAGTCGGCACCACCATTCAATCCCGAAAACAACTCCTTCGGCCAGTAACCGATTTTGATTTTTCCGACATTCGCCATTAACCACCAATTGCGGGTTTCACGGTCCTAAACGAATAGTAAGATAATAAATAAAAATAATTAATTTATCAAATTTGTGAGATAATTCATTTTTAATTTTTTTATAAATGAGGGATGATTACCATATATATACGCAGTGGCATATCGATGTAAATAGTACTATTAGAAATGTCTGGTATCGTAAATCCAAGTGGAGTGGATGGATCGACTTGCACGAAACCGGGACAACGTATATTAAAGCAACCAGCGCCACCTTCTCCCTGACCAAGTAAATGAAAATAATAATAATAATAATAATAATAATAAAATAATATATATATATATAATTTAATTAAATAGGATAATAATATGTAGAAAAACATATTATTTTAACAATTAAAATTAATTTTAAATGTATCCTAATTAAGTAATTATAACTTTTTGCATGATTCTGATATACATTTTTTTTATATGATAGTAGAGGTAAAAACTTTTTAATGACATATAATACTATATATTTTTAACTTATGAACATTACTTTTACAATTCACCGAGGAGCAAGGAATAAGATGAGTATGCTTTTAATATGTTCATTTTTAAAATAAATTTAATAATTATTATAATATAAATTTTCATTTCAGAAAAATCTCTCACAAATAATGCATTAGTCAATGATTAATAAAATATTAATGTAAGAATATAATAATATATAAGCTTTAATACAATACATAAGAAAACTCATAAATCATTATTATTTATGGTAAATAATAAATAAAATAACTCATTAGTTTAGATATTTAGATTAATTACGAGTTTATTGCATATACATGAATCCCATTTAAAAAAAAAAGAAGTGAATACAACTTACCACCCAAGAAGTTGTGAAGTGCGTTTTCGAGTCTCCATAAAATTGCGGATCCACCTATATATTAATTAAAAATATAATAAAAATGTAAAATTTAAAGTTTCATTAAAATAAAATTTCAAACTATTTTTTTATTATTCTAGCATAAAATATCACATTACCTCCTAATAATGTTCATGCAGATTTTCAAATTTTCACCTAAAATTTAAATCGTAAAATTTATTTATCTGGAAAACTGAAAATCTGACCAAATATTATGAGATAATAATTTTGTATTTTAGTCATTATTCTAATTAGTGCATCAACTTACCAACCATCCTACACTGATCCCGTTGGTTACTTTCTGATAATCCGGTGCATTAAACAACCACATTTGCGCTCCACTGGATTCCCCAGCATTAGTCTGAGGTTGTCGAACATCAATGGCTGCATCCACTGCAAAAAAATGGGTGTCCTTCCTCTTCTCAACATGCAAAGATGCAAACTGAAACACGGGTATGAGTAACTCGTAAGTTCAGTTGAATCAAATGGTAAAACGAGTTTTAAACTATTGAAGTCACTGTGATATATACCACACCGGTTGTATAATACAAATTTGACAACTTATATACAACAAGGTTACCGTCTCCTATCACCAATTGATTTTAAGATAGAATTCAAGTTGTATAATGTGGTTGTTATTTGGGTGTGTCTCGACCTCAATATTAAAAATTTAACATGGTATCAAAATCAGTTCCGTTTGACGGTATTGGTTTATTTCACGATGTGTGTTTGTTGTGTCATATTTACTCCACGTACCAAAGTTCGGGTCGGACCTATACGTGATAGAGAATTTGTTGAGTCTCAATTCGTCTAGATTAAATATGTCGGTGTTGTGCCTTAATCGAGTTATCACAGTGCGAGGGAGTGTTGAAGTCACTGTGATATCTACCACACCGGTGGTATAATACAACAAGGCTACCTCCTCCTATCACCAATTGGTTTTAGGATGAAACTCAAGTTGTATAATGTGGTTGCTATTTGGCTATGCCTAGGCCACGATATTAAAAACTTAACATGGTATCAAAGTCAATTTCATTTGACGGTATTGGTTTGTTTCCCGTTGTCAGTATCCGATGTGGGTTTGTTGTGTCATGTTTACTCCACGTACCAGAGTTCAGGTCGGGCCTAGTCTCAACCCGTCTGGATTAAATATGTCGGTGTCATGCCTTAATTGAGTTATCACAGTGCAGGGGAGTGTTGAAGTCATTGTGATATCTACCACACCAGTGGTATAATATAAATTTGACACCATATATACAACAAGATTACCTCATTCTATCACCAATTGATTTTAGAATGGAACCCAAGTTGTATAGTGTGGTTGTCTATTTGGGTGTGACTCGACCCTGATATTAAAAATTTAACATAAATCGAATGGAGAGAAAACCCTACTTGAATGACTGCATCGTCCCTCGTTGTATTTGGATAAAAGTAATAATCTTTTATGTCTCCAACAGATTGTTCTCTTATGAGATCTTCTTTGCTGGTTCTGCGGATGGGAACTGTCCCATCTGGGCAACTGGATGGAAGGCCAAATCTGGAAAGACCAGGTGGAGTTTTTGGAACATGTTCAGCAGGCATGGAAGAGGGTTCAAGCTGCAGTGAAATGGATGTTGCAAATGGTAAATTAGGGTTTAGAATCGTAATAAAATTGTAAAAAATATAATGAATATAATATTAGTTGTTGTTTTTAAAAAAAGAAAGAAATTTATATAATAATAATAATAATATAAACATACCTGTATTTTATGGTTCTTTAGTAGAGGATGATCAAAAGCTGGTTGCTTGTAGATGTCAATACAGTCATAAATTGCAGAATCCAACTACAAACAAATATTAAATATATATATATAGAGAGAGAAATTAAAAAAAATTATTATAAATTAAAAAACAAGGATTAAATACTAATTACCTACTAACAACTTGTTAGGTTAATTTTAGTTTTAACATATTCCTAGATAACTTTACATACAATTTGCTAATTTTCTCTAATCTGTTCTTAAATAATGATTAGGATATATACGTGTATGTCACGTGTCAATTAGTAAATTATAAATTTCTGTAAGGTTCAATTAACAAAATGATTTTTTTTGCAAAATTTTATTAGTAAATTATTGCAAAAATTTTAAATTCAACTAACAATTTGAAAAAAAAAAGAAGGTGAGATACTACAATAAGTTCAAATTCGGATCAATTTTGTAAACCGAGTTAACAGTTTATTCACTAAAAAGTTTAGTAAATACACTATTTAGAGTCTAAAAATTTAACTAACAAAATATATATATATATATATATATATATACATGAAATATATACCTGAAATGACTTGATTGGATGTTTATTGATCAACTTAAGTCGTCTTTGTAACACAACATCATCGTTCACTGCAACTTTTCGTCCGTCGACAATGCAGATAATAGTTGTCAACAACAAACAAAGGATTCCTCGTATCATGGTCGGATGCTAATTAATTAACGACCAAAAATATCATGTACAATTTTTGGTTATTCCCTCTTATATATGTGTATAGAGATGTATATTTATGAAATCTCATTAATTTTATTATTAATGACATTTAATATAATTAATTATGTTTCACAAAGAAAGTTATTATTATCATTATTGTATTTTTTGGGGGGTGGGGGACAAAAAGGAAGTTAATAAAATTAATTTTTTCTATTGGTTGATTTTAATTCTATAAATATATGCATATACAATTTCTATATTCTATTTCTACCCTAGGTTATAGGGGGAAATCTCTACCTTAGCTATAAAAGAAATATATTTTAAGTTAAAGCTGATTAATGTTATTTATTAGTAATAATGGTCAAACACAACTTTACCATAAAGAAAGTTACCTAGTTTGGTTAAATTAATTGAATTTTTTTTTTTGGGCATAAAAAAGGAATGGGCTAGTAGTGGCGACCCTAGGCCCATTCCGCTACATAATGTTCGGGCTTTCCTGTTAACATTTGTGAGTTATATCGTCCTCTACCACATCTGAGAACAACCAGCGCTTTGCACTGGCCCCGTCAATGTAGCCCCACCGACAGCCTGGAGTTGAGAGGCCGGCCCTTCAGACACAAGTTTGACCCTTCCCCAAGAGCACTTGGGGGGAATCAAACTCGTGACCCTGAGGCCAAACCACTTGGGAGTCAGCGCTCTTAACCACTAGACCACAACTGCCGGTGGTAATTAATTGAATTAACGAAGTTATTTTTTAACATGTTTTAAGAGTAACGTGTTTAAAAATAATTTTTTTCCCGAGTTTAAAAACAATTACAATTGGTATTTTTGTTAATCTTTCATCCAAAAATAAAATATTGTTAAATACTTTTTAATTTTACTAAACTAATCAGATGTTTTTTTAAATATCGCAAGTAAACTCTACGAACTTAGATCAATGTTCCAGTTGAACCCCAACTTTATTCGAACCCAATTGAGGATTCCCTGACCTGTTTGTTGTCTCCACCCAAGACTAAGTTTCTCAAGGTCGGGGACATGGTCTAGGTGGGGACCTAATTGAGTCTGAATCAAATCATAACTTAATTGTAATATTAATATAATTTAATAGATTAGTTATGATGGTCAAAATCAAACACTTCCCCGTTACAAAATATTGAGACCTTGACCTCTTGAGTTTTGTTCGAGCTTTAATCCAGACGATGTTCCTTAAAAAAAAAAGCTTTGATGATTTAATTATATATTTGAAAGCATTCTTTTATTTTTATAAATTTAAAAAATGTTTGCACGAAAAAAAAAAATCAATGAAAAAATATTTCATTTCCAATCCTCTTTGATTAAATAGTTCTCCTTTTTGATAAACAAAAAAAGAAGTTCTATGCAAGCATAAAATAAATATCCATTTCTAATCCGTTAAGGATTTAGGGTTTAAAAATTAAATATAAGTATTAACATATATTATTAAAAAAAAGGTTAATAACAACACAAAAAAATAAATAAATTTGAGACACACACCGACTAATTCACTTATAGTCCTTGTACGAACAATATTGACTCATTTACCTGTTTTTTTAATATTTTGTAATCTTTCTAAAAGAATATTATGCTTAATATTATTGATTATATTCCTTATTATTTTAAATAATTCCTTTTCTTTTAATCTTATTTGTCTGCTTATGTACATTATTAACTGTATTTTCCTTATATATATACCGAAGTATTATCCATTGCAAAATAAAATAAAATTGGACATGATCCACCATGTTGATTTGAGTTGTCTTAATTCAATGATTTATCAACTTTTTAGATTTTGTCGTATAAGTTGTCCTTCATTAACTAATAATGTGATTTTTTAAAAATACATATGGAAAAATTGTGACACCCTAAATTATTTCATATCGAAAAGAAAAAAATGATAAACTATTTAAATCTAATATGAATTTGTTATATTTTGGTTATATGACTGAAAATTAAGCTTGTTCATTTAAATCAGTTCGACTTAATTGGTCTGGTTCGAATCGTTTCAACCGAACTAGTATCAAAACCAGACCAGTGTTTTTAGACTTCAAGTAGACCAGCTCAAAATAGTACCAAAAATTCAGTTCGAATTGACTCGTTTTTTTATACTGGTTTATACTTAAATTTAAATCAAACCACTTTAAACCTATATAATTTTAGAACCATTTTGAAGCAAAATCAACTAAACCAGTCTGAAATTAAACCAAACCTATAAATGTATTCAATAAATCAAACCTAGAGATGTATTGGAATCTCGTATGTTAATGTTGGACACGATTTCAGTTGGTTGTATAACAGATTTTCAGTCGGTTCAATGTATTTTTCAATCGGTTCAATGTATTTTTCAGCCGGTTCAGTAATTTTTTAGTTGGTTCAATGTATTTTTTAGTTGGTTCAGTATTTTTTTAGTCGGTTTAGTGTGTTGGACATGATTTTCAGTCGATTCAGTTTTTGTTTGAATCATATTATTTCCTAACCAAATTTTTTATTAAAAAAATCAGATCATACCAATTCTGAATTAATTCAAACCAGACTAGTTTTTTTACATAAACCAGACCAGTTTTTTTAGAAACAGAAAAAATAACTGATTTTTTACGAACTATACCGGTTCAGTTCTATATCGGTTCGGGATCGAACAAGTTCATGTACAAGCCTACTGAAAATATAGTGCACTTCAAGTCACAAGTTGCCTATTGGAGGTAAATTATGAACTTACACGCAATGAGGACATTACACTTTAAGAAGAGAAAATAATAATACCAGAATATTGACCTATATCAAAAAGAAAAAACTAAGCAAAATAAATAATACTCAAATGAAACAACGACCTCAGTTAAAATAAGTTTTGTATGATAAAAATTGTGGTTTACTCGTTACAAATATATTTTGAAAAACTTACACAACATACATTATTATAAATAATGTAGAATTCATATGAGATATGAATAACAATAATAATAAGGCAAGGTCTATATTAAAATTTAAAACTACTCTAACCTTTCCCAAGACTTTGAAATTTTGATAAATGTACCTTTAAATTATATTAGATTTTTATTATAAAAAAAAATACACACTTATTAAAAAAAAAAACTAAAAAAAAATGTACAATTTTTGTTTTTATGATATATATATATATATTAAAAAGAAAATAAAAATACTTTTCCTTTAAGAAGATAAACCTCAAATGATTTTATTTTCTTTAAAAAATAAGTCTTTTTGTTTTTTGCAATTACTTTTTTCATGCATTAATATCATTTCAAATACTTTTTCCTGATTATTTTTAGTAATTTTATTTTTTTTAGAATAAAACAAAGGAATATTATAACTTAAATGTAAAACGAAAATAATACAAATATTTATTTTTCAATAATAAACTACAAACGTGGGCGAGATGTAAATATATATAGAGATTTCAAGGAAATATAAGAAGTGTTGTCTTGAAATATTCAGAATATATATATATTTTTTTTATTATAAAAAGGAATGTGCTAGCAGTAACAACCAATTTTTTTGCGTTGGAGAATTTAAACTCGTGATTCCGAAGTCAAACCACATGATAGTTAATACTCTCAATGCTCTCAATCACTAAACTAGCACTGCCGGTGGTATGCAGAATATAGATGAAATAAAATATTTGACCGAGTGATGAGTAAGTGAATTTAGGATAATATAAATCATATCATCATGTCAAAATAATTTATGTCTATAATATTCTAGAAAATAAAAAGAAGCAATTCTATTATAATTAATGTCTATAATATTCCTAAAAATTTAAAAAGAATCAATTCTATTCTAGCTTATTTTTATAATATTCTAAACATTAAAACTAATCAATTAATTCTATTATTATTTATTCCTATAATTCAGTCCTAAATGGGTGAATCACAAGGGAGACACCTACCGATGGTCACGTGAATCCGAATAGAATAAACCCAACATAAAGACTGACAGACCAAAAAGTTTCCTAATTAATGACAATGTTTTTAATTATCTATTGGTGTTAAGTTGCACCCTTGTCTTGTGGCTCCTATTCTTCCCCTGTGATGTGAACTCTTCACACCCGTGACATATGATTAGACTTTCTTCTTCAATCAAGTCTCTTTTGGCCCCTCAAACTTTTCAGCTATAACTTCAAAACTCAATAAATACTAAGATCGTCAATTTCTGTCACGATATGATTAAACGAAATGTATTTACGCGCACACACACACACACATATATATATATATATATATATATATATATATAAGTTTAACCTTAAAACAATTCTCATATATTTAGACAAGATTAATAAACATGTTTGAACACTTCTGATATGTACAAATATACTCATACACACGATTAATATATATATATATATATATATATGTTTAGATTTATTTTTGTACTTGTATTTTAATTACTTGTGAATTTTAAGACTTTATTATAAAATTAAATTATGGAATTTATGAATTTTGTATTGTGTGGTTTTATGTTATGTATATATATATAAAATTTAAAGTTAATAGTATTATCGTCGTGTCGTATATAGTCTGTTTAATAATGTTATCATGTTCGTATTTAAATTAGTTTAGATACATGTTTAAAATTTATTTTTTTACACACAATACGATTAATAATACGTACCAATTAGCGACACTATACGATTAAACATGTCATGAAGCTAGTGAGGGACGAGAAGGGTAGTTGTATACCTCAACTTTTCAACTAAAAAATGTATTTTTTTTTATTTACGTCTTTAATTTGCTCCTTTTTTAAAAAAAATGTCCATATTCTAATTCTTTTAATCATCCTTTAATTTAATTAATTCTGATTTAGTCCTCAAGTGGAATAAAATATTTCTTATTTTGTTCTACATATAACGCACTTATTTTATTATGTTATGTTTCTTAGTACATATTTCACAATCAATATCATTCATCACCAAATTATACATAAATATAGAGTAATAAAAACACATACATATTGAGAGATTATCCGAATAATAAATAATAATAATAACAAAGACATCTACTTAAATCTCAAACTGTAATGAATTGAATTAAATCATTTAATACATGTTCTCCATAGTGGTGTCTCCAATAGTGAAGTGGTGAACTTGTTTAACATGACCATTGAATACTACAATATATATACGGACGAAAACATACACTTATTTTAGATTTTTAGTGGGATAAGGATAAAAATTAAAATATGAACAAATAATTGAAAAGAAAACAAATTTAAGGGGCATAAATATAAAATTTTAAAAGATTAAATCAAAATGTATTTTATATTTAAGTTTAAAATTATACAACGCATGACTTTGAGGCTATATATATATATATATATATATGGTAAATTACCAAATCACTACCCGAACTTTTGACGTTTTACAAATCGCTACTTAAACTTTAAATTTTAAAAAATGGTTCCCTCAACTTTGGACAAATGTGCAAATAGCTATCTCCGTCCAATTTACCATCAATTATGGACGGTAAACACCATGTGTCAGTCATGTATTTTCCGTCAAAAGCAGTGACTGGAGAATTCACAAAAGCAGTGACGCCAACACGTGACTGACACATGGTATTTTCAGTTCACAATTGATGGTAAATTGAATGGATGTAGCTATTTGCACATTTGTCCAGAGTTGAGGTAACCGTTTTTGAAAAATTCAAAGGTAGCGATTTGTAATACGTCCAAAGTTTGGGTAACGAATTTGTATTTAACCCATAAATATATATAGGAACTTTTTTTTTTTGGTCAAGTATATATATAGGAACTAGGAAGAAGGTGAAGTTGGTAATACTAACTCCTATAAATGAGTCCACAGTCCCTTCGTCTCTTCTCCACAGCACTTTCAAAACTCCCTCCACATCATCATTCCACTCTCTCTCTTCTTCTCTTTCTCTCTCTATGACGAAAACCAAAGACATCCTCTGCATTGCGGTTCTGTTTTTCCTCGTCAACGCAACCTTAACACAATGCCACACCCCGAGAACCAGACCGAGAAAGAGACCTTCACCATCACCATCACCAGGGAAGCAGCTAACCCCAAACACGACCCAAGCCCAAGTCTCTGAGCAGCAATTCATGAAGTGGGTCAAGTTCGTAGGCACACTCAACCACTCTGTCTTCAAGACAGCAAAAAACAAGATCTTCCCTTCCTACACCCTCACTGTCGATTCCAACCCTGCCCTAGCAGATTTCACCTCCATTCAAGACGCCATAGACTCACTCCCCTTCATCAACCTCGTAAGAGTCGTAATCAAGATACATGCAGGCGTTTACACGTAAGTAAGTTGAAAATTCAGTTGATTGGGGTTTAAAAGAAACCTGTTTTATGGTGGGTTTTTCATGAATTTCTCAGTTTCATAATCATCACGTGTGTCTGTCTCTGGTCAAGTCAAAGAACATGAACATGAACCCACTTGGGATGCATGATTCTCTGTTCTTTTTAAGTTTTTGCTGTTGCAGTTGTTGTCTTATTGATTGTCTGTCCAGGTAGGCAGGCAGTTGTTTTTCTCTTCTTTTTTAAGAGGTCATGAAAAGATAGGAAATGAAACCCTAATTTTGAAAATGGTCATTAAGTTGAACGGCAGTTCAGTGTGGAATTTAACCGTTTTTAACTGTAAAACTAAATTTATAACGGTCAAACGACGGTCGAAAAAGGTTATTATTAGAATGTTTCATGTGGCAACAACAAAAAAAAGTGTGTGGATTCTAGACTTTGTCTTGTCCCTATCGACGAATTCATGTTCCTCTGCAATATGCCAAAGGAAACGCGTCTCTACCATTCTCCACTACTGAAAATACACTAATTACCGACGCTGTTTCCTGTTGCTAGAGGTTTGTCTGCATTAATACTTTTTCCTAACCAAATATAAACCCGTCGGAAAAAGAAATGCCGACGAAATTTTAATTTTACTTGGCTTAAATGTTACCGTTGCCTAGCAACAAGCAGTATGATCATTTTTTTCAATGGTATTTATTTCGCCATTAACAAAATTTTTTTTATTGACGATGAGATGTTATATTTTCGTCAGCTAAACTTTTTTTTATGGATGAGGTTATTTAGTTGAGAAAATAGATCTTTATCGACCAAATGGGATTATTGTCGGCAATAATACGCTTTGCCAGACATTAAAACTTCGTAGAACTTTTACCGACAACATTAAAATTGCGTCGGCAAATATAGAGGATCGACCGTCTTCTCTTTGTCCTTCTCCTACTGACAAAAAATGCTCTACGAAAACCTCAGGATTGTCCTGTTCTTGGTTACTTAGGTTTTTGTCTGTTTTTTTTTCAGGGAAAAAGTGACTATTCCCCAACTGAAGTCCTTCATCACAATTGAAGGTGCCGGTGCAGACAAGACGATTGTTCAATGGGGTGACACAGCTCAAACCCTAGGACCGAAAGGGCAGCCATTGGGAACGTTCAACTCTGCAACTTTTGCTGTGAATTCGCCCTATTTCATCGCCAAGAATATTACATTTAAGGTGAATTTCACGTTAGTTAAATGAACTGTTTTCGGGTTTGGTGTGAACGCTCAAAACCCGAGCGATATTCATCTCTAATCAACTTGTGAGTGAAATATTCGGTATACATTTAAGTCTAGTTAACATCCGCTTTTAAACTGATATTTATGAACATCGGTTTACCCATAAGCTTAGTATCTGACTACCATGTGAGGCGTAAGACTTACGACTTAACCAATTATATCAAAAATCCGAACTTATAAATGAAGACATTCGGTATACTTTTAAGTCATCTTTAACATTAGTTATAAGGGGTCTAAATTACTAACACCGGTGTGTATCCGAATCTTACACTAATTTCATGTTGCAGAACACAACGCCGGTGCCACCCCCGGGGGCAGTAGGGAAGCAGGCAGTTGCCTTTAGAATATCAGCTGACACAGCCACTTTCCTTGGTTGTCGATTCCTTGGAGGACAAGACACGCTATACGACCATGTTGGTAGGCACTATTACAAGGATTGTTACATCGAGGGCTCGGTCGATTTCATTTTCGGCAATGGATTATCGCTCTTTGAGGTACTACATGTTGGACCATTTTGTCCATGATGGACCAAATTCGATGCAGACCGATTGAGGCTCCAATTGAGCCCAATCGGTCTGTTCGGTTCAAATCGATTGGGGCTCTAATTGAGCCCCAATCAGGGGTTTTATGGTCTGAGTCCGAGCCTAGACCATGTCCCAAATGTTGGGTGATCTGGTATGAGTTCATACCCTAGCTAGGGGACCTCCGATGTGACTCGAATTGAATCGGGATTTATTTGTAACATTAGTGTAAATTTGTAGGATTTAGTTGTAATATTTAGAAAAATATTCGGTTAATTTTGCAAGTATGAACAAAAAAATTTAACAGAGAAATAACGGAAGTATCAATTACCATCATTTTCAAACATGTTGAACCATTAACTATCGCAAAAAAACCATGTTGGTGCAACTAAAGTCTTGTGCAAACATATTGCACTATTTTCAGACTTTTCCATTCTTCTATTAAGATTTAGTCATTTGTTGCTTCGATTCGTGTATTATAACACTTCCTTGGCACGTGTGTAGAGATGTCATGTACATGCCGTAGCGCAGTACACGGGTGCCTTGACGGCGCAAGGGCGGAGTAGTATGTTAGAGGACACCGGTTTCTCGTTCGTCAACTGCAAAGTGACCGGTTCAGGCGTGCTGTACCTCGGCCGTGCGTGGGGACCCTTCTCTAGGGTTATCTTTGCCTACACATATATGGACGATATCATCATCCCCAAGGGTTGGTACAATTGGGGGGACCCTAGTCGGGAAATGTAAGCAAGCATCTCAACCATTTGCATTTCATAATAATAGCAATTAGCACCCTAAACTTTGTACAATTTTCACGCCTAAAAGCTAATGAAACCCATAGAGAATCAAACTATAGGAAACTTTTTTATATCTAGGGTATGGACACTAAGCAACATCCAAAATGGTCTATGCTTTTTGCTTACTTTTATGCACCCGTGCTCAAACCTATACTATAATTTTAGATTTAAAAATCATTCTTTTTTAAAATAAATATTGTAACGTTTTCATTCTTAAAATTTACACAGGTTACGAGTTTTCTATTTCGTTTCAATTTTCCATCTAAATGTAGCGGGATATATTATTAAAAATGACATAAATAACAAAACTGTTTTTAAAATGATTTTTTTTTATATTTTACAACTAAATTTTGATTTGATCGGGTATTAATTGAGTACCAGATGAAGCGGTTAGAGTCTGATCTTGACCTAGATCCTAACCCCTCAAATCGGATTTCATCTAGGCTTAGATCGAATGAGATCCAATTAATGGGTCAGGTCTGGAACTTGGACTAACCACAACCCCTTCAATTTGAGTTGAGTTTAACTTCAATTCGATTTATTCATGTTTGAGTGAGAAGATCTTGACTCAAATCATCTCACCTGTGAGCGAAAATTGATCTTAGTCAAGACTCAAACCTAAGTTCCAATCGAATTGGGGTCACACTGAACCTTAATTTAGTTGAAATACGCTATAAATTTATGTTCTTCATCATTTTTATTATGGTTAAATACCAAATAGCTACCTGAACTTTGTACATTTTGCAATGAGCTACCCGAACTTGAAAATTCAAAACGGGCTACCTCAACTTTAAAGAAGGTGCAAATAGCTACCTCCGTCCAATTTTCCGTCATCTTTCATCGGAAAGTCGTTGGAAATTCGTCAGAAATTGGACGGAGATAGCTATTTGCACCTTCTTCAAAGTTGAGTTAATCCGTTTTGAATTTTTAAAATTCGGGTAGATCGTTGCAAAACGTCCAAAGTACAGGTAGCTACTTGGTATTTAACCATTTTTATTATCAATATATTTAAAATATAAAAATAAATCTCAAATTTTATGAAGATGAAGACGGTAACCGTCCCATTTTCAGTACTATTTTCCATATCGACCTTAGGCATTTGTCATCTTATATACCATTTCATATCGTCATCATGACCCAACCATACCCGACAAATTTCCATAAAAGCCCTCACAAAATCATCCCCCAAATCTATTTCCACCTCTAGTTCTCTACAATCATGAGGGTATTTTCGTAATCTTTTGGCGGAGAAGGACATGGGACCTAACTAACGTTTATGTCGTGTTGTTCTTTTCCCTATATAGTCTCCATCTACGTGTAATGCATATTGACGTTTCCATTATCTATAAACTATATAATCTTGCCACCCAAACCATACGATTGTACAATATTTGCACGCGCACGTATTGTTAATAATAGTACACGCAACCATGTCATTCCATGCTGCTTATTATTTCAATATTCGCGTATTTATTTATTGAAATTTTGCGTATATAGGACGGTGTTCTACGGGCAGTACAAGTGTACCGGTCAGGGATCGAGCTTTGCGGGGAGGGTATCTTGGTCGAGAGAGTTGACGGACGAAGAGGCCAAACCGTTTGTATCGCTTAACTTTATTGATGGGTCGGAGTGGATCAAATCATGACATATTGGAAAGGAAAGGGATAAAAGTAATTTAAGTATATCAAAAGTCACGTTTTTACAAACAAGTATCTTAGAAAAAATTTGTTACTGTTGGGTACTTCAAAGTCATAAATGTATCTACTTTAATTGAGTGTTTACAAATAAAAAATAAATAAATAACAATTCAATAAGACAAAGTAAATATATTTGATTGCTACAATAAAACAACTTAGATATACTTGAAAGTAACAGTAAAATGAAGTAGAGTTACCTTAATGGAATAAAATATTACATGTGTGACAGACACATGACCGAAATATTAAAGTAGATATGGTAAAAAAAATAGTAAAGTAGATACATTTATGATTTATGAGATACCCATAAGTAACAATTTTTTTCTAATGTACCTATTTGTAAAAACGTGACTTCTGATATATCTAAATGACTTTTATCCCTAAAGAAAATAATCAAAAGAAAGATATAATGTTACTACGCATGTGTCGGGTTGTTACTATTTAAAATTTTAATGAATTAAATTAAAATTAATAAAATTTTAAATTAAGAATTACATAATGCTGAAAGTTGAAGATCGACAATTGTCTATTCTAAGCTACTTTGTTGGTGTTAGTTCTTCTTTGGATAATTGAGAATTTTTTTCTTTACAAATACAAGTTGTTGATACGATTGAACCACTATATAAAAGTCGAGTGTAGTACTCAGATCATTAAGAGATTTCTTTCCCCATCTAATTGCAGATAGTGAATTTGGAAAAGGCTCAATTAGGGTTGAGATAATCCTAAGATCTAACTTGTTAATTAGGCTTGTTCATGAATCGGTTCGGGATCGAACCGGTTCATAACTGAACTGGCCTGGTTCGAACAGATTCAGAACTGGTTCGAACTGTTCTGATCTGGTTTTTGTAATAATAATTTTGGTTCATAAATAATACGGTTCAAAACGAAAATAAACTGGCTGAAAACCCGGTCCAACAAACTGAATTGATAGAAAAACACTGAACCGACTGAAAAATACACTGAACCGATTGAAAATCTGTTCCACAACTGACTGAAATCTTGTCCAACATCAACATACGAGAGTCCAATATATCTCTAGGTTTGGTTTATTGAAGACATCTCTAGGTTTGGTTTATTGAAGATATCTCTAAGTTTGGTTTAATTTCAGACCGGTTTAGTTGATTTTGCTTCAAACCAGTTCTAAAATTATATAGGTTTAAAGTGGTTTGATTTAAATTTAAGTATAAACCAATATCAAAAAACGAGTTAAGTCGAACCGATTTGAACTGAATTTTTGGTACTATTTTGAACTGGTCTATGTGAAGCATAAAAATACTGGTTTGGTTTTGGAACTAGTTCGGCCGAACTGGTTCAAACCAAACTAGTTCCAGACAAGACCCGTTCTTCTGAACCGATTATTTTGAACAAGCCTATTGTTAAGGTATTATAGCCGGTTCGGTTCTCTACGCGCTAGCAAAAGACTTCATGGATAACTCATTTTGCAACACAAGACGGTCTTATATTTGAAAAGGTTCCACGCAAGTATGATTACAATTTAGCGATGTTCAGATTTAATGTACAAATCTAAGTTTATTGTACGAGCATTATTCTTGTAGGTCATTAAAATGTTATGTTTTCACAAAGAGCGCCCATCACTTGTATAGAAATAGAATAATACAGAGAAAATGTTCTTCTCATATTTAAATTGTTCTTATAATTTTTTGTGTGAGTTAAGTGAAAAGCAACTTAGAAACAATATAAACTCACACGAGTTAGGTGAGAGCGATATTTTTCTGTCTTTCTAATTTCGTGAAAATTAAGTTACCTTATTTTTTAATCAATTTGAGGAGATACAATCCTATGTACTTTTTGACAATATTTCAGAAAATAGTATTTATTTATTTATTTATATGAAAGTATAAATTTGCAAACCTTAATTGGTTTGTTATATGATATAACTTATATGGGTAAAATACGATATTGTCTCCTAATGTTTGGCTAGATTTTCAGTTCCCCTCTAAAGTTTAAATCGTAAATGTGTTTTTCTCTCATGTTTGACCAAAGTGCAAGTTTGTCTGTCTTCCTTAGTCAATTTTTCATCCAAATTTAACCGAATAAGTTTTGAAAATTGAAAAAAGAACAGAAAACTTTAAAAAAAATGTCATAATTTAACCATCCCAATATTTATCGTACTCTCCCTAAACCCCTAAACTGCAGTAGTACTCATTATTGTTGGGCAACCAACATATAAATGCTCCCATGACTAGCGAATATTAGTGCAATTTAGTTTATGAAATTTATTTAATTAACAAAAAATGTTCCACCTTTACAACATGTAGTAAGATATTTTCTCTTGCCTTATCCATAATTTTGCACAATTTGTTGTACAAATAATTTACAAAGGTTATACTTTTGAAATATTTATCAAAGCTCACTTAATTAGTTATTTTCTCCCGTTGACATGAGTCTTCTTTTTTGTTGATCCGATCAATATCTTAGTATAATTCTAATACTATTTGTAATGCTCCAAACTCGAGCAACATTTTTCACTAACTCAATTCAGTCCGGACTCGTTGATTTACTTTACGCTTGAAAAATATAAATTAATGTTGTACTTAAATAATACTTCTTTTATTTATAAAGTACAAATCACTTTTTACTTTATGATGAATAGAATGCACTACATTGTTATAAAAATAATATCTGAAATTGGCAAAAGTGGGTAAAAATGTCCAAAAGTCAAAGTACTTAGAATGCAAGGTACTCCAAAATTAAGTTAGGGATTCAAGTTACCCCAAATCAAAATTGAGGGGTGCAGAGACACAACCCTAAGTTGGACCTGGAGCCTTAAATCCTAAAGCCCAGCCCAATTTTGTGATTAGCTTCCGTTCCCGCCGCTGACTCCAATCCGGCGGGGACGACAACCGACGGCCCGTCTTTAATTTGCTTTGGAGATTCGAAGGCAAAACTACTGAAGCAAATGGAGAAAATCGAACCACAGCCGAAGAAGCGGAGAATCAATCCACCGCGACGGTAATTGTCTTGATTCAAGATTTCTGTTTTTTCGTATATCATTTGGTTCGAGTTCTTCAATGATGAAGCTTCTCTGCTATTGAATGAAGCAGAAGGCTATTGGTGCTACGTGTGTTCGATAATTCGAGTATTTTCATCTCAAAGAAACGTGACTGGGGATATCAATCTTCTGTTCTTTGATTATTAGTAGATACTGATACCGGAAAGTTGATTACGTTGAGCCCTAAGATGTATATTTGCATGAATTGTGATTCCAGTAGATGTTTCAAACTTTAAATGGTAGTATTTACCGTAATTTCGACCTCGAAGATTATTTGAAGCTGCTCTTGTATTGGTTACCAGTTATTCAGCAAGAACAAATTCGTGAAAGTGCTAAGCTAATGCTCGACTTCTGGATTAATAACTATTAAGAATATTGTGACATGTTTTATACATAAATTAGATGCTTTTTACTATCTAAAGCCGACTGTGGTAATATGCAATGTGCATAGTAGATAGATAGAACTGGAATCTGTGGGATTCTCTTGCTTCAATGTCCATTAGTTGAGTGAAATTGTTTCTCAAGCAATGACCAGTGATCCTTCCCAAAGAGCTAATTTTTCGATGGTTAGAGTTGTAAAAATTCAGAAGTATTTCCTGACTTTTCTGCTTAAATTGGTGATTGTGATACTTTTTTATTTCATAACTTGTCTTGAAATTACTGGGATTTTCTTAAGCAGGCATAATAGCTCTTCAGCTCCTGCAAAGAAAGAGGTTGCTTTGAATTCGACAAATAATCTTAATGTAAACACACGATTCCTTCTACATGTTTTGATAAATTTCGTTTCTTAGAGCATTTCAAAGGGATTTCGTTTCATTT
This sequence comes from Chamaenerion angustifolium, assembly GCA_946814005.1. Lineage (NCBI taxonomy): Eukaryota > Viridiplantae > Streptophyta > Magnoliopsida > Myrtales > Onagraceae > Chamaenerion > Chamaenerion angustifolium. The sequence goes on from OX328272.1 coordinate 34,117,446, forward strand.
TCGTACCGGTTCTTCTTTGTTTAGGCTTCACATGTCCATCTCCATCCTGCTGCGTCTCATTCGAAAGTTCAACAAGCTAAGAATTTCGCAGTTGCTCAAGCACAGAAAGACGGCTGCAAGGGCAACTACAAGATCTTCGATTCGCCTTATGGGAATTTTCTGATTCCAGTGGTTCCAACCCGAGCAGATCTTTCTGGATAACTCTTGAGGTAGTCCTACTCCCATCCTGCAGATACATTTCTTGCTGCTATTCAAGAGAAATCCTTGGTTAGTCTTAGATCATAGGAAAATCTGATGGTCCTTTTAGATTCAGATGGGACACACATCCACTCTGGTAGGAACCACAGTAGGAAATGGTTTCAACTTTTCAACCCCGATGAAGATGTGTTTTTGTTTAGTATATATAATCTACAACATGACATTTGACATGTTCTTAGTTCCAGAGAAAGAAAATGATCATTCATTCCTGCTGTTCCGGTTCATCCAAAATTGTATAGCTAGCTATACACATGTGCTGACATATACAACACACATCATGTCCTTCCATTGCTGTCTGCTTAGTTAGTTAAAGCCTATACTCATCACATCAATGAGCTAAACATCTCTGTTACTTACGGAATCAATAGTTGAGGATGCTGTTGAATTCATTTACGGAATTTTGATTTATTTTCACTGAATTGTGTTTCATTGCTTACTGCATGTTTGAAGGTTCCCACTGCAACGTGTAGAGGGTCGTGATTAAAAAAGGTGCCTGTGAGATTATCAGACGCTGGATATCATATCGAGCACTCAACTGCTGCCTTAATGGCACAAGAATCCTTCTTTTGGAAGTAAGTGATAAAGTAGGGTATAAAATATATTGGCCAAACTCTGCCTTTTCAATAAAAAAAATTATTTATTTATTACTTTTCTTTAAAAAAATGCAAATTTATTTTCCAAAAATGTAAAAGTTAACCTAAATTTTCCAATTACACTTATCAGAGTCCCAAATACCAGTTCTCAACCATGGGTTCCCCTAGTCCGGTATTCCAATTAAACCACTGGTCTGGATACAACCATGACTCCATGACCACAACCGTCCCAAAGGGGAAGGGCCTTTCCCTATGTGGTTAGGGGAAAATCATGATCGGGATAGCAGACCCAAGGCTATGGAACTTGGGTATGGGTCATTTGTCGAAATGGCTGAGTTGAAATCCCAATCTAACTAAGGATTCGGACTGTTCCGGATGATCCAACTACACTACTAGGAAGGGAAGGGATATAAGTCAGCAGTAGAACAAAGAGATAGACAAACATTGACTAATATGCACTGACAACACCACAGATAGATCAATATCACGAGGGTAATCCAAATCTTAAATCAAGAAATTTTGTTGTTTCCATAACACAGCCTTTTTCAACTTGAATGAAAAAAGACAATACTAGTATGTTATCCACACCTAAACAAATCAATCCAACTAAAGCACTGCAAATTTTGCATAATGGAGAGGAAGAAGACGCTGCTGAGGGGGAGAGCACGATTGGATCAAGACCGCAAGTAACCAAGAAATAGTAGTGCCAAGCAAGAGTTGTAGTAAGGTGGATTCACAAATTTTCATGTGGTTTTGCTTCTAGAAACCGATCATAGGCCACTCCCCAAAAAATAGGAAATGAATAGAAACCAAACCTGTCCAATAATCTACACATCGTACTTCTTAGGTTGGCGCCATTGAGAGAAACTCCGTGCCAATGATATGACGAATGAGTTCACAGGTGGAGTCCCTTTTTTACCGTACAGAGTCTTCCCTCCCAGATCAGTAAATTTTGGTCCAAGGTCCTTGCCTCTGTCAATCTGTAACGCATAGGTCAATATGGGGTTCTGTTAGGGCTGGCAATTCGTGCGTGCGTGCACCAGGACACGACACGCACGATAGTCTAACACGAAACACACGACACGAACACGACACGAAATTTATTGTATCAACACGACACGAACACGATAACACGAAAATATTCGTGGAAAGTCGTAACACGATAACACGATTTCACGAAAATAACACGGTAACACGATAACACGATTTCACGAAAATAACACGGTAACACAGTTCACGTTCGCATGATAACACGACCTAAATAACATAAACACGCCCCCTCAAAGGCAAACAATCGTGTTATCGTGTTTTGAGACCTAAACACTAACACGACACGAAAAAACAATCGTGTTATCGTGTTCGTATTATCGTGTTATCGTACCATCAAAGGCAAACACGAACACGATTTTTTCGTGCGTGTTCGTATCGTGTTATCGTGTTGTGAGTGAAATTGCCAGCCCTAGGTTCTGTAATGGTAAAAACCTTTTTTGGGGGTGTTTGTGTGGGTGATACCTTGTTGATCTTTCCATCTTTCAAATGGTATCGGATGCCTGACCAATTTATTGACTGAGAGAAATGAGATCGAATTGCAGAGATGGTGTACAAGAAATTATCTACGAGCAGCGCGATAAAGACCTGATGATCAAAACAAAGCTATGTAAGATACTTGCCAATTACTTAATACGGAGAAAAATAGTAAATTTTGGCCGGATTTACATGTTATACTTAGTTAAGAATAAGCAAAATGGGTGGAGATAGATACTTACAAGTCCCCAATCATAGGAAGCAAGAGAAAGCGGAGGTGCCTCGGGAGAAAGTGTGTTGCACAAGTGAACTTCTATCCTCGTCAAGTTCCACATTGAGAAAAGCTCAAGCATTGTGCATACTGCTAAGCAAGTTACAAGAAATAGCCCTCCTGACCAAATGTATAAGATTCACAAAACAGCCAATATGACCACAGTTTAAGAATAGGAAGCTAGGCAGAGTCATAGAAGCTATCATCCTCTTTTAAACATAGAAGCTTACCTGATGGTGCTAAATTTGTTTCTTCAAGTGAGTAGCCTTTAATACAGGCTCGTAATGCTGCAGTGACATGAACGGCAGCCATAAGATATGGTGCGACAAACCCCCATGAAAGATAGCAGTGCACGGAAAATAATGCACGGTTCATTATCCAATTGACTTTTGATATGTATGATTCCAGAACAAATGTCTGCTTCCTCAGGTAATTCCAGTACCTAAATGGAATAATAATAGTTAGAAAATGGGGTTTCAATGCAATGAGAATAGGAATCTAACTACGAGAAAAGCATAACACCAACCGAGAAAAGCTAAGGTCACTTGCGAGTGGGTGAGGGAAAACAGCAACAGGAGGTGAAGTGATCAGTCTATTATGAGCTCCTATAAGATCAAACCAGAGAGGGTTAGAAATTAGGGTTAATAACCAAATAACAAACTGAACTTTGATGAAAAACCAAATAGCAAACTGAACTTTTTTTGTTGACAAACAACAAACCAAACTTTAGAAATTTAGCAAACAACAAACTTACCTCAAATTTTCATTATGTTTGAACGAATTTTTCAATGTTTTAGAGAGTTATTAAGTCGTAATAATCTTTCCTTAAAATATTTCAACTAATGTTGACTTAATATCTCCCTAAAACATTGAAAAATTCATTCAAACATAATGAAAATTTAAGGTAGGCTTGTTGATTGCTCAATTCCAAAAGTTTGGTTTGTTATTTGTCTACAAGAAAAAGTTCGATTTGCTATTTGGTTTTCCTCAAAGTTCGGTTTATTTTTTGGTTATTAACCCTAAAAATTAACATGGATGAAATCTTTAACAGCAAGCTATCTATTTTGTCGATTATGAATCGTTGATGCATTTAATCAACACCAAATTATAATAGAGGAAGGGTAGAATGTTTTTACCAGCGATAGCTGCAAGAGTCATATCATCAGAGTATCCACCATCTCGAAGTCCCGACACTACACCATGGCGGTCAAATCTAAAATCATCAGCATGCATCTGGAAAGAAGACACTGGGACTATCAGAAGGAATTGCTTAAGCAAAAACACACAAAGTAAACAAGTTAAAGCTACTTACCATCATACATCCTCCCCATAAAAAGAATGTTTTTCCACCAGTGGCAAAGCCCATGGAACAAGGCTGCATAGAAAATCAATCCATAAGTAGTATGTTGATGAAAAACTAAAAGAACTTTTGAAATTAAACAGGAAGAATTCTGCATATACAGCTTTTTATCTACGGTATCTTCATGGCCTGATCTAATGGATATTTATGATGTCAAGAAGTTCACGCTATGGAAATGGAAACTGGTGAAACCATAAGTCAAATACATATAATTATACATACCATATGGTACTCATATATGCAGTAACTGCCAAGGCTTCCAGATGGCAAGTCAAGAGGGTATCCTGTCTGAATGAATATCTACACATAGAGAAGAAGAAAAGAACCAACAAAATAAGTGTCATAGCATGAATATAACACATTGAAGAAACATAAAGAAACCAATTTATTTTTCTTTGTTGATGAAAATGATAGAGAAAGTTTAAATCTATACCTCGGGATTCTTCTCCATCTCAGCTGTGAGAGCTCCTATTGATCCAGGGTGCAACCTCACATCATCATCTAGAAATAGGACATATTTGGTGTCTTTGTGCATGTTCTCAACCCCAATCTACGAAAGGGAACAACAAGAAGATGAAAACTATGGACTAGTTAATTGTTAATGACTTAATGAATGAGAATGAGGAGAAACATCAAAGAAGAAACTGCAAGAAGACACATCAAAGAAAGCAACTGCAAGAAGCCTTTCATTTATCTATCTATATATGGTTCTTTCCTAAAGCAATGACTCATTCTCAAGCTCCTATTAGCACAACAAAAGCAAAACTACCGGGGCAACCATTATACCTAAAAATTTAGAATCATGAAATATAACACCTTAGTCTGCACTCTTGATAAATTTTCTCATACAATAGCTACTTGCGTCGAAATAGGGGAAAATAGGGCATAGGTCTCTTAGGTGTCATACCAACTGATTGTGTATTTTCTGACTGCATGTAGTTGACAAGCCAGCAACAACAATCTTTGCCTCGACTTCACCCTGTGAGTAAACAGATGGAGCTAGCTTAGAAGAAATACCTTACTAACATGTCAACTATTGAGAGAAAGATATATTTACAACGTAATAAGTCTAAAGAAGTTACTAACAGAAAGTTCAAATGATGGACAAAGAATAAACTAAATTTAGCACATAGCAGCACTGAACCTTAAATTCTGATATCAACAAAGAAACAGCATGGTATGCAGGATCTTCTGTGCTTTCCACCATGAAAAGGAATTCTAAAGGGCCACCATAGAGAGATGTAATCTGCAATTTTGACACCATATGGTTAAGGCTTTAAAGTATTTAACAAATAGAGACTCGGTAGAAAAAAATATAAAATGATATATGCTTGTAAGGTGATAGATTGCGAAAGATTCATGAAAGCATTCATTCTGAAGTCTAACCTGGCTTCTCCAGTTATGCAAATTGTGCTCTCCAAACCCTTTCAATGGCATAACTACAGAAATACGTGGCAAGGCAGCCTGTTTAGAGTGCTCAAGGTCATTTACATCGAGATAAAGAAAAGAAAAGCTATTGCCCTTTCTCATGCTTTCCTTAATTCGGTTGATCTCCCTATTCCTGAGCCACATAACAATCGAAGATAAATATTTGCTCCACTACTATCAAAAGTTAACAAATTTCAAGAAAATCTATTATGTACGGGGTGTAGTAGAACCCTATATCTTCAAAAAAAAAAGGGGCTAATACAAGTAGTCAACTAGATCATGTTATACCTGACATATGCAGCACAAGCCCACCCAATGGCTAAAATCAAGCATATTAAACATCCCTACATCAATAAAGGAAGTCGTGTTGGTTAGCAATAAATGCACGTGTGTGAAGGAAATTGTCAACATGGATAAATCACCGGTTCTATAAAAGAAAAGTAACCTTTAGGGACCAACCGCCATAAGTGGGAGAAATATCTTTAAATAATAGCACAACAAGCTATTAGATTTTCTGTAAAGTAAACAATGAATCGATCTTTCAGGTAGTTTAATTGTAAGAGAATGTAAATCCCCTCATGAACTTTGTCGAAATGCTACTCCAGGAAGAAATGAAAGGCGAGAAATCCAATGGAAATAGGAGCATAGGTGAAGAAATTCTACGGATAAACAATGCCCACTTTACAGGTTAGAGTTACTACCAATATTCTGAATGTAAAACACCAAACAGAGATCTGTCAATCTTTGAACAACCGACTTGTTTCTTCCATAAAAATCCAAAACGGAATTTGTTTCGAAAGAATAAAAAAGTTTCTTTGGGAATTAAACATAAAACCAGAGACAATGAGAAAATCATTTCTTGTACATCGTATTGCTGTGAGGTCCTCTTCATGTCGTAGCATCTTATTCCGAAAGTAAATAACACCATCAGACTAGGAATCAAGTCAACAACTAAAGTTGTTTTCATGTGTAAAGTTGATATCTTCAACTGAAATAACATTCAAAATACTCTTTGCAAAAGTGCGTGATGAAACGTGAAACATGTAACCTCAACATTTTGTACGTTGACAGAAATCCTCTCACCAATTTCGTGATCACACATATGCAGCACTAGAACAAAATCAACCGGAAAGGCGAATGCTCAATCAGGTATCAATCAAGCGCTAAGACCTCCATTTCTGACCGCACACATCCATCTGAATCTCGTAAAACAGTTCGGAATCATATACAAACCTGGATCTGAATGAAAACGGCGAGAGGAGTGCTGAAAGCTCTGCTGAGAGAGAAGAGAATCGAATCCACCGTGTCCAATGCCGCCATTATGGCTCCTCCGCCGTGCTTCTCGCCCTCGGATCAATTAATCTCTCTACTTTTCCTCGTCTTCTTCCCTTGAAGAGTTGACAACGCGCAAACCAGAGCCAGGAGCTGAAAACCACCAAAGGAAACCCTGGATTCCAGATGTGGGGCACCTTGTCTGTTCTCAGAGGGCGTTAGATCGCCATGGATTGGAGGCGATGCCAGAGGGAGAGAGACATGGAATTAGGAAGGAAAAGGAGCGAATGAGGATATACTGCGTACTTACATATTCATGAGGTAAGAGAGTGGATCTTGTTTTGACCATTAAATTGAAGGTTTTTTTTTTTTGTTAAATTTTTTGAAGGGTTATACTAAACATAAACTTTATACGTTTTACAACGAGTTATCCAAATTTTAAAAATTTAAAAGGGAATAACTCAACTTGGATGAAGGTCTAAATAGTTAACTTATACAATTTACCGTCAACTGTTGACAGAATTTTGTCGGAAAATTCGTTAGAATTCATCAAAAATTGAACGGAGATAGCTATTTGTACATTCGTCCAAGTTGAGTTAACATGTTTTGAATTTTTAAAGTTAGGACAGCTCGTTACAAAGCGTCTAAAAATTAGGCAGCTCATTGGTATTTAACCATAAATTGAAAAAATAAGAGAAATTTACTTTTAAATATAGTAAATTATAAATTTTATTTATTTACATTTTTAAATAAAAAATGAAGAAAATAAATGGAAATACATTGTATAAAAAAGTTATAATTTTTTTAGCAAAAAAAAACGGTTTTTTCACACACAAAAAAGTCAAATTATATATATTATATACATATTTTATGAGGATATTTTATATATACTTACATATGTCTAATTACAAAGTATTGCTACTAAAAATTTAGATGTAAATACAAAAAAAAAAACTTTTAAACATATGAATTATATTATACACGCGTTTAAAAATGGATATACGTATTTACAGAAATATATAAATATTGTATATCAATTAAAATTTTAAAAATAACTCATTAAGTAAGATATTTCATTTTTCAAAATAATATACTACAAATTATTTGCTTCATATTCATAGCATATATTTATTGTATCATATTTAATAAATAGTAAAGGGATATATGTAATGTAAGCACTTAACGATGTATTTTTTAAAATAAATAAATAAATAAATATAGAGAGAAAGTGAGAGCAACCGTTAACTGGCGCGGAAAGGTATTAATCGACGCGGGACTCGGGAGGATGACTTGTCGCTTGACACGTGTCCAAATATTATTAGTAGTCTGAACTGTTTACAGAAGGGACTGAGGAAGATGCTGCTGTGATTCGAATCTCAGCTGATTCGTTGTCCTATAACACTAAAAAAATATGGAGAAATTAAAATAATAGATCATACTATAAATCATAAATACTAAGTAGTTACCTGAACTTTGAACGTTTTGCAATGAGCTATATGAACTTTAAAAATTCAAAACGGACTAACTTAACTTTGAAAAATATGCAAATAGTTACCTCTGGAAAGTCGTCGAAAATTGGACGGATATAGTTATTTGCACCTTATTCAAAGTTGAGGTAGCTCATTTTGAATTTTCAAAGTTCTAAGTATTTGCAAAACGGTCAATATTCTCATTTTGAGGTAGCTATTTGCAAAACGTTCAAAGATCAGGTAGCTATTTAGTATTTAATCATACTATAAATGCTAACTAAATTTAAGATATTAAAACGAATTAAATATGGTTTAAAAATGTGATAAATATACATTCTATATATAATATATCCTTTATTAAGTAATTGTTTAAATATTTTTGTAAATATTATAGTTAAACTTCTTGAAACTCTCTAGTCCTAACCCGATAAGAACTAGTCGAGACAAATTTTGTCAAGATATATGATGATCCGTGTATGACTCGCTCGTGTATAGTATTTGGGTTAATAAATTTAGATTCGATGCGGTCAGTTTGACATGGTTTGTTGCATGAAAAATAGAGTATGTTTTGGTTAGGGGTGGGTATAAAAAAATGGTTTGGCCGAACCGTACTGGATCACAAACCAAACAGTTTATTTGCAAAAAAAATAGAGCGATTCAGAAGAGCTACATAAAATCGGTTCGCAAACGGTAAACCGTACCACTTCTTGTACTGATTTTAATATAATATTATATATAATTATTAAAGTTGGTTCGGTGATGATTTACAATCTACATTAGTATAATAAATTATGTATTAATAAGTATTATGGTTTATGGATTATGGTTTATAGATTAGAATTATGGTTTATGGATTATAGTTTATGTATTATGGCTTATGTATTATTATAGTTTTTTTTAAATATATATATATATATATAAAGTGGTTCAGTCGAATCGGTTCAGAACTAGTTTTTGAACCGGTTCAGAACATATACGGTAAATCGGCCAAAATCTGGAGGGGTCAAAAACTAGAACGGTAAACCGTACCTCTTTAAAATGTGGTAAATGTACGGTTCATAAATCGGCTCAATTTTGAACCGGTTCATAAATCGATTCGATTTTGAACCGGTTCATGCCCATCCCTAGTTTCGGTTGTAACTTTGGATACGTAACAAAATTAGTGAACTCGTGTAATGATATATGATGTAATAAAAGTCGTAACCAACACATCCATGGTCTATGGTGGGTTCCCGCGACCTCTAGATAAGGTAAAAACAACATTAAACTAAGGGTAACAAATCGTACGTACGTGCGTGTTATCGTGTGTATCAATATGTTTATCGTGCGACACTTACTAAACATGAACACGCACGATAAACTTATCGTGTTATCTTCCTCAACACGAACATGATATACAATTTTTCGTGCGTGTTCTCATCGCTTCGCTTAAGTTAGTCAATTATATATTCACATATGATAATTATAAGAAAATATTAAAATAATGAATTGTTCATAGTGAAAAATATCAATTCAAACATAAGATTTACCAAGTCTTAATGTATAATTGACAAATTTTAAAAATTAAATATCTAAGTAGACTTTGAAAATATATTAAATGAAATTTATTTAAAAAAGTATTAAAAAAAAATAGATTTTCAAGTCCAAATTTATAATTGGCAAAACAAAAAGTTCAATGTTATCATGCGTATCATGTTTTAATACCTAAACACAAACACGACTTGAAAAAAAATTTAATGTTATCATGGCTTCATGCTATCATTATATTATATACTTTCACGAACACATTTTTTTCATACGTGTCCTTGTCGTGTTTCGTAAAAAATTGTCAATTTGACATTAAACTATTACCTCGTAGTTAGTGCAATTTGACCTGATTATTAAGAATAAATAGCAGGTATCAACTACTAAACTAACTCCACGGCCCATTTAGCATAAAGCTTCAAGGCCCATTGGGCCAAAAGTGAAATTGTTAGCACATTCTTCATCAATCGTGAGGCAAATTCAAACTTAAACTTCAAAGGAATGGTTGCTGCAAATCTTTACATCGTACCTTAATCAATAGCTGGTTCCTTGGTCTACAAGTTACGTTCGAATTGCTTGTGCGGAGGGAGGGAGAATATATCAGATAAATCATCAAGCTCAGCCATGTGAAAAACATGATGTTAAACTAAAATATACACTCGGTAAAAGTAAGCATTACTTGCTGCCTAAGTAACTTCATAGCCAATATATATACTCGGTAAAAGTAAAAATTACTTGCTGCCTAAGTAACTATGCACAAGGGTTCTAATCATGTATGCAATCAACAAATATATACTCTTCACAATTTAAGCCATAATCCCCTTTTAGATAACTCGATTGAACGAGCAATTAAACTCGGTCAATGCTGCAACATGTTCATATTACTTCATCATTCAAATTTCAAAACATAACAAAGGATCACAAAGAATGCACCAAGGATGATTGGATCATAAGAGCAAGAACAAGTGTTTGTAAATTTGTGGAATTTTTCTAACTCGATTAGGAAAAGTTGAGCTTTTGCAGAAAGAATTTCCAATGCCTTATTTTACATAGAACTCTATAAGCATTACCAAATCTTAATCATATGAAGAAGCAACATCACAAGCTAAAGCAATTAAGAAGCAGCAGCAAAGCTACAATCCATCATCTATGGCACTGATATTGCACCCTAGAGTTTACTTGTATTCAAAATTAGGCATTGGAGTATCATAACTTTCTAAAACCTGAGTCTTTGCGCCGCTGGTCGGAGCTTCTTCCTTCTTTCCACCGCCGAAGAAACCTCCCAACCACGATCCGGAGCTTGACTCTGAACCTGAAATAGAAGCAGCAGGAGCCGGGACCTGCTGAGGGAGCTGGACTTGGCCAGGGAACTGCCCCATTGGGATCCCACCAGGACCAGACTCTTCCATGATCAGAGGCAGCGGTGGCTGCGCGCTCATGAACTTATTGAGCATGATTCCAGCACCTTCAATCAGAGCCAGCAAAACGCCGCCAAAAAGGGCGGACCTAGCGGAGGCGCCGAGGCCCTGTCGCATCTGGAGGAAACCACCAGTGGCGGCGCCGGCGATGATAGAGTTCCAAGGATCCTCTTTTTGTCGAGCGTATACCATGGTGCAGTCGAAGGCGGAGAAAAGGCCTCCCCAGACGGCGAAGCTTCCGCCGACGCGAGGGGCGTTCATACGCACAGCCTGCGTGCCGCCGGAGATGCGGGCGCCGCTGGGGGAGTTGTAGAGACCCTTAAGGAAGTGAAAGGCGGAGCCACCCACGGCTCCCATGCCGAAGGCACCGCCGATATCGTCGAGGATACGGTCGGGGCAAGGTTCCCTTGATGTTTCCGGTGTCCCCATCTAAGAAATTCGAATCCCGCCGGCGGCTAGATTGAGCTTGCTTGAGCTAGTTGAGGAAATCCTCAATTAGGTCTTCTCTCGATCACTGTGGAATTGATGGAAAATATAAAGGCTGGCAACGGAGACGCAGCATACGAGGAGAGAGAAAGGGGCTTGGAGAAGGGATTAAGGGAAGAAAAAGAACGCCCTCAACGTTCTATTAATCACAGTTTGTACCCAAACTTAAAATAATGAACTGATGCACCCTTCAACTTTAAAAAAAAAAATCTTTGGTACCGCAACGAACAAAGAGTGAATCCCACTTTGGAGGGGGTTTACATTTTTAGGATTCTGACTAGGGGTGATCATGGGCGGGTCAGCCCGTTCTTTTGGCAAGATCAATATCGGAATTCCGATCATGATTTCTGGAGGATCTAGACTGACTTCGGCAAAAAAAAACACGCATAAATCGGTCTTGCTTGATTCAGGTAAGTCTCGGTCTTGAACCAGAATTTTGGGTAAAAAAAATTACACTTTTTTGTCTACCCAAATCAGTTGGCTCATAACGATCGGCAACCACCACCACAGCAAGGAGGACAAAGACAAGGTTGATGTTCAGGACAAGGAAGGTGGTGACCATGAGCCCAAGTCGGTGGTGGATGGAGAGCATAAGTCGTCGCACCATCGTGGACACTGTTAAGATTGGAATCAATCAACATGAAATCCTCACAGAAACCCTAGAAACCAGAAACCCTAGAGAAAACGAAGAGGCGCAATTGGGGATCATTTGATCTGGTTCCTTCACTTGGCAGATCATCACCCTTAAATCCTAACCTATGCAGCGGTTCATTACAATCTGATGTGAAGGAACAGAAACGACACTATCAATAAACCAAACGACACATAATAAACTAAACAGACTAAAAACAGACGGGCCGAATAACAACTGGGCCAACCAATAAACAAAACCGGTCCATATCATCAAAGAAGCCCACGAACATAAGCAGCCTGATTCTTAACACTCCCCCTCAGGCTGAAAACGGATTTGACTAATCTGATGAAAGCTCCCCCTGTCTGCTAAAGATGTTCTTCATACCAAGCTTGTCAGATAGAAAATAATGTTGTTGGGAACCAAGGGGCTTGGTGAATAGATCAGCAAGCTGATTACCTGTCCTTATATGTTCAAGCTGCACAACTTTCTCAAGCAATTTTTCACGAATATAATGACAATCGATTTCTATGTGTTTAGTCCGTTCGTGAAAAACAGGATTATTAGCAATTTGTATAGCAGCTTTATTGTCACAATGCAGAACAACAGGATCATCATGCTTAAAATTTAACTCTTTCATCAATCCTATGAGCCAGATTATCTCAGATAAGCAGGCACCCATACTTCTATATTCCGACTCAGCAGATGATTTAGAAACAGTGGTCTGTTTCTTTACTTTCCAACTTACTAAAGAATTTCCCAACATTATGCAAAAACCAGTAACAGATTTTCTAGACTCAATGCAACTTGCCCAGTCAGAATCACAATATCCCACAAGTTTAGGAACCGAACTAGATGAAAGAAGAATACCTTTGCCTGGTTCCCGTTTGATGTACCTGATAATTCTAAGGGCAGCCGCAAGATGTGAATTTTTTGGATTCTGCATATATTGGCTAAGATTCTGCACAGCAAAAGAGATATCTGGTCGAGTAATAGTCAAGTACAACAGTTTCCCTATCAGTCTTCTATAAAGAGTAACATCATCTAGGGGTTCATCCTCACCATTAACATCGAGGTGTCTATCATAATCAATGCTAGTAAATTTAACATTCTGCTCCATAGGAGTCTTAGCAGTTCTAGCACCAGATAATCCAACATCAGAAACTAACTCTAAGGCATATTTCCTTTGACAGAGTACCAAACCCTTTTCAGATCTGGCTATCTCAATGCCAAGAAAATACTTTAATTCACCAAGATCCTTCATTTTAAAATTGGTTTCCAATACATGCTTCAATTCAGAAATCAAAATATTGCTATTCCCACAAATAAGCAAATCATCAACATACACAAGAAGAATAACCAGTTGATCACCATCATGCTTTGTGAATAGGGAATAATCATATTTTGATTGCACATATCCAGCGTTAACAAGAGACTCAGTCAACTTAATGTTCCATTGCCTACTAGCTTGCTTTAAACCATACAAGGACTTTTTTAATCTACAAACAAGCTGACAGTTATCCTTATCAACAAAGCCTTCAGGAACATTCATATAAACCTCTTCATCTAGATCTCCTTGTAAAAAAGCATTGTAAACATCCATTTGGAAAAGAGGCCAATGATATATAGAAGCCAAAGCCAGAATAACTCTCACAGTGTTCATTTTAGCAACAGGGGAAAACGTATCAAAATAATCAATTCCATGTTTCTGACTATATCCCTTAGCCACTAACCTTGCCTTATATCTATTTAAGGACCCATCAGATTTGTATTTCAACTTATAAACCCACTTGCAACCAATTGATTTTTTACCTGCTGGGAGTGGAACTAACTCCCAAGTTTCATTCTGCTGTAAGGCCTCGACTTCGTCCTCCATGGCCTGAATCCAGGCCTTATCCTTTATGGCCTCAGAAAAGGTGTCAGGTTCTGTCAACTTTGAAACTGAACTCAAATACACTTGGTAATCATGAGATAAATTATCATACGATACAAATTTATTAATAGAATGAGTACAGTAGACATTTGAAACCTGATAATCCTTCATCCAAATTGGAGGCCTTACAGTTCTTCCAGATCTGCTTATAACAGGCATATCATTTCCACTCACACTCGGGTCATCTTCACCATCAGAGTCATTTAGAGACTCATCATTCGGTGAAATTCCATCAGTGCCATTATCAGCATCATCATTTGGATCATTTGCACTGATTTCAGTGTTATCCTCAGTATTTGCATTACGAGGAATGCTTACATCATTGGATTCCAACTCATCGGGACAATCAAAAAATATGGGTAACTGATCTGTCTTGCCATTCTCAAAAGGAAATACACTCTCATTAAATTGCACATCACGACTAACAAAATATTTTTTTTCAATCAAATCATAGAGTCTATAACCCTTTTGAGTCTCAGAATAACCTAGTAAAACAGATGGTATCACTCTGGAGGCAAATTTATCAGTCACCAACATATTTTTTGCATAACAGAGACACCCAAACACCCTAAGGTGATCAATCATAGGTTTTCTTTTTCCTAAAACCTCAATGGGTGACTTTCCATCCAACAACTTAGAGGGCATCAAATTAATCAGATAACACGCAGTAAGCACACAATCACCCCAAAAATCATTTGGAAGAAAAGCTTGCAACTTGAGTGCCCTAGCTACTTCCAGAATATGTCTATGCTTTCTTTCAACCCTCCCATTTTGTTGGGGGGTATAAGGGCAACTGCTTTGATGAGCAATTCCCTTTTCTTTGAATAAGGCTTTCAGTTGTTCATTAAAGAACTCCCTGCCATTATCTGTTCTGAAACGCTTAATAGTCTTTTTAAACTGATTTTCAATCAAAGCAATAAAGTGTTTCAGAACAATAACAACATCAGACTTAAACTGAATTAGGTGGATCCAGGTAACTCTTGAAAAATCATCCACCAAAGTCAGAAAAAACCTTTTATTATCATGTGTGGGGGTATGGTAAGGCCCCCACACATCAGCATGGATAAGGTCAAATGCAGCATCAGCTCTTGAATTAGAAAGAGGAAAAGATTTTCTAATGATCTTAGCTTTGGGACAAACAGAGCAATCTTCCACATCAATCATCTTATTCTTAGGCAAATTTATAGAATCAATATGTTCCAAAGCCTTCAATGAAATATGCCCAAGACGTCTATGCCACAACATAACATTGCCAACAACAGAAGAACAAACATCCACAGCAACGTTCTCACAGCCATTCTTAAAGAAATACAGCCCCGCAAATTCTTTACCAGTCCCCAAGACCTTCCCATTTGAGAGGTCCTGCAGGACAGCAATTTTGGGGTAAAAAACCACACTACAGTTTAACTCTTTAGTAAGTTTAGAAACTGATAATAAATTGAACTTAAACTCAGGTATATAGAGAACATTCATCAGTTTCTTGTTCTTACTAAAGGTTAATTTTCCAACACTAGTTACACATGAATATCCCCCATTAGGTAATTGAACTTTAGTTCCTGGAACCAACTTATGATCACATAACCAATCATCTCTGTTGGTCATGTGATCTGTTGCTCCAGTATCTAAAATCCAATAATCATTATTGTGTGGGACAAAAGAGTTAAGGGATATACCTGCTGTATTAACGCGATGTTCCTCGGTAGGGGTAGCACCTGCTGATGCAGTGCTGCCAGCCTGTCCAATACTATGCAACAACTTCTCAAACTGATCTCGGGTAAGGGTGATAGATCCTTGCACGGAAGAACTCGAAGAAACATCATTAGAACCATTTTTATGAAAAACAGAGCTAATGTCGCCAGTCTCAGAAGAGGCAACATTAGCTTTGGGATTTTGCCCTTTTGCCTTCAGAAAGTCTCTATGTTTAAAACAATTTTCCTTTGAATGGCCCTTCTTTTTACAGAAGTCGCATCCTCGGGAAAAACATCTTTCAATAGTATGACCTTTCTTTTTGCAAAAAGTGCATTCCAAATTCTGATTTCCCTTAGGTCTATCAGAATTAACAGATATATTAGCAATACCAGAATCAAAAGAGCTCATGCTAGAGGTTATGCCTCTCTGACTTTCTTCTTGCATCACAAGATTATATGCCACATTTACAGAGGGAAAAGGATTCCACAAAAGCAATTGACTTCTCACAGCAGGATATGTTTCATTTAAACCCATCAAAAATTGGAATAACCTTTGGTTATCCTTATGCTCTATGTGCTTTTTAAAATCATCACCCTCAATATGAGATAAAGCACAAGCAGCGTCGTATTCTGCCCAGAGAAGCCTAAGTTTTGTAAAGAATGTAGAAACAGAATCAAGACCTTGACGAGTCATGCATATTTCCATATGTAACTGATAGGTCCTAGGGCCACTTACCTTATCAAATCTTTCTTTTAAATCTTTCCAAATCAATAAGGCACTATCAGTATACATATATCCACTACCAAGGTCTTTAGCAATAGAATTAGTAATCCATCCTATCACCACAGCATTACACCTATCCCATAAGTGATGCAAAGTATGATCATATTTCTCACGAATGCAAGTTCCAGTTATAAACCCTAACTTGTTTCTACCTAACAGGGCAAATCTAATAGCACGACTCCACATAGCATAATTTTCAGGCCCTGTCAGAATAGTAGAAACCATACTTACACCCGGGTTGTCACTGGCATGCAAATACAGGGGATGGTGTGACCCAACAGTGGCCACAGCATCATCGTCAATGTCATCGGTGGCACGGCGAGCTGCCTCCTTGACAACCTTATCCTCAGCCATGAAAAAAAACAGCAAACACCAAATATACAGGTAATATATGTTTGCCTTAATAATCGCAAAATGAGTAAAACAAACCGTCAATCGGGGCTTCGGTTATAGACAACCGATTTGATAACTAGGTCACCGCCAAGGAGAAGATCCGGCAATGACACAATCAGCAACACAAGAAAACAGCCAAGGAAGCGATCAAGAGAATCGCAAAAGGGAAACGAACCGTCGGGACCAAGATTGCGAAAGAATCGCAAGAACAGCAAATCGTCGGGACGGGAGAGACGGACAAAGAACAGCCAAGGAACTATATCACAGGTAGGACAAGACGATCGTAGGCTCTGATACCATGTTAAGATTGGAATCAATCAACATGAAATCCTCACAGAAACCCTAGAAACCAGAAACCCTAGAGAAAACGAAGAGGCGCAATTGGGGATCATTTGATCTGGTTCCTTCACTTGGCAGATCATCACCCTTAAATCCTAACCTATGCAGCGGTTCATTACAATCTGATGTGAAGGAACAGAAACGACACTATCAATAAACCAAACGACACATAATAAACTAAACAGACTAAAAACAGACGGGCCGAATAACAACTGGGCCAACCAATAAACAAAACCGGTCCATATCATCAAAGAAGCCCACGAACATAAGCAGCCTGATTCTTAACAGACACAGACACAGGGAAGGATTCTTTCATAAGATCAAGGACATGATCTATCACCGTCGTGGCCATAGTTGGAGTCGCAGCCACCACAACCAAAGCAGCAACAACCATAGTCATGGAGTAGGGGAGGAGATTGAGAAGGATAAAGAAGAAGAGAAAGAGCTAGAGTTTTCATTGAAGTCAGGTCGGTCATAGTCGACCTTGAAGAAAAAAATCAATCCGCCTGGTCTCAGTCTTAAGCTGGAGAATTTGGTCCAGATAGTCTTTTTTTATCACCCATAATTCTGACACACGATCATAAAACAATTTTAGATTAAAAACGTGTAAAGATGCATGTTTATACCAGAGTTAAATACCAAGGAGCTACCTAATTTTTGAATGTTTTGCAACGAGCTACACGAATTTAAAAATTCAAAACAGACTACCTCAACTTGGACGATAGTCCAGATAGTCTTTTTTTATCACCCATAATTCTGACACACGATCATAAAACAATTTTAGATTAAAAACGTGTAAAGATGCATGTTTATACCAGAGTTAAATACCAAGGAGCTACCTAATTTTGGAATGTTTTGCAACGAGCTACACGAATTTAAAAATTCAAAACAGACTACCTCAACTTGGACGATGGTCCAGATAGTCTTTTTTTATCACCCATAATTCTGACACACGATCATAAAACAATTTTAGATTAAAAACGTGTAAAGATGCATGTTTATACCAGAGTTAAATACCAAGGAGCTACCTAATTTTTGAATGTTTTGCAACGAGCTACACGAATTTAAAAATTCAAAACAGACTACCTCAACTTGGACGAAGGTGCAAATTGCTACCTCCGTCCAATTTCTTACGAATTTCCGACGAAATTCTGTCAACAGTTGACGGTAAATTAGACGGAGGTAGCTATTTGCACCTTCGTCCAAGTTGAGATAACCCATTTTGAATTTTTAAAGTTCGAGTAGCTCGTTGCAAGACGTCCAAAGTTCTTTATACAAATATGTAATTGACCTAACTAGATTCGGTATTTAAACATTCTTTATACATTTAAACATAAATAATCATGTCCATAAAATTTGAAACAGCAAGTACATGAATAAACACGATTAGTTACACAATATTCGAAATTACAATGGTGGTAATACACATTACAAATTGATACGTACAAACATATTATAGTCCTATTAACTTCTTCAAGAATATATCTCTCTAAGTACAGAAGGAGCACAGGTGATGAATTTCTCACCTTTCAGTTGCAGATTCATGTAATGCTTGCACAGAGCAGACCCTGCAACTTTCCAAGCAAAATTGCACATTCCAATTTTGTCCATTTTCTCTGCATAATCATAGCAGACATTGTAGATCGTAATAGCATCCTTGATTATGTCATCCATGATCCTCGGGCTGTCCTCAAACTCTTCAGCATCGTACAGTTTCTACAGCAACATGAAATGAAGATTTCCAGATTATAAATCAGATTATGGTCTGTTTCCAGATTTGCAGCTATATATTTCATCATACTCTTCCCTATTATATTAACTTCTACAGCTAGTTGTACCTTTTCTGACTTTTGGCTAGCTAAACTTAATGCATTAGTGATATTATGCTACATCCTTCCATTTTTCTGTTAAAGTTTTAGACGAAAAATCCATATTGGCGCAAATGGGTCGTCCAATCATAGGAGGACCATGTTGGATCTTCATAATCTTTGTCCTACGTAGGTAAACAGTCTCGGGTTGACCCGTTTTCTCCACTCCGAAGCTTAAGTCAGTCTAGGCTTTTAGAGAGCTTTTATGTGTATGTGATAAAATTTCTGAATGTAATAAATGACAATGAATGTCTGTATTTATAGCCTTGGTTTAACCCGATGAATAGTGTTACCTTTTTACCAGCGGCGGATCTAGGAACCCAAGCAAGTGGGTTCCCCGTTCCAAAGCGGTGGATTTAGTGGTTTCCTTGTGTCCAAGTGGGGTCCTCAAGTGGAGTCCCCGTACATATTTTATGGGTCCTCAATAAAAAATAAGAAAAATGGTGTAGGTAGTAAGAAAACAAGTGGGGTCCCAGGACCCCACTTGTTACACACCAGATCCACCATTGCTTTTTACAATGGTTAACCTTTTAACTAAAGTTAAATTGAAATTCGAATGGGACAAAGATCTTATCCTTAAATATCAGAGATGCCTGACCCCCATTTAATGCTGTCTGATTCTCATTTAATGTGGTCTTATTGTGACACCTGGAGGCGACGCCTCGGTATATGGTGACACCTCTCTGGCACTATGGGCGACGCCATATGGTGGATAGCATCTTATGATTTTATTTAAAAGGTCAGTGATAAATGGTTATTACATAAAGGGTCCCTTATAAAGCCCATCAGATCACATTTACATTTTCTGTGTAAGTTTGAGAGATGAAGGGGCCTAACGAGTTGCACTTAAGTATTAGTTCAACTAACGAGTAGAACATCCTGCATATGCTCAACTAGCAATTTGGCACTTAACCTAAAAAATAAGGCCTATTTCAGCAAACATGATAACACAAACTATATCAGGAAAAACACAGAGAAGACCGAACTAACCCGCTTGTATTTCTTTATGACTTCATTCAGAGACTCGCGTCTACCCTCACCAGTGATGCTCAACGCTTCTGTCATGTCTTTCCGGTACTCTTCGTACAAAGCACCCCACTTCATGACAGAGTCACGAGGTGGTACCTCAACATCAAAGCATGGGAGCATCCACGGCATAACTGGAAGTAATGAAAAGATAAGCAATGAGATTCAATATGCGGGTGAAGATGAAGAACAGCGATATAACGTTGAGGGTCGTACCGATCTTGGATTGATCTTCCTCTCGAATTTGAAACGACTCAACTCTATCAAAAATTAATCCAAGGATGGATTTTGAAAAATAGGAGACTGATTGGTCCTTTCCCATGTAATGGGGGAACACATCTGCTCTCAGGTTACTGGGGACTTCAATCTGCAATTCAATATGTGAAAAGCCTATTAGACCCTCAAGATCGTAGATATAAACCGAGCAGGATTAGATAATAAGCAATCGAAGGTTACTAACCTTCTCTCCTCCTTTTTTAGGTTGATCTAGAGCATCATAGTACAAATCAATCAATCTCAATATGTTTTCCTCCATCAATTTTCTCTCCTCGGGTTGGGTATCTCCAATTGTCAGGTATCGATCCATTAACGCCATCCAACTATCAGCTGCCACACCAACTGTATAACTGAGACCAGAAAATGGAAAATTTACTTACAGAGCGAAAATAGACACATTTCGTCCTCCTCTTAACTCGCTTAAAGGGAGCAATGCTACAAATCAAAATGTGAAATTTAGAGTGAAACTATGGACAAAATGGAAACTTTACCATTTTAGGAAACTGTTTACGATCTCACTCAATCACTTCTTTCCTGAAAAAGTTACGTTTTCACTTTCCCACTAAATTTCACTCTAAGTTCCAAAGTATGTAGAATTTTCCATTGAAAGTACTTTTAACATTTGCTAATCAGTTCTTTTAACTTATTTTAACTTCGCTGAGAAATTCAAGTACCTTGGATTAAATCTAGCTCCTAACCAAAGGTCAATTAGCTCATCCTCCAGTTGATCGCTAGAAAAATCACTTGGCTTCGGAATCTTTACATCTTTTGGTTTTGAGGCAGACTTCCATGGCTGGCTTGGCTTAAAAAACTCCAAAAGCTGAAAAAGAAACACAAGTTCAGGAGATTTTTCTTCCTTCGACTGAAACAATATAATAATTGGAGAAGAAATAACCTGTGGATTTCTTGAAACCCAATACATATCTCCATCAAAGTCACCACCAGCGATTTCATCAGCCAATGACCGAGGACCAATGCAAGGGAAAAATATTCCGAATTTGGAATTTCCAACATATAATTCAAGCTCTTCGACGTATTTAGCATTCAGGACATGAACATCACCAACGTGCAAACCAGGATTCCGGTAAACTAGTACTTTACCCGAGATTTGACCACTGTCACTGCAGAATCGTTTTGAAGATGAGTTGTAAAGATTGAGAGAATCAAGTAAAGGTCAAATCTTTCATAGGCATCTACAAATTGTCATTCTAAAACATAGAAATCATTCGTTCATTTTTTCCAGTTTTATATCCCAATTCCAACTAAAAACATGATATACCATCACTTTTGCAAATAAGTAAATGCAAGTACCAATGCATTGTATTAGTCTACAAAGACAGTAATAATTCGCAGTTAAGAAGTTGGATAGTGATTTACCGGATGAACAGAATAATGCAGGGTACATCATTAATACCATAATTATCAGTTAAGGCATGGTACTTACAGAATGATACAAACTTCGTCTTTTTTTAGGCGCCCAGTAGGATCAGCTGTGCCCATTAAATAATAGGAATCAGGAACAGGAATTTTCGCTCCTTTTAGACTTTTCTTTTCTTCTTTCATCAGTATCGAAAGATGATATTGCAGATATGATTCCTCCAAAGGTATTCCAGATAAAATCATCCTAGCCGCATTTAGATCATCCATATCACCATGGTTTATGGCGACTACCCCAGAATACATAGCGAGTAAAAAATACAATACAGTTAACACTCAAGTAAGAAAGAATATAGCACTTTCTGGAGAGCACCTAAGAAATGGTAACCACAAACTCAAAAAACTACAGATTTAACAAATGAAGAGCATCAACACAAAGAAGTACACCACAATCAACATAAAAACAAGGACACTGACCTTTTAGTGCTGAACGCTTGCTCGAGAAGACACCATGAGCATCTGCTAGTGCATTTTCTAGTAAATCCAAAAAGTATTCATTGGGGACACCTCCAAAGCTGAGAAGCAGAATCAAATTCTTGGATAGGTAGCAAATTTTTGGCTTGTTGCTGCATATAGTGTACAAAAATTAGAAGACCATACAGCAAACGCAGCCAACACAACTGTAGATCAGCACACAAAAAATAATAGTAAATGTAGGCGTTGTGTATTGCAGACACCATAAACCTTGACTAAGAATCACCTCATTGACGAACCAATGTGAAACATAATCCGTTAAATTATTCCATTGTGTAATTTTAAGCAGTAGACCAGTAAAGATTAAGATAGCTCAGTACCAAACCACAATTTTTTCTTTGGGGGAATTGAATCCTCGAGCAAGATGCAAGTACTATGGTTCACATGAAAATGAAGGGATAATAACTGCAAACCAACAAGATAATAAGTTTGTAAGACCTTGTTCCCACTATCTCCAATGAATTGACTGATGGATAATTGGCAAGTTCTGGATCTTTCTTAACCTTAATCATGGAAGGACGAACTTGGATTATCTTGTCAAGCTGTAATCAATGAACATCAGTTAAAAGAAAGAGGATATGCAATCTCACACATTGAATGAATGCAGCAGGGGATCAAATGAAAGTAGAGCCTCAAATATATTTGTAACAGCAATTACAGTCTGGGTCATAACCCTTGAATAACAATGAGTGGATAAAAGTTCACCTTCTTATTAACCAAAAGGGTCCCCTTCACAGCACGGCCCTCGTGGAAGAGACGACACTGAATCAACAAAGGCTGTATAGCGAACAGAAAACAAGTTCAGATCTTTGAATCAGGTGATAAGCATACGTTAAGGAAATCTTTCACAAATGCGAATAACAAAAATCCTGTAAGAATATAAAGTAGGATAATGTAATGCCACATTCTTTTTCTCGGCTGAGTGATTCTGGTTTCCCTTGTAACCAGCAAATAAACAGCAGAATGTTTAATCATTATATAATCCTCATGAAATCCAAATTCATGCAGAAAAATCTTTTGATGCTAAGGAGAAACAGAAATAAATCCATTAACTGAAGATCTGCTCGTTCTACTCGAGACAAAAGTCAACAGAAGCCACTTGCATAATATCACCCACTTGATCTTTATAACCGTACTTCAACAATGCATACCTCAATTTCCTGATCATGTGAACATTTTCCTTTGTATATTCTTCCAGGGCACTTTACAGCTATATCTGGAGACACAAATCCAGTCCCATCCGTATATATAAGAGGTTCTCCTTTATTATCATACAGTGTGATACCATTTTCATCCTGCATTCAGCCACAGAATCTGTATATACCTTGCTAAAAAAACAAAGAGAACAGATGAGCTAAATCATACCTTGCACTCTATATCATCAATTGGTTCCACTTTAACATCATTAAAATCAACTTCTAAGCTCACTGTTTTGGACAAAATTAGGGAGAGACTGCATTGAACAAAAAAAGAGAAACAATCGTCGCCAATTACTGGAAAGCATAAAAAGGATAGATTTCAGGAGAAGACAGTTAGAGGATGCTTACCGAATCATATAGTTAGATAAGCTGGATACCGTATGTACATGCATGAAAAAGGATCTAGCTTCTTGGATATTTTTGTTTGCTAACAGTTCATTACCCTCCAAGGAAACAAAGTAACACTTCACAGAGGATGAGGTAGGATCTTTCTTCTTTTCTTCTTTGCCGCCATCCTTAAACACTGTTCATGATTGAATTAACTTGACTGACATTATCATGAATTGATAATCATAAACTTATTTATGTAATCAAACTTGCACTGAAATATACTAAAAGCACTTCCATGCTCCTAATTACAAGAGCCAAACAAAATTAGTAAAGCATATGTATGAAACAAAACTAACCAAAAAATCGGTATCGATGCAGACCAACATAAATACCCTCCTTTGCTATCTTCCTGTATACGGAAAAAGATTCGCGAGAAGTATTGGCCGAACAACTTCTATTGTTCACCTCTTCGGCCAGCTTGACAAGTAGAACATTATCATCACCTAATTTCTTCTGTAACAGAGTCTTCAAAGGACTAAAATAAGGGCCCTGAATGGAGATGCAGTGAAATGTACGGATGTGTTAGAATGGTCAACCTTCAGATCCTTCCCAAGAAATCAGAAGATTTTAGAAAAAGATTTACCCAGTTGAACGTGAAAACTAGAATTGGAAGTTGAAACAACGAATTGAGGTGAAAAAAAAGGAATATCCAAGGATTTTTACCTTATGGATCATTAGATAATGTTAAGTTGTTCACCAAAAAAACAAAAAAAATGCATCCTATAGTTTTGTATTTACTGAAAAAATCATGAATCAGCAAGTCATTAAAAGTACAAGGTCTAAACTAATCAAATTGAGATTACATATACTAACATGCCAGATGCAAAATTGGTCTATCTCTTATGTGGCAAACAGACTGCAAGCTTGATGGAACGTCTAGGAATCAATAGATTCTACTTACTGCCATAAGGAGGGTCAAAAAAATTCTTCTGATGATAGGAAATCACCTCGGTAATTTAAATTCCCCATGGCATTCAAATATTAAAGAATCCAAAAGATACATACCTTAAACCTATAACTACCATCTGGAGAAACATGGCAATGGTAGATTAATGTCCTTCCCGAATCCCACTGAAGATTCTGTAACATTCAGAGATTAAAATCATAGAGTTATATTTGAACTGGTTCTCAAGAGCACCAACTGATTCAAACTACACTAACAACCCATTATGAGGATAAAAATGGAGAACTGAGCCAATCGGACGTGCTTAATTAACATTGCCAAGGTTACCTTAGATCGATCTTCTTTGTTGATGTAAGCACTTCCAAGAACCTCCCAAACCTTTTCCTCGAACCTAATCATTCCAAGGTCTTTTAATCCACAAATCAGATCAACCGAGACCACGTCTTCAAGCTTCTGTCTGCAAGTAAAGTGTATTCCAGTAAGTAACCTATAATAAAGCCTTTTCTCTCAGACAAAAAAAGTAAGCAGAAACTGAGCTTACGTTCCAATGTAGCTCAAGATAAGAAATTGTTTGCGAAATTCAAGCGTGCTAAGAGCTTCCAACTGAGGACTAAATCTACTTCCACTGCTAGTGGCACCGTTGTTTCCATCATCTAATTCACAGAAGCCACAGTGAAAACCTTAGTGAAGGAAGATAGTTGGATCACTAAAAGTAACAAAAAAAAACGCCAACCTTGCACGTTAAAATTCAAGTTGGTGGCGCAGCTTTGTCTGCTCCGATCAGGCTTGTAGGCGACGACCTTGGCCGGAGAAGGAGAGGCAGAGCCGCCGGTACGGTAATTTTTTATGAAGTACTGGATGCATGCGTTGAGGTTTTTCTTGATCGGTTGGCCGCGAATTTTCCGAAGCATCTTCAACGCTCCGTCCTCTCCCAAGTCCACGAGCTGCCGGCGGACGTGAGGGGAAGCTGGCTGCTGATTCTGCTCGGCACAGATAATCTGCAGTATTTCGTCCACCTTAGGTGGCAGCGGAACATGTGAACCGAGATCACCCTTGATATCCATGGATTGAGACAAAAACTGCGAGTTGCTGGAGAGTGGGATAGCTTCAGAGAGCGACGTCCAGCGAAATGAACTTCAGAGAGAACGACGGAGAGAGAGGGAGAGAGAGAGAGAGATGGCAGCATCAATTCGGTAAAAGTATTGACTCTTGTCGCTGCAGAAGGGACTGGCGCGCAATTTTGTGAATCCAACGGTCAGCACCAGTTCAATCGTAACTTTAAAATGTATAGTACGAGGGAAAATAATAAATAAAATGGAAAGCTCTTTTATAAAAAGAGACAACAAAAAAAGATATCATAAAGTAAAGTAACCACTTTTTTTTTGGCCAAGAAGTAAAGTAACCACTGGTTAATAATAGTTTTATTTTTTATAACCCTTAAATAAAAAAATTATTTTAAAAACGTCACAAAAAATATATTTAGAAGAAGACCCATTAAGCCGGTGGTAGAGCTAACAATTAATGACAAAAAAAAATAGGTTTTAAAGCGTATATAAGTTTAATCTTAATATATTTTGTATTTAAATAATTCTTATACGTTTAGACGTGATTGTTAATTGTGTCTAAATACTTATGATATGTAGATATATGTATAAACACAATTATACACAATTAACTAATCGTATATAATTGTGTCGTGTATACATGTGACACGTTTAAACACATTAATGTATAATAATACTACAAAAATATTGAAATATCCACTTACTTTTTAATATTGAACTTTGAAGACATTCATTTGTGTATATGTATTTATTTTCTGAAAAATATCTGAAATAACTTGTAAAATTAGTAAATTATGTGTCTAATCGTGTCGTGTTTAATCGTGTATTGTCATGTTTAATTGTATCTAACAGCTTCGTGTTTAATCGTGTCGTATGACACGAGATGTTTTCGTTTTTTTCATGAAAGTTAATCGTGTCACGTGTGATTTGTTTGTTAATCGTGTCGTATACTGCCCAAAAAAAAAATAATTCGTGTCGTATTTGTGTTTGAAGTTTTGAGATACGTTTAAGACTTATTCGTTTAGACACGACACGA
This sequence comes from Chamaenerion angustifolium, assembly GCA_946814005.1. Taxonomy (NCBI): domain Eukaryota; kingdom Viridiplantae; phylum Streptophyta; class Magnoliopsida; order Myrtales; family Onagraceae; genus Chamaenerion; species Chamaenerion angustifolium. Next base: position 34,144,491 of record OX328272.1, read on the forward strand.
TTGTCACTCATAGCTGGTGGTACCAAAACAGTCAACACCCTACTTCAATGATACTTTATTTTTTTTTAATAATAATATCAAATATATTAAATTAATTATATATTTATTTAAAAAAATATAGTATTTAGATAATTGAGTTACTATCTAAATTTTGAATTTTGGCTAAGTACGATGGGAGCGAGCAAAAATTATATATATATACAGACACTCTAAAAGAATTAAAAGTTAAAATTCAATATCGAGTTTGCGTTTAAGTCGTAATTTACTTATTCAATCACTCTATCCATTTTAAGTATGTACATAATTAAATTTTTAACTTAATGTCCTTTCGTAAATAAAATCAAGCAAACTGTTCAATTTTTTTAAAAAATCTATTATAAAAATAATTTGCTCAATAAATCAAATGGTTAATAACCAAATTGTTACCCCAATGTTGTGCATTGTAATTTACGTATTCAATCACTCTATCCATTTTAAGTATGGACATAATTAAATTTTTAACTTAATATCCTTTCGTAAACAAAATCAAGCAAACTGTTCAATTTTTTTAAAAAACTACTATAACAATAATTTGCTCAATAAATCAAATGGTTAATAACCAAATTGTTACCCCCAATGTCGTGCTTTGTATAAATTGTTACCTAAATTTTAACACTTGGAGCAAAATGATACCTCAGTTAAGTTTTTCATTAAATATGGACAAAAAATAATGTAACAATACATAATTGATTCATGATTTAATAAACAAAATAATTTTTTAAAAATACTAAAAAAATCTTTAAAAAATTAAAAGAAAAATATGAGTTTTTAATATAATATATTTGTATTAAAAATATGAAATAAAATAATAATAATTAGTTATTTTTATTTTGTTTAATATTTTTAATAAAAATATTATACTAAAAACTATATTTTCTTTATTGATTTTCAAGATTTGTTTTTAAAAAAATCAGATTTTTTTTTGTTTTTAAAAAATCATTTAATTTTCTAAATTATGGACCAATTGCTACGTCATTTTCGTCCATATTTAACGAAAAACTTAACTGAGGTAACAATTTGCCCCAATTTCAAAAGTATAATTAATAAAATTTGAAAAAATAAAGTTCAGATAACAATTTGTAAAGTGTTCAAACTTGAGATAACGATTTGATTATTAACCCTAAATAAAAAGTTAACAATTCATTTTTATACAACATTAATTTCTTAAAAATGTTCAGTTAAAAGTCATTGTAGTGAATTTCTAATTTTATACACTTTTAAGAATCATTATTAGTTCTTCCAAGCTCCAACCAATCTTGAATAGGCATGTTAATTGTCAATAATTAATCCATGTCAATTTCCGCATCAGCTATGAGTTATTTGCCAACATATGTGACTGAACAATCAAAAAAACAAGTTACCATTGGCCAATAGACCACCAAGATTTGGATTTTGAAGAGTCAAGAGAAAGAAACCGCATGAAAAATCGAAACCCTGCTCCTCCCACTCTCATCAGCAACTTCATTACAGCGTTATATGACTCTTTTGACAAAGAATACCAACAACATTTGATCCTGTCATTGTGGATAGCATCTGAATGCTGTCCTTCCTCCTTACCCTGTAATTCCGATATAATTGAGGTCCGGTTATAGAACTGTACACTACCGTACGGTATGATCGTCAGGCTAGACCACACGGCTACATATATGGCAAAACAGGCAGAGGTCAGTTTCAGTACGTAGAAATTAAGATTGATTTGGGTGCTGCAGTAATACATTTTGTTATGGTCTATACCCATTGCAAGGTATGAGACTTGTACCACATTGGTTGTATGGGCAACCATTGTATTGTTTATAAGCTAAATGGGTTTTCCCACCTAATAGACTAGTTTATTGGGTTGGACTCTTCCATTTGACTTGTAACAATTGGTATCAGAGCCAGACCTTGGAGTGGTGGCTTGGAAATAAGCCAGCCTTGACCAACAAGGGCTCGGAGTGGTGGCTCAGAAAAGCTAGCCGTGACCAATGTGACCGTGACCAACGAGGACGTTGGTCTCCTTAAGGGGGACGAATGTTATGGTCTATCCCCATTACAAGGTAAAACTTGTACCACATTGGTTGTATGGGCAACCATTGTGGTGTTTATAAGCTAAATGAGTTCTCCCACCTAATAGACTAGTTTATTGGGTTGGGCTCTTCCATTTGGCTTGTAACAATTCCATCAAGTTGCATCAAATATAACTTGAGACTTTTACCATGGGAATAGCTGAAAAATCACGGTAAGGTACGGTTAGCAAGTCCCATGGACTCTGCGATTTCCCTGGCAGAATCGTAGTCCTCTCGTTCCTGAAATTCACAGAGAAAATGAAGTAATCGAAAACAAAAGACGAATGTGGGCGGTTTGGCACTTTCAAGCACGATTTATAAGAGAGGATTTGAAAGGAAAAAATAAAAGGGAAAGAGCTAGGGTGGTACCTGTAGGCGGTGCAGCAGATACATCAAGAAGAGATGTACAAATACCTGCAAAAGCATTTATCAGGGTCGTTCTAATAATCCTTTATATACATTAACATTTTCATTGTCAAATTGGCTTTCTCTTTGAAGTAAATGGGGAGGGTAACTTCAGCAACAAATCGTGACTACTGTAAGTGTATGACAAGTTTTTTTACGTAGTATGGCTTTTATATATAGCTATACAAGAAATGAACTCACAAGATAAAAGAGCAGGAGAAGTCGTGCTAATGGATATCTCCACAGAAACCTAGTGGCCCTGACAGCTCCTGAGTCTAGAAATTTTGCAGCCTTCTGCAACTGCAATTCAGAAAATTAAATTGTTCAGAGATATGGACGAACTTAGAGTGTTCGAGAGGATCGAGGTATAATAATACTTGTATGTTTGCTGCAGCCATATGACGGTGATGCAGAGGGAGAGGCCTGTGATTGTCAATGGAGATTAACTTCAACTTATGAATAGAGAGTTTATATATTCATAGCACAAAAATATAATATCCTTGGATGATTGATATTAAAGATTAAAAGGAAGCAGCAATGCCCACAACTCCAAATTTTGACAGTTTTTGTTTCTGACTATTGAATTGAATTTTCAAATTGAGTACTCTTTAAGTCCTAAAATTCATTTACCAAGAAGGAGGTGCAGAAATTTGAATTTGGGCAATCAATTGACAAGCAGAAAAGAAGTCACCAAAAGCAAGTGACTTACTCGAGTACTTTCATCTCAGAATCAGAATCTTCCCATGAGGACGATGCACGACGAGAAACTCTACTTCTCTCTGCCTCAACCTATCAAGGTGAAATTTCCGAACAAAATGCTAAGGCCAGATATCTCTGATGCTTATTAACAGACTCTTCTTAGAAACTCAACTATATGCACAGTGATCAATACAAGTTTTCAAGATCCGAGCAAATATCAGAAAACCTAACACACCTGAGCTTCTTTAAGCCGTTTTACTTCCTTTTCCAACTGAAACTCCGCAGCAGCTTTATCACTGGCCATAGCTTCTAGTTGTGTTTGCTTGTAGTACTGGAAAATGTACAAGAACAAGAGAAAGTCATTCTACTATTGACGCCCTAGAAAGAAAATAAGTCAATGAGAAATTTTAGGTTGACTTGCCAAGAGATCAGTTAGCTCACGGTAGCGTTTCTCTAGCTCCATGTGCTCCTGGTACACGATACGGTATAGTCATATAATTAATGAGCTTTGCTATGATAATAAACATTCCACAATGAAAGTTACTTCTATTCTACTACAATGGTGGTGTCAAGTACTCAGTCCAATGTCCATATGGATGGTTGTATTTCTTTTGTTTTCTCGAAAATTGCAATAAGCAATGGAGAGTTTAGGAACTTTACCTGCCGCGAATAATGCTCAGCATCCCTCTTCATGGCTGCCATTTCAACTCTCATCTTTTGTATCTCAACCTACAATTGAACCATTAAGGAACAATTTTACTCCCCACATTGTGGAATCTTAAGTGCAGTTAAACATCAAATAAATAAATCACTCCTTTACAAAAAAAAAAAAATAATTTCCGATTAACAATCGCAATGTATTAATTGTAAGCACAAGGTAACTACCTCTAAAGTCGAAAGCTTGCTCTCAGCTTCTCTCTGACCTTGACGAGCACGTTCTGCTTCTTCCTGCCATGCCTGCATCTAGACATTTCATGGATGCGTGTTATTATTTGAAATGTCTGGAGGAAGTTCAAAGATCTATTAAAGCATTCTCTTTGTGCTAGCTTAATGTTGCATGCCTTGCCATGGGGAAAGAGAGTATAACAGAAAATGTTCTTTTTTTTTTAACTGTGAAGGATAATATATCATTACTAAAGCACCAAGGGCGTGCTACTCATTTACAAAAAGGGCCGTGAAATAAGCAAAAAACGTGCAGAAAAATATTCAAAATATTATACCTGAATTGCTTGATTTGCATCTTCAGGAGACTTCTTTTGTCCACGCCGAGCAAGAGTTTTCACGTCTTGGAGTTCTTGACTCAAGGAAGCATTTTCAACCTAACATCAAAAGCTAATTAATTGTGAAATTAAAGTTGTACATGTATTACACACTAGAAGCCCCAAACCGGCATCCATAATATTAGATCAGAAAGAAACCTAGCCAGATGATTATCGACGTCGTACCTCATAAAATGCCAGCTTATGCTCAAACTCTGCTGCTTTAGCTGTCCTCTCATCCACTAACCTCTAAAATGAGGAACATATGAACTTTCAAATGCTTTAGTAGTAAGAAATGTCAAAAATGCGTGGGCTATTTTCTTGGGCAAGGAAAAAAGCTCTTAGTTGAACAATATATCCTCAAGTAGATTATCAATCTTCAGCATCATGACAATTGATAAACAATGCAATATTTGGAACTGTAGTTAACTAAATATTAACAGCTTCCTTTGGCTTGCTAATCCATTCATTTGATTTATCATTTCAGTGTGTAAATATAACGCTAATCACATCCATACAAAACAATATGCTCAGAGAATATGCACATATACAAATTCATGTTTTCAATTAGAAAATTGCTGATGTAAGCTATGTTTTGGTAGGTACAGCTTTGTGTTATTCACATATATTACAAACCAATCTAAAATAGAGTGGGATATGAAGAAAGCAGGGATAGCTGATAATTTATACATCAAAAAAATCCACCACATTCATCACTTGCTAAGTAAGCAGCATAACTAAAGATTTCAAGCAGATCTAAGTAACAACGGACGTGCAATTGTCAAGCAAATTTAGAGGCCAAACAAGTAACTTCACGTTGGTTTATTTCGTCCAGCGAGAACTAAGTTGAGGATTCAAATACAACTGAAGCCTAAAGGTAAAATCCCAATGCTTATGAAAGAAACACAGACTGGTTAATCGCTGTAGAAATTAGGGAATCAGAGGATTAAGGCTGAAAATATTTCAAGAGGATTAACTCCAATCCAGTGAGTCATAAGCAACAGAATCCTTACATTACCTGAGTTCTTGCAAGGGCAGTAGACGCCTCAAGAGCTCGGTGTTCTAGTTCAACCTCCCTCTCCATTGCAGCCTTCATGTTGATAAGTAGTTACAGGGGTAGAAGCAGAGGTAAATTATGAAAATAGAATATTTAAAATTGAGTACCTTTTTAGTAGCATTATGTGCTGCGCGTTCCTCTTCTGCTCTTCTTTCTGTAGACGCGAGCTCCTCTCGTAATGCCTAAGAAAATAATAGCAACAAACAGTTCTCAGGAAGAGAAAGATATAATTTCTGGGATATCAAGGAAGAATGCATCCAAAAAATTAAGTCAAGTACCTGCATCATTCTTGTCTCAGTGAGTTCCCTATTTCTCATGACAGATTCCACATTCGCCTGAAAAGTAATACAAGGTTAGTCTAAATTTGAATCATCGGGCCAAATAGAATAGCAGATCAAGAACATGCATTATAAACTATAAAGAAAGTAAACACCTTCATTATTAATGAAATGATTAAGAGAATTCAGAAAGAGTCATAGATGAACCAAAATCTGCCTACAAGTATATCCCAGTGTACTATCCCACCGACCAGACCTAAACAGATGTATAGCAGTTAACACCATCATACAAATTAATGCTTTCAAGGTGAGAGATTTGAATAATGTTATTTCAAATAAAATTGTATCACTAGCATTACTTCCCACAGACATAAAGAAGAAATCATCACAAGGAACTACTTTTGAAAAAGTCAATCCATACCAAGCAAACTCATTGATCTGTAAAAGGCATGACAAGCACACCAACCTGCATTGAAGCTAGACTTCCTTCGGAAAGAGCCAGCTGCTTCTTTAGGGAATCCACTGAATTGGAAAGTGCCTCAATTTCAGAATTTTTAGCTGTCAAAGCCTCAGCCATGCTTGACTCTATTCTTGTAACCTCTTTTTGTGATGCAGAAACGTCACTCTGCAGCTGTTTTATGTGAGCCTCATATGATTTACTTAACTCTCTCTGCCAAAGAGGAAGTTAATTAGTACAAAAATCTGCTTCCATTGCAGTATACCATGCAATAAATGGAAGGAAAGAAGTACAACACAAAAGCCACACGAATATGGAAAATCAAGTATTCACCTCTGCTACAAGAAGCTCCTCAAGCTGTGCATTTTCTGATTTGTATTCTTGAAGACGAGTAGCAAGTCCATTACATACCTGGGCAATCATCCATATCATTCAGCAACACATCAAAACAGAGCAGAAGTAAAACTGTTCACTATTGAAAGCATGCCTCCCTTCAACGTATTAGGTTTATAAAAGATATTTGCACCAAATCATTTTATGTTTCCAGGAGTGTCATATGATGATTAACATCACTTTATCAGATAACATACAGCAATCGAAGTCTATCCATGCTCAGAACCACATTAAGTAGCTCGTTCTCACTGTGCCAGCTGATCTATGACATGAAATTACATCATTGACAGATGATGTTAGTTTGACATTACCCGAGATAACCTTGCTTCTTTTGACTTGCCTGTGGATACTGAACTTTGCAGCAGCATTTGAGCCTGAAGATCAGAAATGACGATTTTTACAAACTAAAAATTGAGGTTACAGGATGGATGAACTTTCAATCAAGACGAACAACATCAACCAATTTACCTCATCAAGTGGATCCTGTGTTTTCATGGGGGGTGCACTTGCATCAATTTTTTGGTCGATCTGTTGTTTTTTGTCAACTGAAGGTTCCAGTTTTTCAACATCCTTTACTTGACTTTCAGTTTCCCTAAGGTCATTGATGGTTTCAGACTGAGGTCTCACTTGATCAACTTTTGCAGGAACTTCTGGCTCTTCAACTTCTACACTTTGTAGAGAATCGACTAGACTATCTTTGTTTGTTTCTTCAATTTCCTTATTTTGCAGATCGGAAGGAGGACAGTCATCCCTCACATCTTTAGCATTTTCACCAGCAAGCTCGTCATCGGGAGATGCTATAAGGGCTTTAGCTTCACATGCATTATGACTTGATGTCACCGCAACAAGATTTGCCACATGCTCTTCAGTAATAGCCACCTGTTTCTCGAGAGAAGGGCTGCTTAGGACATGTACATCTTTATCAGAATTGTGTGGTGGATCATTTTTTTGGTCTAGTGACTTATCAGAGAGGCTTCTATTTTCAAGCACCGCAGAAGTGGCACCTTCATCTGATTTAATGTCTAATTGTGGTGTACTTGTTGGAGACTGCCCTTGCTGGGTCTTCACTGCGTTGGGGCCATCTGCAGAGTGACGTCTATTTCCCTAGCAGGAGCATAATTCGAGCTGATCAATATTTTGGAATAAACAAGCAGTAGGCTTGAACAGAGAATAATAGAAATATACATAAAATTTAGGATAGGTGGCTATCTACCTTTGCCTTTGGCTTTGTCCTCTTGGCTTTTAATCCTTGAGGATGTGTAGTAGGAGCTGAAAAAGTTCAATAGAAAACAAGCAGAATATAAACACTAAGTACAAGCTTAAATGAACTGAAAATAAAATCTAAGGCATGCTTTGCATTGTGTTTTAGTTAAATATTTTCTAAGCTGCCTGACTCGGTGAAATTTTGTGGAGAAGTGCAACGTTTGAACAAGTAATCTGAAATCCTTAGTATCTTTGGAGGTTATAAAAATTAAATTGAATGGAATAGAAGTGGTCATTGCTACAGAACTCTTAAGGACAAATATTGAAGACCATTCCCAAGTATTAGCATTCTAACGGATCTAACCTACAGAACATGAACAAACAAAGAGTCTATTATTGGGCCTCAGTTAGCCTAAAAAGTATCAAGAGTAAAATAAAATCATATTCACGGGAGATGTATAAAAAAGAAACATAGCTCCGGAAATATCATGTCATAAAACGATCTTACCAGATGAATCATCCTGCTCATCTTCTCCCAATTCACTAACGACCAACTTCGCTCTCCGATCAACAACTTCAAACAAATCTACACAACATGAACCAATCATTTCAGAATTTGACTTTACTTGCATTCGATACGACAGTGCTACACTGGTCAACCAAATAAGAAAATAAATGCAAATCCTCATCTAAACACACCCCTCTTAACGCTAGCCGCATATGGATCAGAAATACTGTCAGTACATAGCCATTCCAGTTAATTCTAAATGCACAACTAGTATCTAAAGCACAAACTAGAGTCCTTTTACACATTTCTCAGGGCGATTCCTTGATTATCTGGTTTTCACTTAACTGTTGCAAGAATCAATCAAATTACACTTTCAAATTACACACACACACACAATTGGCGGCAACCATCTGTATCAAAAAATCAGCTCAATTGCAACTTCTATATGGAATTTCCACTCCAAAGCCCCGGATCAGAACCAATCACACAACAAGCTGAATCGTGTAGGCCATATCCAGAAAACAAAATAAAATCATCGAACTCGCACCTTCAGCTGCCTTGAGCCACGAAGACATTGTCGCTCTAGCTAGTTCAGATCAGCAGTGATTTTGTGATCGAGTAATGGAGCTTCCATGAAACAACTGAAGAACCGGGAAAGGACCGTCTCTGTCGAAAGGACTATGATGAAGTACGAAGCCACGACCTCGTTCGCGGTGGAACCTGCGTTTTGGCTGCAAAATTCGTCGATCTGAAGCCTGAAGGAGATGGCGTTCAGGCTCCGCTCCGCTCTGTTGGCACTTGGTATGGTGAGGAGGTACATTCCAGTTCGTCGCTACTTCTGTTTAATGGTGAACTCGCAACAGCAGTATTACACGTGTAAATTGAAAAGACTTAAACACCACGTGGCTGTTATCCATTGGTCGAATAAAAGGAGCTGGAAAACGGCTGAATCTTGAGTATTTAATATCCCGCGCTGGTTTTGTTGAGGTATCGGTTTCACTCAGAAAATGTCGATCAATGGGTCGGTCCAGAAAATGATAGTCCAACTAAACAATGAAAATATATATATATATATATATATATATATATATCACAGCTACATAATATAGTTTTAAGGGTTAATTATCAAATAGGTACCCCAATTTTACATGATTTAACAATTAGGTATCTAAACATTTTTTTGTCGCAAATAAGTTGCCCAACATTGTGAAATTAGCAAATAGTTATTTGACGTTAATTTACCGTTAAGAATAAACGGGAAATATCATGTAAGGAGCAAGCAGGTACCTGAATTTAACATGGTTTGACAAATAGATACCTGAACTTACACTAAGTAGCAAGTAGATACCTGAACCGGTTCAAAAATCGGTTTGGTCGAAACACTTATTTTTTTAAGAAAAAGGTAGGGTTTATATACCAAACACATGCATGACTCAACTCCAAACGTTTTCGGTGTATCTAAGTAAGGTTTATGGGGACTAAACTAAGGAAATACCCGAACGAAATCGACAACCACGTAAACGAATCGAGAGCGGTCTTTTCCCGACTGGGGATAATAGGGATCAATGGGGTCGGGATGGTGATGGACCCGAGTGATGGGCTCATGATGCTTCCTTAATGCACTGAGAACGTCTAGAGTTGAGTCATACATGTGTTTGGTATATAAACTCTACCTTTTTTAAAAATAAAATGGTTCGTCCAAACCAATTTTTGAACCGGTTCAGGTATCTACTTGCTAATTCGTATAAGTTCAGATACTTTTTTGTCAAATCATGTCAAGACCATGTACCTGTTTGCTCCTCACGTTATTTTCCGTTTATTCTTAATGATAAATTAACTGTAGGTACTTATTTGCTAATTTCACAAAGTTAGAGAACCTATTTGCGACAAAAAAGTTTAGGTACCTACTTGCCAAACCATGTAAAGTTGTGGTACCTATTTGGTAATTAACCCTAGTTTTAATGTCGGTCAAGTTCCAATACTAGTTGCCTAAGGTTAGGTGAACTAATTTGGATGCGGACCCAATGCTTAATTAGAGTATAAATCGGTGTGAACCAGGTTCAGTTCAGGTCATTCTGGGCTTCAAGCTTAGACAGGTCCTCGTAGGCTTGTTTATGAACCGGTTCGACCTCAAACCGATTCAGAACTAAACTGGTCTGGTTTATAAAAAAAAATAGTAAATTTTTCTGTTTCTTAAAAAATGGTATGATTTAGGTAAAAAAAAATTAGTATGGCTCAAACTGATTCACAACTGGTTCGAATTTGTCTGAGTTATTTTTGTAATAACAATTTTGGTTATGAAATAATATGGTTCAAACTGAAACTAAAAAAATATTGAACAAACTCAAAAACACACTGAACCAACTGAAAATCTGTTCTACAACCAACTGAAATCCTGTCCAACATCAACATACGAGAGTCCAATATCTCTAGGTTTGGTTTATTGAAGACATATTTAGGTTTGATTTAATTTTATACCGGTTTGGTTTATTTTTCTTCAAAACGGTTCTAAAACTATATAGGTTTAAAGTGATTTTATTTAAATTTAAATATAAACCAGCATAAAAATGAGTCAATTCGAATTGAATTGAAACTACTATTTTGAACTGGTCTACTTGAAGTCTAAAAAACTTATTTGATTTTGAAACTAGCTCGGTCGAACTGGTTCAAACCAAACCAGTTCAGCCGAACCGGTTTAAACGAACAAGCATATGTCACCGACCTTGGGCGACTTAGTCTTAATTCATACTCAGGTCAAAGGACTCCGGTTTGGCTCGAATTGAGTCGCTACTTGTTTGTAACATTAGTGTAAGTTGGTATAATTTAATTGTAACGTTTAAAAAAGTATTTTGTTAAATATGTGAAATATTTAATAGGAATTTTAATAGATAATTAACAAAAGTATCAAGTACCGTCGTTTTAAAAACATGTTAAACCATTCAAAACATTTTGAATTGAAAAAAAAATATGCAAACATGTTTAACCATTTTCAGACTTTTCTCGACTACAAATCCGTGTCAAAATAAAAGTAAATTGGACTAACTATTTTGGCTAATCTCAACACAACGTTGTAAGTTGTAACCACTTTATGACAAAAATCAAAATAAATTTACTATTTTGGTTAAATCGTTAATAACCACATTTCTCTATTTTTAAAAAATTGTGTCAATATATTACAAGAAAAAATAATAATCATTTTTCAACATTAACATTCAAATCCAAATCCAAGACAGTTTGGTGATGAGATGGGTTCTACAAAGTTAATGGTGTTGATTCTTTTCCTTACAATTTGCGGTAAATTTCTCTCACTATTTTAATTATTTATATATCTTTTAACTATGATCTTATTAAAACATATTTTCGACTTTGTTTGTGTTTGTAGTTTCGCAACTCGAAATCACGAAAATAGCAGCAAGAAATGTGGCGACTCCTTGTAAGACGGTACAAGATTGTAGTAAAACAAGCTGTTGCGATTGTTGGCTCAACCTTTGCATGTGCGATTGTCCACAACATCCTCCTCAGCTGAACTCTCAAGTTTTGCTAAGAAATATTCATAAACCCTAATTCAAAGACAATTTCTCACAATTTCTTATATCTATTTTCACATAATTTATGTGGGTCGTGTTGTATTATGAAGAATATAAAATAAAATAAATATATTTTTAATATAAATATCATATAGACAGTATTTGTTTCTTATTTTTATTTATCCTCTTGAAGATAAAATTATTGTCTTGAACAGAGTATAATACCCTAAATGGTTAATTACTTAATTGGTTACAGATGTTTCACCATTGTACAGAATGGTTACATATGTTTCAAAATGTGATTAATTGGTTTTGAAATGTGACTAATTGTTTTTTTTTTACTATTCACCGTTAGAAATCACAGTTAAGTCACTATTTAAATACGTAAAATGACGTAATTATCTTTTTCATCAATCAAACGGTGTTCTTCATCAATCAAACTGTTCTTCATCACCGAATTGAATTGAAGAACCCATAATCTGGTTTCTGGGTTCTTGAAGAACCCATAATCTGGTTTCTGGGTTCTTGAAGAACCCATAATCTGGTTTCTGGGTTCTTGAAGAACCCAAAAATCAGTTTCTGGGTTCTTCGATTCGATTATTGTTCTTGAAAATGATTATCTATTCTTCAATACCACTAGGGGAATAATAGTCATTTCACAATCCAATAATATGTTAAAAAAATAATAATTAACGGTAAAATTAACGGTTTACTAACAGAATAATCAATTAATCACATTGGGAAAAACATGTGTAACCAATTAGTCACATAGCAAAACCAATTAATCACATTTTGAAACACGTGTAACCATTCTGCACAATGGTGAAACATGTGTAACCAATTAAGTAATTAACCATACCATAAATTCGAAACTTGTCAAATAAAAAACTAACATCATCTACATTCTACCCTCAGAACTCACACGTGCAACTATTTTTACTGATGGCGAGACATTTTACTCTCCAGTTCTAGTCGAATCCACTAGTCAGCTCTAATATTATTTATAACGCTCTAATTAGAGTAACAAAGTAATTCAATCAATATATACTCTTGGAGGGTCAAAACACTGGGTTTGTTCATAAATTGGACCGATTCTGAGTCGATCCTTAACTAAAATTGTCTAAAATAATTTGGGAAAACTACCAAATTGCTACATGAAGTTGTAGGTGATTAGCAAGTAAATACCAAAATTTTGTTTGTAGCAAATATGTTGCTAAATTTTTGTAAATAAATAAATAGGTACCTACCGTTAATTTATGTTATGAATAAACGGAAAATATAACATCAGGAGCAAACATGTACCTGAACTTACACGAATGAGCAAGTAGGTACCTGAACTGGTTCAGTAAAACCACTTAAATGTAAGGTTTATATACCAAACGCATGCATATCTCAACTCCAGACGTTCTCTTGATACACCGAAAACGTCTGGAGTTGAGCCATGCTAGCGTTTTGTATATAAAACTTACTTTTTATAATAAAAAATAAAATAGTTTAACTGAACCGGTTCTGAATCGATTTTTGAATCAGTTCAGGTATCTACTTACTCATTCGTGTAAGTTCAGGCATCAGTTTGCTCCTAACGTGATATTTTCTATTTATTCCTAACAGAAATTAACGGTAGATACCTATTTGCTAATTTTCATAAGTTCGGCTATTTAGTTGTTACAAAAAAGTTTAGGTACCTACTTGCTAATCACCCACAAGTTCGGGTACCAGTTTGGTAGTTTTGCGAAATAAATAACTATTTTTTTGTCTCACTAAAAAATAATAATTTATTTAACACATAAAAAATTGGGTTGGTTAGAACCGGTTCAGGTTTGAATTAATTTGGTTTGTTTTTTTATTTAAAAAAATTGATTTCGATCCAAACGAAAAGCTGGAACAGATTGGTCCAAATGCAAAACCGGTTTGGGAGAGTGAGCGCGTGACTGCATAAGGGAAGTGAGTGAAATGAAAATGAGACACTCTATAATAGCATGTCAATTAGAAGTAAGGCCAGTTCCAAAAAATTATGTGTGTAAAATAGATTGATTTGAATTTAAATATAAACTAGTATTAAAAGTCACCAATTCAGATCTGAATCCACTTTTTGAACTGTCTTAGACTAATGGCCCGTTCGTTTGCAGGAATGGCCACGGATTTGGGCTTACGGATTCCGTAAGCCCAGGTTCGTTTGATGAAATTGGCCATTCCTTGCTTGTGGATTCCGTGCGGTCCGGGCTTAGGGAATTCGGGTAAAAACCTCGGATTTCCTAAGCCCACACGGGGCGGAATCCGGAATCAGCTGCCAAATGACCGAAGTGCCCTTGCCTTTTTGGAGAAATTACGAGCGTGCCATCAACAGAACTGGATTGACAGTTTCCAGTTCTCTGCAACCGAGCTGCGCAGGTCTTCAATCCGAATCCAGTCTTCATTGCTCACCAACCTTCAATTTGAATCGACTTGAAACAAGAAGAGGCGTGGGGTCTTCTGGGCCTTCCCAATCTGCCTGATTACAAATCCGACGGCGAGGGATGCTCTAGCATCGTCGATTGGGCACAGAACCACAAGAGGCAGAGGGAGGAGGCACGGAACCGTCGATTGGGGAGCTTCAATGTCGCCAAAGTTGCTTTGCCATCAATGAAGAGTAGAACGGATCGGAGGCCCATCTCCATCGCTTTGATGTCTTCGCAAGCAGGGCAGGTGAGCAGACATCTTTGTATGTTCTTATATTGCAATTAAGTGTTGAAGTAATTATGTATTTGAATAGATGAAGCATATATAAACTTGATGAACAATTAATTTAAAGATCTAGTGTTAATGTGCATTTAGCATAAGTTATTAGTTACTTAGAATTACGTTAGCTCTGGTCAGTGAGGTAGGTTCCATATGTGTCCATATACTTGAAAAAGTTAGTCCATTTGATTTCTGTATAGATAATTCGAGCTTTGATTCTGTTTGTTATTTTTGATTCATATGTTCTACTCTAGATAATGATCTATTATTTTGTTGCATGTTAAAGGTCGGTATCTATGGTTATACTGCTTATTCTGCTAGTAAGTTTGGGCTCAGAGGTCTAGCAGAAGCACTGCAACAAGAGGTCATTGTAGATGACATTCACATCTCACTTGTATTCCCTCCTGATATTGATACTCCTGGTCTAATGAAAGGTACAAATAGATTATGGTTTCATGATTTCTCATTGTTTAGTTTAGTTCCTTCTTCACTAAGGAGAAAAGTGTCCTGACATTTTTTGGGATGGCGCCTGCCAACCGGCTCGAGTGGTTGCGGGCAATTAAGATGTAGATTTATCATAGTTTCATCGGATCGACATGTATGGGGTACTAATACCAGATCAGGTAACTACAAGGTTCGGTCATGTGCTGTTTAATACGTTACTAATTGATCTACTTGAGATATATAATGCACTATCTCTGCAGAACATCTTGCTGTGTTTGTTGAAGGGAGCTTTTCTTCTCCTTTTGTGACTACAAGTTTCTTCTTTAGCTTTGTTTACACATCTTAAAAGTTTCTAAAATCCTATATGTATCATCGAAGATGTATCTTCATCAGTGTTCTTGTTGCAGCATGTTGAGATTGAACTTAGTGAGTGCTTAACAAACATATGATATTTATGAACTCCATAGGGGATTGCACTAAGAGGTATGTTTATCATCGACAAGGAAGGAGTGATTCAGCACTCCACTATCAACAATCTTGCAATTGGTCGGAGTGTTGATGAGACATTGAGAACTCTGCAGGTGAAACTTGACAACATTATCCAGTTCATTTCATTAGTTAGTAGTTTAGGCCAATGTTATACTGTCAAGTAATTCGTGTTTTTTCTATCCCTGTATGTGTTCGGCTTTGGAAGGCCTTGAAATATGTTCAGGATAACCCTGATGAGGTTTGCCCAGCTGGTTGGAAGCCTGGGAAAAAATCGATGAAGCCCGACCCTAAGCTCAGCAAGGACTACTTTGCTGCCATTTAAAGAGTTGGACTGGACTGGATTGGACAAACGAATTTTCTTCTTTTTTTGATTGCTTCATTAGGTGAGTTAAGAAAGAATGCTCATTGTTAGTAATCAGTGAGATTTAAGTAACAATGGTAATACAACATTTTGTATGTGGTCATGTTTGCTAGGTTTCAAGCAAATGACTTAACACTTATTCGGAACTTCAATTTGTTGTACGTTCATGAAACGTTATATTGCGAATATTATATTTATCGATATTTCTAATCATGTTAATGTGATGTAATCAATTGATTGATTCAGAAATTTTATTTGGCATGACAATTTACATTCTTTATTTTTTTTAAATATAATTAATAAATTGGTCTTTTTAAAAAAATTAAATAAATAAAAAATTTCGTTTTTAATTTTTTTTATTATTTAAATAAACGTTTTTAATATTTTTAAGTTTTATAATTAATTAATACAAATTATTTTTATTATATACTATACATATACAAAGAGGGGCAAATATGTCATTTTACCACATTCCATTCCTTTTCCGTACACAATTCCACCAAAGAAACAACAGAATTCCTTATTCCGTTCTATTCAATTCCGCCCAAAAAACAACTTCATATTCTTAACTCCTATTCCTTATTCCGAATTCCGTCAAACAAACGCACCGTAAGACTCTTAGTTTAACCTTAAAAACTAATTTGGTTTTAAAACTAGTTCGGTCGAACCAGTCCAGATCCAGTTCAACCGAATTGTTTTCTTGAACAAGCCTACTCAACACGAGTTAATAAAGAAACGGTGTAAAATTGCAGCAAAATAACTTCCAGAATTCTTAAATTTGATTAGAAAATCACCACTCCAAATTCCAGTTACCATCGTCACCATAATTTTCTTCCATCCTCCTATCCCCTGACCAAAAGTAAGATACAGACCCGAACTCGAACTATACACTATATAGGTAGACGAAAATCGGACATCAATAATGTACCCAGATCATCAACATTATAACTTCACAAAAAAGCTAAAAGTGAGTCTGAATCCCCTCACCCAGTTGTTGAATCATATATGCAAAACATGGAGCACCATGAAGATTAATCGAGCTCAATAAGTCGATCAAGTTCCTCCATTGTCAGCTCCTCCTCTGTATCTTCCTGTTGGGTGGTCTCAGTCAAGGAGGAAGCAGATGTCACACCCTAATAAAATTGAAGGTAAAAAGAAACATAAATAATTGCTTTTTCTTCATACACAAAAAAACAATCAAACACAGTTTAACATAAATTTCTACAAATGTTGCTCCCAGTATGCCATATCTGCCCTACAAGTGGTATGAAGACTGATTTAAACAGTGGAAGTCTCTACTTTCTTCCAACTGAGTATGCTGAATGGTCATTTTACACACTTTATCTGAGCACAGTGAAATCTTTTCACTATCATCCATACATAAATATATTATAAAATGAAGGGCGAAAGATGGTAAGAAAGATACCAGAGAGGATTCTGGATGGTGCATCTCAATTTTCACTTCATCATGAGAAGTTGAAATGCTGGAAGAGTCTGTTGGAGTGGAGTTGTTTCTCTTTGATTCTTCATTGGGTTCACCTGGTGATATAATAAGTGTATTCTGACTGTTGCAACTACTGATGTTTGGGTGTTTCAGTGTCTGGGAACTGTCATAATCACAGTCAACCCTTTCCAAGGAATCACAGTTATTGATGTTCAAACACTTCAAGGATCCCACCACCTTTTCAAAACCTTCAATTACTTTGAGGTTCGGGCAGTTTACTATACTTAGCTCCTCGAGCTTTCCTGCACTGGCCACATCAGACAAGCTCTCAATAGACATACAACCTTTAATGTCCAACTTCTTCAAGGACTTCAATTGTACTAACGGAAACTCTTTGAGTTTATGACAATTGCGGATAGTGATCTTCTCTGTCATGTTTCTAGGCTGGAATTCACTAAACAATGTTTCTATGCCACAATTGTCTACCCTTAGGAGTGTGCGGGATGTAGATCCCAATCCCAGATCCTTAAGACTTAGTAGGTTAGGGCAACCTCTTATAGTTGCCTCTAAAGTAATAGCAGATTGATCCTGAAAAAAGAGCCATTTGTTCAATTCATCAAACAAAAACTGAATTAGGAGTGCTTAAGGATATAATGTACTATGAATGAAGATGGGAGCAAGGCAAGCCTTAAAGAGGATTGAGTTGAAATTTAAGGAACCTATCTCACAAACTACAGCCAACCACAGTTTCTCAGCGAAGATCCTTGACAATAATAGCTATTCATCAAATCTAACCAATTGCTACAAATTCAAGTCTCCAAGAAGTTATTATGTCAAATTCAGTAGCAGCAGCAGCAATCACACATTATTGGCATCTGTCTACACTACTCTTTGGCTTTCAATTTGTAATTCAGTAAAATAAACAGTGTAGGAGATCATCAATGGATAATCTACTTCGCATACCTTTTTCTTGATCAAATCTAGTACTCGCCCACAAATTTGTTGGCAAAGATCAGGGCTACAATCAATCAATAATGTACAGTTAGTAGTTTGAAAGAAAGGAAACCGACGGAATTATATGAAGATTGAAAGACCTCACCTAGTTGAGCGATTCAATCCCAAGAACTCAGCAGTTCCCCTGAGAGCTTTCCTCCACTCCTTGGTAGTTACTACAGACTCTGTGGTGTGTTGACTAAGCTGCGTCCTATACTTGCTTGTTTTGAGTTTCACATCCTCCATCGTCACGCCGTGAAACACCGGGAGTATCTTCTTGCCCATGGCCTCAGCCGCCTCTGCAATCGCCTTAACTTCCCAGAGGCGCGAATTGCTGGTGGCGTAATTCTCCGAGAAGAAGATTACGTAGATGTCGCAATCCTCGATTGAACGTCGAAGCGTCGGATTCATGGGCTCCCCAGGTCCGATTTCAATTGTGCCGATTACAACCCCGATTCCATCAATTTTTAAGTAATTGATCAAGTGTTTTACCACTGCACCACAAGTATCGCTCATCAGACAGCTCACGAACACATAACGGTCTCGATCGGTGGATGGCGACATTGAAACACCCAAAAAGAGTGGCTTTTACCTCCGAAAGTTGGGACGATCACTGCGATGATACGAACAAATCCGTTTTTTCAACGTTAATTCCATAGACTACGCGCGTGGATCAACACTACTGGAGGAGAATGAAGGCGCCTCCTCCACCACCTGGATGTAGAGGGCGTTTGTGGCCCAGTCGAAGGAGAAAAACGATTGTATAAAGGTTGCACACCGTCTGAAAACCGCTGCTGCTTAACGAGCTGCTTAGGCTACTTCGAGAGGAAGGGGAGAACGATATATATATAAGAAAAGCTGGTGAAGAACAGGAAAGGATAAGAAGAAGGTGAAAGTGGGAAACCGACCATACCACACCAGGTTCCGTATCCTACCACGGAATTGACACCCCTACGGGGGCCCTACCAAGGAAAACTCTACCGCCTGCTGAGGATCTGGGAACCCACTGGTTCCTATTACAATCTTTTATACAGAATCATTAAAATAATTGATATCAAATTAGATTGAAATAATTTATTTTTTAACTATATATATACAATAGTTTAAAATAAAATGATACAATAGTTCATTTTTTTCGTATAAGTATTAGTAATTTATATCAGTTAAACTATATACAATAATTATTGATAAGTTAAACAAATACATTATCATTTTCATGACGGCCTAACGTGTTATAAAAAGTCTGATTTGCAACCAAAAAAACAATTATTAAATCATATACATTATTTAGTATATAACTTAAATTCTAAATAAAAAATATTATTATTGCTCTTGGACAAAACATAAAAAGTTTTTTTTTAAATTAAGGGTTAATAGTCAAAGTGCCCCCTAATGTTTGGGCGAAATTTAGGATTGCCCCTTAAAGTCTAAAATTTTAAATATTAGTCCTAAACTTTGGACGATTTCAAAAATCGCCCCTTTCCGTCCTATGTCTGTTAATTTGGGACGAAAAACGACCATGTGCTCGACATGTGACTTCACAGAAATTTTAAAGACAAAAATGCCCTTAAAGCATGACTTTGTCTCCTGGGCACGATCTTCGTGATCTTCTCCTCGATCATGGTGGACCAGGCTTTGGCCTCATTTATCTCCACCACGAACTCCTTGCCGTCGTTGAGGCATCCTTCGTGGAGGCAACGATCGAGCTTCAGAGAGCCTAGAGTGGAGGAAGTGAGAGCCACGAGGTGATAGGTTTCATCTCTCTCCGCCCGCCCGTGCAGCGAGTAGCTACGGTGAGCCGGGGAGATGTTCCGGTGGGTGGGTGAGTACTGCGCGCGGCAGTGGCGGCAGCGTTTCTGCTTGGAGCTTGCGCAACCCATCAACCAAATTGTAGATAAAGCAACCGTCGAACAACTTACGAATCTGGTCGGAGAAAACGAGGAGAGGAGTGACAGATGAATGAGCTGGATGGTGAATGCTTTTTGAAGGATTTGCAATTTAAAAAGGGATAAAGCACAGCGACCAGAGAATTACAGAGAAACAGACGAATCAAAGAAACGGACGAATCGATTTAGTTATCAAGAACAGGATCTGGGTTTCATCAACATCCACGAAAAGATTCAAACTTTTCATCTGAGATTTCATATATTGCCAGCTCGAAACGAACCCAATCCGACAATATGGTATCTGTGTCAAAGATTGATTGAGAAAGAGACAAATTGAAGAACAGATAGAATTCTCCAGAAGGGATATTGATCCCTAGTCAAAGAGGAAGAACAACGACAGAGAGACAAAGTCATGCTTTAAGGGCATTTTTGTCTTTAAAATTGATGTGAAGTCACGTGCCGAGCACATGGTCATTTTCCGTCCAAAATTAACAGACGGAGGACGGAAAGGGCGATTTTTGAAATCGTCCAAACTTTAGGACTAATATTTAAAATTTTAGACTTTAAGGGGCAATCCTAAATTTTGCCCAAACATTAGGGGGCACTTTGACTATTAACCCTTAAATTAAACATCAAACGAAATTGAAATACTAATTATATTAAAAAATCAAATAAAATATTTTTTAAAGTTGAAAATTCTAAATAAGACAAAAAGAATAAAGATTACTTCACTTTAAATTCACTAGGAATTGAACATTAGATCACACTTAAAATGTAAATATTTAAGGAGCTGATTTTGAACTGTCTAATTTATTTTATTATTTTCTGAAAAATATACTTTTCACTTTCAATCTAAATATAACTCTAAATTTCATACATACTTTATATTTTTTTTTTTGGTCAAAACATACTTTATATAAAACTTTGGATATATATAATCCTGTAAAAAGTAAAAATAAAAAATAAAAAAATGCACGTGTGAGATTGGAATTTGGAGACGAAAATCACGAACTCATGTTACCGTGCTTTGGGCACACCACACTTATCCAGAAGCTGAAGGGTATTTTTGTAAAGCAATAATTACGTAAGACTTCGAATCTTCGATTGGTTAGAAACAGAATCCAGCACCCACGCGCAACAGCTATTGCTGTGCGCGCAAGCTCGAGTAGGATATGAAGCCAAATAATTAAATATTTTTGGCCAAAAAAAAAATAATTAAATATTTAATCTAAAATTATACACTACATGAATATGTATATAGTAAAAAAAAACTTATTTTAGAAGGGAGTAATGTAAAATATAAATTAGAATATAAAGAGCTAAGTGTATACGAACATTAATTTAAGGACATTATTAAGATATACTTTATAACAAATGTTTTCACGTTTATACTTATAAAAATATTATGGCCTTATTTCTAATCAGTGATATATATATATATTAAAATCCAAAGAATTAAGTATAAATATTCAACTTAGGTCAATTTTTTTTTATTATTATTTTAGATGTCTAGGGGGCTTCTAGATTAATTTTTTCCCCGAAATATACCTCGAAATAAAAATAAATACCAAAATATTCAAAATTTTGAAGAAAAATATATTAAAGTATACCGACCCGCGAATTTCATTCGCGGGTGAGTATAAAAAACATCACATGCGAATGTTATTTATGAAAATTCTCTCACCCTAAGCAGAACCACAAATAAAGCAAGCAACACACAAAGGAGAGAGAATGCGCTTTTGTATATATACATATGAGACGGGGCAGAAGTGTCACCCGCGAATGACATTTGCGGATATACTTTTTCACTATACACACCCAGCGAATATCATTCGCGTGTGGGTATATTTTGGTATTTTTTTCAAAACTGAAGATATTTCGGTATTTGCTATTAGAGAGATTCTATTTGCAGACCATCAACTACTTTATACAGGTCACTTTTGTTGAAAAACTAAAATGCCCTAATAGCATTTAACATATTTGTCATTACCAATTTTAAGGAAGTTAATTATTAAATCGACCTCATATTTTCGATATTACTAAATCGACCCCATATTATCAAAATGGTGAAAAATTATCCTTCTAACAAGTTTTGAACCCTAGACCTCTTACATACTAGCTAAAAGTTTTACCACTATACTAGTAATTCCAATTGTTTTCTTATTTACTTCAAATATAGTTATTGAAGCAACTCTCATATTATTGTATTAAACATCTCATGTTTATTTATTGATGCTCTTTAGTAATTAACATTTGTTCAACATTGTTTGTTTAATAATAGTTTTAATTTAATTATGTATCTACTAATCAATTTTTTTTAAATGATTGAAAAATAAATAATTTTCTAAATTTAATATTTATAGACAACCAAAATACTCATTTTGAAAATATCTTTTCAACCATCTCTAAAAAAATCAGAAAGACTATAATATGTAGATAATTAAATTAGAACTCTAACACATATGATGCTAAGTTTCAATTTTCCCATCAACCATAAATTTGGTCAAATTTATAAAAATTGTCAAAAATTACCAACACTACTTTGACCAAATTTTATAATCGATAAAAAAATTGAAACTTAACACCATATATGTCGTTAGAGTTCTAATTTAATTATCTAAATACTATAATAATTTTTATTATTTTTTAAGATGGTTGAAAAAAATTATTTTCAAAATGCATATTCTGGTAGTGTATAAATACTAAATTTAGAAAAATACTTATTTTTCAACCATTTTAAAAAATAAATCAGTAGATACATAATAAAATTCAAACTATAATTAAACAAATAACGTTGAATAAATGTTAATTACTAAATAGCATCAATAAATAAACATGAGATATTTAATACAATAATACGAGAGTTGTTTCAATAATTATATTTGAAGTAAATAAGAAAGCAATTGGAATTACTAGTATAGTGGTAAACTTTTAGCTAATATGTAAGAGGTTTAGGGTTCAAAACTTGCTAGAAGCATAATTTTTCACCATTTTGATAATATGGGATCGATTTAGTAATTACGAAAATATGATCGATTTGATAATTAATTTCCTTCAAATTGGTAAGGACAAATATGTAAAATGCTATTAGAACATTTTAGTTTTCAACAAAAGTGGTCTGTATAAAGTAGTCGATGGTCTGCAAATAGAATCTCCCTTGCTATTATTTTAAGGTATATTTGGGGGAAAATTGGATTTCTATACTTAATCATTTGTTTAATAATTTCATACATAATATAATATATGCACAAAAAATATTATTTGTGGAAGCACTTGACACATGCTACCATCTCCGCACAATTGTTTCACCAAAATATACCATAATTAATAAGCAAATACCAAAATATCTTTGGTCTGCCAACAAATACGAATTTATACTTACCCACGACTCTCATTCGCGGATCATTATTTTTTACCGTCAGTTCCACACGCGAATGAGAGTTATTGGTGGAACTTATGAATAAAATGAAACTCTAAACCTTCATCAGTTCCACCCGTGACTACCATTCGCAGGTGAAACTAACGGTGTAGGTCCACACGTGAATGAGAGTCGCGGGTGGAACTGACGAAAACAAAAAACAAATTGGACCCGCAAATGGAAGTCGCGAGTAAGTATAAATTCGTATTTGTAGGTAGACCGAGATTGTTTTAGTATTTGCTTATTAATTGAGGTATATTTTGGTAAAATATTCTCTCCCCACTCCACCACACACATACACCACCATGTGTGAGGAGGCAAGAGCCCTCACAATCGAGACACAACGTTACAACTTCATCCTCCATTTCTAAGAGATTCATAACTGCACACAGTGACGGATCTGGTGTAGAAGAAGTGGGGTCCTGGGACACACTTGTTTTCTTCCTACACAATTTTTATTATTTTTTATCGAGGACCCCACTAAAGTATGTAAGGGACCCCACTTGAAACAAGTAACCCACTAAACCGTGACTGAGTAGCTTCCACCACAGCAGCTTTGGAATGGGGAACCCACTTGCTTGGGTTCCTAGATCCGCACGATGAAAATCGGACATCAATAAATGTAACCCAGATCATCAACATTGTATCTTCACAAAAAAGCTAAAAGTGAGTCTGAATCCCCTCACCCAGTTGTTGAATCATATGCAAAACAGGGAGCACCATGAAGATTAATCGAGCTCAATAAGTCGATCAAGTTCCTCCATTGTCAGCTCCTCCTCTGCATCTTCCTGTTGGGTGGTCTCAGTCAAGGAGGAAGCAGATGTCACACCCTAATAAAATTGAAGGTAAAACGAAACATAAATAATTGCTTTTTCTTCTTACACAAAAAACAATCAAACACAGTTTAACATAAATTTCTACAAATGTTGCTCCCAGTATGCCATATCTGCCCTACAAGTGGTATGAAGACTGATTTAAACAGTGGAAGTCTCTACTTTCTTCCAACTGAGTATGCTGAATGGTCATTTTACACACTTTATCTGAGCACAGTGCAAATCTTTCCACTATCATCCATCCATATATATATATTATAAATTGAATGGCAAAAGATGGTAAGAAAGTTACCAGAGAGGATTCTGGATGGTGCATCTCAATTTTCACTTCATCATGAGAAGTTGAAATGCTGGAAGAGTCTGTTGGAGTGGAGTTGTTTCTCTTTGATTCTTCATTGGGTTCACCTGGTGATATAATAAGTGTATTCTGACTGTTGCAACTACTGATGTTTGGGTGTTTCAGTGTCTGGGAACTGTCATAATCACAGTCAACCCTTTCCAAGGAACCACAGTTATGGATGTTCAAACACTTCAAGGATCCCACCACCTTTTCAAAACCTTCAATTACTTTGAGGTTCGGGCAGTTTACTATACTTAGCTCCTCGAGCTTTCCTGCACTGGCCACATCAGACAAGCTCTCAATAGACGTACAACCTTTAATGTCCAACTTCTTCAAGGACTTCAATTGTACTAACGGAAACTCTTTGAGTTTATGACAATTGCGGATAGTGATCTTCTCTGTCATGTTTCTAGGCTGGAATTCACTAAACAATGTTTCTATGCCACAATTGTCTACCCTTAGGAGTGTGCGGGATGTAGATCCCAATCCCAGATCCTTAAGACTTAGTAGGTTAGGGCAACCGCTTATAGTTGCCTCTAAAGTAATAGCAGATTGATCCTGAAAAAAGAGACATTTGTTCGATTCATCAAACAAAAATTGAATTAGGAGTGCTTAAGGATATAATGTACTATGAATGAAGATGGGAGCAAGGCAAGCCTTAAAGAGGATTGAGTTGAAATTTAAGGAACCTGTCTCACAAACTACAGCTAACCACAGTTTCTCAGCATTGAAGATCCTTGACAATAATAGCTATTCATCAAATCTAACCAATTGCTACAAATTCAAGTCTCCAAGAAGTTATTATGTCAAATTCAGTAGCAGCAGCAGCAGCAGCAATCACACATCATTAGCATCTGTCTACACTACTCTTTGGCTTTCAATTTGTAATTCAGTAAAATAAACAGTGTAGGAGATCATCAATGGATAATCTACTTCGCATACCTTTTCCTTGATCAAATCTAGTACTCGCCCACGAATTTGTTGGCAAAGATCAGGGCTACAATCAATCAACAATGTACAGTTAGTAGTTTGAAAGAAAGGAAACCGACGGAATTATATGAAGATTGAAAGACCTCACCTAGTTGAGCGATTCAATCCCAAGATCTGAGCGATTCCCCGGAGAGCTTTTCTCCACTCCTTGGTAGTCACTACAGACTCTGTGGTGTGTTGACTAAGCTGCGTCCTATACTTGCTTGTTTTGAGTTTCACATCCTCCACCGTCACGCCGTGAAACACCGGGAGTATCTTCTTGCCCATGGCCTCAGCCGCCTCTGCAATCGCCTTAACTTCCCAGAGGCGCGAATTGCTGGTGGCGTAATTCTCCGAGAAGAAGATTACGTAGATGTCGCAATCCTCGATTGAACGTCGAAGCGTCGGATTCATGGGCTCCCCAGGTCCGATTTCAATTGTGCCGATTACAACCCTGATTCCATCAATTTTTAAGTAATTGATCAAGTGGTTTACCACTGCACCACAAGTATCGCTCATCAGACAGCTCACGAACACATAACGGTCTCGATCGGTGGATGGCGACATTGAACCACCCAAAAAGAGTGGCTTTTACCTCCGAAAGTTGGGACGATCACTGCGATGATACGAACAAATCCGTTTTTTCAACGTTAATTCCATAGACTACGCGCGTGGATCAACACTACTGGAGGAGAATGAAGGCGCCTCCTCCACCACCTGGATGTAGAGGGCGTTTGTGGCCCAGTCGAAGGAGAAAAACGATTGTATAAAGGTTGCACACCGTCTGAAAACCGCTGCTGCTTAACGAGCTGCTTAGGCTACTTCGAGAGGAAGGGGAGAACGATATATATATAAGAAAAGCTGGTGAAGAACAGGAAAGGATAAGAAGAAGGTGAAAGTGGGAAACCGAAAAACCATACCACACCAGGTTCCGTATCCTACCACGGAATTGACACCCCTACGGGCCCTACCCAGGAAAACTCTACCGCCTGCTGAGGATCTGGGAACCCACTGGTTCCTATTACAATCTTTTATACAGAATCATTAAAATAATTGATATCAAATTAGATTGAAATAA
The DNA here is from genome assembly GCA_946814005.1 of Chamaenerion angustifolium. Taxonomy (NCBI): domain Eukaryota; kingdom Viridiplantae; phylum Streptophyta; class Magnoliopsida; order Myrtales; family Onagraceae; genus Chamaenerion; species Chamaenerion angustifolium. The sequence continues at coordinate 34,171,334 of OX328272.1, forward strand.
TTTATTTTTTAAGTATATATATACAATAGTTTAAAATAAAATGATACAATAATTCATTTTTTTCGTATAAGTATTAGTAATTTATATCAGTTAAACTATATACAATAATTATTGATAAGTTAAACAAATACATTATCATTTTCATGACGGCCTAACGTGTTATAAAAAGTCTGATTTGCAACCAAAAAAACAATTATTAAATCATATACATTATTTAGTATATAACTTAAATTCTAAATAAAAAATATTATTATTGCTCATTCAGTTGTACTTGATGATTGTTTAATGAAGACATTGTGGACCCATAAGTTGTGTACGTTGTTATTCAGTTGTACCTTATGTCTTGGGTAGTGTTTGGTTTTCCACCCTTATGTTTGGCAAAAAATTGGTAAACGCACCCATATGTATTGACATACAGCACACAAACCAACCTGTTTTAACCTAATATCCAACAGAACACAAACCAACAGAACACACAAACGAACAGAACACAAACAAACCTGTTTTAACACAAACGAAGGTTCCACAGACCTAATATCCAACAAGATAGTATCCAACACAAATGTTCAACAAACCTAATATCCAACAAAATGAAGTCACCCAACCTAACAAACCAACTGTTTAACAAACAAAACATCCATGTCTTTCACTAATGGTGCTGACTTTGCTTTCACTGAGTTGATCTTCGCACAAAACGGGGTGAGCTGCGGGAATCCCACTTTTAAGTGGTTGAGGAGATAACACTAATGCACGACAACTGGACAACTCTGTGACACTTGATCGCACCGACTGAAAATCATCGTCCGACTCTATGTTGATTGGAGCTGACTTTGGTGCCGACTTCGATGAAGACGGTCGATCAACCTAAATAACTAGACATGTTGAAAATGCTGTTCTCATAATTCGAGGGATTGAGAATCGCTCATCGTGAGGCATTCGAGGGTCGAGGCGGTCGAAGAGGTGGTAGGCTTCGATGGGTACTAAGATGTCTTCGATCGTTGCTGTGGTCCATTCGTGCAGACCCTTGCGGAGGGATGAGTGATGCCCTTTGCATGACTTGAAGGGGTGTCCGATTGGTCCAACATGGATGTCATCACACCATCTGTAGAACACATCATCAGAGAAATTCAACCTCAACAATGGCAGAACTGGGCCTAAACTTATACAGAAAGTGAAACAATTTGATTTTTAGATAAAAGGAGTTTCATTTTCAACAGTTCCTGGAACGGACAGATATTTCCCTGTAAATTTTCACATTTGATTTGAACATTGTGTATCCATGTCCAATAAGATTGAATATCCAATAGAGTATAAAGTGATTTTAAGTAAACTGTGCTGCAATACAATGAGGTAGAAATCAATAATGCAGTTTTGATTCCAATCCAAGTCCAGATACCGAAGAACGGAGTTGAATTCTAGAAAATGAAATTTAAACAGAAATCTAATTTCAATTAATTGCCTAAACATCAGAAGGAACAACATTATTCAATCGAGACATCGACTGAACTGATAACCCGTACAGTAACATTGGTAGTCACAAGTACAAGAAATGAAACCGTAGGAAGAGGTTTTTAGGTTTTGGAGGGAGAAATGAAATTGTAGGAAGAAGAAGAAGGATCGGTCCGAGGGTGATAAATGTGTAAGGGGCAAAGTTGTTTTTTTACATTTATTTTTTTCAAAATAAACGTTGCACATGTTAATCAGGTGACAATTAACGGTTAGAATTAACGGTTGGTCCAATTACCAACAAATTGAAACATACGGGTGTCATAACATACGACAAAAAACATAAGGGTCCAGTTATAAAAAAATGCAAACATCCGGGTGTATTTACTTACTTTTCCCCACTTAAAATGTAAATATTTAAGGAGCTGATTTTGAACTGTCTAATTTATTTCATTATTTTCTGAAAAATATACTTTTCACTTTCAATCTAAATATAACTCTAAATTTCATACATACTTTATATATTTTTTTTTTTGGTCAAAACATACTTTATATAAAACTTTGGATATATATAATCCTGTAAAAAGTAAAAATAAAAAATAAAAAAATGCACGTGTGAGATTGGAATTTGGAGACGAAAATCACGAACTCATGTTACCGTGTGCTTTGGGCACACCACACTTATCCAGAAGCTGAAGGGTATTTTTGTAAAGCAATAATTACGTAAGACTTCGAATCTTCGATTGGTTAGAAACAGAATCCAGCACCCACGCGCAACAGCTATTGCTGTGCGCGCAAGCTCGAGTAGGATATGAAGCCAAATAATTAAATATTTTTGGCCAAAAAAAAAATAATTAAATATTTAATCTAAAATTATACACTACATGAATATGTATATAGTAAAAAAAAACTTATTTTAGAAGGGAGTAATGTAAAATATAAATTAGAATATAAAGAGCTAAGTGTATACGAACATTAATTTAAGGACATTATTAAGATATACTTTATAACAAATGTTTTCACGTTTATACTTATAAAAATATTATGGCCTTATTTCTAATCAGTGATATATATATATATTAAAATCCAAAGAATTAAGTATAAATATTCAACTTAGGTCAATTTTTTTTTATTATTATTTTAGATGTCTAGGGGGCTTCTAGATTATTTTTTTCCCCGAAATATACCTCGAAATAAAAATAAATACCAAAATATTCAAAATTTTGAAGAAAAATATATTAAAGTATACCGACCCGCGAATTTCATTCGCGGGTGAGTATAAAAAAATCACATGCGAATGTTATTTATGAAAATTCTCTCACCCTAAGCAGAACCACAAATAAAGCAAGCAACACACAAAGGAGAGAGAATGCGCTTTTGTATATATACATATGAGACGGGGCAGAAGTGTCACCCGCGAATGACATTTGCGGATATACTTTTTCACTATACACACCCAGCGAATATCATTCGCGTGTGGGTATATTTTGGTATTTTTTTCAAAACTGAAGATATTTCGGTATTTGCTATTAGAGAGATTCTATTTGCAGACCATCGACTACTTTATACAGGTCACTTTTGTTGAAAAACTAAAATGCCCTAATAGCATTTAACATATTTGTCATTACCAATTTTAAGGAAATTAATTATTAAATCGACCTCATATTTTCGATATTACTAAATCGACCCCATATTATCAAAATGGTGAAAAATTATCCTTCTAACAAGTTTTGAACCCTAGACCTCTTACATACTAGCTAAAAGTTTTACCACTATACTAGTAATTCCAATTGTTTTCTTATTTACTTCAAATATAGTTATTGAAGCAACTCTCATATTATTGTATTAAACATCTCATGTTTATTTATTGATGCTCTTTAGTAATTAACATTTGTTCAACATTGTTTGTTTAATAATAGTTTTAATTTAATTATGTATCTACTAATCAATTTTTTTTAAATGATTGAAAAATAAATAATTTTCTAAATTTAATATTTATAGACAACCAAAATACTCATTTTGAAAATATCTTTTCAACCATCTCTAAAAAAATCAGAAAGACTATAATATGTAGATAATTAAATTAGAACTCTAACACATATGATGCTAAGTTTCAATTTTCCCATCAACCATAAATTTGGTCAAATTTATAAAAATTGTCAAAAATTACCAACACTACTTTGACCAAATTTTATAATCGATAAAAAAATTGAAACTTAACACCATATATGTCGTTAGAGTTCTAATTTAATTATCTAAATACTATAATAATTTTTATTATTTTTTAAGATGGTTGAAAAAAATTATTTTCAAAATGCATATTCTGGTAGTGTATAAATACTAAATTTAGAAAAATACTTATTTTTCAACCATTTTAAAAAATAAATCAGTAGATACATAATAAAATTCAAACTATAATTAAACAAATAACGTTGAATAAATGTTAATTACTAAATAGCATCAATAAATAAACATGAGATATTTAATACAATAATACGAGAGTTGTTTCAATAATTATATTTGAAGTAAATAAGAAAGCAATTGGAATTACTAGTATAGTGGTAAACTTTTAGCTAATATGTAAGAGGTTTAGGGTTCAAAACTTGCTAGAAGCATAATTTTTCACCATTTTGATAATATGGGATCGATTTAGTAATTACGAAAATATGATCGATTTGATAATTAATTTCCTTCAAATTGGTAAGGACAAATATGTAAAATGCTTTTAGAACATTTTAGTCTTTCAACAAAAGTGGTCTGTATAAAGTAGTCGATGGTCTGCATATAGAATCTCCCTTGCTATTATTTTAAGGTATATTTGGGGGAAAATTGGATTTCTATACTTAATCATTTGTTTAATAATTTCATACATAATATAATATATGCACAAAAAATATTATTTGTGGAAGCACTTGACACATGCTACCATCTCCGCACAATTGTTTCACCAAAATATACCATAATTAATAAGCAAATACCAAAATATCTTTGGTCTGCCAACAAATACGAATTTATACTTACCCACGACTCTCATTCGCGGATCATTATTTTTTACCGTCAGTTCCACACGCGAATGGGAGTTATTGGTGGAACTTATGAATAAAATGAAACTCTAAACCTTCATCAGTTCCACCCGCGACTACCATTCGCAGGTGAAACTAACGGTGTAGGTCCACACGTGAATGAGAGTCGCGGGTGGAACTGACGAAAACACAAAACAAATTGGACCCGCAAATGGGAGTCGCGAGTAAGTATAAATTCGTATTTGTAGGTAGACCGAGATTGTTTTAGTATTTGCTTATTAATTGAGGTATATTTTGGTAAAATATTCTCTCCCCACTCCACCACACACATACACCACCATGTGTGAGGAGGCAAGAGCCCTCACAATCGAGACACAACGTTACAACTTCATCCTCCATTTCTAAGAGATTCATAACTGCACACAGTGACGGATCTGGTGTAGAAGAAGTGGGGTCCTGGGACACACTTGTTTTCTTCCTACACAATTTTTATTATTTTTTATCGAGGACCCCACTAAAGTATGTAAGGGACCCCACTTGAAACAAGTAACCCACTAAACCGTGACTGAGTAGCTTCCAGCACAGCAGCTTTGGAATGGGGAACCCACTTGCTTGGGTTCCTAGATCCGCACGATGAAAATCGGACATCAATAAATGTAACCCAGATCATCAACATTGTATCTTCACAAAAAAGCTAAAAGTGAGTCTGAATCCCCTCACCCAGTTGTTGAATCATATGCAAAACAGGGAGCACCATGAAGATTAATCGAGCTCAATAAGTCGATCAAGTTCCTCCATTGTCAGCTCCTCCTCTGCATCTTCCTGTTGGGTGGTCTCAGTCAAGGAGGAAGCAGATGTCACACCCTAATAAAATTGAAGGTAAAACGAAACATAAATAATTGCTTTTTCTTCTTACACAAAAAACAATCAAACACAGTTTAACATAAATTTCTACAAATGTTGCTCCCAGTATGCCATATCTGCCCTACAAGTGGTATGAAGACTGATTTAAACAGTGGAAGTCTCTACTTTCTTCCAACTGAGTATGCTGAATGGTCATTTTACACACTTTATCTGAGCACAGTGCAAATCTTTCCACTATCATCCATCCATATATATATATTATAAATTGAATGGCAAAAGATGGTAAGAAAGTTACCAGAGAGGATTCTGGATGGTGCATCTCAACTTTCACTTCATCACGAGAAGTTGAAATGCTGGAAGAGTCTGTTGGAGTGGAGTTGTTTCTCTTTGATTCTTCATTGGGTTCACCTGGTGATATAATAAGTGTATTCTGACTGTTGCAACTACTGATGTTTGGGTGTTTCAGTGTCTAGGAACTGTCATAATCACAGTCAACCCTTTCCAAGGAACCACAGTTATGGATGTTCAAACACTTCAAGGATCCCACCACCTTTTCAAAACCTTCAATTACTTTGAGGTTCGGGCAGTTTACTATACTTAGCTCCTCGAGCTTTCCTGCACTGGCCACATCAGACAAGCTCTCAATAGACGTACAACCTTTAATGTCCAACTTCTTCAAGGACTTCAATTGTACTAACGGAAACTCTTTGAGTTTATGACAATTGCGGATAGTGATCTTCTCTGTCATGTTTCTAGGCTGGAATTCACTAAACAATGTTTCTATGCCACAATTGTCTACCCTTAGGAGTGTGCGGGATGTAGATCCCAATCCCAGATCCTTAAGACTTAGTAGGTTAGGGCAACCGCTTATAGTTGCCTCTAAAGTAATAGCAGATTGATCCTGAAAAAAGAGACATTTGTTCGATTCATCAAACAAAAATTGAATTAGGAGTGCTTAAGGATATAATGTACTATGAATGAAGATGGGAGCAAGGCAAGCCTTAAAGAGGATTGAGTTGAAATTTAAGGAACCTGTCTCACAAACTACAGCTAACCACAGTTTCTCAGCATTGAAGATCCTTGACAATAATAGCTATTCATCAAATCTAACCAATTGCTACAAATTCAAGTCTCCAAGAAGTTATTATGTCAAATTCAATAGCAGCAGCAGCAATCACACATCATTAGCATCTGTCTACACTACTCTTTGGCTTTCAATTTGTAATTCAGTAAAATAAACAGTGTAGGAGATCATCAATGGATAATCTACTTCGCATACCTTTTCCTTGATCAAATCTAGTACTCGCCCACGAATTTGTTGGCAAAGATCAGGGCTACAATCAATCAACAATGTACAGTTAGTAGTTTGAAAGAAAGGAAACCGACGGAATTATATGAAGATTGAAAGACCTCACCTAGTTGAGCGATTCAATCCCAAGATCTGAGCGATTCCCCGGAGAGCTTTTCTCCACTCCTTGGTAGTCACTACAGACTCTGTGGTGTGTTGACTAAGCTGCGTCCTATACTTGCTTGTTTTGAGTTTCACATCCTCCACCGTCACGCCGTGAAACACCGGGAGTATCTTCTTGCCCATGGCCTCAGCCGCCTCTGCAATCGCCTTAACTTCCCAGAGGCGCGAATTGCTGGTGGCGTAATTCTCCGAGAAGAAGATTACGTAGATGTCGCAATCCTCGATTGAACGTCGAAGCGTCGGATTCATGGGCTCCCCAGGTCCGATTTCAATTGTGCCGATTACAACCCTGATTCCATCAATTTTTAAGTAATTGATCAAGTGTTTTACCACTGCACCACAAGTATCGCTCATCAGACAGCTCACGAACACATAACGGTCTCGATCGGTGGATGGCGACATTGAACCACCCAAAAAGAGTGGCTTTTACCTCCGAAAGTTGGGACGATCACTGCGATGATACGAACAAATCCGTTTTTTCAACGTTAATTCCATAGACTACGCGCGTGGATCAACACTACTGGAGGAGAATGAAGGCGCCTCCTCCACCACCTGGATGTAGAGGGCGTTTGTGGCCCAGTCGAAGGAGAAAAACGATTGTATAAAGGTTGCACACCGTCTGAAAACCGCTGCTGCTTAACGAGCTGCTTAGGCTACTTCGAGAGGAAGGGGAGAACGATATATATATAAGAAAAGCTGGTGAAGAACAGGAAAGGATAAGAAGAAGGTGAAAGTGGGAAACCGAAAAACCATACCACACCAGGTTCCGTATCCTACCACGGAATTGACACCCCTACGGGCCCTACCCAGGAAAACTCTACCGCCTGCTGAGGATCTGGGAACCCACTGGTTCCTATTACAATCTTTTATACAGAATCATTAAAATAATTGATATCAAATTAGATTGAAATAATTTATTTTTTAACTATATATATACAATAGTTTAAAATAAAATGATACAATAATTCATTTTTTTCGTATAAGTATTAGTAATTTATATCAGTTAAACTATATACAATAATTATTGATAAGTTAAACAAATACATTATCATTTTCATGACGGCCTAACGTGTTATAAAGAGTCTGATTTGCAACCAAAAAAACAATTATTAAATCACATACATTATTTAGTATATAACTTAAATTCTAAATAAAAAAAATTGCTATTCGATTTTCTTGATTTATGCATACTTTAAACTAAAACTAAAAAATATTATTATTGCTCTTGGACAAAACATAAAAAGTTTTTTTTTTTAAAATTAAGGGTTAATAGTCAAAGTGCCCCCTAATGTTTGGGCGAAATTTAGGATTGCCCCTTAAAGTAAAATTTTAAATATTAGTCCTAAAGTTTGGACGATTTCAAAAATCGCCCCTTTCAGTCCTCTGTCTGTTAATTTGGGACGAAAAACGACCATGTGCTCGACACGTGACTTCACAGAAATTTTAAAGACAAAAATGCCCTTAAAGCATGACTTTGTCTCCTGGGCACGATCTTCGTGATCTTCTCCTCGATCATGGTGGACCAGGCTTTGGCCTCATTTATCTCCACCACGAACTCCTTGCCGTCGTTGACAACTTCGTCGTTGAGGCATCCTTCGTGGAGGCAACGATCGAGCTTCAGAGAGCCTAGAGTGGAGGAAGTGAGAGCCACGAGGTGATAGGTTTCATCTCTCTCCGCCCGCCCGTGCAGCGAGTAGCTACGGTGAGCCGGGGAGATGTTCCGGTGGGTGGGTGAGTACTGCGCGCGGCAGTGGCGGCAGCTATTCTGCTTGGAGCTCGCGCAACCCATCAACCAAATTGTAGATAAAGCAACCGTCGAACAACTTACGAATCTGGTCGGAGAAAACGAGGAGAGGAGTGACAGATGAATGAGCTGGATGGTGAATGCTTTTTGAAGGATTTGCAATTTAAAAAGGGATAAAGCACAGCGACCAGAGAATTACAGAGAAACAGACGAATCAAAGAAACGGACGAATCGATTTAGTTATCAAGAACAGGATCTGGGTTTCATCAACATCCACGAAAAGATTCAAACTTTTCATCTGAGATTTCATATATTGCCAGCTCGAAACGAACCCAATCCGACAATATGGTATCTGTGTCAAAGATTGATTGAGAAAGAGACAAATTGAAGAACATATAGAATTCTCCAGAAGGGATATTGATCCCTAGTCAAAGAGGAAGAACAACGACAGAGAGACAAAGTCATGCTTTAAGGGCATTTTTGTCTTAAAATTTATGTGAAGTCACGTGCCGAGCACATGGTCATTTTCCGTCCAAAACTAACAGATAGAGGACGGAAAGGGGCGATTTTTGAAATCGTCCAAACTTTAGGACTAATATTTAAAATTTTAGACTTTAAGGGGCAATCCTAAATTTTGCCCAAACATTAGGGGGCACTTTGACTATTAACCCTTAAATTAAACATCAAACGAAATTGAAATACTAATTATATTAAAAAATCAAATAAAATATTTTTTAAAGTTGAAAATTCTAAATAAGACAAAAAGAAGAAAGATTACTTCACTTTAAATTCACTAGGAATTGAACATTAGATCACACTTAAAATGTAAATATTTAAGGAGCTGATTTTGAACTGTCAACTGGTGTCCATACCAAAATTATACACTACATGAATATGTATATAGTAAAAAAAAACTTATTTTAGAAGGGAGTAATGTAAAATATAAATTAGAATATAAAGAGCTAAGTGTATACGAACATTAATTTAAGGACATTATTAAGATACACTTTATAACAAATGTTTTCACTTTTATACTTATAAAAATATTATGGCCTTATTTCTAATCAGTGATATATATATATATATATTAAAATCCAAAGAATTAAGTATAAATATTCAACTTAGCTCAATTTTTTTTTATTATTTTAGATGTCTAGGGGGCTTCTAGATTATTTTTGTCCCCGAAATATACCTCGAAATAAAAATAAATACCAAAATATTCAAAATTTTGAAGAAAAAAAATATTAAAGTATACCTACCCACGAATTTCATTCGCGGGTGAGTATAAAAAACATCACATGCGAATGTTATTTATGAAAATTCTCTCACCCTAAGCAGAACCACAAACAAAGCAAGCAACACACAAAGGAGAGAGAATGCGCTTTTGTATATATACATATGAGACGGGGCAGAAGTGTCACCCGCGAATGCCATTCGCAGGTGATGCTTTTTAGACCACCCGCGAATGACATTTGCGGATATACTTTTTCACTATACACACCCCGCGAATATCATTCGCGTGTGGGTATATTTTGGTATTCTTTTCAAAACTGAAGATATTTCGGTATTTGCTATTAGGGAGATTCTATTTGCAGACCATCGACTACTTTATACAGGTCACTTTTGTTGAAAAACTAAAATGCCCTAATAGCATTTAACATATTTGTCCTTACCAATTTTAAGGAAATTAATTATTAAATCGACCTCATATTTTCGATATTACTAAATCGACCCCATATTATCAAAATGGTGAAAAATTATCATTCTAGCAAGTTTTGAACCCTAGACCTCTTACATACTAGCTAAAAGTTTTAGCACTATACTAATAATTCCAATTGTTTTCTTATTTACTTCAAATATAGTTATTGAAGCAACTCTCATATTATTGTATTAAACATCTCATGTTTATTTATTGATGCTCTTTAGTAATTAACATTTGTTCAACGTTGTTTGTTTAATTGTAGTTTTAATTTAATTATGTATCTATTAATCATTTTTTTAAATGATTGAAAAATAAGTAATTTTCTAAATTTAATATTTATAGACTACCAGAATACTCATTTTGAAAATATTTTTTCAACCATCTCTAAAAAAACCAGAAAGACTATAATATGTAGATAATTAAATTAGAACTCTAACACATATGATGCTAAGTTTCAATTTTCCCATCAACCATAAATTTGGTCAAATTTATAAAAATTGTCAAAAATTACCAACACTACTTCGACCAAATTTTATAATCGATAAAAAAATTGAAACTTAACACCATATATGTCGTTAGAGTTCTAATTTAATTATCTAAATACTATAATATTTTTTAAAGATGGTTGAAAAAATATATTTTCAAAATGCATATTCTGGTAGTGTATAAATACTAAATTTAGAAAAGTACTTATTTTTCAACCATTTGAAAAAATAAATCAGTAGATACATAATAAAATTCAAACTATAATTAAATAAATAACGTTGAATAAATGTTAATTACTAAATAGCATCAATAAATAAACATGAGATATTTAATACAATAATACGAGAGTTGTTTCAATAAATATATTTGAAGTAAATAAGAAAGCAATTGGAATTACTAGTATAGTGGTAAAACTTTAAGCTAGTGATAGTATGTAAGAGGTCTAGGGTTCAAAACTTGCTAGAAGCATAATTTTTCACCATTTTGATAATATGGGGTCAATTTAGTAACTACGAAAATATCAGGTCCATTTGATAATTAATTTCCTTAAAATTGGTAAGTACAAATATGTAAAATGCTATTAGGACATTTTAGTCTTTCAATAAAAGTGGTCTATATAAAGTAGTCGATGGTCTGCAAATAAAATCCCACTTGCTATTATTTTAAGGTATATTTGGGGGAAAATTGGGTTTCTATACTTAATCATTTGTTTAATAATTTCATACATAATATAATATATGCACAAAAAATATTATTTGTGGAAGCACTTGACACATGCTACCATCTCCCCACAATTGTTTCACCAAAATATACCATAATTAATAAGCAAATACCAAAATATCTTTGGTCTGCCAACAAATATGAATATATACTTACCCACGACTCCCATTCGCGGATCAATTTTTTGTTTTATCGTCAGTTCCACTATGTAATAGGTCTAGGGTTCAAAACTTGCTAGAATCATAATTTTTCACCATTTTGATAATATAGGGTCAATTTAGTAACTACGGAAATATGAGGTCGATTTGATAATTAATTTCCTTAAAATTAGTAAGGACAAATATGTAAAAAGTTATTAGGGCATTTTAGTATTTTAACAAAAGTGATCTATATAAAGTAGTCGATGATATGCAAATAGAATCTCCGTTCCATTTAATAGTTAATCAGACCTATACTTTCGTTTAAAGCCACATTTAATAATATTATGGGGTCTATACTTTTGTTTTAAGCTCTTAATGGTCAGTTGGGCCTACATACGTTTAAAGTCCGTTGAATAGTCAGTCGGACCTACATTTTATGTACTAGAAACACAAAGCGGTCTATGAAGTTGCATGCTCCAGGCTTACGAGAATACCCCCTCAAAAGAATAAATTTGATTATTTTGGAGCCATTTTTGGGTGATTATGTGATAGCCGGGTGCACACAAAATTGATGCTCTCTTCTGTAAACACTCTATAATAGCAGGTCAATTAGAAGTAAAACCGGTTCCAAAAAAATATGGGTGTAAAACAAATTGATTTGAATTTAAATATAAATTAGTATCAAAAGTAAGTTCGAACCAATTCAGATATGAACCCACTTTGTGAACTGTCTTAGTTTAACCTTAAAAACTAATTTGGTTTTAAAATTAGTTCAGTCGAACCAGTCCAGATCCAGTTCAACCGAATTGTTTTCTTGAACAAGCCTACTCAACACGAGTTAATAAAGAAACGGTGTAAAATTGCAGCAAAATAACTTCCAGAATTCTTAAATTTGATTAGAAAATCACCACTCCAAATTCCAGTTACCATCGTCACCATAATTTTCTTCCATCCTCCTATCCCCTGACCAAAAGTAAGCTACAGACCCGAACTCGAACTATACACTATATAGGTAGACGAAAATCGGACATCAATAATGTACCCAGTGTTGGGTATCGATAGTGACGGCCCAGTAAGAAAAGGCCTCGAAGGCCCAATAACTATAGAGGGGGTAAACCCATGACATCCAAACCGGATCGGCCCAAGTACAAGCCAAACTTGGCCCACCATCGAGTAATCCAGAATCGAGCCCAAAGTCTATAGAGACGCCAAAGGCTCTCAGACTGCTCGCCATTCTCTACCAAGTCGCGACCTTCCACTGCTCGACATGGGAGTGCTCGCCCCGAAGAGAGCCTTGCCTCTCTCCTCTGGTCCCACTAAACCGTTAATAACAGAGTGGCCAAGATATCCCGCATATCCCGGTCACATATTCACTAAAGATTAGATTTGGTAACTGCAATATCTCGCAGTAACTGCCATATCCCACGATCCGAATCTTCAGCAACTCAATATACATTAAGATATTCAGTTGCCTTTATACGGTTCTATCTCTCTTACCCTATAAATATCCTTGCTTTACATACGTACTTTACGTTTTGAGTTTTATACACACATATACTCATTTAAGCATCGGAGAGGGACCCAGAGGCACCCCCTCTGTTGCGCTCCCCTACTTGCAGGTTCACCGGAGTTGGAGCTGAAGCGTCATCCCAACCTTGTCTGGTATTCAATTCACTGCCAGATCAGCATTCAGGATTTCACGATCCAACATTTGGCGCCGTCTGTGGGAAACGAGCAATTCAGCCATGAGAACTCGATCCCAAAGCAACCGTCGGAATCAGACTAGGGAGCGATCCTCAGATAGCTCTGATTCCGCCGCCGCTTCACCGCTTCAACAGGAACCTGCCAGCCGAGCAGGAGTTAACGCTGTTCCTCTGCGGACAGCCCGAGAACATGTCGGTGATTCAAGACCGACCCCAGCTGCTGATCAAAACGGAGCCCCTGCGCCGCAGACAGTCCACATTGCGGGGCAGAATATTAATTTAACCCCCGAGATGGTCTCCTTGCTGGAAGCCATCCTAGGACAGGCGCGCCGCCAGGCCCCTGCTCCTCAGGAAAACAATCCCTCTGCTCCTAAGGAAAATCACCGCCCTGCTGCCACAGGGCCTTCACCTTCAGAAGCGGCCAATCCTAGTCCTGCTGCGCATCAGGAGGATCAGGAGATGACGTCAGGTCAGCAGTCCCTACCTCCAGCGCACACCAAGGAGCCAGCAGCCGCATATACTGCCAATCCTTCCGGTCCGCCTCCACCCGGAGCCTCTCCCATGTACTGCACTGTGGAGCAGATGGATGACCTCCTCAGCAAAAGGCTCCAGGAAAGACAGTTGACAGTCATAGCTCCCTTCAAGGAGCAGTCCTCTCATCCATTCACCGACGCGCTCGTCGCTATCAAAATCCCGAAGGATGTGGTTGCTCGGGCCATACCTGAGTATAGCGGTGGAGGAGATCCCACCGTACATGTCAACAAGCATGAGGCCTCCCTTCTGGGTAAGTCAAACGATCCCAATCATTTGGCTTTGCTATTTCCATCTACTCTTTCGGGTTCGGCTTCGTCCTGGTTCTTCGGCCTCCCTGCAGGATCAATCGGAACTTGGGCAGAGTTAAGAAGCAAGTTCCTGGAGAGATACATGGGCGAGCGCCAGTTGCTGAAGAGCGTGGTCGCCCTTGACTCGGTCAAACAGCAGCCTGGAGAGTCGCTGTCCAACTTCTACGGGCGTTTTCATCAAAACGTCACAGAATTAGATCGCCGAATCTCGGATGGGGAGATCATTCGAGCATTCTACAGAGGTCTGGATGTGGCCAACAAGGCCTCGAGAAAGCTGCGAAACAGCTATCACGTAAAGGAGATAGAGACATTGGAGGAGTTGGCATCCAGAGCGAAAGGTTTCATAGACCTTGAGCGCGCAAACATCGAGGCTAACCTCCTGACGACCTCGCTAAGGGTAACCCCTGAGCCCCGACGCGATGGTAAGAAGGAGGTCAAGAAGGAGAAAAAGGGAAAAGAAAGTAAGCCGCGAGTCGAGTCTCTTCCAGCGCCTCGCCATCCAGAGGTCCCTGAGTACTTCACGCCTTTAAATAGGCAGATCTCAGCGGTACTAGTCGAGATGGAGAGGAGATCCTTGGCGAGGCCACCGATGCCTCGCCGAGGTGGGTTACCCATGGGCAAGGATGTCGAGAGCTATTGCAGATACCACAAGTGCAAGGGCCATAAGACAGACGATTGCAAGATTCTGAAACGAGATATAGAGAGGCTGATTCAGGGGGGAATGTTGAAGGAATTTGTGGCAGGGCGAGACCGAAGTCGAACGCCCCCCAGGAGACATCGTTCACCAGCCCCTGCAGATCAAGCTGAGCCTTCTGGAAGCAAGAGGAGAGTGAATCTGATTGCGGGAGGATTCGGCGCAGGCGGCGAGAGGTCAAACTCCAGAGAGGTCTACGCCACTCAGATCTCTACGGCAGTTCAGTTGGGGAAGCGACCCCGACCTGAAGAAAACATTGTCATCTCATTCTCTGAAGATGATTTGGCACATGTCACTACGCCCCACAACGATGCTCTGGTCATTACGGCAGATATAGACGGCTGTGATGTTGCAAGGATTCTGGTCGACGGAGGCAGCTCGACAGACATCCTGTTTCTGGACGCCTTCGAAAAGATGGGCAAATCAAAACGCGACCTGAAGAGGGTCGACTTTCCGCTGATCGGATTTGCGGGAAGGACAACTTATCCACTGGGGGCTATAACCATGCCAGTGATTTTTGGCGAGGGGTGGAAAAGCATCAAGGTGTCGGTCACTTTCCTGGTGGTCGATTCACCTACATCCTACAACGCCATTATAGGGAGAACCACGATCAACCCAAATAAGATTGTGGCCTCCACTGTCCACCAGAAGATGAAGTTCCCTACTCCGAACGGGATTGGAGAAGTGCTCGGAGATCAGCCTTCCTCGCGGCAATGTTATGTGAACTGTTTACGCAGGAAGAACCAAAGGGAGGCGCTCGCCATCGAGACAGAGGCCGATCCCCGCGAGGACTTGGCTCGACCAGCACCCATGGAGGAATTGGAGGAGGTCGAGATCGATGGTCCGGACAAAAAGGTGCGCATTGGGACCACCTTAAAAGAGGATCAGAAGGAAACCATGACCGCTCTCCTCAAGGAATTCAAAGAGCTCTTTGCCTGGCAGCCGAGCGACATGCCAGGAATCAGCACAGATATTATCTCGCATGAGCTCAGGATAGACCCCTCCATCAAGCCGATCGCCCAAAAGAGAAGATCGTTCGGGACTGATAAACGTTTGGCGATCAGGCAGGAAGTCGGCAGGTTGATTGAAGCTGACTTCGTCAGAGAGGTAAGATTCCAGAGCTGGGTAGCCAACCCAGTTTTGGTCAGGAAATCTAATGGCAAGTGGAGGATGTGCGTCGACTTCCGCGACTTAAACAAGGCTTGCCCCAAAGATTCATATCCCCTTCCAAGAATTGATCAGCTAGTCGATGCTACCTCGGGTCATGAGATGCTGAGCTTCATGGACGCCTATTCAGGCTACAACCAGATCAGAATGCATCCAGACGACGAGGCCCACACTGCTTTCTATGCTGACGGGGACATTCTATGCTACAAGGTGATGCCCTTTGGTCTCATCAATGCCGGGGCAACTTATCAGCGGATGGTGAACCGACTGTTCCAGGACATGCTGGGAAGGAACATGGAGGCCTACGTGGATGATATGCTCGTTAAATCCATCAAAGGCAATCCTCATACCACCGACCTCCGTGAAGCTTTTGAATGCATGAGGAGACACAGCGTTCGCCTGAACCCAGCAAAGTGCGCCTTTGGAGTCAAGTCCGGGAAGTTCCTGGGTTTTATGGTCAGCGAAAGGGGCATTGAAGCAAACCCGGAAAAGCTAAAGGCCATAGAAGAAATGAAGTCACCAACCTGCCATAAGGAAGTCCAATGCCTGAACGGCCGACTAGCTGCTCTTAACCGCTTCCTCTCCAAAGCAAGCGACAAGTCCCTCCCGTTCTTCAAAACCTTGAGGGCCAACCGTAAGTTCGAATGGACGCCAGACTGCGAGGAAGCATTCCAGTCCTTGAAAAGGCATATTCAAACACTCCCAGCTCTGGCAAAACCCGTTCCAGGCGAGCAGCTTTTCCTCTATTTAGGCATTAGCGATGTGGCAGCCAGTGCTGTTTTAATAAGGGAGGAGAATAATGTTCAGAGTCCAGTGTATTTCATTAGCAAAATGTTCAACTCAGCAGAAATAAAATATGTCCAGATTGAGAAGTATCTCTATGCCTTAGTTATTGCTGCTCGGAAGCTGAGACCATACTTTCATGCGCACGACATCACGGTCCTCACCAATCAACCTCTCAAAAACTTCCTGATGAAGCCAGATTCTTCAGGAAGAATGGTCAAGTGGGCGATCGAGCTCAGCGAGTTCAGGATCAAATTTGCGCCAAAAACGGCCATCAAAGGTCAAGCACTAGCTGATTTCATAGTGGAAAGCACGAGTAACGGTCAAGCGGAGGCAGAAAACAGGCCAAGTCAGTCAGCAAACGACAATCAAATCTGGGAACTCTATACGGATGGGTCTTCATCAAAAGAAGGCTCGGGGGCAGGTTTAATTCTTATTCCTCCTAGCAACACGATACATTGGCTTTCTTTTCACGATATATTGGGTCCTTTTCCCATTAGCACTGGTCAGCGTACTCACATTATAGTGGCGATCGACTACTTCACTAAGTGGGTAGAGGCGAAAGCTCTAGCTTCGACAACGGAATTCCAAGTTATCAAGTTCATGCAGGTCAACATATTCTCCAGGTTTGGTATTCCCAAAATACTCATCAGCGATAATGGTCCGCAATTCGTTGGAAAGGAATTGAAATGGCTCTGTGAAGAGTATCACATCGACCATCGCTTCAGTTCAGTACATCACCCTCAAACGAATGGGCAAGCTGAAGCAGCCAACAAGGTTGTCTTAGCAGGACTCAAGAAAAGGGTTCGAGCATTCAAAGGGAACTGGGCAGACGAACTGGAAAACGTATTATGGGCCATCAGAACAACGCCTAAGGCGGCCACAGGAGAAACGCCTTTCAGTTTAGTGTACGGATCAGAAGCAGTAGCACCAACTGAATTAGCAGTGCCTACCCACAGAGTCCTACACTTTAACGCGGAGGCAAATGAGATCGAGCGCAGAACTGACCTCGACTTGGCAGAGGAAAAGAGATGGCTCTCGGAAAAAACACAGGCAAAAATGCGCTTGGCGACCGCTCGGTATTTCAATAGAAAAGTTAGCGCTCGCCAATTTTTCGTGGGGGAGATGGTTATGAGAAGGAATGAATTTACAAGGCTGGACAGTAAAAACAAACTTTCAGCCAAATGGGAAGGACCATACAAAGTAGTAGAGATCGCCGCACCAGGATCCTACTATTTGGAAACCACCGAAGGCGAGAGGTTACCTCGTCCATTTAATTCAGAGCATTTAAGAAGATTTTATGCATAGCTTGTAATCAAACGGATTATGTCAATAAAAGAAAGCCATTCCTTCTCAAAGCGTGTCCACTCGAAGCAAGCTGAAGCCAAAAAGCCCTGACGCCAAAGTCAGGCCTCAAAAAGCCCTAGCAACAAAGCTAGGCCAAAAGCCCTAGCAACCAAGCTAGGCCAAAAGCCCTGACGCCAAAGTCAGGCCTCAAAAGCCCTAGCAACAAAGCTAGGCCAAAAAGCCCTAACAACAAAGTTAGGCCAAAAGCCCTAACAACAAAGTTAGGCCAAAAGCCCTAGCAACAAAGCTAGGCCAAAAAGCCCTAACAACAAAGTTAGGCCAAAAGCCCTAACAACAAAGTTAGGCCAAAAGCCCTAACAACAAAGTTAGGCCAAAAGCCCTAGCAACAAAGCTAGGCCAAAAAGCCCTAACAACAAAGTTAGGCCAAAAGCCCTAACAACAAAGTTAGGCCAAAAGCCCTAGCAACAAAGCTAGGCCAAAAAGCCCTAACAACAAAGTTAGGCCAAAAGCCCTAACAACAAAGTTAGGCCAAAAGCCCTAGCAACAAAGCTAGGCCAAAAAGCCCTGTCGCCAAAGACAGGCCAAAAGCCCTAACAACAAAGTTAGGCCAAAAGCCCTAGCAACAAAGCTAGGCCAAAAAGCCCTGTCGCCAAAGACAGGCCAAAAGCCCTAACAACAAAGTTAGGCCAAAAAAGCCTTAGTAACAAAACTAGGCCACAAAAGCCCTAACAACAAAGTTAGGCCTCAAAAAACCTGACGCCAAGAGTCAGGCAAAGCCCTGACGCCAAAGTCAGGCCAAAAGACCTAGCAAAATGTTAGGCAAAATGAAAGCCCTGACGCCAAAGTCAGGCCAAAGAAAGTTTAGGCGATCACTATCGATGATAAAGCCTGACAAATTACAAATCCCTTGTTATTAGGCCAACACCTCAAAGGTTTAAACTTCAAAGAAGGTAATGTCTCTTTGAACTTAGAAGTTTACGCTTTTAAGTGTCAAAAGTATTATCCTTAGAAAGTTTAGCTTATGATGGGTCTACGGCTTTAAGGGTCGACGACATTACAAAGCAAGAAAAAAGTGGAAAGTAATTGTGAGTAAGATATTGGATAGCTAAATATGTTCGAAGTCGATTAAAGGCTCAAGAATATAAAAGCATTCAATAGAAAAATCCAAGTCTTCGACAGATAATTACAAACCAAAAACAGAAAATACAAAAATGGCTATCTAAAAAAGAAAAATACGGTCGCCAAGGAGTTAGGTACTTCAAGCTTTGGGGTTCTCGGGGGCAAAGACGCTCTGCTCGCCTTCGGGGGCAGAAGTATCGGGCTCGCCTTCAGGAGCAGCCTCCCCAGCAACAGAGGGCTGCGAAGGCTGACTCCGCAGGAAGGTCTTCAAGGAGGCAACTTCCCCAAGAGGAAAGTGGGGATCGACCGCCTGGACCTCCTCCACCAGGCCCTGAAGAAATTCGGCAATCGCCGACTTCATCACCTTCAAGGCCTGGTCCTCAAAGTCTTCGGAGGCCTTGAACTCCTCAATCACGGCATGGGGTGAAGGAACCGCTTTCAGCTGATCAGCCAGTCGGTTCTTTTCCTCCTCTAGGGCGACCCCCCTAGCTTCGGCAGCATTCCTCTGGGCCTCCGTGGCGACCCTAAGAGCGTCTGACTCGACCAACTGGGCACGAGCTTCCTTCAACTCGGCCTCCAGGCGAGCACGGACCGCCTCCCCTTCATCAAGGCACTGATGAAGGGCCTCAGCTTCATGAAGGAAGGCTGCAGCATCAGCCTCCCTCTTCTTGACATCAGCAAGGAGGCGCTGCTCCTTCCTGAAATACTCCTCCCGGGCGCCGTCCACCAAGGTGATTGCCATGTCAGCAGTCTTCTTGATGGCCTCCAACTGCCCGGGGGTGACCCCTGTGCTTCGGTATTGCTCCAGCTCGACAAGCAGTTCAGAGTGCTTGTCGGCGAGCTCGCCGAAAACGCGGCCGAGGATCACCTCTTCCCGAACGAGCTGACAACAAAAGCACAAGGAAAATGTCAAGTCATCAAAATGAAAAGGAATGACAAGGAATAAATAATGGAAAGAGGGCGAAATCATACCAGGGCAACTCGTTCGAAGTGGGTCCGTAAGAACCCCTCGATCTGAGGAAGCTCCGTAGGGACAATCGAACGGTCCTTGGGAGGAATTATCCCATCAAGGAGCCGCATGCACATATCCGGGCTACCCCGTAGGCTCTTCTGGGCGGGGTACCCCTTCTTGGCAAGGTCCCCACAAGGGACCCAAGGCCTCCGAGAGTCCCCAACCTTAAAAGGCTGGAACAAGCTCGCCATGGAGCAGTACTCCTCGGCGGGAGCCCTCGAGGAGCTGGAAGCAGCAGGCCCCTTCTTTTGGGCCCCAGACTCCTTAGTAGGAGCCGTGGGCACTGAAGAGGCGGGAGGCGCCAAAGACAAGGCCTTCTCCTTAGCGGCGGAAGGGCCCTGAAGAGAGGGAGAAGGAGACGCCGTGTCCAAACCCTTCCCTTTGCTGGCAGAAAGGTCCTTAGGAGGGGAAGGAGAAGGATGTTGGTCGACATCAGGGTGCTCTTCACTCCTGACCTTCTTAGAAGGAGGAGGAGGAGGGTCCCGGGCCACGTCCGCCAAGGACTCCACTGCAAAGCAACAAGACAATAAGTCAGGAGTCAGAGAACCGCAGAATGTAAAAACATTAAATCAACAAAAGGCGAGGTAGTACCTGGTTGGCGAGGGCCAGTAGTGGCCGAAGGAAGCGTCTCCTCGGGCTTCCTCTTGGTCGAACGCCTAGAAGGAGGAGGGGGAGAGCTTAGCAGCACCTGGTCGGAGGACAATCCCGCCGATCCCTGGTCATCAAAGAGACCTATCAGTTTTTTGCTCTTGCTTACAACCTTCCCTACAAGTAATAAAACAAGGGAAGGGTTAGAAAATTACCCAATCATCAAAGATTGGTGTAGCTTGATGAATGCCCGCCATCTCAAGGGCATTCTCGGTAGTCTCCGCCACTGAGCGGATGGACTTGAACTGAGATGACCGATGCAGCCGATATAAATCGTCGATGGCATTCCGATCACTTCCGGACAATTCTTCGAAGGAGGGAGGAAAATCCTTGTCCGGAGCAAACAATTTCCAAGGTACGCCCCCCTTATACAAGAAGTAAAACTTCTTGTAATTGGAGTTAGTGGCCCGGAAATCATCGATCAGGCGGACATGGACGTTCCAAGCCCATCCTTGAGGGCCTCCCCACTCCGAAAACTTCGGCCAGCGGGATTGGAAGTGGTGAAAGTGGTTAGCCCCTGCTGCCAGCCGGAAGAAGCACCGGAACAGGGCCAGTGAATATACCCATTCCTGGCGTAAGCATAGGAACTTGAAGCCGACCCACATTCTGAGGGCATTCGGGACAAGCTGTGTGGGGTGAATCCCGTAAAACTGACACAAGGTCTGTAAATCCTCACAGAGAGGAAAACGCAACCCAGCATCGATCTGGGCCGCATAAATGTAAACCTCTCCATCGTGAGGAAAATGCAGACCTAGGCCAGGATACCTAGGAGCATCCTCCGCACTGAAGCCACCAAGCGCCACCATGGTCTTAAAGTAAGCCGGCTTCAGTTCGTTAGGCTTGATATCTACTCAGAATGATTCAAGTATGGCACAGCAAGTATAAAAACAAAGGAAAACAGAGGATATTGCCAAAATAGAGCAATAAAAGGGCGAAAGTTTACCTTTTGGGGAAAAAATAGGCGTGTTCAGCTCAGGGCCATCTACCACCACTGGGGTGGCCGCAGACCTTCCCACGTCAGGCTGTTTCCCCGCTGAGGAGGGCACAACTTCATCCCTAATGGTCAAGGGAACACCGACATTCTGAGGGGCGCTGGCTTTGTTAGCACCCTTGATGGCCATGTGTTTTATTCGCTGACTTCTGGGGGCCATGGAAATGGTCGAAATGAGAACTGAAGAGGATTGAAAGAGAAAGGGAAGGTTTGCAGCGAAGTTCTGAAAATCTGAAGGAGTGGATAAGCGTAAAAAACAAAATGCAGAAACTGACGTTTCCTATATAGACCAAAAGGGGAGTAACCGCCACGAGCAAATCGAAGCGACGCAGAGGAATAATTGCACCCTTTTGGAAAAAACCGAAGCAATGTCAGAATTCCAAGAGACAACGGTTGGCTGGTACAGACAGCTGTCAAGCTACCCTGGGTTTACGGAAAAGTAAATGTCAGGCGTGCCTCAAGTGACCGTTCGATTTCTGGACAACCGTGCAGTTATTAAATGCTAAAATTCCACTAAGGAGACAAGGTGGTCGCCAACGCACTAATAAAGCTTTAGCAGAAATACCTCGGGTAGATAATGATCGCCTAACTAAGAAAGATAGACTTCCATAAGCCTGAGTCACCTCGAGTGGTCGCCAAAAGGGAATAAAAGGAAGGATATTCTTTCGGCTTTGAACAGAGAAGGAATCGCTCGCCAAATGAGCTCGAAGTGTCTCAAAGGCACTGAACCATTACCAAAGACGTCACTATCTAAAACCCTACCAGGAAATCAAGCTCGACTGAAGGAACTTCAATCAAGCTTCGGGGGCAAATGTTGGGTATCGATAGTGACGGCCCAGTAAGAAAAGGCCTCGAAGGCCCAATAACTATAGAGGGGGTAAACCCATGACATCCAAACCGGATCGGCCCAAGTACAAGCCAAACTTGGCCCACCATCGAGTAATCCAGAATCGAGCCCAAAGTCTATAGAGACGCCAAAGGCTCTCAGACTGCTCGCCATTCTCTACCAAGTCGCGACCTTCCACTGCTCGACATGGGAGTGCTCGCCCCGAAGAGAGCCTTGCCTCTCTCCTCTGGTCCCACTAAACCGTTAATAACAGAGTGGCCAAGATATCCCGCATATCCCGGTCACATATTCACTAAAGATTAGATTTGGTAACTGCAATATCTCGCAGTAACTGCCATATCCCACGATCCGAATCTTCAGCAACTCAATATACATTAAGATATTCAGTTGCCTTTATACGGTTCTATCTCTCTTACCCTATAAATATCCTTGCTTTACATACGTACTTTACGTTTTGAGTTTTATACACACATATACTCATTTAAGCATCGGAGAGGGACCCAGAGGCACCCCCTCTGTTGCGCTCCCCTACTTGCAGGTTCACCGGAGTTGGAGCTGAAGCGTCATCCCAACCTTGTCTGGTATTCAATTCACTGCCAGATCAGCATTCAGGATTTCACGATCCAACACCCAGATCATCAACATTGTATCTTCACGAAAAAGCTAAAAGTGAGTCTGAATCCCCTCACCCAGTTGTTGAATCATATATGCAAAACAGGGAGCACCATGAAGATTAATCGAGCTCAATAAGTCGATCAAGTTCCTCCATTGGCAGCTCCTCCTCTGTATCTTCCTGTTGGGTGGTCTCAGTCAAGGAGGAAGCAGATGTCACGCCCTAATAAAATTGAAGGTAAAAAGAAACATAAATAATTGCTTTTTCTTCATACACAAAAAACAATCAAACACAGTTTAACATAAATTTCTACAAATGTTGCTCCCAGTATGCCATATCTGCCCTACAAGTGGTATGAAGACTGATTTAAACAGTGGAAGTCTCTACTTTCTTCCAACTGAGTATGCTGAATGGTCATTTTACACACTTTATCCGAGCACAGTGCAAATCTTTCCACTATCATCCATACATAAATATATTATAAAATGAAGGGCGAAAGATGGTAAGAAAGATACCAGAGAGGATTCTGGATGGTGCATCTCAATTTTCACTTCATCATGAGAAGTTGAAATGCTGGAAGAGTCTGTTGGAGTGGAGTTGTTTCTCTTTGATTCTTCATTGGGTTCACCTGGTGATATAATAAGTGTATTCTGACTGTTGCAACTACTGATGTTTGGGTGTTTCAGTGTCTGGGAACCTGGTGATAAAATAATATTTCTTTTCCAATCAATTGATTGCATAACATGATTATAAATAAAGTTAAATACAATATCCGCTATATAACATTTTATGAACACACGATAATAGTCGGTCCGACAAAGTGGTAGTCATTTGCTTGAAACCTAGCATAAATGACCACACATACATGATACAAAATCTAGAGGCAAATACAATATACTCACGCTTGTAATCTTCAATATCTTTATTTATTGCTTTGCTTCAAGAGAGCATTGCCAATTCACATATAAGTCCAATTCACCTATAAGTCCATTCACTAAAATGAAGAATGCCACTTCTGAATCTCTGATCTGGCAGCTTCAAGATCAGACTAACAAATAAAACAAGAGTCAAACTCAAACAATCAAATCTGACAAGTATAAACAAAACATGCCTCTAATGTCGGAAGATTATAAAAAAATCTCATCATATAAAAGAAAATGCCTTGTTAAATAAACTTGAACAGATAATGTCCCTAGTAGGAGGACAAATGGAATATTTTAAAAATGAAGGTGAAAATTATCAACAAAAGAACACATACTTAGCAGGTATCAAGTGTGTCCTTACAGTAGTTCTGAAGACTGTAAAAGAAGATAGGAAAAATGAAAAACATAAGTCTCTGAAAGAAAATAATACAGAATGAACTTTGGGCACATCAATAGTACATTTCATAGAAATGATCAATCACATTCTATTCCATAAATATACCTCTCTCGAAGTGCAAATATCATTCCTGTTGCAGCTCCAAGAGCCGTTTCTTCAACTTTTAATTTCTCCTGCAATAAAATATCACCGTATGATCATGCAATTAATAAGACATACTGACATAGCTGTTCCAACATGGAATAATAGTTCCAGATACATCATTACAAACATTAATTAATATGCTTATCGTTAGAAGCTTATCGAGTTACCAACAAGCGACAACAAACAACAAAATGCTACCTTCTTGGGGCCAAACAAGTCATCCTCGTCGTCCTCATTCCTCAATGTCCCCAAAAGGTCTCTTACTACCTGTTCCAATTCCACAAAAATCAAGCACGGAAAGAAAACATCCAACCCAAAAGAAATTGAGTGACGAATGTAGGTAAAATCCACCTGAACGCGCGGTACTGTGGGTCCCTGCAAAGTCTCCACCAAAGTTGTCTTCCTGGAGCAAGAAAGCACCATTACAAACCACAAGCTCAAATCTCAAATTCCATGTGTTGGATTTAGGTTAATGGGTCGCCCATAAGTGGGAGCCCATTCAGGAAAGCCCCGGTATGTGATACTGGCCCTAAACCCTATCCCTCTATATATCTATATATATATAGGGTGCTCTCCTTAGAATTAAGAGAGAACATAAACTGATAGCCGCCCACAGTTTAGACAGATGTCAGCAGCTGTGGAAACCTAGGTCACTGCCCGTTAACCCGTGGCGTGTCCTCCCGTCCGGCAGACCGTGATCCCAACCTCAGGCAGATCCGCTTCCGCTTAGGCAATCAATCCAGAGGCAACTTAATTATATGTGATTATGTTTTACCATATAGATTGCATGTATATTACATAATCCAACATTGGTATCAGAGACGTGTTAGGTTGGTTTCCGAATTGTCGAATTTCAGGAAAATCTCCATCGCGGTCAGTTGTGATCGCGACGAGCCCGCCGCCATAGATTCAGCCACTCCGAGACCGTCATAGGGGCTGCCGAGGCCTTCGTGGCCGCGGCTCAGCCCCTGGTGGCCGCAGCCACGCCGAGGCTGACCGCAGCCTTCGTGGCTGTGGCCCTGCGACTGGATGCCGCGGCCTTTGTGGCCGCGGCACCAGTCGCCGAACCCCAACCCCGTGGCCAGCCTTCGTGGCTGGCCATTAAGGCGGCGGCGGCAGCTGCAACTGCTATGGTTTTAAAACCCTAGCAGTTCAGCGAAGGAGACAACTGTTCTGGACCGGTCTGAGTGAACCGGTCCAGACCGGTCTGGTTCAATACATTGGACCAGACCGGGTTTAACCCTGGTTCGGTCTGAAAAGTTGGACCGCCCGGTTCAGTCTGGTTCGGTTGACTGAGGTTGACCGGCCGGTTCGATCAGGACTGGTTGGCTGAGGCTGGTCGGTCCGGTTTAGATGGCTGAAAGCTGTTTAAGTCGGTCTGAGCTCATTCAGAGGCTTTTGGGCTACCTGAATTGGTCCGAAACGAATTTGGTTCCGATCCTGGATCCTTAGTGAGTCTTAGTGGTTTGTAATATTCGGTATTTGTGCTTGGACCATTTCATTAATAATTATTTTGGACTAATTAAATTAACTGTTAGATCAATTTAATTGCTGGGAGAGCCTTATATTGTTTAATGATGCATGACTGGATAGGTAGAACGCTGTGTGGGTTCCTTGAGTTCCCTGGTTTACTTTGTGTTTTCTGCAGGGTAGATAGTCTTGCCTTACTTTATATTGTTGGCTCTTGACTCCATGACTGGTAGAATTGACTAGGTTATGACTTGTTGAGATCCCAGCATACTGTGTGAAAATTGATCTAACATGTTAATTAATTTTTGTTAGAGTGACTTTGATCCTCAAAGTTTTGAAATTATAAATTAGCCCTGAATTAATTTATTTTTGAAAGATTTCAATATATATGTGTGTGTATTGAATTGTGTGGTTTGTTACCTTACTTGCATAGGATAGATTACCTTGGTAGGGAGATCTACCTTTGGCATAGTCTAGGTAGCAAACCTTTAGGATTGTTTTAGTAGCCTTTCAGAAGTTTGGATAAGTTCGAACTACACTTGGGGATATGTTCTTAAGTGTGAACCGGTCGGTTAGTCTGCGAGGTTCTCTGAATTTCCTTGAAAAATACTAGGACAATCGTCTTATGTTAGAGTTGAACGCTTAGTGTGATATGTTCGACTCCGGTCCTTTGAGGACTGTTTGTATAGACTGTGTTTCGATTGATAGTAGTGACTTTAGGACATGCTTAGAAACGGGGAGTGCTTCTCGGCATAGCTAGGGTTGTCCTCCGAATTTAAGTATGTTTTAGAGTTTGTCCTATTAATTTGAGACTTGTCTTTTTACATGCATTAGAACATTGTTCCTTGTGTCTCCATGATCCTAATCAATTTTTCTTTAGTTAGAGAAATTGGTCTGCCATGTAGAACATCATCGTTTAGTTGGACAAAGGTCTTAGACTTAATGGTGAGCACTATAAAATTCGGAGAAAGCATATAAAATTGGTCCTAAGTAGAAATCCATTAACCCCATCAAGAAAATTGTGAAAAGACCCGATTCTGGAATAACGAATCAGCAGAAGACTTTCCATTTGAGTGAGAGGTTAATGATGCTGAGACGTGTGCCATGATGCTGAGTACGGTGGATGAGTTTGAGCTTAACACACGGCTAAAGGGCTGTGGGATACTTTGCAGGCTAGAAATGGTTCTATACGACTGCTTAGTTGTGCTCACTCAACATTAAGTTTGATTCATGCATGATGAATCCTCAGCACTCCACGAGATAGTATCTGAGGCATATGGCTAACATGATTGTGAATCTCAAGGAGAACGGTCAGTCAGTGACCGATGAGCAGCAAATCCAGGTCGTAATCCGCTCTTTTCCTAACTCCTGGAAACAGATGAAAATCTAAATAACTCATTCTAAGGCCCTCAATACATTTGAACACGTTTGAAGGCACATTGAGTTAAAGAGGACAGACCCAAGGTCGCTGGACCTAAGGTTGAGGTGCGTGTGGCGCCATCCTCTAGACCTAAGAAGAGTCGCTGAAGGCGAAGGAGTAATGCACAGCGCGATGGCGCAAATGCATTGAAGGCAAAGTAGACAAAGACTGAGGTGAACTCAAGGACTCCTCTGAAAACAACACCGCGAAAATGTTTGCGTAAGGCTTAGAAGCCTAAGTATAGGAAATGCTCCAACTGTGGCCAGTGGGTACACTTTGTGAAGGCATGTCCTAAATCGATCCGACCTAGATGTCTTGTTGGCTACTTAGTGAACTTTGTGTTTCTAGTACAGATATGTTGACTGAGTCATGTTCTTTGTGGATTTTGGATTCAGGATCGACAAATCACATAGCCAAGGATCGTGACATTTTCGTAGAGTACCATAGAGTCCCGCGAGAAATTAGGTGGATTTACATCGACAACAACTTTCGTGTTGAAGTCGAAGGGATTAGAACTCGTGAGCTGCGCTTGCGCGACGATAGAGTTTTAGTCTGATGTCATATCCTCTATGCTCCGCAGATTCGCCGATATGTTATTTCAGTCTTAGGATTAATGAAACTCGGTTTTATATTATCTTTTCATGAATCTTCTGTCCAATTGTTTTTTAGGTTCAACTTCGTTTGGCTTTAGTATTATTTCTGGTGGATTTATTGTTTCGGATTTGGATTCAGGCAACAATAATAATTTCATGTTTTTTCTTCTACTCGCGGATATGTTTGCGATGTGAATGAAAGACAAACTAGACTTGACTACAGAGGTCAACATAGAATGCAGCGGCTAACCCAATGAGGTTTGCTGTTCTACATTCCACAGGTGGAGTCGTCTACTTGTGTATGTTGTCTAGCAGAAAATTCCACCGGAATGCCTTTTGGTTAGGCACCTAGAGCCGAATTTCCCTTGCAATTTATCCATTCCGATGTCTGTGACCTTCTTAGTGCTAGGGTTCGGCACGGAGCGCATAATTTCATTACATTTACAGATGATTACACCCGTTAGATAGGAGGGTAAAGGCCCTCCACCCTGATTGTGGAAGAAGAGTACCTTTCAGGGGAATTTAATGGTTTATGTAATGAAAAAGGGATTATTCATCAGTTGACGATCCCCTACACCCCTCAGCAAAATAGTTTTGCAGAGAGGCGCAATAGAACGCTCATTAAAATGATTCGGTCGATATGGCGCAGACTTAATTGCTGTTTTCCTTATGGGGAAACGCTTTGGAGACTGATACCTACATCCTGAACCATGTGCCGACGAAGACGGTTAACTCCACTTCATATGAATTTTGGACTGGAATAAGTTCTGGACCTTCACCATATGCGCCCATTGGGGTGAGCCGCTTACACCCATGATTTCTCAAATAAGTTTGGGAAAGATTGGACCTAGAGGAAAGAAGAGTATTTTTGGTTACTCTGATACCTCCAAGGGTTATGTGTTTATAGCCGAGCTGGACAGTGGGAGTGTTTCCGAGTTCGAATCACGAGACGCGACGTTTTTAGAGAACGAATTTTTGAAAAAGGGAGAGATTGGTTTGGATCGATCTCTATATGAGATGCAAGATCAAGTCGAGCAGATACCTGTTAATTCGAGTGGGAAAGATGCAGTGGCAGAGGATGAATCAGTTCGTCATCTGTCAGATTCACCTCTTCCTGTAGCGAATGAAACAGCTTCTGCTCCTGATGATCTTGTTGACAGTGGGAGCATTATGAATCTCATTCCCAGTGGGAGCGATCATGGTCGTACCTCTGGTAGTAGTGAGTTGTTAGGCCGTGGGCTAGAACATAAGTTTTCCTCCCGACGATATGCATTCGAAGGTGATGGAGAACTAAACACCCTAATGTCTGACGATATGGTTATTGTGCCGTAAAACGTTAGAGAAACTCTCAATGGAACCTTCTAAGAAGAATGGATGAAAGTAATGGAAAATGAGATGAACACTTTGGACTAGATGGAATCTATAAGGAAGAACGGTGTTTGGGCACTGGTCGACCTTCGAGAGGACATAGAGAAATATAGCTAAATGGGTTCTTAAGATTATGGCTATTGGAGTGAGTCTAGACTTGGAACTGCACTAGATAGACATTAAGACCGTCTTCCTCATCGGTGAGTTAGAAGAATAGATCTATATGGAGCGGTCTGAATGCTTTGTGCAGAAAGACCATGTGTACTTAGTGTGCAAACTTCACAAATTGATCTATGGTCTGAAACAGTTCGCTATGCAGTGGTACCGCAGAGTTCATGATTTGTTAGTGGAAAATGAATTTCTCTTGATGGATGAGAATCATTGCGTGTACACCAAAAGGGTCTGGACCGAACTTTGTGTTTATGATTCTATATGTAGATGACATACTCATAGCCGTAAATAGCTTGGAGTTCCTCACACAGGTAAAGGCCTGATTGTCTTCTCTGTATGAGATGAAGAACATGGGTGAGGCGGCGCACATCCTTGGGATTTAGATCTCGAGAGGTCGCCGTAGGAGGCAGTTGTGGCTTTCAGAGGAAAGCTACATAAACAAAGTGTTGGAAACGTTCAACATGAGTAACTGCAAACCAATTGAAACTCCAGTTTACATTGATCAACCTCTCAAAATGGATATATGGACTAGATAAATAAATTATGTAGCTAAGTGTAGTCGGAAGCCTGATGTGCGCAATAGTGTGTACTCGGTTTGATATTTGTCATGCAGTCGGCATGGTATATAGGTACCAAGCTGAACCCGAATTGAAGAAATGGTAAGCAGTAAATAGGATCATGTGATATCTTAAGGGCATCGTCGTGCTCTCTGCTAGAGACTTGCTAGAGATCTGAGAATCTCTAGATGACTAGGTATAACATTGCGGACCATGGTGGTGACTTTGATGAGAGAAAACCCACCTCGGACTTTATGCACTGCTCTCCGATGGCGCCATATCGTGGATGAGCAAGAAGCAGTCGCGCATTGTGTTGATCGCCATTGAAGCCAAATTTGTGGGTCTTGTGTGGACCACTCAGTTGGTTGTATGGCTGAGGAGACTTCCGGATTGATTGCTGAGTCATTGGATTCGCAATCTCCGTGATATATAAACCCAAGTATCATTACAAGTCATAGCAAGTAGATATCAAGCGAAACTATGTTAGAGACGTGGTTAGACACAAGGTGATGAGTTTGAAGTACTTGTCTACGGATGAGATGGTTGTGGACCGTCTCTCCAACCTTGAAGAGGGAGTCGTTAGTGAGACATGTGTAGTCTCTAGGACTGTGTAGACTTAGTGATGTACTTCATTGATTTTATTTCCCATACAATGTTCATTAACTTGAATTATATTTGAGTATGCATGTTTTCGCAGTTTGAGTATTTTGTGTGTTCATTTCTGTGATTGTTTGTTGATATATGTCAAAGTGGATTTGGTCACCCTCTCACACGGGTGATAGCTTCTATGCCTTTGTGGCTGGGTGAGGCTGGTGATAGCTTCTAGTTTTTGGAAGTCCGTCGGGATAACCAGAAAGGACTTTGTGTCCGGAGCTATCTGTTTTCGCACTACGACGGATTATGGTCTGTCAATCCACTCAGGGGTCGGATGGGAGTCTTTGTGACTTTTGGTTCGGGTACTTTGTGTGCCTGATGAACTTCTGTACAGCATATGGACATATGCTCCATGGGAGAGGAGATATGCTGTAGCGTGCGTTCCATACCGCGGCGCACCCTAAATCGACCATGGGTATGACCCGAGATGTGATCTTAACTCGGAGTCGTGTGAGACCCAGAGCTCTTCGCGTAAGAGCCACGTACGTACCCTCAGTACTCTGAACAGAGACTTGAGGTTCAGTTCGGTGTTTGCTATCTTAGTCCGTTATCGATGGGTGCGCTCACAAGTACCTTGGACCCGGTTCTAGAAAAGCGAGTTGAATTGTGCCAATAGTTTCGTGGGAAGGGGATGGTCATTATGGGATCTTCTCGATGTTGTGTCCACTAGACGGCCGTCAATCGCGGTATAGGCTGCGGTTGTGGGCACAATGCAGATGTATAGGTTTGAAAGATCATTGTGTGGTCAAACCTTGAGAAAGATTACATGGCCAAGGGTGCAGGGCACAAATCCACTGATGGTGTGAGATCCGCGAGTCACTGCAACTCCTAACAGATGCGCAGTACCTTGCTCGTAGTGCCTGCCGGTCGCACGGCTGCCTCCTCGTATGTGATTTAACTGTATAAGGAGAATTCGTTCTCTTTGGTGCTGGCTTGATGAATGAGCGCCCCCCACTTTGTGCGAGTGGGAGATGTTGGATTTAGGTTAATGGGTCGCCCATAAGTGGGAGCCCATTCAGGTAAGCCCGGTATGTGATACTGGCCCTAAACCCTATCCCTCTATATATCTATATATATATGGGGTGCTCTCCTTAGAATTAAGAGAGAACAAAAACTGATAGCCGCCCACAGTTTAGACAGAGGTCAGCAGCTGTGGAAACTTAGGTCACTGCCCGTTAACCCGTGGCGTGTCCTCCCGTCCGGCAGACCGTGATCCCAACCTCAGGCAGATCCGCTTCCGCTTAGGCAATCAATCCAGAGGTAACTTAATTATATGTGATAATGTTTTACCATATAGATTGCATGTATATTACATAATCCAACACCATGAATAGCAATTAGAGAGACAGAAAGAAGCTTACGACGTCGAGATGGCTATTAGCGGCCATGGTTGATGCTCGAGGAAGCAGACGTGATTAACTTCGAGTCTTCGACTCACTACCTATGAAGAAATGGACATATAATGCTTAGTATAATAAATAACCTTTTCTGTATCAAATTCGGCATCAGACACAAGATACTTACAGCTTCATAACATCCATTTCTCTTCTCTTGCTTGGAGATGACATCTTATGGTTTGTTGAAGTTAAGTGTGTAACTTCATTCTGCACCATTCTGCAGCTCAGAGGTGAATTGAATTCTTGAAATTGTCTGCTTCCTTCACAAACTTGTTATCAATCACTAAAATTCAAAAAAGAAATTAAATTGTCTAAAAAATCATTCATTCAAGCTGCATGAACTGGGAAAAATAGATTTTGTTTTACCGGAGAAAGATTGAGCGCAATAGGGGCATAACTGCAGCTCATCATTCAACAAAGATCTGCAGCAGAGTACTTCATAGTTTTAGTCACATGAAACATATACTATGAACATCAATTATGTATATGGCCTGCAATATTTGGAACCCAGAATCAACTTGAAGGTGAATCCACAATGCAACCGACAGAAGGTGAATCGCCATACATTGTCCGACATAAACAATGTTGTCCGAACAAAGCTGTTTTTCGACAGCATCCAGCATAACAGAATCTCCATACAGAATCACAGCATCACAACATCAAATTCAGTTGTGTATCAATCCAGAATCATAGAATCACAACATCATATCCAGAATCATCCATCATAACACGAACACAGAAACAAGACATACACAAAACACATTGGATCCAAACTCCTTCGAAAAGCACGATTCTAACAAACTGGATTTCTGTTAAGATCGATTAACACCAATTGATGAAGTAGAAGAACCAATTCTAGAGAGATTAGAGAGAGAGAGAGAGCTGATTTCCGTGGTAACACCCAATAGGGTAACCTCCACGCGGTTTGACTCATTTGTATTGATGATGATTACTGTTACAACATACGTATACATGGAGAAATACATTACAGTATAGTATAGCATATGGGTTCGGGGCGCTGCCCCGAACCCTGCCTTCGGGTAGGGGGCTCCCGCTGCCCCGAATCCCCGACAACCTCACCGCGGAGGTTGAACCGCGATACACGTACATTAATATATAATCTACCATTACATATTAATCAGACTACAATACCTAACAATTCTCCCACTTGGAGACTGATTCCATCACAAAAACACAGTATTCTCTCAGCATCATCATCAATACCTTCACCGCACCATCTGTAGTAACATAACTACAGAAGACCAACCGAGGTTTTGCACAACCCCAGTTTCCCAACATCGACACACTTTGTCAACATGTCTGCTGGATTCTTTGCACCATCTATCTTCTCTAAGCACAAGTCGCCTTCTTCCACTGGTCTGCGAGTGAAATGATACCGCCTTCTGATATGCTTAGTCTTCGAATGATAGACTGGATTCTTAACCAACTGTATGGCACTCTGACTATCTGAATACAGAATCTTCCCATTCTGCTTCTTGCCCAACTCTTCCAGATAATCTGCCAACCATATTATCTCTTTCCCAGCTTCAGCTATTGTCACGTACTCAGTCTCAATAGATGAAAGAGCAACACATTTCTGAAGCCTGGACATCCAACTCACTGCAGTACCACCTATGGTGTAGATGTATCCGGACGTGCTCTTGCTAGAGTCTACATCTCCACCAAGATCAACATCCACAAAACCCTACAGAATTACTTTGTCTTTGCCAAAACAAAGTGAAGTACTGGATGTACCTTTCAGATATCTTAGAAGCCACTTCACAGCTTCCCAATGCTCTTTCCCCGGATTTGCCATGTACCTGCTAACCACACCCACTGCATGTGCTATGTCAGGTCTTGTACAGACCATAGCATACATCAGACTCCCAACTGCTGAAGCATATGGAACCAGTGTCATCTGATCACGTTCTTAAGCTATCTTGGGTGACTGCCCCTTTGACAATTTTATGTGATTTGCCAAAGGAGTAGTCCTGGGCTTAGCATCAGTCATCCTGAATCGGGTCACTACCTTCTCAATGTACTGCTCCTGGGATAGACTTAAGGTGCCAGCAGATCTATCCCGAGATATTTTCATCCCAAGAATCTGTTTCGCTGCACCCAAGTCTTTCATCTCAAACACATAAGACAGACTTGCCTTCACATTGTTTATCTCTCTCATACTGGATCCTGCAATCAACATATCATCCATATACAAGAGTAGAAATACATAAGAATCAGTGTATTTCTTGAAGTAACAACACTGATCCTTTTCACTCCTACAAAAGCCAATCTTGGTCATGAAGGAGTCGAACTTCTTGTACCATTGTCTCAGTACTTGCTTCAACCCATACAAGCTCCTGTTGAGCTTGCACACCATATGTTCCTTGCTCGGAACAACAAATCCTTCTAGTTGCTGCATATAGATCTCCTTATCCAGATCTCCATGTAAAAATGCTGTTTTTACATCCATTTGCTCAAGATGCAAATTTTCCGAAGCAACAATACTCAACAGAATCCTGATAGTAGTTAATTTCACAACAGGAGAAAATATTTCAGCATAATCAATACACTTTCTTTGTGAATACCCTTTAACTACTAACCGAGCCTTAAACAGTCTTTTGCCATCTGGTTCAGCCTTGATCCTGAACACCCACCTATTCAACAAGGCTATCTTCCCTAGAAGAAATTCAGTCAACAACCACGTGGCATTCTTCTCAAGTGAGCTCATCTCATCATCCATGGCTTGCTCCCACTTGATTGAATCCTCCACATGTAGGGCCTCATCAAAAGACTCTGGTTCCCCTTCATCAGTCAGCAACAGATAATGTAATGAAGTTGAATACCTATCTGGTGCTCTGATGGTTCTGGATGATCTCCTCAACACCTGGTCAGGTGTCATTTGTTCCACTACGGGTTTTTCATCCACAGTCTCTGGAGTTGTTTGAGTATCTTCTATGGGTGTAGTCTTCTGCAACTCAAACTCAACTCCCACTTGCTTCGTAGTCTCTGGAACCTTCTGCTCTATGTCCTTGTATAGGACAGATTCATCAAACGTCACATCACAGTGTCTCAGGATCTTTCTGTTCTTGTCATCCCAAAACCTGTAACCAAACAAGTCAGAACCATAGCTTATGAATTAACACTTCACAACCTTAGCATCAAGCTTATCTCTTTTCTCTGGATCAACATGAACATAAGTCGTTCAATCGAAAGTTCTCAAGTGTGAGTACTTGAGATCCTTTCATGTCCATACCTCCTCTGGAATCTTAAAACCCCAAGGGAGTTGAAGGTCCCCTGTTGATCAAGTATGCAACTGTGCTTACTGCGTCTGCCCAGAACATCTTGGGCAGCCCACAATGTAGTTGCATACTCCTTGCACGCTCATTCAACGTTCTGTTCATCCTCTCAGCAATTTCATTCTGCCTAGCCTTACCGGGAACTGTCCTCATCAATCTGATTCCCTCAGCAACACATAAAGCTTTGAACTCTGACTTATCATACTCTCCTCCATTGTCAGACCTCAAACATTTGATCTTCAATCCGGTCTGATTCTCAACTTCAGCTTTCCACCTCTTGAATGTTGCAAACACATCTGACTTATGCTTCAAGAAGAAAACCCATACCTTCCTGCTGAAATCATCAATGAAGGTGACATAAAACCTGGATACTCCAAGTGATGAAACTGGAGATGGTCCCCATACATCTGTATGAACCATTCCCAACTCCACTTTTTTCGACTCTCTCGGAGTCTTTGTGAAGGTAACTCGTTTATGTTTTCCCAGAACACATCTCTCACAAAGACTCATATCAACAGACTTCATACCCTCTAAAACTCCTTTTGCAACCATCATTTTCATTCACTTAACACTCATGTGTTCAAGTCTGTTGTGCCACAAACATGAACCAGAAACACTATCAGCAATAGCAGCCATGTTTATACACCCTGCAGTGGTGTATAAGGTTCCAGATTTCGTGCCACGAGCTACAATCATAGCCCCCTTTACAATCTTCCACGAACATTTACCAAACTCTGCTGCGTAGCCTGTGCTATCCAACTGACCAACAGAAATCAGATTCTTCTTGAGTCCAGGAATATATCTGACATCCTCCAATGTCCACTGGTTTCCCGATGGGGTCTTTATGCAGACATCTCATTTTTCTTTAATCTCCAATGATTTGTTGTCAGCAAGATTTCCAGACTTGAAATTTTGAAACAATTCCTTGCTTGGAGACGAATGAAAAGATGCACCAGAATTCAAAATTCAGGATTCAACATGGTTGTCCACACTAAGGATTAAAGCATCCTCAATGTCTTCTGCTGAATTTACAGAATCTGTATCATTCCCTGATTCTGCTTCTTCTTGGGTTTCTTACAGGTTGTCCGATAGTGGCCCTTTTCTCCACAATTTCAACAAATCACGTTGGCTTTGTTCGGAGATTTTCCTCGATTCTTTGATTTTGATCGACCATGTTGATTTTGGCCCTTCGAATTGCTTCTCCCCCTTCTGTCCACACTGAGAGCACTACCCGATAAATCTCCCACTTCACGTTTGCGAATACTTTCACTGAGAACAACATCTCAAATTTCATCGAATTTCAGCTTCTCAGAACCACGGGAACTACTAATTGCAGCAACAACAATATCCCAAGACTCAGGCAGAGATGACATCAAAATCAAGGCTTTAATTTCATTTTTGAAGTTAATCTCCACAGAACTCAATTAACTCACAATCATATTAAATTCGTTGATATGATCAGCAACATATCCACTTTCAGACATCTGTAAATTGAACAGTCTACGCATCAAATATACCTTGTTCATAGCCGATGACTTTTCATACATATTTATCAGCGCCTTCAACAGATCGGCCGTAGTCTTCTTCTTGACGATGTTGAACGCCACATTCTTTGACAAGGTCAATCGGATCATCCCTAGGGTCTGACGATCTTTCAGCTTCCACTGCTCCTCTGTCATGGAATCCGGCTTCACCACGATCAAGGTTCGTGAAGATATTTCTGGTACAGACAATGTTCAATCTGCATATTTCAGAAACCGAAATCGGATCCATCAAACTTCTCGATTCCAAACTTCGAACTCTCCATCTTCAATGATCGTGTTGAATCTCCTTAGCTCTGATACCAGTTGTTAGGATTGATTAACACCAATTGATGAAGTAGAAGAACCAATTCTAGAGAGATTAGAGAGAGAGGTAGAAAGTGAGCTGATTTCCGTGGTAACACCCAATAGGGTAACCTCCACGCGGTTTGGCTCATTTGTATTGATGATGGTTACTGTTACAAAATACGTATACATGGAGAAATACAATACAGTACAGTATAGCATATGGGTTCGCGAGGTTGAAATACAGTGCAGTACAGTATAGTCTATGAAGAAACTCTCCACGAGGTTGAACCGCGAGACGCGTACATTAATACATAATCTACCATTACATATTAATCAGACTACAATACCTAACAATTTTTGGATTCGATCGAACCTAAAAACTGAATTTCTGGGTTCAATCCAACCCAGAAATCTGGATCGAAGGAGAGTAGAAGGAGAAGAAATACGAGAAGAAGGATGAATCGCAGGGATGAATCACGGGATGAACATACCTGAGGAAAATGAGAGGACCGCTGGAGCTTCGAATGAAGAAGCAGGGGAGCATCGTTCGTAAAGAAGAGAAGCTGAGGGTAGTTCAGTCCTTAACAATAGTTAATGAGGGTATTTTTGTCATTTTCCTCCCTATTTCGGATTCCTAGTGCGCTCAGCTTAGGAAATCCGAGCATTTTGGACAGAATGTCTAAGCCGCGAAAAGAACAACTCCTTACGGATTCCGTAAGCCGAATTCCTTCTCATTTCCGTGAAAAGAACATGCCATTAAATTTCCCATCTAAAAATGTATCCACCTTATTGGTAGCCAAAATATATGCGATTAAAAAAAATTATAATGTATGTTGATTCTAGGCAAGACAAACATGACTGAAACCCTTCTTCCCACATACTTGACTGAAACACACTTCTCTTCTCTGCCTATGTGCCCCAACCTTAAGGTGGTCCATGTATGTAGTATGTATAAGTACCATCTTGTCTTCTAGCTAGCACTCGCTTTATGGAATTTCTAAGGTCTCTCAGTTACTTCTTCAAATGGCTTCCACACTGTAAATTAACTAACTAACTATATATATATAACCATCATAGTAATTCATCGCTTCATCCCTTAATTAGAGGTTTCGGTTTTGAGTCCTGAAAAAAATATTCATGACCAACTTACCCTTTACGGTCTAACCACCACAGTGCGAATGATGATTATTTTAGATGTGAAGTAAGTAAAACAAGAGTGTTGCCCTTCTGATGAGATCTCTCTAGAACACCCCACACAAAATCCCTTTCTTTTTCATATCCCTCCCTAGTTTATCTTACCTAGTTAAAGTCAATGTTATCATAATCGGACCTGTCCTCGAACCGGTGAGAGACCGGTTCAACCTGACTAAACTCGATTCAATGTACGGTTCACTGTTCCTAAGGGGAATTCTAACGGATACTAAATGTTAGTATCCCTATGGGGATTCTAACGGATATTTGGACAGAATAACAGAATGAATGAGAGGGATAGAGAGAGAGAGAGAATTTCAGTAACAATATTCATGTTATTCGACCATTTGGCATTTCCTCTTACATATAGGAATGTCGGTCCTAACTAACCCAGCCCAACGATCTATTAACGGA
Organism: Chamaenerion angustifolium; assembly: GCA_946814005.1. Lineage (NCBI taxonomy): Eukaryota > Viridiplantae > Streptophyta > Magnoliopsida > Myrtales > Onagraceae > Chamaenerion > Chamaenerion angustifolium. Next base: position 34,210,481 of record OX328272.1, read on the forward strand.
GCTAACTCTTAGTCTCGGCCCATAACACAGTTGTTGAAAGATTAATCGAGCTCAATAAGTCGATGAAGTTCCTCCATTGTCAGCTCCTCCTCTGCATCTTCCTGTTGGGTGGTCTCAGTCAAGGAGGAAGAAGATGTCACGCCCTAATAAAATTGAAGGTAAAAAGAAACATAAATAATTGCTTTTTCTTCATACACAAAAAACAATCAAACACAGTTTAACATAAATTTCTACAAATGTTGCTCCCAGTATGCCATATCTGCCCTACAAGTGGTGTGAAAACTGATTTCAACAATGGAAGTCTCTACTTTCTTCCAACTGAGTATGCCGAATGGTCATTTTACACACTTTATCTGAGCACAGTGCAAATCTTTCCACTATCATCCATACATAAATATATTATAAATTGAATGGCAAAAGATGTTAAGAAAGTTACCAGAGAGGATTCTGGATGGTGCATCTCAATTTTCACTTCATCATGAGAAGTTGAAATGCTGGAAGAGTCTGTTGGAGTGGAGTTGTTTCTCTTTGATTCTTCATTGGGTTCACCTGGTGATATAATAAGTGTATTCTGACTGTTGCAACTACTGATGTTTGGGTGTTTCAGTGTCTGGGAACTGTCATAATCACAGTCAACCCTTTCCAAGGAACCACAGTTATTGATGTTCAAAAACTTCAAGGATCCCACCACCTTTTCAAAACCTTCAATTACTTTGAGGTTCGGGCAGTCTACTATACTTAGCTCCTCGAGCTTTCCTGCACTGGCCACATCAGACAAGCTCTCAATAGACGTACAACCTTTAATGTCCAACTTCTTCAAGGACTTCAATTGTACTAACGGAAACTCTTTGAGTTTATGACAATTGCGGATAGTGATCTTCTCTGTCATGTTTCTAGGCTGGAATTCACTAAACAATGTTTCTATGCCACAATTGTCTACCCTTAGGAGTGTGCGGGATGTAGATCCCAATCCCAGATCCTTAAGACTTAGTAGGTTAGGGCAACCGCTTATAGTTGCCTCTAAAGTAATAGCAGATTGATCCTGAAAAAAGAGCCATTTGTTCGATTCATCAAACAAAAATTGAATTAGGAGTGCTTAAGGATATAATGTACTATGAATGAAGATGGGAGCAAGGCAAGCCTTAAAGAGGATTGAGTTGAAATTTAAGGAACCTGTCTCACAAACTACAGATAACCACAGTTTCTCAGCATTGAAGATCCTTGACAATAATAGCTATTCATCAAATCTAACCAATTGCTACAAATTCAAGTCTCCAAGAAGTTATTATGTCAAATTCAGTAGCAGCAGCAGCAGCAATCACACATTATTGGCATCTGTCTACACTACTCTTTGGCTTTCAATTTGTAATACAGTAAAATAAACAGTGTAGGAGATCATCAATGGATAATCTACTTCGCATACCTTTTCCTTGATCAAATCTAGTACTCGCCCACGAATTTGTTGGCAAAGATCAGGGCTACAATCAATCAACAATGTACAGTTAGTAGTTTGAAAGAAAGGAAACCGACGGAATTATATGAAGATTGAAAGACCTCACCTAGTTGAGCGATTCAATCCCAAGATCTGAGCGATTCCCCGGAGAGCTTTTCTCCACTCCTTGGTAGTCACTACAGACTCTGTGGTGTGTTGACTAAGCTGCGTCCTATACTTGCTTGTTTTGAGTTTCAAATCCTCCACTGTCACGCCGTGAAACACCGGGAGTATCTTCTTGCCCATGGCCTCAGCCGCCTCTGCAATCGCCTTAACTTCCCAGAGGCGCGAATTGCTGGTGGCGTAATTCTCCGAGAAGAAGATTACGTAGATGTCGCAATCCTCGATTGAACGTCGAAGCGTCGGATTCATGGGCTCCCCAGGTCCGATTTCAATTGTGCCGATTACAACCCCGATTCCATCAATTTTTAAGTAATTGATCAAGTGTTTTACCACTGCACCACAAGTATCGCTCATCAGACAGCTCACGAACACATAACGGTCTCGATCGGTGGATGGCGACATTGAAACACCCAAAAAGAGTGGCTTTTACCTCCGAAAGTTGGAACGATCACTGCGATGATACGAACAAATCCGTTTTTTCAACGTTAATTCCATAGACTACGCGCGTGGATCATCACTACTGGAGTAGAATGAAGGCGCCTCCTCCACCACCTGGATGTAGAGGGCGTTTGTGGCCCAGTCGAAGGAGAAAAACGATTGTATAAAGGTTGCACATCGTCTGAAAACCGCTGCTGCTTAGGCTGCTTCGAAAGGAAGGAGAGAACGATATATATATAAGAAAAGCTGGTGAAGTACAGGAAAGGATAAGCAGAGGAAACCGAAAAACCATACCGCAAGCCGCAAGCCGCAAGGTTCCGTATCCTACCACGGAATTTTGACAACCCCTGCGGGACCTACCCAGGAAAACCCTACCGCCAGCGGCGGATTTGGTAACCATACATAAGTGGGTCCTATTACGATTTTTTATATAGAATCATTCAAAAAATTGATATCAAATTAGATAGAAATAATTTAATTTTTAACTATATATATACAATCGTTTAAAATAAAATGATACAATAATTCATTTTTTTCGTATAAGTATTAGTAATTTATATCAGTTAAACTATATACAATAATTATTTATAAGTTAAACAAATACATTATCATTTTCATGACGGCCTAACGTGTTATAAAGAGTCTGATTTGCAACCAAAAAAACAATCATTAAATATAACTTAAATTCTTAATAAAAAAAATTGCTTTTCGATTTTCTTGATTTATGCCTACTTTAAACTAAAACTAAAAAATATTATTATTGCTCTTAGACAATACATAAAAAGTTTTTTTTTTAAATTAAACATCCAACGAAATTGAAATATTAATTATATTCAAAAATCAAATAAAACATTTTTTAAAGTTGAGAATTCTAAATAAGACAAAAAGAAGAAATATTACTTCACTTTAAATTCACTAGGAATTGAACATTATATCACACTTAAAATGTAAATGTTTACGAAGCTGATTTTGAACTGTCAACTGGTGTTCATACCAAAATTTAACCGATATCCTAATAAATACTACGTAAAATATACCTATAAATTAAAAAAAAAAAACTATAAATCAAGTGGGTCCTAGGACCCCACTTTCTTGATTTTTTTAAAAAAGTAACTATATTACTTTTTTTTTAGAAAAGTAACTATACAAAAAAAATTTAGAAAAATAGGCATACGCGCACCCCGGAGTCGCGCCTATTTGACATAGGCGCACCCTAGGTGTGCGCCTATTCACAGGCGCCACTTCAAAGTGGCGCTGTGAAAAGGTATGCCTCCTTTTTTTTTAATCATTTTTTTTCGAAAATGATTACTCGATGTTTAATTAAAATAAAATTATGTATCTATTAAAAATATTTAAAAAAATTATAGTAAGTAGATATTTTAATTTCTATTCAAATGATGCAAAAAATATTAAATTTCGATTTACGGATTGACTGTACGGCATGCCGTAAGTTGAGATATGAAAATTTTACTTAAAAAATTATAACTCGGGCCATGTAAGTCCAAACTCAACAAGGTTAACGTCATTTAGGTCGTAAATCAATTATCTACGTAGGATAATATTTTTGATTAAAAATACAGTGATTTTGTAACTTAACATCGTTTACATCCAAATTTGACCGAAATAAGTAAATGCATTAGGTGAGAAATTTAATTATGTACTTACTCAAAAAAATATCAAAAAAATTACGGTGTCTAGATAATTTAATTACGAATTAAATGACACTAACTATGCGTTAATTTTTTACTTTTAGACTGACTGTATAATACGGTGTGTAAAAAATTCTACATACGATACAAAAACTTCCAAATAGTGTTTTGCATAGTAAATTTACTGTTTAAACAGTAAATAAACAGTAAAGTCACTATGCAAAACACTATTTGGAAGATTTTATATCGTATGTAGAGTTTTTTACGTATCGTATTATACCGTCAGTCTAAAAGTCAAAAATTAACGCATAGTTAGTGTCATTTAATTCGTAATTAAATTATCTAGACACCGTCATTTTTTTTGATTTTTTGCATTTACTTATTTCGGTCAAATTTGGGTGTAAACGATGTTAAGTTACAAAATCACTGTATTTTTAATCAAAAAAATTATCCTACGTAGATAATTGATTTACGACCTAAATGACGTTAACTGTGTTGAGTTTGGACTTACATGGTCCGAGTTATAATGTTTTAAGTAAAATTTTCATATCTCAACTTACGGCATGCCGTACAGTCAATCCGTAAATCCAAATTTAATATTTTTTGTATTATTTGAATCGCAATAAAAATATCTACTTACTATAATTTTTTAAAAATTTGTTTAATAGATACATAATTTTATTTTTAATTAAACATCGAGTCATCATTTTCGAAAAAAAAAATGATTAAAAAAAAAAGGAGGCATACCTTTTCACAAGCGCACCCCTAGGGTGCGTCTATGTCAAATAGGCGCGACCTCGGAGTGCGTGTATGCCTATTTTTTTTTTAAAAAAAATTGCATAGTTACTTTTCTAAAAAAAAAAGTAATATAGTTACTTTTTAAATAAAAAAAAACTTTCTTCGAACTGGATCAGCCACAGCCTACCGCCATCAGGTTCCGTACTTCCGTATAGGGTTGAGCGGTTCCGGGTACCCTGTAAATTTAGGGGTTCCCGGAACCTACCCAGTTTAATACCGGGTATTAAATTTTGGAACCGGAACCTACCCGTTTAATTTTGGAACCGAAACCTACCCAGAACCTGTTTGTAGAAACGGTTTCGGGTACCCAGTTAGGAACCGATTGCTTTGCGTCCTCAGTTCCGGTTCTGGTTCGGTACAAGTTCCGGTTCGGTATAGATTCCGGTTCGGTACATGATCCGGTTCGGTTCCGGTTTGGAACCGGTTACCCAATCCATTTCAGTTCCAACACTTAAAACAATTCTAAATTAAAGTCCAAACCGAATAATTCCCAAATATACAATTCCAAATTACAGTCCAAACCACATTTCCAAATCACTACATTGACTCGTAATAATGTAACAAAACACACAATTCCAAATACAAAACCTATTTGTTCATGTCTCCACTTCTACCTACTATCTAAAAGAGATGAGTTTCCAGAAATTTAATGAAACAAATAAATAATAACTATTACTATTACCGTAAATGTTAAAAATCATTCGTTCTCAGCTTTGTCTTAAGAATTGGATTTGTGCTTTGGCGTAAATGTAAAACCATCTGGGACTTTCCCAAGAAGCAACTCCGAAAACCGGACCTGAGTAAAACAAGAGAATTTATGTGTTATTTACAGGGTGTGCGGATATATAACATGGAAAAATATGTAATAATTTATCCAATCACCTGCTGAATCAGAGGCCATTAGTGTCTCAAGGTCGTCTCTAGTCTACCAAAGTAAGAAAATGAATGCCCTTTTGTATTAAGATCAGATAACATCTAGATCTCATATCATTTCCAGAACAGGGTTATGATAGACCATATCATCAAACATAGATATGAACAATTTAGGGAGGGAAAGAAAAAGAAAAACCTTTTTTATCAGATCCCCAATGATGAAGACCAAAACGCACATAATCCTTCAAGATGTTCAAGCGTTCACCAGATGTGATGTCCCAGTGCCTCTGTTCTTTGATTTCTGTAAATATCCATGGCTGCAAAGAAAAATGCAGATTACTTACACACTTTACTTGCTTGGTAATGATGACTACTTATGAAGGAAGGATTTTCTTTCAACAAAAAGAGAACATGTCATAGTTAATCATTTTCCACACCTTCACTAGTGCTCCACGTGCAATCATGCATGATGAAAGCTTGGGGTAATCTGACTTGTGCTTGTTCCAGTCTAGATAAGAAAATACATCTCCATTCCTCAGAACTTGAAGATCTTCAGGGGCTTGTCCAATACATTTATATACGTAATCCCAATCTGCAAGCTTACTATAATGCTACTGACGTGTTCTGACATGAATGGTTACTGCAGTTGCTCCCCAGCTCCCCAACTGTCTTATTACAGCAATATATTCAGATTATAATCGAAGTATCATTCATTAACTCACCAATATACAGCAGCAATATTGTTATGTCTTACAGCAGCAATAACTCAGCAATATACAGCAGCAGGCTATGGTTGGCGTAATACAGCAGCAAAACTCATCTTAACTCCTCTAACTCAGCAGCATTAACTCCTCTCTAACTAAGCAAAACTAAAACTCAGCTTAACGCCTCTAACCAAGACCGATTAACTCAGCCTCTAACCAAGACCGATTAACACCTCTAAATGATTTAACAAGACCGATTATTACCTGTGAGAGAAGAGGCTGCGCCGTGGAGAAGCTACGCCGTGGAGACTGGAGTGGCTACGCCGTGGAGACTGGAGCGGCTACGCCGTGGAGAAGCTACGCCAAGAGGAGTCTTCCACTGGAGGCTTTGTCGCTTCGTCGCTTCACCGCACTTCTGTCTTCCACTGGAGGCTACTGGTTAGATAGTTAGATTATTAGGGTTTCTAATTTTTTTTTAATATATATATATAGAACCGGTTCCGGTTCATTAAGGGTACCCATATAGAAGAACCGGAACCGAACAAAGAGGTTCTTAATTTTTTTCCCCGGAACCTACCCGAAGTGTCGGTTCCGGTTCGGTTTCGGATCCAAATGGGTAATTTGCTCACCCCTACTTCTGTATCCAACCGAAAAATCCTACGACACGTGTCAGTTATGCAGCAAACGACAGGTTCCTTTCCTTTTCTTTATCGTTCTTTCTCATATTTATTATATATATATATATATAATGCGAAATTTAAAGTCAAACCTGAGTACCTTACAATGAAAACAAAATATTTACTGTCTAATTTATTTCATTATTTTCTGAAAAATATACTTTTCACTTTCAATCTAAATATAACTCTAAATTTCATACATACTTTATATAAAACTTTGGATATATATAATCCTGTAAAAAGTAAAAATAAAAAAATGCACGTGTGAGATTGGAATTTGGAGACGAAAATCACGAAATCATGTTACCGTGCTTTGGGCACACCACACTTATCCAGAAGCTGAAGGGTATTTTTGTAAAGCAATAATTACGTAAGACTTCGAATCTTCGATTAGTTAGAAACAGAATCCAGCACCCACACGCAACAGCTATTGCTGTGCGCGCAAGCTCGAGTAGGATATGAAGCCAAATAATTAAATATTTAATCTAAAATTATACACTACATGAATATGTATATAGTAAAAAAAAAACTTATTTTAGAAGGGAGTAATGTAAAATATAAATTAGAATATAAAGAGCTAAGTGTATACGAACATTAATTTAAGGACATTATTAAGATATACTTTATAACAAATGTTTTCACTTTTATACTTATAAAAATATTATGGCCTTATTTCTAATCAGTGATATATATATATATTAAAATCCAAAGAATTAAGTATAAATATTCAACTTATTTTTTTATTTTAGATGTCTAGGGGGCTTCTTGATTATTTTTTTCCCAGAAATATACCTCGAAATAAAAATAAATACCAAAATATTCAAAATATTGAAGAAAAAAAATATTAAAGTATACCTACCCGCGAATTTCATTCGCGTGTGAGTATAAAAAACATCACATGCGAATGTTATTTATGAAAATTCTCTCACCCTAAGCAGAACCACAAACAAAGCAAGCAACATACAAAGGAGAGACAATGCACTTTTGTATATATACATATGAGACGGGGCAGAAGTGCCACCCGCGAATGCCATTCGCGGGTGATGCTTTTTAGACCACCCGCGAATGACATTTGCGGATATACTTTTTCACTATACACACCCCGCGAATATCATTCACGTGTGGGTATATTTTGGTATTTTCTTCAAAACTGAAGATATTTTGGTATTTACTATTAGGGAGATTCTATTTGCAGACCGACTACTTTATACAGGTCACTTTTGTTGAAAAACTAAAATGCCCTAATAGCATTTAACATATTTGTCCTTACCAATTTTAAGGAAATTAATTATTAAATCGACCTCATATTTTTGATATTACTAAATCGACCCCATATTATCAAAATGGTGAAAAATTATCATTCTAGCAAGTTTTGAACCCTAGACCTCTTACATACTAGCTAAAAGTTTTAGCACTATACTAGTAATTCCAATTGTTTTCTTATTTACTTCAAATATAGTTATTGAAGCAACTCTCATATTATTGTATTAAACATCTCATGTTTATTTATTGATGCTCTTTAGTAATTAACATTTGTTCAACGTTGTTTGTTTAATTGTAGTTTTAATTTAATTATGTATGTACTAATCATTTTTTTAAATGATTGAAAAATAAGTAATTTTCTAAATTTAATATTTATAGACTACCGGAATACTCATTTTGAAAATATTTTTTCAACCATCTCTAAAAAAATCAGAAAGACTATAATATGTAGATAATTAAATTAGAACTCTAACACATATGATGCTAAGTTTCAATTTTCCCATCAACCATAAATTTGGTCAAATTTATAAAAATTGTCAAAAATTACTAACACTACTTCGACCAAATTTTATAATCGATAAAAAAATTGAAACTTAACACCATATATGTCGTTAGAGTTCTAATTTAATTATCTAAATACTATAATATATTTTTTTAAAGATGGTTGAAAAAAAATATTTTCAAAATGCATATTTTGGTAGTGTATAAATACAAAATTTAGAAAATTACTTATTTTTCAACCATTTGAAAAATTAAATCAGTAGATACATAATAAAATTCAAACTATAATTAAATAAATAACGTTGAATAAATGTTAATTACTAAATAGCATCAATAAATAAACATGAGATATTTAATACAATAATACGAGAGTTGTTTCAATAATTATATTTGAAGTAAATAAGAAAGCAATTGGAATTACTAGTATAGTGGTAAAACTTTTAGCTAGTGATAGTATGTAAGAGGTCTAGGGTTCAAAACTTGCTAGAAGCATAATTTTTCACCATTTTGATATATATGGGGTCGATTTAGTAACTACGAAAATATCAGGTCCATTTGATAATTAATTTCCTTAAAATTGGCGAGTACAAATATGTAAAATGCTATTAGGACATTTTAGTCTTTCAATAAAAGTGGTCTATATAAAATAGTCGATGGTCTGCAAATAAAATCTCTCTTGCTATTATTTTAAGGTATATTTGGGGAAAAATTGGGTTTCTATACTTAATCATTTGTTTAATAATTTCATACATAATATAATATATGCACAAAAAATATTATTTGTGGAAGCACTTACACATGCTACCATCTCCCCACAATTGTTTCACCAAAATATACCATAATTAATAAGCAAATACCAAAATATCTTTGGTCTGCCAACAAATATGAATATATACTTACCCACGACTCCCATTCGCGGATCAAATTTTTTTTACCGTCAGTTCCACTATGTAAGAGGTCTAGGGTTCAAAACTTGCTAGAATCATAATTTTTCACCATTTTGATAATATGAGGTCAATTTAGTAACTACGGAAATATGAGGTCGATTTGACAATTAATTTCCTTAAAATTAGTAAGGACAAATATGTAAAAAGTTATTAGGGCATTTTAGTATTTTAACAAAAGTGGTCTATATAAAGTAGTCGATGGTCTACAAATAGAATCTCCGTTCCATTTAATAGTTAATCAGACGTATACTTTCGTTTAAAGCCACATTTAATAATATTCTGGGGTCTATACTTTTGTTTTAAGCTCTTAAATTCTTAATGGTCAGTTGGGCCTACATACGTTTAAAGTCCGTTGAATAGTCAGTCGGACCTACATTTTATGTACTAGAAACACAAAGCGGTCTATGAAGTTGCATCCTCCAGGCTTACGAGAATACCCCCTCAAAAGAATAAATTTGATTATTTTGGAGCCATTTTTGGGTGATTATGTGAAAGCCGGGTGTACACAAAATTGATGCTCTCTTCTGTAGACACTCTATAATAGCAGGTCAATTAGAATTAAAACCGGTTCCAAAAAAATATGGGTGTAAAACAAATTGATTTGAATTTAAATATAAATTAGTATCAAAAGTAAGTTTGAACCAATTCAGATATGAACCCACTTTGTGAACTGTCTTAGTTTAACCTTAAAAACTAATTTGGTTTTAAAATTAGTTCAGTCGAACCAGTCCAGATCCAGTTCAACAGAATTGTTTTCTTGAACAAGCCTACTCAACACGAGTTAATAAAGAAACAGTGTAAAATTGCAGCAAAATAACTTCCAGAATTCTTAAATTTGATTAGAAAATCACCACTCCAAATTCCAGTTACCATCGTCACCATAATTTTCTTCCATCCTCCTATCCCCTGACCAAAAGTAAGCTACAGACCTGAACTCGAACTATACACTATATAGGTAGACGAAAATCGGACATCAATAATGTACCCAGATCATCAACATTGTATCTTCACGAAAAAGCTAAAAGTGAGTCTGAATCCCCTCACCCAGTTGTTGAATCATATATGCAAAACAGGGAGCACCGTGAAGATTAATCGAGCTCAATAAGTCGATGAAGTTCCTCCATTGTCAGCTCCTCCTCTGCATCTTCCTGTTGGGTGGTCTCAGTCAAGGAGGAAGAAGATGTCACGCCCTAATAAAATTGAAGGTAAAGAGAAACATAAATAATTGCTTTTTCTTCACACACAAAAAACAATCAAACACAGTTTAACATAAATTTCTACAAATGTTGCTCCCAGTATGCCATATCTGCCCTACAAGTGGTATGAAGACTGGTTTAAACAGTGGAAGTCTCTACTTTCTTCCAACTGAGTATGCTGAATGGTCATTTTACACACTTTATCCGAGCACAGTGCAAATCTTTCCACTATCATCCATACATAAATATATTATAAAATGAAGGGCGAAAGATGGTAAGAAAGATACCAGAGAGGATTCTGGATGGTGCATCTCAATTTTCACTTCATCATGAGAAGTTGAAATGCTGGAAGAGTCTGTTGGAGTGGAGTTGTTTCTCTTTGATTCTTCATTGGGTTCACCTGGTGATATAATAAGTGTATTCTGACTGTTGCAACTACTGATGTTTGGGTGTTTCAGTGTCTGGGAACTGTCATAATCACAGTCAACCCTTTCCAAGGAATCACAGTTATTGATGTTCAAACACTTCAAGGATCCCACCACCTTTTCAAAACCTTCAATTACTTTGAGGTTCGGGCAGTTTATTATACTTAGCTCCTCGAGCTTTCCTGCACTGGCCACATCAGACAAGCTCTCAATAGACGTACAACCTTTAATGTCCAACTTCTTCAAGGACTTCAATTGTACCAACCGAAACTCTTTGAGTTTATGACAATTGTGGATAGTGATATTCTCTGTCATGTTTCTTTAATAATGTAAATTATAATAAAAAATAATATTTCTTTTCCAATCAATTGATTGCATAACATGATTATAAATAAAGTTAAATACAATATCCGCTATATAACATTTTATGAACACACGATAATAGTCGGTCCGACAAAGTGGTAGTCATTTGCTTGAAACCTAGCATAAATGACCACACATACATGATACAAAATCTAGAGGCAAATACAATATACTCACGCTTGTAATCTTCAATATCTTTATTAATTGCTTTGCTTCAAGAGAGCATTGCCAATTCACATATAAGTCCAATTCACCTATAAGTCCATTCCACCTATAAGTCCATTCACTAAAATGAAGAATGCCACTTCTGAATCTCTGATCTGGCAGCTTCAAGATCAGACTAACAAATAAAACAAGAGTCAAACTCAAACAATCAAATCTGACAAGTATAAACAAAACATGCCTCTAATGTCGGAAGATTATAAAAAAATCTCATCATATAAAAGAAAATGCCTTGTTAAATAAACTTGAACAGATAATGTCCCTAGTAGGAGGACAAATGGAATATTTTAAAAATGAAGGTGAAAATTATCAACAAAAGAACACATACTTAGCAGGTATCAAGTGTGTCCTTACAGTAGTTCTGAAGACTGTAAAAGAAGATAGGAAAAATGAAAAACATAAGTCTCTGAAAGAAAATAATACAGAATGAACTTTGGGCACATCAATAGTACATTTCATAGAAATGATCAATCACATTCTATTCCATAAATATACCTCTCTCGAAGTGCAAATATCATTCCTGTTGCAGCTCCAAGAGCCGTTTCTTCAACTTTTAATTTCTCCTGCAATAAAATATCACCGTATGATCATGCAATTAATAAGACATACTGACATAGCTGTTCCAACATGGAATAATAGTTCCAGATACATCATTACAAACATTAATTAATATGCTTATCGTTAGAAGCTTATCGAGTTACCAACAAGCGACAACAAACAACAAAATGCTACCTTCTTGGGGCCAAACAAGTCATCCTCGTCGTCCTCATTCCTCAATGTCCCCAAAAGGTCTCTTACTACCTGTTCCAATTCCACAAAAATCAAGCACGGAAAGAAAACATCCAACCCAAAAGAAATTGAGTGACGAATGTAGGTAAAATCCACCTGAACGCGCGGTACTGTGGGTCCCTGCAAAGTCTCCACCAAAGTCGTCTTCCTGGAGCAAGAAAGCACCATTACAAACCACAAGCTCAAATCTCAAATTCCATGTGTTGGATTTAGGTTAATGGGTCGCCCATAAGTGGGAGCCCATTCAGGAAAGTCCGGTATGTGATACTGGCCCTAAACCCTATCCCTCTATATATCTATATATATAGGGTGCTCTCCTTAGAATTAAGAGAGAACAGAAACTGATAGCCGCCCACAGTTTAGACAGAGGTCAGCAGCTGTGGAAACCTAGGTCACTGCCCGTTAACCCGTGGCGTGTCCTCCCGTCCGGCAGACCGTGATCCCAACCTCGGGCAGATCCGCTTCCGCTTAGGCAATCAATCCAGAGGCAACTTAATTATATGTGATTATGTTTTACCATATAGATTGCATGTATATTACATAATCCAACATTGGTATCAGAGACTTGTTAGGTTGGTTTCCGAATTGTCGAATTTCAGGAAAATCTCCATCGCGGTCAGTTGTGATCGCGACGAGCCCGCCGCCATAGATTCAGCCACTCCGAGACTGTCATAGGGGCTGCCGGGGCCTTCGTGGCCGCAGCCACGCCGAGGCTGACCGCAGCCTTCGTGGCTGTGGCCCTGCGACTGGATGTCGCGGCCTTTGTGGCCGCGGCACCAGTCGCCGAACCCCAACCCCTTGGCCAGCCGAAGGCTGGCCATATCCTGGTGGCCAGCCGAAGGCTGGCCATATCCTGGTGGCCAGCCTTCGTGGCTGGCCATTAAGGCGGCGGCGGCAGCTGCAACTGCTAGGGTTTTAAAACCCTAGCAGTTCAGCGAAGGAGACAACTGTTCTGGACCGGTCTGAGTGAACCGGTCCAGACCGGTCTGGTTCAATACGTTGGACCGAGTTTAACCCTGGTTCGGTCTGAAAAGTTGGACCGCCCGGTTCAGTCTGGTTCGGTTGACTGAGGTTGACCGGCCGGTTCGATCAGGACTGGTTGGCTGAGGCTGGTCGGTCCGGTTTAGATGGTTGAAAGCTGTTTAAGTCGGTCTGAGCTCATTCAGAGGCTTTTGGGCTACCTGAATTGGTCCGAAACGAATTTGGTTCCGATCCTGGATCCTTAGTGAGTCTTAGTGGTTTGTAATATTCGGTATTTGTGCTTGGACCATTTCATTAATAATTATTTTGGACTAATTAAATTAACTGTTAGATCAATTTAATTGCTGGGAGAGTCTTATATTGTTTAATGATGCATGACTGGATAGGTAGAACGCTGTGTGGGTTCCTTGAGTTCCCTGGTTTACTTTGTGTTTTCTGCAGGGTAGATAGTCTTGCCTTACTTTATATTGTTGGCTCTTGACTCCATGACTGGTAGAATTGACTAGGTTATGACTTGTTGAGATCTCAGCATACTGTGTGAAAATTGATCTAACATGTTAATTAATTTTTGTTAGAGTGACTTTGATCCTCAAAGTTTTGAAATTATAAATTAGCCCCGAATTAATTTATTTTTGAAAGATTTCAATATATATGTGTGTGTATTGAATTGTGTGGTTTGTTACCTTACTTGCATAAGATAGATTACCTTGGTAGGGAGATCTACCTTTGGCATAGTCTAGGTAGCAAACCTTTAGGATTGTTTTAGTAGCCTTTCAGAAGTTTGGATAAGTTCGAACTACACTTGGGGATATGTTCTTAAGTGTGAACCGGTCGGTTAGTCTGCGAGGTTCTCTGAATTTCCTTGAAAAATACTAGGACAATCGTCTTATGTTAGAGTTGAACGCTTAGTGCGATATGTTCGACTCCGGTCCTTTGAGGACTGTTTGTATAGACTGTGTTTCGATTGATAGTAGTGACTTTAGGACATGCTTAGAAACGGGGAGTGCTTCTCGGCATAGCTAGGGTTGTCCTCCGAATTTAAGTATTTTTAGAGTTTGTCCTATTAATTTGAGACTTGTCTTTTTACATGCATTAGAACATTGTTCCTTGTGTCTCCATGATCCTAATCAATTTTTCTTTAGTTAGAGAAATTGGTCTGCCATGTAGAACATCATCGTTTAGTTGGACAAAGGTCTTAGACTTAATGGTGAGCACTATAAAATTCGGAGAAAGCATATAAAATTGGTCCTAAGTAGAAATCCATTAACCCCATCAAGAAAATTGTGAAAAGACCCGATTCTGGAATAACGAATCAGCAGAAGACTTTCCATTTGAGTGAGAGGTTAATGATGCTGAGACGTGCGCCATGATGCTGAGTACGGTGGATGAGTTTGAGATTAACACACGGCTAAAGGACTGTGGGATACTTTGCAGGCTAGAAATGGTTCTATACGACTGCTTAGTTGTGCTCACTCAACATTAAGTTTGATTCATGCATGATGAATCCTCAGCACTCCACGAGATAGTATCTGAGGCATATGGCTAACATGATTGTGAATCTCAAGGAGAACGGTCAGTCAGTGACCGATGAGCAGCAAATCCAGGTCGTAATCCGCTCTTTGCCTAACTCCTGGAAACAGATGAAAATCTAAATAACTCATTCTAAGGCCCTCAATACATTTGAACACGTTTGAAGGCACATTGAGTTAAAGAGGACAGACCCAAGGTCGCTGGACCTAAGGTTGAGGTGCGTGTGGCGCCATCCTCTAGACCTAAGAAGAGTCGCTGAAGGCGAAGGAGTAATGCACAGCGCGATGGCGCAAATGCATTGAAGGCAAAGTAGACAAAGACTGAGGTGAACTGAAGGACTCCTCTGAAAACAACACCGCGAAAATGTTTGCGTAAGGCTTAGAAGCCTAAGTATAGGAAATGCTCCAACTGTGGCCAGTGGGTACACTTTGTGAAGGCATGTCCTAAATCGATTCGACCTAGATGTCTTGTTGGCTACTTAGTGAACTTTGTGTTTCTAGTACAGATATGTTGACTGAGTCATGTTCTTTGTGGATTTTGGATTCAGGATCGACAAATCACATAGCCAAGGATCGTGACATTTTCGTAGAGTACCATAGAGTCCCGCGAGAAATTAGGTGGATTTACATCGACAACAACTTTCGTGTTGAAGTCGAAGGGATTAGAACTCGTGAGCTGCGCTTGCGCGACGATAGAGTTTTAGTCTGATGTCATATCCTCTATGCTCCGCAGATTCGCCGATATGTTATTTCAGTCTTAGGATTAATGAAACTCGGTTTTATATTATCTTTTCATGAATCTTCTGTCCAATTGTTTTTTAGGTTCAACTTCGTTTGGCTTTAGTATTATTTCTGGTGGATTTATTGTTTCGGATTTGGATTCAGGCAACAATAATAATTTCATGTTTTTTCTTCTACTCGCGGATATGTTTGCGATGTGAATGAAAGACAAACTAGACTTGACTACAGAGGTCAACATAGAATGCAGCGGCTAACCCAATGAGGTTTGCTGTTCTACATTCCACAGGTGGAGTCGTCTACTTGTGTATGTTGTCTAGCAGAAAATTCCACCGGAATGCCTTTTGGTTAGGCACCTAGAGCCGAATTTCCCTTGCAATATATCCATTCCGATGTCTGTGACCCTCTTAGTGCTAGGGTTCGGCACGGAGCGCATAATTTCATTACATTTACAGATGATTACACCTGTTAGATAGGAGGGTAAAGGCCCTCCACCCTGATTGTGGAAGAAGAGTACCTTTCAGCGGAATTTAATGGTTTATGTAATGAAAAAGGGATTATTCATCAGTTGACGATCCCCTACACCCCTCAGCAAAATAGTTTTGCAGAGAGGCGCAATAGAACGCTCATTAAAATGATTCGGTCGATATGGCGCAGACTTAATTGCTGTTTTCCTTATGGGGAAACGCTTTGGAGACTGATACCTACATCCTGAACCATGTGCCGACGAAGACGGTTAACTCCACTTCATATGAATTTTGGACTGGAATAAGTTCTGGACCTTCACCATATGCGCCCATTGGGGTGAGCCGCTTACACCCATGATTTCTCAAATAAGTTTGGGAAAGATTGGACCTAGAGGAAAGAAGAGTATTTTTGGTTACTCTGATACCTCCAAGGGTTATGTGTTTATAGCCGAGCTGGACAGTGGGAGTGTTTCCGAGTTCGAATCACGAGACGCGACGTTTTTAGAGAACGAATTTTTGAAAAAGGGAGAGATTGGTTTGGATCGATCTCTATATGAGATGCAAGATCAAGTCGAGCAGATACCTGTTAATTCGAGTGGGAAAGATGCAGTGGCAGAGGATGAATCAGTTCGTCATCTGTCAGATTCACCTCTTCCTGTAGCGAATGAAACAGCTTCTGCTCCTGATGATCTTGTTGACAGTGGGAGCATTATGAATCTCATTCCCAGTGGGAGCGATCATGGTCGTACCTCTGGTAGTAGTGAGTTGTTAGGCCGTGGGCTAGAACATAAGTTTTCCTCCCGACGATATGCATTCGAAGGTGATGGAGAACTAAACACCCTAATGTCTGACGATATGGTTATTGTGCCGTAAAACGTTAGAGAAACTCTCAATGGAACCTTCTAAGAAGAATGGATGAAAGTAATGGAAAATGAGATGAACACTTTGGACTAGATGGAATCTATAAGGAAGAACGGTGTTTGGGCACTGGTCGACCTTCGAGAGGACATAGAGAAATAGAGCTAAATGGGTTCTTAAGATTATGGCTATTGGAGTGAGTCTAGACTTGGAACTGCACTAGATAGACATTAAGACCGTCTTCCTCATCGGTGAGTTAGAAGAATAGATCTATATGGAGCGGTCTGAATGCTTTGTGCAGAAAGACCATGTGTACTTAGTGTGCAAACTTCACAAATTGATCTATGGTCTGAAACAGTTCGCTATGCAGTGGTACCGCAGAGTTCATGATTTGTTCGTGGAAAATGAATTTCTCTTGATGGATGAGAATCATTGCGTGTACACCAAAAGGGTCTGGACCGAACTTTGTGTTTATGATTCTATATGTAGATGACATACTCATAGCCGTAAATAGCTTGGAGTTCCTCACATAGGTAAAGGCCTGATTGTCTTCTCTGTATGAGATGAAGAGCATGGGTGAGGCGGCGCACATCCTTGGGATTTAGATCTCGAGAGGTCGCCGTAGGAGGCAGTTGTGGCTTTCAGAGGAAAGCTACATAAACAAAGTGTTGGAAACGTTCAACATGAGTAACTGCAAACCAATTGAAACTCCAGTTTACATTGATCAACCTCTCAAAATGGATATATGGACTAGATAAATAAATTATGTAGCTAAGTGTAGTCGGAAGCCTGATGTGCGCAATAGTGTGTACTCGGTTTGATATTTGTCATGCAGTCGGCATGGTATATAGGTACCAAGCTGAACCCGAATTGAAGAAATGGTAAGCAGTAAATAGGATCATGTGATATCTTAAGGGCATCGTCGTGCTCTCTGCTAGAGACTTGCTAGAGATCTGAGAATCTCTGGATGACTAGGTATAACATTGCGGACCATGGTGGTGACTTTGATGAGAGAAAACCCACCTCGGACTTTATGCACTGCTCTCCGATGGCGCCATATCGTGGATGAGCAAGAAGCAGTCGCGCATTGTGTTGATCGCCATTGAAGCCAAATTTGTGGGTCTTGTGTGGACCACTCAGTTGGTTGTATGGCTGAGGAGACTTCCGGATTGATTGCTGAGTCATTGGATTCGCAATCTCCGTGATATATAAACCCAAGTATCATTACAAGTCATAGCAAGTAGATATCAAGCGAAACTATGTTAGAGACGTGGTTAGACACAAGGTGATGAGTTTGAAGTACTTGTCTACGGATGAGATGGTTGTGGACCGTCTCTCCAACCTTGAAGAGGGAGTCGTTAGTGAGACATGTGTAGTCTCTAGGACTGTGTAGACTTAGTGATGTACTTCATTGATTTTATTTCCCATACAATATTCATTAACTTGAATTATATTTGAGTATGCATGTTTTCGCAGTTTGAGTATTTTGTGTGTTCATTTCTGTGATTGTTTGTTGATATATGTCAAAGTGGATTTGGTCACCCTCTCACACGGGTGATAGCTTCTATGCCTTTGTGGCTGGGTGAGGCTGGTGATAGCTTCTAGTTTTTGGAAGTCCGTCGGGATAACCAGAAAGGACTTTGTGTCCGGAGCTATCTGTTTTCGCACTACGACGGATTATGGTCTGTCAATCCACTCAGGGGTCGGATGGGAGTCTTTGTGACTTTTGGTTCGGGTACTTTGTGTGCCTGATGAACATCTGTACAGCATATGGACATATGCTCCATGGGAGAGGAGATATGCTGTAGCGCGCGTTCCATACCGCGGCGCACCCTAAATCGACCATGGGTATGACCCGAGATGTGATCTTAACTCGGAGTCGTGTGAGACCCAGAGCTCTTCGCGTAAGAGCCACGTACGTACCCTCAGTACTCTGAACAGAGACTTGAGGTTCAGTTCAGTGTTTGCTATCTTAGTCCGTTATCGATGGGTGCGCTCACAAGTACCTTGGACCCGGTTCTAGAAAAGCGAGTTGAATTGTGCCGATAGTTTCGTGGGAAGGGGATGGTCATTATGGGATCTTCTCGATGTTGTGTCCACTAGACGGCCGTCAATCGCGGTATAGCCTGCGGTTGTGGGCACAATGCAGATGTATAGGTTTGAAAGATCATTGTGTGGTCAAACCTTGAGAAAGATTACATGGCCAAGGGTGCAGGGCACAAATCCACTGATGGTGTGAGATCCGCGAGTCACTGCAACTCCTAACAGATGCGCAGTACCTTGCTCGTAGTGCCTGCCGGTCGCACGGCTGCCTCCTCGTATGTGATTTAACTGTATAAGGAGAATTCGTTCTCTTTGGTGCTGGCTTGATGAATGAGCGCCCCCCCACTTTGTGCGAGTGGGAGATGTTGGATTTAGGTTAATGGGTCGCCCATAAGTGGGAGCCCATTCAGGTAAGCCCGGTATGTGATACTGGCCCTAAACCCTATCCCTCTATATATCTATATATATATGGGGTGCTCTCCTTAGAATTAAGAGAGAACAGAAACTGATAGCCGCCCACAGTTTAGACAGAGGTCAGCAGCTGTGGAAACTTAGGTCACTGCCCGTTAACCCGTGGCGTGTCCTCCCGTCCGGCAGACCGTGATCCCAACCTCAGGCAGATCCGCTTCCGCTTAGGCAATCAATCCAGAGGTAACTTAATTATATGTGATAATGTTTTACCATATAGATTGCATGTATATTACATAATCCAACACCATGAATAGCAATTAGAGAGACAGAAAGAAGCTTACGACGTCGAGATGGCTATTAGCGGCCATGGTTGATGCTCGAGGAAGCAGATGTGATTAACTTCGAGTCTTCGACTCACTACCTATGAAGAAATGGACATATAATGCTTAGTATAATAAATAACCTTTTCTGTATCAAATTCGGCATCAGACACAAGATACTTACAGCTTCATAACATCCATTTCTCTTCTCTTGCTTGGAGATGACATCTTATGGTTTGTTGAAGTTAAGTGTGTAACTTCATTCTGCACCATTCTGCAGCTCAGAGGTGAATTGAATTCTTGAAATTGTCTGCTTCCTTCACAAATTTGTTATCAATCACTAAAATTCAAAAAAGAAATTAAATTGTCTAAAAAATCATTCATTCAAGCTGCATGAACTGGGAAAAATAGATTTTGTTTTACCGGAGAAAGATTGAGCGCAATAGGGGCATAACTGCAACTCATCATTCAACAAAGATCTGCAGCAGAGTACTTCATAGTTTTAGTCACATGAAACATATACTATGAACATCAATTATGTATATGGCCTGCAATTTTTGGAACCCAGAATCAACTTGAAGGTGAATCCACAATGTAGCCGACAGAAGGTGAATCGCCATACATTGTCCGACAGAAACAATGTTGTCCGAACAAAGCTGTTTTTCGACAGCATCCAGCATAACAGAATCTCCATACAGAATCACAGCATCACAACATCAAATTCAGTTGTGTATCAATCCAGAATCATAGAATCACAACATCATATCCAGAATCATCCATCATAACACGAACACAGAAACAAGACATACACAAAACACATTGGATCCAAACTCCTTCGAAAAGCACGATTCTAACAAACTGGATTTCTGTTAAGATCGATTAACACCAATTGATGAAGTAGAAGAACCAATTCTAGAGAGATTAGAGAGAGAGGTAGAGAGAGAGAGAGAGAGCTGATTTCTGTGGTAACACCCAATAGGGTAACCTCCACGCGGTTTGACTCATTTGTATTGATGATGATTACTGTTACAACATACGTATACATGGAGAAATACATTACAGTACAGTATAGCATATGGGTTCGGGGCACTGCCCCGAACCCTGCCTTCGGGTAGGGGGCTCCCGCTGCCCCGAATCCCCGACAACCTCACCGCGGAGGTTGAACCGCGATACGCGTACATTAATATATAATCTACCATTACATATTAATCAGACTACAATACCTAACAATTCTCCCACTTGGAGACTGATTCCATCACAAAAACACAGTATTCTCTCAGTATCATCATCAATACCTTCACCGCACCATCTGTAGTAACATAACTACAGAAGACCAACCGAGGTTTTGCACAACCCCAGTTTCCCAACATCGACACACTTTGTCAACATGTCTGCTGGATTCTTTGCACCATCTATCTTCTCTAAGCACAAGTCGCCTTCTTCCACTGGTCTGCGAGTGAAATGATACCGCCTTCTGATATGCTTAGTCTTCGAATGATAGACTGGATTCTTAACCAACTGTATGGCACTCTGACTATCTGAATACATAATCTTCCCATTCTGCTTCTTGCCCAACTCTTCCAGATAATCTGCCAACCATATTATCTCCTTCCCAGCTTCAGCTATTGTCACGTACTCAGTCTCAGTAGATGAAAGAGCAACACATTTCTGAAGTCTGGACATCCAACTCACTGCAGTACCACCTATGGTGTAGATGTATCCGGACGTGCTCTTGCTAGAGTCTACATCTCCAACAAGATCAACATCCACAAAACCCTACAGAATTACTTTGTCTTTGCCAAAACAAAGTGAAGTACTGGATGTACCTTTCAGATATCTTAGAAGCCACTTCACAGCTTCCCAATGCTCTTTCCCCGGATTTGCCATGTACCTGCTAACCACACCCACTGCATGTGCTATGTCAGGTCTTGTACAGACCATAGCATACATCAGACTCCCAACTGCTGAAGCATATGGAACCAATGTCATCTGATCACGTTCTTAAGCTATCTTGGGTGACTGCCCCTTTGACAATTTTATGTGATTTGCCAAAGGAGTAATCCTGGGCTTAGCATCAGTCATCCTGAATCGGGTCACTACCTTCTCAATGTACTGCTCCTGGGATAGACTTAAGGTGCCAGCAGATCTATCCCGAGATATTTTCATCCCAAGAATCTGCTTCGCTGCACCCAAGTCTTTCATCTCAAACACATAAGACAGACTTGCCTTCACATTGTTTATCTCTCTCATACTGGATCCTGCAATCAACATATCATCCATATACAAGAGTAGAAATACATAAGAATCAGTGTATTTCTTGAAGTAACAACACTGATCATTTTCACTCCTACAAAAGCCAATCTTGGTCATGAAGGAGTCGAACTTCTTGTACCATTGTCTCAGTACTTGCTTCAACCCATACAAGCTCCTGTTGAGCTTGCACACCATATGTTCCTTGCTCGGAACAACAAATCCTTCTGGTTGCTGCATATAGATCTCCTTATCCAGATCTCCATGTAAAAATGCTGTTTTTACATCCATTTGCTCAAGATGCAAATTTTCCGAAGCAACAATACTCAACAGAATCCTGATAGTAGTTAATTTCACAACAGGAGAAAATATTTCAGCATAATCAATACACTTTCTTTGTGAATACCCTTTAACTACTAACCGAGCTTTAAACAGTCTTTTGCCATCTGGTTCAGCCTTGATCCTGAACACCCACCTATTCAACAAGGCTATCTTCCCTAGAAGCAATTCAGTCAACAACCACGTGGCATTCTTCTCAAGTGAGCTCATCTCATCATCCATGGCTTGCTCCCACTTGATTGAATCCTCCACATGTAGGGCCTCATCAAAAGACTCTGGTTCCCCTTCATCAGTCAGCAACAGATAATGTAATGAAGTTGAATACCTATCTGGTGCTCTGATGGTTCTGGATGATCTCCTCAACACCTGGTCATGTGTCATTTGTTCCACCACGGGTTCTTCATCCACAGTCTCTGGAGTTGTTTGAGTATCTTCTATGGGTGTAGTCTTCTGCAACTCAAACTCAACTCCCACTTGCTTCGTAGTCTCTGGAACCTTCTGCTCTCTGTCCTTGTATAGGACAGATTCATCAAACGTCACATCACAGTGTCTCAGGATCTTTCTGTTCTTGTCATCCCAAAACCTGTAACCAAACAAGTCAGAACCATAGCTTATGAATTAACACTTCACAACCTTAGCATCAAGCTTATCTCTTTTCTCTGGATCAACATGAACATAAGTCATTCAATCGAAAGTTCTCAAGTGTGAGTACTTGAGATCCTTTCATGTCCATACCTCCTCTGGAATCTTGAACCCCAAGGGAGTTGAAGGTCCCCTGTTGATCAAGTATGCAACTGTGCTTACTGCGTCTGCCCAGAACATGTTGGGCAGCCCACAATGTAGTTGCATACTCCTTGCACGCTCATTCAACGTTCTGTTCATCCTCTCAGCAATTTCATTCTGCCTAGCCTTACCGGGAACTGTCCTCATCAATCTGATTCCCTCAGCAACACATAAAGCTTTGAACTCTGACTTATCATACTCTCCTCCATTGTCAGACCTCAAACATTTGATCTTCAATCCGGTCTGATTCTCAACTTCAGCTTTCCACCTCTTGAATGTTGCAAACACATCTGACTTATGCTTCAAGAAGAAAACCCATACCTTCCTGCTGAAATCATCAATGAAGGTGACATAAAACCTGGATACTCCAAGTGATGAAACTGGAGATGGTCCCCATACATCTGTATGAACCATTCCCAACTCCACTTTTTTCGACTCTCTCGGAGTCTTTGTGAAGGTAACTCGTTTATGTTTTCCCAGAACACAGCTCTCACAAAGACTCATATCAACAGACTTCATACCCTCTAAAACTCCTTTTGCAACCATCATTTTCATTCACTTAACACTCATGTGTTCAAGTCTGTTGTGCCACAAACATGAACCAGAAACACTATCAGCAATAGCAGCCATGTTTATACACCCTGCAGTGGTGTATAAGGTTCCAGATTTCGTGCCACGAGCTACAATCATAGCCCCCTTTACAATCTTCCACGAACATTTACCAAACTCTGCTGCGTAGCCTGTGCTATCCAACTGACCAACAGAAATCAGATTCTTCTTGAGTCCAGGAATATATCTGACATCCTCCAATGTCCACTGGTTTCCCGATGGGGTCTTTATGCAGACATCTCATTTTTCTTTAATCTCCAATGATTTGTTGTCAGCAAGATTTCCAGACTTGAAATTTTGAAACAATTCCTTGCTTGGAGACGAATGAAAAGATGCACCAGAATTCAAAATTCAGGATTCAACATGGTTGTCCACACTAAGGATTAAAGCATCCCCAATGTCTTCTGCTGAATTTACAGAATTTGTATCATTCCCTGATTCTGCTTCTTCTTGGGTTTCTTACAGGTTGTCCGATAGTGGCCCCTTTCTCCACAATTTCAACAAATCACGTTGGCTTTGTTCGGAGATTTTCCTCGATTCTTTGATTTTGATCGACCATGTTGATTTTGGCCCTTCGAATTGCTTCTCCCCCTTCTGTCCACACTGAGAGCACTACCCGATAAATCTCCCACTTCACATTTGCGAATACTTTCTGTTGGAGAGGGACCCAGAGGCACCCCCTCTGTTGCGATCCCCTTCTTGCAGGTTCATCGGAGCTCAGGCGAAAGCGCGCAATCACCATCTCCTTGGCATTCAATTCATTGCCAGATCAGCATTCAGGAAATCACGATCCAACATTTGGCGCCGTCTGTGGGAAAACGAGCAAAACAGTCATACATACTCGCTCTAACCGCAATCATCGGAAAGAAGCTAACGAACAATCCTCGGATAGCTCTAATTCCGCTGCCGCTTCGCACTCCACCAAGAACCTGCTAGCCAAGCAGTCTGTGATGCCGTCCCTCCGAGACCGGCACGTGAACACATTGGCAATTCGAGAACGACCCCTGTTCCAAACGTCGCAGAGATTCCAGATCGACAAACCATCCAAGTGGCTTGGGAAACCATTCAGGTAACCGCAGAGATGATATCCCTCTTGGAAACCATCATAGGACAGGCCCGCAGAAAAACCCCTGCTCCTCATGAGGATCCTCGTCCTGCGGGGCCACCGGAATCAGAAACTGGAAATCCTGGCACCACAGCCCCTCAAGAAGATCAAGAGATGACTTTTGGACACCAATCCTTACCTCCGGCCTCCACTGAGACGCCGGCGGTCACTCGCTCTGTCAGTCCATCAAGTTCTGCACCGACTGGAGGACAGCAACCCCAATTCACTCTTGACCAAGTTGAGGAGCTTATCACTAAGAGACTCAAAGAACAACGCGTCAAGACCCCAAAGGATGTCGTCGTCAGGGCCATCCCCGAGTATAGAGGTGGAGGCGCCCCCATTATACATGTTAATAAGCATGAAGCCTCTCTGTTGGGTAAGTCGACTGATCCGAATCACTTAGCCCTATTATTTCTGTCGACCCTTTTGGGTTCGGCGCCGTCTTGGTTCTTTGGTGTCTCTGCAGGATCAAGAAGGGTAAGAAGGGTCGAGAAAAGCCTAGATCGGAAAACCCAGGACCAAGACATCCAGAGGTCCCCGAGTATTTCACGCCTTTAAACAGGCAGATCTCGGCGGTACTAGTCGAGATGGAAAGGTCTCTGGAAAGGCCACCGAGACCCCGCAAGAGTGGTCAGCCCATGGGGAATGACACCGAGAGCTATTGCAGATAGCACAAGCGCGACATCGAAAAGCTGATAAAGATAGGAATGTTGAAGGAATGAATTCACAAGGCTGGACAGTCAGAATAAACTTTCAGCTAAGTGGGAAGGACCATACAAGCAAGTGATTCCTTCATAAACATGTTCACTCGAAGCAAATCGAAGAAAAAAGCCCTGACGCCAAAGTCAGGCCAAAAGCCCTATCACCAAAGATAGGCCACAAAAAAGCCCTAACAACAAAGTTAGGCCACAAAAGCCCTATCACCAAAGATAGGCCACAAAAAAGCCCTAACAACAAAGTTAGGCCACAAAAGCCCTATCACCAAAGATAGGCCACAAAAGCCCTAACAACAAAGTTAGGCCACAAAAGCCCTGTCGCCAAAGACAGGCCAAAAGCCCTATCACCAAAGATAGGCCACAAAAGCCCTAGCAACAAAGTTAGGCCACAAAAGCCCTGACGCCAAAGTCAGGCCAAAAGCCCTAACAACAAAGTTAGGCCACAAAAGCCCTGTCGCCAAAGACAGGCCAAAAGCCCTATCACCAAAGATAGGCCACAAAAGCCCTAGCAACAAAGCTAGGCCAAAAAGCCCTGTCGCCAAAGACAGGCCAAAAGCCCTAACAACAAAGTTAGGCCACAAAAGCCCTGACGCCAAAGTCAGGCCAAAAGCCCTATCACCAAAGATAGGCCACAAAAAAGCCCTAACAACAAAGTTAGGCCCCAAAAGCCCTATCACCAAAGATAGGCCACAAAAGCCCTAGCAACAAAGCTAGGCCAAAAAGCCCTGTCGCCAAAGACAGGCCAAAAGCCCTAACAACAAAGTTAGGCCACAAAAGCCCTGACGCCAAAGTCAGGCCAAAAGCCCTAACAACAAAGTTAGGCCACAAAAGCCCTGTCGCCAAAGACAGGCCAAAAGCCCTATCACCAAAGATAGGCCACAAAAGCCCTAGCAACAAAGCTAGGCCAAAAAGCCCTGTCGCCAAAGACAGGCCAAAAGCCCTAACAACAAAGTTAGGCCACAAAAGCCCTGACGCCAAAGTCAGGCCAAAAGCCCTATCACCAAAGATAGGCCACAAAAAAGCCCTAACAACAAAGTTAGGCCCCAAAAGCCCTATCACCAAAGATAGGCCACAAAAGCCCTAGCAACAAAGCTAGGCCAAAAAGCCCTGTCGCCAAAGACAGGCCAAAAGCCCTAGCAACAAAGCTAGGCCAAAAAGCCCTGTCGCCAAAGACAGGCCAAAAGCCCTAGCAACAAAACTATGCCACAAAAGCCCTAGCAACAAAGCTAGGCCAAAAAGCCCTGTCGCCAAAGACAGGCCAAAAGCCCTAGCAACAAAACTAGGCCACAAAAGCCCTAACAATAAAGTTAGACCTCAAAAGACCTGACGCCAAGAGTCAGGCAAAAACCTGATAACCGAATCAGGCACAAAAAGCCCTGACGCCAAAAGTCAGGCCAAAAGACCTAGCAATAAAGCTAGGCAAAACAAAAAATCCCTGACGCCAAAGTCAGGCCAAAAGACCTAGCAATAAAGTTAGGCAAGATGAGAAGCAGACGCCAAAACTAAACAAAGGGATCTGCTAACAAAGAATTTTAGGCGATCACTATGGATGACAAAGCCTTAGGATGACCTCGAAGGTCTAAACTTCAAAGAGGGTAATATCTCTTTGAACTTAGAAGTTTATGCTTTTAAGTATCAGAAGTATTTTCCTTAGAAGGATCGACTTATGCTTGGTCTAAGACTTCAAGAGTCGAAGACATTACAAGTCAAAAGGAAGTCGAAGAGTAATTATGATTAAGACGTTGGATAAATAGCCAAGCATGTTCAAAGTCGAATAAAAGGCTTATGAATATAAAGGCATTCAATAAAAGAAGCCAAGTCTTAAATCAAATAAAAGGAAAACAAAAAATTACAAAGAAAAACAGCTATCCAAAAGGCAAATATTGTTAATAAAAGAGATGGAGACTTCAGGCTTGGGGATCCTCGGGGGCAGAGGCACTGGCTCGCCTTCAGGGGCAGGGACGATTTGCTCGCCTTCGGGGGCAGGAAAGCTTGGTCCGCCTTCGGGAACAACCTCTTCAGCCATAGCTGGAATAACCCCTTCAGCAACAAGGGTAGACTGAGAGTTACGACTCCGGAGGAAGCTCCTCAAGGACCCAACTTCCTCAAGGGGAAAATTGGGATCGACCGCCCGGACATCATCCACCAGGACTTGGAGAAAATCGACGATCGACGACTTCATCATCTTCAGAGCGCAGTCTTCAAAATCCTAAAAGGCGAACGAATCCATAAAGGATGACAGTTTCCTTAAAGGCATAATCCTTGGGTAACAGTTTCCTTAAGAAACATGGCGAAAGGAACGGACGAGCCGATAAGAGGCCACGGTCCTTCCCCCGAAACCTAAAGGAGCGAAAAGAACCTCTAAAGGGTAACGTTTCCTCCAAAGAAAGGTCCAAGACCCTTTGAATGAAAACAAAAAGGCGAGACTATTCTACAAAAGCTGAAGCGAAGTTGAAAACAAGTATGGTAAAACTTCCTAAAGCTTTCCAGCTTCCTAAAAAGGCGAGCGAATCTTGGGTAACAGTTCCCCAAAAAGGGAGAACGAATCCGAGGTAACAGCTTCTTAAAAGGCGAGCAAATCTTAGATAACAGTTTCCTACGACTAGGCGAACGAATCTAAGGACCAAAATCCTAAAAGGCGAACGAATCCATAAAGGATGACAGTTTCCTTAAAGGCATAATCCTTGGGTAACAGTTTCCTTAAGAAACATGGCGAAAGGAACGGACGAGCCGATAAGAGGCCACGGTCCTTCCCCCGAAACCTAAAGGAGCGAAAAGAACCTCTAAAGGGTAACGTTTCCTCCAAAGAAAGGTCCAAGACCCTTTGAATGAAAACAAAAAGGCGAGACTATTCTACAAAAGCTGAAGCGAAGTTGAAAACAAGTATGGTAAAACTTCCTAAAGCTTTAAAGCAAGATAGACATCGGAAGAACAACCAAGTATACTCGAAGTCAAACAAAAACCAAGGCTTACGAAACAAAAAGACCCGATACCAAAATTGGGCGAAAGACCTAACGCCAAAGTTAGGCAAAAAGACCTAACGCCAAAGTTAGGCAAACCAAAAGATCTGAAAGACCTGATGACTGAATCAGGTGAAAGACCTAGCACCAAAGTTAGGCGAAAGACCTGATGCCAAAGTCAGGCACAAGACCTGTTATCAAAATCAGGCGAAAAGACCTAAGGAAAAAGTTAGGCAAATAAGGCCTAAATATAAAAATCAGACATAAGTCCTAGCGCAAAAAGCGAGCAATCCGTCAAGGAGTCCGTTCTCTTATAAGTTGGGCAAAAATTGAGAAGTAACATCCAAAGCGAATGAATCCATATCAAGGGTAACAGTTCCTTTGCGAAACAAACACAAAGAAAGTGGGCGAATGAACCTAGGGCGACCACTTACTAAAAGATGAATGAGCCTCGGGTAACAGTTCCCCGGGATTAGACGAACACTCCAAAGGTCTAAAACCTTAACAAAGCGAACACATCTACAAAAGATGATAGTTTCCTTAAAGGTATGATCTTCGAGTAACAGTTCCCTTAAAAAACTTTGGTGAAGGGAATGGATGGTCCAAGATCCTATATGGCGAGACTCTCCTACATAAGCTAAAGAGAAGTTGAAAACAAATATGGTAAAACTTCCTAAAGCGTTCGAACGAAAAGATATCGGAGGAACGACCAAACACATTCGAAGTCGAAAAAGAGTAAAGGCTTACGAAATTAAAGGCGTTCATTATAATAATATCCGAGTCTGAAATCAAAAGAATAATTACAACTATCCCAAAAACAAAGGGAAGTAAACGTGATTATCGATAAAAAGAAGGATGAGCAAAAAGCAGGAGGATGAATAGGCTCCCTTGACCTGAAACTCTGCATCGACTCGGTCGCCTGAAGGCCTGAGACCTCAAGGTCTGGGTTCATCAGGGGATGCAGTCTCCTTCTCGGCCTCGGGGGCAGCCTCATCGCCAAGGAGCTTCCTTGGTGTAGCCGCTCTCAATGAAGTCCTGAAGAGACCTCACCTCCC
Organism: Chamaenerion angustifolium; assembly: GCA_946814005.1. NCBI lineage: Eukaryota > Viridiplantae > Streptophyta > Magnoliopsida > Myrtales > Onagraceae > Chamaenerion > Chamaenerion angustifolium. The sequence goes on from OX328272.1 coordinate 34,240,105, forward strand.
ATAGAGGAAACTTGGGATCAATCCCTTGAATCTCGTCGACCAAGATCTGGAGGTAGGAAGCAGCCTCGGCCTTTATCACCTCCAAGGCGCAGACAGAGAACTCCTTGGACTTCTTAAAGTCCACGCTAAGGGGGGATGGGACAACCTTATGATTTAAGGAAGGATGCTCCTGCTCAGCCATCGAGGCATCCCTCTGCACCCAGGACTCTTTCAATTGAGCCCTGAGGTCACCATTCTCTGCCTCTAGCCAAACAGAGTACTGGTCGACATCCTTGATCCGAAACTCATAGACGCCTAGGCAGCTAACAACCTCGTCTTAGCCCGCTTGGAAAATAGACTGAAGAATTTAGGTCCTCAAGTGCGGTCAATGAATTTAGGTCCCAGACTGAGGGGTCAGAAATTTATCCAATCAATAAAGACTGGCGTGGAATGATGAACCCCGACCTTGAGCGTCAGTTGTACGAACTGATGAATGCCCGCTAACCCAAGCATCGACTCTGAAGTTTCCGCCCCTGAGCGGATTGAACAGAAGTTTGGTTGCCTATGATGTCGGAAGAAGTCATCAATGATGTTCCGATCATTCCCCGACAGCTCTCCAAAGCTCGAAGGAGTATCCCGTTCTGGCTGAGAAAGCTTTTTCGAGGATAAAAAGAGAGAAATGAAAAATTGAAACAGAGGGCTGAAAGAAGATATGAACTCTGGAATGCAAATGAATTGAGTGCGTAAAAGACTAAATGCTAAAGTTCAGCCTTTTTAGCCAAAACGAAGGAAACCGAACGGGCATGTGAGAAACGGCTCAGATAATGATTACACCCTTTTTGGGTAAAACCGAAGTAATGTCAGAATTCCAATGGTTACATCGGGGAGACAAAAGGTTGGAACGACACGAAAAACCTGTGAGTCTGCCCACTGGTTACGGAAGACAAAGAGACGGACATGCCTCAAAAGTCCTCTCGACTTTCGCTAACTGTCTATTCATTAAAATGTTCGAAATCTTACACAAAAAAGGTGATTGCCAAAAGCTATACCAGACCTCTCCTAACACCCTCGCAACGATAGTGTTCGCACAAAGAGTGAAGAATGAGCATCCATAAACCCTGGAAACCCAAAGCGTTCGCCTAATGGGGTAAGGTATCACACATTCCGAAAAACTCTACGCAACCAAAATCGTTCGCCAAAGGATACAGAGCATCAAAATGCACAAATAGCAGATAAGGAAAGCAAAAGATCCATTCCAAAAGTCACTATCTTAAACCCTATCACAAAATCAAGCTCGACCGAAGAAACTTCACTCAAGCTTCGGGGGCAAATGTTGGGTATTGATAGTGACGACCCAATATGGGAAAGGCCTCGAAGGCCCAATAAATTTGCAGGGGGTGAAACCCATACCATTTAAACAAGGCCAACCCACAGTAAGGTTACTCTGGCCCTCATAAAGTGGTCCAGTATCGAATCCAAACTAAAGTGGACGCCAAAGTGCCACTTCAGGTCGCCATTGGCCAATGTCAAAGCCTCCCACTGCTCGCCATGGGAGTGCTCGCCAACAATCAAGGTCGCAGCCATAAGAGTGCTCGCCATAAAGAGAGCCTTGCCTCTCTCCTCTGGTCCCACCAACCGTTAATAAGGATATAGCCACGATATCCCGCATATCTCGGGCACATATTCACTAAAGATTAGATACGGTAACTGCAATATCTCGCTGTAACCGCAATATCTACTATCTAAATCTTCAACAACACAATATTCACGAAGATATACAGTTACCTTATACGGTTTGGTATCTCTTACTCTATAAATACCTTTGCTTTACATACATTCAATACGTTTTGAGATATATACACACATATACTCATTTAAGCATCGGAGAGGGACCCAGAGGCACCCCCTCTGTTGCGATCCCCTTCTTGCAGGTTCATCGGAGCTCAGGCGAAAGCGCGCAATCACCATCTCCTTGGCATTCAATTCACTGCCAGATCAGCATTCAGGATTTCACGATCCAACACTTTCACTGAGAACAACATCTCAAATTTCATCGAATTTCAGCTTCTCAGAACCACGGAAACTACTAATTGCAGCAACAACAATATCCCAAGACTCAGGCAGAGATGACATAAAAATCAAGGCTTTAATTTCATTTTTGAAGTTAATCTCCACAGAACTCAATTGACTCACAATCATATTAAATTCGTTGATATGATCAGCAACATATCCAATTTCAGACATCTGTAAATTGAACAGTCTACGCATCAAATATACCTTGTTCATAGCCGATGACTTTTCATACATATTTATCAGCGCCTTCAACAGATCGGCCGTAGTCTTCTTCTTGACGATGTTGAACGCCACATTCTTTGACAAGGTCAATCGGATCATCCCTAGGGTCTGACGATCTTTCAGCTTCCACTGCTCCTCTGTCATGGAATCCGGCTTCACCACGATCAAGTGTTCGTGAAGATATTTCTGGTACAGACAATGTTCAATCTGCATATTCCAGAAACCGAAATCGGATCCATCAAACTTCTCGATTCCAAACTTCGAACTCTCCATCTTCAATGATCGTGTTGAATCTCCTTAGCTCTGATACCAGTTGTTAGGATTGATTAACACCAATTGATGAAGTAGAAGAACCAATTCTAGAGAGATTAGAGAGAGAGGTAGAAAGTGAGCTGATTTCTGTGGTAACACCCAATAGGGTAACCTCCACGCGGTTTGGCTCATTTGTATTGATGATGGTTACTGTTACAAAATACGTATACATGGAGAAATACAGTACAGTATAACATATGGGTTCGCGAGGTTGAAATACAGTGCAGTACAGTATAGTCTATGAAGAAACTCTCCACGAGGTTGAACCGCGAGACGCGTACATTAATACATAATCTACCATTACATATTAATCAGACTACAATACCTAACAATTTTTGGATTCGATCGAACCTAAAAACTGAATTTCTGGGTTCAATCCAACCCAGAAATCTGGATCGAAGGAGAGTAGAAGGAGAAGAAATACGAGAAGAAGGATGAATCGCAGGGATGAATCACGGGATGAACATACCTGAGGAAAATGAGAGGACCGCTGGAGCTTCGAATGAAGAAGCAGGGGAGCATCGTTCGTAAAGAAGAGAAGCTGAGGGTAGTTCAGTCCTTAACAATAGTTAATGAGGGTATTTTTGTCATTTTCCTCCCTATTTCGGATTCCTAGTGCGCTCAGCTTAGGAAATCCGAGCATTTTGGACGGAATGTCTAAGCCTAGCCCTCTAGGATTCCGTAAGCCAAAATTGTTCAATTCCGCGAAAAGAACAACTCCTTACGGATTCCGTAAGCCGAATTCCTTCTCATTTCCGTGAAAAGAACATGCCATTAAATTTTCCATCTAAAAATGTATCCACCTTATTGGTAGCCAAAATATATGCGATTAAAAAAAATTATAATGTATGTTGATTCTAGGCAAGACAAACATGACTGAAACCCTTCTTCCCACATACTTGACTGAAACACACTTCTCTTCTCTGCCTATGTGCCCCAACCTTAAGGTGGTCCATGTATGTAGTATGTATAAGTACCATCTTGTCTTCTAGCTAGCACTCGCTTTATGGAATTTCTAAGGTCTCTCAGTTACTTCTTCAAATGGCTTCCACACTGTAAATTAACTAACTAACTATATATATATAACCATCATAGTAATTCATCGCTTCATCCCTTAATTAGAGGTTTCGGTTTTGAGTCCTGAAAAAAATATTCATGGCCAACTTACCCTTTACGGTCTAACCACCACATTGCGAATGATTATTATTTTAGATGTGAAGTAAGTAAAACAAGAGTGTTGCCCTTCTGATGAGATCTCTCTAGAACACCCCACACAAAATCCCTTTCTTTTTCATATCCCTCCCTAGTTTATCTTACCTAGTTAAAGTCAATGTTATCATAATCGGACCTGTCCTCGAACCGGTGAGAGACCGGTTCAACCTGACTAAACTCGATTCAATGTACGGTTCACTGTTCCTAAGGGGAATTCTAACGGATACTAAATGTTAGTATCCCTATGGGGATTCTAACGGATATTTGGACAGAATAACAGAATGAATGAGAGGGATAGAGAGAGAGAGAGAATTTCAGTAACAATATTCATGTTATTCGACCATTTGGCATTTCCTCTTACATATAGGAATGTCGGTCCTAACTAACCCAGCCCAACGATCTATTAACGGAGCTAACTCTTAGTCTCGGCCCATAACACAGTTGTTGAAAGATTAATCGAGCTCAATAAGTCGATGAAGTTCCTCCATTGTCAGCTCCTCCTCTGCATCTTCCTGTTGGGTGGTCTCAGTCAAGGAGGAAGAAGATGTCACGCCCTAATAAAATTGAAGGTAAAAAGAAACATAAATAATTGCTTTTTCTTCACACACAAAAAACAATCAAACACAGTTTAACATAAATTTCTACAAATGTTGCTCCCAGTATGCCATATCTGCCCTACAAGTGGTATGAAGACTGGTTTAAACAGTGGAAGTCTCTACTTTCTTCCAACTGAGTATGCTGAATGGTCATTTTACACACTTTATCCGAGCACAGTGCAAATCTTTCCACTATCATCCATACATAAATATATTATAAAATGAAGGGCGAAAGATGGTAAGAAAGATACCAGAGAGGATTCTGGATGGTGCATCTCAATTTTCACTTCATCATGAGAAGTTGAAATGCTGGAAGAGTCTGTTGGAGTGGAGTTGTTTCTCTTTGATTCTTCATTGGGTTCACCTGGTGATATAATAAGTGTATTCTGACTGTTGCAACTACTGATGTTTGGGTGTTTCAGTGTCTGGGAACTGTCATAATCACAGTCAACCCTTTCCAAGGAATCACAGTTATTGATGTTCAAACACTTCAAGGATCCCACCACCTTTTCAAAACCTTCAATTACTTTGAGGTTCGGGCAGTTTATTATACTTAGCTCCTCGAGCTTTCCTGCACTGGCCACATCAGACAAGCTCTCAATAGACGTACAACCTTTAATGTCCAACTTCTTCAAGGACTTCAATTGTACCAACCGAAACTCTTTGAGTTTATGACAATTGTGGATAGTGATCTTCTCTGTCATGTTTCTAGACTGGAATTCACTAAACAATGTTTCTATGCCACTATTGTCTACCGTTAAAAGTGTGCGGGATGTAGATCCCAATCCCAGATCCTTAAGACTTAGTAGGTTAGGGCAACCTCTTATAGTTGCCTTTAAAGTAATAGCAGATTGATCCTGAAAAAAGAGCCATTTGTTCAATTCATCAAACAAAAACTGAATTAGGAGTGCTTAAGGATATAATGTACTTTGAATGAAGATGGGAGCAAGGCAAGCCTTAAAGAGGATTGAGTTGAAATTTAAGGAACCTTTCTCACAAACTACAGCTAACCACAGTTTCTCAGCATTGAAGATCCTTGACAATAATAGCTATTCATCAAATTTAACCAATTGCTACAAATTCAAGTCTCCAAGAAGTTATTATGTCAAATTCAGTAGCAGCAGCAGCAATCACACATTATTGGCATCTGTCTACACTACTCTTTGGCTTTCAATTTGTAATTCAGTAAAATAAACAGTGTAGGAGATCATCAATGGATAATCTACTTCGCATACCTTTTCCCTGATCAAATCTAGTACTCGCCCACGAATTTGTTGGCAAAGATCAGGGCTACAATCAATCAATAATGTACAGTTAGTAGTTTGAAAGAAAGGAAACCGACGGAATTATATGAAGATTGAAAGACCTCACCTAGTTGAGCGATTCAATCCCAAGAACTCAGCAGTTCCCCTGAGAGCTTTCCTCCACTCCTTGGTAGTTACTACAGACTCTGTGGTGTGTTGACTAAGCTGCGTCCTATACTTGCTTGTTTTGAGTTTCACATCCTCCACCGTCATGCCGTGAAACACCGGGAGTATCTTCTTGCCCATGGCCTCAGCCGCCTCTGCAATCGCCTTAACTTCCCAGAGGCGCGAATTGCTGGTGGCGTAATTCTCCGAGAAGAAGATTACGTAAATGTCGCAATCCTCGATTGAACGTCGAAGCGTCGGATTCATGGGCTCCCCAGGTCCGATTTCAATTGTGCCGATTACAACCCCGATTCCATCAATTTTTAAGTAATTGATCAAGTGTTTTACCACTGCACCACAAGTATCGTTCATCAGACAGCTCACGAACACTCGATCGGTGGATGGCGACATTGAAACACGCAAAAAGACTGGCTTTTACCGCCGAAAGTTGGGACGATCACTGCGATGATACGAACAAATCCGTTTCTTCAACGTTAATTCCACAGACTACGGGCGGATCATCACTACCGGAGTAGAATGACGGCGCCTACTCCACCACCTGGATGTAGAGGGCGTTTGTGGCCCGGAGAGAAACGTTTGTAGCACCTCCTTTGACCATGGGATACGCACACCATATCATGATACTATGATACGCAGTGCGTATTACGCACCATGGTAGTATTTACGCACCATGGTACGGAATACTATCATGGTACCAGTACCATATTCGGTACCATGGTACCATAATACCGAATATGATACCATATCATTGTATATATCTTGTGTTGAATCACATAAACCGTATTCTCTTTTCAGCCGTTTGCTCTGTTGACCCGCACAAAGAAAAATCTGAGCTGTTCCCGTTGTTTCCCATCTTATGACAAAGTTAGTTGGAGGTTCGTTTGTATGTGTAGATTGTATAAAATGATTTGGTCTCAGAGAATACTTACCCTCTAATGAAGGCGATATTGAACTATTTATAACATTCCATACCTGTAACCATAGTCGAGTAAAAACATACCCGGTTATCCTAGTTGTCCTTAAGGCGAACTTACCGTGGTTACTTTAGAGAATATTCTCATGTAGTGGCTACTCCACTGTAAACTATCATTTGAATTTGTTTAATCATTGGTGTGCTAAAAGTAACCAGCCTAATTCGTAGGTGTGCATGCGCACCATCTGAGGTGGTCAGTGAATGCAATGTCACACACTAAATCTGAGTCATCCCTCTTTGGCGCATCCATTAAGGGTGTCGCCTTTATGAGTCACACGTCAAGGGCGACGCCCACATGTAATTGAGCCTTAAATAAATGAAGACCGAAATATTTATTGAGTCAAATGTTAAACATAGCCCAGTTCAATATTTATGACTCGTCATCATGGTATGGTACTATGGATACTATCATATTCATGGTATTTCACATTATATATATATAGTGCGAAATTTAAAACGAAATATTTACTATCTAATTTATTTAATTATTTTCTGAAAAATATCCTTTTCACTTTCAATCTAAATATATCTCTAAATTTCATACATACTTGATATAATTTTTTGGATATATATACTTCCGTAAAAGTAAAAACATAAAAATAAATAAAAATGCACGTGTGAGATTAAAATTGGGAGACGAAATCATGTCACTGCTCCGTTCTGCCGTTCTTGGGGCCCACCAACTCCAATTCCAACACCACCAACGCACATGAATATAAAGCCAAATAATTATATAATTTGAAGATAAAAAAATATATATATATATATTTAATCTAAAATTATACAGTACATGAATATGTGTATATATATAGTAAAAATAACTTACAAAACTTAATTTAGAATGGAGTGATCAACACAATATAATAATTATTTTAATTTATAAATTAATAATATTTTTGAAATAAATATAAATATATATTTATAATTGTTCAACTTTAATATCGGAGAATATAAATATATATTTATAATTGTTAAATTTTAATATCGTGGTCGAACCGCATCCAGATAACATGGTTGTATATATGATGTCTTATATTTCCAAATCCCACCGATATGGGACTTCATGGTGGATACTTCAACATCACCCACCACCATGAAAGCTCTTTCAGGCCCAACTCAGATTTTGTTACGCGGAGTAAATATGACACAACAAACTCCCACATTTATTTTAATGGTTAAGGTATTGAAAATTGTACTTGTAATGGTTATGATATTTGCTTAAAAAATATTGTATGATTATGGTATTTGTCATACTCGTACCATACTCTAACCATTGACATCCCTAAATCCAGCACCGTCAAACAGAATCGTGTTATGATACCATGTTAAATTTGAATATTGGGGTCAAGTCACACCAAAATAACAACCACATTATACAATTGAGTTCCATCCTAAAACAAATTGGTGATAGGAGGAAGTAATTTTGTTATATATATGGTGTATTATATTTATGAATCTCACCGATGTGGGACTTCATGGTTGATACTTCAACAATAACATAATTATTTACAATTTATTAAAGTATATTTAATTAATATTAATTTAATTACACAACATAAAAATTAATTATATCTATGAAAAGTTTTCTTCATAATATTATACAATATAATGACTATTTTTATTTGTATAAAAATATTTGAAAATAAATAAGTAGATAATAACAACAAATGTTAAAAATTATGAATATGACATTAAAATTCATTTCAATGATATATATTATTTGTATATATTTTTAAATAAATACAAACTATTATAATATATATATATATATATATATATATATTAATTATAGTAATTATCATGTATATAAATTATTTTTTAAAATTTGCAATATATGTTGGTTCTAGTGGAATATAACAATGATATTTTATAAAAAATATGAAGAAACTATATTAAAATTATTATTATTATTTCGTACCCTAAATGTTATGTTGCATTCATAATCATAAATATCTACATAAAATTAACATGTGATGATTATTTTCATAAAATTGATACATAATTATCCTTAATATATGCATCTACTTACTTAAAATATAAAATTTAGTAAATAGATAAACTTAATAAAAACAAAAATTGCAAATGAAAAATAAGAAGAAATTAATGAAATTCTGTAACGTATTAGAAGAATGAATGAGAGAGTTTGAAATATTTTAAATTAAGTTACATGACATGTCACATATGAGTGAGCATTGATATTAGGAATGAGACACTACGAGAGAGAATTCAAATTCTGGCTCAATGTAACGGCTCAATTACCATTGAGTCGCGAAAAAATAATTTAGATAGAATATCACAGCTCAATTACTATTGAGTCGTGGTTTTATTTTTTTCTAACTTTTCACGGCTCAATTTCAAGTGCCGTGAATAATTTACTTATTTTATTCGCGGCTCGTTTTGATTTCAACCGTGACAAATATTATTTTTATAAAATAAAATTAATTTTCACGACTCGTTTTATTTTTGAGCCGCGAAAAGTCTATAATTTATATATATATATATATATAATATTTTTAACGGATCGTTTTCGTTTTGAGACACTTTATTTTCAATACTGATTTAATTTAAGTAAAAATAAAATATTTTGCGCGGTTCGTTTTATTTCCATCTGTGAAAAGTACAAAATTTAAAAAAGAAATCACGGCTCATTGTATTTTGAGTCGTCCTTTCAAAAATATTTTAATTCTTCCCGCCTAGTCCACCCCGCTTAATGTTTGAGCTAGTCCTTTTCAAAAATAAAATAATTGAAGTTCTTACCTTGTTTTGTTTTTGAGCTATTGGTGAAACATGTTTTTGATCTCAACTGGAAGCATGTTTTTGAGATGTTCTGTCTCTCTCTGTTCGTGGACGGTGGAGCTTCGGAACTTCTGGACACCGAGTTCAAGTGGACTGTGGAGCTGGAGCTGAATCCGAAGGAGGTCCGAACTGGAGCTGGAACACAAGCTCCTGAAGCTTGGCAGACGGAGGTGGCTGACGAAGAAGAAGCAGGTCTGACGGAGGTGTTCGAGCCGATGGAGGTGGGCGACCTCCTCGGAGCTGTTCTCATAGCCGTCCTCAACCTGGATGGAGCTGGAGGTGGCTGAATAACCTGAAGGTGGGGGAAGGCTAGGAACCCCATTGTCAGGGCTGAAGGGGGGGGGGAAGCTGTGGAAAAACCATTAAAAAATATTATTTTTTAAAATAATCCATTTTTTTACGGTTGAATATATTTTGAGCCGCCAAAAAAAAATAAAAAAATTATGCTCAACCAAAAGTGTCGCCATAATTACTTTGGCGACACTTTCGATTTGAGCCGGGAATTATCACGGCTCAACATATATTGAGCTGTGATAATTGTCCTGACGCTTCATGTCACGACTCAACTGAAGTTGAGCAGTGATAATTTAATGGCTGCATTTTTCAGCCGTTAAAAAACCATTTTTCAGCCGGTAAATGACTCTTCTCGTGTAGTGAGAAAATGTCGTAAAAAACTTGACATAATTCTACATAACCTAACCAAATTAATAGATATATAGATATAGATAGATAAATAACAATTATTTATATTTTTATAAATATATTTAAAAATAATGAGTAGATAATAAAAACAATCCTAAACCCTAAACAATCGTCAACAATGATGAATATGACACTAACTAATAATTTTAAAATTCATTTTTATGACATATATTATTTTCATATATTTTTAAATAAATACAAACTATTAGAATATATATATATTTAAATATATTTGTTACAGTAATTATCACTTATATAAATTATTTTTAAATTTTATAATATATATTAATTCTAGTATAATATAATAATAATATTTGAAAAAAAATACTTCTAAGAACAATATATTAAAATTATTATTATTTTTTAATTCACAAAATTTGATGTTGCATACATATAAAGAGAATTTTTTCAAAAAATATTCACTTTTCAAAAAATATTTGAAAAAGTGTATATCGAAATTTTTTTTTTAGAAAAGTATGCATACGCGCGACGCGCCTATTCAATAGGCGCGTCCCTGGGATGCGCCTACTCAGTAGGCGCGTCCTAGGGATGCGCCTACTGCCTAAATTTTTTTTTTTTTCGCAAAAACACCGGTCTATCAGAAACCACGTTGATTTTAAGTCTGCTTATGGTTTTCCTCCTAAATAGAAATTGAGAGATAGTCTCACGCGTATTCATAGGTCCAAACTACAAATTTTCCAACTTGTTCTGAACAACAATGAAACAAAGTTGTTTATTCACAAGTTTCGGAATGAGACTTTTCTTCAGATACACTAGGTAGTTTGACATTATCAGGCATTACTCCTGCAAAAGAGCTCTTTGGGGTTACTTTAGGTTCCTGTCCTAAATTTTCCAACTTGTTCTGAACAACAATGAAACAAAGTTGTTTATTCACGAGATTCTGAATCTTCCGAATATCTTCTGTCGTACGGTGAGGACAGAAGAAAACTGATCCCCTTCCAATGGTTAGGAAGGGTCTTGGATCAAGAGGACAGAAGATCAATTTGTTAACAAAAGGGTCTTGGATCAAGAGGACAGAAAATCAATTTGTTAACAAACCACCGAGATGATTGTCTCACGCGTTGCTTTATCCCAGTATTCACAAGTCCAAATTCCTCTACGCGCACCAAATTCCTTCATGTATGCTTTTTTTCCTACTATATGCTTACTTTTTGAAAAACATCTGATTTTGAGCCTGTTTATACGGTTTTCCTCCTACATAGAAATTGAGAGATAGTCTCTCCAATTAAGAAGAAAGTAAGTTCTCAGAAGTTAAATACTTTAGGTTCCTGCCCTAGATTTTCCAACTTGTTCTGAACAACATCCGCGAGGTAAAACATTGAAACAAAGTTGTTCATTCACAAGTTTCTGAATGAGACTTTTCTTCAAATACACTAGCCAGTTTGACATTTTCAGGAGGAAAACCATTTCTTCTTAGAACTTCCTTTCTTCTTTACTGGAGAGAGTATCTCTCAATTTCTATTTAGGATGAAAACCATAAGCAGGCTTGAACTCAGATAAAAAGCTATAGTCATTGGAGAAGCTTTACAAGATATTCGGAAGATTCAGAATCTTGTGAATAAACAACTTTGTTTCATTGTTGTTCAGAACAAGTTGGAAAATTTAGGACAGGAACCTAAAGTAACCCCAAAGAGCTCTTTTGCAATTATCTTCGTGACAGTTCAATGTGACGGAATTTAACCTCATTCACAACCAAAAAGGAAGTACCAATCAAGAAAAATGGAATTTGTTAGATGGGGATCGAGTAATCTCACCGAGTTTCTCAAATCGGTTGGTGTAGAGACGCATGATTAGATCTCTCAGCAAGATGTTGGAGCAATTATAGCGCGGTATATCAATGACAACAAACTGAATCACCCTACAAAGAAGAGAGTAGTTTGTGATGAAAGACTTCAATTTCTATTTAGGAGGAAAACCATAAGCAGACTTAAAATCAACGAGTACACTATGCAGAAAATCAAGAGACTTCAGATGCCGAAGAAAAAGGCAGTGGAAACCCCAAAGAGCTCTTTTGCAGGAGTAATTCCTGAAAATGTCAAACTAGCTAGTGTATCTGAAGAAAAGTCTAATTCAGAATCTCGTGAATAAACAACTTTGTTTCATTGTTGTTCAGAACAAGTTGGAAAATTTGGAGGAAACCCTGTGAATACTGAGATAAAGCAACGCGTGAGCATCTGAAGAAAAGTCTCATTCAGAAACTTGTGAATAAACAACTTTGTTTCATTGTTGTTCAGAACAAGTTGGAAAATTTGTAGTTTGGACCTATGAATACGCGTGAGACTATCTCTCAATTTCTATTTAGGAGGAAAACCATAAGCAGACTTAAAATCAACGTGGTTTCTGATAGACCGGTGTTTTTGCGAAAAAAAAAAAAATTTACGCAGTAGGCGCACCCCTGGCGTGCGCCTATTGCAGTAGGCGCACCCCTGGGATGCGCCTATTGCAGTAGGCGCATCCCTAGGACGCGCCTACTGAATAGGCGCATCCCTAGGACGCGCCTACTGAATAGGCGCATCCCTAGGACGCGCCTACTGAATAGGCGCGTCCTAGGGATGCGCCTACTCAATAGGCGCGTCGCGCGTATGCATACTTTTCTAAAAAAAAAATTTCGATATACACTTTTTCAAATATTTTTTGAAAAGTGAATAGTTTTTGAAAAAGTTCATATAAAGATGACGATGACGATAATTAAAATTCGGTGACACTGACAAAGTGACAAGTGACAACATTGCGTGGCCCTTCGAAGAGAAGTTGTCGTTGGATTCATCTTGGTGTGCGAGTCAAACCATGTAATATACTAATATTCTTTTGGTGAAGACCAGGGATATCATTAAAAAAAAGATAATCATTAAATAATGACAAGTAATCATTAAAAAAAATATTATAATAATAATAATTATAAAAAAGTGAATGATTAAATAAATAAAAATAATTTAAATTTGTATAATACCAAAAATGATTATTATATCAACCAGTATTTTCAGAACTGGTCCGGATTTCGAATCAGCGAGAGGGTCGGTTCCCAATTCGTCTGGTCCAACCTACTGGGACCCGGTTCAATGTATGATTCACTGTTCATAAGTAAAAAAATAAAAATACAAAGTTACAAACTACATAGTCTCAAACACATACATAATTACCTCAAACTACATATTCTCAAACACACACAAAAATCATTTAAAAAAAATGAAAACCAATTGGTTTAAAACGATTCACGAAAAACCGATTGATCTGTTAAAAAAACTGAAAACCGTCCAGTTTTGCAAAAAATGGTCGGTTCACACCGATTTAAACATTATTGTTATGAAACTCAGTCTTTTAGTTGAACCAAACCGAATAGAAGTCTGATTCCTGATCGGACCACCGGTCGGTTCGATTCTTATAACACTTATATCAACATTTTTCTGTTATTTTAGTAGAATTTAAATTTGCTTCACTTTTGAAAAATATAATTTGCTATAATAATAGATTTCCATGTTTGGTAGAGATGATTCACTCATGAATCGTGTTCGGATTTAAATTCGCAAATCATTTTAACACAACCCTCCAATCTGTAAAAAAAAAAGATCATCTTGGGATCGCAACTCTCAATTTTTGGCACAGTACGTGAATTTGTATAATAATAAATAATTTAAAATGCTAGCCATTATTTATATGTTACGCTGGTTTTCGAGTTAATTCGTTTTTTTTTTCAAAAAGTAATTATTTTATAAATTATATATTCAAAAAAAATAATTAGAAAAATGTGCATCTACGAAGGATGATTAGTAACGTTTTTTTATAAAACGTCACTAGTAGTAGCAATTTTAAACTAATGCAAGTGTGAGTAGCGTTTTCCCAAGCTAGATCATAAATTGTTGACCGCATTGTGCGAGTGTTGGCGACCCGAGACACATACGTTCCATCTCAGACATGGGGAGATGACGATCACACTTGAGGATGTCGCTGTGGTACTAGGACTACTAGTACACGAAGAGGCAGTAACTGATGACCATGCACCTGAGGAAGACATGGTCGATGCGTGTTTGACATTGTTGGGCCTGAATCTACAAGGTCGTAAAGATTTTGTGAAAATGACAACTTTACAACAACATTTAGTTCAACCTAATCTCACCGCCAAACAACAAGCGATGACATCCATCTTGTTGATAATTGGTGGTATGTTGTTTACAACGACAAAGAAAGATACTGTGTCGTTGATTTACTTACCTCTACTGTGATATTTAGAACGAGCAGCACAATACAGTTGGGGTTCAACTGTGTTGGCTGCTACGTACCGTGGATTGTGTGAGGCATCTGAACTTAACTGTGCAACATTCCACGATTATGCCATCCTTGTGCAGGTAAACTATATGAAAGTCTTATGATATTATTAATATTGGTTATTAGAAATTTCGTAAGGAGGTTTTCTATTACAGTTATGGTCGTGGGAGCACCTCCATATTGGTCGCCCCGTGATTCATGGTGAAGTCCCGGCTGGAGAGATACATCCATTAGGATATATTTAAGTTTTTTTAGATTTGTTGGTTTGTTCTACCGCTTTACAGATGTGTATTACTTAAAACGTTGTAATGCTAATTATTCATATTTTTCTTAATAGGTGGGCATTCCTAAAGAGTTCGTTCAACCACCAAGTTAGAATTGCAAATTTTGTGTATTATAGGGATGACCTGGAGTCTCAATCTCATGATCAGGTTAAATATTGATTTGACATATGCACAGTGTATTTTCATACTTTTGTAATCTTACTTAACACAATGTTAAAATATTAAATATTAGGTCACGTGAATGTCATACCACGCCTTTAGGTTAGCTACTACATCACCTGTATGTCGTGAGCACGTAGAGTTGTTCCGAGCGAGGGTGCCACTAATCCATTTTAATGTGGTTGAGTGGTACCGTCCAGATAGAGTCATGTGACAATTCAGAATGCAACAACACATCCCAGAGATGGCACACAATGAAATACAAGAGCACCTGAGACTGCATAAGATTTCACGTAAAGGAGCGTCGGGGCAGCATCGTTGGTCAATAACGCACAAAGATTTTATTGCATTGTGGATTAACCGTTCTGATTATGTACAGCAGGAACGTCGACCTGTGCTGGATGTGACGCAGTATATGAGGTGGTATCGTATAATAACACATCGTTTCATTACGGCTCCAACAACAGAGACAGGTAGTTCAACACCGGGTCGCGACCCATCGACCCTGTATATTCCTCACGGGGGCCAAGTAGAGATAAGGGTAAGTAATTATGCAAATATCTATTTTATGCAATTCATTACATACTTACTCATATGTTGATTGAAAGTCATCAATCCAGTTACTATCAATCTAATTTCTAGCAGTGGGTTGTATCATTTGAAGGGTGTGGGAGCTACTTCCACCATGGGAGCTACTTCCACCCTCGTCAAACTCAATCACCTCTTCATTTTCTTCATTAATGTGCCTCGTAAAATGCTCTATATACGAATCTTCTTCATTTATTGAGGCATATGAGAGTGCATCAACGCCGACCTCGTCATCAGAGAGATCATGGGTGCATGCAAAACATTCACTGTCTCATCACCATCAGATGTGTTTGAACTCAAGTTAACTTCTCTAGTTAAGCTAAACACAATAAATCGACTAGCCACGCTTAACTGTAGAGCAATAGACAATGCACTTTACGATCGAATCCGTACAAACTTGCAAAGTCCATCAATATTTGTAAATTTATAGGATATGCTTATGGACCTAGCGTCAACGTCATGCCAACCACACTCAATACATATAATTTCTTTTAGTCTATAAAGAGAAATATCCAAGGTAACTGTAGTAATACTGGAAGTACCACCCACATAGACCTCACTATCATTCCGAGACAATATTTCACCATCATACAAGCAAATGATACCGATCTCTGTCATGTTTGATCATAAATAATTAATATTATAACATTTCATATCAGATGTGCTTATTTTTTAGATAATCTAATATTTATGAAAATATAACTGCAAACAATTTTAAAAATATTGTAATTAAAAAATACATACAAATATATTACATACCTTAGGAGATGCAGATGATGAAGAAGATGCAGTAGGAAGAAAGGCAGAAGGATGAAAAAGATGAAGTAGGAGAAGTTAAATAGAATTAATATGGTAATAATTTAAAATTTTGCGCAGAAAACGCAAATAATTGGTGGCACGTACAAATAATTGTCTAAAACGCTACTTATAGTAGCGAATTTATTACAAACGCAACTGGAGGTAGCGAAAAATTCGCTACTGTTAGTAGCGATTTCTTATGTTTCGCTACTGAAGGTAGCGTTTTCTGTTTTTCGCTACCTACAATAGCGAAAAACAAGAAATCGCTATTAATGGTAGCGAAAAATATTTTTCGCTATCTCCAGTTGCGTAAATACACATTTTTCTAAATACTTTCTGACGGTATTTACTTTTTTTAATTTGTTTTCTGATAGAGTTACTTTTTGAAAACATTTGAGTTTATTCACAAAGTTTTGTGCATTCTAAATTTATTCAAATTCAAAATGGATATAAATTCAAATATGATGAGGATTGAACTATTTATGTTTGAGTTTAAAAAAGTAATTACAAAAAAGAAAATAAATAAATTTAAATTGAATATAGTTTGAGACGAATTCTCAATTAATGGACTTTTTTCAAAAACTGTTCACTTTAGAAAAAATATTTGAAAAAGTGTATATCGAATTTTTTTTTTTAGGAAAGTATGCATAGGCGCGTCCCTGGGGTGCGCCTATTGCCCAAACTTTTTTTTTTTTTTCGCAAAAACACCCGTCTATCAGAAACCACGTTGATTTTAAGTCTGCTTAGGAGATCATTGCGTACATGAATTTGAATTGTATTGGTTAGTCGTACGGTGAGGACAGAAGAAAGCTGATCCCCTTCCAATGGTTAGGAAGGGTCTTGGATCAAGAGGACAGAAGATCAATTTGTTAACAAAAGGGTCTTGGATCAAGAGGACAGAAGATCAATTTGTTAACAAAAGGGTCTTGGATCAAGAGGACAGAAAATCAATTTGTTAACAAAAGAGTCTTGGATCAAGAGGACAGAAGATCAATTTGTTAACAAACCACGGAGATGATTGTCTCACGCGTTGCTTTATCCCAGTATTCACAAGTCCAAATTCCTCTACGCGCACCAAATTCCTCCATGTATGCTTTTTTTCCTACTATATGCTTACTTTTTGAAAAACATCTGATTTTGAGCCTGCTTATACGGTTTTCCTCCTACATAGAAATTGAGAGATAGTCTCTCCAATAAAGAAGAAAGGAAGTTATCAGAAGTTAAATACTTTAGGTTCCTGCCCTGAATTTTCCAACTTGTTCTGAACAACATCCGCGAGGTCAAACACTGAAACAAAGTTGTTTATTCACAAGTTTCTGAATGAGACTTTTCTTCAAATACACTAGCCAGTTTGACATTTTCAGGAGGAAAACCATTTCTTCTTAGAACTTCCTTTCTTCTTTACTGGAGAGAGTATATCTCAATTTCTATTTAGGAGGAAAACCATAAGCAGGCTTGAACTCAGATAAAAAGCTATAGTCATTGGAGAAGCTTTACAAGATATTCGGAAGATTCAGAATCTTGTGAATAAACAACTTTGTTTCATTGTTGTTCAGAACAAGTTGGAAAATTTAGGACAGGAACCTAAAGTAACCCCAAAGAGCTCTTTTGCAATTATCTTCGTGACAGTTCAATGTGACGGACTTTAACCTCATTCACAACCAAAAAGGAAGTACCAATCAAGAAAAATGGAATTTGTTAGATGGGGATCGAGTAATCTCATCGAGTTTCTCAAATCGGTTGGTGTAGAGACGCATGATTAGATCTCTCAGCAAGATGTTGGAGCAATTATAGCGCGGTATATCAATGACAACAAACTGAATCACCCTACGAAGAAGAGAGTAGTTTGTGATGAAATAATTCAATTTCTATTTAGGAGGAAAACCATAAGCATACTTAAAATCAACGAGTACACTATGCAGAAAATCAAGAGTCTTCAGATGCCGAAGAAAAAGGCAGTGGAAACCCCAAAGAGCTCTTTTGCAGGAGTAATTCCTGAAAATGTCAAACTAGCTAGTGTATCTGAAGAAAAGTCTAATTCAGAAACTTGTGAATAAACAACTTTGTTTCATTGTTATTCAGAACAAGTTGGAAAATTTGGAGGAAAACCTGTGAATACTGAGATAAAGCAACGCGTGAGACTATCTCTCAATTTCTATTTAGGAGGAAAACCATAAGCAGACTTAAAATCAACGTGGTTTCTGATAGACGAGTGTTTTTGCGAAAAAAAAAGAAGTTTGGACAATAGGCGCGTCCTAGGGATGCGCCTATTGCAGTAGGCGCACCCCTGGGATGCGCCTATTCAATAGGCGCGTCGCGCGTATACATATTTTCCTAAAAAAAAAAATTCGATATACACTTTTTCAAATATTTTTTCTAAAGTGAACAGTTTTTGAAAAAATTCCAATTAATGTTACTTGTTAGCCGTGGCGAACTCCATTTTGTAAGAGGCCTGTTTGGTTTTCTGTCTTCGGAGAGGCTCAAGTTCGATTCGTGTTTTAATTTCTTTAAAATGCCATATAAATGGACCTATACAATATATAAGTTTTAAAAAGCCCAATATCAAAATTAATCAAATGAAATGATTTTTAAAAAGTCCGATTCCTCCAGCCGTCCTTCCTGTAAATTGCCAGGCCCCTGCGAAGTTTCTCAGTAACTTCGATTGTCTTTATCAATCAACGTATTTCTCAGGTTTCACTCTATCGGTTTACGTTTCCTTGAAATCTCCTACCCAACTTCCATATCTCCAGTTTCCCTTGCCACCGATTGCAGATCCAGATTAGTTCTTTCATTTGCTTCCCTCATCTTTGCTAGCAGTTTGAAAAGGTCAGATTAGGAGAACCTTGCTATTAGCGAATTAGAGAGACACTGAACTTGTGTTGATATTGGATCTTTTGTTTGGGAAACCTAGCATAAGTTTTTTCTTTTGCGTGTGCTGTGTTGGACTGTTCGTTTCGTTTTTGATCTATGATGATTCCTAATTTCCTACAGGATTGAACATTGACGGAAAGAAATCGAGTGAATGAGCTTTGAATTGCTGTCTTTACAATTCGTAATTCTAAGAGGTGAATTTGCTTTTTTATTTTCAGGAATCGCTGATGGAGAAAACTACCCATACCTATGAAGTGTTCCTGAGCTTCCGTGGGCGAGATACTCGCTCGTCAGTTGTAACCCTTCTCTATGAAGCTCTTACAGATGCTGGGATTCGTGTGTTCAAGGACGATGATGAGCTCAACTTTGGGGGTTCGATTGCTGATGAACATCTGCGAGCAATTGTAAGCTCTAAAATCTACATGATCATCTTTTCAGAGAATTATGCGTCCAGTAAATGGTGCCTCCGTGAACTTGTTGAGATGGTGAGTGCGAAAGAGGAAAGAGACGGGAAAGAGATCCTTCCCATATTTTATAAGGTGACAGCTGATGATGTAAAACTCAAAACAGATCTCTACATGAAGCAGCTCAGTGATTACAAGACAAGTGAAGCGGCTGAAACTGTAGAACTGTGGAAGAAGGCTCTCTCTTCCATTCCTGATTGCAGGGGATGGGAACTTATGTTGAAAAACTTACACGGGTGAGTCTTTCAGTCTTCATGTTCATCGTCATCTCTTCTTCTTCGATGCAAACCCCAAATCTGATTTCGATCTAGGTTTGAATCGAACGCAGAATTAAGTTCGAACCGAACCCAAATCTAATCTGTATTTATAGGTTCGAATTTAGAAGCGCAAATTTAGGTTCGAACTGAACCCAGAATTGCAGATTTGGGTTCAGTTCGAACCCAGACATGCGTTCTTGCTTTCGAATCGAACTCAGAAACACAGATCTAGCTTTGAAATGCGTTCCTGGGCTCAATTGGAACCCAGATCTGCATTTCTGGGCTGATTCGAACCCTAATTGCGTTTTGGGTTCGATTCGAACCGAATTTTGCGCAAAATCTGAGTTTGAAATCAGATTTCGGATCTTAAGAATTATGAAAGACACAATATAAAAGAGAATTGTAAAATCGTCATTTTTATGAACATTTAATCACATCTGTCAAACATATGTGATTGAATATAACACGTTTAACCAAAATGTCACATTTTTTAAACGTACATTATTGTTTAGCTACACATAAAATCATAAGTGACCATTTAATTAGATAGTGTCAACATAAACAATTTTTGGGTTGGTTTATCATTCTATCTATAATTAAAACCTCTCCGGCATAATTAGATAGTGTATTACAATATTCTATTAGCAGACCATCTAACAACTAGTTGCATGAGTAACAAGATAAGCTAACAATCCAATAGTATTCTTGACCTTTAATATCTTTAAATATTCATTTCACTCAGTTGCATTCCTAAGGTTGGTCGCCTTGAGCCATACAAGTCTTTTGTTACGGACTTGAAGTTGCTTCACACGTCCCGTGCCGTCTTAGGAAGTTTGTCTCCACAAAGCTCCTAAGGAAACCTTCTAATGACTCAAAATAATAGAGAACAAATCTAGATAGAGAGAGAAGTTCTAGGAAATTGTTAGCTCTTATTGTTTGGTCGTTTACACAAATGAGACTCCCCCTATTTAGAGGGAAATCTTGATACAAGGAACGATTAGGATTGTGACGCTTGTCACCAATACAACGGTAAAGATCTTTCTAGATTACTATTCTAGAATTATCTACAAAGTTTTTCCCTAAGAGGTTCTAAACTATTCTAGAGTACTCCACACAATCTTACAATATTCAAGAGTAATCTAGAAATGACTAGTAGACTCTAGAAAGTTACAGAATCCTTTAGAAAAATCTAGGTTGTGACACTTTGGTGCCTTAAGAGCGCTTAGTGTTCACTAATCAAAACATGTAGTCGGTTTTCTATCTTTCTTGTGTTAGGCAAGGAGTCACCCGCCTTTCTGAGAGAAGCTGGGTTTGCTGTGTGGCTTTGCTTAAAACATTATAACTCTTCATTTGCAGGCTTGCAGCTCCATTTATGCACTGTTTTATTTGACAGATTTTAACTAGGGCTGACGATGGTTAGGGTACGGTACGGGTATGACAAATAATATAACCATATCATATTTTTAAATTGCATACTATAACCATATCATATTTTTAAATTGCAAACCATAACCATTACGAGTATAATTATCAAAACCATATCCATAAGCATGGTTATTAACCACGGTTTTAACCGTATAACCATATTTATTACCACCACGTGAAATGTAATAAAATATTATAAATGTTATCTTAATAAAAACATAAAGTTGTGTCACAAATAATAAAAATATTTAACACTAATATCATTCAAAATTAACATTAATACCATTTAATATTTATATCATTCAATTACAGTTCGCCCTGAAATTATAGATTCATCAAATCTAAAAGTGAAAATCCTACTTCTATTATTAGTATTTATTAATATATTAATATGAAATTATATTATATTTATATAATAACCATGGTTATAACTATGAGTATGACTAAAATATCATAACATAACTATTACGGTTAGAAAATTCATTACCATAATTGCACTGCACCATAATGGTACGGTTGACCATATAAAAAAATAACGATTATAACCATGGTTATGAGTTTTTCACCGCACCATTGCCGACCCTTCAAATTTAATTTGCAAGTTACGTGACATAAATGAGCCAAATTTAGTGTACTATTGAACTAATTATTCTTGGACTTGAGCATTTAGCAGTTTAAACTTTAAACGTAATAAAAAAAGATATAACATATACCAATTTCGTGGAGTTATCATGTCGAACGCTAAAAGTAATTTGTTGTATAAGAATGATGTGAAGTGAATTCCCTTATCAGATTACATTCAAGTTTCCAGAACCGAGTACTTAATCCTATATTGACATGAGTCACACCTTAAAATTTATTGCAGGGATGCAGAACTATGTCAAGAGGTTGTTAAACGAGTCTTGGTTATGTTAAAGCTGAAACATAAGTTAGTACCAGAAATTTTAATTGGAATAGATGATCAAGTAGAAAGCTTGCTGAAATTATTGGACATCGAATCTGATGATGTAAAGGTTATTGGAATCGCTGGAATGGGCGGGATTGGAAAAACAACTCTAGCCAGGGTGGTGTTCGATGAGTTGTGTGGTTACTTTGATTATTCTAGCTTCCTTCCAAACATCCGGGATACATTACAGGATAATGGAAGAAATTGGCATCTAGAGTTGCCGAAGAAACTACTGAGTGATTTGGGTAACAAAAACAAAGGCATTAGAGATACTGTTGATGCGTTCGATGTGATTCGAAGTATATGTAGGGAGAGAAAGGTACTTATAGTCCTTGATGATATGGATGAGCTGGATGAAATAAAGAGCTTAATTGGAGACAGCAACACATTTTATGGAGGAAGTCGAATAATTTTTACTGCAAGGGATGCCCGAGAAATGCAAATTAAAGGTCAAGTGTTTAAGCTTTATGAGATGGAAGAAATGAAAAAGGAACATGCACTTCAACTTTTTAGTTGGCATGCCTTCAGAAAACCCTCTCCCCCGATAGAGTTGAATGCTCTTTCCAACCACGTCATTTCTGATCTAATTGGTGGACTTCCCTTATCTCTTGAGGTCATCGGATCACTTCTATATGGAAAGTCTAGAGAGAAGCAGCACCTAATAGTCGAAAAGCTGGAAAAAATACCAAAGGAGAACATTCTGGAGAAGCTGAAGATAAGTTATGAAGGGTTAAGCTATGAAGCAAGACAAATATTTCTGGATGTTACTCTTCTCTTTGTCAACATGGAAGTTACTAGTGCAGTGTATATATGGGAATCATGTAATTTGCTTCCGGAATTGGGAATTGATGAGCTTATTTCTCTATCTTTGGTTAAAGTAGACAAGAACAAGTTTTGGGTGCATGACCTAATCAGGGATCTTGCAAGAGAGACTGTTCATCAAAACAGTTTGAAGGGCCTATGGGAAAGTGCCAAACCCATACTAAGCAGGGCAGAGGTAAGTGGGACATATCATATGTTGCTTCATGCTAGTTTATTGCCATATCCTTTTTAAGGCAAATTGTTTTGCAGGGAAAAGATTATTTTGGAAATATGAAGAGGCTAAGATTTCTTCGATTAGAAGGGGGAGTTAAGTGGGACGGATTGCTTGAGCATCCTCTTCCAAACTTAAGATGGCTTACTTGGGATTATGTGTCATTAGACTTGATCACAGCCAAGCTAGATTTGAAGAAACTAGTCATTCTTGACCTCTCTGATAGTGATGTCACTGAAAACTGGGATGGTTGGAAAGCAGTCAACAGGGTATAGCTGAACTTGCATATATTTATTTATATTATTTTCTAACCAGTCCCTGATTTAGTTTGCTAACCCCACTCTGTTTTATCCAACAGGAGCTAAGTGCCTTGAAAGTTCTTGATCTCTCTAACTGTACTCACTTAACAAAGACACCCAACCTCTCTAATTGCATAAATTTGGAGAGACTGATTCTTCAGCATTGTAAGAAGTTGGTCGAAATTGACAGCTCAATTGGTAGACTATCTGCTCTCAAAGTCTTGAACCTCAAGGGATGTGATCATGTTCAACAATTACCTGACTCAATTGGTGGCCTTAGATCTATGATGAAACTTGAACTTTATTATGAGAATTTAATGCCTACTCAGTTGAGGAATCTTCCAGGTGCTATTGCTAATTTGGAAGCATTGGTGACCTTGAGTTTATATGGAGCTGGTATTACTGCATTGCCAGACAATATTGGAGCTTTAGTTCATCTGGAAACCTTGTCCTTGTCAAACTGTAGCAAGTTACGCAGTCTTCCAGATTCAATTGGAAAGCTAGTGAAACTTAAGTGCCTGCTATTGAGTGGTTGCTGCACGTTAATTAGCGTTCCGAATTCAATGAAAAGTTTAGATAGCCTCCAATTGCTAGACTTATCCCTTTGTGCTGCGTTAAAGAGCTTTCCAGAGTCGGCAGAAATAAGGAGTCGTGAGTGTCCTGATTCCAGTAGAAGTATGTGTTTGCTGAAAGAGATAAATATTTCTAGGTGTGGTATAAAGAAGTTACCTAGTTTTATTATAAGGCATAAGAAGCTTGAAGTGATAAAAGCTGAGCGAAGTGGTCTTGATGGGGTTCCAGTGGAAATTGAAGAACTGACTCGTCTTAAGGTTCTGAAGCTAACAGGTACAAGAATTTCGGGATTGCCTTCCCTGATTCAGCTCACAAGTCTAGAAGATCTGGATTTGGTCTCATGTGATCACATTCAACAATTGCCCATGCTTCCTGCAAGTTTAACGTGTCTTCGCATCATTTCGGAATCCTTGCAAAGTGTTTCAGATCTTTCAAATTTGACAAAGTTAAAGTCATTGCAATTAATTTCAGCCAGAAAACAAGACAGAGCTCAATTTCCTGATTTTAGGCCAGCAACTGAGCTACCATGCTTCAACCTAGATTGGATTGGGAGTTTATCGGAATTAAGGAAGTTGTCTTTAACCATTTCAAAGATCAAAGCCATTCCTACCAAGTTTTGTGCTCTCTCTCAGCTCAGAGAACTTACCTTACAATGCTTGGATTTACAATGCACCCTACCCCTTCCATATAATTTGACAGCACTGCACGTGTCTCATTTCAAACAATCCACGACGTTGTATCTATCGCTACTGAAAAATCTGAAGACGTTAACTCTGTCAAATTGTGAAGACCTCACAGAGATTCCTGGACTTGGAGAATTGGAATCGTTAAGATCTTTATATGTTTCCAACTGTCCATCCTTGGAGAGATTGGATGACTTCTCCAAGTTGAAAAGGCTTGAATCCCTGGAACTAAGTTCTTGCAGCAGTCTTAGAGCTATCCAGGGCCTACAGGGGTTGGAGTCCTTGGTTAGGCTAAATATTGATATGTGCAGTTCATTGGAAAGGTTAACTGTTGTTCCAAAATCTAAAAATGCCAGCGATATTCGAGGTCTTGGAGAATCAAAATCATCTGGAAGGTTGAATTCGTCACACCAATTGGTTGGATTGAAAATGCTGGATGTGTTTATAAGTCGCTGCAGTATGCTGAAAGACCTCCCGAGTCTAGAAAAGTTGGCATCTGTGAGAAGCCTAATTATCAAAGACTGCAGTTCTTTAGAAAGATTGTCTGATCTTTCAGAATTGAAAAATCTTACTAAAATGACATTACAGAAGTGTGAGAAGCTAAGAGAGATTCAAGGTTTGGAAGAATTAGAGTCCCTGAAGCACTTGGTCGTTCAAGATTGCAGCAGCCTTGAGAGGTTACCAAATCTATCCAATTTAAGATGGCTCGAAAGGCTACATATAGAAAAGTGCAAGAAGCTCAAAGATATTGATGGCCTAGAGTCGGTCTTGTTAAAATATGTACATATCGGCTATTGCAATTCCTTAGAACAGTTGGGCATCAATCCACTGGAAATGAGCAGTCTGGAGTATGTTTGCATAGAATTCTGCAATAGCTTCAGAGAAATTCACAATGCTTCTAGCAGCTACTGATTGTGACTTCAGAGCGCAATGAAGGAGCAAGTCAGGGTTATGAAGGCAATACAGGAGGAGATACAATCTAGGGACGCTGAACGTGATGCCTCTCTTGTGCGGTTGAACTCCCTCAAAGCTCAATGGAATTCATGGGTAGCTCATCTTGATCCAGTTGATTAGAGGTACCTTTCTCTAAGTACGCTCCCCTTTTCTTTTACTTATATATATATATATAAACGTGCTCTTGATTGATCCGTCTGAGCAAAAACTCTATTTCAGATTCTTGCAGAGACATGCGTGTAATTGTAATACTGGTAGTTATCTACTTTTGTTCTTAATTACATGTATCTTGTTTTTCCGTACCTCATTAATAAGGATGATTTTTATTTCTATTTTTTTTGTAAAATAAATAAGTAGATAATAAAAAAATGTAGGCAATTGTGAATATGACGTTGAACCATGGGCTGGGTTGGACCCCCACCAGGTCGCCTGACCTGGGCGACCAGGTCTGGGTCGAACCCAGCGCTGGGTCTGACATAGACCTGGTCGCCCAGGTCAGGCGACCTGGTGGGGGTCCAATCCAGCCTTGAGTTCGACCCTTGGTTGGGTCAATTGGACCCTAAGGGTCGAACCCTATTTTTTTTTCTTTTCAGTTTTCATTTTTTTATAAATAAATTTATGAAAAATAATTGTTATTAATATATAAAGTTTTAAAATATTTTTATAATTTTTTTCCGATTTTTTCTCAATTTATTTTTATTTTCCATCCGCCACATAATCATTCCGTTAGTTAAACTTGATGACAACAGTAACTTGGACTAAATAACAACATTATGAAAACATAAGTTACCAAGAAACAACATAGAGTTACCATCCGATCACATGACCCAAACATATCGTACCATTGGACCTATTAACCCAAATAAGAAAGAGATTATTGGAAGAATGAATGAGAGACTTTAGATTTTAAATTAAGTTACATGACAGGGCGCCGAGGACGAAAATAAACATGTTTCTAACAGGGTACCCTAAACCGTTTGTACAAACAGGGTTCGAGTAGGTTCCAGTTCCAAAATTAAACAGGTAGGTTCCCGTTCCAAAATTAAATACACTGTATTCAACTGGGTAGGTTCCGGGAACCTCTAAATTTACAGGGTACCATAAGCCGCTCACCCTTACATGACATGTCACATATGAGTGAGAATTATATGTTTGACATGTACCAATTAGAAGTTATGAAATAACGATTATTTATATTTTTTTAAAAACATTTAAAAAAAATGAGTAGATAATAAAAAAAAAACGATTATGAATATGACACTAACTATTAATTTTAAAATTCATTTTGATGACATCTATTATTTTCATCTATTTTTTAATAAATACAAACTATTAGAATATATATATATATATTTGTTACAGTAATTATTACTTATATAAATTATTTTTAAAATTTATAATATATGTTGATTCTAGTAGAATATGATAATAATATTTTATAAAAATACTTCTAAAAAAATATGAACAAATCATATTAAAATTATTATTTTTTCATGCCCTAGATTTTATGTTGTATACGTAATCATAAATATCTCTGTATATAAAGTTGATGATGACATTAATTAAAATTAAGTGACACTGACAATATTGCGTGACCCTTCGAACACAAGTTGTCGTTGGATTTAGGCTTGTTCAAAAAAATTGGTTTGACCAAATTGAACCGGTTTTAGTTTGGTATGGTACTGGTTCAAACGAACTAGTATATGAATCACACAAGTTTTTTAGGGTTCAAGTAAATTAATTCAAAATACTAGTTTCAATTCATTTCGAATCGACTTGTTTTTTTATATTGGTTTATACTTAAATTTAAATTAAACCACTTTAAAAGATATATAATCAAACCACTTCAATAAACCAAACTGGTTTGATTGTTTGAAAGACTTCTCCAGACTCTCAAAGATCAAACCTAGACAAAGAAAAGTAGCCTCACTACCTCAGTCACTCACGCTCAGCTCCTTCCTCAGCCACGTTTCAGCCTCAGTCGTTCATCCGTTTTGTAATGCCAAACTCCTCTACGCGACGATGTAGTAACACTGTTTCCTCGTTTCCTCAACGAACTCCTCCTTCTTCTTCATAAATTAAAGTTAGCCACAAATCATACTTGTGCTATGATTTATGCATTTGTTGTTCGGTTGCTACTATGATTTGGTTTCTGATGTAGTCAATAAATTTCACTAATGTTCGGTTGCTGATTTGATTTGTGTTTACGCCGTTCTGCTTTTGTTCGCCGTGAAAATAAGAGTTTTAAATATAATATTTTTATTAAAAATATGAAATTAACTACTCCTTAAATAAATTAAGAATTGAAGTTTAATTATTTTGAATTAAATACTTATATTAGTAGTCATAATTTTGAACAAGATCTATAATTGAATTGTTATTATTATTTATTAGGTAAACTTGATATATTGTAATTGATATATATTCGCGGGTGTAACTAATGGTACAGTTTCACCCGCGAATGAGAGTCGCGGGTGGAACTAACTGTACTTTCGAGTTGACGGTAAAAAAAAATTGTACCCGCGAATGGGAGTTGTGGGTAACTATATATTCGTATTTGTTTTTAATCCGAGAATACTTTAGTATTTAATTATTAATTGGAATATATTCTTGAGAAAAAGTCTCCATATTCTTGTCACTTTGTCAGTAGGTCCATCGCCTCCTGGAAATTGCCTAGGTCAGTAGGTCCCCTGCGAAGTTTCTCAGCAACTTCGATTGTCTTTATCAATCGACGTATTTACCAGGTTTCACTCTATCGGTTTACGTTTCCTTGAAATTTCCTACCCAACTTCCATATCTCCAGTTTCCCTTGCCACCGATTGCAGATCCAGGTTAGTTCTTTCATTTGCTTCCCTCATCTTTGCTAGCAGTTTGAAAAGGTCAGATTAGGAGAACCTTGCTATTAGCGAATTAGAGAGACACTGAACTTGGGTTGATATTGGATCTTTTGTTTGGGAAACCTAGCATAAGTTTTTTCTATTGCGCGTGTTGTGTTGGACTGTTCGTTTCGTTTTTGATCTATGATGATTCCTAATTTCCTACAGGATTGAACATTGACGGAAAGAAATCGAGTGAATGAGCTTTGAATTGATGTCTTTACAATTCGTAATTCTAAGAGGTGAAGTTGCTTTTTTATTTTCAGGAATCGCTGATGGAGAAAACTACCCATACCTATGAAGTGTTCCTGAGCTTCCGTGGGCGAGATACTCGCTCGTCATTTGTAACCCTTCTCTATGAAGCTCTTACAGATGCTGGGATTCGTGCGTTCAAGGGCGATGATGAGCTCAACTTTGGGGGTTCAATTGCTGATGAACATCTGCGAGCATTTGCAAACTCTAAAATCTACATGATCATCTTTTCAGAGAATTATGCGTCCAGTAAATGGTGCCTCCGTGAACTTGTGGAGATGGTGAGTGCGAAAGAGGAAAGAGACGGGAAAGAGATCCTTCCCATATTTTATAAGGTGACAGCTGATGATGTAAAACTCAAAACAGATCTCTACATGAAGCAGCTCAGTGATTATAAGACAAGTGAAGCGGCTGAAACTGTAGAACTGTGGAAGAAGGCTCTCTCTTCCATTCCTGATTGCAGGGGTTGGGAACTTATGTTGAAAAACTTAAACGGGTGAGCAGAGTTGCAACTGTGGAAGAAGGCTCTCTCTTCCATTCCTCATTCCGTCTTCTTCAAAGTTGCAACTTTATTTGTTAACTCAAACTTCCTCTTCTTGACAAATATCATTCTTCCCTAAAGATTGAATTATTAATTAATTGTCACTTTATATATACTAAGCTATATATCAAACTATATGTACAATACTTATAGGTATGTGAAAGAGATATCTCATAAATGATATTGAGTGTGGATATAGAGGTCTGCTAACTAACGTTGTTGTTTTACAAGTTTAGTATTCTTCAATATGCATTTATAGGTTTTCATAAAGAACGTGTTTAAGAAAATATCATTCATGATCAGTTTAGATGACAATCTGTTAGTGCAATTAAGAATATTAATATATTTTACTTAATTTTATTTAAATATTAGCGCATCATTTCGTATTATACTGCAATTTTTTTTTGTCATTTTCTTTGAAATTGTTATGTATTTATATTAAAAATATCGTAATTAAAATTATACTTTTTATTTTGACCCGAATTAATATTGTAGAACGAATTACCTAAATAATCCTTAAATTTCATGCTTGTAGATTTATCTTTTATATACACACCAATCACTCTTACTAAGGTAAGTGTGATATATGGTAATCACCATACATGGGAATAAGTATATTCTCATACACTCCCCCTCAAGTTGGAATATAAATTTTAATCATGCCCAACTTGTTACAAGTTGTTCAATTCAAGGGTCACTTAATGCTTTTGTAAACAAATCAGTCAATTGATCAACGGTCTTGACATCAGTAGAAATAAAGTTCTCCTGAATCTTCTCATGGATAAAATGACAATCCACCTGAATATGCTTAGTTCTCTTATGATACACTGGATTTGAATCAATATGAATGGTTGCTTGATTATCACAACAGAGCTTAGCAGTCTTTGTGGGCTGCAATCCAACCTCAGTCAACAGATGATATATCCACAAAATTTCACAAGTAGATTGTACCATAGCCTGGTACTCAGCCTCAGCACTAGACCGAGATACTACATTCTGTTTTTTACTTCGCCAAGAGACTAGGTTTCCTCCAACAAAAACACAGAAACCTGTAATAGACCTTCTATCGATCTTAGAGCCTGCCCCAGTTTGCATCTGCAAAATTACTCAGTTCGAGTATGTCCGTTATCCCAGTACAATTTACCTAACCCTGGAGCTCCCTTCAAGTAACATATGATTTGTTCTAAAGCTGCCCAATGACTAACTGTAGATGTAGACATAAATTGACTCACGACACTTACCGCATATGCAATATCAAGGCGAGTTACTGTAAGATAGTTCAACTTTCCCACAAGTCTTCTATACCTCTCATGATAATCAAATAAATTACCATCATTATTTGAAAGATGCGTATTTGGAGTCATCGGAGTGTTGGATGGCTTGGCTCCCAGCTTCCCAGTTTCTTTAAGTAAATCAATTACATACTTTCTTTGTGACAGAAGAATTTCTTTATTACTTCTTATAACTTCCACACCCAAGAAGTACTTTAATTGACCTAAATTCTTAGTATTGAATCTCATATGGAAGAACGACTTAAGACTTGTGATACCATCGTGTGATCGTCTCCTTTAATAACAATATCATCAACATACATGACAAGAAGAATAATCCCTGCTGCTGATTGTTGAAAAAATACAGAGGGATCACACTTGCTTTTCTTCAACCCAAACTCCAGAGCTACTTCGCTAAATTTTCCAAACCAAGCACGAGGGCTTTGTTTCAACCCATACAATGATTTCATCAGATGACATACTTTCCCATTCTCCCCCTGAGCAATAAAACTTGGTGGTTGCTCCATGTACACTTCTTCCTGCAAATCACCATGAAGAAAAACATTTTTGATATCCAACTTGTGTAACAACCAGTTTCTAGGGGCAGAGCCAAAGAAATGAACAACCGAACAGAAGTGAATTTTGCTATCGAGGAAAAGGTGTCAGAGTAATCCACACCATACGTCTGAGCATATTCCTTCGCAACGAGTATGGCTTTTAGACGAGCAACAATCATCTGAATTATACTTAACAGTAAAGTCTCACTTACACCATACTGCTCTTTTTCCTTCAGGTAAGTCCACCAAATCCCAAGTTATTATTATCTAACGCAGGCATTTCTTCAATCATAGCCTCACGCCAACCAGGGTGCCCCAAAGCCTCCGAAACAGAGTCGGGTATAGACACAGAATCTAGAGATCAAATCAATGAACGAGTAGAAGGGGACAAGTGATCATACGGGATATAATTCGCAATAGGACAAGACAACTGAAGAAGAGTACACTGGCGTTTACCTTTGCGAAGGGAAATTGGAAGAGAATAATCAGTGGGAGGATCTGCAGAGGGCGATACAAGAGGTGCGTCCTCTGGAGGATCCAATGACAACGACACTTGTGCAGGACATGTATCAATTGGCTTTCGCCTTCTTGAATAAACCTGGAAAACATATGGCGGAGATGGAGGAGGAGGTACACTTTGAGGATCTACCGGGGTAGGATTATTCTCCTGTGCATCAATGGGATGTGTGATAGTGTAGTGTAACCACACATCATCCTTCCCCTGAGAAGGGGCAATGATAGAACTCGAAAAGAAAGACGTGAACTCAGAAAACACGACATCAATCGACACCAAATATTTCTTAAAGTCAGGAGAGTAACAACAATACCTCTTTTGAACGCGAGAGTAACCCAAAAAGACACCGCAAAGCTTTAGGATCCAATTTGGTTACAGAAGGACGAACATCCCGACATAACTGGTACACCCGAAGGTTCTAGGCTCGATTGAAAATATAAGTTTTCTCGGACATAGAACATTGTACGGGTTATCACCTTTTAATATAGGCAATGACATCCTATTTATTAGAAAACAAGATGTGGAAACGTCAACCAAGAACTGTCGAAAAACCTTCATTTGGAACAGAAGGGCACAAGTCGTTTCCAGTGAATGTCTATTTTTATGCTTGACCACTCCATTTTGAGCAAGTGTGTCAACACAAGAAGACTAGTGGATGATACCATGTTAGTCATGTAAGAGCGGAATACTTCTGACATATATTCTTTAGTATTATCACTTCGTAGAACACGTATAGAAACATCGAATTGAGTTTTAATTTCAGCGCAAAAGGCACAGAAATGAGAAAATAGTTCAAAACGACTTCATAAAATAAATCCAAGTCATGCGAGGAAAATCATCCACAAAATAACAAAATATTTAAACCCAGTCTGACACGTTTGGAGAAGGTCCCAAACGTCTGAATGAACTAATTGAATTGAAGACTCTACACGTTTATTAATTCTTGGGCTCAATGAACTACGACGGTGTTTTGCAAACTGACACGACTCACAGTTTATTGAAGGTAAATTCCGAAATTGAGGACACAACTGCCTCAAAACAAACAACGAAGGATGACCCAATCGACAATGCATATCAAATGGAGAGTGAACGCTTGAGCATGTAACATGTCTCGGCACGTTCGCATCCAGAATGTAGAGACCAGCAAATGCATGTCCTTTACTAATAATTCGCTTCGTCAAAAGATCTTGGAATACACAATGATTGGGAAATAATGAGATATAACAATTCAATTTTTTGGTAAGTTTGCTGACAGATATGAGGTTAAAAAAGCAAGACTTGGTAGATTCAACACGGATGATAGGGTGATTGAATCAATTGGTTCAACAGTTCCAGACCCAACACCTATCTATGGTGGCGTTGAGAATGCCCGACCACCTTGCAGTGACCGACGTGACTTCCTTCTCAGAATGAAGAAACCCTAATTCTGACAACCTAATTTTGAAGGCTTTGATACCATGTAGAAGGAATTACCTGAATACTCTTTAAATTTCATGCTTGTAAATTCATCTTTTATATACACACCAATCACTCTTAATAAAGTAAGTGTGATATATGGTAATCACCATACATAGAAATAAATATATTCTCTAACAAATATCAATATATTTTGTTACTAATAAATAAGTATATTTATACTAGGAATCCACTTAGCGAGGTTCCTAGATCCGCCGGTGGGCGAGGTCTATATTACAATTTTCTATTAGCGTCCCATCTAACAACGAGATGCATGAGTAACAAGATAAGCTAACATTCCAATAGTATTCTTGACATTTAATATCTTTAAATATTCATTTCACTCAGTTGCGTTCATAAGGTGGGTCGCCTTGAGCCATACAAGCCTTTGGTGCCTTAAGAGCGCTTAGTGCTCACTAATCAAAACATGTAGTCGGTTTTCTATCATTCCTGTGCTAGGCAAGGAGTCACCCGCCTTTTTGAGAGAAGCTGGGTTTGTTGTGTGGCTTTGCTTAAAACATTATAACTCTCTTCATCTGCAGCTCCATTTATGCACTGCTTTATTTGACAGATTCTAACTCAATAAATTTTGAGAATGTCACTGGTTTTTCAAATTTAATTTGCAAGTTAGGTGCCATAAATGAGCCAAATTTAGTGTACTATTGAACTAATTATTCTTGGACTTGAGCATTTAACAGTTTAAACTTTAAACGCAATAAAAAAAGATATAACATATACCAATTTCGTGGAGTTATCATGTCGAACGCTAAAAGTAATTTGTTGTATAAGAATGATGTGAAGTGAATTCCCTTATCAGATTACATTCAAGTTTCCAGAACCGAGTACTTAATCCTATATTGACATCACACCTTAAAATTTATTGCAGGGATGCAGAACTATGTCAAGAGGTTGTTAAACGAGTCTTGGTTATGTTAAAGCTGAAACATAAGTTAGTACCAGGAATTTTAATTGGAATAGATGATCAAGTAGAAAGCTTGCTGAAATTATTGGACATCAAATCTGATGATGTAAAGGTTATTGGAATCGCTGGAATGGGCGGGATTGGAAAAACAACTCTAGCCAAGGTGGTGTTCGATGAGTTGTGTGGTTACTTTGATTATTCTAGCTTCCTTCCAAACATCCGGGATACATTACAGGATAATGGAAGAAATTGGCATCTAGAGTTGCCGAAGAAACTACTGAGTGATTTGGGTAACAAAAACAAAGGCATTAGAGATACTGTTGATGCGTTCGATGTGATTCGAAGTATATGTAGGGAGAGAAAGGTACTTATAGTCCTTGATGATGTGGAAGAGGTGGATGAAATAAAAAGCTTAATTGGAGACAGCAACACATTTTATGGAGGAAGTCGAGTTATTTTTACTGCAAGGGATGCCCGAGAAATGCAAATTAAAGGTCAAGTGTTTAAGCTTTATGAGATGGAAGAAATGAAAAAGGAACATGCACTTCAACTTTTTAGTTGGCATGCCTTCAGAAAACCCAGTCCCCCTACAGAGTTGAATGCTCTTTCCAACCACGTCATTTCTGATCTAATTGGCGGACTTCCCTTATATCTTGAGGTCATTGGATCACTTCTATATGGAAAGTCTAGAGAGAAGCAGCACCTAATAGTCGAAAAGCTGGAAAAAATACCAAAGGAGAACGTTTTGGAGAAGCTGAAGATAAGTTATGAAGGGTTAAGCTATGAAGCAAGACAAATATTTCTGGATGTTACTCTTCTCTTTGTCAACATGGAGGTTACTAGTGCAGTGTATATGTGGGAATCATGTAATTTGCTTCCGGAGTTGGGAATTGATGAGCTTATTTCTCTTTCTTTGGTTAAAGTAGACAAGAACAAGTTTTGGGTGCATGATCTAATCAGGGATCTTGCAAGAGAGACTGTTCATCAAAACAGTTTGAAGGGCCTATGCAGTAGGTTTTGGGTGCGGGAAAGTGCCATACCCATACTAAGCAGGGCAGAGGTAAGTGGGACACATCATATGTTGCTTCATGCTAGTTTATTGCCATATCCTTTTTAAGGTCATTTCAAATTGTTTTGCAGGGAAAAGATTATTTTGGAAATATGAAGAGGCTAAGATTTCTTCGATTAGAAGGGGGAGTTAAGTGGGACGGATTGCTTGAGCATCCTCTTCCAAACTTAAGATGGCTTACTTGGGATTATGTGTCATTAGACTTGATCACAGCCAAGCTAGATTTGAAGAAACTAGTCTTTCTTGACCTCTCTGATAGTGATGTCACTGAAAACTGGGATGGGTGGAAAGCAGTCAACAGGGTATAGCTGAACTTGCATATATTTATTTATATTATTTTCTAACCAGTTCCCGATTTAGTTTGTAACCCCACTCTTTTGTATCCAACAGGAGCTAAGTGCCTTGAAAGTTCTTGATCTCTCTAAATGTAGTCACTTAACTAAGACACCCAATCTCTCTAACTGCATAAATTTGGAGAGACTGATTCTTCAGCATTGTAAGAAGTTAGTCCAAATTGACAGCTCAATTGGTAGACTGTCTGCTCTCAAAGTCTTGAACCTCAAGGGATGTGACCAAGTTCAACAATTACCTGACTCAATTGGTGACGGTAAATCTATGATGAAATCTGAATTTTATTATGAGAATTTAATGCCTACTCAGTTGAGGAATCTTCCAGGTGCTATTGCTAATTTGGAAGCATTGGTGACCTTGAATTTATGTGGAGCTGGTATCACTGCATTGCCGGACAATATTGGAGCTTTAGTTCATCTGGAAACCTTGTCCTTGTCAAACTGTAGCAAGTTACGCAGTCTTCCAGATTCAATTGGAAAGCTAGTGAAACTTAAGTGCCTGCTATTGAGTGGTTGCTGCACGTTAATTAGCGTTCCGAATTCAATGAAAAGTTTAGATAGCCTCCAATTGCTAGACTTATCCCTTTGTGCTGCGTTAAAGAGCTTTCCAGAGTCGGCAGAAATAAGGAGTCGTGAGTGTCCTGATTCCAGTAGAAGTATGTGTTCGCTGAAAGAGATAAATATTTCTAGGTGTGGTATAAAGAAGTTACCTAATTTTATTATAAGGCATAAGAAGCTTGAAGTGATAAAAGCTGAGCGAAGTGGCCTTGATGGGGTTCCAGTGGAAATTGAAGAACTGACTCGTCTTAAGGTTCTGAAGCTAACAGGTACAAGAATTTCTGGATTGCCTTCCCTGATTCAGCTCACAAGTCTAGAAGATCTGGATTTGGTCTCATGTGATCACATTCAACAATTGCCCATGCTTCCTGCAAGTTTAACGTGTCTCCACATCATTTCGGAATCCTTGCAAAGTGTTTCAGATCTTTCAAATTTGACAAAGTTAAAGTCATTGCAATTAATTTCAGCCACAAAACAAGACAGAGCTCAATTTCCTGATTTTAGGCCAGCAACTGAGCTACCATGCTTCAACCTAGATTGGATTGGGAGTTTATCGGAATTAAGGAAGTTGTCTTTAACCATTTCAAAGATCAGAGCCATTCCTACCAAGTTTTGTGCTCTCTCTCAGCTCAGAGAACTTACCTTACAATGCTTGGATTTACAATGCACCCTACCCCTTCCATATAATTTGACAGCACTGCACGTGTCTCATTTCAAACAATCGACGTCGTTGTATCTATCGCTACTGAAAAATCTGAAGATGTTAACTCTGTCAAATTGTGAAGACCTCACAGAGATTCCTGGACTTGGAGAATTGGAATCCTTAAGATCTTTATATGTTTCCAACTGTCCATCCTTGGAGAGATTGGATGACTTCTCCAAGTTGAAAAGGCTTGAATCCCTGGAACTAAGTTCTTGCAGCAGTCTTAGAGCTATCCAGGGCCTACAGGGGTTGGAGTCCTTGGTTAGGCTAAATATTGATATGTGCAGTTCATTGGAAAGGTTAACTGCTGTTCCAAAACTAAAAAATGCCAGTGATATTCGAGGTCTTGGAGAATCAAAATCATCAGGAAGGTTGAATTCACCAGACCAATTGGTTAGATTGAAAATGCTGGATGTGTTTATAAGTCGCTGCAGTATGCTGAAAGACCTCCCGAGTCTAGAAAAGTTGGCATATGTGAGAAGCCTAATTATCAAAGACTGCAGTTCTTTAGAAAGATTGTCTGATCTTTCAGAATTGAAAAATCTTACGAAAATGACATTACAGAAGTGTGAGAAGCTAAGAGAGATTCAAGGTTTGGAAGAATTAGAGTCCGTGAAGAGCTTGGTCATTCAAGATTGCAGCAGCCTTGAGAGGTTACCAAATCTATCCAATTTAAGATGGCTCGAAAGGCTACATATAGAAAAGTGCAAGAAGCTCAAAGATATTGATGGCCTAGAGTCGGCCTTGTTAAAATATGTACATATCAGCGATTGCAACTCCTTAGAACAGTTGGGCATCAATCCACTGGAAATGAGCAGACTGGAGTATGTTTGCATAGAATTCTGCAATAGCCTCAGAGAAATTCACAATGCTTCTAGCAGCAGCCCACAGTTGCTCAGGAACAACTCTGAGGTTAATCACTGCCAAATGTCTTTCGGTACACTACCCTCAACAAATATTGGCAGTCTATCATCACTTGTAGATCAAGATTCAGATTCATCAGATTTCAGCAGTGTCAAGGAAGATGTATTTGCTGGACAATGTAGTGTTTCTGATTTGGATGATCATCACCTTCAGTCATCATCAGATGAAGAAGAATCGGAGAGAACCACCCGGTGTCTGACACGAGGATCAACTTCAAACACTAAAGCCGCAGCAGCTAAGGCTGTCCTGAAACGATTCTTCACTGGTGGCATTGAGACGTTGGCAGGATCAGTGGACCTTGTCCCTGTGTTTGTAGCCGCCAAAGCACTCTCACGAGTAGAGGAAGAAACAGATGGTGACTACTTTTGGAACGAATTTTGTTCCAAAATCCACGAAACCTCTTCCTCTTATAAAATGATCCTTGATAGTATAGAGGCAGCCAAGAAAGCTCATTCAAAGTATGCTGAGCTTAAGGAATCTGCAGTGAAGATGAGAAACAATTACCGTTCTGTGAATTCTCAAATGGATCAGGTGCAGGCTACTAAGGATAAGGCATTATCAGAGATAGACACACTGAAAGCCCGTCTTGTCGAATTAGAGAACACAGTTATCCAGGCCAACCAGCAGCTACAGAATGTGACTTCAGAGCGCCAAGTGTTGATGACCGCAATGAAGGAGCAAGTCAGGGTTATGAAGGCAACACAGGAGGAGATACAATCTAGGGACGCTGAACGTGATGCCTCTCTAGTGCAGTTGAACTCCCTCAAAGCTCAATGGGATTCATGGGTAGCTCATCTTGATCTAGTTGATTTGAGGTACTTTTCTCTAAGTACGCTCCCCTTTTCTTTTACTTATTTATATACATATATACATATATACATATACACGTGCTCTTGATTGATTGATTGATCCTTCTCAAGCATCATCCATCAAAAAACTCCAGTTCAGATTCTTGGAGTCATGCAATTATTAATGCGAGTCCTTAAATTGAGAGAAAACCGTTGTCTGGTTTGTAAATGCAGGAGTGATATGATGCATCACAATATGCTATGAAGGGTTGATCTCTTTGAAGTAGCAAAAGAAGGAGATTTGTTCAGCAGGATGTCCTTTGGTTTCTCAATCGGTTCTAACCTTTTGACGACCTTACCTTTCTCTGGTCTTGCTCGACTGGAAGGAAAATCCCATGGTCTGAATCTTTGATCCCGCATACTTGTTTGGACAATCTTTTGCACTGCTTATACAATTTTATCTACTTGTATACGTAAAACTGGTAGTCATCTACTTTTGTTTTTAATTTAATTACATGTTTCTTGTTTTCCGTACCTCATTATTTGTTCCTGTAGTTTGTAGAGTGAGGAGGAACTCCAGATGGTGGACTGGATGTCACTGGCATCAAGACAAAGTTTGTTATGTAGACACAAAAGGACCAACCAGAACCTTTATTATATATTGTTATTAGGGCAGTAAAAACGTTTTTACACCTAAAGTTTGAGTTTCCCTTGTAAAATTTGTTTTTTCATGTTTAGTCATTAGTCAAGTTTACTTTTTTCGTCAGATTAACATAAGCTAACGAAAAAAAACTCAGGTGGAAGGGTAAATTCGTTGATAACTAAAGATGAACGCATAAAGTTTTTGAGAATTTTTTTAAATAGGAAAACTTAACTTTAGCCCAAATTTTAGATTTATCCGTTACTATTATTATACTATCTAGGGTTAATTACTTAATTAGTTACACATGTTTCACCATTGTGCAGAATGGTTACAGATGTTTCAAAATGCGATTAATTGGTTTTGCCATGTGACTAATTGTGACACATGTTTCTTAGAATGTGACTAAATGGTTAATCTGTTAAAAATCGTAAATTTTTCCGTCAAATTGGCATGTGCTTAACACGTGACCCCTGTTTAAACAATTTACGACAGAATGAAAAGACCATTCTGCCCTTCTGCATAAACCACTCCTCTATTTTCCCCCATTTGACAATTCCACTTCATATGTTCGGTTTTGCTGAAGGCTCCTCATTTGCGAAGCTCCTCTTCTTCCGATTGCGCTCCAGCTCCTCTTCTTCCGATTGCGCTCCAGCTCCGTTCGAAAGCTCGAGTATGCTCTGTTCCTTACTTACTTTCGTCATGCGTTTGCGGCTTGGTGTTTCTGTTGTTTGCGGCATGCTTAGTGTGGATTTGCCGAAATGGGTATGAGTGTGCTGTTCCGAAGGCTCCATTGTGAGTTGTTGTGCTTGGGAACAGCTTCTGTCCATGTTTTATTCTTTGATTGTCTCTGTTTTTTGATCGATCAGAGCGATGGACTTGGTGAACTGAAGAATCTTCTTAACTATCTAAGGAACTTCTAGTTCCCGAGTGACAGTGATGAAGAAGAAGATTCAGATTTTTTACCGAAAGAGGGGACTAATGATGACGATATAAGTACGGATGATGGTGCGGAAGTAAGTGAAGAAACAGGGAAAAATGATAAACCAGATGGACCAGCAGTTGAGGACAAGCCACAGACCAGCAGTTGAGGACAAGCCACAGACCAGCAGTGACAGAAAGACTAAATTAACAGACAAAGTCGACTCTATGTTTCACTGGGAAGAAGTCGACTTTGGAGATGAAGTAAGTGAATGAGGGAGCGATAGTCTAAAAGTGGAAACGAAAGCTAAGACGGGTGACGAAGCGAATAGTGGCGAAAGACGTAGGTTTTACCAACCGGACAACGATGGTGCAAACCTCGATCTCAGTCTTGGAATGTTGTTTGGTAGTGTGGCAGACTTTAGGAAGGCAATGAGGGACCACGCGATCGTAAATGGGTATGATGTAGATTTCATCGTCAACAATGCAGCAAGAGTGGTAGTTGTTTGCAAGCACAAATGCGGATTCAAAGTTATTGCGCGAAGACTTAAGCGTGATATGACCATGGAAATCAGGCATCTAGTTAAAGACCATCAGTGTCCCCGCGCACATAATAATCACAATATTGGAATGAAATGGGTTTGCGACAATTTCATCAAAATGCTTCGTGATGACCCAAAATTAAAGGTACGGCAAACAACTGATTTGTGCACTTTAACAACTATACTGTTTCTGCACTTTAACAACTATATAATGTTGGTTTTTCTTATTTCTCTTGCAGAATAGTGTCATTCGAGGTGAGATACAACGGCGATTTGGTTGGAATGTGAACCGTTATACTGTTAGCCGTGGACTACGGATGGCCAAGGAGAAGCTTGTCGGCAGTCGTATTGAGGAATATAGTAGGGTTCGGGACTATGCAGCAACACTGATGGAACATAACCCTGGAAGTACCGTTGCCCTACATGTGGACTCAGTTTCAAGTTCTTTACGACCCAGGTTTGAGAGGCTCTATGTGTGCCTAAAGACTTGTGTAATTGGACTGCGAAATGGGTGTCGACCTTTCATAGCCCTCGATGGCTGTTTTTTGAAGAGTCCTGATGGTTGACAACTTCTTTGCGCCGTCAAAAGAGATGCGGACAATGCGTTGTTTCCAGTGGCGTTTGCATGGGTGGAAGCTAAAAACCACCAATCTTGAAAGTAGTTTCTGGAAATTCTGGTTGGATACATAGGTACAGATAGGATATGGACAGTGATGTCAAATCGACAGAAGGTACGTTTTGATTAAATGGTTAGTTTTGTTAAGTAAAATGTGGTTAATTGATGCATCATGTTTATCTGTTTGTGATTATTTGGTTAACCATGTTTATTCCAGATTTGATTAAATGGTGATCTCCGTGTTAAGCATAATGTGGCTAATTGATGCATCATGTTTATCTGTTTGTGATTATGTGGTTAGTCATGTTTAGTTAACATTTGATTAAATGGTGATCTGTAGGGTCTGATACAAGCTGTCCAGGCTATACTACCACAGTCTGAGCATCAGTATTGCATGCGACATATCTACCAGAATATGCAAGTTAGAGGATTGGGAGAAGCAGAGGTCAGGAAACGTGTTTGGTCAGTTGCATGTGCGTATACCTATACCCGACACAAATGGCATATGGACTTGTTGAAGAAAGCAAACACAAAACCATGGGAGTTTGTGACATGTATAGACACAACTGCATGGTGTAGATATCGGTTTAGGCGTTCTTCAAAAACTGACTTGTTGGTGAATAACATTTGCAAGAGCCTTAATAATAAGATCATCAATGTTAGAGACAAACCTCCAGTTATATTAGTTGAGGAACTCCGAAAA
This sequence comes from Chamaenerion angustifolium, assembly GCA_946814005.1. NCBI lineage: Eukaryota > Viridiplantae > Streptophyta > Magnoliopsida > Myrtales > Onagraceae > Chamaenerion > Chamaenerion angustifolium. The sequence goes on from OX328272.1 coordinate 34,282,220, forward strand.
ATGATGATGCTCGACTTCGCTAAGCGATGACTGACCGCAGAGACTCAGTCAGGGCAGCTCGGGAGGAATATAGTGAAGAAACTCTGAAAGATGACAACAGAGATAAGTGGGTGTCAGGTTTTGTATGCTGCGGACGGTGAGTATGAGGTACATACTAGACCGAGTATTTCGTATAAAACCAATGTTTACGATAAAACATGTAGTTGTGGTGCTTGGGAATTAAGTGGTCTACCTTGTGTTCATGCCATTGCGTGTTTGTCGTACTCCCGTGTTCATGAACTGACACCATTCTGTCATCCTTTCTATCATAAACTTGCATACGAACAGACGTATGCCGGTGTCATACACGCGATGACGGGGCGTGATGAATGGGCACATACGAATTCCTTACCTGTGGATCCACCGGTTGTTAAGGCACGTTACGGGAGATCAAGGAAGAAGCGAGTCCGTTCAGCCACTGAAGACTCCCACGCAGGTAGTTCTAGACTCAGTAAAACTGGTTTAAAACAGTTTTGTTCAGAATGCGGGGATCACAGACATAATAAAAGAGGTTGCTCACAAAGAGTTGATGTTGAGGTATGTCGGTTCTTAACCTTTTGTTTTTATCTAACAGATATACCAACTGAATTAACGTGCTTTTGGCTCGTACTTTGAATAGGAAACGGCTATTCCAAAATTCCCAAAGAGGCCTACCAAAAGAAAGTTACAGACCGATGCGCAACCTGAGAGTACACCACCTCTGGGGAGGCAAACACTCGGCCGCAGTCCCAAACATCTAGACCAAGCAGCCAGTCAAAGAAAGTTAGAACGTCCGAAAGAAGGGTGGACCGAAGTCTGCTTCACAACAAAATACGCCTGAAGTTGAACCACAATCACCGTTTGCTGTACATTTGGGGACACCGCATGCAGAAGGTGTACCTGTTGGAACTGAAAATGAGGGGTTCACAACTCCAAAAAGGCGTTTGAGAACATTAACCGTCAAATTATCATCAGTTAGTATGCCAACACAATGTAAGTTTGGTTTACTATAAGTATTATACTAATTAGTTACTGTCATGTGAATCAGATGAAAAAAGTAGGTAAGAGACGAAAGTTTAGAGCTTCTCCAAAGCCGATTTATGTGGATATCGAAGACGATGTCGTATCTTCGGCACCAGTCCTATCTGAATCAAGAGAAATAATCATGCCTGATCTACCACTGAAAATTGTTTTACCCAAAAGGGCAAGACAACACAAAAGGTCAATGGGTAAGTTTGGATATCCGGGTGACAGACGAACTACACAGTGACAAGACTGTCAAAGCTGTAAATATGTTTTGTGGTGGCTGAAACCCAGGTTGTGAAGAACAGTACTGTTTCAGTTCATCTTCCTGCTTCCATTTGAAGAAAATATTCAACATCAAATTGAAAAACAAGTACTTTATCTGAGTACATTAATCAAAAGTAAAGACACAAACATTAATGCACCACACAACTTCAATTTGCAATAACTACAAACATTAATTCAGCCCACAATTACGATTTGTAGCAACTGCGAATTCGCAACTTCAAATTTCACTTCTCCCTACACAACTTGAACTTGAAATGACGTTTCCTCCATGGGTAGATGCTCCCAGTCCAAAATGACGCACCCAGAACCAGCCTTCAACTAGTATCTTTCATGAACCAGTGAAAATTAACCCTAATTCTGTAAATTAGGATTCTTAACAGACTGATTGTGACAGAATAATCAAAATACAAGAGTGGGAACGAGTTTTGCGAACATACCTAGACTGATCTCGACGAGTGAGGAGGACGAAATCGAAGCTTTCATTCTTCATGGCCATCTTCGACGTAGGCGGGAGTGCGTGACTCCATATGTCCAAGTGATTCAATTATAAGTAACAGAGACAAGGGTATTTTCGTAACTTCATATGGGGTTGACTGAATTAACAGTGATTTCTGACGGTGAACAGTAAAAAAATCAATTAATCACATTTCAAAACAAATTAATCACATTTTGAAACATGTGTAATCATTCTGAACAGTGGTCAAACATGTGGTCAAACATGTGTAACCAATTAAGTAATTAACCATATTATCTATGAAGATGATTTCTTACTCATCTTCTTTTTCAACAGTTCTTCCATTTGAAGATGCATGTCTTTCGATGATATTGAAGTCACTAAGAAGGTAGCTCGAGAAGGGCCTAAGTCACATCGTAAGGAAGTGCAGGGGCCATGATTGTGAAACGTTTGATGGCATAAGGACCAAAATGTATCAATATTAATTACAGGGACTATTTATGCATAGATGAGGACGTTGATGGCCAAATCAATACTTGTAATTTTGGTTTAAATTCTGGACGATGAAAGAGAATGGAAAGCACGTTGGCCATTCTTGTACATATGTTGAATAATGTGGTCTTTTATTTATGGGAAAAGTATATTAAAAATAATCTGGATGTTTGCCAAGATTAGTAATTGCACCCATAATGTTTGTCTTAACACCCATATGTTTTCATTTGTTGGTAAATATACATTTCCATCACTGCTGATTCGTTTTCCGTCAAATTTAAGTCACGTGTCTATCCCGTGATGTATTAGTAGAATTATATTCCCTTTATACCCCAGTCTGTTCTGTTCCTCCTATTTGAGAACGTCTTCAACTCCTCCCCTCCATTTACACTCCTTTTCGTCTTGTTTGTCTTCGCTGGTCCTCATCATCCTCCCTTGCGAAGAAGGACTGATCCCAACTCGTCTAAAAGTATGGGTGGTAAGTACTTCATTGATTCCAGCTCGTCCCCCCTTAACTGATGTCAAGCTTGCCGCTGATAGAACCCACCGCATCCGGTGCAAGTAAGAGGTTCAAGTTGTTCAAGTTACCACCGCACATGAGTTACAGACCAACAACACAATGCAATGAAATCTTCTGTCAAGTTGTTCAAGTTACCATGGATGACACTTACCTGTCGAAGATTTGTCCAGATGGAAGGAACCATGACAACATAATTTACAACTACATGATAAGCTACGATCACTTCAACGTTTTTTCTCTCCCAACTTACCAAGGCAATACTGATATCCTTCATAATTTACATAGCCTACTGTATTTTCAGGGTTCGGATGAATATGTGCCCCAAATATATGAATGGATCAGATGATTTCATTTTTTGGATTATAGTATATGGACAGTAGAGTCTTTCGGAACACAGTCTCACATGTAAGTAGTTTGTTCAATCAATGGATATATTTTATTCAACTAGCTAATCCTCTCTCCAAACATGGAACCCATAATCCAAATTCAAAACAAATTAAAAAAAAAAAAACTCTCCTACTACAATGTGTATATATATATGTTTTGGCTAAATAATAAAAGCAATCATATGGAATTCAAACATGTTCCATCAAAATCACAGTAGAAAAGAAGTCACACAAGGTCTCCTTTTTGCTTGAGAGTGATCTTGTCGCCAAGACTGAGTGCAATCCCTTGTGTTTTGCTTCTTATCCTTATGTATCAGTCAACTTCCCGTCGCTTGGAACTTGTATACCTTGAGGCATCCAAGTGTCTCTGACAGAATCATGTCGCTTTCTACTACTAAAAGTCGTGTTGATTCCAATAACCATGAGGAATTTCTTCTTTGTCTTTGGCTTCTCATCTGTGTTGCTGAACAAGAACAACGTCAAGCACCAGCAGAAGGAGAAGGAGAAGAAGGTGGTTATGGAGAAGATGAAGGTGATCAGAGGGAGCGAGGAGGTGCAGCCACTGCCTTTCGCAGAGGACCCCGCATTGGTTTCAGGCAGAAGAAGCTCATAAGTGTTCAATAAGAAGAAGATCATGAATTTAAACCATGTGGGGGTAAAATCGTCTTTCTAAATTGCATTAGTTCGAAATAAACGGTTGCACATGACTTCCACGTGACACTTAACGAGTAAAATTAATGAAAAGTGCAATTACCAACAAAATAAAACATCTGGGTAGATTTATTTGCGTAAAAAAATATGTTGGTGTAGTTGCAAAAAAAAAACATCCGAGTGTTTTTTCATACTTTTACCTATATTTATCGTTAAACTTATTAATGAAAGAGTAAAAAATGGTTGTATTAAAAACATTATATATATGTATATTTAATTATCAAAATATTTTCCAAAAAATGAAATAATATATTGAAATCTTGAAAAGTTACAAAATATAATTTTTATTTTTATTTATAAAATTTGAAAAACAAAAAAGCTAAAGTAGTTAAACATTTTTTTTTAATAAATTGCTAGCTGTTTTTTAAAAGTTACAAATCGCTAATTTTGTCAAATTTACTTTAAATCGTATTGTAAGTGGGTGGGTGTCAACTCCCAAATTGTAATTAAAAAAAAAATAAACTAATAGGACAGAAAAGTATCAAAAATATGGAGGACCAAATTGCAATTTTTCTCTATGGAGGAAGAGAAGTATCATAATCTCATAAATATACACTTCCAAAACTCGAAAAGCCAATACAAACAACTATCAACATATAAACAGGGATTCCAACATCACAATTTATTAGGCAAGTTGAAGGTTTTCTTCAGAAACTTGGAAGCAACTTGGTCGTTCCTACAACAAAGTACTCGAAGAATCGTATTTGCGTCATTTAGGTCCCAGTGACCCGTGGTCGGTGGAAGAGGAAGCTTCGACCTAGCAGCAGAGCCTTGACCGTCCGATATAGTGGTTCTAAATCGCTCGATAAGTGTCTCCGTCTCGGACTTAAACAGAGAAAGTATACCGCTAACTCTATTTGAAAACTTCTCTATCAAATCAGCAGGCAATCCATCGCCATTCGACCAAAATAGTTCGGTTAGAAACCGGAAGTCTTCCTCTATTATGGCTGAATCTTCTTGCGTGAAAGAACGGGAAGGCCCCCCAGCAAGCAAAACGAAAAGGAACCCTTCAAAGGAAGCTTTCATGATATCGGTTATAGCTCGTGTTCTGATTCGGTCATGAACCGTGGATGAGAGTATCTCCAGGTAATGTTCGAGATCTTGGAGGAACGGCTCGACCCTTGATGAAGACATGTCTCCTATGTATAATCCGTTGTATAGGTTGTGATTTAGGTCGTGGAAGACAACCTTGTACGCGATTGTCTCACAGAGCTGTTGGATTCCCTCCACGCAAGCAACCGCAGACAGGTCGAATTTGATTCGGTTTCCATTCACCACATCGTCTGCACGAGCTGGATCTGAATTTCTAAGGTAAGTTATTGTCTTTTTCAGTAGAGACTCCAATTGCGTCCTCAAGAACTGCAGAGTATTGATTCGGACACAGAGTTGAGACATTTCCGAAACCCTGTCTCCATTCACTGTTCCGGCTTGGGAATTCCGCCTCAGCAAGGCTCCTTCTTTATCTTTCTTTCTGGAGAGACGATGAACTTTCGATGCTTTGGAGCATCGGGTTAGAGCAGGCATGGCGGGAAGGTAAGTAGCACGGTCCCCTGCATTTTGAAGGAAAAGGGTATTTTAGGCAAATCACAATATTGAAAGAAAAATGCTTTCTTGCACACTTGGAGGAGGAACTGCATTTAGAGGGGGGAAAGGGTATTTTAGTCAAATCACAATATTAAAAGAAAAATACTTTCTTACACTTTAAGGAACTGCATTTAGAGGGGGAAAATGGTATTTTAGGCAAATCACAATATTGAAAGAAAAATGCTTTCTTGCACTGTGAGGAACTGCATTTAGAGGAGGGAAAAGGGTATTTTAGGCAAATCACAATATTGAACGAAAAATGCTTTCTTGCACTGTGAGGAACTAACTGCATTTAGACTTTAGAGGGGGGAAAGGGAATTTTAGGAAAATCACAATACTGAAAGAAAAATGCTTTTTTTTGCACTTGGAGGAAGCGAGGAACTGCATTTAGAGGGGGGAAAAGGGTATTTTAGGCAAATCACAATATTGAAAGAAAAATGCTTTCTTGCACTTGAAAGTACTGCATTTTAGAGGGAAAAGGGGTATTTTAATCAAATCACATGATAAGATATAAACGTAATCTCTTTTTGCATTTGGAAGAGAACCTTACCACACCCGGATTTTGCTTTGATTACGTACTGCTGAAGGCACGTATCGAGACCGCTAACTAACTGAGGAAGCAAGGTTTGATACATCGGGATCGGAAGCAGAAAGAAGGCGTCCAGTGTCTCATCTGCAATTCGTAAAACCTCGACCGCGGATAAAGCACATCGTTGTTTATTGGTAGGCGGACTCCATGCCTACAGAAAAAAAATGACAAGTATAAGGCTTTGTTGTTTCAAATGGAAGAAGAAGAATTATGTAATTAGACCAAATTACCCTTCTAACAGTTGTACATTAAAAAAAAATGGATATAATAGTAATATCACTATCATCATTGATCCTTCTCCGGAGTGAGCAAAAAAGACTGGTAGACCGAAAAAACAAAAAAAACTGTCTCAAAACCGTCCTGAATAGCCCTTCACGAATTTATGACCGAGCCAAAACAAGCGGATTTTTTTTATCTCAAGCTTGGGCTCGGGTTTTTAACCCAAAAGACCGAATAAATCGATTCAGCCCGAGTATATGTTGGAATCAACATTTATTGTGTTGTTTTAATTAGTTTTTTGTGTGTTTAGGGTCATGTTTGAAATTTAAACTTTTTTATATTGAATGTTTGTGTATTATATTTGTATTATAACGTTTGCATTGTGTTTTGTATTTAAAAGCGTTGGATATTTTTATTTTTTTAGAGTAAAAGTTAGTCCAGGTCCGAAACCAACCCGAGTCAAGCAAGACTGACTCAGACAGGTTTTTTAAGATGAACTCGATCTCGGTCCTCCAAGTATGAGTTCCGAAATTTTGGACTCAAAACTTTTTTTTTTTTTTTTTAAAACCCGTCCCGCCCATCCCGAGCTCATCCTAATAGAAACTAATTTTTGCTTGAACATACATACCTCTTGCTGCAGGTTCCTCTCAACCCATTCCTTAAGTCTATCAACTCTCGTTTTAATCCACGACGTAACAAGATCCGATATCACGGATTCAGCCTCATACGGCGGCATCTCTTGAATTATCGACTTTCCCCCATCCTCACTGTCTACAGAATCTTCAACTGCTATCTGCACAAGATCCTTCTCCAATTTATCAGCAGATATCAAGACTTGCATTGCATCGGGCGTCAAATCATTGATACTTGATACAAAACGATTCAACTCTTTGCCGTAGCATGAATGAAGTGTTGCTACGGCAATACCAGCTGCTAAAGGATGCCATCTCTTCAGTATCGGGCTAAATGTTTCTTTCTCGTTCGATGCCAGCTCTCTAATGTCTTGAGCAAGGACTGAGAGTGAAGGGATTGAGCTTCGTTGGCTTTTAAACATTTGCCTTATCCTGTCTTTTTTCTGTCTTGACAGAAAAAAAGTAAGAAAATTCAGTCTATAATGCAAGAACCATGAAAAGAACATAAAAAAGGAGGATTTTTTTCCATAAAAAATCATACTACATTGCAGGAACCATTTAAAAAAACAGCAATTTGATTCTAAAAGAAACTTTATTGCAGGATCCATGAATAAAAATATCAAAAGGACGTATTTTTATCAAACAAATCATCTTTCTGTAATGCAGGAACCATAAAAAGAATCAGAAAAAAGTTTGTTTTTTTAAATGTCATTATATAATGCAGGAACTATAAAGAAAATGGGTGGAAAAAAAAAGACAATGCAGGGAGCATGAAAAAAGAACATCAAGAACCTTTTTTTATAATAAAAATATCATTCTATAATGCAGGAATCATGAAAAAGAAAACATCAAAACAAGGTTGTTTTTTTAATAAATGGGGATTGTGTGCTATTATATTTGTGACTTGCCTGAGAAAAAACAGCACGCAATGACGATCTTATATAAGTCTCAACCCGTTCATACGCTACATCAACATCCTTTTTCCTTCTCCTCTGCTCCTGAGAGACACCTTCCCCCAATATTTTTGCTGATGAAATAGCCAGAGAAACAATGCTCTGCAGACTCTCAATGTTTTGGCCATCAAAGGCATCATGGTACACTACAAGCTTTTTCTCTGCCCACCCCAATATTTCACCCAAAGTGGAATCCAAGATCACCGAGAAAGTCGAATCCTTGCTGCTCTTTGAGTCTCTTTCAACTTCGGATAACAAATTACAAGAAGCAAATAACAGGTCGCTTTCAGTCTGTTTAGTTTCAACGTAACGCCTAAACAAGACCCACGCAAAACATAGGTTATGGAGGATCTGGGTTATTCCAAGAGTGGCCCAAGTTTTCTTGATCAGTTCCAAGACCTCATCCAGTTCCTCAATCATAGAAGTCTCTTCATTGATATCAAAACAAGATTCTAAGAGTGTCTGATAGAGCCAGAGATTTAAGGGAGTGCCATCTGCCCAATGACATGTTTCTGAGACAGACCCGTCAAAGGATCTAGATGCAAGAGACATCACATTGGTCCTAAGGAGCTGCATTTCCTCGCTATTGATTTCAAAAGGTTTGTCAAGTGCCGTGCTGAGTAATTTTTTAAGTCTTTGTGCAGTAATGTCTGATTTGCTTATGGGTACAATAGGATGAAGGAGAAGACCTGATTCAAGAATCTTGAGATTCCGCTTTTGCCATATTTCGTAGTCTCGGGTGTTTGGAAAATCAGAGGATTTGCAGTGTTGGAGTAACTCTACTGGAAGAACTATCGACTCTATGCGTCTTCCGAGCTGTAAAATCAAGAAAATTGTAACACACTCCAGAGCTTGATTTATGGAGCAATTTAGACTTTATCTTCAAAATGAATCCCAAGTCTCCAAAACAGTGCCACATTTTGTTAAATTTCCCAATCATCAAAGCAACATAATGGACAAAACCTACTTACATATTCAAACTAGTATTTGGTTGCAATGAACTTTTTGTTTTCTCCATTAGCAAAAAAAAAACACTAGAAATTGTCAATTGTTGAAATGAATCAAGCTGATTCATGGGACTGTTTAAACTTAAATAAGAATAAACAATTATTGGATCCATGTTACAGATTACCCAGCAGAAGCACATTATACATATGTATTAGCAAGAAGCTCAATGCAAAGGCAGTTCATATCTGCAGTTAGTGGTGACCTGAATCTCATCAATTGAGATTGTATGCTCAAAATTACATGCTAATTTGAAAAAGAGGAATCTTTTATAGTTCTGTATAAGCTGTGTCCTGAAATATGTTTCTAGCACTTTCATGAGACAAGCAGACAAGAGAAAACATGTGTTCCATTTCTTAACCAACCTGGCCAGCGGCGGCTCTCAACAAGGCCCTCCGGACCCTCGAATCAGCCTGCTCTGACACCTTCATCTGAACCCTGACAAGCTCCCCGACCGTTAGGGGCCGCTTTGCTCGAGCCTGACTCGCCGAGTCGCCGATCCCCTTCTTCTGGCTCGTTTTTTTTAGGCCCAGGGTCTTTTTCACCTTGCTCGCCGCCGCTGACGTCAGTGACCGCTGAAGCGACGGTGACGACTGGAGTGTCGCACCCGCCGCCCCGCCGCCCTTCTCAGACTGAGATATGTACGTCAACGGTCGGGAGTTGGAGATCCGGCAAGCGGCCACGAGGATCTCGTAGGCGGTCTCACGGAGCTCCGAATCGGAGAATGCCGGACCCGGATTTCCGAAGGGACAGGTGAGCTCTGTTTCCGGCATGGAATAATCGTTCTTGTTTTGCGGCGAGGGAAAGGAGGGGTTTGGAGGGATGGAGAGAAGGTGGGTGGTTTCCGAAAATTCGTTGCTTGACTTTTAAGGAAGCAATGATTTGAATCCTTCATGGGGGGTTGGTGGCTTTACACAGTAGCTTGATGATCTATTGCAATTAACAACTGCTAATTATTAAAGATTTGAGAGTGGAAAATACAGAAGAAGCAATTATGGAGACAGCAAGGAATGAACATTGCTACATTATTATATGTATTAATAATTTTATGGTTAAACGTCAATTAACTACATTAACTATATTAACTTTAAACGTTTTGAAACGAGCTAACAGACTTTAAAAATTCAAAACAGACTATTTCAACTGGGACGAATGTGCAAATAGCTACCTCCGTCCAATTTACCGTAAACTGTTGACAGAAATTCGACAGAAATTGGACGGGTAGTTATTTGCATATTCGTCTAAGTTGAGGTAGTCCGTTTTGAATTTTTAAAGTTCGGATAGTTCGTTGCAAAACGTCCAAAGTTCAGGTAACTCATTTATATTAACCCATAATTTTATTGTTAAATTTACTATCGAAATTGAGGTAAATCCAAATGGCAACCATATTATATAAAAATGTTGGTGTCGTGTTATTAATTAATATGAATTATCATTGTATGGTGAGTATTGAAGACCTCCGCTATAAGTACCACATCAATGACTTGTCCACCCTTTAAGCATCATATATATATATATAATACATTTTTTTTTATCACCGATTAATTTTAGAATGGAACACAAATTGTATAATTTGATTATTATTTGGGTTATTTTGTAAGAACACATCAAATAATAAATTATTTATAGTAAGAATAATGAATTTAGATATCAAATGTTACAATTTTTTAATATAAATTTGATAAACTCTAAAAATGAAAATTAGTTTAAAGTTATAAATTATATTGAGTTTGAATTTTTATAACAATTAATACAAAACTTACTTCAACTTTGGCTAGCATGTATGGTCAATCCATACCTCGAAATTTAATTTAATTTGCGATACTAAACTTGTGTAATTGATTTTTATTTTATCTAATACCTTTATTAAATAAAATAGTAAACTATTGAAAAGTAACATATACTACTCACGTGATCAATCAACAACAAAAAAATTACGTACACTTAATAAAATGACACATTAGTCACATTTTAAATGTAAATAATAATAATAAATTACATCTCCTACGCACTCTATAATTTCAATGCGTGCAACGCGTAATCGGTTCAAGAGTTTGGCCAAGTCACGTGTTTTCGACATTTGAATGTTTTCCACGCAAGAAAGCCAACACGGTTAGTTAGAGATAACGGATTTCCGACGGTAGAAGAACAATCAAGTGTTATCAGAATCGGTATGCCCGGATCCAGTTTATTGTACGACTCATTGTTTATAAGTAAGAAAATAAACTGAAAATACAAAATTATAAACTAAATAGTCTCAAACATATACATAATTATCTTAAACACATAAATTCGGTCTAATCAACCTTAAACTTAATAACTGAAAATCAATCGGTTTAAACCGAAAAATCGATTGGTATGCTAAAAAAAATTTCAAAATCGTCCGGTTCACATCGATTTAAACACTGTTGCTATGCAATTCAAACTTTTAGCTGAATCAGATTGGATAAGGGTCCGACTTCCTATCGGACCGACAGTTTGATAACACTGACACAAACAGTTGGTCAACCAACCGCCAACCAAGTTATAGCCAATAAAATGTCGCGTTTCGAGAGTCGTTGCTCGTTGAGCAGGAACATTATATATTTGAACCGCCACCATATTTTCCTGAACCGAATCCGATTCGAAAATGGTTCGGATCTATTTTTGAATTGGATTGGGCCTAATTAAAAGGCCCCTCAACCGATATCAATTGTAGTCCCAAAGTAGGGCCATACTTGGGCTGTCTGGCAGGCCCAATTTCATGCTGTGCAGAGTAGATATGCATAATTTGAAAGTCGTATGAGATTGCGGTACTTGATATGTATAACAATGTTAGATTATAGGCTTGTTCATGAACCGGTTCGGGGTCGAACCGGTTCTGAACTGAACTGGTCTGGTTTGAAAAAAACCAGTACATTTTCTGTTTCTAAAAAAACTGGTCTGGTTTAAGGAAAAAAGAACTGGTCTGGTTCGAACCGATTCAGAACCGGTTCGAACTGTTCTGGTCTGTTTTTTTAATAACAATTTTGGTTCGGAAATAATCAGGTTCAAACCGAACCTAAACCGGATGAAAATCCTATCCAACACACTGAACCGTCTAAAAAAATACTGAACAAACTGAAAAATACTGAACCGTCTAAAAAAAACACTGAGCCGACTGAAAAATACACTAAACCGATTGAAAAACACACTGAACCGATTGAAAATCTGTTCCACAACCGACTAAAATCCTGTCCAACATCAACATACGAGAGTCCAATATATCTCTAGGTTTGGTTTATTGAAGACATCTCTAGGTTTAGTTGATTTTGCTTCAAACCGGTTCTAAAATTATATAGGTTTAAAGTGGTTTGATTTAAATTTAAGTATAAACCAGTATCAAAAAACGAGTCGATTCGAACTGGGTTTTTGGTACTATTTTGAACTGTTCTATTTGAAGGCAAAAAACACTGGTCTGGTTTTGGAACTAGTTCGGCCGAACCGGTTCGAACCAAACCAGTTCGCCCGAACCAGTTTATTTGGCTAAGCCTATTAGATTATAACATTTGATATGTATAATGATATACAAGATTTATGAGGTACTTGATTATTATATACACCAAACCACTTGATATGACCAGATAATTGTTCTTTCAACTTTCGACGTTGTGTAATTTTAAATTTAAACTGTAATAATTATATTTTGTAATATCATCCGTGCGTATAAATAGTATATCTTTAAGCCTTCTAATCTGCATAGCTTGATGTCTTTTTTGAAAATAGATTAATGTTAAAAATGGTGTAATTAAATGTGTCAATTCATGTCTAACTCGTTTATTCTTAATTGGTTCACATGACTATCAATTCAAACACGATCCATAAAATTGGATGGATCGTCATCCTTAACCGAACTCGACATAATATATTAGCAGTTCAAGTTGCGATATTTGAATAAAAAAATATAAATAAATGTTTTCATGTCGTTTTCAAAATTATTGTGTAGAACTAATATCATTCCAACAAGAGGTCCCTCAGACGGGGGTATTGTTGGAGGAGCAAACCGATCAATGAAGGCGAGCTCGGCTGCAGAATTGGAGGCAGAGGCTGTCCTTTTGGGTATCAGGCTTGTGATCGAATATAGTTGGACTCGAGTTGAAATTGAATCGAACTCTGAAGTGGTTATTAAATAACTAAGGGGAACGACACATCATTGGTTCATAGAGAAAACCTGCTCAACAATAGCCTCTTGGGCGGGTCACATAACGTCAATTGAATGAAAATCGATTTCTCAGACGACGAATGAAAGTACGAATTGGGTCACTAAACAGTCCACAATGAGAGTGTGTCTAAACGACGTGGTCTATCAACCCCACCCCTCTTAGTTCAATATTAAGTATTGATTCTAATAATGCATTTGGAAACATCTCGAAACAATTCTGAATTGAGAAAAAAAACAAGAATAGTAAGGGGTCCCCCCGAATGAATGTCCATATAAAGTAACATAAACTTTCCACACATGGACCACCTAAAGTTGCACTTAAAGTTGCGTAGGACAATGACTGATAAAATGTTTAATACTGGTAGGTTGAGTTTGTCGGTTGACACATGGTGTTTTCCGTCACGATAGGAAATTGGACGAAGATAATTATTTGTACATTTGTTTAAGGTTAAAGTAACCGTTTTTTAAAATTCAAGTTTAGGTAACGATTTGTAAAACGTTCAAAGTTTGGGTAATGATTTTGTATTTAATAAATTGGCAATGAAATAAATTCGGCACCTGTGACTATATTTGTTGTACATAAGTTTATGCCCAATATAATAATGTACTATAGGACTTTTCCATTGTAGCTAAAAAGAAAGATTTGTCTTTAAACCATATCGTCGACACTGCAAAACCGTGTACAATGTTCAACTTTAGTTAAGACGGTGGAGTAGGGTTAACATGTGTTTTGAGTCACTGTTACACTTTTAATAATAATAATAAAATAAATATTTCATTTTTTTTTTTGCCAAATACTGCATTACTCATTCATAAACCATAGAGTTGTCAAACAAACTACAATCCGCAAATAAAAGATTACAAAGAGGGGGTGGGGGTCTCTCGACCCAATCCGAAGCACACAACCCCTGTTTAGCCTGATTGGCTAACCAATCCGCACAACGGTTAGCGGATCTAGGTACAAATGCCCAAGTGATTGACTCAAATGAATTCGCACAAACCTTCGCATTACCAATGATAGTCTCGATCCTCCACACGAAAGGCTCACCGGTGAAGTGTTTAATAACCGTTTCCGCATCCGATTCGATCTGAACCTGGCGCCATCTTTGTTGAGCAGCTAGTCTGGCGCCCTCCAGGATTGCAAGCGCCTCCAGCTCCTCGACTGAGTTCACCACCACCTGCAAGGTTCGGCCACCACATATGCTGCCATTGCTTGCCCTTGCGATGACCCCTATTCCCCCCGTTCGAGAGGTTGAGCACCAGGCACCATCACAGTTGACAGTAACCATACCTTGCTCCGGTCTTGTCCAACGTGTGACTGGCCTTGATTGTCGATCGGACAGCTGCTGATGGGAGGAGGCATCCAGCTCGTGTAAGCAACCCAAACATGCTGCATGATGTGTTGCAAGTGTGGATTCCTTCCTTCAAAAACCAGTTTACATCTGGCCTTCCAGATGAACCAGGCCGCCAGCATCACGATCGTCCACCTTGCATGGATTTGGTGTGCCATCTGCGTCGCTCTCCTGTTGGGAGGTGCAGCGGCCATGCTCATCAGCCATACGCCATATTAGAAAGATTTTTTTACCGCCATAAAAAACTTTTTATTAGTTATTTTTTGGAATGCTAATAAAGATGATGTAGGGTTGGCATAAAAAAACGGTTCAGCTGAACCGTACCTTTTAGCTGAACCGTACCTTTTAGCTGAACCGTACTTTTTGTGAATCATATTGGTTCACAAACCAAACGTTTTTTTTGTAAAAATATGGAGTGGTTCAGAAAATGTAAAAAAAATGGTTCTCAAACGGTAAATCGAATCATTTCTTTTATCGATTTTAATATAATTTTCTATTTAATTATTAAAATATCTACTCATAAACCACTAAACTGGAGTTGTGAGATGGTCCAGACCGGATGGTTTGAACTGTGAGTCTTCTATTTAGTCTTCTCTTTAGTCTTCACTAAGCCGACTTGTGGAGTCTTCTCTTCACTTCATTCTTCTTCTTTAGTCTGCCTGACCTTTGGCCAAAAAAAAAGTCTGCCTGACCTAATTTCTGCGGCACTCTTCTTCTTCGTCAGAGTTGTGACTTGTGAAGCTCTTCACTTCTTCTTTTTCAGAGTTGTAAGGCTCTTCCGCGGCGCTCTTCGGCATCGGCTTTGGTTCTTCCGCGACGTGACGAGTCGATGATGCCTTCGATAATCGTTTGCAAAAGTGAGGTCTCTTCTCTGAACCCTAAAACCATGATCTTCGTTGTGAACTTATGGTTCAGACGATTGTTAATTGTGATAGGAAGATTGACGATTCCATGATCTTCTCAAAACAAAGCTTAAATTAATTGTGATAGGAAGATTGTTGTTATTTTCATGCATAATTGAAATTACTAGAACCAATAATTTTGTATTTCAGATGTCTTTGTCGTCAATATCATTTAATGGTAAACAAAAGAGGGGGAATTTAGAAGTTGGGGCTCAAAAGATAAAAACTTCAAATATTATTGGACTTGTACTTATTAAGGGAACTACATCTTCTGATTCAGATGGATCACCACCTGTAGTATCAGAATTCGGAACCGTCACCAACTACTATAACTCCAAAGCAAGGTACTAGTACGCTTAGTGGTTCTAGTTGGAAGAAATCTAGAAAGAATGAATTTTCAGCATGGAAACATTTTACCAAACTCAAACATGTTAATTCCAAGGGTAATTCAAATAAGTGTCACCCTGGGGTGTGCGTATACCTATTTTTCGAAATATTTTTTTTGTATACTTACTTTTCTTATATATATATATATACCTACTTTTTTTAAAAACTCGAAACCTATTCATAATTTGTTAATACAACAAGTTTTGGATAATCAATTGGGTCATATTAAATTCCTTTTTCACCCCTAAAGTAAGTACTATTTTTTTTTTTTTTTTTTAATCATGTATTTCATACTAATAAAATTGAAACATATAGGTATATAATGATTAAAACAATAATAGAACTAACAAAAAATACAAGTAATCAATAAAATATTATATGATATATGAATATTTATTCATTTATATATATTATTCCAATATAGATACTCTATTTTCAGGATCGATTTAACCCGCTCTTATATATTTTTTTCTTTTGGCCAAAAAAAAAAATAATATATTTTTTTCTCGAACTCCACTCTAATACCAAACATTTTACCTGATTCCTACGCAGTCAATATTTCATTGATAAATAGGTTCCAGAATCCAGATCTAAATACGTTTTTTATTCAGTCATATATTATTGTCACGGTAGTGTCATAATAGACAAAACCAAGATTTAAGTTTTAAGAAGAGCTAAAATAAAATAATACAAATATATTTCCTAAGGTGAGGTAAATATAAGTTTTGAAAGAGTTAAATAAAAAATATATATAATTTTTTTTTACACAATAAAAAAATTGAAGAGCAATATTCATTTTTCACCTCTAGGTCATTATTTATATGTCTATTATACTGTTATATTAAAGATTTGAGAGTGGAAAATACAGAAGAAGCAATTATGGAGACAGCAAGGAATGAACATTGCTCCATTATTATATGTATTAATAATTTTAGGGTTAAGTGCAATGATACATAAATTTTAGACGTTTTGCAACGATTTACAAAACTTTAAAAATTTCAAACGGTCTATCTCAACTTAGGCGAAGGTGCAAATAGGTATCTCCGTCCAATTTACCGTCAAATGTTTACAGAAATTCGACACAAATTGGACGGAGGTAGTTATTTGCACATTCGTTCAAGTTGATGTAACAAGTTTTAAATTTTTAAAGTTCGGGTAGCTCGTTGCAAAACGTTCAACGTTCAGGTAGCTCCTTGATATTAACCCATAATTTTATTGTTAAATTTACTATCGAAATTGAGGTAAATCCAAATGACAACCATATTATATAAAAATGTTGGTGTCGTGTTATTAATTAATATGAGCTCTCATGGTGGGGGAAGTGTTGAAAACCTCCACTATGAGTGAGTGTCCACCCTCTTGTCCACCCTTTAGGCATCATATATATATATATATAATACATTTTCTTATCACCAATTGATTTTATAATAGAACACAAATTATATAATTTGATTATTATTTGGGCTAGACTCGGTTCCAAAATTTGTAAGAACACATCAAAATAATAAATTATTTATAGTAAGAATAACGAATTTAGATATCAAATATTACAAATTTTTAATATAAATTCGATAAACTCTAAAAATAAAAATTAGTTTAAAGTTATAAATTATATTTAGTTTGAAGTTTTACAAAAATTAATACAAAACTTACTTCAACGTTGGCTAGCATGTATGGTCAATCCATGACTTCAAATTTAATTTAATTTACGATACTAAACTCGTAATTAATTTTTTTTATCTAATACATTTTTTTAAAGAAAAGAGTAAATTATTGAAAAGTAACATATACTAATTACGTGATCAATCAACAAAAAAAAAATTACGTACACTTAGTAAAATGACTCATTAATCACTTTTTAAATGTAAATAATAATAATAAATTACATCTCCTACGCACTCCATAATTTTAATGCGTACAACGCTTAATCGGTTCAAGAGTTTGGTCTAGAGTACATACCAAAGTCACGTGTTTTCCACGTTTGGCCAAAAAAAAAATGTTTTCCACGCAGGAAAGCCAACACGGTTAGTTAGAGATGATGGATTTCCGACAGAAGAAGCACAAACCAGTGTTATCAGAACCGGTCTGACCCTCAAACCGTCCAGACGTGGTTTAATATGTAGTTCACTGTTCATAAGTAAAAAAAATAAAACTGAAAATACAAAGTTACAAAATACAGTCTCAAACACATATAGAATTATCTCAAACTACATAGTCTCAAACACACACAAACTACATAGTCTCAAACATACACATTACTCTCAAACACAATAAAACCAATAATTGAAAAAAAACGGTCGTCTGTTAAAAAAATCGGTGATTGGTCTAATCAATCAGAAACCTAATAACTGAAAACCAATCGGTTTAAACAAAAAAAAAACTGATTTGGGCAGTTTAAAAAAAATCCCAAAAAAACAAACTGGAAACGGTCCGGTTTTAAAAATGTTTTTTTTTGGCAAAACCGTCTGTTTCACACCGGTTCAAACAATGTTCACTTGCAAGCCAGTTTTTTATCTAAACCAAACTGAACAAAGATTCAGTTTCCGGTCGGACCGCCGGTCTGGTCTGGTTCTGATAACATTGGCACAAACAGTTGGTCAACCAACCGCCAACCAAGTTACAGACAATAAAATGTCGCGTTTCGAGAGGTCGTTGACTCGTTGGGCAGGTACATTATATATTTGAACCGCTACCATATTTTCCTGAACCGAATCCGACTCGACAATGGTTCGGATCTATTTTTGAATTGGATTGGGCCTAATTAAATGGCCCCTCAACCGATATCAATATTGGGCCCAAAGTAGGGACATACTTGGGCTGTCTGACAGGCCCAATTGAATGAGTCTCAACCCTCATCCCCTCTTTAGTTCAATATTAAGTAGTAATTGTAATAATACATTTAAAAACATCTCTTTCCTAGTTTATAAAGAAAAAAACAACAAAAGCAAGAGGTCCCTCTGAATATGAATGTCCATATAAAGTAATATAACATTTCCACACATGGGCCACTTAAATTTATGTTGGACAATGATTGATAAAATGTTTAATAACGCTAGGTTGAGTCTTGTCGGCTGAGACTATATATTATAAATTGTTAAATACCAAATTGCTACCCGAACTTGGACGTTTCACAAATCGCTACCTAAGCTTTGAAATTTCAAAAACGGCTACCTCAATTTTGGACAAATGTGCAAATAGTTACCTCTGTCAAATTTACCGTCAATCGCGGACGAAAAACACCATCTGTCGGTCATGTGTTTTCCGTCAAAAGCAGTGATTACAGAATTCACAAAAGCAATGATGTCAAAACGTGACCAGACCATGGTGTTTTCCGTCCACGATTGACGGTAAATTGGATGAAGGCAACTATTTGCACCTTTGTCCAAAGTTGAGGTAACTGTTTTTGAAAATTCAAATTTAGGTAACGATTTGTAAAATGTTCAAAGTTCGGGTAGCGATTTGATATTTAATCCTATTATAAATTGGGAATGAAATAAATTCGGCAATTGAAGCATCATACAGTTTTTTCACGTGAGCGATTGTCTTCACACGCGCCTCTCTCCTAGGTTTAACCCCTTGTGAGCGATTTCATTTTCGATTTTTTGTCGGAACCAATCCAATCCAATCAAGATGCAATTAATGCCAAGAACTAGAGGAATCTAGCAATCAATACACCTCCTCGCCACCAATCAGAAGAAGGAGCAGGTGGAGATTCTGTCTTGGTCGCTGCAAAGTAGTTGGCAATATGCAATCCCCAAAATCAAATGTCGACAACATTTTTCCCAAAGAAAACGGAGGAATAATTGGGGCAGCAGGTTTTTCTGTCAAATCAACGGACCAGAACCTGCTCACTGAGTGAAAGCATGCATAGAGGGGTATTCCATGCAGGAAAACCTACCCAGAGGTCTACCGAACCAAATCCAGCTCAAAATACTTCACTGCAACCTAATTTCGATTTTTCTTCTGCTGTTTGTGTAGGAACAGGTGCGACGGTCGTGATAGCTCGGGGGCCACAGTCAACGGACTCTGGAGATATGAATAATCCCCGGAAACTCGCCATCGAGCTACCTTTCAACCCATGGTTTGCGGAGAACGAGCGATACATTGGAATGATTATTTTGCAAAAAACAGTAAAAGCATCGGCAATACATAACGTGTTGAAATTGGCTTGGGCAAGGTACGGGTCAGTTACTATTTCGGACTTATCAGACAAGGTTGTCAAGTTTGAGTTTGAGAATAGTGAGGATAGAAAGAAAATACTTGACTTATCACCATGGTCCGTGCAAGGACATTGCCTAAGTATACAGAAATGGGTACCGAGCATAGGGATAGCGAGAATTGATTTTAAGATAGTGTAGTACTGGGTCCAAGTTCATGAGCTTGGACTATAAAAATTCAGTAGTGAAAGTGCACGGATAATCGGAAATAGGATTGACACTTTCATATAAACGGAGGAGGATTATTGAGAGCGGGCATAGACCTTACATCTGTATGAAGGTAGAAGTGAATATAGATAACCCACTGATGCCGGGTTTTTGGTGGACGAACTCAAAAGGAAGTGAACAATGGGAAAACATCAAATATCAACGGCTATCAGACTATTGTTATGGGTGTGGGAAGCTTGGGCACACTACCCAAGTTTGTCGTGAGGATGTGGTCCGCTCGGAGGAGAAACTGGGTTTTCTTATGTACAGACCTTGGATAACGGTTGCACGACCAAAACCTTATCGTGCAAGCGTGACTGGGGGTAGAATGTGGGAAGTGAGAGGAAAGATAAGGCGACCCCGTGGAAATCTTGGTTTGACATTATGAATGAAGCGAGAGAAGGCGAGAAACGGGAGGCCCAATATGAACCGAGAGTTCCAAATGACCCGATGGAAGATGATGCAGGGCAGGGGAGAAAAGATGTCGAGAATCATCAGGTTGATTAGGCGAGGGAAACCATGGAAGTTGAGAGGGAACAAAACAATGAGACCATTCCGACCGAGCATATCCAAACAGCTGAACCACCAGATGACCCAAACCAGGATATTCAGAACCTGGACCTGAACAAACCACCACATGAGACTGCCCTCATAACCCACCCAACCTACCACACTACCACCATCATCAACCAGCCACACCTCCCACCTTACCACCAACTACATAACCCCTATATACAAGAGCCCGAGACATGGAGAACCCTAACCACGATCAAAAAACCGAGAGGAAAGGTGGTCCTAACACTTGAGGATGCATCGAACCCTACACAAGTATATGATACCACCTACCCATGCATCACCTATCTACCACACAATCAAGGGAACGAGGAAGAAGAAATAGGACCGACAATGAACACAAACTACCTTGTTGAAACACCTCCGGAGTCACCCCAACCAAGCAACATGGAGGTAGTGATGAAACACACGTCCGAATTGAGCCAATGGATGAACAAAATGACTTTGAAGAGAGGCCGAGGAGAGGGTGATGAAGAGGAGGAGATGGGCCGAAAGAGGACAAAGGTGACGAAACCGAACATTATACATGAGGCAAATGAGAATGGCAAGGGTGCTGGAAGAGATAAAAATAAAATGAAAGCAAAAATTACAAAGGAGTTGAGCAAGAAGATCGCACGAAGGAGAAGGCTCTTGGGGGCCAAACTGAATGAGGAGATGGTAGAGATGAAAGAAACCAAAAACCAGGGCTCTGGTGTCTGTCCCGGAACAGCCACAGGGGGGCAATGAATACAACCAGTTGGAATTGTCAGGGTCTGGAGTCTTCTTTGACAGTTCGACATCTAAAAGAGCTCAAAGGGAGGTATCACCCAGAGATTATATTTTTGATGGAAACAAAAAACGGGAATACTTATTGTGAACGTGTGAGAAATCAATTAGGAATGGATAAAGCGTATTATGTGGAACCACGGGGTACATCAGGAGGACTAGCACTTTGGTGGACGGAGGAAACCAAAATCCAAATCCTATATGCAGACCAAAACATCATTGATACTAGAGTTTGGTTAAAGAACATAGATATACCGGTGTTCATCACATGGATACATACAGATACGGATGGAAATCTAAGGAGGCAAAATTGGGATGAATTGAGGAGGATTGGACACGGTAGGATCGACTCATGGATTTGTCAAGGTGATTTCAATGCAATCACCAACCACCAAGAGAAGGAAGGGGGAAGACAAAAGCATCAAAAACACATAGATGATTTTAATGAGCTTATTGAGGACATCGAGATCGAAGATATGGGATCCAAAGGGCAACGTTTTACATGGTGCAACAATAGGAGAGGGCAAGATCGAGTATATGAGGGACTCGATAGAATCTGCACCAAACGAGAATGGTGTATGCGGTTCCCGAATGCAATGTGCATCAATGAGGTGGCAATTGGCTCGGATCACTCACCAATCATAATGATGTTGGACCGAATGAAACCAAGGAAGAAGAGGGGTTTTCGGTTTGAGGAAATGTCGTTCGAACACACAATGTGTAATGATGTAGTGAGGCAATCATGGACCGAGTGGAGGAGATCCAACCATGTGAGCCAACTTTGGCCAAAACTAGGTAACTGCAGGAGGAACCTAATGAAGTGGAGCAAGGAAAATTTCGGTAATAATCAAACCGAATTGAGAAAGACACAGGACCGACTTAGGAGAATTAGGAAGGGACAACTGAACCAAAACACCAAGGAGGAGGCGATCACTTTGAGAAACCGAATCCCATCTTTGTGGCGAATAGAATAACTATATTGGAAACAAATGGCTAGGGTGAAGTGGCTCTCGGAAGGGGATAGAAACACAACATTCTTTCACCTAAGGACACAAACACGAAGGAGACGGAACCACATAGGGACTAGGGAGGTTAATGAATAACACCGGTTTTTGGCTCACCACGGATGAGGAAATAAACCAGGATATACATAGCCATTTTAGTATGGCTTTTAAATCGAAATCACCTACGGTTGAGAAGACATCTTAGAGGGTGTACCGAGGCAAATAACCGAACCAATGAACAGGCGCCTGGAAATAAAGGTAACAATGGAGGAAGTGAGAATAACGGTGTACCAATTGGGAGGGTCGAGAGCTCCAAGTCCAGACGGGTTTCCATGATAATTCTATCAAAGGAGCTAGAGTACTGTGGACCCGGATGTTCTCACGGCAATCAAAGCCTTCCTTGAAACATGCACTTTCCCTCATTCTTTGACCCAAACTGATATCACACTTATCCCAAAAATACAGAACCCGAACCATGCCTATGATTTTAGACCAATAAGCTTATGTAACTTCATTTACAAAGTTATAACAAAAGTATTGGTGAATAGATTGAAGATATACTTTTCAGACCATATCACCCCCTATCAGAGTGTTTTTGTGTCAGGTAGACTCATTCAAGATAATATAATGGTGGCCCACGAAGTATACCACCATTTGAACACGAGGAGAGGAACTACGAAAGTTGAATGTGCACTCAAACTGGATATGCAAAAGGCGTATTATAGGGTGAAATGGAATTTCTTATTGAGGAGCTTGGAAAAGAGAGGCTTTGGGGCAAAATGGATATCATGGATGAGGGCATGCATCACGACACCAACATACCGGGTGTTGGTTAATGGGGGGTGCACGCCATATATACAACCCTCCAGGGGAATCAGACAGGGAGATCTTTTATCACCTTACTTATTCATTTTGATGGCGGATGTACTATCAAGATAGGTGGAGAGGGAGGTAATGGAGAGGTGAATGCATGGACTAAGGATGAAACTGAGTTGCCCTGAACTTCACCACATTTTCTTTGCAGATGATTCTTTGTTCTTCATACATGGGACAGTGGAGAATGCCTGCAGGTTGAAGGGAATAATAACGAAGTACTGTTTGAGTTCGGGTCAAATAGTAAATGAGGTGAAATCAAGCATTTCTTTCAACAAGGACGCGGAGGAACAAAGTTGTAAGGCAATTGAGGAGGAACTACAAATAACGAGAGAACGCACTCCAGGAAAATACCTGGGAATGCCGACTGTATGGGACCGATCAAAATATGAAGCCCTAGGGTATTTAAAAGAGCGGATCAAAGACAAAATCAACGGATGTAGAGTCAAGACTCTTAATCAAGCGGGAAAGGAGGTACTCATAAAAGCGGTGATAACGACAATTCATTCCTATGTTATGAGTATTTTCAAGATACCCAAGAAATGGTGTTCGGAGACTAATGCGATGATTGCAAACTTTTGGTGGACTAAGGATGAAACCAAGTTGCCCTGAACTTCACCACCTTTTCTTTGCGGATGATTCTTTGTTCTTCATACATGGGACAGTGGAGAATGCTCGCAGGTTGAAGGGAATAATAACGAAGTACTGTTTGAGTTCGGGTCAAAGAGTAAATGAGGTGAAATCAAGCATTTCTTTCAACAAGGACGCTGAGGAACAAAGTTGTAAGGCAATTGAGGAGGAACTCCAAATAACAAGAGAATGCACTCCAGGAAAATTCCTGGGAATGCCGACTGTATGGGGCGATCAAAATATGAAGCCCTAGGGTATTTAAAGGAGCGGATCAAAGACAAAATCAACGGATGGAGAGTCAAGACTCTTAATCAAGCGGGAAAGGAGGTACTCATAAAAGCGGTGATAACGACAATTCCTTCCTATGTTATGAGTATTTTCAAGATACCCAAGAAATGGTGTTCGGTGACTAATGCGATGATTGCAAACTTTTGGTGGGGCCAAACACCCGAAGTGAAAAAGATCCATTGGAAGAGATGAGACATCCTTGCACAAACGAAAGATAAGGGGGGCTTGGGTTTCAGGGAACTCGAGGTTTTCAACAAAGCCCTTCTAACAAAGATGGATGAACGATTAAACAGTGAACTGAGCGCCCTATGAGTGCAAGTGTTGAAGGGACTCTACTTCCCAAGGGGAAATTTTCTTAAGGCGAGCAAAGGATCTCGAGCATCTTGGGAATGGTCGAGTATATTACAAGGGCGAGATATTTTATTAAAGGAGGGACTGTGGTTAGTGGGCGATGGAAACCAGATATGTGCATATGAGGACATGAGGGACGAACAACAGCAAAATGGTGTGCCATATGGAAAGCAGATATGATACCAAAGATCAAAGGATTCATGTGGCGTATGCTTACGAACTCCCTCGCCGTTCGAAGGAACATGCACCAGAGGAATATGGACGTCCCCCTTGGATGTCCAATGTGTGGAATGGAGGAAGATATTGAACATGTAATCTTCAAATGTAGATGGACAGGAGGTGTGTGGTTTGGATCCTTGGGACTAACGGATGGGCATCAAAACAGAGACACAATTGAAGAATGGATCCACGACAGAAGAACCGAACAAATGATGAACAACGAAAGGAAGGAAGAAAGGTGGCAGCTCTGTATGTGGACATGCTGGCTCATATGGAGAAGTCGGTGCAAAGCGGTCTTCGAACAAACCATGCCGAACCCAAAGACAGTGATCGACGAAGGAAGCTGCAGGACGAACAGAAGCAGATTCCGAAGAAGAACCAGAACAGAGGCAAGAGCAACGGAGATGGGAGAAACCAGAACATGACGAGATCACCATCAACGTTGACACAACTTGGTGCCCACGAACAAGGAACAGAGGACTCAGAGATGTTGCAAGGAACGCATAGGGCATACGGATTGGAGGTGCAAATCGCAGCATCAACGGGGACAGCATCGACGAACTGGAAGCAAAGGCAATAGAACTGGGAATAACATTGGCAAAGGAACGTGGATGGAACAAAATAACGATCCAATCAGACTCAGCGATTGTAATACAACAAATCAAGGGGAACAACAACCATTGACGAATACACCAAATATGCGAAAACATCAAACGCGCAACAGAGGACATCAGAATGGTGAAGTTGAAAGCAATCTCGCGCACATCTAACGAATGTGCAAATTGAGTAGCGATTCAGACTAGATTGAGAGTGTGTCAAAGTGATTGGGTTCAAAAAACCCCACTCTTACTTAGAAATTTTTCGGAATGACTGTATTGTAATTGATGAAACATTGACGATGGATGAATGAGAAGTATTAGATGTTATTGACCAAAAAAAGAAAAATTCGGTGGCACGTGTGATTATATATTTTTGTACATAAGTTTGTGCCCAATATAATAATGTAGGACTTTTCCATTGTAGCTAAAAAGAAAGATTTGTCTTTAAACCATATCGACACTGCAAACCGTGTACAGTGTTCAACTTTAGTTGATTCCACGGGAAGACGGTGGAGTAGGGTTAACATGTTTTTGATTCAAGTCAATGTTACACTTTTAATAATAATAATAAAATAAATATTTCATTTTTTTTTTTGGCCAAGTATATAAATATTTCATTTTTTTTTGGCCACAATATAAATATTTAATTGAATACGCCATATTAGAGTGATTTCTTTTTTACCATTTACCACCATAAAATACTTTTTATTAGTTATTTTTTGGAATGCTAATAAAGATGATGTAGGGTTGGGCATAAAAAAACGGTTAAACCGAACCGAATCGTACCTTTTGTGAATTGTATTGGTTCACAAACCAAACAGTTTTTTTTTTGTAAAAATATAGAGTGGTTCAAAAGAGGTACAAAAAACTAGTTCTCAAACGTTAAACCGAACAACTTCTTGTACCGATTTTAATATAATATTCTATTTAGTTATTAAAATATCTACTCCTAAACCACTAAACCAGAGTTGTGAGACGGTGCAAACCAGACGCTTTAAACTGTGAGTCTTCACTAAACTGACTTGTGGAGTCTTCTCTTCACTTTCAGTCTTCACTTCGTTCTTCTTCTTCAGTCTGCTTGACCTAATTTTTACGGATCTCTTCTGCTTCGTCTTCGTCAGAGTTATGACTTGTGAGACTCTTCACTTCTTCTCCTTCTTTTGCAGAGTTGTGAGGCACTTCCGCGACACTCTTCGGCATCGACTTTAGTTCTTCCACGAGTCGACGACGCCTTCAGAAGTCGTTTGCAAAAGTGAGTTCTCTTCTCTGAACCCTAAATCCATGTTTTTCGTTGTGAACTTATGGTTCGACCGATTGCTAATTGTGATTAGAAGATTGTTGATTTCATGATCTTCTCAAAACAAAGCTGAAAATTAATTGTGATAGGAAGATTGCTGTTATTTCCATGCATAATTGAAATCACTAGAACCAATAATTTTGTATTTCAGATGTCTTGCCGTCAATATCGTTTGATGGTAAACAAAAGAGGGGAATTTAGAAGTTGGGGCTCAAAAGAGAAAAACTTTTAGATATTGTTGGACTTGTACTTATTGAGGGAATTGCATCTTCTGATTCAGATGGATCGCCACTTGTAGCATAAAAAATGTCACCAACTACTATAGTTCCAAAGCAAGGCAGTAGTACACTTGGTGGTTCTAGTTGTTAAAAATTTAGAAAGAATGAATATAGAAAGAATAAATCTAGTACGCATGGTCGAACCGGTTCATGTTCAACCCTAATGATGAGGTGTAATTATAATTTTTCTAGTGAGATAAGATAGCTCTATGATTGGTTACGGTTATCTTGTAAATTTATGTTTTTTTTGTCTTTTTTTTTTTAATCTACTCAATATAAGTTAATTTTTTATTGGATAAAATACGACATTGTCTTCTAATGTTTGACTCGATTTTTAGTTTTTCCTTAAAGTATAAATTGTAAATTTTATTTCCCTCATATTTGGCAAAAATACAAATTTGCTCCATTCCGTCAATTTGTTCATCCAGATTTAATAGAATTAATTTTGAAAATTGCAAAAAAAATAAAAATAAAAAATGTTATAAAGTTAACATAAAGTTACTATTCTAAAAATCCATTATGAATTTGAATTTTTGGAATTAATGACTTAATTTTTTTAACTCAAAATTCCCGGGTGTTGGACACTTGCTTTGGCGCCAAATTTCGACCAAAGTGGTGCAAGTAACTTTGGCGCCAAGATTTGATCTGAAAGGGGTTCTTCTGCTTTAGCGCCAAGTTTCGACTGAAGACGTGTGGTTCCTTTGGCGCCTAGTCTCATCCAAAAGGGGTGACAAACTCTATAAATTGGTCAAGGTTCATGTTCGAAGAGATCATCAGAAAAACAATACATTCGTTCTCAAGTTTTTGTTAAGACAAATTCTGATTTTATCCGATTAAAATTTTGGGTGAACCACCAAATAGTTTCAATCTAAAAGTGTCGTCACGACTTCAGATCAATCCAAAAAATTCTCCCGAAGTTCAACAAATATTTCATTTATGAATAGGTTTCAGATCTAAATTAGTTTTTTATTCACCCGTATATTATTTAGTGTCATAATAGACGAAACCAAGATTTAAGTTTTTAGAAGGGCTCAAATAAAGTACTACAAATATATTTCTTAAGGTGAGGTAAATATAAGTTTTGAAAGAGTTAAATAAAAAATATATATAATTGTTTTTACACAAAATGAAAAATTGAAGAGCAATTATTCATTTTTCGTCTCTAAGTCATTATTTATATGTCTATTATACTGCTATATTGCATAATTTTGTTAATATAAAGAAGAATTTTCTGAGACCTAATATCTAAATGAGTATTTTACCTACTAAATCTAAATTATTCTCCAAATTCCATTATTGGTCAGTTAACAAAGTTTACAACGTTAAAAATGTCAAACATGAAGCTTTGCCGACTGTGCTCAGTGAAAGACAGTGAGGCAGGAAACACGACATTTGAGTTATACTAAAATATGTCGACAAACTTATGAAACTTATGAAATATATATTAGTTTTTAATACAGATACTCCCCATTTGACAATAGCCACCAATATTGACAACATGATCCGCCATCTTCCTTTCCCAAATTTGGGCCAAAAAAAAAAAAATCTTCCTTTCCCAAATCAATTTGAAAAGGCAGAAATCCAATAAAAAAAGGGGCGACAAAAATGATTGAATGACGCACATAAAATGATTATTCTTTTTTGAAAAAGTGAGTAGTTTTTTTTTTTTATTATATAAACATAAGTATATAAATAAAATATTTTAATTTTTTAACAGGTATTCTATAATTTTGATGAAAATAATTAAATATATTAAGTGAAAAATTTAATTATATATTTACTCCAAAAAAATTACGGTGCGTAAATAATTTAATTACGAATAATGTCGATAATTATACGTTAAATTTTTACTTTTATACTAATCGGATAATATAATAAATAAAAAATTTATATATACGGATATATACACAATACAAACACTGTTATAATAGTACAATTAGTGTTCATGCAGTACTTTTCTTTTTTTGCCAATATTCATGCGGTACTTGGACTATTCTCTTTTTGAATCAAAAGTACTTGTACTGTTCCAACAATCTTTTTATACTGTTCCAACAATCTTGTTGGCAGTTGGCCAAAAAAAAAAAAAAAATCTTGTTGGCTTGGCCAAAAAAAAAAAAAAAATCTTGTTGGCAGCCTATACTCCATAGTTCATGAATGAACAATTTTTGTTGGCAAAAAAAAAACAGTCTTTTTATTATATATATATTTAGTTTTTTCTTTATCCTATTATAGTAACTATTAGTGTGAAAGTAAAAGACTAACGTCTATTTAACAATTAATTCATAATTAAATTATTTATCCACTATAAATTTTTTTTAGCAAGTATATAATTAAATTTAGAGTTAATTACTTAATTGGTTACACATGTTTGACCAATGTTCAGAATGGTTACACATGTTTCAAAATGTGATTAATTGGTTTTGCTATGTGACTAATTGGTTACACATGTTTTTCCCAATGTGATTAATTGGTTATTCCGTTAGTAAACCGTTAATTTTAACGTTAATTCATTTTTTTAACATATTATTGAATTGTGAAATGACTATTATGCCCTTAGTTGTATTGAAGAACACATGGAAGGATTGAAGAACCAAAATCGAATCAAATTCGATTTGATGTTCTTGAGAACCCAGAATCGCAATTCTGGATTCTTGAAGAACCCAGAAATGCTGTTTCTGGGTTCTTGAGAATCCAGAATTGCAATTTATGGGTTCTTGAAGAACCCATAATTGCTGTTTCTGGGTTCTTAGAACCTTTTAATCACATCATTTCAAACAACAGTATCCATTTAATCATATTCTAGATAAACATGTATGACCTTTTAATCACATTATAGAGAAACATGTATGACATTTTAATCACATTATAGAGAAGCATGTATGACCATTTAATCACATTTGGTGATAACATATACTGCAATACAGAACTTCAGAATTGCGATTCTGGGTTCTCAAGAACTCAGAAATGCTGTTTATGGGTTCTCAAGGTTAAGGTAGCTCGTTTTGAATTTTCAAAGTTCAGGTAACTCGTTGAAAAACGTCTAAAGTTCAGGTAGCTATTTTGCATTTAACCCAAAAATTAAATATATTTCTAATAAAAATATCCTAAAAAAATATCCTAGGTAGATAATTAACTACGGCATAAATGACGTTAACCGTGGTGACGTTAACTACGACATAAATGACGCACATAAATTTTAAGTCAAATTTTCATACCTCAATCTACGGAAGAGCATACACTCAATCCGTAAGTCCAGATTTAATATGTTTTTCATCATTTGAATCACAATTAACATATCTACTTACTATAATTTTTTAATTTTTTTAATAGATACATAATTTAATTTTTAATTAAATATTGAGTCGTAAAAAAAGATGAAAAAATTTTAAAAAGAAAGAAACACATAAAATAATTTTGTGTCGACAAAATAATAAATATTGCACTATTTTTTTAGTAAACTACAAGAAAATATATGCTAATTCCATAAACTTATATTTATTTATTATTTGGAATTTTGATGTCGTTTGCTTTTAATTCGGAATCCTACTTGCGAACAAAGTTATACGCGGCTAAACCGCTAAATGTTGAAAAATATATTTCTTATGAGAATTGAAACACTATTACGGGACGTTTCTTTCATGGAATTCGGAATAAGGAATACAGAATAGGGAATAGGAATAGGAATAGGGAATAGGAATAGGAATAGGGAATAAGGAATAGGAGATAAGAATATGAAGTTGTTTATTTGGTGGAATGGAATGAATGGAATAAGGAATTCTATTGCTTCTTTAGTAGAATTGTATATGGAAATGGAATGGAATGTGGTAAAATGACATATTTGCCCCTCCTTGTATATGTATAGTATATAATTTGTATTAATTAATTTTAAAATTAAGAATAATAAAAACTTATAATATAATTAATTAATAATTTAAAAAATAAAATAACTTATTTAATTAATTATTAATTAAGATAAAATAGTTGAATTAATATAAATTATAATATAAGGGCATTTCGGTCATTTCGCCTCCTATTCCTCATTCCTAGCGCGCCCGGCTTAGGAATTCCGAACTTTTCACACGGAATGTCTAAGCCTACCCCGCCCGGAATCCGTAAGCCAAATTTTTGCAATTCCGCGAAAAGAACAACTTCTTACGAAATCCGTAAGTCAAATTCCTTTTCCATTCCGTGAAAAGAACATGTCATTAGTCTCTAATATTGTAGTAACTAAATGTTTTACAACTATACAACTACTTTTAAATAGTTTTTTATACACTTGAAATATACTTAGTGTATCAACTCTCATATTAATGTTAATTTTTAAAGAGTCTCAATAAATAAACATGAGATAATTAATACAATAATCTAAAATTCAAAAAATAGAAAAATGCAACAACCAGTTTAATAATTATTTTTCAAATATGAGTTAAGTTTGAACTGTATTAAAAAAAAATCGGATTTCAATTTCTAAACCGGGTTCGAAAAAAATTCTTAGAGATAATTCCACGTCAATTCTTTACAAAATTTCAATTATTTATGTCACGAATTTTTTTATCAACAGCATAAAGGTATTGTCGCTATATTATTTTCTCCATTGGTAAAAAAAAAAAAATTATTTTCTCCATACATGCAATATGCATGCTATGCATGTTTCTTGTTTGCGGAATTACATTTTTATTTTGGATGGATTTGAAGTATTCATTGTAGAAGTTTTTCGAAAAGTAAATATGTTAGGAAACTTTTTAGAACAATAAGTATTCAAAAAAATATATTTAGAAATTTGGGCATATGTGTGTGGGTAGCTCGTTATATTATTGTTTTTACAAAATGTGCTACCCTGAGTATCGTTTTGGGAAAATTGCTACCCCTTGTTAGTGTTTGAGCTATCTCTCTATTTTTTTTTATTTTGGCGAATCGATATTTAATTAAAAATTAAATTATATATCTATTAAAAATAAAAAAAAATTATAGTAAGTAGATATTTTAATTGCAATTCAAATTATGCAAAAACTATTAAATTTGGATCTACGGATTGACTGTACGTTACGCCGTAAGTTGGGATATGAAAATTTGACTTAAAAAAATATAACTCAGACTCTGTAACTCAAAACTCAACACGGTTAACAACATTTATGTCGTAATTCAATTATCTACCTACTCTAATCTTTTTGGATTTTTTAATATATATATATTTAAATTTTTAGCATAACATCGTTTGTCCTATAATTTGACCGAAATGATTAAATGCATTAGGTGAGAAATTTAATTACATACTTACTTAAAGATAATTTAATTACGAAATAAATGACGAATTAAATAAGTCCAACATGATAGACGTATTGATACATACAATAAGATGTAAAAATTGCATTCAATTTTAGAGTTTTAGAAGAACCCAAATCCCGCAAAATGGTTAGTATGTGACCCGTTTTGATATAAACAACAAATTCACACAATAAAATTTTAAAACTGAATTATAATCCTTCAAAATTATTTGTTTCTTACCCAATCATTGTAAATGTGTGACTATTTCGAAACTATATATAAATAAAGTATATTTTCCATACTTAGTGAGTAAGTACCTTTGAAAAAATGAGAGAACAACAATACGTGGGAAAGAATACAAAAGGACCACACACAAAGAAAGAGCATGTTCCATTCATGGAATAAAAATGAATTAGGTGATACATATTTCGTATGAAGTTGTTCTTTTCACAGAATTGTTTAAATTTGGCTTACGGGATCCTAGAGGGGTGGTGTTAGACATTCCGACTTAAAACCTCGGATTTCCTAAGTCGTACGTTCTCGGAATAAGAAATAGAGGTGAAAATGACAAATTACCCTAATGTACTTTTCGTATTGACCAAACCACTCTCCACAGCTGCTCCTTCAAGAAACTCAACCGAAAGAAGAGCTCCTTCCACAACTGCTCCTTCGTCCCTCTCCAACAGCAAGAAGAGCTCATTTCCAACATCTGCAAATTAGTCGAAGCGTCTCTAATCCCTCATCTACTCCAAAGTAAAAGAACATCAGGTACGGTCTCTCCAATATGCTTGTTCGTTCTTCGTTCTTTGATCGAACCCATAAATCGCGTTAATGGGTTCAGACAGAATTATTGTGTTTGTCAATTATGGTTGTATTCTCGATTATAATTTTGTTTTAGCTTGTCAATTTGGGTTCGAAGCTTCATGCTGTTTCAAATTCATGTTGTGGTTTTCTTGCTGTGGCTTTCATGCTGAGCTTCATATTGGTTTTCTTGCTGTGGTTTGTTGAGTACGATAATTGCCTGTGAATGGTCAATTCCAACAAAGCAATGTGTTATATTGGTTCATTTGTTGAATTATAGGTTTATTGATTATGACAATTATCTCAAATTTATGCCATGTTGTAATTGAATATTGTAATGGAAATTGTCATGTATGTTGAATTATAGGTTTAAGGTCGATGTATTATCAGGTTGTAATGATAGTGTAATTAATGATATTATTGTTCAAATAAATATAAAGTCGGGTATTGATAAAAAGAATTGATTTATATAAAAAATTACATTAATTCAACATTTTATCTTAATTAAGAAACTGTATTAATTAATTAAATTAATTATTTTAAAAGTGTTTTTTAATTATTAATTAAATATATTATAAGTTTAATTACTCTTAATTTTTATAATTAATTTATACAAGTTATTATACTACTATTCATATGAAAGTAAGGGTATATATATGTCATTTTACCATATTTCATTCTATTTCTATATTTCATTTCACCGAGAAAACATTGAAAATTCTTATTTCATTCTAATCAACAAAGTAAACAACTTCTTATTATTAAGACTTATTCATTATTCTCTATTCATATTCACCTGAAGAAATGCAAGAGTATAGACTTTTTTTTTTTGGCCAAGCAAGAGTAAGACTTCATTTGCCCTAATATCCCCATAGCAGGCCCTCAAATCCACCACCGTCGACAAAACTTTCCGGCAGCGAATCAACATGGCTGATGAAACTATCTTCACTGCACCAATGAGGAAAGACCGGCCACCCATCTATACATTCAGAGAACACGTATTCGTTCCTCGACTCAGGCAATGCAAGAACAGACGGTTCAAGCCTCGGCAGCTCCACAATCTCACTTAGTTCCACAAGCCCCGCCAGAACCCCATCCGATGAGGAGGTCATTGGAGGCGGAAAATAGTCCATCGACGCGGCCTTTGTGGCGGCTTCTCTGACATGTTGGGCGGAGCTGGAAGCAGGACGGGGGAGGAAAGCAGCGTGTTCTGGGAAGTTGAGGATGGCAGAGTCACCCTTAATGACAATGGCAGCAGCATCGTGGGCTCGAGCCGCCATTTCTGCTGTGGCGAAGGTGCCGAGCCAAATCCTGTTCTTCTTTCGAGGCTCACGAATCTCGGACACCCATCTGCCCCAGGATCGCTTTCGAACACCACGATAGACCGGGTCTTTGGTGGTTTGTTGATCAAGGTTGGACATTGTTTGAGGTGGTGATGTTGGGTTGGAACAATCCATTTCTGGTCGTGTCCATGGAGAAGAGGAACAGAGGGGTTTTAGTAGTAGTCGGAGAGGAGGGAGTTTATGAGGGGAGAGAAGGACAGAGAGGCAGAAGGTGGGATGGAGAAGAAGACAAAGAAGGGTAAGTAAAACGTGTGCGTTCTAAAGGTGACCCACTGAGTTCCACTATCGCAGACGGGACACAGACGGTCGACTTGAATGTATTTGCGGATTTTTTTTTTCTCTAACTATTTAAAAATAAGGTAAATTACTAATAAAACTTATATTTCAAAATATGGCTGAACGATTAAAAAAAATATGCGAAAAAATAATTAAAATACTCTTCAACATATCTTCTTCATATTCAATTTATTATTCCTCGATTCAAATTTAAAATTTGATTTCAAACTCAAATTTGCGCAAAACTGAATTCGAACCGAACCCAGAAATGCATATCTAAGTTCGAATAGAACCCAGAATAGCATATTTGAGTTCGGATCAAACTCAAATCTAATTTCTTGGTTTGATTCGAACTCAGGTATGCAACTCTGAGTTTATGCAACTCTGAGTTTAGTTCATACGCCTGAACTCAAATCGACCTGAACAACTAACACAAAAAAAAGGGTTGAATGTGACTATTCATAAAAAGAAAGGTTGAATTTGACAATAGGAAAGACAATCGTCGAATGAGAAGTATAAAACTAGGCTTGTTCATTTAAGTCGGTTCGGCTGAACTGGTTTGGTCTTGTCTGTTTTGGTTTAGTTCGAACAGGTTCAGCCGAACTAGTATAAAAACCATACCAGTATTTTTAGGCTTCAAGTAGACGAGTTCAAAATAGCACCAAAAATTCAGTTTGAATCGACTCGTTTTTTATACTGGTTTATACTTAATTTTAAATCAAACCACTTTAAACCTATATAATTTTAGAATCGGTTTGAAGCAAAATCAACTAAACCGATTTGAAATTAAACCAAACCTAGAGATGTATTGGACTCTCGTATGTTGATGTTGGACAAAATTTCAGTTGGTTGTGGAACAGATTTTCAACCGGTTCAGTGTGTTTTTCAGTCGGTTCAGTGTTTTTTCAGTTGGTTCAGTGTTTTTTCAGCCGGTTAAGTGTGTTGGACAAAATTTTCAGCCGGTTTAGTTACGGTTTGAACCGAATTATTTCCGAACCAAAATTGTTATTAAAAAACCCTGACCAAACCAGTTCGAACCGGTTCTGAATCGGTTCGAACAATACCAGTTTTTTTACCTAAACCAGACCAGTATTTTTTTACCTAAACCAGACCAGTTTTTTTAGAAATAGAAAAACGTACTGATTTTTTACAAACCAGACCAGTCCAGTTCTGAATCGGTTCAAGGTCGAATCGGTTCATGAACAAGCCTATATAAAACAACTATAAAAAGATTTTATTTTTTAGATTTTTTTTCTTTTATTTTGAAATAGATAAATTTCTTATTTATAGTGTTAAAATAGGATGAATCATGAATACGTGAAAAATATTTGGCCCAAAAAAATGAATACGTGAAAATACTCTAAAAAATGAAAGCACAAGATCCATGGGCCTAAAATGTTTATCAATAAAAAGGCCCAAATCTAGGAGAAGAAGTCCACTTGTTCGGCCTCCTCATCTGTCTTCTCCTTCCTCACTCCTCAGTTGCAGAGCTGAGATCTCACCATCACTATTCTCCTCCACTCCAGGTCTCCAAATGTTGATCTTCATCACAGCCAAAGGTAATCCATCTCTTAATCCGTTTCTACGACGTTTTATATTCCTGTTCCGGATTCTCTCTAAGCTTAGCTCCCAATGTTGTTCCAAATTTGCTACTTCATGGAGGTGTGAGATTAACTATAATTAGGAACTGCGGAGTTGTTGAAATCTAGCTGCGATCATATCACGTCGGAGTTTAGACTACCTGTTTGATTATGTCGGTTGCTCTACTTAGTCAACTACTAATTGATTGATGGAGATGAAGAATATAATCCTAGCAAAACTGATTTCACTAAACCAGTTCTTTCCTTACTGGAGTTTGTAATTTAGAAAATGGAAATGAACTTGCAGGATAGATACTGCAAGTCGTTCGAATCTGGTATTCTCATATAAATGGAAAAGGACCTGCAAGTATATGATTACCAAATCACAGTAGTTATGATCTTGAAAAAACGAAAATGAATATAACAGTGTTGAAGTTGACTAAAATACCTCACACGTTGGTATACGTAAAAATAGGCACCATATATATATATAACAACTTTATCTCCTCCTATGTCCAATTGGTTTTAGAATGAAACTCAAGTTGTATATTGTGGTTGTTATTTGGGTGTGGCTCGACTCCGATAATATAATTTAACATGGTATCAGAGTCCGATTCCGTTTGACGGTGTTGGGTTGTTTCTCATTGTGGGCGCACAATATGGGTTTGTTGTGTCCCGTTTACTCCACTATCATAGTTCAGGTCGGTCCTAATCGTGAAAGGAGATTTGTTGAGTCTCAACCCGTCTGAATTAAATGTGTCGGTGTCGTGCCTTTAAAAAATACGAATCGTCACAGTGCGAGGAGTATTGAAGTCCACTGTGATTAAAATACCACACCGGTTGTTGTACACAAAAATAGACAACATATATACAACACGACTACCTTCTCCTGTCACCAATTGGTTTTAAGATGGAACCCAAATTATATTTTGTGGTTGCTATTTGGATGTGGCTCGACCCGATAATATACTTTAACAAACAAGACTTTGCCCGAAGCTGTGGTGTATTGGAATCAATGATTTGTTGTTTAGATACAGCAATCTTCCGGTTCTTATCCAGTGAAATGACAGGAATTTAGTAAAGACAATTTTCTATAACTAATCAAGCTTTTTCATTGCTCTGCTTATCGTCGGAGGTGACGTAATGCTTCCATAGCCAATGATCTTGCCATAGCAGATAGATTTCTTCGATCGGGACTTGCTTGGTCTCCGGGAGGAGGAAGTAGATGAAGAGACTCATGATCACGATGAGGCAGCCGAAGACGATGAAGATGCCGTACTTGAGGTGGCAGAGTGAGACGAGGAAACACTGTGCGATCAAGGCAGTGAAGAGGAGGTTGACGCACACCACCATGCTCTGGCCGGCGGACCGCGTCTCTAGAGGGAAGAGCTCACTCGGCACGAGCCATCCAAGTGGGCCCCACGACCTCCCGTAGGCAACCACGAACAGGCAGATGATGATCACCAGGAAGACACCAAGCCCTTTCGGAAGGGCTTCTCCTTCCCCGAACTTCAGGGCCAGGGTTATGGCCACCGCGATCTGAAACAACATAAACAGGTCAGTCAGTCAGAGTCTCAGACAGACCAGAAGTTTTAGGCTCAGTAGAAAGCAAAAAAGTCAGGGTGGTTTTCGACCATGTAGCATATCATCTCCGCCCCTGCTTCCAAGAAGAAAGTCCTCCGGCCGAACCTATCGACGAAGGCCATCGAGATCAGAGCGCCAATGACCAGAGCGATACCCGTTATTACAGACGAATACAGCGCCGCACCTGACTTAAACCCTAGACTCTGGAAGATGACCGGTGCGTAGAAGAGAATCGAGTTCATCCCTGTCAGCTGTTGAAAAGCAGGAATCCCAATAGCACCGATCACCAACTGGGGTCGGTTCCTCCTCTCGAGGAGGTTCCTGAACGGGTTCTTGATCGCCTGAGCCGCCTTGCTGGCATCAATAAGATCGGCAAACTCGGCATCCACGTTCTTCGTCCCTCGGACTTTCTCCAGTATCACTCTCGCTTCCTCAAGCCTACCCATTTCCACCAGACTGTTCGGAGTCTCCGGAAGGAAAAGTCCTCCGACAAACATCATGACGGCGGGGACCGTTGCTAACCCTAGAGACAACCTCCATCCCCATGGATGAATCTTCTCGGTTCCGTAGTTGACAAGGTACGCTACAAGGATACCTAAGCAAGTTGTCAGTTGGAACAGTTGGTTAACCGCTCCTCGGATCTTTGCTGGGGCCATCTCCGACAGATAAAGCGGTACTGCCTACATTGCCAGGAAGAAATCAAACAAACAACATTATTTAGCAGACATTACGAATTGTCAGAAAAAAAGTGTTACTGTTTCCTTACTTGGTTACCAAACCCGATGCCTCCTCCAAGGAAAATCCTTCCCAATATGAGCATCGTGATGTTCTGAGCCGACGCGTTGAGAATCGCTCCGATAAAGAAACTGACGGACCCGACCAAGATACTCGCCCTCCGACCTTTGCTACGTGTTACATAGGACGCCCCAAAAGTCGAGATGAGACCCGCAAAATACAGAGCCGACGTGAAGAGGGTTAGTAGCTGATTATCGTATTTACAGTAATCTGTCTCGTGAAGATGCGCTTGCTTCCTTCGATACACTTTCGGGAAAAATTCTTTCAAGAAATCGTCCATAGATGTCACTCCGCCTAAAATTTTTTTACCAAATTTAGTAAGAACACGTGAAGCCAAGACCGTAAAACAGACCTGAATCACGATCCGAACTCGACTCTGAATAGAAGACAGTAGCAATAAACTCAAAACATCTTAAACACAACTACAAGACATGTTACTGCTGCATTTTAGACCAATGAGGCAATGATCAGTTTTGCAGACAGTTATAAATCATAAAAACAAGGTTAATAAAAAAAGACTGGTTGAACCGAATTATCGACAAGACCGGACCGAGATCGGCCCGTCTAGAACCGAGACCGAACGAATAGGTTTTTTTCTTTAAGGATCGAACCGGCCCAACCTTGAAAAAATCCGTAGAAATTCATGGTGTAACACTTGAAACACTAGTAATTCATGACCTTGACGTATTCAACAACATGGATTAGTTCCATAAGGAAAATGCGACGGAATATGAGGAGCGAGTTCAAGACCAAACTTCGGTGATTTTTTTTGTCAATCCAAGTGAATTTTTTTTTTTACCAAAAAATTTGGTCCAAGACCAAGACC
Organism: Chamaenerion angustifolium; assembly: GCA_946814005.1. Classification (NCBI taxonomy): domain Eukaryota; kingdom Viridiplantae; phylum Streptophyta; class Magnoliopsida; order Myrtales; family Onagraceae; genus Chamaenerion; species Chamaenerion angustifolium. The sequence continues at coordinate 34,321,686 of OX328272.1, forward strand.
GGATTGAGTCAAGCAAGACCGACTCGGTGGGCATTTTTGGCCAAAATTGGTCTCGATCCTCCAAATGTCAAGACCGAAATTTCGGTTTCAGTCTCGGTCCTGCCTCCAAGACCGGTCTGGTCCGTCCATGGTCAGCCCTAATAAAAAGCCAACCTTTACGAATCCCAAATCGAGCTTGAGCCGGGCAAACGTAGCAACCCGAGCCAAACCCGATCGTACTAATGCTCAACTCGAGTTGTTAGTGAGCCTTATAAGCATACAAACTATACAAATAGCATACACATATATGATATATTCAGTCTTACAAAAAAAAAAAAACATAATTTTTCACTAAAAATTAGAGCTTGAATACACCAAATTCTGTATCAAGCCGAGATAGAGCCTGAGAAGTAGCTTGTCTGGCATAATTTTAGCAAAACATAGCTTGAGCAATCTGATATTTGTCTCTTTTACACATCAATGATCAATCTGGCAGGTAATTATTGAGTTTTCTGCATAAAAATCCAACCTTTATTCCCCTTTCTGATTGATTTTCACCTAAACCGCCAAATTCTAGCTTGGAAGAGAGAAAGAGACTCACCGGAAACGCCTAAATCATAGCCGAAGAGCGATCCGCCAAGAGCAGCGACGATGCAGGCGGTGATGAAGTAGCTAGTGATTCTGTACTCGTACAGATGCGCCCTTTTGTGGTTGCCTTCATCGACGAACCCACCACCAGCCATTCTCTCTGTCTATATCTCCCTTTCTTTCTCTCTCTAGAGAAGTAGTAACAGAAGCTGACGAGGAAGAAGAAGAAGATCAAATCGAATCGAATCGAAGAAGAAAGGAGAGGAGATCGTGTAGAAATCTGAATGACGACAGAGATTTCACGAATGGGCGATATATAGGGGGGAGCTGCGGAGTGGAGCGAAGTCTGAGGAGGCAAGGCAGCAACGTTATAGGAAGGTAAAGGTCAACGGATTAGATATGAACCAAGAGAAATTACAACTCATTAATCTCTTTAATTAATTAATTAAGAATAATCATTTTCTGTTATTTCTTATCTTAATTCAACAATAATTAACTCAATTAACTAATATTTGATCGCTGGGTTTGTTTGGGGTGTTTTGTCAAAATGGATAAGGACAATTGAAAACTAATTTTATATTATATTATATTTATAGGTTATTATAAAAATTACTGCATTAATTTGCATGGGGTATATAATATATATATATACTGGCAACTTGCAGTTTATGATAAGAATGATTTAATATTGTTCTAAATTTGGTTCCAATGTTCATCCAAATGGAAATGTTATCATTTAAAAGGTGGTTTATTTAAATTGGGAAAGATATTTGACAACTCAATATTATTATCAAATACTAATATCATGTAAAATGTTAGATTTACGCTTTAATTTTAACTAACTGTCTAATAAGTTCGAACTTGTCATTGAATATCTTTGGTATACTCTTAACCTTAAGAGTTCAACGGGCAAAATGCATATTTTTACAGACTTCATGTTAATAAATGTAAAATTCAGTAACAAACTAGCAGGAAATTAGATAGAGCTAGCAAATTATAATTTTTGGTACAATCAGTTAGAAATTTATTGAAAAAAATCAACTAGTTTAAACCCTATAATAAATTATTATTTAACACTATATAATATCGCCAAATTTCAGCTAATAAATTATTATTTAACCCTATATAATATCGTTAGCATTTTCTGTCAAGTGTCAACCAATAGTTAGTTAGCACTCTGTTAGTCGCTTAGGGTACATTCTACTAAGAAATAGGAAGATCAAATATGTCAATTTTAAGGGAAATAGAAAATTGAATTTTAAGACATTATTTTGGTAAGGATTTTAATTTTTATAATTAATATTACACTTAAATTATGATTCGATCAAAATTCAATTCGATTGAAATTTAACTATAGATTTTTAATTTGGGTCCACACTGAGATCAGTCCGCTCAAGAGTGGCACGTTAATCTCAATTAAACATTAATATTTAGTTGTAATATTTAAAAATTCAATTAATTTAATAAAATTAATTGTATTTATATTTACGAAAAATGATAAAATATACATTTACCATTATTTTAAAATATAATAATACATTCTCATAGAAAAACATTAATATGACTAAAGTTTTGACTTTTGTGCATATCGATGAATCATTTTCGTACTTTTAAATCACTGGCGACATGTTTAATTTGATGATATTTAATTTATATTGTTTTAATGTTTTTTTTTTAATTATAAATATAGTGATACTTTCGTCAACAACCTTACGCAATGCAATGTGTGTGTGGACAATTCAAAGTTCAAAGAAACCGACGTTGTCAATTGACTCACAATTAAATGCTCAATATTTATATTTCAAGCATACTTTGTATATGTCACTAGATAAGAACAGCAATTGATGTTATAATTGCAGAAATCCATATTGTATATTAATTAATTGGAATGTTACCAATCAATTTATATCATTTAGCTTCTCAAATTTAATTAATTAAGTGGGTTAAATTTTTATACAATTTGTGGGTTATCGAGTGTATTAAATCATCTAAAATGTGAGTGTATTGGTCACACAAGTTAATACACAAGTAGAGTTATCGATGGTTAATGTATGATACATGTATGACAAATACTATATTCAAACAATATTTTTAAACCACATACTATAACCATTACAATTTTCAATATCATAACCATTAAAAGAACTATAGTTATTAACCACAATTTTACCTGTATACCATAGTTATCAGAACCGGACCGAACCGGTGGTCCGACCAGGAACCAGACCCTTGTCCGGTTTGGTTCAGTTAAAAATACTGTTTTACAAATGAACAGTGTCTGAACCATACGGTTTTTAGAAAACCGAACGGTTTTTTAAAAACCGAACGGTTTTTTAAAAAACTACCGTTTCCGATTCACTTTTTAGCTAAATTTTCTTTTAGTTTTCGTGTTTTTTTTCAACCGTTTTTGTTTTTGTTTTTGGTTCTGCATAAACCAATCGGCTTAACCCAATTGGTTAAACCGGTTCACTACTATTGTGTATTGTATTTGAGAATTGAGAGTAATGTTTGTTTTATATTGAAACTATGTAGTTTGTGTGTGTGTGAGACTATGTAGTTTGAGGTAATTATGTTTGTGTTTGAGACTATGTATGTATTTTAAGTTTTCAATTTTTCCCCCTTATGAACAGTGAACCGCACACTGAACCGGGTTGGACCGGACGAACCGTGAACCGGGCCCCTCACCGGTTCGATGGTCAGTCCAGTTCTGATAACTATGTTGTATAATCATATTCATTCCACACATATAATATAATAAAATACCGAAAAATATTATTTTAAAAAATACATAAATCTATATTACCAACAATAAAAATTTATAACACTAATATCATTTAACATTAACATTAACACAACTTAACATTAAAATTCAACATTAACACCATTAGTATATTAATAATAACAGCAATTTTAATTATATTTAGTATATATTAATTTATTAATAATAAACTATTATTATATTTATATAATAAACATGAATATCACTCAAAATACTATGACCATTATGTGTAGAAAATTCATAACTGCACCACACCTTAACAGTATGATTAACCATATTAAACAGTAACAGTTATAACAATGACTATATGTTTTTCACTGCACCATTGTTAGCCCTATCAACAAGATCCCGTGTCGTGTAAATTGATTATGTTTGAAATGAAAGTATATCTAAAGGTCACGAGAATTGAGATTTGGACGGTTGGGTCATGCTTGAGTCTAGTAAATTAATAAAACTCATCTCAACACACGTCTATCAATTAATCCGCTAAGATAAATTATCACTTTTAAACCTTGAAATTGTGTAGTGGTTTCTTCTCATTCATCATAGATTTTTTTTTTCTCATTTTAGTTAAAGTGTTTTAATTAATGTATTTTTAAATAATTTATAAAAAGTCACATCATTTTTATCAATATATATTGAAAATTACATAATATTATAATAAATACAAGTAGCTAATAATATAATATATTTAACAGCATATTTTTTTTTAATACATTCTAACATGAGAAATATAAAAAATTTAAGCTCACAAGCTCTATAATTATAGATATGTATATATTCATTATTATTTTATGAAGATAATGATATGATTCCATTGAATTATGAGTATAGATTGACCACAAAAGATATTATGAGTATAGAGTTGACTGGGTGTATTCTAATCCGGGAGACAACTGTAGATGAGACACATACGTACGAACTACGAATCCGATGTTTTCTGTCGTCATCTGCAAATTTAATTTATGATAAAATATGATGTCCGTTAATGTTTGAATTTTTAGTTTTTCAGTTTAAATTATAAAATTTTATTACTTTATGTTTGGTTAAACAGTAAAAGGTTTCTCCAACCGTCAACTTTTTTCATTCAATTTTAACAAGATAATTTTATAAATTACAAAAATATTTGAAATTTTTAAAATTGTCACAATATAATTGTTTCAATAATTTTCAAATGTTACAATTGAATTTCGATTTGACTGGAACTCGCCTAATTGAGAGAACCCGACTATGAATCTTGACTAAGGCTGACCATCCATAAGTGTGATCAAATCTAAATTAAGACCTAGACCCAAGCTCAGTTGAGGCTCAATAGATAATATACCATAAATTAAAACATATGAATATTGTTAAAATATTATATATTTAAATCGTGTGTTAATTTTTGTGACTTAACAATGTTTTATCATTGTTGACATCATCCTAATTATACAAAATTGTCTTTATATGGCGGACTTGATTAAAAACTTGGCCTGGAATAGGATGTCAAGATCCGTCAATCAAAGTGCGGACTGGTTAGCTAAACAAGTTTTAGGGGGATGTGTCGTACCGACTGGGTTTTCCAACCCCCACCCCCTCTCTCATCTTTTGCAGTGTGATTGTAATTGTAATCGGGGGCAAGTTCACCCCCAATTTTCATAGCAATATACAGAAGTTTTTTGGGCAAAAAAAAAAGTGTTTCTGTTTAAACAATAAAAAGTATGTTATAATAATTACTAGTCTGTGACCTACACTAAAATGGTATTTATATTTTGTTTGATTATTCTGTTGTATCAATGTAAACAGATTAGCTAGCTAGTTTTTGTTGTGTAATTTGAACTTGAGTGATTAATTGTCACCTATAGCGGTTATTTAATTCATAATTATTAAAAAAAAAAGTTCGTAGATTAAAAATATATAGTATTATATGTCATTAATAATTTTTATTTACTTTTATATAAAATATTCATAAATTAGAGTACGTACTACGTACCATAAAAAGTTATGGCATGGTAACCAATCTTAAAAAATAATCTAGTAATTAAAATTAAATAAATATTTTTATAGTTATTAAAATAACATTTTATTATATAGTAAATAAAAAATATGTAAAGATATATATTAAAATAAAATAACATAAAAATGTTAAATATTAAATTGTTAGCTGAATTTTGAGAGTATGAATAATTTGTTAGTTAATTATTTGTTGAATAGAATGCCACTTGACTTCATAAAATATATATTGCTAATTTTGTCTAATTTGTTGTTAAAAAGTGACCGGCAAATTGCATTTTATTTATTATTTTATTAAGTTCCACACCCTTCCCCGCGCACAAATTACTAACCGGAGTTTATTTTTATGTGCACTTTGTTAGCTGAACTTTACGAAAATGTACAATTTGCTATCCGAACTTTGAGAAAATTTACAATTTGGTAGCTGACACGTGCATGTCTTCGTCAATATTTGAAAAATATTAAATTGTAGCATTTTTAAAAGTATTTTATTAATTCTATAATTTTAAAAACATATTCCCTTAAATTTGGAATTTGGACTAAAGAGAAAATTTAACAAATTATTAAAATATTAAGGACAAACTTTCAAATCAAACATTAGAAGAAAAAAAATAAATTTTATTCCAATCATTAAGAAATAAAAAATATATTATGCAATAATTAATTTCTCCTGTCGAAGCAGCTTTTACAAAATATATTATGCAATAATTAAAATCCACCCACTACAAAATACCGATTCGAAGCGTCCATGTGGTTCACCTTCCACCTACCATAAAATATTGTCAGTTTCTGCTTACCGGAAAGCTCAACAAAATAATTCTAACATTTCGATCCTTGTATTTTTTGAAATCGATATTAGAACTCCAAAGTGTTTTTTATTACCGGATAAAACTAGGGGTGAGCGGTTCCGGGTACCCTGTAAATTTAGGGGTTCCCGGAACCTACCCAGTTTAATACGGGATATATTTGATTTTGGAACTGGAACCTACCCGTTTCATTTTGGAACCAGAACCTACCCGGAACCTGTTCGTAGAAACGGTTTTGGGTACCCTGTTAGGAACCGGTTGTTGTGCGTGGTATGTTCGGTTCGATACTGGTTTGGTACCGGTTCAGTTCCAAAACACAAACAATTCCAAATTAAAGTCCAAACAATTCCCAAATATACAATTCCAAATTACAGTCCAAATCAGTACATTGACTCATAAAATATGATACCAGTATTGAGAACACGCAATACAATCTCATCAAGAGCCGAGTTTGATGGAGCGCAAACTAAGACACGTACTCTGTACTTACGACTAGAATTAACAACTTATGGTTTCTGCACAATGAAATGAAGATAAACATTATTCATAAATAAGAAATTTCATCTTAAAGGAAATTCCTAATCAAGAAACAACATAAAAGGGATCAACTATTGGATGCGCCAGAAACAGCAGTTAATATGGCTCAAACCATTAGGAAAAGTGTGAAAGTACTGAATAAACTATGATTGAGATCAATCAGATAAGGCAGAGGAAAGCACAAAACCTGTATCAGGCCAAAGGATTTCCGTGACCGGCCAACCTGCAAAACAAAATTGTCCAAAAAGGGTTTTGAACAATTTTCAAACCGAATGCAAAAGAGTAAACTTTGAGATTACCCAACTAAATAAATGCTTAACTTTGAGATTACCCAACTAAATAAATGCTTAACAATTTACTATTTGTAACTTGGTAACAGAACCAGACTGCAGATCCTTTCGAGAAATTACAGCAGAAATTATCCACAAAATATCGGAGGTTCAGTATGCAGTTTTCAACTTTATATTGCAGAAGTTGAAACATATTCGAACTACGAGTTTCAACTTACACATATGTGTTTATTGAGGGGCATTGTTATAATTATATGTTTTAATATATGTTTATTTTATATATCAAATTTGATGATAATATTACTAAAAAGCTTACACACGTTTTGTGCGATAACTATTTTTTATATTAAATACTAAGTGAAAATATACGTATAATTTACTTATTATTTATTATATTTTTTTTATAATTTTTTTTAATTAAGAATAAATTTAACTTAATATTATATACAAAAATAAAGTATATTTATAAATAATATTACCCCTTTAATATTTGTATAGAATATAAATAATTTATTTATTTTAAGATTATAATTCTGTTAGATAAAATCAAGATTAAGTCTATTTATTTATAAAACTAATTAAAAAAAATACATAAATGATTATTGAAAAGCAATAGTGATAATTATTAAGACAATGCTAATTAATAATTTTAAGTGTTTTTTTTGTGGTTTTGTCACTTTGTTTAATATGTTAATGAAGTAAAAATTTCAACAAATATTTTTTTTTTCTATTTAAAAAATATATTACGTCTATAAATTTACAAATATTTTTTAATATATTAATGTCCATATAATACTTTTAACTTAACTATTGTGGTTTTATGAGTCCTATTAATTTTATGTACATATATAAAAATGTCAATAAATTCGCTTCATATTATTATTATTATTATTATTAATTAATATGCCAAATTTATATTACAATTTTATTTATAATAAGCTAAATAATGTTGATAACTGGAGTGGTAAACCGTATCGGTTTTAAAATGTGGTAAAAGTTTGGTTCTGAACCGGTTCAGGGTCGAACCGGTTCATGTCCAACCCTAATGCAACGAAGATAAAATGATTATTTAATAATATAAATTTATACTTAATTAATCTATATAATTTTTAATTGCAATTTTTATATGTTCATACTTGTTATTACGTATTTTAGTATTTTATAAAACCCACTATATACAATATATTTAAGATAAAATCATAAATATACATCTAATAATAAACAAAAAATATTAACATTTTGTAACTTATCTTGAGAGTGAGAGAAGATTTGAAAGTTTTTTAAGTGATTTACATGACATGGCACTTAGGATTGTATGTTTGACATTGACTAATTAAAATTGATTATTATGACATTAGGAGTGAAAAAAATACATCAAAAAGCTTATTTGTCACAATTGTATACATTCTATTATTCTAACCAAATTAAGTTTTACTAGAAAATTGATTTGCGCTTTGCGCAATATAATAATTATTTTAGTTTATAAATAAATAACATTTTTGAAATGAATATAAATATATATTTATAACATAATTATTTACATTTTATTAAAGTACACTTAATTAATATTAATTCAATTACACAACATATAAATGAATTATATTTATGAAAAAATGTTAAACTTTTTTATATTGTTTTTATAATATTATACAATATAATGATTATTTATATTTTATAAAAAAAATTGAAAATAAATGAGTAGATAATAAAAACAAATTTCAACAATTATGATTATGATGTTAAATAATGGTTTTAAAATTCATTTTATGACATGTATTATTTTCATATATTTTTAAATAAATACAAACTATTAGAATATATATATATTAGTTATAGTAATTATAACTTATGTATTTTTAAAAAAATTGTAATATATGTTGATTCCAATAGAATTTAATAATGACATTTTACAAAAATAGTTCTAAAAAATGTATGAAGAAATTATATTATAATTATAATTTTTTCATACCCTAAATTTTATGTTGCATACATAATTATAAATATCGACATAAATTAACATGTGATTATTATTTTTATAAAATTTATATTAATATACATAATTATCCTTAATTTCATATTAAATTATATTGTAATACAAATATTTAATATATGCATCTACTTGTTTTTCATAAAATATAAATTTTAGTAAATAAAATAAACTCAATAAAAAGCATAAATTCACATAAAAAATAATAAGAAATTAATAAAATGTTGTAATTTATTGGGATAATGAATGAGAGATTTTGAAAGATTTTAAACTAAATTACATGACATGACATGCCACTTATGTCTTATGAGTAAGAATTATATGTTTGATATGAATTTAATATATATAAATATATAAAAAAAATATATATATATATATATATACATATAATTAATATATTCATATAGATTATTAGTCTAACATGAAAATCACATATGTAAATCAGAGGGGGGAGAGAGAGAGAGAGAGGTGGACGAACAGGAAGGAAGTGGTGGCTTTGAACATTTGGTCTCACTACTCTCCCCCAATCCTCTCCCTCAAGCACTGCATGGTCTAGGGTTTGATTGATCTTCGATATCCAGGTCTATCTTTATCTCTACTTCTGCTGCTTCCAATCGATACGTTTTTGTTCGCGGTCTGATCGAATCTGTATAAGCTCTGAGTTTCTTAATTTGTTTTTTCTACTTCGATTGAATCTTCAATTTATGAGCTTCCGATTTGCGTTGCTGAAGTTTAATATTTGAGATCAGTCTGATTAAGTGATTGATTGTTCTGGAATCAATGATACGAAACGAAGTTCTTTGGCCTGTAGCTAACAAGCTGTGTGTAGTTCTGTTGGTATGCTGTATTTTGGTTCATCAGTTAGACCACAGGACAGGATGCATCTTGAATAGATCTTACATCCTTCGAGGTATATAGTGTATCGGAATTTCTTGTTTGAGAACTTGAGTGGATGTTCTTTGAGTTGTACTATATGTTGCGAAGGAAATACTAAATTTGTTGCAGGTTTAATTTGATTCTGTTCTTCAAACATACTAGTGATGATCGAGTCAATCAGTATCTAGGTTTAGTGACAGTGATCCATGCCTATTAGCTTCCACCTTGAGAAAAAAATAATTTCGCTTTGCATTAATCAGAAAGATCATAAATGCTAGATTTGAATTTGTTGCTTCTGCTTTGCATTAAAAAGAAGTTCCTTCGCTTACTATAGTTTCACAATTTTTTTCCCCTCCCTCCTGTCTTTAGTTAGTGAATTTCGCGGAATCCTTCTTTTGTGTATTGACTATTGATGGTAGATCTTTTGTTTTGCTCAGGTTCTAAGTTTACGTTGCTAATCATTTTATGATGTCTGTAATATAAAACATTTGTAACGCGTGATTCAGCACAGAATAGGTTATTTGCGACTAAATGGAGGATGATAATGGGCTTGAGCTTAGCCTGGGCTTGTCTTTTGGTGGACCATCGAACAAACAAAAGGGCAAATTTAGTAGCTCGGATGTTCAGACAGAAGACAGCGATTCAGGAAGCAAGATCGTTAGTGATTTTAAGAATTTTCTTAATGCTGGGATTCCAAGACATGAATCTAGACCTGCAACCCCTAGTGATTCGGGTAAACCTCCAGAGAACTTCTTTAATGATCTCTCGAGAGCACCTTCAGATGCTGGCGGCTCAATAAATTTCGGTGGAAAAAATCCCTGGACAAGTGAGAATTATAGAGCTGCTGAAGCTGATGATGGAAAAGGTTCAGAGAACAGTCATAAACGAAGAATCCTCTTTGATGAAATGAATAGTCAGAAGAGGCATGAGAAAGAATCACATGGTGATACCCAGGAGAGAAATAGAACGCCGATTATATCCATCACGACAGAAGAGGGTTCAACTGCTGATAATGAAGACATGGCAGATTCAGAGATTGAGGGTTCGACCTCAAGAGTGGCTTCACACCATGATCGTTCTAGGAGAAGCACTCCTGAATTTCCACAAGAGGTTAATGGGTTCCCTGAGGGAAGAGGCTTGGATTTACAAGTCCAGAGGAGGCTGAATAATTCATCGGAGAATGAATTGAAGCTGGGGAATTCTGGATATAATGTTCCCTTTTCAGCTCAGTCAATGAACATGATTAATGGTTCTCATCAAGTACATGGTAAGGAGTTTAGCAATCCAGGTGCCTCAGTTATGTCTGGGAACTCTCTTCCTGGATTGATGCAGGCGATGAATGCTGCAAATGGTGAGCGATTGGAGTCTCAGCCTGTTATTCCTGCAAATTTGCCGCTTATGTTTGGATATTCTCCTGTTCAGCTACCAACACTAGATAGGGATAACTCCTGGGGCTTCGCTTCTCATACTCAACATATCCATCCTCCATTCGCAGGCAGAGTGTCTCAAAACTCAGATAGGCGTGGTGATGTACTGCCTCAAGGTTGTTTTCTCTATCTTTTTGGGGTAATAATGTTATTTCTTCATTGCCACAGTATTGAGGAATATGAAGATGTCTATGTCATCTGAGCAAATGCTGTCTTTTTCCCGAAGTAACGGAAATATTTTGGTGTTTTTGCATTTATGATTCCTTTCCCTTTCCGCCTTAGGGTTTCCCACTGCTGATTTCAAAGGAAAGCTCTTGTATTTGATCTGTTCATTCTTTAAACATGACTTCTGACCTGTCAGTTATGTAGCTATCTTTGGTCTTGGAGAAAATAATATTCACTGAGCATGGTACATCTGACTTGGTGTATAACAACCAATAAACTCTTGACACGAAAATAAGACCTGCATTTCCGTATTTAAATACTGCATGTCAGGTCACTATTGGATGTTATATTGCAACTCTGCTTGAATATCTTCTTCCAAACTTGAAACTTCTAATTGCACTTGCCATAACTCTCTTCGGGTCTTAATGTTATTTCTAGAAGCTTTCAGATGTAAGAGTAACTAATTGTGTTGTTTGTTACAACTTCAGCGCAAGGACTACCTCGTAGTCTGTCAGAGCTAACACCGCGGGACAGCAGGCTTCTAGAACAATCTAGAAACAACGGGAAACATGGCCTAGAAGAAGGTTCATCTTCTCAAAACGAAGAAATTACACCCGGGAGCAGCAGGGGAAAAGACGTTGCATCCGACAGATCAACCGCAGAAGGTCTCTCTCTCGACTTCTCTTCCATAAAACCAGGCATTGCTGCAGATTTGAAGTTCGGTGGATGTGGGTCCTGCCCGAACCTACCCTGGGTTTCCACAACAGCACCGGGCCCCAATGGAAGAACAATTTCGGGTGTCACTTATCGATACAGCCCGAACCAAATCAAGATTGTCTGTGCATGCCATGGATCTCACATGTCTCCTGAGGAATTCGTTTGTCATGCAGCAGAAGAGAATGCTAACCCTGAAAACAGCAGCAGTTTATCGACAGTACCTAGTAAAAACCCTGCTGCTTCTGCTCAGAGCTGATGACGTGTCACTGTATTGTCCAATGGAGGCGCCACAGTGGATCGGTGCCTCAGCAAGATTTGACTTCTGGTGTGTCATAGCATAAATTACATATGTACATTATGCTTCACCCTATGCTGTCTCGCTGCAATCTTTGGGTATGTTTTCTTTCTGTATATTGCTTTTTCCTAGCTTAGTTCATTATTTTACCTCAACTCGTGAAATCAGAATCTTTCATGCTATGTCGTAATATTTGGGATGCTTCATAATTTTTATTTTTCTTGTTTAGAGTCAATTGCAACCGTGTTTTATTTGCGTAAGGCGTGTATCGGAAACCAAATGACAATAGATTATGATGTATATTACCTCATTTTCGAAGAAATGTGTAAACTTTATCTTCTTTGTGCATGGCATGGAAGATTTGGTGAAGTCATTAACCATGGGATTGTTTCACATAGATATTACTTTATTTTGCATCCGAAAGTAGTTGCATTTTGCTCGTAGCTTCAATTTATGACTCTTAGTGTAAAGAGATGAAGAAGTTTGTACTTTGTAGTTCCAAAAATTGTGTTTGAGAGTCGGTGGATTTGATGCAAGGGGTTCAGATTTATTGCTTTTGAAATAAAAAATGATCGATGTGATTTCTTGTAATCAGTTTTCGTGTTTGGAATCTCTTATTTTGGTGCTAAAATTGAGGATGCCTCAGAGCTGTTCATCTGAGATCACGATAATGTCGAGATTTGGAGAAGAGATCAGTGTCAGATGGAAGACATCCAAGTGGAGGATAGACGAGGACGCCAATTCCGCCTCCTCCTCCCTTCCTCCCAATCGCCACCTCGGTCCTTCCGACCATTGTTGCAAAGTCTACCGTCACATTCACCGTTCACTTCTCTCTCAAAACCCCATCAGATCCTCCTCCTCCCGTCTCTACCACCGTCCTTGCCTCTCTAGTTCCTATCAGCCAGCGTTTCGACACTCCCAACGACTTGCGCAAGCTCTTCCAGCGCCTCTGGACCGACGAGCTCGAGCTCTTCCAGGGCTTCCTCGATTACACCACCCAGTGCGGCGCCGGTCACCATGACGCTACGCTCTTCTACGACCAGATCAGGTCCAAGCTCTAGCTCGATTTTAACAAAAATCAGCTCGTGAAGAAGCTGCGACGCCTGAAGAAGAAGTACTGTAACGTCGTCAACAAGATCAACACCGACAAGGATGTGGCCTTCAATAAATTTAAGAAATCTAAACCGTTCGATCGGTTTTAAAAAAGTAAAATGAAAAACTCTTCAAAAAAAGTGAAATGAAAACCGACCAATTTTAAAAAGACTAGCCGGTTTTTTCAAAATCGATCAGTTCATGCAGGTTCAAACACTGTTACTATACAAAACAGTATTTTAACTGAACCAAACCGAAGAAAAGTTTGGTTCGTGGTCGGATCCAATTAGCTTGCCGGTCCGATTCTGATAACAGTGTAAGAGGTTGAAAGAGTGTTCTTTATGGGGAAGCAACGGGGGGAGGAAGAACCGACCTTATTGACATTTCCAACGGATTTGAGATCGATGGCTAAAGACTGTTGGAAGCTCGTTTAGATTCCGTCGCAAGCTAGTTGGAATATTCTGTTGGAACTTGGAACTTATTAAAAATGAACATCACACCGGCAACCTAGTTAACTTAACCGCCGGAAAACCAAAAAAAATATTAAAAATTTGTTACAAATTGATTAAATAACGTACGATTAATTACTAAATTATTAACTCATTTTTTCATATTGGGCAGAAAATACTGTACAAAATTACTAACATTACCATACTATGTTACTATGATTCTAAAATAATCTCAAATTTTATATAGAATAAAATTCAACAAATTTTAGTTTAATTTTCAAGTTTTAAAATAATTTTTAAAGCATTTAATTTCGATGTATTGTTTTACATTTTTTATAAATATTTTCATGATTTCACTTTAAATAGTTTTGTATTATATGTTTTTATAAAAAGTTTTAATTTAAAATTTGTGAATTTATTATTTGTTTTATATAAAATCTGAGGCAATTATTATCATTATAATACATTTTTAGAATGTTTTATTTATTTTTTTAAAAAATCATTTTTCATATGAAATTAATAGAAAGATGGACGACACTAGTTTTTCATAGGACTGATCATGGGTGGGCTGGTCCAGGCCGGTCTTGGAGGCAGAGCCGAAACCGAAATTTTGATCTTGACATCTAGAGGACCAAGACCGACTTTGAAAAAAAGCCCGTCCGGGTCGGACTTGCTTGATTCGGGCCGGTCTCAGTCTTGAACCAAAATTTTTGGTAAAAAAAAGATCAATTGGATTGATAAAAAAAATCACCGAAGTTTTGGTTTTGAAACCGCTCTCTTCTCGTCTTCCGTCGTACTTCCCTTATGGAACCAATCTAAGGGTTGTTAAATGATTCAAGATCATGAATTACTAGTGTTTCAAGGGTTACACCATGAATTTTTAGGGTTTTCTTCAAGGTCGGTTCGGTCCTAGTCGTACTTTTTTACAAAAAACCGAGACCGACCTTGAAGAAAAAAAACATGTCCGCTTGGTTTCGGTCCTAGTCGGTCTCAAGCCTAATCGGGCCGATCTCAGACTGATCTTGTCGGGAATTTGATCCAACCAGTTTTTTTTTATCACCCCTAATTTTTTGCACTATAAAAAAAAATTAATATATTAATTTTTTGTCAAAAAAAGTAACTTTTATATTACATACTCATTGAAATTCAATTAATAATTTGAAATTTAACCCAGTATTTATAAATAGTTATATATACATATATGGGCCAAGCCTGACTTCGGCCCACACCATGAGAAGGGGGAGTGAGGAGACTTTCTAACTAGCCACGTCAAACTCCGATCACCATAACTCCCACTCCCTTCCCCACTGATGATGAGGAGGATCAAAGTATCAAATTCCTCACACCTTCGTACACTCCACACAAACTAACAGATTCTATCCCTCACTCTCTGCACCATCGCCGGAGCTGCGTATATCGCTGAGTTGAGGTGGGCGCGAAGGTTCTGGCGACGCTGAGGGCGGATACGGACAGGAAGAAATGGTGAGAATAGGACCTATGACTTCCTCGGTTCAGCCTACCGTCTCCTCCTTCACGCTCTCTTCCACCGCGCCAAGGTTGAGTATCTCGGTTTCATCCTACATGTCGACTCGTAGAATCGCTTTCTCACATCTCGACAGCCGTAAGTCTCTGTTTCTCTGTACGCAATCCGTTTGAATTGGTAGCTGATGCTTTAGTTGGAGTATGTTGAGTTTGATATTTGCTACGTTGAATCTCTGTTTGCTCGATCGGTGTTGAATTCTGAGCTGGAGCTTCATTGGTCAGCTCTATAAGATTTCGGTTATGTACCTAGGCGTTGAATGTAGAATATATCAACTGGTATTTGTTGCAGAATTATTAAGTCGAGCACGGAATGATGGGATTTTACATCTGTCAATTGATTTCTGCAACATTAATCATTTCGGTTACTTATATGCCGTCTAGGATTTGATAATTAGATTCTTCAGTAGTAGATTTTTTTGAAGCAACAATTGCCTCGTGAAGGGTATGATTCCATGTAAAATGAGTGGATCCTGTAGCTCGGTTACAGATGCTCAAAAGTGAGGTCTTTAACTTTTTTAGGATAACCTAGAATAGAAATTAGCAAGATCAAAGAGAAAGCTCGAGAGATTCCTGGGAGAAAAGTGAAACTCTAGTGGATGGAGAGGTGAGACTTAGGTGTGAAATGCATTGAAGAGATCGTATGAATCCTATCATGACATCAAAGTGCTATCACTGTAAGTTTGGGAGGGTGTGGATGGAAAATTGGAAATACAAATTCCATATTGTTTAAAAATTGTTTGCGCCATCTTGCTGACTCCTGATTGAACTCAAAGGTTGACAATCTCATGTTTGAACTAAATGTGTCTAAGTTCACACGTAGACAATTGCTAATATCATGTTTGAACTAAATGTGTCTAATTGGCCAAAAAAAAAAAACTAAAACTAAATGTGTCTAAGTTCACACGTAGACAGTTGCTAATATTATTTATTGTTCATTCTCTAAGTGTTGCTATGATAAAAGATTAGTTCCCAATATAGCCAATAGTAAGGCATTGTAGAATTTCTTACATGAATTATTTTTGGTGGATCAAGACAAGGCTGTTTTACGGTAGGTATTCTATTAACTTTTGAACATTCTGGATTCTCAGGATTTTTACTTATAAGTTTCTCTTTCTCTGTCTAACTAACCGACTGCCAAATTGAACTTTTATTAGAGTTGGTATTATGTGCCTTTGTATCCATGAAATGTGTCTTTCTTATTACTAAATCATGTCCAAAGTCTTGATGACATCCTTAATTATGCTGATTAGTAACTTTCCTCTGATTAGGCCATTTCGTTAAATACTTGAATGACATGACTGATTGATTATTAGAGCTGGGAGTAATTGTAAGAAGCTACTTGTTTTAAACTTGTACTGAATCTCAATTATCCTTCAGTTGTCCTTCAGTCTCAGAGTTTTGGCCTCGGTGCTTCTAAGATTTTGAAAAGGGAGACAAATGCTGCAGCAGCCCCACTTCCTGTAACAGTTGCTCAAGCAAGTGCAAATGATACCCAAGAAAACCTCTTAGAGTGGGTGAAAAAGGATAACCGAAGAATGCTACATGTCGTTTACCGTGTTGGTGATTTGGACAGAACCATAAAGTATGCATATGGAAAGGATGGAAAATAAACAGTATCGACTAGCTTATATTTTTCCCCAGTTAGTTTTTAGGATGATGAAGTTTGAACCATGGGTTAAACATTATCCTTGCAATGGCAGATTCTACACTGAATGCCTAGGAATGAAGCTTCTGCGAAAGCGTGATATACCTGAAGAAAGATATACAAACGCCTTCCTTGGTTATGGGCCGGAAGATTCACACTTTGTTATCGAGCTCACATACAGTACGTTTTGCCAATTCTGAATTTACTGTTTTTTTATGAGAGAGATAATAGAAATTCTTAACTGTTGCTTTTGTCATTTTAAGAGCATTATACTTTCGGAAGATTGACTTATGCTGATTTCTGTTCAATGTATGTGCCACCAGATTATGGAGTTGACAAATATGATATTGGATCTGGCTTTGGCCATTTTGGAATTGCTGTTGAGGATGTAAGTATTACTGATAAATTTGCTTGTTGTGATTTATTGCATGCAATAGTTGTTCATTATTGTCAAAACTCAAATAGCCAACAAGTAGCATTGTATTTCTTGAAAGATCTATCAATCAAGAAGTTGCTCTAGTAGCACCAGCAACTTCTGTTATAGTTACGAGTTTGGGAAATCGATAGTATTGCAGAAGAGAGTTAAGTTTTAGTTAGCATTAATTTTCCTTTGCATGTATTTGTTCTCTATTGTATTAACGTCACTTTCCAATGTTACATGATGCCTGCATTTTGATATCCTCCCCTCCATGTTGCCATGACCCATGCATTACTTTTTTTAATTAAAAAAAAATGTTATCTTTCAATGTTGATTGTTGACTCATGGATTTGCATTTTTGGAACAGGTTGCCAAAACTGTGGAACTCATTAAAGCTAAAGGCGGGAAAGTTACCCGAGAACCTGGACCTGTCAAGGGAGGCAAGACAGTAATTGCATTTATTGAAGATCCTGATGGTTACAAGTTTGAACTTTTGGAGAGAGGTCCCACTCCCGAGCCTCTTTGTCAAGTAATGCTCCGTGTTGGTGACCTTGATCGAGCTATTAATTTCTATGAGAAGGTGAAAATTCTTAATCAGGAAGGTCTTGTACAATCAGAACGTAGTTCTATTGGAATTCCTTGTAGGTTTTTTAATTTAGCCTTCAGCAATCTCAAAATTTTACCTCTCTCAGGCTTTTGGAATGGAGCTTCTTCGCAAAAGGGATAATCCAGAGTACAAGGTAACATGTTATCTATTTAATATTTTTCATGAATTTTAATAGGACTAGGACTATGTGATCCATGTTTGCATCATGCAATATATTGTCTAGCAATGTAAGCATAGTATCCCTACTCATTGTTGGAAGAATGAGAAAGAAATGCAGATGTTGAAAATCAGTCATTTAGAATAGCAGGACTACCAATTATTTAGGATTCGTATCTCCATCTCGATCTTACTGCAAAATGGAGAAGTTTTTTTAAAATCTTCTTTTCCGTAACATGTTATAGATCAATGCATTTAGCTAGAAAACTAAACTATGGTCCCTTAAGCAGGATAATCTTTGATTTACTTATGTTTTTTACTACTAGGAACTACCTTTTTGTTTCCTTAAGATAAACATATACATAAACATATATGTATTGGAACTATCAGTAGCTGCGTGTCTTTGCCTTCCTACCATATATACTAAATGTTACCTGTACGCATTATATAGTACACTATAGCGATGATGGGATATGGTCCTGAAGACAAGAGTTCTGTCTTGGAATTAACTTACAATTATGGAGTCACCGAATATGACAAAGGAAACGGATATGCTCAGGTATTTAGCCTTTCCTCATTAGTCCAATATACCTTTTTATTTAGGTGCAATATGTTTGTGGACTTGTCTGTAGGACACGCATATACATTGTTAAGGATGTTAAACTCAGAGCATCAGTTTAATGATCTTCTAGCCTGCATAATTTAAATAATTTCATTATCTAGTTGTTTGTTTAGAGATTGACGTGTTAGTATTTTGCAGATTGCAATTGGCACAGACGATGTGTATAGAACCGCAGAGGCAGTTAAACTGTACGGTGGAAAGGTAATACGTGAGCCTGGTCCGTTACCTGGGATCAACACGAAGATTACAGCATGCTTGGATCCTGATGGTTGGAAAACGGTATGTATCATTTCATTCCACTGACATGAAAAGGAGCTTCATTTTTTGAACATAGAATCAATCTTGTGATGGTTTTGAAAGATTCTTAGGTGAGCTTGGAAAGAGTCAGAATCACTCAACACATGTCGCGTCTTAATTGGTCTGGTATAAACAGGAAGCTCACAAGATATAACAGCGTTATTGACCTGGTTTTGGTATGTTGATGATATATGCAGGTATTCGTTGACAACATTGATCTTCTCAAGGAATTAGAATGAAACTATCAATGAAATGCTAAGGATCAAGCTTCGGAACCAAAACTGTCTTCTGGTGAGGGAAGATGAGCTTCACCGACCCATAAAGGTTCTTTCCTAAAGGTGATCTTGTTCCATCATAGTTAACTTTGCAAATAGCTGTTTTTCATGAATAACAGAGCTTCATAATGAATGAATCATCTATGCAAAATTTCTTTATTCATCATTGATAATATCTCACATTGCATTCAAACCAAATTACAATTACAACAACAGAAGACTACAAATAGTGTCGATCCTTTAGTGTACCTTTATTAGTCCATAATGATAATGGAAGTAACAAACTGAGACACACAGAGCAGAGTACAAACAGAGCTGCTATCTGCAATCTGTAACACTATGCACACAAGCGAAGAAATCCCCCTGCCTCTACCCGACCCGACTTGATATCTAGTCACCTTGAAGAACAGTAATGCATGCTTCTTCCGGGCATCATCTACAGAGCAGTTAAGAAGAGCAGAATCTGAGGCACCTGCGCACAGTTTGTCTGTAAATGCAGCATCTGCCTCGAAGATAGGGATCATTGCTCACTCACTTAATCAATTACTTTGAAGATGAGATCCTTTGAAATGGTGACATCCAACCGCCGCCACCTGGTACTGGACTGCTTCTGTTTGCATTGGTGTTCACGGGGTTTCCCGATTCGGTCGATTCCTGAGGCTTTGTTGGTGCTCTCTTGGAGATCCCAGCTAGAGAAAATGATGTGGATGGCATGTTCGCATTTGTTGCAGCAGCCTACAAGAGATTTAGTCTTCATAAGAGTGCTAAACTTTGGACGAAATGGGAGGAAAAAAAAATATACTGTTTTTTGTCTTTCCCTTATTCAGACAACTAGTTGAACTTAAGCATATTAACAAATATACCAATTAAATGTAACCTATTCTGTTGGAAAACAAAAACATCATATATAAATGGGTTAAATACCAATTAGCTACATGAATTTTGAATGTTTTGCAACGAGCTACCCGAACTTTGAAAATTCAAAACGGGTTACCTCAACTTTGAAAAATGTGCAAATAGCTACTTCCGTCTAATTTCCAACGACAGTTGACGGAAAATTGGACGGAAGTAGCTATTTGCACCTTCTTCAAAGTTGAGGTAGCCCGTTTTGAATGTTCGAAGTTCGGGTAACTCGTTGCAAAACGTTCAAAGTTCAGGTAGCTACTTGGTATTTAACCCTATATAAATATAAAGAATGAAATTAACATATATAGGTTAAAAAATTTAGAACTACAGTGATGAATTGAAGTTTTTAATTTATTTTAAATAAGGGCGTTGCTTTGTTTCTTTATAAAAAAAAGGCACCGCTTGCAAATAATAGCTCAAATCCTTTGCTATTTGTCAAAAAAGAGAAAGTCCAGTATGTTTTTTGTTGGTATGCAGTTTGATAAATTATCTATTTTCATACTTTTTAACAATTTTGAGATGATATTGTCCTTAGACTCCTTACTACTCAATTGACACAATAATGCCTTACATTTCTGTCGACGAGATATTCGGAAGGAAAATTCCTGTCTGGCACTGTTTTCATCTTCATCGGAGCACCAGCCCCTGTAGTGTTGCTAGACCGGATCCGCCCGTCTGACATTATAAAACATGAACAATTAAGCACTTTGTTGGAGATTTTTCATACACTAGCTACTCTAATTGAGAAGTTGATGCAAGAGTTTAGATTATGGAACCTTCATGGTGGGCTGTTTCCCTTTCCATTGGCATTGCTCGACTACCACTCCCTCCGGGAAGCGGCTGCAGAAATCAAGCACTTAATCAAACCCTGAGGCGAAAAAATGAACAATACTTAACAATACGAAGTGACGATACGTACAGACATCCGAGGCTGAGCTTTGTTCTTTCTCTCTTGTTGGTACTTTAGGATGGTCCAATCAAATATGTAATCAAATTGATACCCTAATCATCAAAATATGAAGTATGAAAAAGAGGAAAACAAATATGTATTCGATTTGCTATTGAATAAGCTGTTGTGCAAGGGCTGCACTAAGGGTTAAATACCAAGTAGCTACCTGAACTTTGGACGTTTTGCAACGAGCTACCCGAACTTTGAAAATTCAAAACGGGCTACCTCAACTTTTGAAGAATGTGCAAATAGCTACCTCCATCCAATTTTCCGTCAACTGTCGTTGGAAAGTCGTCGGAAATTGGACGGAGGTAGCTATTTGCACCTTCTTCAAAGTTGAGGTAGCCCGTTTTGAATTTTCAAAGTTCGAGTAGCTCGTTACAAAACGTCCAAAGTTCAGGTAACTACTTGGTATTTAACCCCTGCACTAACATACCTTCGCGTGTGAACAATTCACGGAACAGTCGCTTTAGAAATCCATAATCTGGCCTCTGATCAAATTGCAGGGAATGGCAGTAATGGAAGTAGGATGCAAACTCAACGGGATGCGACTTGCAAAGAACCTTCAAGAAAGAAGCTCATTAGCCTTCATATTTGATCATAGACACAAAAGAGTGGACAAAGAATTGGCAAACACCCACACCTCGATCGGAGTTGATAACTTCTTTTCGCATATTTTGTCATATTTTTCCTTCTTTGTTGCAGCTTTCAAACCTTGCCATGGAAGACTGCAGAAAAATGCTCCTTTAGATTCACTTTCAAGAAACATTCAAATCGATTACAACATCATGTTACCTTCCTCTGAGAAAATACAGAAGAACATATCCCAAACTCTCCAGATCATCTCTACGGCTTTGTTCTGATGATACACAACAGGAATAATCATCTGCCAATGAATTTGGAGGTAAATAACAGGAAACCAAGGGCAGGATCATCTTTAATTACCAATTCCAAGGTGAGTATTGCAGCTTGCGTAACGTGCAGTGCCGGTTAAATTCTTGTTTTCCCTGCATTATACGCATGCAGATACATGCGTCAACTGAGTATACCAAGTGTTTTCCAATTACACAAACTTTTTCACCCTCAGTTAAACAACTCTTCCAAGAGAATGGATCAATAGAGACTGCCAGTGATAATTGGCCTAAGAAGTGAAGAGAGACCTGTATGGTATGTGCCGATTTGTTGTAGAGTCACGATACCTTTTCGCAAGCCCAAAGTCGATTATATACACCTGAAAAAGTTGGAGCGATGGTTAGCATATTCACAGAAAATGGGTCAAAGTTAGTTTTTTTAAGAAGAAAGGAAACATGGGAATCACCTGATTTGCTTTTCTACCTAGACCCATCAGAAAGTTGTCAGGTTTGATATCTCTGTGAAGAAATCCTTTGGAATGCACATACTCAATTCTTGTTATCTGCAGAAATAAAAGAGAAAGACAGTTATGACGACGCTTCCTGATCAAAATCCTCTGAATAAGTGACGCTTCGAAAAATCAAACTTGCCATTTGATCAGCTAGCATCAATACTGTCTTCAATGATAACTTCCTCCCGCAGTACACGAATAAATCTTCAAGACTCGGTCCAAGCAATTCAAGAACGAGTATGTTGTCATCTCCATCTACACCCGACCATTTGGTGCTCGAAACACCGCCTGCATATCAATGGCACCAAAATTAGCTACAGAAGTCATTTTGGACATTGAAAATTATTCTTATATACGTCCAGATGAAACATACTCCCTCCTTGAAGAATGTTGTATAACTTGGCCTCGTAGAGGAGTTGCGGATGCTTGGTCTTGCTATTTTCCTGAAGCAGAGAACAATTTCACTAGAAGAATCGACCTTTAAGTTTTACTAAGTACACAGTTCATCAACGTTAACAGAGATTCTAAAAGAAGTATAGTTTTTGTTCCAGAAGAGGATAGAGTTGCCAAATTCTGGCCGGAAAAGGAAAATCCAGTTGCGCCACCTATGATAGTGACCGTCTCCTCAACCTCCTCCACCACAAAATGTCTAAGTTTAATTAGTTTCAGCTGCAAATTCTCCACTACACCACTAACTTAGTTTCAATTGGATTCTCCATTTAAGTAAATCTGCCCAATTCATAGCAATTGGTCAGCGATGCAGTGCAGCCGAGGTAGATGGCAGCACGCTGAGCTAAATGCGATCTCCGACGCGGATCAGGACCGTATTTCACGATCCCCCGGAAATTTCAATGCTTAAACTGAGACTTACGATCTTTACGGCGACGATCTCAAAGGTATCGACATGCGTAGCTGCAAGGGATAGAACTCAGAGGGATCAGTCATCAATCGCAATTCGGAATTGGAAATTCGACTTCCACGAGCACGAGTTTAGCTCGAAGCATCGGATATTAATAAGCTGGAACAAGAACTGACCAAGAAAGATTTCGCCGAAGGATCCACTGCCGATCTTCCTGCCAAGCTTGTACTTTCCGCCGACAACGCGCTCCATCAGTGTCAGACTCTGCTACACCGCCTTGGATTTGGCTCCGGAATCTCACCAGATAAAGAGAGAGAGACGCTTCCTCTCGCGCAGACAGAAAAGACTAGCGTGCAGAGACGGATGGACGATAGGAGGAAGATGAGTACAGTAATGTACAAGAGTTTAACGTTCAGCAAATACCTTTTTGAGTCCCTAAATTTTTGCTTGTAGTACTTTTTAATCCAAATATTTACAAAAATGGATTTTTCCATAATTATACAAATATCTTATTAACTTTTTTTTTTGGCAACAAATAATTGGATATGACCATATTAATATTTAATCCCATCAATAATTTGAATTAAAATTAAATAACGTAAATTAAGCAATAATTCATTATTTAAATAGATCCAAATCAGATTATTTAGTAATATGACATCATACTATTATACAATATTTGTCACTTTAAGTAAATATTTAAATTAACTACCAAAAAGAAAGAAGTAAATATTTAAATTTAAATTCACGTTGAATTTTTTAATTAATTACATGTAATTTTTTAAGAGCATATGTCTATATTTACAAATTTATAAGGGTTAATAACCAAAAAACAAACCGAACTTTGAGAAAAATTCAAACAGCAAACTGAACTTTTTTTGTTGACAAACAACAAAACAAACTTTTGAAATTGAGTCATCAACAAACCTACCTCAAATTTTTATTATGTTTGAACGAATTTTTCAATGTTTGAGGGAGTTATTAAGTCGTAATAATCTTTCCTTCAAATACTTCAACTAATGTTGACTTAATAACTCCCTCAAACATTGAAAAATTCATTCAAACATAATGAAAATTTGAGGTAACTTTGTTGTTTGCTAAATTTCTAAAGTTTGGTTTGTTATTTGTCAACAAAAAAAAGTTCAGTTTGTTGCTTGGTTTTTCCTTAAAGTTCGGTTTGTTATTGGATTATTATACCCAATTTATAATATAAACATAACATATGACTAGGGCTGGCAATGGTTAGGGTATGGTCAGAGTATGCCAAATACCATAACCATACCATATTTTTAAACCACATACCATAACCATAACCATAACCATTACAGATACAATTTTCAATACCATAACCATCAAAATAACCGTGGTTATTAACCATGGTTTTAACCGTATAACCATATTTATTCCACATGTAATATAATAAAAGACTGAAAATTTAATTTTAAAAAATACATCTATCTATATTACCAACAATAAAAATATATAACACTAACATCATTCAACATTAACACTAACATCATTCAACATTCATATGATTCAACATTAACATTCACACCACTTAATTAACATTAAAATTCAACAAACCCCCATAACGAGTAATGATTCAACACACTTAACCATTTCAGACTTGTCGTATTTGTTTCTATCAATCATCATCTTGCTCAATATCATCAATTGATTTCATTTTTATGCTGTAATTTATATTTAGTATAATATATATATATTAGTTTATTAATAATAATTAATTATTATATTTATAAAATAACCATGGTTATAACCATGGGTATAACTCAAATACCATAACCATAACCATAATCATAACCATTATGGGTAGAGAATTCATCACCATAACCGCACCGCACCATAATGGTACAGTTAACCATATTAAACAGTAACGGTTATAACCGTGGTTATGAGTTTTTCACCGCACCATTGCCAGCCCTACATATGACGTTTGGTCTCAACGTAATTTGTCCAAGAAAATAATGATCTGGACCGATGAGTTCGGTTTAGTGGCCGGCCCGTCATATCTACAGACTATTATCGAACCGGTATAAAAGAATAAACTAGCTTCTCGAAGATTTGGTCAGATCCGTGAGGCCGGGTAAAAGATGGTCGACGGAGACGCAGAGAAAATGGTGACAGTCAAACTCAGTTACATGTTATTTTTTTAAATTTAAATTATTAATTTTCCTTACTTTTAACTTTTTGCTGTTACAATTTCACACGTTAATATTAAAATTTAATATACCGAAAATGTCATTTTCTTCTTCCATCTTTTCAAACAGACTAATACAACTTTGGATGAGGGAGAAGACGAAGAAAAAAATGTGAAGAAGAAAAATGACATTTTTAATAAATTAGGTCTTAATATTAGTATGTAACGGAAGATAAAGATTTAAACAAAAAAATATTATTATCAAATATAAGTGATTAAATAAAATAAGTTTGACCGAAATAGTTGATTAATCCTGAACCATAATACCTTACACTCAAAATGTAACATTAAACAAACGTATATCCTTAAATTAATATAATCTCATCAAGAAAACCTTTCCTTAAACTTAAATGTTGAGTTACTGGACCAGCAGAGACCGAAAGGTGGAGTGCACCGAAACAAGGAGAAGTCAAGGTGAATTGTGATGCGTCATGGTGTTCTCGAACAAAGACGGGAGGGATCGGGGTAGTCGTAAGGGACGGGGATGGTCGACTAATAGGGGGGATGAATAGGAGAATACAAGGGACAGACGCAACAACGTTGGAGGCAGAAGCCATCATGCTCGGTATGAAACTGGTATTAGAGAAAGGATGGGATCGGGTTGTGGTCGAATCGGACTCGGAGGTGGTGATCAACCAACTGAACAACATGACACACCATTGGAGGATCGAAACGATTTGCGAGAACATCAAAGTCTTAGCAAGAGAAGCGGAAGTGATAGCATGGAAGAAGATTCAACAATCCGCGAATGAAAGTGCCAATTGGATCGCGAAACAAGCAAGATTAGGAATGCAACTATGTGATTGAGTCGAAAGACCCCACTCTTATTTAGTAACATTTTGATTAATGATTGTAGCAGTATTGAAACTGGTTTAATTCCGGAATGAATACAAACATCTTTTATGACAAAAAAAAAATGTTGTATAATGGTTCTTCAGCAAAATCAAATCTTAGGTCTCTTCCAAGAAAGTATACAAACCATTCTCAGTCAAAGAATGAAAGCAATAAATCAATATTCATGATCATCCATACCCATCTTCTTCTTCTTCATTAGTACTGTGTCTTTGAGCACTCCAGAGGCATCTTCCCATTGAACCTGGGCAAGTCTTTGCAGTAGTCGTAGATCATGTACTTACCCCTCGCCCACTTCATTTTCCCTAGACTAGGCTCGCTGATTCGACTATACACGGGTGAAGTGTACCAATTCGTCGGGGTTGGGAGATTACACTTGGCGATGCTCGTCAGCCCGTACCACGAACAAGCCCTTGTTCTGTAGTTACGTAGACTGGCCTTGAAGGGTGCGAGTGTCCAGTCTGTCTTGACCCGGCCACCCTGTGTCGCCCAGGCTTCTGCGTTCCACAGACTGGCGTACATTCTCATGCCTTGCTTGTTAGGAAACGGAACGCCTTGTGTTTCGTAGTTTCGGAACATACGGACTGGGAGGCCATCGACATACCACCTGAAGGGTTCATCATTTGATCAAAATATTAGGGTTTATAAACAAAAACATATATATATATATATACAAGAAGAAGGGAAATTGCAGCATTTGGTTGCACTTGTTAGATATTGTAGTCTGATTAATATGTTAATATGTAATGGTAGAATATGTATGCAGCGCCCCGAACCCATAGGCTATATACTGTATTGTACAGTATTTCTCAATGTATACGTATTTTGTAACAGTAACCGTCATGAATAATATCTTCTAAACCGTGTGGAGGTTACCCATTTTTGAGTGTTACCACAAGAAATCTGATTTTGCTTTCCTTCCTTTCCTCTATAGAAAAACTGAGTTTTTCCTTCTCAAATCCTAAGTGTTTTCTTCATTAGATTGAGTGTTTAATACTAAGAGCACTTGCACTAAACCCTAAAGAGGAAAAACACACCCAGTGTGATTTGGACAGTAAGAAAAATACTAATAAATTTTAAAAAAAAATATCATTTTTTTGTGACAGTGAGAATAATGGAATCAGTAGTCTGGTGAGAATAGGAGCTTGCATTTAGGGATTTACAACAAATCTCAAGACTAGGATAGAGTGTGATTTGATTCATAACAAATCTTAGAGTATATTGTTTTGTGGATTAATAATTAAATTGTTACATAAATTTGAACTGTTTTATAAAAATTAATTGTTTTTTTTTTAAAATTTTGTTACTTGTACTGTAAGAATTAATTGTGGCAAAATGTTACTCTATTTATTTTTATGTTAAATTTAGATAAAAAAAAATGACTTGACAACAAATTATTGGTTAATTATTTAACAACTATATTATTATTTTAAAAAATACCATAGCAATTTAAAAAACTTAGTAAATGATAGAAAATATGAAATAAACAAAAAAAAAATTAGTGATTTTTTTCTTCTTAACTTTCCAGATTTTTCCATTATTTTTTTATAATATGACCAATTACGTGCTGACATGTCTATAAAATTACAAATTACATGCTGACACGTCTATGATATTACAAATAACAAAATTTGACTAAAAATTTATAAAGTTTCCAAAGTAGCGATTTATAGAATTCTATAAAAAAACACTATAAATGGAATACATCATCTCCATTTTTGTAAGTATATGTATATCCTTGATCATGAAGGTACATCGAACTTACACAACTGCATTAGGGTTCCAATGAATGGTGTAGTTGTGGAAGGCAGCAGTGGGATCGAACCATAGCCGGAACTGTTGCTCCCTGTTTCCCTTTCCTTGGGTGTAGATGTTGGTGTGGAGAGTGTAAGGCTCACCCGACAGATTTCCTAGGAATTCAAAGTCAATCTCATCGTGCCATGTTCCAACTGAAGACAGCTGCAGATCATTGGACAACAACATTAACTATATATGTATGTATGTATGTATGTAT
Source organism: Chamaenerion angustifolium (assembly GCA_946814005.1). Classification (NCBI taxonomy): domain Eukaryota; kingdom Viridiplantae; phylum Streptophyta; class Magnoliopsida; order Myrtales; family Onagraceae; genus Chamaenerion; species Chamaenerion angustifolium. Next base: position 34,350,388 of record OX328272.1, read on the forward strand.
GTATGTATGTATGTATGTCTGTAATGTATGTATGTATCTACACTCACATAATAAGCAGTTACAGTTCCTGCTGAGTTCCCTGGCACGAGCTTGATCATCATCTCAATGCTTCCAAAAAGGTACGCCGCCTTGGATTGGATTGCCGAGCCTGAAAAGATAAAATGATTAAATGACCATTTATGTGATTAAATGTCATGTAGGTTTTAGAAATGTGATTTTTTGGTTAAACTTGACATATTCAGTCACGTATGTTTGACAAATGTGATTACATGATCAATAAAATGACGATTTTACCATTTTCTTTTATATTGTTCTTCATCATCTTCCTTGATTCAAACCCAAAATTTAATTTCGAACTCAGATTTACGCAAATATGAGTTCGATTCGAACCCAAATCTGAAATTTTGGGTGCGACGAACCAGATCCTTAATTTTTTGTTCAATTCGAACCCAATTATGCATTTATGGGTTCAAATTGAACCGAAAAATGCAGATCTATATTCGATTCGAATTCATATTTGCGCAAATTTGAATTCGATATCAGATTTCGGATTTGAATCAAGAAAGAAAATGAACATGAAGAAGATAAGTTAAATGGTATTTTAGTCATTGTTTTAGTAATCGTTTATTCACATTTTGAAACATAAGTAACTGTTCAACACAAATTTCAATTGTTCAATCAAACGTGTCAACATATGTGACTCTTGAGGTAATTTATCCAAAATTAAAATCCGTCGCTAAAGCCTATATTCCTAGCTAGTAGTAATATTGATCTCTGTTATGTTCCACATATGTGTTGTTTTGTGAGGGATATACCTGATGTTTTATCCAACACAAGTTGAAGATCGTCGCCGTTCACGACTAAATGTTGGGCACCCCAAGTGACTTTCGTGGTGTCGGAAAAGGTGGCGTTGACTTTGGTTCGGTTCAGAACCGCCATGGATACGACAAGAGCCAAGAAAACGATATGAGACTTGGCCATATTGTGTCTTCCTTCTTATGTTTATGTATGAAGAATGAGTTTGTGAAGGGGGTGATTTTGTTTCTGCAGGTTATCAGACACATTATATATTGGTTTTGGAAACACTAAATAAGATTTTTTTTAATATATAAAAGTAATTAGAGAATATATTTTTTTATATATTTATACCCTAGGGAAAGAATCTTCCTGTTTTTGTTAATGGAAGGAGACTCATCACATATCAAAATTTAATAATTGACAAATCACCTAAAAATTCAAAAATTTAACATAGTTGATGAAGTGTATAAATTCAATCTTTAAAATCATCTTTAAATATTTTAAGATTTCAAGTTCGATATTCTAGCACAAAAAATCTTTATGAGGAGTGACAAATCGTGCGTACATGTGTTTTATTACGTGTATCAATAAATTTATCGTGTTAGATTTACCAAACACGAACAAACATGACACATTTTTTTAATGTGTTCATGTCGTGTTATGTTAACTTAGTCAGTTGTATGCCCACATTCGAATTTCCAAGAAAATATCAAAATATTGATTTTCTCATAATAAAAGGTACGAATTTAGATATAAGTTTTCATGTAAATCGAAAAACTCTAAAACTAAAATAATTTGTTGAAGTTTTAAAAATTATCAAGACTTGTTCATAAAAAATACTCAAAAATTAAATTTACGAACACAACTTTACCGTGCGTGTCGTATTCTGATATTTAAACACAAAAAACTATCTCGTATTATCGTATTATTATATAATTAATTCCACAAACACTATTTTTCGTACATATTTGTATCGTGTTATTGTAACGTAAAAAAAATGTCTAACATTTCAAGTAGGGGTAATAAAAAAAGACTGGCTGAACCAAATTTTCGACTAGGACCGAGACCGAGTGAGCGTTTTTTTTTTTCAAGGTCGGGCTCAGTTTCGTTTTTTTTCTCCTAAAAGTCCGACTAGGACCGGGCCGTCCCGACCTTAAAGAAAACCCTAAAAATTTATGGTGTAACCCTTGAAACACTAGTAATTCATGACCTTGAAGCATTCAACAAGCCTTGGGATCGGTTCCATAAGGGAAGTGTGACGGAAAACGAGAAGCGAATGAGTTCAAGACCAAAACTTCGGTGATATTTTTTGTTAATCCAACTGAATTTTTTTTCAAAAATTTCGGTTCAAAACCGAGGCCGGCCCGAGTCAAGCAAGACCGACTCAAGCGTCTCGATCTCGTCTCGGTCTCGATCCTCCAAATGTCAATATCGAAACTTCGGTCTCGGTCCTACCTCCAAGACCGGACCGGCCCACCCATGATCAACCCTAATTTCAAGTTTATAATCCATAAACAATATATCTACCTACATTAAAAACATAACTATTGAGTTAGTGTAGAATACAACACAGCTGGGAAAACGCGGTGTGTGCTGTGATGAGAAATGTTGGGAATTTTGTAGTGTGGTTTCATTTCATTCAAATTAGACGTGCACAACATATCCAGGGAAACAAAATAATTATGGATTTATTTATAAATAAAATGTGACATGATTTTCATAATTTTTTTTTTTATTTATAAAAAAATAAGGATTACTCTTTTCAAATGTGAACTGACCATTATACCCCTATACAATCCAAAAGACACCAACTAACTTCATCGTCTAAAGGTGAGCCTCATCGTGGAGAATTGATACGATCGTGTCAACGATCCGAACGTTGTCGCGGGCTTTTGTAAACGTATCTTGGGAAGCCATTCCGAGGATGGCCAATCAGTGTGCGGATTCTATTGCTAATTTAGCTCTTTTAAGTGTGTGTCCGTTGGATTGGGTTGAAAGACCCCACCCGACTTATGTTGTTTACTTTTATTAGATAATCCTTTTGTAACGGGTTTTGGTTCGTTTTTGAAGTAAAATCATGTTGTTGGCCAAAAAAAAAACTTCATCTTCTAAAAAAAATACCAAATTCAATAACTGCATGCTCTAGCACGAATTGCACTACATCCATGACTTACTTTTGAGCTATGTGCCAAGATATATTTAAAAGTAGGATCAATAAATATGTAAAACTGTAACTGTTTTATAAAAAATATATCCGAATTTTATTATCTATATTTTATATAAAAAAATATTAGTTTTTCAAAAATACCATAAAAATGGAAAATTGAGGTGCAAAACTGAACTTTTAATATGATTTTTATTAAAAATATAAAATAAACAAAAATAATAAACTATAGTAAATTTTATTAGTTTTATATTTTTAGTAAAACTCATATTTTTCCTCTAAAATTTTCAGTTTTTTTATTAAAAAAATATAGTTTTTTAGGACCAATCACGTGTGTTGTCTAATTAATTTCCATCCAAATTTGATGGAAAAATAGATGGATCTAACATTTCTATAACATAGTATCAATTACCCTTACATGCATGATGCATGCGTAGGAAAGAAATATTGATTTTTCTTATTGTACTTTTCATCATTCTCTTCATACCAAAAATAAGAAGCAAAATTTGAGAGAAAAGGCAGATCGCCATGGATGTTCTTCTTGACAGTGGCTGGCCTAGCTAGCTAGGATTGTCGACAGGCCATGTGTGAAGCTCCCACCTTGCTAATGGATGCCGGTGGAGTTAAGTAAGCTGAACCCATGTGCCAACACTAGGAATGCCTCGGTACACAACGAAGAGTAGGTAATATCCAGGCGGGGCAATGAAGCCATTAGGAGGTGCCTTAGCAGTCACAGTGATAGACCCTTGTCGGAAGGAGATTCTAGTCATCCCAGTCTGTACTAATCTCTGACCCATGGACCATCCATGGGTGGTGAACGGCGGCGCGTACATGGTCACCTTCAGGTCCTTGCCTTGGGGTTTGGCTTGGAGCGATGGTACCTGGAACTTGACTTGGAAATCAGTTTCATACTTGAGTTTGGCTCCGGTTTCTTCAGCAGCTACGACATTGATGGGTCTGTTGTTTTTGAGTTGTGGGTCAAGGTATTGTGGAGAAAACTTCTCCATTCGGAGCTCGGTTGGGAACTCGACGTTGGTGAACAAGTAAGTAGGGTTAGTATTGCTGCCACCGACAAGGATTCGTCCGTCAGGGAGGAGCATGGAGGTGGAGTGGTACATTCTAGGAATGGCTGTCGGTTGGAGGTTTCGAAACCTCTTTTCTTTGGGCTCGTAAGGGGAGTACAGGACTGGAGTGAAGTTAGGGTTTTTAGCGTATTGCCATGCAGAAGTTCCGCTCTGAGCTCCATTGAGAATGAGAAGATCTCCAGTTGGTAAAATGAGCATGTCTCCCATCACTCTTCTTGACGGCATCTGCTCGACCTTCCACTTAGCATCTAACTCCATGACCTTGAGTCTGGCACAGTCTTGCAATGCAGGCATGAATGTCTGGTTCTTCCCCACCGCCCTGTAAGCCTTTGGCTTCGCGCCGCCGCAGATGATTACCTCCAGCTTGTTATGGAGTTTGTTGCCGGTGTATTCTAGCTTTATTGGAAGGAGAGCAGACATTCCGGAAGCGGGGTAGTTGCGTGAGCCGCCATGAAGACGAGGGTACTCCCTGATGATCTTGTTGGTTCTAGCGCAGAATAGAACAGATCGACTGTTGGCAAAGACGAAGAGGTTGCCGTCCGGGAGGAGGTGGACAAAGGGGTATAAGTTGTTTTCGTCGAGGTCACTTGTTTCCCTTAGGAAAGGCATGTTTACGGCCACCTTGTTTGGCTGTCCGGTAACGGGGACAAACTCGTATGTAAACGACTGCCGGCCACCGAATACAACGAAGCTGCCATCTTCCAACTTCACTTGTGTAGCATACCTAAAGAAGCATATATACGTTTAAATATATATATATATGGGTTAAATACCACTGAGCTATATGAACTTTGGACGTTTTGCAACGAGCTACCCGAACTTTGAAAATTCAAAACAGGTTATCTCAACTTTAATTTGAAAAGGGTGCAAATATAGCTACCTCTGTCCAATTTTCCGTCAACTGTTGACGAAAATTCATAGGAAAATTGTCGGAAATTCGTTAGAAATGGGACGGATGTAGCTATTTGCAACCTAAAAGAAGCATGCATTTAAATATATATATGGTAAAATATCACATTGCCATAATGTTTGAATAGATTATCGGTTCCTTTTATTCCTTCATGATTACCATAGTGAAAGTTAAGTTTGTCCCATCCGTCAACTTTTTCATCAAAATTTATCAGAATTAGTTTCGAAAATTGCAAAAATAACATTTTTTTTAAAATGTTACAATTTAACCTAACCCTTTCTGATTTTATGGTATTTTTGAAAAAGTTGAAAGAAGAGACAAATTAGCTTGTACTTTGACCAAACGAGAGACATAAATTTTACGATTTAAACTTTAAGGGAAAATATAAAATCTAGACAAACATTATGGGAAAAAAATATCTAAATTTGGTATGTTTTGTTTTATTCATACCATCTCCCTCCTCCAAGAACATCAGGTGTGTCCTCCCAATCGCAAGTATCGCAAGGCTTAATGAACCGGACCGACTTGGCTCCAGCATTGAACCCACCCGTGCTCACCACCGTGCCGTCAATTGCAAGCCCACCCGACGAGCACCATGGGTCCGTGTTAATCTGTAAATTACCACAAATAGTTAACAATGTAGCTAGCTAGAAAACATGTTTACAAACAACCTCGTTAGCTATAGCTAGGTAGATGTTCACCGACATTCAATGGACGAAGTTGTGCGGTTTCAATGTCGTAGACCACGGCATGTGCCCAACAATCAGGCTCCTTAGCAGGGGGCCTCATGGGACAAGGCTTGTTCCCAGGCAACTTAATGGCCGACGGACCCAACACGGTGGAATCGAAGATCAAGGCCTTGTTGTTGATCATTAACTGCATGTGCATGGCCGACACGCCGGAGCTCTGAGAGACCAATTCCCAGCTGCCGGCGTAGTTGAAGTTCAACTCATCTTTTTGAGCCGCGACGGTAGTCGCATCCACGGGATCCGGTTTCGTGTCTTCGTCTTTCGCTACATTCTGTTTGTCCAACGTGTCGAAGTTCGATCCGACGTTGCCGGTTAGGCCTCCATCATTTCCATCGTTCACAATTGGTGCTGCAGATTAGACACACGTCATCTTCATAATAAATAATTAAGACAGTATATATGATAAATCTGGGTATGTATATCAGTATATGTTATTGTATATATTAATATATTTATTGTGTTAAATTTATCAAACACCAAATCATACCCAATAAGATTATCGTGTTATGGTCATAAACACAAACATGATACATAATTTTTCGTATATGTTCATATTGTGTTAAGTTAATCAATTATATGTGTATGTGCATGTATTATTAAGCAAATAATAAACATCCCATGGTTAGAATTCTAAATTCATAAGTTCTTAACGCGAATTTGACAAACTCTAAAAATTAAATAACTACTTACAACATTAAAATTTATTATCCAAAACTTATTTAACGTGCTATCGCGCATGTCCTATTGTGTAACACCTAAACTCAAACCCCCAAAGCAAAAATTACCTTCATTATCGTGTTGTTGTTACCATTTTATCGTTATGCCATTTACATGTGTTAAGATGGCTTAAAAGAGTATATCAGTCGGTCTCACTCACAAATTCAGACTTATGACACACTTGGTTAAGACGCATGTCTTAAGTCTCACGTGATATAAGAGCGTGCAGGTTTAAATTCTGGCAACACCAAAAATATTGATACACTACCATTATAGGCTGAGGTCGGGCACTAAACCCATTGGTAAATCTGATATTATAAACATCAGTTTAAGGGAGAATGTGTGTGTTTGCCCAATTAGGGGAGAATGTTAAAATGACTTAAATCTCACAATGTGGACTATCACAATTTTTCCATACATATTCGTATCGTGTTATGTAAAAAACCGTCAGCTCTAATCATCGTGCTTAACACTCTATCTATTATATTTATAGGAGTAGTTAATGTTTATAAGACTTACAGTTATCATTAGCAAGGTGCGGGGGTTTGAATCCCGCCATGTAGTTTTCAAGATCGCCAGTGTTTCCCTTGAATGACCTGGGATTGATGCTGAAGTCGATGGCGAATCCAGGAACTAATAGAAAAGGGAGAAGGAAGAGGGCATTGAAGAGACGATCTCCCATTTTATTTTTATTTTATTTTTGGATTTATGATGTTTCGAAGAGGACAATGTACTCTTTATATAGTGGACAAACAACGTAGTTAGTTGTTTAGGGTTTCAGTCAAATGTTGGATGTTCCTTAATCCTAGGAAATCGGTTTGTTAAAATTCCATTTTCTCAGGTAGTTTTGGTTTACTTTGTCTGGTTTACACAAAACTTATGGGAAAATGTGGTTAGGTAAAAAACTCAAGATGTTTAAATGAAATAATTAAACATTAGAACACATTTTATTAAAAAAAACGGTAAACTACCAAACTGGTACCCGAACTTGTTGGTGATTAGCAAGTAGGTACCTAAATTTGTTTTGTAGCAACTAAGTAACCGAACTTATGAAAATTAGCAAATAGGTACATATCGTTAATTTCTGTTAAGAATAAACAGAAAATATCACGTGAGGAGCAAACAAGTACCCGAACTTACCCGAATGAGCAAGTAGGTACCTGGATCGGTTCAATCGAACCATTTTTTTATTTTTATTTTTAAAGTAGGGTTTATATACCAAACACATACATGACTCAATTCCAGATGCTCTCAGAGTGTTTCTTAATACACCGAGAACGTCTGGAGTTGAGCCATGCATGTGTTTGACATATAAACTTTACCTTTTTATTAAAAAAAATAAAGTGGTTTGACCGAACTGATTCTGAATCTGTTCAGGTACCTACTTGCTCATTCGTGTAAGTTCATGTACCTGTTTGCTCCTCACGTGATATTTCTGTTTATTTTTAACGAAAATTAACGGTAGGTACCTATTTGCTTATTTAAGAAAGTTCAGCAACAATTATATGCTACAAAAAAAAAATTAGGTACCTACTTGATAATCACCCAAAAATCCGGGTATCAGTTTGGTAGTTTTCCCTTAAAAAAATATAACATACTAATGAAGGAATTAATCATTACAACACTGGAGTTATATCCTTATCTAAATTTATACTTAAAACATTTTCATTTATGATGATGATAAACATGTTGTTTTCTGAATGAATAATTATGTTGATCTTAATTACAATATGTTTGTCTAGGATCATATTTAAATTAAATTTGTGACCAGTTTAATAGGAATTTCTTTGCAGGCAAATATTTCAGGTTAGATTTATCTTTGTAATCATAAATATGAGAATTTGATGAACATTATTATGGCTTTAGTAAGAAATGTTATAACGCTCCAAGCCTAATAAACTATTGTCGCTAGCTAAATGTAGTTTGATTAAGTCCATTATTCTCACTTTAACCAAAAAAAGGAAGAATTCTCGTTAGGACATGCAATCAATCATTCTTGCACTTAAAATAATTAATTAATGTATAATACAATTGTAGTAAAAGATAGAAAATAACTTATTCCTTATAAATAAAGCAAGTGCTAGCTACCAAGTCTAATGAGAATTCTTCCGATCTTACATATCGTTTTACCGAAAAGTCCAGTATCGTGTCACGTGTATTAACATTAAGTTTCTAGATCCAAGATTACCGAAGGATCCTCAAATTTGGAGTTGGCAAATACTAAACCTAGCATAAGAGATTTTTTATATTCCCTTACAATTTTGACCCTCACAAAAAGTCAAATTTCTTGTAGTGTAATTATGTATCATTATTCATGTATATTTTATGCAAGATCCCTAATGTTTGAGTAAGTTTGAACATGAGATACAAATAAGTTTACATGATGATTTTTTGGAATTTTTGACCAACATATACCTCAAAAAAATAAATAAATACGGAAATATCCTCAATTTTTTAAAAAATACGAAAGTATACCCATCTGCGAATGGGATTCGTGGGTAGACATAAAAAAATCACCCGCGAATACGATTCACGGGTGGTAAAAAACAACTTTTACCCGCGAATCTCATTATGAGGATACTTTCGCGGGCAGGTATACTTTCGTATTTTTTTAAAAACTGAGGATATTTATGTATTTATTTATTTTTTGAGGTATGTGTTGGAAAAAATTCTGAAATTTTGTGAACCCAAATTTGCTAAATTTATATTGTATCGAGTGAAATCTAATGGGAAAAAAAAAACATTATATGAATGGTTCCAAAACCAATTTGTGATTTTTTTTATCGTCGTTGTGAGATTTCAAATTCACATCCTTTTAGGGGTAGTGAAACTTTAATGGTGACACTTAAATGTGTACAGTTACATATGAATGTAAAAAATAATTGAAACCAATTTGATTCATTTTCAGTATGATTGAAAACTCTGATATATTTAACCTATGGTAAGGTTAAAATTTTATTTATATGGAGGAGTTTACGGTAGAATACGAACTCTATTCGAATTATGAGAATCATACTTTTGGATAAGAATTGTAATTTGTGAGACTTAAGACGTACGCCTTAACCAACTGTCTCAAAAGTCTGAACTTGTGAGTGAAGACGACCGGTATACTTTTAGTCATCTTAACATCCTCCCTTAAACTGATGTTTATGAACATCGGTTTACCCATGGACTTTGTGCCCGATCTCGGCCTTTAATGGGAGTGTATCAATATTTTCAATGTCGCCAGGATTTGAACATGTGCACTCTGATACCATGTGAGACTTAAGACGTACGCCTTAACCAAATGTCTGAAAAGTCCGAACTTGTGAGAGAAGGCGACCGGTATACTCTTAGTCATCTTAACAAGATTAAATTTCTATTTTTCATTATTGCGACAGCCAAACAAGCTATAGTGAAGCATTATTACGGGTACATTTAACCACGTTTCACATCTTCAAACATCCTAACTAAGTGCTATAAACAGAACAAAATTGAGGAACACCACCGGTTACTGGAGAGGAATCCATATCCCGACACTCGGGACGCCACGGTACACGACAAAGACGAGGTAATATCCAGGAGGTGCAATCGTGCCAATAGGAGGCGCTTTTGCAGTAATTTGAACTCCTGTCGGGTCGTATTTCAAAGTAACGATCCCTAGCTGAACCAGTCGCTGGCCCATAGACCAACCGTGGGTCACGAATGGTGGGGCATACATGGTCACCTTCAGGTCCCTCACTTTGGGCTCTTCAGTTAGAGATGCTATCGTGCACTTGATATTGAAGTTGGCGCCGTACGCCATTTTCGTGTCTGTTGCAGGCGCTGGTACGATCACCGGTCGGGAGGGTTGGAGAGTCGGGTCGAGGTAGTGCGGGGAGAATTTCTCCATGCGAAGCTCAGTGGGGAACTCGACATTAGTGAATTGGTAGGTAGGGTTAGTGTTGCTGCCGCCGACTAGGATCCGACCATCTGGAAGGACAATCGAGGTTGAGTGGTACATTCTAGGGATGGTGGTCGGTTGGAGCTGTCTGAACCTCTGGCCGTCTGGTTTATACGGGTTGAAGACGACAGGGGCGAAGTTCGGATCTTTAGCGTATTGCCATGCAGACGTACCCCTCTGAGCTCCGTTCAATAGGAGGATTTCTCCGGTCGGCAAAATGAGCATGTCACCCATTACTCGTCGAGTTGGCATCTGTTCCACTTGCCAAAACGCGATTGGCTCCATGACCTTGAGCCTGGCACAGTCCTGCAAGGCCGGCAAGTAAGTTTGGTTCTTCCCGGCTGCACGATAGGCCTTCGGCTTGGCACCTCCGCAGATGATAACCTCCGGTTTGTTAGTCAGAATGTTGAATCTTCCATCCAGCTTTAAGGGAAGGAGTGCGGACATTCCGGAAGCCGGGTAGTTGCGGGAGCCGCCGTGCAGGCGGGGATACTCCCTTATGATCTTATTACCTCTTGCATTGAACAGAATCGATCGACTGTTGGCAAAGACGAAGAGGTTGCCGTCCGGGAGGAGGTGGACAAAGGGGTATAAGTTGTTTTCGTCGAGGTCACTTGTTTCCCTTAGGAAAGGCATGTTTACGGCCACCTTGTTTGGCTGTCCGGTAACGGGGACAAACTCGTATGTAAACGACTGTCGGCCACCGAATACAACGAAGCTGCCATCTTCCAACTTCACTTGTGTAGCATACCTAAAGAAGCATATATATACGTTTAAATATAATACTTGTATTATTCTTGTATTATCATAGGAGTCGGGTTGATCATGTTCTCGTAAGACTTCAAGCACACCTAACTACGACAACGTGCACGCGCGTATGAGGAGCTACATAGGCCAGAGGTCTCACCATCGTAGCGCGTGTCAGAATCTAATATATATATATAGGTTAAATAATAAGGAGTTACATGAACTTTGGACATTTTGCAACGAGCTACCCGAACTTTGAAAATTCAAAACGGGCTACCTAAACTTTGAAAAATGTGCAAATAGTTACCTCCGTCCAATTTTCCGTCAACTGTTGACGGAAATTCGTCGGAACTTCATTGGAAAGTCGTCGGAAATTCGTTAGAAATTGGAAGGAGGTATCTATTTGCAACTTTTTCAAAATTGAGTTAGCCCGTTTTGATTTTTCAAAGTTCGGGTAACTCGTTGCAAAACGTTCAAAGTTCAAGTAGTTTCTTGGTATTTATCAGAGAGAGAGAGAGAGAGGAAATCAATTATATAGCATATCTAAATTTGGTATGTTTTGTTCTATTCATACCATCTCCCTCCTCCAAGAACATCAGGTGTGTCCTCCCAATCGCATGTATCGCAAGGCTTAATGAACCGGACCGACTTGGCTCCAGCGTTGAACCCACCCGTGCTCACCACCGTGCCGTCAATCGCAAGCCCACCCGAAGAGCACCATGGGTCGGTGTTAATCTGTGAAGTAACAACAAAATAAAATGTTTAATAACGTAGCTAGCTAGGAGTCATGTTTTCTAATAACCTCGTTAGCTAGCTACGTAAATGTTCACCGACATTCAATGGACGAAGTTGCGCGGTTTCAATGTCGTAGACCACGGCATGTGCCCAACAATCGGGTTCCTTAGCAGGGGGCCTCATGGGACAAGGCTTGTTCCCAGGCAACTTAATGGCCGACGGTCCCAACACGGTGGAATCGAAGATCAAGGCTTTGTTGTTGATCATTAACTGCATGTGCATGGCCGACACACCGGAGCTCTGAGAGACCAATTCCCATGATCCAAGAAAGTTTGTCGTGGTCAAATCATCTTTATGCATCTCAAGCATCGCGTTATCGACTGGATCCACGTTGGTGGATTCATCCTTTCCCCAGTGTGAATCCATTTGGTCGAAATTTTGTCCCACATCTCCTACCATCCCTCCATCATTTCCTTTTTCAATGGTAGGTGCTGCAATACATAATAACGAACGTTAACATCATTTGAAGAACAGTACTATATGTTGTTGAACCTTCGAATGAGATACACAATCTTGTTCGAATGGGGTTGCTTGGATTATTCTGAAGTCGTGACGACACTTTCAGATTGAATCAATATGGAGGCACCCAAACTTTCAATCGGATAAAATCAAAGTACTGAACTATAACTTGAGAAGGATTGTGAATGTTTGAGATGATATTTTCGGACCTCCTCTATGACCGATTTATAGTGTTTGTCACACCCTTTGGAAGACACCACACCCTTTGGAAGAGTCACTATGCCATTTTAGAAGAGACACTACACCCTTGGGAAGAGACACTACACCCTTTGGCCAATCCATGTAGCATTTCGGCCACAACATGTCCCTTGGATTCAAAATTTGGCTCCAAAAACAAAGAGACACCTTAGGATGATGACTTGGAGACGAAGTAATTGCAATGGTTCGGCCTAATACTTGACTCTAAAGCAAGTGTCCCAAAACTGGGAATTTTGAGGTTAAAATGTTAAGTCATTAGTTCCAAAAATTCAAATTTAGAATGAATTTTTAGAATAGTAAGGGGCTCTGCCCCTTGGATCCCGCCAGGGGCGTTGCCCCCTTTGACCTCCATTGCTCCGTCTCTAAGGAACTGATGAATCTCCGATACAGTGAATCATAATATACTTAAACAAGCGTGCACTCCGCACCCTACTAACTTGTTTAATGAGATACTATGATCCTATTGGTCAACTAGTTAATTCAATTACACTAAAATATCTAACACTATATTGCCATAACATGATTATGGAGAAACCGTGCACTTACAGTCTACAGTCGTGGGATACTGAGGCTTGAACCCTGAAAGGAAATTTTCCAAATCTCCTGTACTTCCGCCTTTGAAACCGACACCAAGTCTTGCATGGAAAAAATGGGGTACGACAGGGACGAACAACAGCTGAACAAGGAATAGGGCTTCGAAGAACCGGATAGCCATTGCTGAGCAGAAGGAACTACGATCAACTATATATTTATTGTAAATTTTTCTTCTTTATTCTCAACACCAAGCTGAAGGGTGAGGGTTTTATTGTTTCTTATTGTGTTTGGCTTTTTGTTGTGGTTTGTTTCAGGGCGCGATGTACTCTTTTTATAGTGGAAAAACAAGGTAGGTTGTTAAGGTTTCAGTCAAATGTTCTGTTGAATGTTTCTTAAATGAAGGCTGTTTTCCCGCAGGTGGCTTTCTAATTCTAGAGAGTGAATGATATGAATGGTGATCCACTTCTTCATTGAGCTTAGTCCATCTTTAGTTACGCGTTTTATGGTAAATAGCAGAGAGTGTGACGTTGGATCACATAAACCGGTAACTTTTATCTTCTTACTTGTATCCGCTCCTTAAACCTGCACAAAATGAAAGTTCGGGGTGTTCCCGTTGTTTCCCCTCTGATGACAAAGTTAGTCGGAGATTCGTTTGATATGAGTACTTAAAATGTATGGTAGTTGAGTGAGATCAGAAAACATTTTTTCTGAATGAGGATGATGATGGAGTATTTATAACATTCCATATCTGGCACATAGTATGGTAAGATCCTACTATAGTAATCAGTGATATCTCTCGAGCGAGCGAACTATGGTTACTTTAAAAATATTCGTTTATAAAATACTATTCCACTGTAAACTGTTATTTTATTTTATTTAATCATAGGTGTGCTAAAAGTAGTCGGTCTAATCCATAGGTGTGCAGACGCACCAACTAGGATAGTCGGTGGATGTTCTGGCACACACTTATTCTGAGTATTTTATTTCTTCTTGCACATCCTCATGGGCGACGCCCTTACACCATCATTTGTAAAAAAGCGACGCCTAAATATAATTGGGATGATAAATTCAGTTCTGAATGTTCTTGGGTCAAATACCCATCGGGTGAGTTTAAGAGGGTGGTAATCAACTAACGGTTGGATTATTCTTAATTACTAATGCAATTAAGTAGCTCATTAGTCTCTAACTAAATTACCTGGTTAAGTATGACAATACCCATTGAACAACGGATAATTCATAAGGTTAATTAGGAAGGGAAAATGAGGTATAACTAATTGTAGGTTAAATAGTCTCAATATATAGTTATTTCCACTCATATATTTAAAAATATTATTAATTGTTCTGCCGTTTCTATTCCATCCATTTTTTCTATTAATTGTGTCAAAATAACAATTTTATTATGTTAGTATCATTTTCAACACTAAATCAAACTTAAAACATTCAGATTTATGTTCGAATGCAACCAAATAATTCTACTTTTTTTAGTTGAATTCGAACAAAAAAATGCATATTTGGGTTCGAGTTCGACTCAAATTCAATACAAATCTACATTTTTGGGTTCGATCCAAAAAGTTCAATCCAAATCTACATTTTTGGGTTCGAGTTCGACTCAAATTTGCACTTTTATGTTCGAATACAACCAAAATGTTGATTTTTGAGTTCAATTACAACTCAAATCTGCATTATTGAGTTAAATTCGTATCAAATCTATAGATTTGGGTTAATTTCGAACTAAAATATGTATTTTGAAGATGAGATGAAAATGAACATACTGAAAAATTCGACATGTTGATAAAAAAACAATAATGTTTAACGAAAAATGGACGGAGAGTTTTCGTTTAATGCATTTAACAACATCTTATAACGGTGTGCATAAAACAACACTTCTAACTATTTTGAAGCATTTAACAACATCTAAAAATTTGCATCTAAACATTCGGGTGCATTAGGTTATTTACCATTGATTTTATATAAATTCACAGTTAATTGAAGAACAATCAGTCTCCAATCTTTAAATTCGAGGAGAGACAAGCCGTGCATCCCCCTCGATCTAACCCTACTTATGACGATGAAAGGGATCGCTTAGACCCTCGTGTTACATCGATATTGCTCTTCACCACGAGCAAAACAAAGCAAATCGACACTTTTCGATTCATGCAAACGTTGTCAATACATAAATATGTAGCTTATATTAAAGTCTGAGCTCCAAATCTACTTCTTCTTGATCGTCACTCGGGTTCTGAGTGCTCGACCAGAAAGACGACGCCTCGCATATGTTCTTCTTTCTTCTGTTTCCTTCACAATCCTGTACATAAGATCGCAAGACAAGACAACGAGGTGTTTAGGAACTTGTCTGAAGTGTACGTACGTACGACGAAGTGTTTTTTTGTTGTACCTCTTCGTTTAGATCTATGAATTGTTTGTCCATGCTTGGGTGTCCATACTGAACACTCTCCGACATGTTCATGTCACTTGGCCTCCAACTGTTTTCAGAACCGTAAGAACAAGAAGGATGGAGAAGAGCATATTCATAATTCATTTAAACACTGATGTATGAAGTAAATTATATTCATAGGGGGGAATTATTGAAATCTATACCATGTATTTACGTTTTCTAATTCGCCTCGACCCATCTGCATGTAATAATAGGATAGGAAAACAAAGGTCACATAAAAATTAAAGAAGTTTGAAGAGAAACCTTATCTATAAGTACCATTAACCATTTCTATTAGGTATTGGAGTCTCATTAATATTAATATACACGGAAAAACAGTCTTCTCCTTCTCTTCCTTTTCTCTCTTAAATTTGATCAATTTCTTCATCCGATTTGAGAGTTGTTGAGAATCGATCCTAACAATTTCCCACTTCTAGGGTTAGGGTTAGGGCATGTAGCAGTCTCTATCAAATTTTTCGAATAAACCATATCTATAATTACCATTAGCCACTTCCCACTTCTAGGGTTAGGGTTAGGGCATGTTGCTTTCTCGATCAAATTTTCCAAATACATCAAAGAACCGAGATGTTATCCGAATCGGTGCCATGACATAAGGTGCTAAACACTTTGCTCTTATTTGTAAGTCTTTCAAAAGAAACAAGCAACCCCTCTATGATTTTGGAATGAAACAAACCTGTATTAGGACTTTCCGATCTTAGTTCGGTTTGATGTTTCGTCGTGTTCATTTAGTTGATCCTCGGTTGATAAATAAAGAGATTAGAGGTACGAAGAACGAAGAACGAATTGACATACCGCGATATTTTGTTGTAAGCCATAAGAAATCGAGGACGGTGTAGTATATGGGGAATAAGGGCCTTGTTGTAATCTCACATCCTGTATAGAGTTATCATATATGTGTTAATACAAGTTACAGATAGAATAGTGGAAGCTGGCCATTATATTTTCCAACTGTGATGCTCAAAATAAACAATATCGTACTGCATAGATCAATATGTCAGTATATCTTAAGAATACTAAATGTCTTTAGTTACAAGTTCGCGGTTATGAAATAGGTGATTAAGGCGTACGTTGAATATCAATTGATATTAAAGCGTGTTGGTTATGTTAAGATTACTTAAGAGTATACCGAATGTCTTTACTCATATATATGTTCAGACTTTTGAGACAGTTGGTTAATGTGTACGTGTTAAGTCTTACATGGTATCAGAGCGTGCAAGTTTAAATCTTGACGTGCGCTGAAAATAATGATACTCACATTAAAGGTCGGGACCGGACACTAAGCCCATGGGTAAACCGATGTTCTTAAACATCAATTTAAGGGAGGATGTTAAGATAACAAATATAGTATCATTCTCAAATAATCATGCATTTCTTGCTATCATAACCCTAAATTAAGGTTATGTTTTGTCAAACAAGGAAGAACCCATCTCTCTTATGACCACTAACATAATAAAGAGACTATTATATGTTAGACATAACTTTAACTATAATGATATCTTCATTCTGAAGTTCGGATTTGTTGAACAGGTGATCAAAGTGTGCAAGTTCAAGTTCTAATCCTAAAATCATACTTCAAAAAATTCTTAAAATTAGGTCAAGATTGAAACTTATGGATTAACCTAATGCTGTATAAGTTTATATCGATCAAAAAGGCTATCCTTAGTCATTACAAAGAAGCAGACACTTTCCAGAATCATAAGCTCTAAGTTGAAGGTTATCCTTAGTCAACCCTAGCTAAGAGAGAGAGAGAGAGAGAGAGAGAGAGAGAGAGAGAGTATACCTGAGTGAAGTTAGATGGTATAAAAGTGCCCTGGCTGTGGATAGAACTAGGGTTATAACAGCAACGCTCCATTTCTTCGTGTAATCTAAGCTTCTCCAATTGAGCAACCCCAAGTCCCCTCTGCGGTTGCTTTGGTTTATCCACGTGTCCCTTCTTGTTTTTCCTCGACGAAGAAGATGACGATGAGGGCGAACCATTGTTTCTACGATCACTCCCCATCTTCAGCTTCCCAAAGAAACTGCTACCCATCAAAGCTAGAGAGAGAGAGAGAGAGAGAGAGAGATGGTTTGTAATTAAGAAACCCAGAAAGGTCTTCACTTTCAGAGAAGCTTCTTGGTAGGGAAAGCTGATGATCAGATCAAATAGAATAGAATAAAAGAAGATTGAAGAGAGAGAGAGAGAGAGAGAGAGATCTGGAGAGTCCTCTTTTGGGTGATCAAATATGCATCGCTGGATTCAGATTTGTGTTCTGAATACCAATAAAATATGAGATCTTCCAGTTCTCAATCACCTATTATTATAATTAGGGTAATTATTATTCAGATATATAATTTATACATGGACAAATCCTTTATGCGTTTTATATAAAATTGTATATATCTACCCTAAACTCGATAATTGCCCTCACTAGTCTAACTCAGCCTGATTGAGCCTGTTATTTTTATTTGGACTAAAAAATATAGAAATTTATGTTGGACTTGAGTAGTACATCTCTACTCATATGAGTTTCAAATCATTTCATTTATATCCGATGTGAAACATAATATTACATGCTCTTGCTTGTATTTTTTTTTTCAATTTACATAAACTTATAGAGTCAATTTCTACCAAAAATCACCAAATTGGTTCCAAAAATGTTTAACACGGTTTCATGAAGTCACACAACGCATGATTGTTGCATGTTTCAGTGAGGGTTTGCATGAAGTTTTTTCATATATATATAGTGAAATATTAATTAAAATGTCACCAAAACAATAGAAAATAATTGCCAATAAATTATTAAAACTCAGATTTAATTAAGTCGTTAGTAAATAACTAACCTTTGCTGTGATACTGTCTCAATAATGATCTATAGTAGTATAGTACTGAGTATTTTAACTATTTTTTAATGTTTTCAACATAATATGAATTTGTTCACGTGTGAGTTTCAACATCTTTTATACTGTTAGCAGAAAAAAAAACACATGTTTTTCATGTTTGTATATAAATATATTATTATATATATAAACTTGAAGTATATGTAATGATGATAAGAAATCTATAGGTATATTTTATTTTACATTTTGTTTTTTTCTGCAAAGTAAATAAGGGGAATTCAAACCCCACAATCTCAACTCCTTCTGAAGAGAAGATTACTTCATTTCACTATGTTAAGGGTGATGTATTAATAAAATTTACTACCATGATTTTTTATTTGTTCCTGCATTTTTTATGTCAAAATCTCACCCCATCTTTACTCTATTTTACTATTGGATTACCACCAAAGTAAGATTGAGATTGAGTTTAGATGATTGGGTCAGCCGACCTCACCCCATCTTTACTCTATTTTACTATTGGATTGTAATTCAGAACCTATTAATATTTCTCATGCATGAATAAATACATCTTTCTAGCCAAAAAACAAACATTGAGTTGACAGTGTCAAAAAATCATATTTGATCAAATGTTTAATATACAAAAAATCACAATTAAAAATTGATAAAATAATCAATCAGTCTAAAAAAATATAAATAGTTTTTCTATACAATTTTCTCAAGCATAAGTGTTAAAATAATTAATTTTGATTGGTCTATATTAAAGTTTGTATAAGAGATTAGAGTTTACATTCTAACGATACAAAGAGAAATGTAAATTTTGCACTCTATTAAGTTATTTGAAAATTTGTGCTAAGGTTTATGGAGAATAATAAAAAAAATGAATTGGTAAATAAATTATGAAATCAGAAAAAATTAATAAGTTGTATGAAATAATATTTTACAACAAAAATATAATGAAAAAATAAATTAACAACATATAAGTTTTAATTAATATATATTTAAAGAAACCCAAGTATACGCAATCATAATCTAATATCACGTTTATTTTATAAGAAAAAATGAGTAAAAACAATGAAAAAACACGTATGCACATATTAGAATACATAAAACTCGATTTTTTTAAAATAAAATATGTTTTTGATAAAATAATATTAATTTATTTATTAAATAGTGAAGAGAATATAACTATAATGACTATGTTGTAAAAGTACGTAAAAAAATCCAATACATTTACTATATAAATCTTTCTTTCTTTCATATAAATTTCAAAAATAATGAAGAGAACATAACACACTGAAGGATCATTATTTAAGGTTTATTTTTAAAAATATATATATATGCATTACTAGATATTTATTAATAAGCTTTATCGATCGAAAAAAAGTACATATATTTACTTTTCATAAATATAAAGTTGAGCACTTATCATGTTATATACAATTGATATTCACTTTCGTTAAAAACTCTTATAATTTTTTAATTAATTCTATAAGTAAATATTTTTTATATTTTATAACTAGTTTAATTAAACTATAAATATATATAACTAATAAGATGGTTTACACATTTATTTTAATTTACTCTTATTATTATATAATATTTTTATATTTACTTTTATATAACATTAAAAAAAATCATGCGAGGTAAAGTAGTATTTGAGAGCTCTTAAATAACAACCGCACTATATAAATATGATAAACTTTTTAGATATATATTTTCTTTTTCTTTTTTTATAAATTCCAACATTTCGTATCTCCATTTTATATATTAAACTAATTAAATCCTAAGACAGAAAGATTGTTTCTATTTTAAATATAAAATATTTTTTCTCATAATATAAAACATGTCAGAGCTAACCTTATATTTTTATGAAGGACTACAAATTTCAATTATTTGTAATTCGTCCTTATCATATTTAACATATTAAATTATCAATAATTAAGTATGCTTGATCAACTCGACTATCACCTAATCTTGGATTTGCAGCATCTCATTATTCCCAAAGTATATATTGTGAATCACATTAAGAAGAAAGTCATATATGATTTGAGTCAAACATCTATAAGGTCAACATCTTGTATATATTATAATATTAGTATGTTGTAATAATGTTTTAAATATTACCCTTATTAATAGGGACAACACCATCAATATATTTTAGTGGTGGCAAAAATTGAAAAATAAATATAAAATTTTAAATGAATAATTCAATATTAATTACATTTTTTAGGAGTAAATTGTGAACAATGTTAAATTTAAGGGGTAATTACTCTTTGGACCTTCGTGTCTGCTTATTAATATGTATATATATATTTAATTATCGTAATATAGTGTAGCGGTTTAACGTTTTATCTATTAATTCAAAATTTTGGATTCGATATATGGGAATATAAATATACTCATAACCAACATTTTACCCCTTACGAACTGATCATGATATACGAATAAAAATTATTCTAGATATGAAACAAGAATACTAAATGATTAATTCAAATACATGTATATACTATATATTTGATGTCCACCGGATTACGACATTGTAACATACAGAGACATAAGTATAATATTTGTTTATGTAAGGAGTAATCATTTTATTCATAGTTGTAATGATTATTATTGGTCAAAATTATCTTCATATAATAGCATCTAGTCAAATATTCAATGGGTTTATGTTTAGAGTAATAGTAAAATATAAAAATATGTGTGGAACATGATCCTCAATTTTTTTTGTATGATTTAAATACGAGACATTTATTTTCTAATTATATATAATATTATATAAATTTAAGGATTAATTTTAAATTTTCTTGCTTAAGTTTATTTACTTTTTATATTGAAATTTGTGTTATATAGTTACTTATTTTTAAAATGTTACTCCATTACATTAACTAACAAAAGTTTATAAAACAAAATATGAAGTACTAGAGGAAATATGCTGTAACATTGTTTATTAATATTTTTTTCATTTTTATAGTATTTTGTTATCTTCTAAATTAGTCCTTTTTCTTCTTCTTTTTTCTTTTAAAAAACTTTTTCAAATTAGTATTCTGTCATAAATTATTTAAAAATAATCAAGTACAAAAATCTATTATTATGATTGAATTTCAATCGAAAGGGTTATGATTTGAGTCTTCCACATAACAATCATCCACCCATGAACGAGTTGGACTAGGTCAAAACTCAGACTCTAATCACTTTTATTAGAACTCGATCTTAATGTGAACATATTGAGTTGAATTAATTGGAACTCAATAGTAATATATATATAAAATTTGAAGAGTTTTAATTCTAATATTTTTAAAGTATTCCATTGTTTTGAATTTTGAAAACAAGTTCTATAAGTTCGGATGAAAAATATGATGGGATGAAGAACTTAACTTTTGTAAAATTAAAAAAATAAATCTTAAGAAGATTCTAATGTAAATATTAAGTGTAGAGTCGTATTTTACTATATATATATATTATACATATATATATATATATATTCTCGACAGAATCCAATTCATGTTATATAAAAATATGTGTGCCCACCAAAAATATTCATTAGACATAGGAAGATGTCTGACAATCATCTGACAATGTTGTTGTTTTCTTTTTCCAAGATTTCGTTGAATAAGAGATTCTTGAAAGGTTGGCCGAACCTAATCAAAGATTCCCTACAAATCCATTATTTGGTTTCCAATTATAAAAGAAATTAAGAAGTAGAAAATTTTAAATTACTAAATAAAAAAATAATTAATACAGATTTAATTTTGAATTACACTCTATTCCACATTTGAAATAATTTTTATTACCCGTTTATATTACAGTTTAGATTGACAGATTTTACTTGAATATCTTACTAATTTTTTGTACTCTAGTACATACTAAACACCATATAATTAAATATATATATATATATTATTACACATTCAATTTTGTAATCAAATATTATTTATTTTTCTCGTATTTTATCTGAGCATTTTCATCGCTGAGACGAATTAAATATTTTATGTAATTTATTTATTTACATTGTACCAAACATCCTCTTTAAATAGTAAGTTATGAAGTATAATTTCTGAATTGATGGATAGTGTATAACTTTCAAATTATATTTACATTTTTTTTGGTACTTGATGTTTTTGAATTTAAACTTATGAATTAAGGAACTTTATTGTGAAACCGAAATATGAAATTTAAGTTTTTTTTTGTAGTACCGGGTATATATGAAGTGTGTTTTTGTTTAAATTATTAATTTTATAATCGTATGTGTTGCGTGTGATCTATTTATTAAATAAAAAAATTAAAAATAGTTCAACCTATTTTCACAAAATATTTTTTGAACCAAAAATGTTTAAAATACTCCAACATGTTTGAAAACGATGATAAATTGATACTTTTATTAATACTCCCCATTAAAAATTTTGTTAAATAGTTTTCAAAATTATAAAATTAACTGAATACTTTTCAAATTGTCAAAACAAAAATCTAATAACTTAAAATAGTGTTATAATTGAATTGTGATCCGATTGAAACTCAATGTGAAGATCCTTGATTTGAATTGTTGGGACTCAGACCAGGAAATCCCAAATGTAAGTTCATTCGTCTGTGTTTCCACCCAAACCAACTTGCCACACGTGGGTGAATTGGTTGGGGTGTGAACCTAACCCAAGTACTTCCTAGTTGAGTCTCAATCGAGTTATGCTCAATTATAACATTAATATAAGTTATTATGATTTAATTGTATCATTTGGAAAAATAATTCGGTTATTGTTTGTAGTATTTAACGAAATTTTTCTACAAAAAGTGCATTTATCATAGTTTTGAAATATAATGATCTACTCCACGTGTCACCTAGTCCAATTCCAAACTTTACAAAATTCATCACATTTAAAATATATATATATATATATATATATATATATATTGAAGCCATTAACATACCTCACTAAGACTGACAATTTCTGACACGACACGATCTGCTTTAAAGCGTATATGAATTTGACTTTAACGAATCTCGTGTCTAAAAACTCTTATATGTTTAGACACAATTAATAATCGTGTCTAAACACATCAGATTTGCAAATATTTGTATAAACACGATTAACTAATCGTATCGTGTATACATGTAACACGTTTAGACACATTTAAGTATAATAATAATAATAAAACATTGAAATAATCACTTACTTTTTAATATTAAACTTTGAAGACATTACTTTGTATATATGGATTTGTGTATATATCTGCTTCAAAGCGTATATGAATTTGACATTAACGGACCCCGTATATAAACAACTCTTATACGTTCAGACACAATTAATAATCGCATCGTGTTTGTGTTTGAAGTTTTGAGACACGTGTAAAACTTATACATTTAGACGCGACATGATTAATGAGACCCGATTGCCACCCTAGACCTCACACTCTGTTTCTTCTTACAGTGCACAACTACTCCAAATCTCTCTACTCCTACACCCTTTTCGGCTCGAACCGCACCTCCTTTTTCTTGTGAAACTTGTACAGTTTATGTAGATCGTATCGAAGCTGCAACACATAAATGACAGTGTCTGTAGTTTAGTACAACACAAGGGTAGTTCTTGTTCCGCAAATTCGTGCTGTCTCGGTCTGTAGTAAGTTCAGGAATGCATTTGTCTTATTAAAAAGCGATATACCTCGCACAACACCTCAGCGCTGCTCGCTCCATAATCCCGCAAAGCAGCTTTCTTGACATGCTTTGACAAGGTAAAGAAAGAGAAGCCAAAACAGTGAATCAGTGACGGTAAAATTCAATACCCAGTTGCTAATCATGGAAGTGCATTCTAAAAGGTCATTTGAAAGGAGAAACAACAGATAATTTCATCACTTGCAGTGTAAAAAGTGCAGCTTCTGCTTCTTAAAGGGTAAAAAGATTGTCTTTTCTCTTTTACTGGGTAATTTTAAAGTATCAAATCACACCCATATCCCTGAAGGCCGAAAGCTCAGCTAATGTTCTTGAAAAAGTTCATTATTTTAATGGGATTGGCACAAAAATGCATGGGTTTTACCTCTCTTGTTGAAGTCTTATGCAAGGAATAAACTGCTCCAGAAGCCATCTGGCATGAAGATCAGATCTCACAGACCCTAAAAATATGTTGTGATTCCTGGGATTATGTTCATCATAAACTTACCTTTAGGGCTGAGAAGAGAAAATCCATATCAGCACCCTTTCTCCTAGTTCCAAAAGGCGGATTCATCACAACCGTATCGACACAAGTCCCTACAAAAGAAGTCAATTTTATTCGTCAAAATAACATATACTGATGAAGCAAGTCCTACAACTAAAGGATATGTAGAATTCAGAAATAAGGTTCGAGGTATTTTCTGGTAAAGTTCTTTTCGATAGTCTATGATAAGCATAATGTTCTTTCGACTGAATTGAATGATAGAACTACTCTGCTTAGATACCACAGAAGTATACTGTCCATCATAATTTGCAAGGAAAGTTCTGTCTTTTACAACGACTTAACTGATAACTATATAGATAGCTAAAAATGGAAGCTTAAAGATGGTAACACTAAAATCTACTATAGAAGTGGCACAACCATTGAAATGACCATGACAATGAAAATGGGAAAAAAAAAATTTAACAATCAATCCCACTATGTCTTAATTAGGGCCGACAATAGTGCGGTGAAAAACCCATAACCATGGTTATAACCGTTACTGTTTAATATGGTTAACCGTACCATAATGGTACGGTACGGTTATGGTGATGAATTTTCTACCCATAATGGTTATGGTTATGCTATTTGAGTTATACTCATGGTTATAACCATTGTTATTATATAAATATATTAATTATTTATTATTAATAAACAAATATATACTAAATAATGAAAGTTACTAGACATACATATAATAAATAACCATAATGTTAGTTTTATATATTTTTATTGTTGACAATATAGATTTATGTATTTTTTAAAATAAAAATTTTGCTCTTTTATTATATTACATGTGTGGAATAAATATGGGTATACGGGTAAAACCATGGTTAATAACCACGGTTATTTTAATGGTTATGGTATTGAAAATTGTACCCGTAATGGTTATGGTTATGGTATTTGTCATACCCGTACCATACACTAACCATCGTCAGCCCTAGTCTTAATTCCCAAAAAAGGATGATCACCTCTAAATTCCAAGTTACGGATGTCACGCTGAAGAAAGTCCATTTGCACCTATAAATGAGATTGAACCAACAAAAAAAGATGACTAGCTGCAATTAACATAGTAGAGCATAGTAGAACTCATTCTGCACCTAAAAGGGCAGCTGCAATTCCAAGAGTCCCACACCCACACCCGAAATCAGCCACGACTTTTTCGCTCACGTCACCAAACGAATTACGAATTATCTGCCTTACATATGATAAAACTCACATTCTAGATTAGACTAAGCAATTAATTAACAATTGGATCCAAATTCAGGTAGAACGGCTCAAATTTATTATTGGTAAAGTAAAACCGAGCTCATAAAGTCCCCATTGACTCCATAATAAAGTCCCCATTGACTCCATAATAAAATAAAATCGTTCATGGATTCTGGAATGGAGAGAAATATGTTATGATCCGTAATAAGTATGGGCCGAGTTAGGAAGTCGGGTGGGTCATAAGTGGGCTAGTCAATAAGTGTGAAGGGAGTTCATCTTCTAGAATATGTCTTAGCCATGTATTAGTCTGGTTAGGATTGCTGAAGAAGTTATCGAATAACAAAATTGATACTATTCTCTCCCTACTCTGTCTTTTTCTTATCCCTTCCCTCTCATTTCTGTTGGCCTCATCACCGGGCCATATCATTGGTATCAGAGCCACCTTCTGCCGTCGATTGAAGGAGGATCTACCTAGTAGGGAAGCCTTTGATCAACGCTGTTGTTGGCATGGAGCAATCGAAGGAATCGCGTGCTCAGAAGGATGCAAGAATAGAGGCTACGCTGGTTGAGCTAGCAGAACAGATCACAACCAACCAGGTTCATAATCATGCGATGTTCAACAATTCTGTTATTCGATAACTTCTTCAGCAATCCTAACCAGACTTATACGTGGCTAAGACATATTTTAGAAGATGGACTCCCTTCACACTTATTGACTAGCCCACTTATGGCCCACCCGACTTCCTAACTCGGGCCATACTTATTACGGATCGTAACAAAATAGTACAGTGAAAAGCATTCTAGAGGCGATGTGAGGTCCAGTAGGGTACTGTTCGAGCTCCACCTGCAACACCCACAAATTCCATGTACAAATGCTCTGGTTCAAGAACGGAGACAATGTGTCATTTCAAAAAATGGAACCTTTGGGCTAGAGAACTGTTCTAGGTCGCCCAAGAGTCCTTCCAGTTGCTTCAGCTTCATCTTTGACTCTGAAATGTGAGTGGAGAACCAATCGAATCAAACCCTTTTCGGGACCCTAATCTGCTCGAAAGGTGGAGGGAGATATAACAAATAAAGGCGCGGACGGAATATACCAGAAAAATGACAAAACTAACCTTTGGTCCTCAAATTATACAAGTAGTATCTTTGACCCTCAAGCCTATTAAATCCTCCATAGAATCGGTTACTCACTTGCTTCGTTAGTGACAGAAATTTATGTCAGGGGCAAACAATTAAATAAAAAAAGTAGAGGGTAAATAAAAAATTTTACAAAATTAATTTAAAAATAATTACATTTTTTAAGTTTATTACACAATGTAAAATATTGAAGGGAGTAATTAACTCCCTCGTCTTCAAGTAGCTCGGTTTCTGACTATAGTTAATGGCCTAATGTAAGGGTATTTGATATGTGGGAATTCATATTTATGAGAATATAAAAAAAAAAAATTGAAAAAATATCAAGTTATAAGTGTTAAATTTTTTATTTATACAATAAAATGTATAGGAAATAATCTATTTTTAAATATAAAAATATTAAATATTCCCTAAAATCTAATTAAAATATTCAAAAGTAATTAGTTAGGAGAAAGTCCCATTACTTCCTGATTTCTTATGCAACATGATTGTATTTATTAGAAATTGTGTACATGAAAACATATAACAAAATAATTACTTACAGATTTTCTATGCAATATGATTGTATTTATTAGAAATTGTATTCATGAAAATATATAACAATGCAGAGGACTTGGCTTAAGCCATTGTTTCTAACAATGGGTGGGAAAACGGGTTGTGAGTCAACCTATGAGTCGTATCAAAGACCCTCTGACCCAAACACGATCCGTGTAATAGTATGGGTTAAATTTTCAAATTCAACCTAACCCGCGGGTTGGTGGGTCAACCTGCGGGTCAGAAATGAAAGTGTTTGGTCAGACTGACCTATTGGACCCTATGACCCGCGGGTCAGTCTGACTCATTCAACCTGCGCATACCAAAAAAAACAGAATGACTTGCATAGTTTCACAATGTCCGGATGTTTGTCACCTGTTATTTTAATATAATATAAAAATGTCACGGATCACAGGTTGACCGTGGGTCAAACCTTCATACTCAAACCTGACTCGTGGTATCACAGGTCATCTGACCCAAACACGACCTGTGGGCGGGTCACCCACGGGTTGGGTTAGGTTTTGCCACCCCTATTTCTGACCATGATTCAAAATATGGGAGCGAGACACAAACCATAACAGCAAATGGAACACAGCATAAAGACAGACATACCATGTTTCAAAACACAACAAACAAACAAAATGAACAAAGATTATATGATGTAATGCCTGTTCTATGTTGTTCAAACCCAAACACGAATCATACAAACAACGGCAGCTAAACAAAGTATCTCTATTTCAAACTCCGTCGCATCCAAAATCCTACTGAACCGTGTTTTCTCAAATCTGAACACAACACTTCACACTACATAACGATATGTGACATATCTTCCTGCTGTTTCACTAGGTCGGATAATCTTCACAACCTGCCCACGCTTGAGACCGTAGTATCTTGCAACTGGATCCGTTACTTGAACACGAGGCAACTGAACAATAATAAAAAGAAACATCGATACGCTGGAAACAAACCTATAGTAAGAAGCACATCAAAAGAAACATTGCTGTGAAGGAAAGGCATGCATAGGATCTAAGGAAACCTGCAATTTGGTAGTGAATAGCAAGTTCTATGGCAAAATAACATGATCTTCAAAAGCAGCATTGTTTCTAAGTTATCGAAGTTAATTAACACATTTGACAGACATAAAGGTGTTACCGGATAAATTAGGTCTCCACTAGAGTAGTGGTAGGTTTACACTAGAGTAATGGTAGAATTAGGTCTTCACTATAGTAGTGGTAGAATTAGGTCTTCACTATAGTAGTGGTAGAATTAGGTCTTCACTATAGTAGTGGTAGGTTTCCACTAAAGCTATGACTCGACAAATGCATCAATTTCTTGTTGGCAAATTGTTGCTAGTTACTTGGCCAAAAAAAAATTAATTTGTTGCTAGTTGACTTACCAGCATCAATTTGAGGGGAATGTTACCGAATAAATTAGGTCTCCACTAAAGTAGTGGTAGGTTTCGACTAGAGTAATGGTAGAATTAGGTCTCCACTAAATTAGTAGTAGAATTAGGTCTCCACTAGAGTAGTAGTAGGTTTCCACTAAAGTTATGACTCGACAACAGCATCAATTTATTGTTGGCAAATTGTTGCTATTTGACTTACCAACATCAATTTGAGGGGAGATGTTACTGGATAAATTAGGTCTCCACTAGAGTAGTGGTAGGTTTCCACTAATAGTAGAATTAGGTCTCCACTAGAGTAGTTGTAGGTTTCCACTTAGGGCTGACGATGGTTAGGGTATGGTACGGGTATGACAAATACCATAACCATACCATATTTTTAAAACCACATACCATAACCATAACCATTACGAGTACAATTTTCAATACCATAACCATTAAAATAACCGTGGTTATTAACCATGGTTTTACCCGTATACCCATATTTATTCCACACATGTAATATAATAAAAGACCGAAAATTTTATTTTAAAAAATACATAAATCTATATTGCCAACAATAAAAATATATAAAACTAATTTCATGGTTATTTATTACATGTATGTCCAGTAACTTCCATTATTTAGTATATATTAGTTTATTAATAATAAATAATTATTATATTTATATAATAACCATGGGTATAACCATGAGTATGACTCAAATACCATAACCATAACCATTATGGGTAGAAAATTCATCACCATAACTGTACCGTACCATAATGGTACGGTTAACCATATTAAACAGTAACGGTTATAACCATGGTTATGGGTTTTTCACCGCACTATTGCCGACCCTATTTCCACTAAAGCTATACTCGACAACGACATAAATTTCTTGTTGGCAAATTGTTGCTAGTTGACTTACCAGCATCAATTTGAGGGGGATGTTACCGGATAAATTAGGTCTCCACTAGAGTAGTGGTAAGTTTCCACTAGAGTGATGGTAGAATTAGGTCTCCACTAGAGTAATGGTAGAATTAGGTCTCCACTAGAGTAGTGGTAGGTTTCCAATAGAAATAGTGATGCAATTGTAAGGCAATAAGTTTTAACCAATAGGATGTAATCCTTTAAGAGTTTATTTTGACAAAAGGAAGTCGGTGCTAACCTGTGTCTCCTTCACAGTGTACCTTTCGAGTAATGTTTTCTTCTCCTCAGGTGTAAGAACCTGATGCTCGGGGACAAGAACATGCTCTTTAACGTTTATTAACAATTCGGCTTCCTTTAATTAAGCAACACCATCATTGTCAGGTTCACTCCTCTATGATAGACCACAAAGCTTACAAATGTGCAGGATAAGCCATAACCTAAGCAAAACTATCCATAAAATATGGTGAAATAGCTTGTTTCATAAACTAACCTGGAAAACCTCAAGGTGAAATTTGGAAGAAATCTCGCTTATACATGTCCGAGCAAACGGTGTCAAGTTCTGTTGCACGACTAATATAGCTCGGAAGACGTTCTCTGATTTCATGTGATTGGTGTAAGTCTTCATCGTCTTCACGCCAACTTTTGCCTCTTCAGGAAAGAAGACATAAAGCTGCAAGCATCGAATCCACACCAAGAAGAAGAAGAATGATAACATAAAAGAAAGTGAATTATGTACAATGTTGAGCTTGATCTCCTCACCTGATCAGAATTATCATTCTTCATTGATTTGTTGATGGTAAGATCCTCTCTTTTCATGTTATCACCGAATTTATCAACAAACTGGAATCTCGACATATTGATTTCAAAGTCTCCAACAAGGTATCCTCTGTCCTTCAGCATCTGCATCACAGTCTTCCGGATTCTGTGAAGTCTTGTGATTTCTTCTTCTGACAGAGGCATTTTGCAACTGCCATGCCATTACAAATTACATGCAGAAGCAGCAATATGTCAGGTTACTGAACACGCCTTAAAATTAGAAGTCGAAAAATCCCCACTTACGGAAATCAAAGTTCGAAATTTGAAATTTCTTATCAACTATCAAACGCAGAATTGAAACTTTAACCGCATAGAAACTGAGATCACTCTTCTGTAAGCATGTTCTGTACTTACTAAGAATGTGTGCGCTAAGATGTGCAATACTTCATTGAAAATTGAAATTGCTCTGCTGTTAGCGGAAATGAATAAGATCAACACAAAATTGAAACTTTAGCGGCAAATTTTCAATAATACGGATCTGATTTGAACCTAAAGACGAAGTACGATCCCACTATGTAAGATAAATTACAGGTTCGGAAGGGTCGTACCACGTAGGAGTTCAGTTGCCGACGGCGGCGAGATGCAGCTGAGTTGGCCAAAGGTGAGCAACTGCGGCAGAACTTTCAATTTTAGGGTTTTGCAGGAGAAGGATTGTCAAAGGCGGTAATTGCCGACTTCGGACGATGTCAAGCGTCAAGGTTAGGGAATCGGAATCGAGGATACCACTGAACTATATTAAAATTATTTTTCAAAAACAAATATTAATATATTTTATAAAATTTATTTTGATTTATATTTTGGACTGGGCTTTAGTTTTTAGTTTTTTCAATGTTAAATTTGTAGGTTAGGCCCGATATACCTTTTTATTTAAGGGAGATTCTATTTGCAGACCATCGACTACTTTATACAGAACACTTTTGTTAAAAGACTAAAATGCCCTAATATCATTTTATATATTTGTCCTTACCAATTTTAAGGAAATTAATTATTAAATCGATCTCATATTTTCGATATTACTAAATCGACCCCATATTATCAAAATGGTGAAAAATTATGCTTCTATCAAGTTTTGAACCCTAGACCTCTTAAATACTAGCTAAAAGTTTTACCACTATACTAGTAATTCCAATTGTTTTCATATTTACTTCAAATATAGTTATTGGAGCAACTCTCATATTATTGTATTAAACATCTCATGTTTATTTATTGATGCTCTTTAGTAATTAACATTTGTTCAACGTTGTTTGTTTAATTATAGTTATAATTTAATTATGTATCTACTAATTAATTTTTTTTAAATGATTGAAAAATAAGTAATTTTTAAATTTAATATTTATAGACTACCAGAATACTCATTTTGAAAATATTTTTTCAATCATCTCTAAAAAAATCAGAAAGACTATAATATGTAGATAATTAAATTAGAACTCTAACACATATGATGATAAGTTTCAATTTTCCCATCAACCATAAATTTGGTCAAATTTATAAAAATTGTCAAAAATTACCAACACTACTTCGACCAAATTTTATAATCGATAAGAAAATTGAAACTTAACACCATATATGTCGTTAGAGTTCTAATTTAATTATCTAAATACTATAATATTTTTGATTTATTTTTTAAGATGGTTGAAAAAAAAAATTCAAAATGTATATTCTAGTAGTGTATAAATACTAAATTTAGAAAATTACTTATTTTTCAACCATTTTAAAAAATAAATCAGTAGATACATAATCAAATTCAAACTGTAATTAAACAAATAACGTTGAATAAATGTTAATTACTAAAGAGCATCAATAAATAAACATGAGATATTTAATACAATAGTACGATAGTTGCTTCAATAACTATATTTGAAGTAAATAATAAAGCAATTGAAATTATTAGTATATTGGTAAAACTTTTAGCTAGTATGTAAGAGGTCCAGGGTTCAAAACTTGCTAGAAGCATAATTTTTCACCGTTTTGATAATATGGGGTCGATTTAGTAACTACGAAAATATCAGGTCGATTTGATAATTAATTTCCTTAAAATTGGTAAGGACAAATATGTAAAATGCTATTAGGGCATTTTAGTCTTTCAACAAAAGTGGTCTATATAAAGTAGTTGATGGTCTGCAAATAGAATCTCCCCTTATTTAATTATGAGACTATTATCTATATCTATATATTAATTTGACTAAGTATCCTATAATTTTAATAAGTAAGTTTTTGACACATTTTTCTCTAAAATAGTGTCATAATAATTTAATTTGATTGGTACATGTAAAAAAAAATTAAGTTGCATGTCATCATTGTAAACACCTAATTTTGGCTCGGGATCAAAATACAGTATGCGAGTAATCGAGATTGGAAAAATATATATAGTATATATATATATATACATATATATATTTGAAAAATAAAACAAATAATAAAATAAATTTAAAAAACAAATAATAAAAAATTCCAACGGTGGAAAATTTCATCTTTTCCATCGTTTTTGTTTTTTATTATTTTTTTAAAAAAAAGTTTTTATTTAAATTAATTAAAGAAGATGCAATTTGTACTATAAATACAAGGAGAGCTATTGTGAACTAAAGGAGGAGCTTCAATGAAGAAAGAATGAGAGAAAAAAAAATAGAAAAAAAAATAGAAAATTATCGGTGATTATCAGTCTCGATTTCTCGTACGGTATTTTAACCTCCAATGAGTTAGGTATATTTCTCTCATATTTGTATTTTCTAAATGTGAAATAAAATTGAGAGTTTATATACATATATTATACATTTATGTATAATATACTTGTTAATATATATATGTGATATTATATCTATATGTATAATATATATTTAAATTATGTATATGTGAAAAAAAATATTTCAAAAAAACAAAAAAAAAATGACTTAGGTCTTTCCCAAACTTTGATGAAGATTACAACTCGGTCCTTGGACTCTCGGGTCATTTCTGGGACGTTATCGAGTGTTATAAACCAAACCGGAAAAGTTTTGGGCCATTTGTGTAATTTTTGAATTTTGTTCTTAATTCAGCTCGTTTTTTAAAAAAATTTACATTTTGATTTCTAATTTTTTCTAGACATTCCATAATTTCTCAAAATGTTACAAATAAGTCTAGAATAATTTTCGGGTTATTTTGGGAATTTTACCAAGTGTACAATTAAATCTAGAATAGTTTAGGGTCAATTATGTAATTAAAAAAATATTTTCAGTTCAGCTATAATTTTTTCGAAAATTACATTTTTGATTTCTAAATTTTTCTGGACATTCCATGACTTTTAAAAAATGTTACAAATAAGTCTAGAATAATTTTCGGGTTATTTTAGAACTTTACCAAGTATTACAAATAAGTCCAAAATAGTTTAGGGTCATTTCTGCAATTTTCGAAATATTTGTCCAATTCAGCTCAAATTTTAATAAATTGCATTTTTGTCCCTATATTTTTTTGAACTTCCTATAACTTCTCAAAATGGGACAAATTAGTCCAACAAGCTTAATATCTTCAAAAATCATTCGTGCATGTTTTGACACGTTTAAAATGGCTCGAGAGTTAAACCATTTTTTTAGCACGATTAACTTTAGTTTTCTCTTGTTTATTTGAAATTAACTCATCAAACAAAAAATGTTTGTACATGGTTTGTTTAATTTAAAGAAAATGCATGTAATCTTTTTTTGGGCCAAGCATGATTAAAACGGACAATTCGGGTAAATTGAAAAACATTCAAAAGCAAACTAAAGTATCGAAAGGGCGGATTATGAGCTTGCGAGCTTTTAAGACGTAATCAAACCCCCGAACTCGTTTCTCTGGACGTAGACCTTTCCAAGCCCTAGGATGTTAACTCCATGTACCCTATGTAAAATTTTAGGATTCTGATTAGCCTTTAATTAATTGGTGGCGACTCTTTCAATTTTTTCAGTCCGGTTGATTATCTCGCCCGACCGGAACCGTCGCTCGCCAAGACCCGACATTTTCAAACGAAAATTAAAAATATTTTCAAAAATGGTCATGGAAAGTCGGATCCGACGTCCAACAATCATTTTCTCACATCCGCATGGACTCTCTAAAATTAATTAAAAACTCCACATTCAATTTCAAAAGATGTTACATTTATAAGTATGTCAAATTAAATTTTGCCTTCTAACAATAGTAAATTGCAAGTTTTGCACCTATAAATTTACTTTGGAAATTTATACAAAAATTAAGAGTGAAATAAATAAATAAGAATGAAAACACAACATTTTTTTAAAAAAATGTAAAATAAATAAATGATAAACCAGACTTATGTTATATAAATTATATTTAAGCCTAATTTATAATTATAGTTTATCTTAATTAACTTACAAAATTAACTAAGTGTCGAAAGGCTAAATGTGTACATAATTATGTTTGTTTATGGAAATATTTTTTATAATATAATAATATTATATTTTATAAAATTACGTATATAAATATACATGTTAGATTATCAGTTATGTATTTATAATTATAAAATTAAATTAAAAGGATACTTTTCATAGAATTTTGAAAAGTGAATTATTTAATATTGTTATTTATCAATTATTATTATATTTGAAATACATTTGTATATATATGAAGAAAAATAAAAAATAATTGTATTCTAAATAGTGTATATGTATATATTATTTATTAAGTTATGTTTGTATGTATAGTCTTCACATATGTTTAACTAAGAAAACAAATAAATAAGAAATAAGAAACAATTAACTATTACTAAATAAAATGTTTATAAATGACTTTTTTTTATAGTTCTATTACTAAATGAATTTAACATATATGTAATAAATCTACTATAAATTTTAAACATAACAAACACTAAAAAGTAAGTTGAATAATATTATATCAATAATAAAAATAAAAATATTTTCATTTTATTAGGTGAATTAATCATATTAATATAATTAAAAAGTATTTTAATTTAATTTATATTTACTCATTAATATAATAATTTAAACTTTATCAGAGAAAATATTTATATAAGACAACTCAAATAATTCTTATACTATGCGCAAACTCAGTTCTTTAATATATATATGTGTAGAAGATTTAACTTTGTATTCTAAATAAATTAAACGTCGTATTCTAAATAAATCAATTCAATAATTAATTATTATGCCAAATAACAACTTCGTTGTGCCGTTGGGTCTATGGAATCCGATTATGTATATATATATATATATATATATCAATTTGACTAGTATGTATATAATGTTGACAAGTAAGTAAAATTGAATTTTCTAATCAATCTTATTCGTCCACCTAGATTGTATGTTAAAATTGACTACATGACTTCATATTTTTGTACATGTGGATACTTTAAAATTATTTTAAAGCACCACATTAAACCTTAAAACGCGTTTAAATTTATCACATTTATTACAAGTCAATCAGTTAATATTTTCAAAAAACTATTTCTAGCTTATTTTCTTCATTTTTAATTAAAAATTCTATTAATAATTATGAATTTTTATTATATTTTATTTACAAATATATATTTGTAGGTTTTAGGTTTAAATTAATTCATTGGGGTTTTAATAATTTCATTATATTAAAACTTCTAATTAAAGATAATAAATTACACAGATTTATTTATGAGTATGTTTAAAATATAGATTTTATCATATGAACCAAAAATATAATTATCATTACTAATTTTTAAAGATGTATATTTTTTATATGTTCATACTTGGTAGATAACATTAGTAATAATTACTATCAAAGTAAAGTAGTTAGAATTACTAAAATATGTATATTCAATTTAATATTCATTAAAAATACATAATAATAATAAAGAACATAAAAACCAAGTTGAAGAGAATGCAGTAACAACATATTAGTAAATATTTATATAATTTTTAATATATATATATATGATAAAAATACTTTAAATTTAAAAAGTTAGAAAACATTTAATAGATAAATGCATAATGAATACCTATATATATTTTTGCCAGAAAAATACCAATATATTTATACACAAATTTAACTCAATCATAACTTAAGTTGAATTGAACTATAAAAACATAATAAAACATTAAATATTTTTTAGAATAAAAAAACATTAAATAACATCTAAAATTTCAAACATAAAAGTAACATGTAAAAATACAATTTTAATACTATTATGCAAAAAATTATTTTAAATTAACACATAATATCATAATTAATAAATGTAAATATTCAAAAAAAAAATATAATCAATTATTAGTTAATATAATATGATATCCAATGCTCAAATATTTATTATGTGTGTGTGTATGAAATTTTAATTTCGAATAACTCCAATTATCTTAACATAAAAAATTATAAAATATATATTTTTAAATATTATTTCGATGTTTTCTCTTCGTTAATAAATTGTTATGTTAGACTGTTAGTGCTAGAACTTTCAAACTCAACCCATTAATCATGACGATTATAAAAGTATATCATTATTATTTAAAAAATCATACATAAAAAATCATACATAAAAAATATATATTTCATATTTCATAACTTTTTTTTTCCAAATGATATTTCATAACTAATATATATAATTATTTTATGCATTTCATAAATTTAATATTTTCCTTATTATAAAAATATAATATAAACTAAATAAAAAATAATATATTTAATTTATTGCGCGGGGACTAAATATCTAGTATTTAATATTCTTATATTATTTTTAGTAGTAAAAGCTTAAATACGTCTCCATATAAAAACGTGTCAATTTAGTTTGGTACGAATGCGACAACAAGGAACGAAATGGATTAAAAAGGCATGAACAATTTGATATAAACTGAATAATTATAAATAAAAAAAATTATAATCAAAATTTAAGAATTACTCAATATAACAAGTTCAATCTAAATATTGAAACAACTTAAATAAATATATAATAGTGTATAGTATAATAAATATTTAATATATATACGAATGGTTCTATATTTTGTATTATATATAATTATTGAGTTGGGATATATTTTATTAATAAAGAGACTAACTTGACGAGCTAAATTTCTTACTAATTAGAGAAAAAGAAAATAAAAGTGATTTTCGTAGTAGCGATCGAACCAAATGGAAGCAGCTTAAATCATAAAAATGGAGTTGTGGATGATAAAGAATTAGCAGATAAGTTGTGATTAAAAATAAAATATTATTCGAACTTAAAAGATCTTTTTTTTTTCAAACTCTACACAAAAATAATTGACCCAAACTTATAATTTTTCATACCATGTTCGATGAATAGTTGTTTAGTATCATGATAAAATTAAGGGTTAATAACAAAATTGATACCCCAACTTTGAGCACTTTACAAATTGCTACATGAACCTTATTTTTTCAAATACGGATACCTAAACTTTAATACTAAGTGCTTAAATCTGGACAAAAAATGACGTGAGCACTTTATTGATCCCTGATTTAAAAAATTAAATATTTTTTTAATACAAAAAAATCTGAATTTTAAAAAAAATTCGAAAATTAAAAATGAAAATATGAGTTTTTAATATAATATTTTTATTAAAAATATGAAATAAAATAATAATAATAATATTTTTTTTATTTTGTTTCATATTTCATATTTCAAATGAAAATATTATATTAAAAAACTCTTATTTTCTCAATTAATTTTTCTACTTTTTTCTATTTTTTAAAAATCATTTAATTTTCTAAATTATGAATCAATCATATATTGTAACATCATTTTCCGTCCATATTTAACAGAAAACTTAACTGATGTAACAATTTGTTCCAACTCCGATAGTATATTTACAAAATTTGAAAAACAAAGTTCAAGTAACAATTTATAAAATACTCAAAGTTGGGGTAGCGATTTGGTTATTAACCCTAAAATCAATTGATGCAATCTCTATGTTTAATATGTTCCCCCACCGCTAATCCAAGAGACTGAGAGAGTGTGAAGTTGAGATATTCATGTAGTCTCATGTGGGCATCTTACCATATGTTTACATGTTGGTACCAAACTGCACATCTCAAACCTATTAGGCCTACAACTGCAGTTTCAATCAAATGTAGGGGTATTTCAGCAATTAAACCATCAATCACATCATCTATTTTACGTGACTGAGATATTTTTTCCGACGACTAAGTACAACTTGTGGAATCCTCAAATTTTGTCAAACGTCGGAGTCTTCACGTAAGAGAGGATACACGCAAGACGCAACTGTTTTATTGGATGAGTAAATATTATTTTGTATTGAGTATGAGTGAGTCAAAATATGTTTAATTCAAACACGATTTTATAATTATTAATAAGTTAATTTTTAAAATTCAAACACGATTCGTGAGATCCAGGGACAGAGCTACATGAGCCCTAGGGGCAATTGTCCCCTCAACTTTTAATTATGTGTAAATTTGATCCTAAAAATGTAATAATTTTCAATTTAGCCCATTTGAATTAGGGTTGATCATGGGCGGTCTGGTCCGGTCCTGAAGGCAAGATCGAGACCGAAATTTCGGTCTTGCCTTCTGGAGGACCGAGACCGACCTCGGCCAAAAAAGTCCGCCCGAGTCGGTCT
The DNA here is from genome assembly GCA_946814005.1 of Chamaenerion angustifolium. Lineage (NCBI taxonomy): Eukaryota > Viridiplantae > Streptophyta > Magnoliopsida > Myrtales > Onagraceae > Chamaenerion > Chamaenerion angustifolium. The sequence goes on from OX328272.1 coordinate 34,389,527, forward strand.
TTCTTGATTCGGAACGGTCTCGGTCCTGGACCGAATCTGCACAAAAAATAAACAAACTATGAGTTCACGGTATTCTTTAGTAAAAGGCGAAAGAATAGTTCACCTCTCAAAAAAATACTATGAACTCACTATATTCTTTAGTAAATTTATCAGGATGCAGCTTTTATAGAGATAGAAAACCACCAAAATCAGCATTCCTTTCAGTGTGGTATTATGAAAATCTCAAATCCACATTCATTCGGTCCGGTCCGATCCTAAACGGGCTTTCGGGGAAAAAGTCTGAGACCGACCTTGAAGGAAAAAAATCGCTCGCTCGGTGTCGGGCCTAGTCGGGCCGGTCTTGTTGGGAATTCGGTCCTACAGTCTTTTTTGATCACCCCTACTTTGAATCATATATTTGCCCCTACTGAATTTTTTTAGTTTAACTGTTTACCCTTACTCTAATATTTGCCCCCACTCGATAATTTTTCTGGCTTCATCCATGGTGAGATCACGGGTCAACTTGCATAATCCGTACCCAAATTAATTTTTGTGGTTTGAATTTCATAACTCAATCTGTTAGACTCGTGCTACTCAGACTCACGTGACCTATGAAAGTTACGATCCAAACACGACCTATTTGTATAATTAATATACAAATCCATGGTTTGAAAGTTACGATCCAAACAGATCCATGGTCAACTATAAAATTTTATCCCTTAAACTTAAATTCTTGTATGAAATTCTACTTTTCTTCCCCTTCGAAAATTCCACGTCCATCTTTTCATATATAAAAACACTAAGTATACCTTCCCTGCAATCTGCATGCTCTACCATCTCCATTATACTTGATCATCATGGCTTGTTATAATTTGAAGTTGACCCTCCACGTACCCACGGTTCTTCTACTGGTCGGACTGTTGGTCGGAGCTAGTGGGTCCCTCTCAGGGAGCTTAATGAAGAAGATTGTCGGAATCAACACAAAAGGTCCGTTCTTAGGGATCGTGGTTCCTAATGCCTACGAAATGGACCCACTTCTACAATCTTCGAGCTTTCTCCCGAACCCAAAACTCCCTAATTATTTGGACATATTAGGTAATACACGTATTTTATATATATATTATGTTATGTTATGTTGCGTGTTATATATACAGTCGTGAAAAATGTTAATGATAGTATGTTGTATCGTACGACAGGAAGGCGGTTTCGGTTCGGAGAAGTCGCAAATCATACGGTTATAGTGGTGATGACGGGGTTGGCCATGGTATACACTGCTGGAATTTTCGCTTTTGCCCGGAGGAACATTTTTTGATTTGAGACATCATTAATATAATTTAGGGTAAAGAGAAATTTCCCGACAATAATTATATATCGTCGGTAAATAAAGTTTTACCGACGCAAATATGATTACGTCGGTAAAGTTATATGCCTTTGCCGACAACAAATATAGGTTCGTCGGTAAATAGTTTTGCAATAATTTTGTCGGTAATTGTCATATTTTTCTGACAAATTTTATTTATATTGTCGATAAAAATGTATTTCCCTAACAAAAATAAATCGGTCGTCTAAAATTATTTTTGGCGACGAAAAGATATTTACATTTCGTCGGTAAAAATATATTTACCGACAGTTTTTTACCAACCAAATTAAAATTCCATCGCTGATGAATGGATTTTCAGTAGTGATAGAAAACATGAGAAATTAAGATTCTAAAAAAATGTTCCATAAGCAACGTTAACGCTTAACCTAACATTCCAATATGTCTGGTTAGAACCCGACTCACCGAGCAAAGCGCGGTTTTTAAAACATATATATGACCCGATTCACCGAGCAAGCGCGGTTTTTAAAACGTACGAAGATGCGATATACATAATGCATATGACCCGACTCACTTTTTTTTTTGAAGCTGAACGCAGGTATTACTACCCAATTACTGCTATCTTTGTTCAACGTGAAAGGCGTTGTGCATTACGGGATTGCAGGAAACGCTAATCCGAACCTTCAAATCGGCGACGTTACTATTCCACAGTACTGGGCTCATAGTGGACTCTGGAGCTGGCAGGTAAATGAATTATATAAGGCAACACCAACATTTAAAAAAAATAATTTAAATAAGTATTTTTTAAAATAATTAAGGAAATTTCATAATTGTATTTTTGGGCATATATTTGAATTGAATTCACAGATTTGATCAAAATTGCAGTTAAACCCATGAATCTGAGGGTTTAGCCCTACTAAATTATTTTTAAAAATTAGAAAATTTTAAAAACAGGGAAAAATATCGGGTTAGTTTAACGAAAATAGATTAGCAAATTTAATCAAAGGTTTAGTTAAAATGTTAAACCTGTGAATCTTATTTATGGATATACTAAAAAATGTAAATTAGTTGCTTATTAGTTATTTGCACGATTGGTTTCAAAAAATAATTATTTTGGAGAGAAAAAATCAACTAATCGAATAGTTTTAGTTACATTCAGTATTTGCATTGTTACACAATTAAGTATGATTAATTATATGTGTATAATCGTGTCTATACAGAATAATGAGGACTTTTGCCCCCCATTTTGTTATATTTTCAATAGTATCCTAAATTTATTTATAAATAAAAATATATCCCGGACCAGTTTTATCAGAATCGGACCGAACCGGCGGTTTGATAAAAAATCAGACATATGTTCGGTTGGATTAAGATAAAAGGTTGACTTGCAAGTGAACAGTGTTTGAACCGGTGTGAACCAGCCGAATTTGTAAAAATTGAGCGATTTCCGGTTCACTTTTTTGGGATAGTTTTTTCCAGACCAATCAATTTTTTTCGGTGTAAACCAATTGGTTTTCAGTTATTAGGTTTCCGATTGATTAGACCCATCATCGATTTTTTTAACAGCCGACCAATTCTTTCCAGTTATTAGTTTTATTGTGTTATATTGTGTTTGAGAGTAATGTGTATGTTTGAGACTATGTAGTTTGTGTGTATTTGAAACTATATAATTTGAGGTAATTATGTATGTGTTAGAGACTATGTAGTTTGTAACTTTGTATTTTCAGTTTTTTAGTTTTACTTTTGAACAGTGAACCATATATTGAATCAGGTCCGACCGAACTGGGAACCGGACCCCTGGCCGGTTCGAGAATCGGACCGGTTCTGATAACACTGTCCTGACTCCATTTTTTTTATTTTTTTTAAAAAACATTTAATCCAAAAATTGAATTTATTATAGAGTATACCCAGTATTTTTTTTTGTCCATCCATATATAATATTAATGTGTCATCTATTGGAATTATTAGAGGTATGGAGATGGATCTGCAGATGAGCTTCCCTTAGAATCTAGTGGGGATTATACGAGGGACATCGGCTATCTCAATGTTTCCGATTACGGCAACGGCAGCAATCTTCTTAATAGTCTATGGTACCAACCGGAAGAGATATTCACGGTGGACGGAGTACCGGAAGTCCGGCAACATGCCTTTTGGATTCCCGTTGACTCCTACTACTATTCTCTGTCGGAAAAACTCAAGGTATATATACATATATGGAATGGTTGATATTTGATAATGATTTTAATGACCAACTTACTAGCTGAACTTTAATGAGTTGGAAAAGTGGGTGTCGAGTTTTTTTAACAAATAAATAATTGAACTTATATTTTAGGACACGCGCTTGTCTCTGTCAACATTTAATAACAATTTAGACGGAGCTAGCGAATTGTACCTTTGTATAAAATCATGGGTAAATAACTTCAATGCACTCATATGTTTACTCATGTTATTATTTACATCTATATGTTTGACCATATTGTTAAATACACCAACAATTAAAACTATTTATCCATTTTTGGCGTTAAATGTGTCAAAATGACAATTTTACACTTTTGTTCATCTTCAACACTTATTCACTCCAAAACACAAATTTGGGGTAAATTCAACTCCAAAAAAATGTGGATTTTGGTTTGAATTCAACCCAATAATGTAGATTTGGATTGAATTTGAACTCAGATCTGCATTTGGGGTTCAAATTTAATCCAAAACTGCATTTTGTGGTTGAATTCGAACCCGAAGAATACAGATTTGAGTTTGAATTCAATCCCAAAATTCAGTTTTGGATAGAATTTGAACTTAAATCTGCATTTTGGAGTTGAATTTAGTGTTGAAGATGACATGAAAAAGAACAAGAGGGTAAAATTATCATTTTAACATATTTAACGACAAAAGTGGATGGATAGTTAACGGTTGGTGCATTTAACAACTTTTTATAACTTAAGGGTGCACATAACGATCTTTCAAACATGTTGATGCATTTAACAACAACAGTCAAACATTCAAGTGTATTGATGCTATTTACCTTAAAATCATTTTGTTCAAAAATAAAGTAGAATTAGGAAATTATCTAAACCTTCAAAGTTTAACTAGTAAATATGTAATTAACTATAATTTTTATTTAATTATCTATTAGGGCTTGAATTTAACAAGATGTGTCAACACAACAACTTGCTTGCCAAGGCAGCCAACGGTGGCGTTAGTGGAAAGAGGAACGAGTGCCAACATATATCTCGACAACAGTGCTTACAGAGCTTTCTTGTACTCCAAGTTTAACGTCACTGCTATCGATATGGAAACAGCCGCCGTAGCTTTGGTCTGTCACCAGCAGAAGAAGCCGTTCATCGCCTTGAGAGCCTTGTCGGACTTAGCCGGCGGCGGCTCTGCCATCTCCAACGAAGCCTCCATTTTTATCTCCTTAGCTTCTCAGAACTCTGTGAATGCTGTTATTTCCTTCATTTCGCTTCTGCCTTCAACAATAACCGAATAGGGTACGTAAAAAAATATCATTTTGCCTATAATTTATGAATTAAAATCGGTTTATAAAATCGAAAGTTTCAATCCTTAGTGTTTGATATTCTGTCAAGTTTTACCCTTTCGTTAAAACTTAAACAAAATATGTCTTGAAAATTGCAAAATAATAAAATATTTTTACAAATATCACAATTTAATAATTTTAAACTTTTTTAAATGTTGCAAATTTTGTTGGTCAACAAAAGGAACGTGCTAGTAGTAGCGACCAAGACTCACTCAGCTACGTCATGTTTGAGTTTTTTTTTGTCCCGTCGTCTTCGGGCTTGGGAACTAGCGCTTTGCACTGACTCCATCAACGTAGTCAGGTTTTAAATGTTACAATTTTTTTTTGTCAACTGTAAACACCTGATTTTGTATCGGGGTCAAAATATTGTACGCGAGGAACTTAGCCGAGAAAAATCGATATAGAAAAATCTAAAAAATTTAAAATATTATTAATAGGAAAATAAAAAATAATTCTTACGTTTACTAAAAAAAAAGGAAAATTCGGTTTCTTAAAAAAAACAAATGTAGTATTATATATATATATATATATGGAAAAAAAAATTATAGTGGTGTTTTATTAAAAAACGTTATAGTGAAGTTTTATTAAAAAAATTATAGTGGAGATTTATAGTGGAGTTTTATTTTTAAAAATATATAGTGGATTTTTGTTATAAAATAATTATAGTGATCTTTATATATTATTTATAAACAAGATAAAAAGACAAAGACAAAAACTAATATAAATAGATGAAGAACATAGTTGACGAGGGGAAGAAGAAAAGAAAGAAGAAAGAAAAAATTGAATGATAATGATTTTTTTTTGGAGATGAGTGAAAAAATATGGGTGATTATCGGTATCGGTTTATCGTACAGTATTTTAAATACCGAATGATTTAGGTATATCTCTCTCATATTAAATATTGTATTTGTATTTTCTAATATGAATTAAATTGATTCTTCTGGCATATAGGGGGATTCAAACTCGTAACCCCAGAGTCAAACCACTTGAGAGTAAGCGCTCTCAATCACTAGACCACTACTGTCGGTGGTTAAATGTTGCAATTAAGAACCGGAACTTTTAAAACAAAAACAATCATATTTTTAATTCAAATATTAAAGGATAACGTGGTATTTTACTTATATTCATCTCATAATATTTTGTTCATTTTACACATTTACATTTTACTTTATTTGAATTTAGGATTTGTCAACCGACTCGAACTAAACCCTAAAACACAACCTAATTTGAGTCTACCCTACAACAATTTCTAGATGTTTTTTAAAAAGTAACCATGTCAGATTTTTTTTTTGAAAAAGTATATATATAAAAAAAATATTTAGCAAAATGTGCATCTGCGCAGATAAGGCAGTAGCGTTTCTTAAATTTTTTTTAAAAAATTACAGTAAGTAGATATTTGAATTTCGATTCAAATGATGCAAAAAATATTAAATTTGGACTTACGGATTGACTGTAGGCTCTGTCGTAAGTTGAGATATGAAAATTTGACTTAAAAAAATATAACTCATACCCTGTAAGTCCAAACTGACCACGGTGAACGTCATTTATGTCGTAATTCAATTATCTACATAGAGTAATTTTTTTGATTAGAAATACAATGATTTTGTAACCTAACATCGCTTGTCTTAAAATTTGACTGAAATAATCAAATGCATTAGGTGAGAAATTTAATTATGTACTTACTCAAAAATAAAAAAAAAAATTAATCTAGGTAGATATTTTAATTACGACATAAATGACGTTCACCGTGGTCAGTTTGGACTTACATGATATGAGTTATATATTTTTTAAGTCAAATTTTCATATCTCAACTTACGGCAGAGCCTACAGTCAATCCGTAAGTCCAAATTTAATATTTTTTGCATCATTTGAATCGAAATTTAAATATCTACTTACTGTAATTTTTTTGATTATTTTTTTTAAAAAAAAACAACGAAAAACGCTACTGGTAGTAGCGTTTTTCAAAAAAACGCTACCTCCACCTACGCAGATGCCCATTTTGCTAAATACTTTTTCTACATATATACTTTTTCAAAAAAAATTTCTAAAATAAATACTTTTTTAAAAAAGTTCCAATTTCTAGCCTAAGTGACTTGATTAAAAAGAAAAATTATTTAACTAGTCTAGTGAGAGTGATATGTGTAAACTGTAAACACCTAATTTTGGACAAATGTCAAAATAATATACGCCAGAAATCGAGTCGAGAAAAATCCCAAAATTTAAAATATTATTAATAGAAAAATATTTTTTTTCTTATGTTTACTAAAAAGAGGAAAATTTTGTTTTAAAATAAAAAATAAATAATTACTAAGTTATATATATGTAGTATTATATATATATATATTCCACTATATATATATAGTGGTGTGTTATTATCAAATAATTATAATGGTGTTTTATTATAATTATAGTGGAGTTTTATTATAATTTAATTATAGTGGTGTTTATATATTATTTATTTATAATTAAAAAAATAGAAAAAAACAACTATAAATAGAAGAAGAGCTTCATGAGAATGATAGGAGGGAAGAAGAAAATAAAGAAGAGAGAAAATATTGAATGATAGTGAAAAAAAATTTGAAGAGAGAGGAGTGAAAAAATATGGGTGATTATCGGTATCGGTTTATCGTACGGTGTTTTAAACTCCGAATGATTTAGGTATATCTTCCTCATATTCAATATTGTATTTGTATGTTCTAATATGAATGAAATTTATGTTTTATATACATATATTATATATCTATGTAATACTATATATATATACATCTATGTATAATATAGATGTATTATGTATATATGATACTATATATATATGTATATGTATATATATTAAGTACATGTGATACTATATATATATATGTATATGTATAATATATATGTGATACAATATGTATATATATATATATATATGAAATAAAAAAATATTTTCAAAACTGACTTAGTTCATTTCTAAACTTTGATGAAGGTTACAACTCGGTCATTGTACTCTCAGGTCATTCTGGGACTTTATCGAGTGTTATAAACCAAACCACAAAAGTTTTTGGGTCATTTCTGTAATTTTTAAAACATTTTTCAACTCAACTCGATTTTTTTAATAATTACACTTTGTTCGCTAAACATTTCTAGACATCCCATCACTTCTCAAAATGTTACAAATAAGTCCAGAATAATTTTCGGGTTATTTTAGAATTTTACCAAGTGTTACAAATAAGTCCAGAATAGTTTGGGGTCAATTCTGTAATTAAAAAAAATCAGTTCAGTTATAATGTTTAAATAATTGTGTTTTGGTCCCTAAACTTTTCTGGATGACTTCTCCAAAGTGCTACAAATTGGTCCAACGTGCTTAATATCTTCAAAATCATTCGTGTATTTTTGACACGTTTAAAATGACTCCAAGGTTAAACATTTTTTTTTTTGAAGAGTGATTAATTTTATTCTCTCTTGTTTATTTATTTGAAATTAAATCATAAATAAATAAAAAATATTTGTACATGGTTTGTTTAATTTAAAGAAAATGCATGTAATCTCTTCGGTCAAGCATGATCAAAATGGGTGAATCGGACAATTCGGATAAATCAGTGAAAACAAAATTCAAAAGCAAACTAAAGTACCGAAAGAGCGGATTATGAGCTCGCAAACTCATAAGACGTAATCAAACTCCGAACTCAATTATCTAGACGTTGACTTTTCCAAGCCCTAGTATGTTTACATCATGTACCCTATGCAAATTATAGAATTTTGATTATCCTTTAATTAATCGGTGACAACTCTTTAATTTTTTCGGTCTGGTTGATGACCCCGCTCGACCAGACCCATTGTTCGTCAAGACCCGACATTTTCGAGCAAACAAAATATAAAAAATATTTTTTAAAAAGGTCGGAGAAAGTAGGATTTAACGTTCGACAATGTGTTATAAATCATTTAGGTCCAAAAACAGATTAACTTTCAATGATCGCAACTTTTTTTTATCGATTAGTGTGTGTAATTGAGCTTTTGTATTAAACTTTTAGCATGTATTATTATTTCATGTATTTTTCAAGATCTATCACTGTCCCTTGCCGTCCATGAATTTCCTAGTTTTTTGTAGAATCGTTTCACTTTTGGCTTTTGGCATTGCTTGTTATAAGATATAGCCAATGTAGATGGAATCACGGACGTCATGCTTAGGGTACAAAATAATTAATGATAGGGTTTATTAATTTAATTAATCTCCATATATATATATATATAGTTTTTGACTTAAAAGATGTATATATTTGAAATGGGTTAAATACAAAATAACTACCTAAAACTTTAAATTTTTAAAAACGGTTACCTCAATTTTAACACATGGGGCAAATACCTATATCCGTTAAATATGAACGGAAAATGATGATAGCACATGATTGATCCATAATTTTAAAAATTATATATTTTTTTTAAATACTAAAAAAATCAGAAAAATTCTAAAAAACAAGAAGAAAATTAATAGAAAAAATAAGAGTTTTTAATATAATTATTGTATTGAAATATATGAAACAAAAAAACTAATCATTTGTTTTTATTTCATATTTTTAATAAAAATATTATATTTAAAACTCTTATTTTCCCAATGAATTTTCCAGTTTTTTTGGCATTTTAAAAAATAGTTTTTAAAATTATGGATCAATTATGTGTTGCCACGTCATTTTCCATCCATATTTAACGGAAAATTTAATGGAGTTAGCGATTTGATCCATGTGTCAAAGTTGAGGTAGTTATTTCCACATTCACCCAAAGTTTAGGTAGCCGTTTTTGAAAATTCAAAGTTCAGGTGACTATTTGTAAAACGTCCAAAGTTTGGGTAACTATTTGATATTTAAACCATTTGCAATTTAGTATTTTTAAGTCTTATATTTATCTTATGAAAAAATATTTTATTCGTTTGTATTTACTCTAATTCTTTCATTCGCTTTATCCGTATATACACCATCTTAATTACTTTTGTGTATTTAATGTTTTCTTATCTAAATTAATTTTTAAAATAATTTGTTAAATTCAGTGATACAAATCTAATATATGTGTATGCCACGTGATATCTAATATGTGCATGTAACTAGGGTTGTCGATGGATAGGGTATGGTACGAGTATGACAAATAACATAATCATACCATATTTTTAAACCACATACCATAACTATAACTATTACGTGTATAATTTTCAATACCATAACCATAAAAATAACTGTGGTTATTAACCATGATTTTACTCGTATATCCATATTTATTCCACACATGTAATATAATAAAAGACCGAAAATTTTATTTTAAAAAATACATAAATCTGTATTGTCAACAATAAAAATATATATAACTAACATCATGGTTATTTATTACATGTATGTACAGTAACTTTCATTATTTAGTATATATTAGTTTATTAATAATAAATAATTATTATATTTTTATAATAACCATGGGTATAACTCAAATACCATAACCATAACTATAACCATTATGAGTTGAAAATTCATCACCATAACTGTATCGCACCATAATGGTACAGTTGACCATATTAAACAGTAACAGTTATAATCACGGTTATGAGTTTTTCACCGCACTATTGTTGGTCTTATATGTAACACAAATTTTATAAATAAATAAATAACAACTTGTTAATTTATTTTTATTTTTTCAAAATATGAATACTTTTCTAATTCAATATTTAGGGTTGTACATACACTTTCTACCTAGATTTAACTACCTTTTAAAAAAAAATGCTAATTAGGTATCACATGGAGTGCGCATGCACTTCCATTTAGAACTAATTAAAAATTTAGCAAATTTTAAGTTTATTTTAATATAATTAACAATCTATTTCTAAAAAATAGCTCGATTATTCCAGAAAAAAACTAATAAATTATTAATTATTTAACCATTGATCTCAATTCAAATTAGTGTATTATCTCAAAATTATAAAATTAATTTTTATATAAAAAAAAGAAAGAAAATGAAACTCTATTAATGATATCACATCACGTTCTTGTCACATTCCCCCCCTTAATTCATTGTTATAAACATTAATTCATTAACATTGTAGAATTCACACTATTTTTCAATTATACTCTAATTTAAAATAATAAATTATGTATTAAATATATATTAATCAATTCAGTGAAGCCGTTCAATTATCACTAAGTCCAAGCTATACTGACGTTTCTTTTATACTTGGCCTTTACCTATCTCAACGACGACGACGATACCAAAGTTCGCCTATATAAAACGAATCCTTCCATTTGAGCTGCAGAGCCTTCATCCATGGCTAGCCAAGATCAAACCATGGAGATCCTGAATGGTGCAAAACCCGAACCAATCACACAAGCCGATCGAACCAAGGGTGGTCTCAAGACCATGCCTTTTATCATAGGTACGTAGTTTATAACAATGTAACATTCTTGTTTGTTGATGTTTTTTGGGTAAATTACATCAACAGTTACTTATGTTGACACATGTGATTGAACAGTTGAAACTTATATTGAACAGTTACTTATGTTTCAAAATGTGACTGAACGACTAAAAAAAATAAAAATGACTAAAATACCTTTCAACAGTTCTTCATGTTCATCAAGTTCATCTTCATGTTCATCAAGTTCATCTTCATGTTCTTCATCTTCAATATCTTATTTCTCGATTCAAACTCGAAATTTGATTTCAAAATTAGATTTGCGCAAATATGATTTCGAACATGAAGATCACAAGATAAAAGTGAAGGGTAAAATCGTTGTTTTTGTGACAATTTAATCACATTTCCCAAACATATGTGACTGCATATAACACGTTTAACCAAAAAGTCACATTTTTTAAACATACATGATCGTTTAGCTACACAAAAAACATAAGTAATCATTTATCCAACATAAGTGACTATTGAAGTGGTTTACATGTTACCCCCCTAGATTGTTATAAAACATGGTTTGAAATGATTTACGACATGTTTTTTACGCAGCGAACGAATCGTTCGAGAAGGTAGCGGGTTACGGGCTCCTACCGAACATGATATTCTACTTGATAAATGAGTATCACTTTAGTGTGGCTTCGGCATCAAATGTGTTGTTCTTATGGAATGCCGGGTCGAATTTCATGCCGATCTTAGGAGCTTTCTTATCCGACGCTTTCTTGGGTCGGTTTGGGGTTATCGCTCTCGGCTCCGTCGCGAGCTTCCTTGTGAGTGAACGTCGATCTCTATATTGTTTTGGGTCATTCGGGTCGGTCTCGAGTTTATTTAACTAAAATTTCATGTATTTCACTTCCGCAAAAGTCATTTTGATAGATAATATAATTCATGATCAAATTCAGACCTATTTTCTAACCTACCATTTTCGATTCGAAAATCGAGAATTTTTAGGGACAATTTTTAAGCTGACAATTTCTCACGCAACACGATACAAACACGCATGAAAAAAGTTGTGTTTGTGGAAATATATGACAGAACGATTGATACGCACAACATAGGGCACGATAACCTTATCGTGTCATGCTGAGAAACATGACACGATAAGGTTATCGTGCATATTAGTATTTAGTAAGTATCACACAGTAAACGTATTGATACGCACGATGACATGCACGTGCGCACAATTTGCAGTTCGGAAATCGAGAATTAGACGAAAAAAGCAAATTACGCATTTATATTAGGTCAGCTAAAATCTATTATTTAATTTAATTTATATTATAGATTGACCTAGTTTCCTTCTAGGGTGCTGCCCTATTATGGCTAACTGCAGCCCTCCGAGGACCACGACCCGGACCATGTGACAAACTGTCCGAAACATGTCCCTCCGCCACCCCGGCTCAGCTCATGCTACTCTACACCTCATTCACCATCATGTCGATCGGGGCCGGAGGGATCCGACCCTGTTCCATAGCCTTTGGCGCCGACCAATTCAACCATCCCGAAAACCCTAACAATAAAAGAAACCTACAAAGCTTCTTCAACTTCTACTACGCGACGATCGGGGTTTCGTTGATGATAGCGGTTACGATCATCGTCTACATTCAGGACTCGTATGGTTGGATCATCGGGTTCGGTGTGCCCCTAGCACTTATGCTCCTGTCTGCAGTGCTTTTTCTGGTTGGATCGCCATACTATGTTATGATGAAGGCAAATAAGAGCCTTTTCACAGGGTTGGTTCAAGTGGGGGTGGCTTCCTTTGCGAATAGGAAAATGGAGTTGCCTCCAAAGAATTCAGTGGGGAATTATTATTATTATCGTGAGGGATCAACACTTATTGCACCAACTGAAAAATTGAGGTAATTTTTCGAATTTTATATAAAGTTTATGCGTTATTTTAATGCAATTTATATTTATTTTTAATTTAGTAGGGTATTAATTAAAATTAATTTATCTATACATGCATGTGCATGTTAATTAAAAGCCAGAAATACTCTAGTGTAAAAAAAAAATTAAAAGATCAGAAAAAGAATAAAACAAAAAACATCACTTGAATTTTCATTCTTGACCTCTATTATTTTAATTATTATTTTTTCATTTTTAAAAAGGTACTCAGTCCTTTATTTTAAAAAAAAAACTATCAAATTTAACGAAAAAAGTGACGGAGTTGGTATTTACAAATTTGCTTAGGTTTAGTTTGTTATTTATTAAAAATAAATTATAAATGTAATTTTCGCAGTTCGACCAAATTTCGGTAAGCAATTCGATCGTTTTTCCTTTTAAAAATCCTACATATATAAAAACCCACACATTATATTGTAAAGATAAAAATTTCAACAAATTACCCTTTAACTTAAAGTGGTTTTTTATTTTGACAAATAACAATAAATAGGTAAATTTATTAAAATTATTTAGAAAACATTATACAATTAAATATATATTAAACATTTTTTAATTAAAAAAAGGTTTAGGTTCATTTTTTCTTATAAAATTATACATTTATTTCTTTTTCTATATCATAATTATTTTAAATCTTTTTTTCTTTCTCAATTTTAATAAAACGATGAATTCTTTCTTATTTTAAAAACAAAACAAAATATTATGAAAATAGTTTTAAATTATGATGTTTGAAAAGTACAGAGTGATCTTTATATATATATTCGCTATGAGTTTGGAAAAAAGCTCTCTTCATCTCTTTAAAGACAAGGCTTTCACAGAATCACAGACCACAATTTTAGCGACAATTATGTTTACCGACGAAATATGGTTTTACCAACGAAAAGTATTACGTTTACCGACAGAAATTTTCCGTCGGTAAAATAGTTAATTTCAGTAGTGTTTATGGTGATCCATTGGTGACTGACTTAATGAATCGTACGTTATACTCTTAGGTTTTTGAACAAAGCATGCCTAATGAGAGACCCACTCAAAGACTTCGACTTCAATGGGCATCCAATGGACCCATGGAAGCTTTGTACAGTGAGACAAGTTGAAGAGCTCAAGGCTCTAATCAGTGTCTTACCCATATGGTCAACAGGCATCATGATCGCAGTCACAGTCAACCAGTCGTTCCCGACAGTCCTAGCCAACACCATGGACCGGCATTTTATCGGAAACTTTAAGATCCCAGCAGCCTCCTTCACCCTCTTTGGAATCCTAACCCTAACCATATGGGTGACACTCTATGACCGGGTCATAGTCCCGTTAATGGGGAAGTTCTTGGGCCGACCTCGTGGGTTCACCTTGAAGCAGCGGATGGGGATCGGGTTAGCTATATCGTGTCTAGCCATGTCGAGTGCTGCCATAGTGGAAGGGAAGAGACGCGAGATCGCGATCCAACTAGGGTTTGAGGACAATCCCAAAGGTGTGACCACAATGTCTGCTATGTGGGTTATCCCTCAACACTGCCTTGGCGGGCTGGGGGAGGCTTTTAACGCGATTGGGCAGGTCGAGTTTTACTATTCCCAGTTCCCGAAGAGCATGGCGAGTATCGCGGTTGCACTTGTGACTTTGGGTATGGCCTTTGGGAACTTGGGAGGGAGCCTAATTGTGAGCACAATCAATGATGTGACCAAAAGAGGAGGTGGGTTGAGTTGGGTTGCTAATAATGTGAATAAGGGTCACTATGATTACTACTTTTGGGTGATTGGAAGCTTGAGTTTGGTCAATTTTGGGTACTACTTGGTGTGTAGTTGGGCTTATGGGAATGAGGAGAATAAGCTTTGGGATGAAGAAGACATAAAGGAGGTGGAAGTCAATGGATCATTGCAACATGTTTAGGTAAGGCTTAAAAAAACATGTTGGATAATGATGACCAAACTACAATGTGTATCTAAGTTTTAAGAATATGGAGAAGTATGAATCAAACTGCAATCGTGTTATGTGTAGAAATTTAATTAGGGGAAAGAGAGTGCGCCTACAAAATTTTAAAATGTGAAAAGAAGGGAAGTATTTTAGCAAAGGGAAAATAATTGTAAATTTGTATTTTGTAGAATGTGAAATAGGTGGAAATAATTTAATTGGTTACGGGTAATAAAAAAAGAGGAAAAAATTGGGTTATAAGATCCACCCGAAGATGGATAGCCTCAACCGAATGTGTTAACAGGTAAGCTCGGAAGCTGTTCCCATCCCTGTCAGGGGAGATGCCAACCATCTCTCCTTTCTACGAACACAATACGTTGTTCTTCCAGCAGCATTATATACATTGCCTATAATCATTCCCTAGTCGGTGTGGTATACAAGTTAAACTTTAGTAAATTGTCATTCCACCATTCAAATTTCAGTAATACTTCATTTCGTCCTCGAATAAGTCATTTTCTAGCCAATTTGTAACACACGAATCTTGTTTCCAATCAATAATATTAGATACCCATACCCCCTCTCATTCACTGCCCTCAACATAATGAGGATTGTATGTATTGAACATCAAAGTGAAACATAAGAGAACCAATATCGCTTTTTGCGTACAATACCATAGTAAAGCTGCTATACGCGGCCCCCGAACGTGGCAAAACCTCAGATCTGAACTACAACAAACACATCAAACTGGGCCTAATCGAACAGAAGACGGTGCTGGATGGTAGTATATAGATCGCCACCCCATGCAATAACTCTGCTTTTTGACTTATGATTACGCCCAGATCCTCCTCTCCTGCGTAGAGTCAGTTGGAGTTCAGATAGTTATACTAACAGACGAACCAAAATAGACCCAAGACGTTTGTGTTCGGTGAGTTTGATTTTTGACCTATTTAGGAGAATCCTTAACAAAGCACACTTTTTTGGCAAGAAAATTAAGCTTCCAAGAGCCAAGGGGAGAATAGATACCGACCTTTAATCCTGAGGGAGAAGGGCAATCTCGATTTCCTGAAGGGACTTTCCTTTGGTCTCCATCACGTTTCTCTTCACAAAGATAACTGCTATCATGCAGAAGGTTGCAAACATCGAGTACAGCACATGAGGTCCGAGCTGCTCCAGCAACCGCAAGAACATCAACCCAACAAAGAAGTTGATCACCTGTTTACAATAGAAGAATTGACCGATTTATTCAGTAATATAAAATATCCAAAATTGTATGTATGCCTTGAATTTGGAAGAACATGGCTTGGTAGATCGATAAGAAATTTACCCAATGAACGGACATACAAAACGCCATGGCCTTTGCTCTAATTCGGTTGGGGAAGATCTCCGGCAAGAGGAGACCAGGAACTGGACCAGCTCCCAACGCAAATGTAAAGACAAACCTGCATCATCCATAGACTAAAAGTTAGCTTTGAAACTGATTTCCATCTATCTTTGAGAAAATAGATTTTGGTTTTCCACCACTCACACGATTCTTCATAGTGAGATTTAATTCGCTTAATGTACAAACAAGAAGTAAAAAAATGATAACGAGAAAATGGCTCATCTTTGTGCTTACATTAGCATACCACCAACAGTTAAGTATAAAGCTACAGAGGTTGGTATACTGGAACTAGCTGCCACAGCTTGAAGACCCATAGACATTGCCTGATATTTGAAAATGACAAAGAAACAGTTATCGGGTTAATCAGTTGAAATTACAGCACTGTTGAGTACCAAATATGCATAAATAAAGCATTTGGGTTCCACATAGCCAAAACCACTTATAAGGTTCATGCTAAGATTTAATATGGACATAATATAACAAGATATATACAAGGTCAAATTTACGCATTTACCATGCCGGTAAAGCTCCCAAGTAGGAGGACCCTCCTTCCAAGTTTATCCATTAAGATCATAGCAATTACGGACCCTGTTTGAATTGCGCAAAGATGCATAAACAAAAAAAAAAAGATTAATAATCAGTAAATTTATTTAATAAGGAAATTAGTTGGAGAAGCATCATGCCTGTTAAATTGGAAATTCCAATGAAGACGTTTGCAATATTTGATGGTACTCCGAGTGTCTTGAAGACGGTTGAGGAAAAGTAGAATACGGCATTTATACCAGATAGCTGTTGTAAAGCAAACAGAGTTGATCCAATAAAAACCACTGCAAAATAAAGGTGTGAATAACGAAGCAGCTGGACCGACCACAGATAATACAATAACATAAGATGGAAAAGGAAAATGGCCACAAACATATCAAAATCTGAAATTCAGTGTGTGCAACTGAGAACTACTATCTACCTTGGTAATGGCGTCCATGCAGTAAATCCACTAGCTTCACAGTATCAGTGCCATCTCCTTTGTCAATTTTGGACAGTTCTGCCATCGCAGATTCGACATGTGATGCTCCTACAAGCCTCTCAAGTTCAACTTCTGCTTCAGCAATCCTTCCTTGCTACATGGAATTAGTGAGCAATCAACTTCGATTTCTTCAAGATAAGGAAGAAACTGATGCAAACTAGCTTAAATTCGAGTTCATGTTTCTGGTAATTGGTTCTTTAAAGTGCTACTTCCTGTTCAGCTTCAGCGCCCTTTTATTAATCATTTAATATTCAGACAATAAAACCATGTATTATTAATTGTTAAAAAACCTCAAATAGATCATATGGCTCAATGGAAAAGCAATAAAATGAAATGCCAAGAAAGAACTAGTAAAACTGCCAAACTTTAAGCTGGCAACATTGCACTAATGAAAATAAGATCAGGAAGCAACAAACTAAGTCCCACACGATCCATCGAGAGATATATGAAAACAGACATAACAATAGGTGGTTTAAGAAGAAATGTGACAAATTAGACATGACTAGAGTTGAGATGTAAACTGATGCTTCTGAACAGATAAGAAGAGAATACCTTATACAACCAATTGGGGCTCTCAGCACAAACTAGCATTGCTAAAGCAAGTATTGCAGCTGGAAATGTCGATACCCAGAAACAGATACGCCACCTAAGTACAGACACATCAAAGACATACGAAATGTTAATGAAGTTCAAGTCCGAAACTTCTAAGTTCTAACAGTAATAGCCGGAGTTGCACAACAACAAAAGCTAGTTCCATACCAGCCATCGATTTCCTTAACAGGGATCCCAATAAAGAGAGATGCCATGAGCCCAAGACATGTTGCTATTTGAATAAAGCTACCGTAAGTACCTCTAACAAATGAAGGAGAAACCTATTCAAGGAGTCAACACAAGATTAGAAAACTCATTTATTCATTGCTCAAAGTTCTACCACCAAGAACAGGGAGAACTCTCAAGTCTCAACCTCTGCCACGTAAAGAGAAGCAACAGGGGGTCCCAAGCCCATTCCTGTTCCAACTAAAAACCGTCCAAGGAGCATGCCTGTCAGAGTTTTTGATGTGGCACTGCAAGATGGAGATGTTCATTAGCATTCTCAGTGATTCCATTTGGATTTACCAGTACTTTAATAACAAAAAAATGCCTAAATTTACTCCTCGACTTACACCAGTGACAAACCCGTTATCAACAACTAAATTTAACAAACAATGTTCAAGTAATGCTTTCTAGTTTCAACATCACTCTGGTTCAGAAAATGGACGAGAGACAGAAAAATGTCTTGATAAAGAAACTGGGATGAAGTGTAATGATGTTGACCAAGATTAGAAAAAAAAATCATATAACCTCACAGAAGCACCAATAATCATTGGCAAAGCAGAAAACTGAAACGCTTTGCGGCGTCCGAATCCATCAGCTACCCAGCCACTGAAAAGAGATCCCAAGAAAGCACCGCCAAGGCATGTACTCACCACAAGACCTTTATCATGCAAAATGAAACTTAAGTATGTCTCTCTGTCAAACCTGATTTGTAATTCTACTCTAAGCAATTGATCAGCATATATTCATGAATAAAACTCAAGCAATTCATTAATGTCACCTTCAGCCAGTGTATCTCCATTAAACCCAAGGTCCAAAGATATGCTTTCAAGTGGTTCATTAACCACACTGCAAAAGTTAAAAGAAAATCTTCAATGTGATTTGCAGGAATTACTTATAAAATCGAAAAGCACTTGAAGTATTGAAGGTAGAGAATAACCCGAGATGGTAACCAAAGAGGAAAGATACTACTGTTGCCACCAAGACATGAGGAAATGAGTGTCTCCATGAAGGATCTGTAGTTTGTAAGTCAAGAGTGTTCTGTAAGAGATCTGCAAGCCAAGCAGGAAAATAACAGACGAAATATAAGTTTGACGAGTACTGACTTAAGATTCAAAACTGAAAGAAAAATTACAAATGCTAACATCATTACAATACGCGTCCAACAGTACGAAACCTAAATGCAAAGAACTAGGTAAAAAATGACTAGCTGTTAAATTCATTCATCAAAAGATGCAGAACACAAGAAAAGCATGTTTAATCAATCACCTGTGCCAGCTTCTGCGTCCATTGAATTTGAACTATCTCTCGACGACACGCGTTTGTACATTGAAGAGGCTTCCCGTTGCACCCACATGCCAGATTCTGGCCCCTCCCCCTTCCCCCACCTTATGTAGGATTATATTATTAGTAAGACACTGCAAGATCAACATTGATCTTAGTCATAAGCCAAAAAATTCTATGTCTCTTCACAGCATTGTCATTCCCCTACATTACAGTAATATTGGCTTATATGACAACATGGAATCCATTTCACATATCAAAGGCCCCAAAGTAGGAAAAGAACAATGAATCTTTAAAAGATAATGAGAATTAATTAAGATATCTCCCGTCAATATAGTTGCACTTTTTGCACAGTGAAAACGCGACCTGTGTGACTCCAAGTGGGAATATTATACTTCTAAAACACGAATTAATATTTAATCTCTTCGTCACGCGATGAAGATGAAAAACAATTACGAATACTCTACTTCCGACTCAACTGCACAACTTGAAGAATCATGACAAGCAGTACTGAATCAAAAGTTAAACCATCTGCATGAACAGTTATCAAATAGCAACCAGATGATTGCGGAATCACGAAACAAGACGCACGATCCAAATTCCAACCTCACGTACAGAGCTATTGACGAGATATGATCCGAAGTAGAAATACAGTGCTCAGAATTCAACCGATCCATCACCTAACTATCAATCCAGACCTTAAACGCCAACCGCCGTACCTTACTTAGCTGTGGTATCAAATGATCAAGCAACGGATCTCAAATGAAGAAAGGGTAACGGATTTGAGAGATCGCCGGTTACGCTCCAGAACCGAGAGAGAGAGAGAGAGACTCCGTGAGGTCGGTTGAGAGAGATATTTGAGAGCAGTATAAGTATAAGCTTCGAGCACCAGGTGTCCGTCAGTCAGAAGTTGGTGGTAATTTCCAAGGGTCTCAGTCACAGTGAAAGAGATAGAAGAAACGTGATGTCTTCTTGCGTAGAAGAAATCCGATTTTTTTGAAATAACGAAATAAGATATTTGAAAAATTGGGTATATAATAAATAATAATTAATATTTTTTAAAAAATAAGTACATGCATTCCAAAGATATTGGGTTAAAAAAAGTAAAAATACATAATCTGCATATAAAGTAGTTTATTGTGTTTTATTATATATTTTATTCCAATGAATTATATTTAGTTAAAATTAAATTATGTATTTATTAAAAAACATAAATTAAATAGATATTGAAATTATGATCCGAATAACTAAATTGACTATACGTTATTCTCTATTTTTAGTTGGGATTTAAAAAACTTAAACTCGAGCTTTTAAAGTCAAAATTTAAAAGCTATCTGAACTTTGGTTAAATACCAAAAAATCAAGGATTAAATACCAAGTAGTTACCTGAACTTTGGACGTTTTGCAACGAGTTACCTGAACTTTGAAAATTCAAAACGAACTACCTCAACTTTGAAGAAGATGCAAATAGCTACCTCCGTCCAATTTTCCGTCAACTGTCGTCGAAAAGTCGTTAAAAAATTATCAAAAATTCGTCAGAAATTGGACGGAGGTAACTATTTGCACATTCTTCAAAGTTGAGGTAGCCCATTTTGAATTTGTAAAGTTTGGGTAACTCGTTGCAAAACGTCCAAAGTTCACGTATCTACTTGGTATTTAACTCAAAAATCAATATCATTAGTGACATTTTGAGTGAAATTTAATCATCTAGTTATTGTAATTTGTTTTTACTTCAATATATAATTAAAGTTTTAACTTAATATTAATTATTCTATAATTTAATAGAAAAGTCAAAATAATTTAAATGAAATATTTAATTATACATATATTTATATGTATATATATAAGACAAGAAATGGAAGTATATATCCTATTATTATTAGACAGAAAATATCCGATATTAATTTTGCTTCTACTCCAAGATCCCTTGTCGTTTACTCTTGAATTGCGGAATTAGTAGTGGAGGAATATTGTTTTTCCAAGTAATGCCAAGAGTCATGTTGCATGTCGGCCCACCGACTAATATCAATCACGGTTAAAAAGACACGTGTCCTCTCATCTGCCCAGTTGCTCCCGTTTTAAGTTAAAATGTACCCTTTAGTTTGACTGCATGAAACTTTGCACCCATAATTTCATGTGGTAGCACTTTTTTTTTTTTTTTTTTCATTTTACGGTTAATTTCATAGGTGGAAGGAGAGTTTTAAATCTTCGATCTAAGGACCGTGTCGAGTTGACAATTCGTATTGTCGTGTGATCGGATGCGGGCCGAGCACTAGGGGTGAAACCGGAACAATCAGACTAGTTTTTTTATTATTTCAGTCAAGTACCTATATTTTCAGACTGGATTTCCTTCATACAAAAGATCCGCCCAAAATACCTTATAAAGAAAAATAAACCATCCATTCGAATTTCGGTTTAAACCGGAAAAAAAATACACATTCAAAACCAAAATAAATATTCAAAATCAAATTAAAAAACAAAATAACTCAATTTAGCAATATTTACATAACTTTCTACTAAACCAATTAAACAACTAAAATAACTATTAAATAACAAAATTATTATTTGTTTGTATTCATTGATTAATTATATTAATTAATATAATATATAAAATTATATATGTATAAGTGATCAGACCGAACTCCACAGTCTTTTAGATTTGTATACCGAGTGGCCAAAAAAATTGATTCAATAAAAAATATATGATTATAAACCGAACCATACATTTTGATCAGTTTTTTCAATTCGGACCGATTCGGTTTTCACCGAATTTACGGACCACGCGGTTTTTACTTTCACCCCTAGCAAGCACAAGAATGTTGGCAGAGCATAAAAAGTTTGAGGGGACATTCTGATAACACACAAAGTTCGAGGTCCGGTAGGGAACATACTTCTCTAGACATGTGTTGGGATGGGCCGAGACTCCGAGTCCAGTACCTACTGGACCACCCTCGGGTCAGCATTTTATACCAGGATATTTAAATTAAATAAATAAAATAAAATTGACCACTAAGATATTTAGAAGGGTTAAATATCAAGTAGTTACCTAAACTTTGGACGTTTTGCAAAAAGCTACCCAAACTTTGAAAATTCAAAACAAGTTACCTCAACTTTGAAGAAGGTGCAAATAGTTACCTCCGTCCAATTTTCCATCAACTGTCGTCGAAAGGTCGTTGGAGAGTCGTCGGAAATTCGTCAGAAATTGGACGGAGGTATCTATTTGCGTAACCCGTTTTGAATTTTCAAAGTTCGGGTAGCTCGTTGCAAAACGTTC
The DNA here is from genome assembly GCA_946814005.1 of Chamaenerion angustifolium. Classification (NCBI taxonomy): domain Eukaryota; kingdom Viridiplantae; phylum Streptophyta; class Magnoliopsida; order Myrtales; family Onagraceae; genus Chamaenerion; species Chamaenerion angustifolium. The sequence continues at coordinate 34,412,345 of OX328272.1, forward strand.
AAAGTTCAGGTAGCTACTTGGTATTTAACCCTATTTAGAAATTTGGATGAATTGCAAAAGGGATACTAAATTATGTATTCATTATTACGGTTTATAAATATTAAAAAAACTAAAAAACATTGCTCAATTTATTAAAAGATATTCAAATTTTAATTTTTAAAATTTAACTTGTAATTTCAGAATTAGGGCTAAAAACTCTCTGTTTTTCAAATAAATCTAGAGAAAAATAATATGGCTGATCTAAATTGTAAAAAAAAAAAAAATATTTTAAAAAAAAATGAAAAAATTGGCAATTTTTAACCTTTAGTAACAAAAACTAGTTAATAAATTGCAGCTATAAATAAAAATAGAAAATTTAATCCAAACCTCCAAATGTAAGAAAAAAAATATGAAATTTTGAGGTATAACAACGACTTTTATCCCTCAATAGAAGAAAATAAAAGCAAGTTTAACCCATCTCATGGATATTCAACTGATCATGCTTTGCAGTTGCTTAAATGATCAAATTCATTTGGCCAATACAAATTCTACCGATTAAAACAGCCAAAACACACATCAGCAACATTACAAGTGCTAAAACAAACTTGGCAGAATGTCAAAATCCATTTCTAAATAAACTTACCTGTATTCTGATGCTGCTGTGTTTTCTTGAACAGTGGACGGCTATAAAGGCATAGAGATACCTGCAATATGGACAGTAGAAAGGTATGAATGGTATAAGCAATACAATAACAAGAATGATAAGGCAAATTTTGTGAGAAGATGAGAAAGAACACGATATAAAATGTTCCTAAAATATGAATGTATTGTGTATTATCTAAACAATACAGGGTAAAAGAATCTAGCTCGGTTGGGCTCTTAAGAAGGAAAAGAAGACAGCTTGAATGAAATTTTGATCAGAACTCGAGAGTAGTGGGGCTGATAAAGTGTCGGCAGTTTTCAAATACCATCTATCAAATGCATTTTTCATATAGCGAATCAAGTGTAGCAAAAAAGAAGACTTTTTGAGAAAATCGCTACATAACCCAACAAGGCAACAACGAGGGTTATTTGAATAGACAATAAATCAAGTTTTCAAAATGGCACTAGAGAACTGAGCTTATTATCTCCTTTCGAGCATTACACTGATGAGTTCTACCTCTAAGTTCTGCAATTCAATTTTGATCATGGTTGAAATGTGGTAAAGTTGTTAATATCCTTTAAAGTAGGAGCACTATAGCTATGAAACTATGCAATCTGAACTACTTTCCTCAATAGACTCCACAGAAGCTAACTTCTAAATTTTGCAATTTAATTTTGACCGTGCTTAAAGAACGGAAAAGATGCAGCATTTTTAACATTACAGTATTGAAACTGTGCAATCAGTTCAACAATTCTCCAGAAACTCGAGAAGTTAACTTCTAATTTCTGCAACAACAAAAAAATGCTGGAATCCAGTAATTCGAACACCTCGGACCAATATAACAACTTCTGGGCTTATGAATAAAAATATCTCTTTTAGTTCTTGCACTAATTCCCTCACTCTCCCTGAATTTCAATTCTACTTCCTTCCATTAAAGTTGCAATTTGACTTCTCTAAGTTCAAATTTTGAATGATACTGGAGAATTCTACTTCCATTAAAGCTGCAATTTAACTTCTCTATAAGTTCAATTTTTTAATAATCCTGGATAACTCTACTTTCTTCCATTGAAGCTGCAATTTGACTTCTCAAAGTTCAGTTTTTGAATAATACTGGAGAGCTAGGGCTGAAATTATTGCTATGAACAGAGATGAACTCACCGTTAGGAACTAATCCCCAGCTCTGAGACTCCATGGCCAAGTTCGACGTTAGCCGCGCCGAAGCAATGGCACTGTACAGCGGCAGCATCGATGCAAGGCTGCTCAATTCCTTTGGCAATCTAGCAACATCAACATTAAAACGATGAAAACGATGAACTTCCACAAGAAACACTGAACGTTCGAACATGTTACCGTGAGATTAAGCTCGATATGCGCTTCGAAGAAGCAGAGAGCTGAGGTGAAAGTGACGGTGAGAGTGGGGATGATCTGCAGAGTTTCAGAGACTGTAATCGAGGAGATAGCTTCGTGAGTGCTCTGAAGGACGCCATTAGAGGAGATGCCGCCAAGGTTCTTCCTTTCACCGAAATCTTCAGACGGGCAGTGGTGCCCCTTGGATGGTATTGGACTTGCAGTCGTTGAAAAGTTCAGGGACTAAATTGTCAAAACTAAATTTAGAAATTCACCTAAACTAGAGGCGAATTAGCCCTTCAACTTACATCATTACCAACTTTAAGCCTTTAACAATTTTTCCCAAACTAGGTGATTAGGTCATTCTTAGGCCAGGGTTAGCCCTAGCTTTACCCACATTGTTGACTGTTGAGTCTAATAATTTACAGATTAATTAGCAACTTATTAAATTAAATTTAAATAATTTTTTGATTAATTACTAGTTGAATTTATATAATATATTAACTCGATCTAATTTATTATTAAATAATAATTAATAACGACAAAAACTTACACATTCCCATTACGTATTATAAAAACTTAGATAGTCAATTCCAATTTTTCTCAAAATCGAAACAGCAAATTTAATTCAAACAATTTATATAAAAAATAATATTTTTTTGCAACAAATAAAAAACAATTTTTATCATTATTTAACAACAAATTAAAGAGGAATAGCATAGAATAAATTTATATAAATTGGGCTAATATTTATTTAGAAAAACGCAATGAATGAATTATTTAACAAGAAAAAATGGATTGTAAATTATTAATTAACCTATAATTAGGCCATTTACACACTAAGGTAGTTCAATATCAAAAAGAATATAGTTAAAGTATCAATCAAACACACGGGGTTCGAAAATCCGATGAAAATCAAATCGAAAAATTCGGTCTGAAAATGTACTGTTTGGTTTAGGGTTAGATTTATTTTGTTTAGTGCGATTTTTTAGACCGTTCGGTCTACGAATCTTTAAGACCGTAAAGTCTGGTCTGACCGTTAATACGTATAAATTTTATATATTATATTAATTAGTATTAATTAATATCGTTAATCAATGAATACAAATAAATAATAAGTTAGTTACTTATTAGTTATTTTAGTTGTTTAATTGATTTAGTAGAAAATTATGTAAACATTGTTAAATCGAGTTATTTTGTTATTTAATTTGATTTTGAATATTTATTTTGGTTTTGAATATATATTTATTTTTACGATTTAAACCCAAAAACTGGTCCAAAAATTCAAAATCCGAATGGACGGTTTATTTTTTCTTATACGATTTTTTGGTTGATTTTTTTATAAAGAAAATCAGGTCCAAAAATATAGATACCGATTGAAATAGTAAAAAAAAAATGGTCTGGCCGGTCCGGTTTCACCTCTCTCCCCAATAGCTAAGGTACCAAAGGTAAATTTCCACCTATTTTATATTATGACTATGAACACAAAATAGTACAAACATAGGAGTTTTTTCAAAAACTGTTTAGTTTAGAAAAAATATTTGAAAAAGTGTATATCGAATTTTTTTTTTTAGGAAAGTATGTATAGGCGCGTCCTAGGGATGCGCCTACTGCAATAGGCGCACGCCAGGGGTGCGCCTATTGCCCAAACTTTTTTTTTTTCGCAACACAGTCTATCAGAAACCACGTTGATTTTAAGTCTGCTTATGGTTTTCCTCCTAAATTGAAATTGAGAGATAGTCTCACGCGTTGCTTTATCTCAGTATTCACAGGTTTTCCTCCAAATTTTCCAACTTGTTCTGAACAACAATGAAACAAAGTTCATGTTGTTGGTAGATGATGTGTATTTATGTTGCTCCAAATATAAGCTCCGGAGCACGGTTATAACACGAAAAAATGTATGGTATGTTTGCCTCACACTTGACCTGAACATTCAACAAGAAATAGTTGAGTTCCAACTAAGCACTTGAGTACAAATTTACTGAGCCAGAAAGATACTCCATCAAGCAATTATGTTTCTCTTCCAACTCAGGGCTACCATTCTTTTCCATCTCCATCTGGAAATGCAGAAGCTTTCGTACTTCTACAAAGCCACTCCTCCCTGCCTCTCTCCACAGATATCTCACTACATATCTATATCTTTCATTAATGAGACAGAAAAATCGAACAGGGTATAGGCTAACTAACAGCTGCAACACATTAGAGGCAGGCATGCTAGAAAGGTCCTGCAGCTGCAATCTTCCGAATATCTTGTAAAGCTTCTCCAATGACTATAGCTTTTTATCTGAGTTCAAGCCTGCTTATGGTTTTCCTCCTAAATAGAAATTGAGAGATACTCTCTCCAGTAAAGAAGAAAGGAAGTTCTAAGAAGAAATGGTTTTCCTCCTGAAAATGTCAAACTGGCTAGTGTATTTGAAGAAAAGTCTCATTCAGAAACTTGTGAATAAACAACTTTGTTTCAGTGTTTTACCTCGCGGATGTTGTTCAGAACAAGTTGGAAAATTTAGGGCAGGAACCTAAAGTAACCCCAAAAGAGTTATTTTGCAGCAGTAATTCCTGAAAATGTCAAACTAGCTAGTGTATTTGAAGAAAAGTCTCATTCAGAAACTTGTGAATAAACAACTTTGTTTCAATGTTTGACCTCGCGGATGTTGTTCAGAACAAGTTGGAAAATTTAGGGCAGGAACCTAAAGTATTTAACTCCTGATAACTTCCTTTATTCTTTATTGGAGAGACTATCTCTCAATTTCTATGTAGGAGGAAAACCGTATAAGCAGGCTCAAAATCAGATGTTTTTCAAAAAGTAAGCATATAGTAGGAAAAAAAAGCATACATGGAGGAATTTGGTGCGCGTAGAGGAATTTGGACTTGTGAATACTGGGATAAAGCAACGCGTGAGACTATCTCTCATTTTCTATTTAGGAGGAAAACCAGTGAATTTGACTCATCTCCGCGATTGATCTTCTGTCATCTTGATCATCTCCGTGGTTTGTTAACAAATTGATTTTCTGTCCTCTTGATCCAAGACCCTTTTGTTAACAAATTGATCTTCTGTCCTCTTGATCCAAGACCCTTCCTAACCATTGGAAGGGGATCAGCTTTCTTCTGTCCTCACCGTACGACTAACCAATACAATTCAAATTCATGTACGCAATGATCTCCTAAGCAGACTTAAAATCAACGTGGTTTCTGATAGACTGGTGTTTTTGCGAAAAAAAAAAAAGTTTGGGCAATAGGCGCACCCCTGGCGTGCGCCTATTGCAGTAGGCGCATCCCTAGGACGCGCCTATTCAATAGGCGCGTCGCGCGTATACATACTTTCCTAAAAAAAAAATTTCGATATACACTTTTTCAAATATTTTTTCTAAACTAAACAGTTTTTGAAAAAACTCCAAACATAGTGTATAATCAAATCAGATACAATTTACTCTACTATACCTACAACTATACCAACTCAAATACATATTTGAGGAATTCACAATCCTTCTTCTCTTATTGAAACAAAAATGGAGGAACAGAACAACCTCATTGAACAGATGCTTTGGGTTGAAGATCTTGGTCCGGGACAGCGTTGCTTTGCTGCTTGTCTAGGGCACATCCTGTCTCTAGCACTGTTCCACCAATCCGGTTCGGTGGCCAATAACGAAACACTGACCTTCCGATGATGTTCTTAGCAGGAAGAGCTCCCCTTCAAAGCAAATACCAACCCATTTACAGTAAGCAAAAGCAATTTCTATAGCAGAGAAGGGCATTGGTTTTGACATTCAATACTAAAACTATGGGTGGGAAAACGGGTCATGGGTGGTGTCGGTCTTGGGTCATGTCAGGGACCCTGACCCAAACCTAACCCGTGTAATAGTATAGGTCAGTTTTTCAAACCCAAATATGACCCGTGGGTTGACCCACGGGTCAGAAATGAAAGGGTTGGATCAGATTGACCCATTGGACACATATGACCCACGGGTCAGTTCGATCCGTTCAACCCATGCATACCCAAAAAATTGTTATTTTAAGGGTTAATAACCAAAAAACAAACCGAACTTGGAGTAAAAACCAAACAGCAAACCGAACTTTTTTTGTTAACAAACTAAACTTTTGGAATTGAGCAATCAACAAACTTACCTCAAACTTTTATTACGTTTGAATGAATTTTTTAATGTTTGAGGGAGTTATTAAGTCATAATAATTTTTCCTTAAAATATTTCAACTAATGTTGACTTAATAATTCCCTCAAACATTGAAAAATTCGTTCAAACATAATGAAAATTTGAGGTAAATTTGTTGTTTGCTACATTTTTAAAGTTTGGTTTGTTGTTTGTCAACAAAAAAAGTTCAGTTTGCTGTTTGGTTTTTCCTCAAAGTTCGGTTTGTTATTTGGTTATTAACCCTTATTTTAATATAATATAAAAATGTCACAGGTCACGGGTTGACTAATACCAGACATGTGAATCATAACTGTTGTTACGGTTGTCGCCCATCACAAACACCGAGTTTTCAGGTACGCGCTGGAAAAAGGGTAAAAATCAAGACATCTCATGGTTAATAACTTAGTATTAACATCTTCATATAAGTCGATATCTCCAACATCGATTGATACTTACGGTGGGAGCCATCTCATAACCAGGCGGCTCGAGAGTGAAATTTTCATCTCTTGCTACACCGTTAACAAAAAGTTTCCCATCTTTAACCTGCAATTGTCATATCTGTTAGATTTTTTAGTTAAATTTAACTCATTCTAAAACCAAAGTGAGTTCTTGCAATTAAGTTCAATACCAGACATGTGAATCATAACTGTTGTTACAGAAATATGAGATTGTAATAAGAAATCGCACCTCAACAATGTCACCAGCCTTTGCAACTATTCGTTTAATAAACACATCTTCATCTGTATATCCAATTTCCTGAAGAACAGGTGGGCTTTTGAAAATAATAATATCGTTGGCACATGGCTTTCTAAAGTAATACGATACCTGCCAAAATCCGAAACGAAAAACCTTCAACACGAACACTTGAAGAGATTAGGAGGAACATAATTAGGGCTGACAATGGTTAGGGTATGGTACGGGTATGACAAATACTATAACCATACCATATTTTTAAATCACATACCATAACCATAACCATTACGGGTACAATTTTCAATACCATAACCATTAAAATAACCGTGGTTATTAACTATGGTTTTACCCGTATACCCATATTTATTCCACACATGTAACATAATAAAATACCAAAAATTTTATTTTAAAAAATACATAAATCTATATTGTCAACAATAAAAATATATAAAACTAACATCATAGTTATTTATTACATGCATGTACATTAATTTTCATTATTTAGTATATATTAGTTTATTAATAATAATTAATTATTATATTTATATAATAACCATGGTTATGTATACCTCAAATACCATAACCATAACCATTATGGGTAGAAAATTCATCACCATAACCGCACCACACCATAATGGTACGGTTAACCATTTTAAACAGTAACGGTTATAACCATGGTTATGTGTTTTTCACCGCACCATTGCCGGCCCTAAACATAATTAGCAGCTCTAATCAAATCAAAGTAATTTCTAAGATACATTAATCATAGTAATTAGTAACATTAAATCTGACTGAGTCAGCCTATGAATCCAATCGAACAGATCATAGTTGCTACTTAAATACTCCAGAGTATCTTAGTGGCCATTGACAATATAATTCCAGAATGCAATTTGAGGCATTTCAATCAAACAATGCCTGTCCTTTACGATGTTCTTACTTTACCAGCACAAAAAATTTAGGGTTTAAGTTCAATCGTAGTCAACACTGTAAAACAGATGGAAAAGGCAAATCTAGTACCTTTTCTGCAATAATTCGATCGCCAATGTCAAAAGTGGGATACATCGAAAGAGAAGGAATATACCGAGGCTCAGCAATGAACGACCTGAAAGCAAGCGATATTGCCACCGCCGCAAAAACCGTTTTTGCATCGTCGGAAGTGACATTCAGCCAATCCGGCAATAACCCACCTCCTTTATCGGCCTCTTCGTCGTCTCCACCACCTCCTCCTCCTCCGTCTCCGGAATCAGGTACCGCTTTGGTCCCCTCATTGGAGCCCTTGAGAGCCTTGCAGTTTACTCGCCTGAATAAAGGTTCAGGATTTTGACGACGGAATGCTGAAAGCCTAAATCTACGAGGATATAGGGCAACTGGGTCTAGTGATTGGACTGTGGAGAAATGTCTATGGTTATGGTTTGGGGTTAGAAGAGAGGAAAGAGTGAAGAAATGTACAGATACCGCCATCTCTAACCTCTAGCACAACTGGGGGTAAGAACATGGATGGTTGCTGAATTTTAATAGCAGTTTAATCCTTTTTTTGATAGTAGCTGGAATTCTTTTTTTAATAAATTGCTAATTAATTTTATAAAAAGGTAAAAATTTATTAATTTCGTCAAATTTGTTATCAAGTGTTGATAGATAAATGCACATGTCAACTATTAAATTGCAAAATTTATCAAATTTTGGCTAGTAAAGTACACATTTTTACAAATTCAATTAGCAAAGTATACATTTTTGCAAACTTTAACTAACAATTTGCACAAAAATAGAGTAGTTTCCGTCACAATTTAACAGTAAATTAAACAGAGCTAATAAATTATAGTTTTATATAAATTCAATTAATAATTTATTTTAAAAAAAGTTCAACTAGTAAATTATTTAAACCATCAAATGTGTCATAAAGTTATAATAAATTTGTTATAAAAAAATATGGGTTAAATATAGCTACATGAACTTTGAGTGTTTTGCAATGAGCTACTTGAACTTTGAAAATTCAAAACGGGCTACCTCAACTTTGAAAAATGTGCAAATACCTACCTCCGTCCAATTTTCTGTCAACTGTCGTTGGAAAATCGTCGAAAATTCGTCAGAAATTGGACGGAGGTAGCTATTTGCACCTTCTTTAAAGTTGAGGTAGCCCGTTTTGAATTTTCAAAGTTCGGGTAGCTCGTTGCAAAACGTACAAAGTTCAGGTAGCTACATGAAAAAATAACTATAAATTTCTGAAGTTTCAATGATAATTGTCATTTCTATCGACAATAACTCAATTTCTGCCCTTTGACATGGTAAGAGTCATCTGTCATTGTATACAAATTACAAACAACTGAGATCTTCCATATCTACAACTTCTAAAGAACAAAGCTTCTCCCAACAGAGTTCTTCAATGAAGTCATGCACTGTCCACAAGCTCTCATTTGGTAGTGCCTCTGATATTGCTTGCTGCACAAGAAAGGCTGCACTTTGAACACAGATCTAAAGCTACGAGTCGGGTTCAGAGCAACATCCGACACAAACATCTGGCTTCTTATAGTCGGTCTGTTCGGAGCAGGGTGGAAGCTGTTTAGGTTATACTTGCGGTCCAAGTTACCTTTAAAAGTAGTGACGACTCTCTTGGCATCACCCATGAGTCCAATTGAACGCCATGCGTCTGCCACGAGCTGGACCGTCCCCACCTCGGCCTCCACTCCCTTCTCCTCCATCTCGTATAACAGCTCCTCAGCCTTCCAGGGCTGCTTGGCCTCCCCAAATCCCCACATCAGGGTCTCGAAGGTCTTCAGGGTCGGCAATATTCCTGTTTCACCCATGTTGCTGTACACTCTCAGGGCATGCTCCATTTTCCCGACCGTGCACCAGCCACTGATCACGGTGGTGAATATCACCACATTTGGGTGGGCCCCGGATTTGGCCATCGAGTTTAACAGAGATTCAGCCTTCTCGGGCTCACCAGCCCGAGCGTACCCTTTTGCCAAGATGCTGAAGGCGTGGATGTCAGGCTCGATGCCTGCCTTCACCATGTCATCGAAGATTTCCTGGCACTTAGCCATGAGCCCGGCTGAGCTCCAGGCGTTCATGATCGTGCTGAATGTTATCACATCAGGCTTGACCCCAGATTCTTGCATCATTGTCAGAGCCTATTCGATAAGTAGGCAGCATATTAGCATGTCATCATCTAGTGCATCATACCAATAAGAGTTTGTCTATTGTCTATCTAGGCTCACCAATCAATATTGGATTATAAATTGATGAATCAAATAAACAAGGACATGATAAAATAGCAGAAGAAACCTCACCTCATCCACTCCTTCGGTATCTGTTATGTCCAAAAAACCCTTGATAAGGGAGTTGAAGATCACCAAATTCGGCCTCACCCCGAGATCCCTCATCCTTGCCACGAACCTCATAGCTTCCATCATCTTCCCTTCCTTGCAATACCCAGTTATTATAATCCCACAAGTTCGTTCATTTGGCGCAACTCTATTGTTCTGCATCTCAAGAATCATTGCTTCGGCTTTTTCTGTCTCTCCATTTTGTGCATAAGCTCTAGCCAGTGTATTAAACGTGACCACATCGGGCTGCACAGTGGATCCGACCATCTTGTACACGACTTTCCATGCCTCATCAATGTTCCTTTCATTACACCATGCCCGGACGAGGATGTTATATGTCCGGTCGTTCGGTTTCATGTTTGGTTCCGTCTTCATGAGTTCAAGAAGCTTCATTGACTCCTCTGGCTTACCTGTAAAGGAAAAAAAAAATTATAGGAGAATCAATAATGAATCAATTAGGACACTTGATGAATCAAGTGATATTTCCCTTTACATTACCAACAATCCCAAAGCCTTTGATCAGGGTGTTGAAAGTGGTAATAGTGGGATTGCAGTTAGCCTCCTTCATTTTATTAAACACTTTGAGGGCTTTCTCGACTTTGCCAGACTCAGACAAGGCATTGATCACAGCATTGAAGAAGATCGAATCGGGCTTCACGCCGTTGGTTTCCACTTCGGAGACAAGTTTAGTGATCGATTTGTAACGTTTTAAGAGAGCAAGGGCGGATAAAAGTGTGGTGTAGGTTATGAGGGTCGGCTTGTGGCCTTCTTCGGTTAGAGTTTCGAATATTGAGATGGCTTCTTGGGGTTTCTTCTTCTCAATGAGGATGTTCATCAGTTTGGTCCGAGAGCGGACAGTTTGGCAGCTGTTGTTGCTGAGGCAGACAAGGCAGCATGATTGGTTCATCAAGGTTGGAGATGTTGAGATTGATTGTAGATTATTGTCTTTTTCATGCAGAATCCGTTCCTGAGAAACAATGGAATGTTATTTACTGTTGGGAGCAATGTATAGCATTCTAATTAAGTTGGAATAAAGTTTTTGTTAATGCATTTGAAGGCTCAAATTGCCTCAACTAAAATCAGAAGATCGTGATACTAATGAGATATTCCAACTGCAATATGCAAATCTGGTAAATTTGATTATAAGAAAGATAGATTCAAGTTAACTAGATACCATCAATGGTGGAGACTGATCAATCTGCTCCTGATTCGCAATCGTTTCTTCCTGATGTTTTGCCATGATTACTATGTTCTGGTAAACTTCTAACACGGACTTCTCGATTCTGATCAACAATGACCTTCTTTGGCTTCATAGAAAATCCATTACTCAATGAATAGATGCCGCCATTTTAAACTCCAGAAATGTTTTCATGATTATTGAAAGAGGCAAATTCATCTACTAGAGAAAACCTGCCCAGATTTAATCAACAAATCAAACAAAATCGAATGAAGAACTTATGAAAGAGCACTCGAACCTTCTTTTTAAGCATCTAGAATCATTTCAGTTCCTGTAAAATGGTATGAACAGCAGAAGCAATTCAAGTAATCGCAGATTGAAATAATTTTGAAGAATTTATCAGCAGAACACAAATTGAATTTGTGAGAATTATGAACAATCGAATAGTCAATTCATGCGAGCAATTCCTAACTGAAAATCAGTACACAGCATCGTAGAATCCATACAATAAAGCAAATTCACATTTCAAACTTTCACAGCATCACGAATCACTTCAATTGTTCGAGAGATCGATCAGAGCAGAGGAAAGAGGGTACCTGCCATTGCCGAGAGGAGAGGAAATTGGAGTTCGAGCTGGAGTTAGCACGATGGAAGGAACTATTGAAGAAGAGTTGGAGGGTAGCGGAGCGTGGTTTGCGTTGCGGCATCCATGGTGGATTCTTATCCACAAATATTATCAGCATGGATTTCTGGATAAATTTGAGGCTCTTGTTTGCATGAAACTTTATTTTATTATGGAAGGGAAGAATTATTCCACGTCACCAATTTGCCTCCATTTTCATAAATTTAAATTTAAAAAAATGGCGTAAATATAACTTTTTATAGGGTTAAATAACAACTAGCTACCTGAACTTTGCACGTTTTGCAACGAGCTACCCGAACTTTGAAAATTCAAAACGGACTACCTCAACTTTGAAGAATGTGTAAATAGTTACCTCCGTCCAATTTCCGACGAGTTTCCAACGACAGTTGACGGAAATTTAAACAGAGGTAGTTATTTGCACCTTCTTCAAAGTTGAGGTAGCCCGTTTTGAATTTTCAAAGTTCGGGTAGATCGTTGCAAAACGTCCAAAGTTCAGGTAGCTACTTGGTATTTAACTCATTTGTATATATTAATTTAGTTAATTTATAGGGTTAAATAATAAGGAGCTACCTGAACTTTGGACGTTTTGCAACGAGCTACCCGAACTTTAAAAATTCAAAACGGGATACCTCAACTTTGAAGAAGGTGCAAATAGCTACCTCCGTCCAATTTCCAACGAATTTCCGACGAATTTCCGTCAACAGTTGACGAAAAATTGAACGGAGGTAGCTATTTGCACCTTCTTCAAAGTTGAGATAGCCCATTTTGAATTTTCAAAGTTCGGGTAACTCGTTGCAAAACGTCTAAAGTTCAGGTAGCTCTTTAGTATTTAACCCTAATTTATATAAATAATAAGTATTTTTTTAAGAATAATTTCATATATATATATATACACGAAAATTCAGGTACTTCTGGCACGTCGGGACAAAAAATACCGAGCCAACTTCAATTTTGATTTATATTTTTCTGCATTTTATTCATTTTTATTTTCTATTTCTAAAATTTATAAATGAGTAAAAATGCACAATTATAAAAAATTTATTCATTTTTATTTTCCATTTATCTATATTTTATACCTAGCCCTGCTTCAAGAAAATATTTGGCAAAAAAAAATGGAGTTCAATTTTTTTTACGTGTAAAAGGGTTTTAATCTCAAAAAAATATTTGGCAAACAAATAGCTAATAATTAGAAGAATTAATTAACTATTTATTAGCTGAATTTTTTTGGACATTAATGTTTCCTAATTGAACTTTTTTTAATAAATTATTAATTGAATTTATAAAAATTATAATTTACTAGTTCCGTATCTTTATGCGAAATTGTGATGGAAATATACATATGTTTGTCACATGTTAGCTGATAAATTGCAATTTTTTTTAAACATTCTAGTAATAAATTGAAAAGTTTTCAAAAGTTCAACTATTAATTTATATAAAAAATAGAGTAAAATAATAAATAAAATTTATCATAATTTAATAATAAATTAAACAGAGTCAGTTTCAAATTTGACCCTAAACTCGAAATAGAAATATAGTACTTCCGAAAATTCCTGGAAATTCAGAAGGGATGCTTGACAACTAAGTAATATATTTTCAAAAATATCAAAAACGGTACCCAAACATTCATTATTTTTCAATCTTTACACTCTATTTGAAAAAGAGCTTTTGGTCCCTGAATTTCTAAAAACATCTAATATTCCCCCACCCAAAAAAAATGGATGAATCTTTCACCTCACGAACGGTATCAGAAGGTACTCCACATAAAATAGCTGCACAACAACATTATCTAATCAAAATCATAAAATTTACAAGCTTAAACATCAAACTTAATCACTTTATTACCTTCCAAATGAACATGTAGAAGGATGTTATTGAATTCTTGCTCTTCAAATCAATCGATCTGGCTCGGTTCGATAGCATTAAGGCCAAAAACCCGTGACTCGATACCTAAACCGAAGAAAATCATGAACAATTAGGTAAGATTACAACAATGTTATACGATTGAATTGAGTAAATAATATATATGGTTACGGTAAAATACGACAATGTTCCCCTAATATTTGATCAGATTTTCAGTTTTCCCCTAAAGTTTAAATCATAAAACTTCATTCTCTCATGCTTGGTGAAAGTGTAAGTTTGTCCCATCCGTCAACATTTCCATCAAAATTTAACATAATAAGTTTTAAAAATTGCAAAAATAACAGAAAACTTAAAAAAAAATCATAATTTAACTATCCCAAACTTTTTCAAATATTACAATTGATTCCCGATTCGATCGGGACTCGATTGAACCCAAATTGAAGGGGCTCGAATCTGAGTCTTGACTCAGATTGACCCCTCATTGGTGGGAGACCAGGTCTGGGTCAAGACCTAGACCCGAGCCACCCCCATCGAGGTTAAATCGAGCCCCAATCGAATTGGGGTCGAACCAGCCCTATATTCGATTGGGGCTCAGGATTAAGCTGTAACATTTGAAAAAGTTTGAAAGAGTTAAATTGTGACATTTTTGAAATATTACGAGGGAACAAAATATTACGATTTAAACATTATTTTTGTACTTTGGCCAAATACTAGGGAATGAAATATTACGATTTAAATTTTAAGAGAGAAACTCAAAATTTAGTCAAACATTAGGAGACAATGTGATACTTTAGCCTTTAGCCTTGTATAGTTATAAGAAAGGATCATGATGATATCTATTACTGTCATGACTTTGCTCCACATTAATGAAGATGTTGAACCGAATAGAATGGCGATCGCGTATGCTACCCGAAGAAGCGATATACAAACCTCGAACACCTGCAAAAAAAAGTGCAAATCAATTGGAGAAAAATGAAGGAAATTTAAGGATTTGACGTGCGAAAATTACCCGTTCTTTTCCTAAGTTCACAGTGAAAGACTGAATTCCGTATAGTTTATCTCCGTCTATATCGGGAATATCCTATAGAAATAAATTCCCGGGAAAAAAATTATTGAGTCGAATAATCACCGGTTTTATTAAAAAAACAAACTTTTAGGTACCTTGAATAATGCGATAACTATAGTGAACAAGCTCATAAAGGCGGTCGCGAATATGACAGGCCTCGACAAGAAGACGGGTCTCCCGAATACATGATTCTGGAAATGGATTAAATCAACAACATTGAAGTTGTAGTAAAATGATTTGTATAGTTTGGTAAATAAAATGAACCTGAATGTGAAGAAAAAAGGCGATCTGAACGATCACGGCACGGACAGTAACAATGCAGAAAGCTGCAATAACAGCAGATCTCTTCCACCTTAGGAGTGGTATCTGAAATGTATAAGAAAAATGTTAATTATCAAAAAACAAACCGAACTTTGAGGAAAAATCAAACAGTAAACCAAACTTTTTTTTACAAACAACAAACCAAACTTTTGGAATTGAGCAATCAACAAAACCTACCTCAAATTTTCATTATGTTTAAACGAATTTTTCAATGTTTGAGGGAGTTATTAAGTCAGCATTAGTTGAAGTATTCTAAGGAAAGGGTATTACAACTTAATAACTCCTCCAACATTGAAAAATCTGGTCAAACATAATGACAATTTGAGTGGTTTGTTGATTGAACAATTCCAAAAAGATTGGTTTGTTGTTTGTAAAAAAAAAGTTTGGTTTGCTGTTTGGTTTTTTATCAAAGTTCGTGTGTTTTTTTTTGGTAATTAACCCATAAGAAAATGTAAAATTGTAGGGATAAACTTAGTGAAAAACAGAAGAAAAAAAGGTTACTTGCTCCCTGAGTTACTGAGTATGATCAATAATAGTAAGTTGGCATTAGCTGATGTATTACGCACTCACATTCAAGGAATACCCAGTTCCAAGAACAAAGCTGATAACGAGAGCACAGAACAACGGCCTCGACCGCACCAGCCACCCGAGCCAGAAACTCTACGAAATCAAAAATTTGAGAATTGTGATAAATTTACTTCTAGGGTTTCAATTAGGGTAAGTTTTGCAATTTACTGGAAATGTTGAAAAACATTGTTTGACTTTTTACCATAATGGAAAAAGATGACACAATCAGGACTCCTGTTCCAAAGGAGTACTCTCCTGATGCCAATGGAAGGTAAGGTTTATTAACCTGCAATAATAGTAAAAAAAAAACAATATAATATGCAATTAGGGACGAAGTCAAAATTTAAAATTAGTGAATATAATTAGAATAAGGATAAATAATGAAAATATTAGTAGAGGGTAAATATAAAATTTAAAAATAAAAAATAATATTGTTATCATGTGGGCATCAATTTATCAAAAAATCATAAATTTTAGTCTATATTGTATTCTTCCATGTCTAACCCTAAAATGTATGTGTAATCTATGTTATATTATACATATAAGATATAAAAAGGGACAAAATGATGAATATATTTTAATGATAGTAAAAATTAAAGTAAGGGTAAATAAATTTTAGAGGGTAAATATAAGATTAATTATATTTTTTAAAAGTAATACTGATTATATGTATTCAATGAAGCCACCATATATATACCTTGTCTATATCAATATCAGACAGCTGGTTTAACCCGACAACGTATATGTTCATGAAGATAGCAGCAACCAGAGCCTAAGAAACATCATGGAATTACAACAAGGTTAATTACCAAACAGCAAACCGGACCTTTGTTTTTGACAAACAACAAATCAAACTTTTGGAATTAAGCCATTAACAAACCTATCTCAAATTTTCATTATGTTTCAACGGATTTTTCAATGTTTGAGTCAGCATTAGTTGAAGTATTCTAAGAAAATGGTATTACAATTTACGACTTAATAACTCCCTCAAACATTGAATAATCCGTTCAAACATAATGAAAATTTGAGATAGGTTTGTTGATTGCTTAATTCCAAAAGTTTGGTTTGTTGTTTGTCAAAAAAAGAAGTTCGGTTTGCTGTTTGGTTTTTCCTCAAAGTTCAGTTTATTTTTCGGTAATTAACCCGGAAAAGACAGTTTTTTTTTCCTGAGTGTTGGAAGAACAATCACCTCTAATGATCCAACAAGAAACACAGGCGAAAAATCAGAGAATTTCTCAACCGCGAGGATAGAAACCGAGATAATACTCAATGTCTGCATGCCATAGAAAAACCCTAGCTAGGTCAGTTAGTATAAGAACTTCAAATGGATGACTAATTACAGATCAAGACTTAACTGTGCCGATAATTGTATGTGGTCGCGAAAAACGGTAGAATGTATCAGCAGCGATTTTTACGGAATTCCAGTGGCTATTGTTAGAAGTATTGTTAGCTCCATATTCAGAGTCGAGTGGCCGGAATCCGGTGACGGTATCTAGAGACCAGTTTCTGTTGTGTGTGTAGTGTAACTTGAGGCTACTTCTTGAACCCTTTGGTGATGCATCTATGGAAGGAAAGTTCCTTGTGAGGCAAGTCTTCTTGATGTTCAAGTAACTGCCCTTCCAGTTTTTCACCACTGCAAAATATGGTAATGTTTGATCATTTAAAGATGGGTTAATTACCAAAAAGCAAACCGAACTTTGATGAAAATACAAAAAATAAACATATATTTTTTTTACAAATAACAAACCAAATTTAGTAAAATTAGCAATCAACAAACTTACCTAAAATTACAGTTATATTTGGACGATTTTTTTTAATTTGAACAGAGTGATTTGTGAGATTTCAACTATAATGTTGTTAATTATTGCACTTATAATTAGATAAATCACTCCGTCCAAACATAATGACAATTTTAGGTAGATTTGTTAATTGCTAAATTTATTAAGTTTGGTTTGATGTTTGTAAAAAAAAACAAAAATGATTTATTTTTTGTATTTTCATCAAATTCGATTTGATTTTTGATAATTAACCATTTAAAGGTATTATTGAGATTTTTCTTGTTTCAGGATAAAGAATAATTTTGTTAATTTACTCGAACTTTAGTTATTATTTTTTAGTTAATAACTAAAGAAAACAAGATTTACAAGAAAATGTTTTTTTTTAACGAAAAGGGTCTCTAAAAAATAAAAGTAGAAAAACTCTAGTTATTACTAAAATTAAAATATCAAGAATCATGAGAAAATATAAAATTCTTCTAAACTAAACACTTCTAATAATAAAAAGTGAAAACATAACTTAGTTTGAACAAAAATTGAGAGATTGTGAATTATGAGAAAATATTAATTTATTTAAAAGACTTTTAAAAGTTAAAATAGATTAAAAACAGACTAAAGAAATCAAAACATAATGAAGAATATTTGGCCAAAAATAGAGAAAAAAAAATAGAGAATAACATGTAATAATTAACTAAGTAGTGAAAGAGAGATGAAATCCACACCAGTTGATAGTGAATGAGAATTTCCGAGCAGCAAAGACTCCATCAGCTTCGAACGACACCTGCTCCCTCCCTCGGTAGCAAACGACACTGTAGTGCAGTAGAACAGGACAAGACAATGTACTAATTTATTGGTAAGTGAGACTACAACAAAATTGTATTGTGTCATTATCAGTGTCTGTCGTGTGAAAATAGATAAGTTTTAAATATGTCTCAAAACTTAAAATACTAGCAAAACACGATTATTAATCAAATCACACATGACACACACAAATAGTTTTTTGAACAAAATTAAAATTTTATATATATATATATATATAACAAGTCGTGTTGTGTCAGTTGACACGAAATGTCACAAAACAACACGATAAAGATCTGCAAAATTCGTAATTTAATTTCACAATCAAGTTTTGAAATTCACTGGTGATTCAAAAACAAGTACAAGAACAAATCCAAATATTAGATGCATATAGTTAATCGTCTTTATGTGTATATTTTTATATCAGAAGTGTTTAGACCTAATTATTAATAAACGTATAAAAGTTGTTTAGACAGAGAACGTCTTAAGGTCAGATTCATATACTCATAAATATATATAGTTACATATCGTTTAACCGTGATGGTGATAAATTATCGGACCTAGACTATTTGTTGAGATAGGTTAAAAGTATACTAAGAATATATAATTCAGACTTATGAGAAAGTTGATTAACACGTAACTAAGCTTCAAGCTCCAACGAGAATGAAAACCCCTACTAACCTTCCCAAGCTTTGCATACGATCATAAATGGACGCTAAGCTTCTCGTGATAGACTCTCCATTACGAGACGACCGCAAAGGTTTACAGAAAGAGACCAATTTCACACCCAAACAACAATGTTTGATCGATGTTTCTTCCTCATAAGATCTGTTACTGCAATCTGTAAAGGATTTTGAGACACGAGGAGTCAACTGTCTGAACGAACTGAACGAGCTGCAGAAGCAAAGACTTTGGAAAATCGGACAGCAGTCCGTACATTTATGACAGGTTGTTGAGGAAAGAGGGTGCATGCTGCGAAGATATAGGATCGGAGAAGAAGAAGAAGAACAAGTGCATGGGGATCGGACGTGGAATAATTCTTACTTTCTATAATATATAGAGAGAGAAACTACCAAACTGATACCGAAGTTATGCGTGATTAGTATATAGATATCTAAACTTTTTTTTATAGTAAATAAGTTGCTGAACTTTCTTAAATAAGCAAATATGTACCCACCATTAAGAATAAACGGAAAATATCACGTGAGGAGCAAACAGATACCAGAACATACACGAATGAGCAAGTAGGTACCTGAATTTCGGTCAAACTACTTTATTTATTTATTTTTATAAAAAAAATAGAGTTTATACACCAAACACATTCATGACTCAACTCCAGACGTTCTCGGTGCATCAAGAAACACTCTGAGAACGTTTGGAGTTGAGTTGTGCATGTGTTTGATATATAAACTCTATTTTTTTTTATAAAAAAAAGTGGTTCGATCGAACCGGTTGATGTACCTACTTGTTCATTCGTGTAAGTTCAGATACATGTTTGCTACTCACGTGATATTTTCCATTTATTCTTAACGGAAATTAACAGTAGGTACCTATTTGCTAATTTTCATAAGTTCAACCACTTAGATGCTACAAAAAAACGTTTAGATACTTTCGTACTAATCACCCACAAGTTCGGGTATCCGTTTGGTAACAGTAGGTACCTATTTGCTAATTTTCATAAGTTCAACCACTTAGATGCTACAAAAAAACGTTTAGATACTTACTTACTAATCACCCACAAGTTCGGGTATCCGTTTGGTAGTTTTTATATAAATATATATATATATATATATATATATATTTCATGCAGCGTAAAAAAAGCTCTATTGCTCCAACCTTTCGGCTTTATCACGGACAGATTGATATAGAAGACAGTATTAAGAAAAGACTAATTCCTACTTTGGTCTTTACTATAATTAGGAGTAACCTAAAAACACTCTTAGATTGGGTTTAGGGTAGGGTTGGCTATGATATTTTGGTATTGGAAATTTGGAATAGGATTTATAAAGGAAAAAAATATGATACAATTGTAGTTCCGGTGTATTAAAAACTAGAAAGTTTATACGCGCTTTGTGTGATAAATATTTTTTATATTAAATGTTAACCGAAAATAAATATATGTATAGTTTACTTATTATTTATTAAATTTTTATTTTATAAAAGTATTTTTAATTAAGAATAAATTTAACTTAATATTATTTAATAAAAAATAAGGTATAATTATAAATAATATTAACCCTATTAGTATATGTGTATAATATAAATTATTTTATTTATTTTAATATTATAATTCTGTTAAATAAAATCAAGATTAAGCTTATTTATTTATAAAACTAATTAAAAAAATACATGAATGATTAATAATTTAAAGTTATGTTTTGTGGTTTTGTCACTTTTATTTGTTTAATATGTTAATGCAAATGTTAAAATCATTATTGATTTTTTACTAATGGTAATAATAGTAAAAATATATATAAATAAAAATTTATTTATTTTTATTTATAAAATATATTAAGTCTATAAATATAAAAATATTTTAATATTTTTAATATATTAATGTCCATATAATACTTTTAACTTAACTATTATGGTTTTATGACTTCTATTAGTTTTATATACTTATATAAACATGTCAAAAATGTAGCTTCATATGTTAAATTTATATTAAAATTTAATTATAATAAGCTAAACAATGTTGATATGTAATTTGATAAAATTATTATTTAATAATTTGAATTTATACCTAATTAATCTATTTAATTTGTAATTGTAAAATTTTAATCTCAAATATAATATTATGTATTTTAGTATTTTATAAAATCCACTATATACAATATATTTAAGATAAAATCTTAAATGTACATGTAAAAATAAACAAAAAATGTTAAGAGCCGGTAACTTATCTCGCGAGTGAATGAGAAGTTTTGGAGGATTTTAAAGTGATTTACAAGACAATACTTATGAGTGAGAAATGTATGTTTGACATAAACTAATTAAAATGGATTATTTTGACATTAGGAGTGAGAAAATGCTTCAAAAATCTTATTTGTCACAATTATATACATTCTAACCAAATTAATATATACTAGAAAACCGATCTAAGCTTTGTGTAGAACGTACACAATTTGTATGTATTGTTATTCAAATAAATTATAATGATTTAGCAAGATATAATCCTAAAACAACTATCAACTATTATTAATATTATATTATATTTTTCAAATCAATTTATAAGGTGTATGACATTTATATTAATATTTACGTTTTTTTTTTCACTCATGATGTTTTGAATCTAACATATTATAATGATAATTTTTATATTTATGGAAAGTTATATTAAGAAGTTATATATGTATTATCAATCGATTTATATAATGACTTGACTTATTACCTTATAATTTGAATAAGTAAGATTTTTGTAATATTTTCTCCATGCTATTATTAAAAATAATTTTCTCTAATTTGTTAGTGTCAAAACTCTAGTAATCACTTCTAAGTGGTTTCCCACATAACTTAATTTAAAATGCTCCAAGTTATATGTTTGCTTTAAGTCTCACTTTTGACAAAATTAAATGTTTGTAACTTAATCAGTCTAATTATTTTAGTAGCATATTACATATTATATTATTTTTATTTTTATATACAAATATGTAGGGAAAGACATTATATAAATTTGTAATTTTAATACATATATACTTATTTTAGATAAATTTATTACTAAGGAAATAAATAAATAAATATTATATATATATATGTATATGTATATTAAAGTCAATAATATTATATTTTATTAAAAGTTATTATATACATAATTTTTGTAAGATTGTTAAAATTTATATTGATATTATTATTAGTTCATGTGTTCAATTTTATATTAAAAATAAATTATAATAAAGTATGTGATGTTTGTTAATTAGTCTATTTAATTTATAATAGAAACTTTTTATATGTGCATACTTTACATTCATAAATATATTATTATGTATTTTAGTATTGTACAAACTCTACTACATAAAATATATGTTTTTTTAAAAATATAAATATACATGTGAAATAAAAAGAATTAATTAAAGTTATGTAACTTCTCTTGAGAATGAATGAGGAAACTTGGAAGATTTTAAAGTGACTTACATGACATGAATGTCACTTATGAGTGATAATTGTATGTTTGACATGAACGAATTAAAATTGATTAATTTGACATTAGAAGTAAGAAAATGCAATAAAAAACTTACTTGTTACAATTGCATAAATTCTAGTCAAATTAATATATATAGAATATAGAATATAGAATATAGACAGATATGATTGAAACCGTCATACATTAGAAAATAGGGTTGATGATCTATTTACTATATAAATTTTAAGACATGTCTAATTTAATAACTGAATTTTATTTTTACTTTATATATATAAAGTTGCATTTTAAGACATGCGTGTATTTGTCACGTATTAGCTAACAAATTGTAAATTTTTTCAAAGTTCAATTAGCAAAATGCAAATTTGTACATAACTCATATAACAAATTGTAAATTTTGTAAAATTTAAGTTACCAATAATTTAATGAAAAAAAATAGAATAAGATAACTAAAATATAAATTTCTGTCATCATTCAATATAAAATTAACAATTTATAACTTTATATAAAGTTAAATAACAATTTATTAAAAAAATCAATTGATATCAGAATTGTACTTTAAGGTACGAACTGATATACACACGAATAATAAAAATAACAATTATTTATGAAAATATATAATAAGTTTTAAAGAATTAGTAATAAATATATTTTTTAAATCTAAAAATTAAGCAAATTCAAACCGATTTTGTGTAGCTTCTAATTATAGATATGCTAACTAAAATAAAATGCGATTTGACAACAAATTGTCCAAACAGGTT
Source organism: Chamaenerion angustifolium (assembly GCA_946814005.1). Lineage (NCBI taxonomy): Eukaryota > Viridiplantae > Streptophyta > Magnoliopsida > Myrtales > Onagraceae > Chamaenerion > Chamaenerion angustifolium. The sequence continues at coordinate 34,435,581 of OX328272.1, forward strand.
TCTTTTCTGCGACACTTGATTATTTCCATCGCCAATGATGTTCTTCTCCTTCTACCTACTGGGCTAATTGAATGAGACAACAATGGATAACCTAAGATGTTTTGTCAAATTTTCATATGCAGATCGAAGATTCCCCAATTCGTTACCAAACTACGTCCAATCCTCGCTGTCAAAATCACAACAATGTCGAATCTTTCACCTCACGAACGGTATAAGAAGATACTCCGCGTAAAATAGCTGCACAACAAGAAATTACACTGCAGTAAATAACTGACTCTGTCTAAAACCACAATATGGATGAAGATGAACACAATCTAATGAGAAAGGGATAAAAATCATTTAGGTAATTCAGAAGTCACGAATAAGTATCTTAGAAAAAAATTGTTACTATCTCAGAAATCATAAATCTATCAACTTTAATATGACCATTTTGGTCATGCTACTTTATTTTTCTATTACTTTCAGGTATATGTAACAATCAAATATATTTACTTTGTCTTTATTGAATTGTTATTTTTTTTTTAGATACCCAATTAAAGTAATACATTTATGACTTTTGAATTACCCAAAAATAATAAATTTTTTCTGAGGTACCTATTTATAGCAACGTACTTCTGAGGCATCTAAATTACTTTTACCACAATGGGAAATGTATAATTACCTTCCAAATGAACATGTAAAAGGATGTAATTGAATCTTTACTCTTCAGATCAATCGATTTGGCTCGGATCCATAGAATTAGGGCTAGAAGAGCGTGACCCGACACCTAAACCAAAGAAAGTTGAAACCATGAACACAAATGAGTAAAATTAGAAGAATGTGAAGCATGAATTTGATCAAACCGATCGAATTGAGTAGACAATGAGAAAATTACTGTCAAGGCTTTGCTCCAGAAATGAGAAGACGTTGATCCGACAAGAATGGCAACGGCATACGCCATTTGAAGAAGCCATATGCAAATCCAGAACACCTGGTGAAAGGTGGATCACCATGCAAGGGAGACAGCAAGAATTTCTTACAACACTATTAGATTACTTGCTGAGCAAGTATTTGAGTTAGTTACTTAACTCAGTTAGTTAGCTCTAGTTAGGGTTAACAGTTCGATCGCTGAATTATGAAAAGTTAACAAATTCTATAAAACTCCCCAAGCATGATATGGTAATAGGGTGACAATTTCTGACACGACACGGCACGATTTGCTTTAAAGCGTATATGGGTTTGACCTTAACGGATCCCGTGTCTAAACAACTCTTATACGTTTAGACACGATTAATAATCGTGTCTAAACAATTCAGATATGCGGATATCTGTATAAACACGATTAGACACGATTAACTAATCGTGTCTAATCGTGTCGTGTATACCTTTGACACAAATAAAGACACGATTAACTAATCATGTCTAATCGTGTCGTGTCTAATTGTGACACATTCAGAAAAAATTATAAAATTAATGTTAATCGTGTTGTGTAACGTGTCGTTTCGTGTTTAATCGTGTAAATCTGTATCAATCAGGTCGTTTTTAATCGTGTCGTGGCGTATCGTGTTAATCGTGTTGTGTTTAATTGATTCGTGTTGGTTCGTATCGTGTCGTACCATGTCGTGTCTATCTGTTATGTTTTTTTATTTTTAATTTCCAAGAAAGTTAATTGTGTCTCGTGTAATCTGCTACTTAATCGTGTTGTGTGCGTGTCTGATGTTTTGAGACACGTTTAGAAATTATCCGTTTAGACACGAAACATATTAAGACACGGCACGATTAATAACACAATACGACACGATTGCCACCCGTATAAGAACAAGTTAACCAATTTTCTAAGACTCTTCAAGTATATGATAGGAACGAGCAAAAGACACGGGAAAAACTAACCTTTTCTTGGCCCAAACGCACGGTGAAAGATTGAATTCCATAAATTTTGTCTCCGTCGATATCGGGAATATCCTACAGAAATTCCAGGGGATTAGAAAAAAGTTACTCTTTAAGCGTAGTTTGATGAAAATGAAGGAACTTATGAAGCCATTATGAGAACATTGCTAGAAAAGTGAAAAAAAAAAAGAAGTTATTCGGTGAGATAATCAGCAATTTTTTGAAATTGTAAAACATGATTAGCTTTTATGAGAGGCTTTGTATAAAAATTGCATTTTTTTTCCAATAAAAGCTGATTGTGTGAGATAATCAACAGTTTACTGAAATAGTAAAATAAGGGATAATTATCAAAAAAACAAACCGAACTTTAAGGAAAAACCAACAGCAAACTGAACTTTTTTTGTTGACAAACAACAAACCAAACTTTTGGAATTGAGCAAACAACATACCTACCTCAAATTTTCATTATGTTTGAACGGATTTTTCAATGTTTGAGAGTTATTAAGTCGTAATACACTTTCCTTAGAATACTTTTATAAATGTTGACTTAATAATAGGGCTGATCATGGGCGGGCCAGTCCGGTCCTGAAGGCAAGACCGAGACCGAAATTTCGGTCTTGCCTTCTGGAGGACCGAGACAGACCTCGGCCAAAAAAGCCCGCACGAGTCGGTCTTTCTTGACTCGGGCCGGTCTCGGTCCTGTACCGAATTTGCACAAAAAAAAAACACTATTGAGCTCACGGTATTCTTTAGTAAAAGGCGAAAGAATAGTTCACCTCTAAAAAAACACTATGAACGCATGGTATTCTTTAGTAAATTTATCAGGATGTAGCTTTTATAGAGATAGAAAACCTCCAAAATCCACATTCCTTTCGGTGTGGTATTATGAAAATCTCAAATCCACCTTGCTTCGGTCCGGGCCGGTCCTAAACGGGCTTTCGGGAAAAAAGCCCGAGATCGAGACCGACCTTGAAGAAAAAAAACCGTCCACTTGGTCTCGGTCCTAGTCGGGCCGGTCTCGGGCCGATCTTGTCGGGAATTCGGTCCAACAGTCTTTTTTTATCACCCCTACTTAATAACTCTCTGAAACATTGAAAAATATGTTCAAACATGATGAAAATTTGAGGTAGGTTTGTTGTTTGCTCAATTCCAAAAGTTTGGTTTGTTGTTTGTCAACAAAAAAAGTTTGGCTTGCTATTTGATTTTTCCTCAAAATTCAGTTTGTTTTTTGGTAATTAACCCATTAAAATAAATTACTTTCTGACAAAATTTCTCATAGTGTAGCATTGCTCTCATGGGTTTTCCTTTTTTACCTTGAATAGTGCGATAACTACTGAAAAGAAGCTCATGAAGGCAGTCGCGAATATCACAGGCCTTGAGAAGACAGCAGGTCTGCTAAATACATGACTCTGGCAAAGGAATTGCTTGCTGTATTAGTCGGAGAAATGCAATTTTCAAAGCTATTCAGTGATTAAACCGAGACCATGATCGAGCAGAAAGGAACCTGAATGTGTAAGAAAAATGCAATCTGAACAATCACGGCACGGACAGCTAGAATGCACATAGCTGCAACAATTGCAGACCTCTTCCATCTCAAAAGCGGTATCTGGGAAATATAAGAACAAATTAAGGCTTATAAGTTATATGATCTTGAAAGTAATTATACACAAAAGAGCAAACTTTATGCCATTTGTGCAAAATTTCTGCTGTAAAAGAACAGATAAATCTGAAACATAGTGTATCTATAAAAGGTGTGGGTAGCCAATTACTTACATTCAGGGAATAAGCAGTTCCAAGCACAAAACTGATGAAGAGAGCCCAAAACAAAGGCCAGGACCGAACAAGCCAACCGAGCCAAAAGCTCTAGAAAGAAAGAAAAAAGTTGGGAAAAATTACAATGTAACCAAAATCCAGTAAAATTTACTTTGGAATGTGGTAAATCGGATGAATATGGCACATTTTTTCTTCTTTACCATAATGGAAAAGGATGCCACAATCAGGATTCCAGTTCCAACAGAGTACTCTCCCGATGCCAATGGAAGGTACGGTTTGTTAACCTGAAAGAGGGGGAAAAAAGAGAACATAAATGAACAATTTTGACAACTCGTAATGTAAATTGGTCATTATATGCCAAATAACTACAAAAGAGAGCAAGCATTTGATTTAAATACCAAGTAGCTACCTGAACTTTGGACGTTTTGTAACGAGCTACCCGAACTTTGAAAATTCAAAATGGGCTACCTCAACTTTGAAGAATATGCAAATAGGTACCTCTGTCCAATTTTCCGTCAATTGTCGTCGGAAAGTCGTTGGAAAGTTGTCGGAAATTGGACGGAGGTAGCTATTTGCACCTTCTTCAAAGTTGAGGTAGCCCGTTTTCAATTTTCAAAGTTCGGGTAACTCGTAGCAAAATGTCCAAAGTTCAGATAGCTACTTGGTATTTAACCCTTAGGATGATGAACTGATTTGATGAACATTATGTGATCACCGGAAATTTGCTAAATAGGTTGGATTTTATGTGTCCATTTATAATATAATGCTTAGAGGCGATAAATGAAGGTGACTTACCTTGTCTATATCAATATCAGACAACTGATTTAACCCGACGATGTATATATTCATGAAAAGAGCAGCAACAACAGCCTGAGAAACATCAATGAGTAAGAAACTAAAGTTGTAAATAATTTTTTTTTTAAAAATGTGTTCTTTTGAGTGTTTATAGTGTTAGAACAATCACCTCTAGCAAACCCACAAAAAATAAGGGGGAAAAATCAGAAAACTTCTCGACCGCAAGGAGGGAAACCGACATAATACTTAGTGTCTGCAGAGGAAAATCGAGGTACAATCAAAGATTAAATCTAATTTTCTGCAAATGAACATTTGAAAGAGTAGTAACTGCAGATTAAGACTTACAGTGCCTATAACTGTATGGGGTCGAGAAAAACGATAAAATGCATCTGCAGCACTTTTTACAGAATTCCAAATGCTAGTAGAATTATTAGATCCCGACTCGGATTCGAGTGGGAATTCAGAAGCAGCATTTAGACACCACTTTCTGTCATGTGTTTGGCGAAATGTGGATCTTTGTGGAGTACTATTAAGCTGTAAAGTACAGTACTTCTTGAGGTTCCTTGAAGCTTGTATTCCACAAAGACCTAATGGAAGAACTCAATAGCTCAATCAGAAATCACCATCTCAGCAATTCAATGGCAAGAAATCAAGTATAACTAAATCCGAACAGTCGGAATTCACTTCCATGTGATCAAAAGGTCGTAAATTGGATGGATTTTCAAGCAAGTCAAAATAGAACACTGAATAAATTGACATTTTCAGCTATCTTACAAATTTAATCAGTATAGTTTCACCTAAGAGCTTGAATAATCCACGAACAATAGCTCAGAAAAAAAACTTACTTGTAAAGCAGATCTTCTTGAAATTATCGCCCCTCTCCACTGCAGAACAAGACAACGTTTCAGACAACAGCAATCAGCCCTAATATGAAAACATTCCTTGGATTCTGAGATAAACCCAGTTCGTACCACAGCCGAAAGATCAAGAATCACAAAAAAAATGCAATCTTTTCCTGAATTTAAAATCAAATACGAACCAGTGGCAGTGGAGAGTGAAGAAGGAGGATTGGGGAAAGAAGTGAGCAGCAAAGACTCCATCGTCGAACGGATACTCGTCGGTCAGTCGCTTTAAGGGCTGAAAATCAGAGGTGACTGCGTCTCCCACTCCAAATGTGCGCGTTTTCTTCTACTATCTGTGTAGACAAGGAGGGTCTGATGTCAGAGTCACAGTTTGAGTACGGAAAGCAACGTGTGACTGAAATGCCACACTTTCGTTCATTTCGACGTTGGACCTGCTATGGTTACGGTCCTTATGGATGCATTGCTTGCTGTACCTCCTCTTCTCCCAAAAATATCACTTTATTTTTTTCTGACTAAGCAAAATGAAAAATAAAAATGCAATTTTTTAAAAAGTATTTATATAATATTAGAAAACGACACAGGACAGGTGGATTTTTTTTTGGCCAAATACAGGGTGGATTTGCTAGTTGGATAAAAGTGTAATTTAAAAGTCACGTTTTTTTAAATAGTAACCTTAAATTTTTTTTTTTACTTTCGGATACCTCAGAAATTATAAATGTATCTATTTTAGTATGTAATATTTTGTTTCATTAAAATAAATCTACTTTATTTTACTGTTGCTTTCATGTAATTTTAAATTGTTTTATTGTAGCAATCGAACATATTTAATTTGTATTTGTCTTTACTGAATTGTTATTTTATTTTTTTTGTTACGGTTAGTTTTAGGTACCCAATTAAAGTAGATACATTTATGACTTTTGAGATATTTAAAAATAACAAATTTTTCTTGAGGTAGTAAGGTACCTATTTATAAAAATATAACTTTTGAGGTACCTAAATAATTTTTATCCATTTGCTAGCTAAAATGAACATTAAAAATAAACAAGCTAATATATATTATCAAACAGGAGTTTGACAACTAAATAGCTTAATTTTTTTTGGAACAAATACATAACCAAATATTTTTAAATGAGATAATGTAGACATTTATTTAATTTTTTATTTAAAATAAATAAAAATTTGTGTAATTACACCTTTCATATCGTTCTAGAAAAAAAATGTCAAATTCATCTATCACGTGATAAACACACGAGTAATTCTGTTTAAACAAAGATATGTATTTGCTCATACAAAACAGACTGACTATCTACTTAGTATTTACTTCAAAAGAAAAAAGTTTGTTTACTTAGTTGCAAAATCATATAAATAAATTAAACAGAGCTAGCAAGTTGCGACATTTTAATTTTTATAGAACAAAATAGCAATTGTTTTAAAAAGGGTTAATAGGTCCAATAGTACTATATGTTTGGGTCATGTGATCGGATGGTACCATATGTTTTTTGATGTGGTCGAATGGTCTGTTATGTTTAAAGGATGTTGTCCTACGGTATTCTGTTAGTCAACTGTTAAATTTTTCTGTTAAATTATCCATGTCAGCACCACGATAGCGCCACATCAGCGATACGTAAATATATAATCTAATATTTAATTAAAAAAATTAAAATAAATAAGGAAAATATGGAAAAGTCGTAAAAAGGTTTAAAAAATATTTTAAAACTTTATATCTGGGTCAATTGGACCCAAGTCGATCGAACTCTAGTTTTTTTTTCTCCAGTTTTCGTTGTTTTTTTAAATAAATTGATAAAAAAAATATATTTTGTATTAATATATATAGTTTTAAGATATTTTTTTTATTTTTCATCTACCACATCAGCGCCACGTCAGCATTCCGTTAGTTATACTTAACGACAACGATAATTTGGATTAAATAACAACATTCTGAAAACATAAGGTACCAAGAAACAACATAGGGGTATCATCCGATTACATGACTCAAACATATGGTACTACTATACCTATTAATCTTTTTAAAAAATGTTCAACTAATAAATGGTTAAAATACTCAAATTTCAACTAGCAATTATATATTAACCCGAGTATCCCAACTCCATTTCTCACATCAATGGCAGATTCTTTGAGTTAAGTTTCAAAGGCCAGAAAAATCACTCTTTTAGAAAGCTCCATGATGATTGTTCTACAGCAGCAGTAGATCTCTTCTCCAATACTGATTTGAGGAAGACTGCAGTAGATCTCTTCACTGCACAGAGCTTGGTGACTGGTGAGGGGAGGAAGATTATGGGAAGTACTGCTGAATATTCTCCCATGGTCTCTCAGATGGAACAACAGCAACCTCGGTGTCTGTCCAGTATTTCTTGGAGTTAAAGTCAGGCATGCAAGAATGAAGCCAGGAATTTATTTCAGCGGGCAAATAGTTAAGGCAAGGACTAAGCGTAAATAGTTAAGGCAAAAAAATTTCAAAGGGCAAATGCAAGAATTTAAAGGGCTAAATTGAAAATAAATATATATTTTTAGGACTAAATTGACACAAATTCAAAAGTTGGGGCAATTGCCCCTCTCGTCCTGTTGTGGCTTTGTGCTTGCAGGCATGTATCAATATAAAGAACTCGTATCCGATTTTTTCTGACATCATTCAACACGAAGCGTTAAGGGGTTAATATCAAATTTCTGATCATGGGCGGGCCGGGCAGATTTTGGAGGCAGGACTGAGACCAAAATTTTGGTTTTGACATTTGAAGGACCGAAACCGACTTTAGCCAAAAAAAATCCGTCTGAAACGGTTTTGTTTGACTCGGACCGGTTTCGGTCTTGAAGCGAATTTTTTGTTAAAAAGAATAAAATCAACAAGATTAGACAAAAAAATCACCGAAGTTTTGATTTTGAACTCGCTCGCTTCTCGTCTTCCGTCGCACTTCCTTTATGGAACTGATCCAAAGGTTGTTAAATGCTTCAATGTCATTAATTACTGGTGTTTCAAGGGTTATACTATGAATTTCTAGGGGTTTCTTCAAGGTCGGTCCGGTCCTAGTCGGACTTTGGGGGGAAAATCGAGGTTGATCCCAACCTTAAAGAAAAAAACTCACCCACCCGCTCGGTCTCACTCCTAGTCGGGTCGTTCTTGTCGGGAATTCGGTTCATCCGGTCTTTTTTGAACACCCCTACTACAATTGCTACGCTTAGTTTATTCGTCTGTAAAGTCGAACGGAATAAATCCTCCAATGCGCACATTTGTCATCTAATCAAGGCACCACCTATACATTTCCAGCTAGGAATCAGCTTATCAAATGTTTTTCTTAAATGCAACAGAATCTGGGTTTTAGATAACTACCTGTTTCTTCAGAATCAGGAGCCTTAAGACACTATGTTCTTCAACTGATGGCCATTTATGAAAGCCAGCAAATGACCTGATTTTCCATCTCAACTACTATCTTCTTCGGATGGTTTAGCTTGAATAAAAGCAAGCCATATGGTAACGAATTGTTACTTGCTTCTAAGAATCCTTGATTTTACTAGCAGTAACATCAAGGATGTAGTGTTCTTCCCAGAGTCAGCGAAACAAGACCAACCCATTTACCTTGAAGATAACCAGTTACCATCTCGAAGAACCGATGTGAATTTTTACCCTTATTCAGGCATTGTAGGGAAGGAACTGGTCTGCAGGAGCGATTCTCGGTTCGAGGTGTGGGGAACAAAGGGGTACACTTTAGACGTTAGGGGAAGAAACAGAAGCTTGCATGGATTCCCTGTGATCAATCCAGGTAGAGATTTAAATTCCACTTCAGAGGTTAAGAATCCCCCGAATTCAAGAAGGACGAAAATGGGTGCTTCCGAAGGAAACGTTAAATTTTAATACTGGGGCCGAACCACCCACAAATAACAACCACATTATACAACTTGGATTCCATTCTAAAACTAATTGGTGATAGGAGGAGGTAGTCTTGTTGTATATATGGTGCCCAAATTTGTATTATATCACCGGTCTGGTATTGTTATTTGTCATAGTGATATTTTCAATACTCCCCCGCACTGTGACAACTCGTATTTTTTGTTTAAAGGCACGACAGCAACACATTTTAATCCAGACGGGTTGAGACTCAACAAATCATCTCTCACGTCCAGGTCCGACCCGAACTCTGGTACGTGGAGTAAACGAGACACAACAAACTTACATCGGGTACCCACAACGGAAAACATCCCAACACCATCAAATGGAACCGGACTCTGATACCATGTTAAATTTTAATATCGGGGTCGAGCCACATCCAAATAACAACCACATTATACAACTCGAATTCCATCCTAAAACCAATTGGTGATAGGAGGAAGTAGACTTGTTGTACATATGGTGCCCAAATTTGTATTATACCACCGGTCAAGTATTGTTATTTGTCACAGTGATATTCTCTAACAGGAAATCACTACTTTAGTATGTTGTCAAGAGACGAGGTAATTATTTAACTTGGTCTCTAAAACTTCTCGTATTTCTGTGCATGAGAAATGGAAATTATTAGTTGGTCTTAAAGTATGGTACTACAATGAGTCATTGGGATTTTTTTTTTGGCCAAATACTCGTTCTATTTGATGAAATAAAACGGCGTGACACGAAGAGACGTGTCACGGAAGTTCGGGATTACAATCATTAGCTAATAAACAGATAAAAGGAAGTGGGGGTCGTGAGACCCAATCATCCAAACGCACTCCCGTTCTCGCTTGCCTTGCTATCCAATTCACACATTCGTTTGCCAATCTCGGGATAGCTCTCCACTGCACTTGCCCTATGTGATCGGCCAATGCTTGTATGTTGGAAATCCATGTTGTTAATCTCCATTCTGTCGGTCCCTCTTGAATCTGTCGTATGACCACCTGGGCGTCTGATTCTACGATGATGTTCATCCACCCGTTTTCTTTTGCTAGACGTAGGCCCTCGTGTATCGCTAATGCCTCCATCGTTGTCGCATTATCCGCCCGGAGTGTCCTATTGTATCCACCGAGAACCGTACCCTGATCGTCACGTGCCACCGCTCCTATACCTGCTGCCCTGGTACGTGGACACCACGACGCGTCGCAGTTGATCTTGATCGAGCCATGTTCCGGTTTCTCCCACTTAGGTTGCGTCTGTTCCCGTCGCTGCTGTCTGGCTTCTCTGCTACGGCTTATCTCGTCCATGTCGCGTTTAATCTCCTCGGCCACGCGTGTTGGATTCGGCGGTATTCCTTCAAACTCAGCCTTGCAACGTGATTTCCAGATTTGCCATGTCGCTGTCATGCATGTCTCCCATCTGTATTCTTGTGCGAGGCAATTTGACATCCTCCTCGTGCTGCATGCTGTCAGCCAGTCCATCGTGTCCATATCGGCATCATCCGATCGTCTCGTCCCGCAGATGTCTGCCCATATAGGTTCCGTCCAGGCGCACCCCTGAACCATATGGTCCCTTGTTTCATGTTCACCACAGATAGAGCAGCTTGGGTTAATGTTCATACCTCGGCGAGCTAAGTTCGTCTTGACAGCCACCGAGTTAGTTGCTAGCCGCCAAACAAAGTGCTTCACCTTCGGTGCAACCTTCGAGCTCCATATAGCACGCCAAACTCCTGCTGCTCTGGCTTGGTCACCTGTGTCCGCATGTGTCCCAATGTTCTGTCGGACTCTATGGTAGACTGACTTGGCACTCGGCTTGCCGTCCTTGGAGTGGGGCCAGATATACCTGTCGTTTGTTCTCCTGGTCGGAATCGGCATCCCCAACACCAGGTCAGCATCATGTCGTGTGAGGAATCTGCGCACTGTTGCCTCGTTCCATTCTCCCTGGTGGTTCATAAGCTCACTGACTCTCGTCTCACTGTCAGGCGGTTCGGCCCTCTCCTCGTCATTTCCTGTTGGTTCAGTGACGGTCGGTTGTCTCGTGGCTCGGAAACTCGGTTTATTGGGTATCCAAGGATCTGAGAACACCCTTATGTCCGTTCCCGTGCCCACTGTCCATAGTCCCTCGTGTTTGAGTACGTCTCGCCCGACAATGAGACTGCTCCAACCCCATGATGCCCGTCCACCTTTCCTAGCTTCGAAGAAATCGCAGTTTGGGAAATACAATCCCTTGAGAACACGCACCCACAGGGTCGAGGGTTCCTCCTTGACTCGGGCTTCCATCTTAGTAAGTAGGGTCGTGTTGAAAGATTGGAGCTCTCTGAATCCTAGGCCTCCCGTGTCTTTGGATGTTGTTAGAACCTCCCAACGCCTCCAGTGAGTCCGTCGCCTATCCTCGTTCCAACCCCACCAAAAATCAGCTACAAGTGTATTGATTTCCGAGCACCATGTTTTTGGGAGGTTGAAAATGCTCATCATATATGTTGGGATAGCTGTGATGACTGCTTTTATCAGTACCTCTCGTCCTGCTTGATTTAGAGTCTTGGGTCGCCATCCTGCGAGTTTGTCATGTACCTTGTTTTTTAGGTATCCCATGGCCTCCTTTCGAGATCTACCCCATGTCGTCGGTATGCCCAAGTACTTACCCGGGTCCGTGGTTCCCCGAATTTGTAGGATATTCTCCACTGCTCGGGTGCGGGTCGGGTCGGCACCTTTGCTAAAGAACAAGGTCGATTTTGCCTCATTGATCCTCTGACCTGATGCTTGACAATAAGCCCCAATAACCTCCTTCAAGCATCTAACGTTGTTTGGTGTCCCTTCTAGGAAGAACAATGAGTCGTCCGCAAAGAATAAGTGGTGGATTTCGGGGCAAGTCCGTCCAAGGCGGATTCCGTGTAAGCGCCCTCGTGAGGCCTCCTGTATGATGTTTCTGGACAAGACATCCGCCATGAGTATGAACAGGTAGGGTGAGAGTGGATCACCTTGTCTTATTCCCCGTGTCGGCCTAATGGTTGGAGACCGATCGCCGTTGATGACCACTCTGTACGTCGTTGTCTCTATGCACTCCCTTGTCCACCTTAGCCATTTCTCATCGAACCCCCGCCTCCTAAGGCTCTCAATCAAGAAGTCCCACTCCACTCTGTCGTAGGCCTTTTGCATATCCACTTTGAGTGCACACTCGGTTCTACTAGTTGTTCCCTTCGACTTTAAGTAATGAAAAGCTTCGTGCGCCACCAATATGTTATCCTGTATTGCACGACCTGCTACAAAGGCACTCTGATATGGGGTGATAAGATCCGGCAAGTAGGGTTTTAGCCTATTCACCATCACTTTTGAGATAACCTTATATAGAAAATTGCAGCAACTTATAGGTCTAAAATCTGTGGGGGCAACCGGGTTTTGAATTTTTGGAATCAAAACAACGTCTGTTTGGTTTATAGGGTGGGAAAGAGTACCAGATATGAAGAAAGCTCTGACTGCGGTGATGACGGCTGGTCCCACGATTTGCCAATTCCGTTGATAAAAGAGACCCGGGAAACCGTCAGGGCCCGGGGCACGTGCGCCCCCCATCTGATAAACTGCAGCTCAGATCTCTCTATCAGTAACATGCTTCGTCAGCTCGCGGTTCATGGACTCATTAATCTGGTTCGGTATGCAGGTGAGAATTGTGTGGTCCGGTTGTGGTTTATCCGATGTGAAGATGTCGCTATAGTATCGGTTCAGCTCCGCCCCAATGTCCAACGGTTTTGTAATCCAATTCCCATTCCTCCCCTTCAACCGACATATATGGTTCCTCCTTCTCCTTGTTGTAGTGGTAAGGTGAAAAAATGTCGTGTTCCGGTCTCCTTCCCTTAGCCACTTGACCCGGGATCGTTGTTTCCAATATATTTCTTCCCGGTTCCATGTCTCTTTTATTTGAGCCTTAATTTCCCTCTCCTCCTCCACCTCTTGTTGGTTCTTGCTTGGTCCGGATGCAGCCCGAAGTCTGGCCTTTAGCTCGGCAATCTTCCTTGTGTTGTTCCCAAATTTGGTCTTACTCCAAGCTGTGAGCCTTCGGCGACATGTGGCCAGCTTTAGCTGGATGCTTCGGCCAGCATTGTCTGTAGTAGCCTCATGCCACGCATCGTCGATTACATCCTTGCATGTCGGGTCCTCCATCCACATCTCCTCAAATTTGAACCTCCGTGTGGTTCTCTTTTGTTGTCCCTTCATCATAATCACCAAAGGAGAGTGGTCCGAACCGATGGCTATCTCGTTGATGTATTGACTCTTAGGGTATACGGTTACCCACTTCTCGTTAACAAGGCCCCTATCAAGTCTTTGGCTAATTCGATCTTGGCCACTTCTATTGTTGCACCATGTGTATTGGTGCCCTTTAGATCCCATGTCCTCCACCCCTATGTCTTCCATAAGCTTATTGAATGAGTCCATTTGATATTGGGGTTTGGGTCGTCCTCCTTTCTTCTCGTACGGTTTGCTTATGGTGTTAAAGTCTCCAACCACAAGCCATTGGTGTTTTCGGCCATGACTTAGACCCCGAAGTGTTGTCCAGTTCTCCTCACGTTTCCTCTCGTCCGTATCGGCATAGACCCATGTTATGTAAAACGGACCTTCATGATGGCCAATCGTGACCTCACAGTCCAGCAAGTTGTGACTCTCGTACAACACTCTTATTTTTGTGTCATCATCCCACCAAAGGGCCAAACCCCCCGATGTTCCTCTTGGGCTCACGTATTTCTTGTTGCTCATCCCTATTCGTGTCCTCGTCGTCTCGCAATAGGTATCACCGTTTTTTGTTTCCATAAGGTAGATGATGTTCGGGTGATACCTCCGTTTGAGGTCTTTTAGGTGTTGGATTGTCAAGGAAGACCTCAACCCTTGACAATTCCATGCAAGTAGATTCATTGAGACCCTGTGGCTGTTCCGGGACAGCCACCATAACCCGTGATTTCCATGTCGGTCTTTCCATTCATTTCGGTCACCTTGTTCATATTCAGTTCACGCCTCTTCCTTGTCATTTTGGTACGGTTTTCCTTTTTCCTCGGGCTCATCTTCTTCTTTCCTTTGGTTTTTATCTCAGTCCCTCCAGGATCAGTCACAGCAGGAGCTACCTTCATACGTTTGGTTTGGTGCGGCTCCTCCTCCTCCTCCGAATGCTGTCTCTTTAGGGTCATGCGGTTCAAGTACGGACTTAGCCCTGTCATCTTCGGTTGCATCTCAGCAGAGGGGGTCTTCGGGGGGGTGTCTGGTGGGTTTTCGACGGTGTACGGCAGCGGTAAGTGTGGGTGGGTTGTAGGGTTCAGTGGGTCGTTGTTGTCGGGGAGATGGGTGATGCGGGGTTGGGATGTTTGTGTGTAGTATGTGGGGGTGGATATGCCGAGGCTTTGGATGGGGTTGTGGCATGTGAGGACAGATGGTTGAAAATAGGCCTGGTTTATCGTTGATGTGGGGCTTCGGGGGTTGTCATGGTTATGATGTATGTGTGGGTTCAGAAGTGGGTGCCATGCTGCTCGGGGTGGAGGTTTGTGGGATTGGTGTTCGGGGTGCTGTTGCTCAGGTCGGGGGTGATGGATTATCATGGCGTTCTCCTCCGGAGGGGCGTTAAGGTCGATCCTTGCTGGGAGGTTGCTGGATGAAGCTACGATCTGTCCTTCCTGGGTCGGACCACAGTCGGTGTCCATCTCCCCTTCCGGACTCCCTTCCTTTCCTGCGTCCCTACTGGTGTTCTCAGTGCTGGTGCGACCCTTATCCTCGTTGGATGCAGTGTGGTTCTGAACCCCTCCCTCGGCCTCCTTCATCATCTCCGACCACGTTTTCTTGGTGGTTCTCGTTGGTCCCGGTGTCCGGTGGCTCTCTCCCTTGTTAGGGCTTCCTCTTGAGGATAGACTTTTTGGGCGTATACCCACTAACCATGGCCCATATGCCGGGGCTAAGGGGTTAGTCTCGGACTGTTTCACATCCTCCTTACACGATAATGTTGTATGACTCAATACGCCACATCCATAGCAAAAGTCGGATAGTCGCTCATATTTTATGGACGCCCATTTCTCTATTCCATTCGAGTTTCTCCACCAAAACCCGGCTAATAGCGGTTTGTTCACCTCCACTTCCACTCTTAACCGAATAAAGCTCCTGTTTTTAAGAGCCTCGTCCGGTTCCGTTCCAATGCACCGTCCAATCCTATCTCCGATCATCCTAGCATTTGCCGAGTTAAACTTCTCATATCCAAGGTCATGAATCTGGACCCAGAAAGGAACCTTGTTGAATTCAACTTCGCTAATCCCATTGCTCGGGGCCCATCTCTTGATGCTAAGAATGTGCCCATTAATTGCCCAAGGTGACATATCAAGTATCTTGTCCCTAACTTCCTCATTCCCAAAATCAAATAGCAAAATACCCGGAGCAGTTTCAGATATCCTAACAGCATGATATCTAGCCCAAGCCTGATCCAGCACACTGTTGACCACATTCATTTTAATCGGTTTCTGAGATATGATCTTACCGACATAACGGTCGGTCTCCTTTTGTAGCGGTTCTTCCCCCAGGTCCCAGATTTCCCGAGTCTCATTTTGATTTCCGAAATTGGCTTGAGGAGATGACATCCCCAACGTGGTCCACTCGCCTTCACCGTGGTCTCGGCTTCCTGCAATATCAGAAAAAGAAAGGCAAATTAGCGGTTAAGCTAACAAGAAATTTCAGACGTTCGGTTGTTCCCCTGCATGGCACTGTGTGTTGGCATCGGTTTTCGATTGGTTGCATGGGCAGGGGTGGGCCAGAATCTGTTGTGGCATTGATTGTCCCTCAATCCCGATGTCAATTTCCAGCTCTGTGCTCAGCAGTTCATTCCTCGAAGCAGCAGTCTTCTCTGATTGGTCTTCAAGGTTGGGCGCCCCTTACGGAGCTCTGTCTGCAGCACGTGGACGGTCTCCACCCAATTGAGAGGAGATGGACGGTCGAGATACTGCCGAGGAGAGGGAGTTTGTCGCTGTCAAAACAATCAACAGGAAAGACCAAAGGATTCCTTGGTCTGATTGAATCTGTCACAATCCGTAACCCTAGGTTTTTGGGGCTTTTGGAAAAGATAGAGAGGAAACAGTGGACACCACGCGCCACGGATTGGTTAAAACATATAGTCATTGGGATTGGCTCGGAGCATTCAATTAAAGATCATACAGTAATATCGAATCATTGCATATTGATGTCCCTCTCTGATGACAATTGACAAGTCATTGGGTTTCCCCTGCAGTTATTACTTTAGCTGGTAAGTATGAGATTTCTCCTATTGTTATTATCATTACAACATTATTGTGGTCATATTATCAATGGAAAATGATTTTTTTTTTCTTTTGTGGGGTTGCTCTGTTAGGAATATTGCTGTTTTTAAGTTTTTGGCGGATTAGACAGAAGCGTCGGCGGAGTAGAAAAGTGTCGGGATCGGGGCAGCTGGGGAGTCTGTAGAACATGTTAAATTTTAATATTGGGACCGAGACACACTTAAATAGCAACCATATTATACAACTCGACCTCCATCCTAAAATTAATTGGTGATAGAAGAAGATAACCTTGTTGTATATATGCTGCCTATTTTTTGTGTATACCATCGATGTGGTATTTTGCATTTGTCACAGTGTGATATTTTCAACACTTTCCCGCACTGTGACGATTCGTATTTCTAAAGGCACGACACCGGCACATTTTATTCCAGACAGGTTGGGACTAGGGGTGAAAACGGACCGGTCACACTGTTTTTTTTACTATTTCGATCGGGGACCTATATTTTCGGACCGGTTTTTCTTCCAAAAAAATCCGACCAAAAGACCGTATAAGGAAAAATAAACCGTTCATTCGAATTTTAGATTTTCAGACCGAATTTTCGGTTTAAACCGAAAAATAAAAAAAATACAAATTCAAAACCAAAATAAGTATTCAAAATCAAATTAAACAACAAAATAATTTGGTTTAACAATGTTTACATAGATTTCTACTAAACCGATTAAACAACTAAAATAATTATTAAATAATAAAAAATTTATTTGTTTGTATTCGTTGATTAATTATATTAATTAATACTAACTAATACAATATATAAAATAATATACATATAAATGGTCGGACCGGACTCCACGGTCTTTTAGAGTTGTTCTAAAAAATTGTTTTAAACAAAAAAAATCTGACCACAAACCGAACCGTACATTTTCGGATCGGATTGTTCGGTTCGGATTAGTTCGGTTTTCACTGGATTTTCGAACCAAACGGTTTTTCCTTTCACCTCTAGTTGGGACTCAACAAATCCCCTCTCACGTTTAGGCTCGACCCAAACTCTGGTACGTGGAGTAAACGGGACACAACAAACCCACATTGGGCACCCACAACAGGAAACAACCCAACATCATCAAATTGAACCGGGCTCTGATACCATATTAAATTTTAATATCGGGGTCGAGCCATACCCAAATAGCAACCATATTATACAACTCGGGTTTCATCCTAAAACCAATTGGTGATAAAATGAGGTAGCCTTGTTATATATATTGTGCCTACTTTTCTTTTTTCTTACTGATTGACTAGCTTTTCTACCATATGGCAGTAGAGACACTATAGGCAAATCAATTTTTTGTAACATCACAAGAAAAAGAGCTAAATTGGGTTTAGAATAGAATCTTCATTAGCAAAGATGAGGGTGTAGATTACCCTAAGATGAAAGTTGAGGATGCATTGTCTCCAAATCGGAAAGAAAAGGAAAGACTAAAACAGGTCAACTAACACCCTTCCCCTTTTCCGTCTGTCATCCACTTTCTTCCAAAAGGCTTAATGAAAGTCAGCCATGTGCATCCATCAACCATCATCATTACTCTTCCTATTTACATCAGTATTATTTTTATCATTTAAATATTAAATTCTAATACCAAATGACGTGGCGCCATGATCAAATAATTCAATTTGATTTTACAAAGAAAAAGGAACGATCCTATGCTCATAAATTACGTGCATTGATGCGTTTGAACAACCAACGCATGCATTGACTCCGTCAACGTAGCTCCACCAGCAGCTCAGTATAGTCGAGAGGTCGGACCGTTCATTTCCCCAAGAACACTTGGCAGGATTCAAACTCGTAACACCGGAGTTAAACCATATGAAAGTCCGTGCTCTCAACCATTAGAACACAATTGTCGGTGGTACCAAATAATTCAATTAAACAATGTTCTGAACATTGGTACGTTAGAATCTACCTACGTTAAATCAAATTAAGTAGGAATTTTGTGACATTTCGAGAAATCTAATGTTGACGCTCTCTTCTCGAAGTTGAGGAAACTAAAATTGTATAAAAAGTTAAATAGTGAGTCAACCACCCCAAACATTCATTACATTTACATGCATACCTCACCTCCTAAATAAAATAATGGATTAATAAGTCCAATGATACCATATATTTGAGTCATGTGATCAAATGGTACTTCTATGTTGTTTCTTGGTATCTTATGTTTTCAGAATGTTATTATTTAGTCCAAATTATTATTGTCGTCAAGTATAACTAACGGAATGCTGATGTGGCTGAGTCAATTTTGGGTCGAACCCTAATTTTTTTTCTCAGTTTTCATTTTTTTTAAATAATTTATAAAAAATATTTTTTATTAATATATAAAGGTTTAAAATAATTTTTAAAACTTTTTTGTGATTTTTTTCATATTTTTTTCTTCCTATTTTGTTTTAATTTTCCTATTTAAATTAAATATTATATTATATATCTGTGTGACGCTGACATGGATCATTTACTAGAAAAATCTAACGGTTGACTAACTGAATACTGTAAGATAACATTCTTCAAACATAACGAACCATTTGACCACATCAAAAAACATATGGTACCATCCGAACACATGACTCAAACATATAGTACCGTTGGACCTATTAATCCTAAATTAATCAAAGAATAATTAGACCAAACCCTGTTCTTCGCTGTAATTTTGTAATGTATATTCAACAATCATACCGAAAAATTAACGTACCCTTATTGCATTGAATAATCGAAAAAATTTACACTTCCAAAATAATAAACAATCAAATGGGTCAAATGCGTGAGCCTCCGGTGAACCCTTGACCGTTGTTCTTCCCCTTCCCCATCTTCTCAATTTCCTGTGTATTTTCCGCGCTAGAGCCCGAAGGGTACACCCCATATTCGCTCGTGGGTTCGCTGTATTCACTACTTCCGTATTCCGTACTCACCATCGCCATCTTCCTGAACTTCTTCAAGTCCTCATTGTACTGCATCGTGTCATAGTCGGAGCTTCCGTACGAGCTGTACAGACCGCTATGCCCGGGTCTGATCCCTTCGTTCAGATCTGATACAGACACATTGCCTTCCAATGCTCGAACAATCTAAATCCAATCAAAAATCAGTTCTATGCTTAGTTACGGTATTGAACCTCGAGTAACTACGGTACCTGACTCATTCTGGGTCTTCTCCGTGCTGAATGGCGAACACAAGCACCACCGCAAGCGACCATGCGAGCAATCTCACCATGGTTATAGTTGCTCTGCAACCTCGGATCCACCAAAGAATCAAAGTTCCCATCTTCCAAAGATCGGGTGAGTTGCGGCCTTGCCTGTAGTACCAACCAAAGAACAATAATCGAGGTTTTGAGTATCGTTTTTTTGAATTCGGGAATGTTAAAGTTGAAGCTTCTTCATAATGTAGCATTCTACAAGAATCACAATTCGCTTACCCAGTCGACTAGGCTATCGTCCATGTAAGTGTTGGTGGGGTCGACCGGCTTACGCCCGGTAATCAACTCCAATAGCATCACCCCGAATGAGAAGACATCCGATTTTTCAGAGAGTTTCCCGCTTGATGCATACTCAGGAGCAAGGTAACTAAGTAACAAGAAAATGGTTGTTTTAGTAAGTAATTGACATTGCATCTACAAAACATGGCAATTTTCTTAGATTCTAAAACCCCGATTTTTACGCAACTCTATAGCAAATGAATATATAGTTAATAACGGTCACGAGTTAATAGGGCTGACAATTTCTGACACGACACAATTAAACGATCTGCATTAATAACCGTGTATAAACAACTCTTAGCCGTTTTGACACGGTTATTAACCGTGTCTAAACACATTTAACATGCAAATATATGACTAAACACGATTAAGTATATTTATCTAATATTTTGATTTATTTTTTAACTTATTTTTTAACCACTTATGAATTTTAAAACTTCATAAAAACTTGATGATATATTAAATTATAGAATTTGTGAAATTCATATTGTATTATTACTTTCTTGTCATGTGACACGGTTTGTCTCGTGTATATATGAATTTTTTATTTGTTCAAAAAGTTAATCGTGTCTTAACATGTGTTCTGCGTGTGATCTGTTTATACACGACACGATTAATGACTCGACATACACGAAAGAGGAAAGAATCGTTCGTACCCAAATGTGCCCATCACCCTTGTGGAGACATGAGTGTTGGTATCAGACGTGATCTTCGCTAATCCGAAATCCGCCACCTAAACATAAACGATTAACTGAATTTAGTAGATGATCTTCAATGGAAATGGTGTTAGTAAAACACTAGCAAATACATACCTTAGCCTCGAATTTGAAATCTAGTAGAATGTTAGCCGCCTTTATATCCCGATGAATGATCTTAGGATGACCTACAAACCCGAACCCATTCAAGCATCAATAACCCACAAATCAATACGTTATAGAAAATGGGGTTAATTACCAAAAAAACAAACCAAACTTTGAGAAAAAATCAAACTTTTTTTTACAAACAACAAATCAATCTTTTGGAATTTAGTAAACAACAAACATACCTCAACTTTTCATTATGTTTGAACAGATTTTTCAATGTTTCAGAGAGTTATTAAGTCAACATTAGTAAAAGTATTATAAGGAAAGTGTATTACGACTTAATAACTCTTTCAAACATTGAAAAATTCGTTCAAACATAATGAAAATTTGAGGTAGTTTGTTGTTTGCTCAATTCCAAAAGTTTAGTTTGTTGTTTGTCAACAAAAAAAGTTTGGTTTGCTGTTTGGTTTTTCCTTAAAGTTCGTTTTTTTTTTTATAAACCTAGAAAATGAGAAAAAAAGTTACTTACAATCCTCATGAAGATATGCAAGTCCCTTTGCAGCTCCAAGAGCGATTCTCAATCGTGAAGGCCAATCCATAACTGGTCTCCCTTTACCTGCAACAACTAATCTCCATTAATACCTGAATATAAACACAAGCAATTATCAGATCAAATGGACAATTTTTCTACCATGTAGATGGAATTCCATAGTGTTATTAGGAACAAACTCATAGACAAGCATTCTCTGAGCACCGGTCGTGCAATACCCGACCAAAGAGACGAGATGCTTATGATGCACCCGACTAATAATCTCAACTTCGGCATGAAATTCGCGTTCTCCTTGACCACTCCCTGCTTTTAACTGCTTAACTGCAACTTCCATCCCGTTCGGAAGAACACCACGATGAACATAACCGAACCCTCCTTGCCCCAGAAGGTTTGCTTCAGAAAACCCTTCGGTTGCCATTGCTAGTTCATCGTAGGAGAATGTGCTCTTTGAGAAGCCGAGGGAGAGTCCAGGAGATGGAGGAGCGTAGACACTGTCTGAGCCAGAGATGTTGGAGCCGCCACTGCTGCTTAGGAATGGTGGTGGTGGAGGTGGAAGGGGCGGCTGTGGAGGTGGGGTTGGCTTTGGAGCTACGTTGATGACGTGGTTTGGATGTGGGCCAGCGTAGTAAGGATCAACTGTCAATTTTAAGAAATGTTGCAAGATGAGTAATTTTGAACATAGTTCTGGTAATGGCGTAATCTAAATTCAGACGCATTGTCAGATCTGAATTAATTTTGAGAATTTTCGTACAAAAAAAGTACATTTTGATGTCTCCACGCAAATGTAGTAACTAGAAATCGGATAAAAATCTGACCTTTATGGGCTTGAGGTGGCGGCGGCGGTGGCCGGTAGTATGCCTCGTCGTTACGGTGTCTTCGGCGCTTCTTTTTACAACAGATGAAGAGTATTATCAGCAAGACGGACACCCCAGCGATAGCAATCCCCACCACCATCCCGGTCGATACAGTATTGGACGGTGGAGAAGGGGAGGTGGTGCTCGATGGAGGCGGTGGGCTTCGTGGGGTGGAAGACGACGACGCCGGCGGGGGAGGGCTGCGAGCCGTGGAGGACGACGGTGGTGGAGGGGAGGGGTTAGATGGGGTGGAAGGAGTTGTAGGAGTGGAAGAGGAGGGAGCAGGAGTGGTAGCCGCAGGTGGCGGTGGGGATGGGATGGTGGAGGCGGGCGGCGGCGCTGGAGGAGAAGGAGTGGAGGGCGGCGGAGACGCAGCAACGGGAGGAGGCGGAGATGGGGTAGCGGGTGGTGGAGCAGAAGGGGTCGCAGGTGGCGGTGCGGTGGTATTGGTTGCCGGCGATGTCGCCGGAGCAGGTGTCGACATTACCGCTTCTCCTCAAATGAATCAAATTTGACCACCAAATCCCAAGAAAACAAAAACCCAGGAACACAAGAACAAGATTTCGCAATTCAGTTACCCAGCTGCCTCTGTAACGCTTCCAAATTTTCTTCCTACCCAGAAAATCTGAACTGTGGAAGAAGAAGCACGAGAGTTGAAGGTGTTCTCTAATCAATGGCAATGGAAGAAGAAGAAGAAGAAGACCAGAAAATCAATGGCAATGATTGGCGATGTCGATTAGTGGGGGAGGAGAAGAAAGCGAGTAATCGGGACTTTGAAGGAAATTCTGTTCACATGGAGGAGAGAGAGATAACGGCAGCATGTGTTGCTGAGTTCAAATGTCAAATCCGGACAAAGGTTACAGACATGTTGAGGGTTTTCTAGTTAGGCCAGGCGTATGTACGCCGGATAATATTCCATCATGGTTATCAGAACCGGACCGGTCATCGAACCGGCGAGAGGTCCGGTTCACGCCTTCTAGTTTGTTGATGATCATAGACTCATAGTATTTTGGTGGGGACGACTTTCTTTTTGGAAAAATCTATTGTTTGCGTCTTCTAGTTTGTTGATAGAAAACATGTACCTTAAACTTGTTATAAGAGGACTTTTTTAGTTTTCTTATAAGAAAATGGGTAAAAATTGATAGGTGCCCCTCAACTTTGTACTAATGTTTATAACCAGTGTTATCATAACCGGATCGGGCTGGCGGTCCGACTGGGAATCAGACTCATGTCCGGTTTGATTCATCTAAAAAACCGAAATGCATATATACAATGTTTGAACTAGATTGAACCAGACGGTTTTGAAAAATCAGACGTTTTTTTTTACCAGCTGGTTTTTTCGGTTCTAGTTTTTTCGGGTGGTGGTTTAAATTATTTGGGCGGTTCTCTTCGATTTAAACAAACTTTTTCGGTTCAACTGAGCAACTTCTTCGGTTTAGAAGTTATGTTTAAAGTTTAGATCTGTTGTGTTTGATTTTGAGACCATTGTATTATGTATGTTCAAAATTTGAGTTAATTATGTTGTGTTCTATTGTGTTTGAGAGTAATGTGTATGTTTGAGATTATGTAGTTTGTGTGTGTTTGAGACTATGTAATTTGAGGTAATTATGTGTGTGTTTGACACTATGTAGTTTGTAATTGCATTTTCAGTTTTGTGAACAGTGAACCGCACGTCGAACCGCACATCGAACCGGATTCGACCGAATTAAACTGGACGAACCGAGACCCGTCCCCTCACCGATTTGAGAGTCAATCTGGTTCTGATAACACTGTTTATGACACTCATTCTGTTCATTATATAAATTTATGGATAATGAGTTAACATTTTAGGCTAGAATGAAATTCTTTTAATAAAAAATTAGTAGTTTTCATATAGATTTTTTTAATAAGTTGCTAATACGTGCAATCATTGAAAATGTCAAGAGTTTCTTTCAACTTGCTGCATAAGAAGTTTAAGGGGCAAATTAGGTACCAGATCAAATTTCAGGGTGCATTTAGTCATAGATCTTGATTAATTGCTGCCGGCCCAGTGAATGAATGGACTGAATCAAATTTTGGGATTATGTTGAGTGGGACCCACACGACTGGGCCGCGTATTTCTATTTTCCCTTCCTCCGGCTTTTGCTCCTAAGATTGATCGGCTTACCCAGTTGGTCTCTTTTTTCTTCTAATAACTAATTTAATATTTAGTTTAATTAATGATTAATATTATTTAATAATCATATATGAATATTTTTTCCCAACAGATACGACTCATTAGTTGAACCATTTTTTTATAATTACCTTTGGAGTATTAATAGAATTGAGTTATATTTTACACACAAAATTATATATAACAAAAATGGATTATAACAGCGTTGTCGTTAAAATTAAAATTGGATTATAAGATTAAAATTTTATAAAATAAACTTAATGGTATATCTAAGTTAAGTAATTATTATCTTATTCTTCTCTTGAAAGAATTATTTACTTATTTTTGCTTATCGTGAATAATTTGTATTCTATTAAGTTATAAAAAACAAAAAGGTGGTTGGTTGGTTTAAGTATATTTTTTTGGGTAATTAGCATTTTATTTTATTTTAATTAGCATGCTATTAAATAACTTGTATTTCATTGAATATTAATTAGCATTTTATTTGATGTAGTTCAAATTATAGATACTAGACTGAAATAAGTAAAAAATTGTTAAATAAGGACTATATATAAGCATTTTCAAAGTTGAGGACGGAGTTGGTGTTAAGCAGAAAAAGGCCTCAATTTAGGCTTGGAGCGCCACTAATGGGCCCATTCACGTATTAATGGGCCTTTTTTAAAGCAGAGTTCATGTTCCAAACCTAAAGTTTAACGATATAAATATTTTAGGGTCCCTTTAATTTTTGCAATTTAAACTTTTGACCCCTCATGTTTTTTCATCAAATATTTCCTCCCAAACTTTTGAGACGATTTGTTACCATGTGATGAATAAATCTTGAAATTTCCAAATTTCCCCAATATTAATTTTTATTTCGATTTATACATAAAATGAAATGAAAACGCGTGTTTGGTAAAAGTTCATCTGTGTCGATTCTAACCTAAACCAGTTTGATGACCTTGTTTGGAGTTCAATCGAAAACCTCAACAACTTTAGATTCATTTGATTAGTAGATCCTAACAAAGCATATTCTCTTTTTTATTTTGTGTCAATATCAAAATTTGTAGGCTTGTTCATGAACCGGTTCGGGGTTTAGGGTCTAAAGGTTCTGAACTGAACTGGTCTGATTTGAAAAAAAAAACAGTACATTTTTTTGTTTCTAAAAAAACTGGTCTGGTTTAAGGAAAAAAGAACTGGGCTGGTTCGAACCGATTCAGAACCAGTTCGAACTGTTCTGGTCTGTTTTTTTAATAACAATTATGGTTCGGAAATAATCTGGTTCAAATCGAACCTAAACCGGCTGAAAATCCTGTCCAACACACTTAACCGTCTGAAAAAATACACTGGATGAGAAAACACTGAACCGATTGAAAAATACATTGATCCGACTGAAAAACACACTGAACCGATTGAAAATCTGTTCCACAATCGACTAAAATCCTGTCCAACATCAACATATGAGAGTCCAATATATCTCTAGGTTTGGTTTATTGAAGACATCTCTAGGTTTGGTTTAATTTCAGACCGGTTTAGTTGATTTTGCTTCAAACCAATTCTAAAATTATATAGGTTTAAAGTGGTTTGATTTAAATTTAAGTATAAACCAGTAAAAAAAAACGAGTCGAGTCGAACCGATTCGAACTGGATTTTTGGTACTATTTTGAACTGTTCTATTTGAAGGCTAAAAACACTGGTCTTGTTTTGGAACTAGTTCGGCCGAACCGGTTCGAACCAAACCAGTTCCAGACTAGATCCGTTCGTCAGAACCAGTTCATTTGGACAAGGCTAAAAATTGAGAACTTATTTTTGGGGTTAATTTGAAATTTTAAAACTTAATAGGATAACTTTGGATGGAAATGGATTTAGGAGGGTGGGGGACACAAATTGTCTCAAACATAGAGGAAACAAATATAAGGAGGGAATTGTTGAAATCTGTAAACTAAAGGGATGAAAGTTATAGTTTTCCCTAAATTATAAATAGAACTTGAAAAAGAAGATAATATATATAAGAAAGAAGAGTAAAATGCGCCGCGTCAATAAACGTGCCCGTTGATCCACGAACAGTCATCTGCCTTCTCTTCTCTTCTTGCCTTGCCTTCATGCAATTTTCTTGGCCCTCCGAACTAAACTGATACAGATAAGTTTAATCTTCCCCATAAAGACTGTCACTGTGGATTCAATCCTTGTCTAGATGAGTGTCGCTAGATTTCATCTGTCCTTCTCTTAAAGTGTGCCTTTTTGCGGTGATCGAGGAAAACAGAAGGAAATGGCAGCGAAGGAGACATCCCCTGATGATGCAATTGCCGCCATTGATGCGAAACCTAAAGAACTCACCACCAAACCAGAGGGCGGCAATTCTGGTTCGAATAAAAGGCAGAGAACCCAGCTCAACAGATATGTCTTCTTCTCCGCCATTTTGGCCTCCACAAACTCCATTCTCTTAGGCTATGGTGAGATAGAAGCGCATCAATTCGATTTCACGTGCATTAACGTTATGGTTCTTGAATTTTTCAGAAAAAAACTGTTCTTTTAACGACTTGCGTCTACCCATTTGTGGATTTTGATCAGTTCATGAGTTAATCATCAATAACTGACAATTTTTGCCCGGGAATCCCTGAAATGTGGTAAACATGGGAAATTTGATTTGCAATGTGCAGATATTGGAGTGATGATTTGTGGAGCTGTGAGTTACATTCCTGAAATTCTGCCGAAAATTGTTTTTTTCTTCTTCAAAAATTGTCACTATACCCGTCGATTTCGTTCAGTTCATGACTTAATCTTCAATGAATTATATTTTTTTCCCCTGGAAACCCTAGAAATGTGGTTAATCCGGAACTTCGAGTTGAAATGTCCAGATATGAGAGTGATCTTCAATTAATGATAATTCTGCCCTGGAAGCCATCACAATGTGTTAAATTATAGAGCTTTGATTTGAAATGTGTAGATATTAGAGAGGATGGATAGAAAATTTTGATTTTTTTTTCAGAAATTGTCCCTAAACCAACTTATACTCTTAGAAATGTGATAAAATTCAAAACTTTGATTAATGCAGATATTGGAGTTATGAGTGGAGCAGCGATTTTCATCCGCGAAAATTTCAACCTCACATCCGTTGAAGTAGAAGTCCTCGTGGGCATCCTGAATCTGAGTTCCTTAATCGGGTCTCTCGCATCCGGCAAGACTTCAGACTCCATTGGCCGTCGTTACACCATTGTGGTGGCTGCCGCCACGTTCCTCCTGGGTGCTCTCCTCATGGGCCTTGCTCCGGCGTACCCTTACCTGGTGGCCGGCAGGGTAGTTGCCGGTATCGGAGTTGGCTACTCCCTCATGATTGCCCCGGTCTACACCGCCGAGATCTCACCCGCTATGTCGCGTGGTTTCCTCACCTCTTTGCCAGAGTTCTTCATAGTTGCCGGAATCCTCCTTGGCTACATCTCAAACTACACACTTTCGGGCCTCCCGAGCCACATGAACTGGAGGTTGATGCTCGGGTTGTCTGCTATACCTGCAATTTTCATTGGGCTCGGGGTTGTCTTGATGCCCGAATCGCCTCGTTGGCTCGTCATGAAGGCCCGAGACGAGGAAGCCAAACAAGTCCTCTTAAGAACGTCGAGTAGTGCTGAAGAAGCCGAAATAAGACTCACAGAGATCTCGGAAGCCGCCAAATCCTCCGGCCAGAATTGGAATGGGCAAGGTGTGTGGAAGGAGTTGTTGTGCCCTTCGAGACCCGTTCGTCGAGCTCTAATAGCTGCCATCGGAATCAACTTCTTCATGCAGGCATCGGGCAACGATGCAGTCATATACTACACGCCAGAGGTGTTCCGTGCCGCCGGTATCCACCAAAAGAAGAAGCTTTTCGGGGTCAATGTGATCATGGGAATCTCAAAGACAACCTTTGTGCTTGTCTCTGCTTTGTTCTTGGACAAGTTCGGTCGTCGTCCCCTTCTACTCATAGGCTCAGTTGGCATGGCCATCTCTCTCGGAGCTCTCGGGCTCGGGTCTAAGTTCCTCGAGAACTCAAGCCCGAAGCCCGAATGGGCTATCGTGGTCTGTATAGTTGCTGTTTGTGCAGACGTCTCGTTTTTCTCCATCGGTCTCGGTCCCATCACCTGGGTTTACTCAACCGAGGTCTTTTCATCGAAACTGCGAGCCCAAGGAACTGCACTAGCAATCTCGGTGAACCGATTGGTGAGCGGGGCCGTGTCGATGTCTTTCCTTAGCATCACACATAAGATCTCGTTCGGGGGGATGTTCTTCGTGTTGTGCGGGATAATGGTGGTCGGGACCGTGTTCATTTACGTCTTCTTGCCGGAGACAAAAGGGAAGAGCTTAGAAGAGATCAGTTCACTCTTTGAAGATAAGGAGGAGACCAGGAGGGAGGACAAGGAAACTGAATTAACTGTATAGCTAACTGTCGGACATATTTAGGTTGCTTGTCTTCCAAGGTATTTGTTTCTACGTAGAGAAAATCATATGTTTATACTTGTAGGATTTGCAGTAAAACTAGGGCCAAATAATAATTATATAAAAAATAGGGGGTAAATATAAATTTTGAATGGGTTAAATTGAAAATAAATTAAAATTACACAACACTAAAAATTGATCTTACTATATTATATTATATATATATATATATATTGTTTGAATCGAATGTATGGAAGCTAAAGTTCGGGGAGTTTAAGGAAATCTATGCAACAGTTTTTACTTGAGATTCGTGGTAATTCTGTTCGTATGCTTATTAGAAGCTTCTAAAGATTTCAGATACTCACTTGTTTGTTTAACGGTTACTTTTTTTTTAACTGAGTTTTAGTTTTAAAATCTTTTTTTAAAAAATATAGTATTTCATATATAGTCTAATCGAAAGTGTTTATTGAAAGGGATTAGCTTGGTTTCTATATTTCTATTTGTTTTTTTCTGCTTATATAATTAACTCTCGTTATTTATATATAAAAAAGCTATTTTATTCATTTTAATTAGGGTTAAATACCAAGTAAACTACCGAAACTTTGGACGTTTTGCAACAAGCTACCCGAACTTTAAAAAATCAAAACATGCTATATCAACTTTGGCGAAGGTGCAACGAGCTACCTCCGTCCAAATTACTGTTAACTGTTCACATAAATTCGTTGGAAGTTCGTCGGAAATTGGACGGAGGTAGCTCGTTATACAACCCGTTTTAATTTTTTAAAGTTCGGGTAGCTTGTTGCAAAACGTCTTAAGTACATGTAGCTTCTTGATATTTAACATTTTTAATTAATTTAAATTATTCATATTTTTTTATTTTTATGAATAGAAAATTATATGTGGCAATATCTCATTAGCGGACACAAGAAAAAGGCCTACATCATCTCCAACACACTAATAACAAATATATTATCCTAAATTAAACTCATAATAATATGACTTACTTTATCAAAGTAGTAAATAGTTTACGAAGAGTGGTATATTGAAAAAAAATGGCATCTGAACTTTCAAAATAATAAAATCAATCCATATATTTTTTAAACTATTATTTAAAAAATAGATAATTACATTTCTGAGGTCCTAACATTATAGTTCTTAACACGAAATTACAATATATTTTTTTATATATAATATAAAATTTATTTATTAAAAAAATGACATTAATTACTTAGCCTCCTTCGCCTCTCCATTTATAGTCTTCAAGCCCAACATACAGTCAAGTCTTCAAGAACCTCCTCCCTCACCCTTCCATGGAGACCCACCCGAAGCTCCGGCGAGTTCCAAGCATGTTTGGCACCTCCTTCGCCTCCTGCAGCTCCCGTACCATCTCCGATGTCATCAACAAGTCCGTCGCCGTCCCTCTCCCCCGCCTCTTCCCTTCCATCTGCCGCCCATCCACGGCCTCCACCGACACTTACTTGCCTGAACCGACAGCACCCGTCACTATCGCTGACATCCTCAAAGGTCGGTTCTGCCCTTCCGCCGCTCCCCCATCCACACCTCCGCGTCACCTGCTCCACCAGAATACCCAGAAGCGGCAGAGCACCAAGAAGGTTATTCTAGCAACGTCGGTGTGCAGCTTCAGCAGTGACGACGGCGAGAGAGAGACAGAGTACGAGGAAGAAGAAGAGGAGACCGACACACTGTTCTCTTCTGGTAGTTTCTCATCAGACTCCTCCGCCGGCATATTCTCTCGCCGTCGTAGAACAGTGTCTCAGCCGCGGGTGGATATGAAAGACAGCCTCGCCGTGGTGAAGAAATCAAGCGATCCGTACGGAGACTTCAGACGGTCGATGGTCGAAATGATCCTGGAGAAGGAGATGTTTGCGGCGGAGGATTTGGAACGGCTGCTGCAGTGCTTCCTGTCGTTGAACTCGCCGCACCACCATGGCGTTATTGTGGAGGTCTTCACGGAGATCTGGGAGGCCATGTTTCCTCACTGATGTTGATGATGATGAAGACTCTGTTGACTTATTTCCATTCCATCTCTCTGTGTATAATAATCACTGCTAATGTAAAAATGCTTCTATATATGATCGTAGCTTTTAATTTTAATATTAATGTCTCAGAAAAATAAATATGAATATAAAAAAACGCATAAAATGTCATATTAAATTGATTATAAAATCTCAAATTCACATATCTTTATTTTTCGAATTTTGGATTCAATTTTTGTAGCATTCATTCTTTATTTTTGAACATTCTTCAAGTTACAACATGTCACATTAATTATAAACATGTAATATACATTCTAATCTATATAATAAATGACTCATATAGTAGATTGTGACTCCACTTAAGCTTCAATCGGACTTCTCTGGACAAGTTTCAATTGAGTATTGATCGAGTCAGTATTCAGTTATAACATTAGTATAGGTTAGTAGAGTTTAGTTGTAACATTTGAAAAAATAGTCAGTTAATTTTATAAATTTAAAAAGTATTTAACAGATATTTTTACAGAAGGTTAACGAAATATGCATTTACAATCGTTTTAAACACATAATAATGTATTAATCCTTGTAGATTTTTTTTTGAAAATGTAACTATGTTGCAAAAAGTAATTGCAAAAAGTAAGTACGGAGAGAAAATATTTGAAAAAGTGTGTATAAGTGCTACCCCTAGTAGCGTTTTTATTTTTTGCGCTAGTAGAGGTAGTGTTTTTTTTATAAACGCTACCCCTAGTAGGGCAAAAAATAAAAAAAACGGTTATATGTACTGATGGACTTTACAGATACTAAATTAATAAAAAAAATGGGTTTTACCTGCGGCGGGGAGGTACGACACAGTGTGGAGAGCTGCGGGTGGGAGGAGTTAGGGGTGGGGAGAGTTACGGCTGGGAGGACCTTCGTCGACAGCTTGGTTTCGGCTGGGGCGACAGCTTCGTCGTGGCACGGCCGGGGCAAGAGGGAGAGAGACGAGGAGGAGGACGTTTCAGCGTGGGGCTGATTTCGGCGAGAGGGAGAGGCACAACTGATTTCGGCGGAGGGGAGGGGAGCTTTGGTTTCTGTTTGGCTAGACGAGGGTGGAACTGGTTTAAAACAACTAGGGTTGCTCTTCCGAACCAATAATGAAATAAACGCTACTACGCAGTAGCGTTTGGGGATACATGCGATTATGTACATTTATTCAAATGTTTATTCTTTATATTTTTTTTAAATAGTTTCTTTTTCAAAAAACTCATCATAGTAAAAAAAAATGTTCATACAGTGACAATTTTGTACATTAAATAATTTTAAAACTTTACTCAAATAAGAATAAATAACAATTGTTACATTTTATCTTTTGACATAGTTATAATTTAAGTTTTAAAATGTTTATTTATTTTCCAATCATTTCTTTAAATTTTATATCTATCCTTTTGATTTATTTTTTTAATTTATATTCTTACTTCTAAATCAAATTTCTAACTTATCTCTACATGTAAACGACTGAATTGTCCCCATGTTTTGAGCATATCATTATTTCATATTTTGTTATTATTATTATCTATAACTTGAATGAAAGAGTAGACATTCGTTTTACGTTCAACATACATGATGATCAAATTGTTCCCTTAAGGTGAACATGGCCAATTCTTTTGTCTCTTATATCGTGTTTTTTTGTTCTTAATGGATACACCATTATAGATGGCAATGATGTATATGGCCAAACACGAAGCCATAAAACTTATTCAGTGAGGGCAAATATTATAGTAAAAACAAGTAGTTGAACTAAAAAAAATCAGCTGGGGCAATTGTATGATTTAAAATAGCTAAATTGAATTTTTTTACATTTTTTAGGGTCAAAATTACACCAAGTTATAAGTTGAAGGGGACAATTGTCCTCCCTAGTCCCTTCTTGTCTTCGTCCATATATATGGTGCATATATGTAAATACAGTAAACGTATTATATTGTTTAATTATATATCATAATCATAATTATAATTATAATATGTACACTTTCTATCTCATAAACCTATTAATAATCTCGATTTTACTTATGTATTCATATTCAAAATATCATATTTTATTATAGTATTTAAACAAAATTATAAAGTAGTTCGTACCTATGAGAGTTAACTATATATTTATACCTTCTTAAAAATAATATAGTTCGAAACCGATTCGATCAATTTTATGTTCAAACCTACCTTGTAGTACTATTATTTTTATTGTGTGTCATATCAATACTTACATTATTATAATTTGGTAAAAATCTGAAAATAGTTCAACATGTTCGAACAAAATGGTTTTCGATACAATTTGTTTTTTGCGATGGTTAATGGTTCAATACGTTTGAAAATGATGGTAATTGATACCTCAGTTACTTTTCTGTTAAAACATTCCGTTAAATATTTTTCATATTTGCAAAATTAACCAAATATTTTTTTAAATGTTACAATTAAACCCTACAAACTTACACTAATGTTTTAAATAAGTCCCAACTCGATTCGAGACACACCGGGGGTCCCCTATCCAGGGTCCGGATCCAGACCATAGGACCTCTCGATTAGGGCTCAATTGGAACCCCAATCAGTTCGGTTCAAACGATTGGGACTCCAATTAAGCCACAATCGGTGGTCATATGGTCTGGGTCCGACCCCAGACCAGGTCCTCAGGGTTAGGTGACCTGGTATGGGTTTGGACCCTAGTTAGGGGACCCCCTGTGTTGCTCGAATCGAGTCGGGACTTGTTTGAAACATTAGTGTATGGTTGTACTTGTAGGGTTTAATTGTAACATTTAGAAAAATATTTAGTTAATTTTGTAAATATAAAAATATTTAACATAATTTTTTAACAGAAAAGTAACGGAGGTACCAATTATCATCATTTTCAAATATGTTGAACTAAAAACAATCATTTGGGTTGGAAAACCATTTTCGTCAAACATATTGTACTAGTTTTAGACTTTTCACTTTTGTTTTTTCATTTCTAACTTTTGTTGTAAGATTGAGCTTTTTATATATGTTTTTTTTACTCTTATACCTCAAATAATAATTATATTTAAGGTAAGGGCCATACCAAGATGCATGTAACACACCCAAAAAGATAAAACCGAATCGAATCTGAATCACCCCACCATCCCAACATGTTTCCGACTTCTTTGTCTTTGTTCTTGTTCTGTCTTTTAACCGACGCTGCAGAATCATTTTGCATGGACGAATTTAGTCTCTTACTGTATATAAAACTATTTTAAGGTTTTATAATAATCATTAATTATTACTTTAAAAAAGAATAACTTATCTGTAGGTTCAATTTTAATCATGTATACACCCCTCCAATAAACTCATTCCATCATCACATGGCAAGTGTGTATGGAATTTTTTTTAGAGGTGTGAGTTATAAGTGATTCAAGTTTATTATGTTTTATATTTAAAAGTAGTATAAAATATGATATTGACCCTAATGTTTAGTCAGATATCGAACCAACGAGTGGGTTCAATCGAGCCTCAATCGATTCAGAATTTAATTATAACATTTACAAATGATTGAAAATGTTAAATTGTGATATTTTTGAAAATTTCTGTTATTTTTGCAATTTTCAAAACTTATTCTGCTAAATTTAGATGTAAAAGTGAACAGATGGGACACACTTGAACTTTTGTTAAATATGATGGAATAAATTTTTACGAGAGAAACTCAAAATCAGGTCAAACATTATGAGACAATATCATATTTAACCCTTAAAAATATAAACTCAACATGGAAAATTGTTTTTTTTTTTATAAAAGTAGAATACCTTGAGAATTTTTTTTTAAGTAAGAATTTTTTATTTTTTTTAGAAAAGTAAGTACACAAAAAAAATATTTGAAAAAATAGGTATACACGCACCCCGGGTAGCGCGTATTGGACATACGCGCACCCCCGGGTGGCGCCATTGAATAGGCGCCACTTTGAAGTGGCGCCGGCCTCTAATTTTTTTTTTCCAATAATGACGACTCGATGTTTAATTAAAAATAAAATTATATATCTATTAAAAAAATTATAGTAAGTAGATATTTTAATTGCGATTCAAATGATGCAAAAAGTATTAAATTTGGATTTACGGATTGACTGTACGGCATGCCGTAAGTTGAGATATGAAAATTTGACTTAAAAAATTATAACTCAGACCATGTAAGTCCAAACTCAACACGGTTAACGTCATTTATGTCGTAAATCAATTATCTACCTATGGTAATTTTTTTGATTAGAAATACATTGATTTTGTAACCTAACATCGTTTGTTTTATAATTTGACCGAAATAAGTAAATGCATTAGGTGAGAAATTTAATTATTTACTTACTCAAAAAAATTATGGTACTTACTCAAAAAAATTACGAATTAAATGTCGCTAACTATGCGTTAATTTTTTACTTTTAGACTGGTTGTATAATACGATACGTAAAAAACTCTACATACAATACAAAATCTTCCAAATAGTGTTTGCAACAGTAAATATACTGTTTAAATAGTGAAATTTAATATTTAAACAGTAAATTTACTGTTCAAATAGTGTTTTCAAGGGTAAATAAATATATTTTTAGTATACTTGCACTATTGTCAACCCTGATTACGTCCCACTTTTTCCATGCAGAGAATGGCATTTTCCATGCAGAATGGTAGATAGGGAAATACCGTTGACAAGATTGACAGTTGAGACAACTCCACTTCCCTTGTGCTTACGTTTTGTTTCCTTCTTCCTCTTCCTTATTCTCTAACGATCATTTCCTCCGACAGATCTCATTACACCGACGAGGCGACGATGATGTTCCGATATCTGATGAGGCTCGTGGCCTCGCTAGTGGCCAACCCGATCGCCTCCGTGACAACCATTCTCTACTACAGTGAACTACTGCCTAACGACACCACACTGATTCATATGGTTCGCAACGAGCTGCTCGATCGAGATAACCGACTTTTCCATTTTCTCGTTAACTTCTTGAGATGTTTGTCGTAAATTTGGAAATCAATCCTCTTGGATCACATAAACCGTATTCTCCTTCCAGTCGTTTGCTCCGTTGATCTGCACAAAGGAAAGCCCGGGATGTCCTGTTGTTTCCCCTCCGATGACAAAGTAAGTCGGAGGTTCGTTTGTAATGTATATGTGTGTATAGAATGCTCTAGTCTCAGATAATACTTGCTCTCTAATGAAGGTGATATTGAACTATTTATAACATTTCATACCTGTAACCATAGTCGAGTCAGAACATACCCTAGTTATCCTAGATGTCCCTAAGGCGAGCTGACCATAGTTACTTTAATGAATATTCTCTTTTAGTGGCTACTCCATTGTAGACTATCATTTGTATTTGTTTAATCATAGGCGTGCTAAAAGCAATCGGCCTAATTTGTAGAAATACAGACGCACCATCAGAGGAGGTTAGTGAATGCGGTGTTACGCACTAAAACTGAACAATTCATCTTATGACACCTATATCCAGGGGCGACGCCCATATATAATTGGGCATTTGGTAAATACAGTCTGAAATACTTATTGGGCCAAATGTTTAAACATAGTCCAGTCCAATATTTATGACCCATCAAATCCTTGAGTCGGCATTATTATGGATCTCTTTTCTTTAGAAGACTGTAATTGTTGTAGAATATATATATTAGTCGTTATGCCATGAAAAGGTGTAGATGTGAGGGATGAAGACGAGTTGATATTGTTGCAGCAAGACAAATAGAAATATGGTTGGCTTTTTCTCCTCCTTTCTCTTCCATACAGATACACGGTGGTCGCGACATCTTTGGGGTAGATTGTAATATT
The DNA here is from genome assembly GCA_946814005.1 of Chamaenerion angustifolium. Taxonomy (NCBI): domain Eukaryota; kingdom Viridiplantae; phylum Streptophyta; class Magnoliopsida; order Myrtales; family Onagraceae; genus Chamaenerion; species Chamaenerion angustifolium. Next base: position 34,472,070 of record OX328272.1, read on the forward strand.
GTAAGGGTAAATGTATCACGACAAATAAAAATGAATGGGGATGTATTTGTTAATTGAAGAAAGTTTAAGGACTAAATAAAAGTTTCATAAATTTCTGGAAAATACTAAATTGTGCATTTAAATGAAATGATGCAATTTTTTGAAGTGATACAAATAAAAGAATGTAACATTTTTGAAGTGGCATTTATATGACTATGAATACGACTACATACCTCATAAACAATCTATCTAATAATCAATACATTTACACTCAAGTAACTTTGATTCTTCTGGATCATGCGATATTTAATAAAAGATATGTCCCGAAATGTTTTTTAAGAAAGGTCTCCGAGTTTTGCTACTTATCAAACTTGTGATTTTGTTGTATCATCGAGAATGATTTGTTGATAACCGTTAACAAAATCTGTTTATTAGTGGGGGCAAATATCATAATTCGAAAAATATTTACACGACATGCTTCAAAATCACACCAATTCATTGTTGACTCAAAATCTCGTATCATATAATTCGATGTTAACTCAAACTTATGTATCATATAATTTGATGTTGGCTCAATGTCTCATATCGTATAACAAGATGCCGGTTCAGCATTCTGCATCTCATAATTGATGGATGGGTGAATGTCTCGTTTGACATAATTCATGTCTTGACTTAATGCCCTGTATCGAATAATTGAGTATTAATTTAACTCTTTAAAATGTTATAACCGTCCCAATCGAAGGGGGTCGAGTTTGATTCAAGACCCACACTCGAGCCCCACCAATTGACCCAGACCTTATAGTCCTGTATCTGAATTGTAACATTTTTTTATATGTTACAATTAAATTCTAATTCGATTTGAGTTCAACTAGTTCACAAACTAATGACACACATAAATAATGTTGCACTTGTACTTGTAGCTGAATTAGTTACCGTGTAAAGGTTAGAGGGTTAGTTACTCACATTTTTTAACTTCTAATTTTTATAAAAAAAAATTATTATCAATCTTGAATGACTAATTTACCCTCTAATATGGTGACGGCATTATCCGTGGCGGAGCTACGGTGTAGATTAATCGGAAATAGGAAGCACATTACCTTGTTAGGCTATGGAGCCGTTTCCGGGCTCAATTGAGCTCAGGTCAGCCATAACCACCGCGCAGATTGCTTGTTTCTGGGTTTGCGGGACAACCTTAAAATGACGGACAGTGTCATAAAATGCTTCATCTGTAGCTGTTTATGAACACGATTAGATTTAATGTCTTTTTTGTAATGCTATTGGTTCAAGAAGTAGAGAAGAACCATCACACATACACTATATGCACAATATAATCATAAGACGGCTATGACAAATGGTATAGCTTGATCTGTAGGAAGTCGTCATTTCACAGTTCGCTGCAAGGATCATTATATTTTCGGACAAGAACACCAAGTTCATCCCTGCAGGACCAAACCCATCTAAGTCATGTTCATCGCCAACAAGAAATCCTGACTATTTATTCATTAAGTGATGGTTCGTTGAAGAGTTACTTACCACGGGATAGCAGTCTTGAGGGATGATGGTCTGATTTTTGGTACTCATGAGTGTATCGCAGTATAATCTTGCCTGATACGAGAAAACAACAGAAATAATGAAATTAGAGTTACAATCAATCAAAGAAAGTAGGTTGAATTAATGCACTGGATAAACGAGCTAATATGGAAATTCTCTGTCTGCAGAATACATTCTGTTGAAAATATCACATGACAAATACAAAATACAACACCGGTGGTATACACCAAAAATAGGCACCATATATACAACGATGCTACCTCCTTCTATGACCAATTGGTTTTAGGATGGAACCCGAGTTGTATAATGTGGTTGCTATTTGAGTGTGGCTCGGCCCCGTTATTAAAATTTAACATGGTATCAGAGCACAGTTCCGTTTGACGGTGTTGGGTTGTTTCCCGTTGTGGGTACCTGATGTGGGTTTTGTTGTGTCCCGTTTATTCCACGTACCAGAGTTCGTGTTGGGCATGGGCGTGAGAGGAGATTTGTTGTGTCTCAACCCGTCTGAATTAAAATGTGTCGGTGTTGTGCCTTTAAAAATACGAGTCGTCACAGTGCAGGAGAGTGTTGAAAATATCACACTGTGACAAATACAAAATACCACACCGGTGGTATACACCAAAAGTAGGCACCATATATACAACGAGGCTACCTCCTTCTATCACCAATTGGTTTTAGGATGGAACCAGAGTTGTATAATGTGGTTGTTATTTGGGTGTGGCTCGGCCCCGATATTACAATTTAACACATTCAAGATGCCATGCTTACATAAAAAATAATGCCTACTATAAGCACAACTTTGATAGTTGATAAGCAATATTGTTCTGCGCTCGACTTAAACAATTTGGGTGTAAGAGCATGGTATATTGGCTCGCCACCATAGACTCAAGTTACAACATATGACTGAAACGGGTTTGCAACTGATGTTCTTCGTGGTTCCTAGATTTAGTATAAGGTGTCTGCTTGGTTCAATTCTCTCTTCACTTATACCACATAAAAAGCAGAACAGACCAAGCTCTCTGTTATACCAACTGCATTTTAATGATAGAAAGAGGTTGTTTTGCAATTTGCATACAGAAGACCAAAATTCTCTGAATTAGTGGTACAAAGAAAGTAATTCGCAATACCCGGGATTACTGAAAATGATTGGAATTAGAACTCTTTCAAATGATATGTACAACGAAAGCCCGGCCACAAACTGCAGCTGTTCATTAATTTTTATTGTTATATCTCAATATCAGGCTTTTCAGTATTCAACAACTTCAGTTATGTTTGCTCGTTTAAGGTTCTACACACTACAAGAGGGATATCAGATGAATCTTACTTGTTGAATAAGCTTAATAGCAACTGATATAGTACTGGGAATTAGGCATGTTCACTATCATCAAGAAATTCAAAATTAGGAAAGTAAAAGCTGCAGATTCAACTTAGCAGGATCACTAACAAGTCTAATTGCAGAATTTACTGACAACTCGATCGAAGGCAGTTACCTTGATTGGGAGACTGAAGAAGCCAAACCCTAGCTTCCCAGTGATCACAGAATTCAGATCAATCGGAACTTCACCACTGGATAAATCCTCAATCAAATATAACACGTCGTGCGCAATCTCGATCCCATCGAGATCGAGCGTAGCATTCACATACGAAGATCCCTTGGCCCTGATTCTCTCCCCCTCCGACGTCAGAAACCCTAGCTCCTTCCCCCTGTACCCGACCGAGATCATCAGCGAACTATAGCGGAGGGAATATAAGTCCTTGTTGCGGACCTTGATCGTGACGTTGAAGGAGAGGTCCAGAGCTATATTGTGAGACGAATTGATTCGAATGTGGTTGAGTCTGCCTCGGACGAATTGCATGGTGGGGTCGGAGGGGTAGAAGAAGAACGTGAGCAAGCCGAAGACCGCGGTGATGGCGGCGGCGGAGATGATGCATCGGTGGATGCGGCCGAGGGCGGTGGTGTAGGGATGGTAAGGGAGAAGAACGACGGTGCCGTCTTGAGGATGGAATGCGGCGTACGGAACGGAAGAGATAGAAGGGTAGTCCTTACTTGTGGTGGACATATTTGCAGCTCCGATTGCCTCCGGATTATTTGGCGGGACGGATGTTTATTCGAGGAAGAAATCGTATAGCCAAGTTCACCCTTAGCTTTATCATACGTTTTCTTATCATCCTCAAATTCTCCAATTGTATCATGTTGGTCCTCACGAAAAAAAATTACTCGAAATCTCACTTATTCAATTATGCTGTGAAAGTAAAAAAGAGCGTGAAATAATGATTTAAGGAAAACAAAGTTAACGAAGTGGTATAGTCATCACGACCGAATCACCGATACATTTTTTCTTCTTTATTTTGATTTTAGGGTTAGATATTAATGAACTACCTGAACTTTGGATGTTTTGCAACGAGTTACCCGAACTTTAAAAAATCAAAACGGGATAACTCAACTTTAGCGAATGTGCAACGAGCTACTTCCGTTCAAATTACCGTCAACTATTGACAAATATTAGCCGGAAATTCATTAGAAATTGGACGGAGGTAGCTCGTTGCACCTTCGTCCAAAACTGATGCAGACCGTTTTGATTTTTTAAAGTTCGAATAACTCGTTACAAAACGTCTAAAGTTCAGGTAGTTTTTTGGTATTTAACTCTTGATTTTATGATCTAGTTTAGTTTAGAGACTTTAAAGAACCGTTAGGACCTGATCAATCGTTATAATATATTAATTAGTAATTAATGTAATAAAATACTCCTAGGGCGAAGCTACATGAGGCCTAGTGAGGGCAATTGTCTTTCCTCAACTTTTAATTATGTGTAAATTTGATCATAAAAAATACAATAATTTTCAATTTAGCCCATTTAAATCATATATTTACCCCCACTGAATTTTTTCTAGTACAACTATTTGTCATTACTATTACTCTAATATTTGACCCCAGTCAATCTCACTCGATCTTAACATTCTCATTTTACAAAAAGGAGACTCATACATTAATTTTCAACGAGTATATTTTGAATTTTCAATTTTAAGGAAAAAAAATTATATTATAAATAAACACTTTTACTATTTCCACAATTTTTTATTGGTGCATTTCATAAAGGGTCATGCTGAAATTGCTGAGGTAATTAACACATTTGAAATACAAGGAAAGGTTAGTTTCTATCATACGACTCAATAATTTCAAAATTCTTGTTACGAAGACGATTATATTACTACTATCTATAAACTATTTACGTGTCATTTTCGAAAATTATTCATCATATCTCTGTCAATTTTAGTATGTTGTATCCCTTATGAATAACTCTTCTCTCAACATGGGGTCCATCTCGACCGATATGGAAGTGATAAATAATACATAACGTCTTTATATATATATTAAATTATATTTTAAAAAATAGTTAATTTTATAAAATATCAGAGCATTTTGTTATGTGTTGGTTTGGTTCAAATAATACCATTTTTGTAAGTAAAATAATTTTTATATTTCCTCGGTCAAATAATCTATCCTTGCGGAGTGGATAATTAAAAATCAATAAAGTTACCTTTTTTTTTTTATTATGGATTAAAATAACCGCTATAGGTGACAACTAATCACACAAGTTCAAATTACACAACCAAAACTAGCTAGTTTTAACAATTCGCGAAACAGAAAAGTCAACAGCGCCTTTTCAGAACGCGTTAATAGTTTCCTTAGGAGGTGAGCTATGAATTTCAAACACATGTCGTTGTTTGAGCGTCATACCTGCCATGGTATCCGCTACCGCATTTGTTTCTCGAAAAATATGTCTGAATTTCATTCTTTAGAACTGTATCAATAGCTTTCTGTAATTCGCAATGATCGGCATTAGTTTTTGATTTGACATATTTTCGTCAGAGATTACCTTATGGGCTAAGATGACGTCCGTTTCAAGATGAATATATTTTAATCCGAGTGTCTTTGTCAGTAGCAACCAGTCTCGGATGACCCAACATTTCGCAATGAGACTGTTTGAGCAATCTAAATTTCTTGACAATTCTGCAACCAATAAAGTTACTTTGTTAGAATGCAATTAAGCTCATAGTTAAGGATCGATTATGCTAAATTACATCCTAATAGAAAAAAGGTGTTTGATTCGATTGGACTAGACAGAAAGTATCAAAGCCACTATCCTACCGAATAGTAATATAATATAATATAATAAATACCACGTTGAAATGATCCGTACACAAGCTAGCATCCAAACATGTTGGTGCCTTCCAACATGTCCGAACCAACTGAAAGATGATCCATTTCGAATTTTCGATACGACTATACAACTTTATGAAGAAACAGACAACCTTGGAATGGATCATCTTTCAGTTGGTTCGGACACACTTAAACGTGTCTGTATGGTCGGTCCAATATTCATTTGGCTGAATTATCAGATTTAAATATGTTAAAAATGCACAACATCATTCCAATTTTACATCTTATATATAATAATAATAATAACAATAATGTATATAACATATTCAATATATATATACTATTTAATTTATTGTATTATACTGTCTATTTAAAAGTTAACAAAGTTAATGTCGTAAGTATTATTTATATCGCAATTCAATTATTTACGTAGTGTAAGTTTTTTTGAGTAATTATATAATTAAATTTCTTACCTAAATTATTTTATTTTTTCAGTCAAAATTATAGGACAAATGATGTTAGGTTAAAAATTTAACTATATACCTAACTAAAGAATTATCATTAACGATGTTGAATCTTGACTTAAAGGGTCTAAATTGATTTTTTTTTAAGTTCAATTTTTGGATCTCAACTTAGTACAGATTGTATGATCAATTCGTAAGTGCAAGTTCAATGTTGTTTGCGTCGTTCGGATCACAATTAAATATCGACTCACTTTGAGTTTTCTTATACTTTTAATAGATACATAATTTAATTTCTAATCAAATATTGTTCGTTGGAAAAAAAAAAACTATACACGTTGACACAACTCGTTACTTTTCTAAATATATATTTTTATACTTATTTTTTTTACTTATACTTACTTTAAAAAAAATGAATTATCATTTAGAATTAAATTTTGGGTAAAAAAATAGTTATTAACTCTAAATTTATTCATATAAACGTAACTGAGTATAATCGAAAATGCAATTGTATTCAGTTATTTTAATCTTAAAATTTAATTTGAATGTTTGATGTATTATCGAACTAATTATTAAGTTTGAAGACTTGTACTATTTTGTATTAGTAATACATTTTTTTATATAATTAATATGAAGCGGTTCGAAACGAATTTAACCGATTCAGAAAAGGTACGTATAATGGGAATCTAATCATCTATGAAAGTGAATCGTACCGTTCCTTTTCCGACCGTCTGTAATTTCCATGCACGTACGTCAATTTCCACGAAAATTCCCGCCTGATAAACTACTTGTCTCCATCATATAATATAAACGCAAGGTTTTCTGTGTTGAATTCTACTTTTTGAGATATCTGAAAGAGATGAAGTCTGCAAGAATTGCAGCAATGGTGTTCGTGGTTTCAACGATTGTGCTGCAGAGCTGCAACGGACAAGACATGGCTGATGCTCACGCTTCTCCAGGACCAGATGCATCCTCCAGTAACAGTAATTGCGATTCTTTTTTTTTTTTTTTCGATTTCCAGCTGAATACTCTAGAGCAGTAACGAAACCATAAAAATTAGGGAAAAGACTGAATATAATTCATTACGATGATTTTCGAGGCAACTTGTTTTTTAGTGATGCTTAACGGTTCAATACGTTTGAAAATGATGGTAATTGGTACCTCCGTTACTTTTATGTTAAAAACTTCCCTTAAATATTTTTCATATTTGCCAAACTAACCAAATATTTTTCTAAATGTTATAATTACACCCTACAAACTTATACTAATGTTTCAAACAAGTCTCAACTCGATTCGAGCCACACCGGGAGTCCCCTAACCAGGGTCTGAACCCAGACCAGGTCACCCAACCCTGGGGACCTGGTCTGGGTTCGGACTCAGACCATATGACGTATGATTGGGGCTCAATTGGAGCCCCAATCAGTTTGGACCGAACTTGGCTGGGTTCATTTCAAACGATTGGGGCTCCAATTAAGCCCCAATAGGACCTCCTATGGTCTGGGTCCGAGCCCAGAACAGTTCGTCAAACCATGCGGACCTGGTCTGGGTTCGGACCCAGACCATAGGACCCCCGTTTGGGGCTCAATTGGAACCCCAATCGGTTTGGACCGAACCTGGCTGAGTTCGGTTCAAATGTTTGGTGCTCCAATTGAGCTCCAATCGGGGGTCCTATGGCCTAGGTCCGAAACCATACTATGTACCCATGGTTGGGCGACCTGGTATGGGTTCAGACCCATGCCATAGGACCCCCGATTGGAGCTCAATTGGAGCCCCAATCGTTTGAACTGAACCCAGCCAGATTCGGTCCAAACCGATTGGGGCTCCAATCGGGGGTTCTATGGCATGGGTCTGAACCTAGACCATGTACCCATGGTTAGGAGACCTGGTCTGAGTTCGTACCCATACCATAGGACCCCTATTGGGGCTCAATTGGAGCCCCAATCGTTTGAACCGAGCCCAGCCAAGTTCGGTCCAAACTGATTGGGGCTCCAATTGAGCACCAATCGGACGTCCTATGGTCTGGGTCCGAGCCCAGACCAGGTCCCCAGGGTTGGGTGACCTGGTCGGGGTTCGAACCCTGGCTAGGGGACGCCCGGTGTGGCTCGAATTGAGTACGGACTTGTTTAAAACATTAGTGTAAGTTTGTAGGGTGTAATTGTAACATTTAGAAAAATATTTGGTTAATTTTGCAAATATGAAAAATGTTTAACGGAATTTTTTAACAAAAAAGTAACGGAGGTACCAATTACTTTCATTTTTAAACATGTTGGACTAAAAATAATCGTTTGGATTAAAAAACTATTTTCGTCAAACATGTTATACCATTTTTAGACTTTTCCTTAAAAATTATCTAATGGGAGCAAATAGATTAAATTGAAAATTATTGTATTTTTTATGGTCAAATTTACACATAATTAATAGTTGAGGGGGACCCCTAGGCCCCACATGCTTTCGTCCCTGCTCTAGAGGTTACAATTGGAGAAAAGAACTCACGGTGACAAATTATGCGTATGTGCATATTATCGTGCATAATAGTATGTTTATCGTGTAACACTTGCTAAACACTAAAACGCACACAAATTATGCGTATATGCATATTATCGTGCATAACAATTTGTGTATCGTGTAGCACTTACTAAACATGAAAACGAATGATAAATTTATTGTGTCATATTGCTCAATACAAACACGATAAACAATTTTTTTGTACGTGTTCATGTCGTGTTATGTTATGTTAAGTTAGCCAATTATTATATGTTCACACGTGAGATTTATAAAAAAATATATTAAAATAACGAATTATTCATAGTAACAATTATAATTCAAACATCATGTTCAATGAATTTTAATATAGAATTAACACTCTTTTATGTTTAAAACTGGAAAATGACAACAATTAAGGATACAATTACTCTCAATTTTACAGGTGAGTTTGGGTACCTCGTATCTTTAGGCATTCCAAAAACATAGTTTGAGAAAAATATTTCTGATTTTCATACTCGACCCTACTCAGTTAGTAAATGAATCAAACCTACAAGGACCCAATTTAAATTAATATTTATAGAAATGAACCCTAAATTTTTTTAAAAAATTTATTTCTAATTGTCTACTTCTTAAGAAAAGTAAAACATATAAGTCTTTAATGACTACAAATAAAATTAATAACAGTAAACTAACAAGAAGATAAGTTATTTAATAATAGTCACCTATAGCTATAGCGGTAATTTAATCATAATTATCAAAAAAACAAGAAGATAAGTTATTAATAAAATATTATTCACAACGTACTAATATTTATATTGTTTTTCTGAACCCAACCCTCATATCAAACATTGTACCCTACAAGTAGGCTTGTCCAAATGAACCGGTTCGACCGAACTGGTCTGGAACTGGTTTGGTTCGAATCGGTTCGGCCGAACTAGTTCCAAAATCAGGCCTGTGTTTTTAGCCTTCAAATAGAACAGTTCAAAATAGTAACAAAAATCCAGTTCAAATCGGTTCGACTCGACTCGTTTTTTGATACTGGTTTATACTTAAATTTAAATTAAACCACTTTAAACCTATATAATTTTAGAACCGGTTTGAAGCAAAATCAACTAAACCGGTCTGAAATTAAACCAAACCTAGAGATGTTTTCAATAAACCAAACCTAGATATATATTGGACTCTCGTATGTTGATGTTGGGCAGTATTTTAGTCGGTTGTGGAACATATTTTCAATCGGTTCAGTGTGTTTTTCAGTCGGTTCAGTGTTTTTTTAGCCGGTTCAGTGTTTTTCAGTTGGTTCAATATTTTTTAAGACGGTTTAGTGTGTTGGACAAGATTTTCATCAGGTTTAGGTTCGGTTTGAACCGGAATATATCCGAACCAAAATTGATATTTAAAAAACATACCAGAACAGTTCGAACCGGTTTTGAATCGGTTCGAAACAGAGCAGTTCTTTTTTCCTTAAACCAGACCAGTTTTTTAGAAACAGAAAAATATACTGTTTTTTTTCAAACCAGACATGTTCAGTTCAGAACCGGTTCATGAACAAGCCTACCTACAAGCCAATTTAGGATAGTTTGTGGATCCAAATAATTATTTTATTCACCCCTATTCGGTTTTTTATGTGACTTCGTGCCTAGTTTTTATTTTAATTAGTGTTAATTTTAAAAAAAAACTTTGAGGAAAAATCAAAAATCAAAATATATTTTTTTGTACAAACAATCAAACCAAACTTTTGAAATTTAGCAAATAACAAATCTATCTCAAATTTTCATTATGTTTGAATGGATTTTTCAATTTATAAAGGAGTTATTAAGTCGTAATACATTTTCCTTAGAATATTTCAACTAATGCTGATTTAATAAATCTCTAAAACATTGAAAAAACCGTTCAAACATAATGAAAATTTGAGGTAGGTTTTTTGATTGCTCAATTCCAAAAATTTGGTTTGTTGTTTGTAAAAAAAAACGGTTTGGAGTTTGATTTTTTCTCAAAATTCGGTGTTTTTTTTTTATAATTAACTCTGTTAATTATATATCTATTTTTTCCTTTATTGCAGGAGAAACGATTGACCAAGCAGTTGCATACCTCCTCCTTGCTGTGGCCTTAGCAGTGACTTATATATTGCATTAGCTTCTTTAATTATCTTCTTAATTAAATAATGAAACAGTGATTAGGCAATGTAATGTCAGATTAATTACGGATGATAATTGTAATTAGTTATTAATTAAGATAGATTTATAGTTATTCATGTACATTTTGACAAACAATTCATGAAGGAGGTAGTATTAAAACAAATGAGTAATTTTCGTCACCCGTTTTTAGGCATTTTTAATATAATTTTAGATTTATTTGTGAAATAATATATAATAAACCCGTTTTTATTGTAAATGCGTCTCCTTTAATGCAAAATAATAACTCATTATCCATAAACTTTTTTTAAAACGCACCTAAGGCTAAAGTATTATTTTTAAAAATTTCAATTCTTAAAGTTTTGTGATTTCTCATTATTTCCCTTCCGTCCATTTTTTCAACTAATAAGGATGGAATATGTTTTAAATTAGAACATTTTATCAAAAATCACAATTAAACTATTATATGGTTTAAATATATAAATGATAAAATACGACATTGTCGATCAATATTTAGGCGCAACACGATAATAGATCGTTTTATTATTATTTTTTAAATATTTCATTTCTTAATATTTGATCAAATGATTGGTCAATAACTGCAAACTAAATTGCTAAACAATATTGATTAGAAGTATGAATGTAGGGTTAGATCGTCAAACACCACCACCCATATTGGTTCAGTTAAAATACTGTTTTATAAATGAACAGTGTTTGAATCAGGTTGAACCGAGCGGTTTTTAGAAAATCGGTTGGTTTTTTAAAAACCGATCTGTTTCTGGTTAACTTTTTCGCTGAAATTTTTTGTTTTTCGACCGTTTTGATTTTGTTTTGGTTTCCCTTTTTGGTTCTGCACAAACCAATCGGCTTAACCCAATTAGTTAAACCGTTTCACTACTATTGTGTATTGTGTTTGAGAATTGAGAGTAATGTGTGTTTGATATTGAAAATATGTAGTTTGTGTGTGTGTGAGACTATCTAGTTTGAGGTAATTATGTTTGTGTTTGATACTATGTAAGTATTTTAAGTTTTTAATTTTTTGCCCTTTGTGAACAGTGAACCGCACACTGAACCGGGTTGGATCGTCTGAACCATGAACCGGCCCCTTCGCTGATTCGATTGTCGGTCCGGTTCTAATAACTATGCCACCACCCACTTATTTCTCTAATTATTGTTGATTGTATTGAAGATAATTTATTGAACTATTTTCTTTTGAATAAAATAGCATTTGCACTAGCAATAACAATATTGATCTTTTATTAAAAAAAATAGACCTTTTAATTAACAAATTAAATAACTAAACCCTCGACAACCACTATTTTTAATATCGAAATTCATACAAATTAGTTTAGTTTTTTTTTTATAATTAAAAATAAAAATTAGTTTAGTTGCTACAGCAATTCATCGAATTTTTTCAAAAAGTGTATATTTTAGAATTGTTTTTTGAAAAAATATATATTTACCGAAAATATTTGAAAAAGTGTGTACCTGCGCTATTGGAGGTAGCGAAAATCAATTTTCGCTACTGGTAGTAGCGATTTTTGAAAATAGCTACTAGGGGTAGCGATTTTCAAAAAACGTTGCTTAGGGTAGCGTTTTTATGAATTTCGCTACCCCTAGTAGCGAATTCTTTTTTCTTTTTTTACGTTTTTGACTTTTTTTGACGATTTGATATTTAATTTAAAAATAAATCAAAAAATCAAAAATAATAATTTAAAATTATAGTAAGTAGATATATTAATCTCGATGCAAATTATGCAAAAAATATTAAATTTGGACTTACAGATTGACTGTAGGCTCTGTCGTAAGTTGAGATATGAAAATTTGACTTAAAAAAATATAACTCACACCCTGTAAGTCCAAACTGACCACGGTGAACGTCATTTATGTTGTAATTCAATTATCTAACTAGGGTAATTTTTTTGATTAGAAATACAATGATTTTGTAACCTAACATCGTTTGTCTTAAAATTTGACCGAAATAATCAAATGCATTAGGTGAGAAATTTAATTATGTACTTACTCAAAAAAAAAATAAAAAAAAATAAAGTGAGTAGATAATTTAATTACAAATTAAATGTCGCTAACTAGACGTTAATGTTTTGCTTTTAGACTGACCGTATAATAAAATACGTAATTTACTTCGTATTATATTGTATTATACGATCAGTCTAAAAGTAAAATATTAATGTCTAGTTAGCGTCATTTAATTTGTAATTAAATTATCTACTCACTATAATTTTTTTTATTTTTTTTAGTATGTACATAATTAACTTTCTCACCTAATGCATTTGATTATTTCGGTCAAATTTTAAGACAAGCGATGTTAGGTTACAAAATCATTGTATTTCTAATCAAAAAAATTACCATATGTAGATAATTGAATTACGACATAAATGACGTTCACCGTGGTCAGTTTGGACTTACAGGGTATGAGTTATATTTTTTTAAGTCAAATTTTCATATCTCAACTTACGGCAGAGCCTACAGTCAATCCGTAAGTCCAAATTTAACATTTTTTGCATCATTTGAATCGAAATTAAAATATCTACTTAATGTAATTTTTTAAATTTTTTTAAATTTTTTTTTAATTTTTTTTTTAAATTTTTTTAAATTTTTTTTTTTTAAAATTAAACATCAAATCGTTAAAAAAAACATTAAAAAAAAACGTTAAAAAAAAAAAAGAATTTCGCTACTCCCCTAGGGGTAGAGAAATTCATAAAAACGATACCCTAAGCAGCGTTTTTTGAAAATCGCTACCCTAACCAGTGTTTTTTGAATATCGCTACCCCTAAGCAGCGATTTTCAAAAATCGCTACTACCAATAGCGAAAATTGATTTTCGCTACCTCCCGTAGCGATTTAAAGAAAATCGCTAATACCCTACCTGCGCAGATGCACATTTTGCTAAATATTTTTTTTTAAATATATACTTTTTCATTTTTTTTTCTAAAATATACACTTTTTGAAAAAAAATCCAATTCATCATAAAACAATAGGATTTGGTAAGAATAGCTCAATTGGAGCTGTATTTTAATTATTTAAACCCTAACAGTAAAGATAAGTGGGTATACATATATGTATATATACTATCGAATATTAATCTAACTTAATAATTATTTAATTAGGGTAAAATATCATATTGTGTCCTAATGTTTGACCAAATTTTAAGTTTTTCTTTTAAATTTTAAATCATAAAATTTATATATCTTCATATTTGACAAAAGTGTAATTTTATTTTCTAACCGTCAACTTTTCCATCCAAATTTAACATAATAATTTGTAAAAATTGCAAAAATAACAAAAACTGTAAAAAAAAAATCACAATTCTTTCAAATATTTTCAAATGTTAGAATTGACTTTCGATTGAATCAGGGCTCGGGTCTGGGTTTTGACTAAGACCAACCCCAATGTGTGGACGATCATGTCTGGGTCAATCAAGCCTCAATCAAATCGAGACTCAATTGTAATATTTAAAAATGTTTAAAATTGTTAAAATTTGATATTTTTAAAAGTTGATGTTATTTTTAAAAATTTCAAAACTTATTATGTTAAAATTGGATAGAAAAGTTGACAGTTGAGTCAAATTTACATTTTGAACAAATATGAAAAAGCTCGAAATATGTTCAAATATTAAGGGAAAATAAGTTATTTATAGTATATAATTAATATTTAATCTCATCCTAACCGTACCTATAGGCTTGTCCAAATGAATCGGTTCAGACGAACTGGTCTGATCTGGAACAGGTTTGGTTCGAACCGGTTTGTCCGAACTAGTTCCAAAACCAGACCAGTATTTTTAGCCTTCAAATAGAACAGTTCAAAATAGTACCAAAAATCCAGTTCGAATCGGTTCGACTCGACTCGTTTTTTGATACTGGTTTATACTTAAATTTAAATCAAACCACTTTAAACCTATATAATTTTAGAACCGGTTTGAAGCAAAATAAACTAAACCGATCTGAAATTAAACTAAACCTAGAGATGTCTTCAATAAACCAAACCTAGAGATATATTGGACTCTCGTATGTTGATGTTGGACAGGATTTTAGTCGATTGTGGAACATATTTTCAATCGGTTCAGTGTTTTTTTCAGTCGGTTCAGTGTTTTTTTCAGTCGGTTCAGTATTTTGCAGCTGGTTCAGTATTTTTTCAGATGGTTCAGTGTGTTGGACAGGATTTTCATCCGGTTTAGGTTCGGTTTGAACCATATTATTTCCGAACCATAATTGTTATTAAAAAAAACGGACCAGAACAGTTCGAACCGGTTCTGAATCGGTTCGAACCAGACCAATTCTTTTTTCCTTAAACCATACCAGTTTTTTTAGAAACAGAAAAATGTACTGTTTTTTTTTCAAACTATATTAATTCAGTTCCGAACCGGTTCGACCCCGAACCGGTTCATGAACAAGCCTATGTACCTAGGTTATTCCCTTAATTTTTGGCCAAAAAAAAGGTTATTCCCTTAATTACTGCATGGACCGGGTGCATGAGAAATTTCATGAAAACGGTAAATGCCATCAACATGATGCGACGGATTAATTTTTTTACTGCGATAAATGCGCAACATAATATGGCACAAAATAGCGCCACGTCTTTTTAATACCATGCACAACCCTACAAATAATTAATTATAAAGTAATTAAAATTGTTTTAGCCCAGACGAAAATATATACATATTTCAGATTTTAAAAAATATTGCTATATTAAAAAAATATATATTTTAGCCTACGGAGATACAAATGCTTTAATTTTCACTCTTAATTATTAATATTATTTTATATATTAATTCAGATAGTATCTAATCAGAATGGGTCAGTATAGCTTGAACTTTCAATATTTGTCTTTAATTATAACTTCATGAATATTAATTATTATTAAATAGTAATAACATAAGTTTAAATATAAATTATTTAAATATTAATTCCACATTTAACACGAAAATTATAATTTATAACAACTTTATAATTAATTTGGACATAAATTATTCCGTATTATTTTTCTTGATCGTAGCATGCCATGTAGGACCCTAAGATTGCCAGCAGCCTCATTGGGAGTGGATGTCCATTGACCATTATTATTTTTTAAATAAAACAATTAATAAATATTTGTTTGGTTTAAATATTTTTATTATTTTTTAAAGTTGTTCAATATCGGAATCCACTCCAATCCCTGTTGAATAACTTAATTATGGGGAGATTTCGGATCAAAAAAAATATTTGAGTTAAATAACAAGTCAATACCTGAATTTATGATATTTTACAACGAGCTATCCGAATTTTGAAGAATGTGCAAATAGCTAACTCCGTCTTACTCTAAATATTTTACTTACTACTAGTTTCACCCCTTAAATGAGTAAATGATAGGTAATTTAATTATTACACTTTTATTTTATATATTTTAGGTCAATAACCAAATTGTTACCCTAACTTTGAACACTTTATAAATTAATACATGAATTTTATTTTTTTTTAAACTGCTAACAAAACTTTGACACGTGTGCTAAATTGCAACCTTGATTCACTTTTTCATTAAACATGACAGGAAAATTACGTGGTAACATTTGATTGGTCATTTATGTAAAAAGCTAAATGATTTTTTAAAATAAAAATTAAAAGGGAAAATATAATATATTTTTTTAATAATAATTTTATTAAAAATATGAAATAAAATCGTAATAATTATTTTTTTATTTTGTTTCATATTTTCAACAAAAATATTATATTAAAAACCTATGTTTTGATTGGATATCTCTCATTTAGACCAAAAAAAATTGGACCCCTCTTCAATAAACAATTAAAATTTAATTTGAAAAGTCCAAATTATTTTATTTTTATTAAAATAGTATTTCTGGGTTTGTCCTTTATATAAGGCGTGGATAGCCTTACCTTTTCTTGAAGAGATAGAGTGTGGGAGAAAAGGGAAGGGTTGAACGTTGAAGCGCAGTAGAGAAAAGGATGGATATGAATAATGGAGTTGCAGAAAGCCACCATGCCTTCATTCCAGAGATCAAGTTCAACAAGATATTCATCAATGGAGAATTCGTTGACTCAATCAAAGGTAGTATGATTTTTATTCGTACTTAATTTACTGATAAATTTTGACGGAAATTTACGGTTTGTCTATTATTTTACATTGTTTATATACGAACTTTTAAAAAAATTGCAACTTCTTAGTTGAATTTTTTTAAAAAAATCACACTTTGGTAGCTGAAGTTTCGAAGAATGTATAACTTGTTGGTTATCATTTGATGAACATATGCGTTTATCTATTACTATTTAACAGTAAATTAGATGGAGATAAAAAAATTACAACTATTTATAAAATTAAGGGTTAAATGTCAATAAGATATATGAATTTTGGACGTTTTGTAACGAGTTATCCGAACTTTAAAAATTCAAAACGAGTTACCTCAACTTTGACGAAGGTGCAAATAGCTACCTCCATCCAATTTCTGACGAATTTCCGACGAATTTCCGACGAATTTCCAACAAAATTCCGTCTATCAGTTGACGATAAATTGCACGGAGGTAGCTATTTGCACTTTTGTCCAAGTTGAAGTAGTCCATTTTGAATTTTTAAAGTTCGGATAACTTATTGCAAAATATTCAAAGTTCAGGTACCCTAAAATTAGCTAACAATTTGATTAAATAAAAAATAGTTACATAATAAGTATATACCCTTAAATTTAAGCTAAAAATATTTATTTTTTATTTTATTTATTAAAATAATTAGTGAAAGCTTACTACCTTACATTTCCCCATCAATTTTCTCCTACTATAAAAATTTAGATTCAAAAATATATATTCTTAAATTTCATTAATTTTAATAATACTTATTACTTATCATATTTAACTAGTTGGTGAACCACTACCTGTATTAGGCTTTACGACAACGCTCCGTGAGGACCCAAAAGTCAATGTCAAGAGTACCTATATTTTACAAAGTATAAATTTTATAAAATAATCTTTATAGGTTGTATTTAGCATTTAATTTAAAATTTTAAATATAATTGCTTATAAAGTGGGACTAATTAAATGTCACGTGCGTAATTTTTTTAATTTTTAAATGGCAAAGATTAATTAGAAGGAAAAACAATGTCTTTTATTTAAGCATTTATTCATTTAAATGGGTTGCCAAAATTGAAATAATATGAATTATCTAAGGTTATAGTATAACTTTAGAAGCTTTCACCCGTTGAAATTTTGAATTATATATTGTAAACGAATCACAAGGAAGCGTAGAATAATATCATACTTTGACAAAATTATCAATTTCATAGCAAATAATAATAATTAAAAGTGAACTATCATATCCTTGCCATGACACCCTCTACAGTTATTCTAGCCAACCAAAATTTGCCACGTGCATTACATATGAAATAGCTAAACTTATTATATTATATTATATTTATTTATTTAGTATTATAGTTGATTTAATTTCTGTAAAATATATATATTAATTATAGGGAGAACCTTCGAGACGCTAGATGCAAGAACAGGCGACGTGCTTGCTAGAGTTGCCGAAGGAGACAAGGAAGACATCGATTTGGCCGTGAAAGCCGCCCGGGAAGCCTTCGATCATGGTGCATGGCCACGACTGCCCGGCCATGTACGTAATATCAGTTTATTAAAGGAATATATATATATATATATATATATATAAACATTAATTAGGGTGCAAAATGTGAAAATTTCCAAAAGTGCTAAATCTGATTTTTTTTTTCTTCTAAAAGTGAGGGGGCAAAACATTTAAACTAAACTTATTAGGGTGTCAAAATTGTATTCCCATTTATTAGTGTGCGAAACATTTTTTACGCAACACGATGACACGAACATGCACGAAATAAACCGTGTTCGTGGAAGAATATAGCAGAATGATAACACAAAAATATTTTCGTGTCGTGTTCATGTATTAGAACTGATAACATGATAAAATTATGGTTTTTTTGCCAACTATAAAGAGATTTGAAAGTCTATTTTTTTGAATAGTTTTCTAAACAAATCTTGTTTAATGACTTTTAAAAGTCTATTTAGATATTTAATTTTCAGAGTTTGTCAATTCTACATTAAAAACTCGTTAAATCTGATATATTTTTTAAATTGATAATTCTTGTTATTAACAATTTATTATTTTGATATTTTCTTATAAATCTCTCATGTGAACATATAACTGACTATTTTAACACAATATGAACACGCACGAAAAATTATGTGTCATGTTCGTGTTTAGTAAATGTCACACGCATGTACGCATGATTTATCACCTCTATTGTTGTAAAATGTATATATGTTTCTTCTATATGTTGACATTAGGAAAGATCGAAGATCATGTTAAAGTACGCAAACCTTATTGAGGAGAACATTGAGGAACTAGCTGCTCTAGACACCCTCGACGCCGGAAAACTCTTTACCATTGGCAAGATCGTAGATGTTCCGGTAAATACAGGGTTACTCCGGTACTACGCGGGTGCAGCAGACAAAATCCACGGCGAGGTCCTCAAATCTTCACGCCATTTACATGCCTACACTCTGCTTGAGCCTGTTGGCGTGGTCGGTTTCATTATTCCTTGGAACTTCCCATCGACCATGTTCTTCATGAAGGTCGCACCGGCTTTGGCTGCGGGTTGCACCATGGTTGTCAAGCCGGCCGAGCAGACACCTCTTTCTGCCTTGTTCTATGCTGATCTAGCAAAAAAGGTAAAAAAAAACATGCAAAAATAAAATTTGAATGAAAAATGATAGTTAATAGAAAATTTTGCCACGACTTACGTACGACATGACAGTGACACGTTAAGACATATTAGGGGTGACAAAATCTGACTCAACCCGTGGGTGACTCGCTCACGGGTCGTGTTTCAGGGTTTTTGACCCATGAGTCATTTTCACTCAACCCGTAGATGACCTGTGATACCACGTGACCCGTGATATTTTTATATTATATTAAAATAACATATGTCATTCTAGTTTTTTTGGTATGCGCGGATCGAACGGGTCAGACTGGCCCGCGGGTCATAGGGGTCCAACGAGTCAGTCTGACCCAACCGGTCCACACGGGTCAGGTTTGGGTTTAACAAATTGACATATACTATTACACGGATCGTGTTTGGGTCAGGGGGTCCATGACACGACCCATGACCCGTTTTTCCACACCTACATAATATTGGTGCAAATAAGAACATGCACGATTGTTAGTCTTATGTACTTTTGGTGTATTTATCATTCATTTTATAAAACGATAATGAAATAAATAAAGTAATCGAGAACAGTCCAACTATGTTTGAATTTCCTAAATATTTAGGCGGGTATCCCCGATGGAGTGATCAATGTCGTGACGGGGTTCGGACATACAGCAGGTGCAGCTTTGAGTAGTCATATGGATGTCGATATGGTAAGTAATTAGGGTTTTTAACAATTTCACTATTAGAAGTAGGGTTTATAGCAACGGAAAAATATTATTGATGTTAATACATCGTCGTTCGTAAATGTTGTGATAAATTACGAGTGTCAACTTTATACTTAACCCGGTAACTTAACATAAATATGTACAAAAAATTGTATTCAAGCATATGATAGAAGGATAACGCGATTTAATTTATGGGCTTGTATTCGAGTTTAGGTATCACAACATGCATTATAATATGAAAAAGTTGTGTTGATAAGTCTAATTTATTAGTACTTTTTTTACTTAATAACTTTAAACCTCCAATTGATTATTTAGTTTTAAATTTTGTTGATTTTATTTTTGCATTAAGAAGTGTAAAATTTTGTCTATGAATTCATAGTTATTACTATAAACAGTTAATTATGTTGATATTTTTTTAAATAAATTCCGCATATGGATGTACAAATAACTAACTAACTTAACTCAACGTGATAACGTGCTCGAAAATCTGTGTGTCGTATTCGTGACACAATACGATAAGTTTATCGTGCATATTCACGTTATGATAAATCTAACATGATAAACTTCTTCAGATGCATAATACTACGTACATACATACAAACTATTTGTCACCCCTTGTATTTATACATAGTAGTACTGCGTCGTTGGTAAAAGGTAGTGTTATCGTTTTCTGTCGCTAATAATATGTTCTTTTGTATATACAATGTTCTCCATTATCAGGTGAGCTTTACCGGTTCAACCGAAGTTGGCCGTCTGATAATGCAAGCAGCCGCAACTAGCAATCTGAAGCAAGTTTCGCTCGAGTTAGGAGGCAAATCGCCAATTCTCGTATTCGATGATGCCGATGTCGAAAAAGCAACTGACCTAGCCCTAAGTGGCATCCTTTTCAACAAGGTACAAGACCTAGTTATTGTCATGTCCAATGTTTTCAAAACCGGACCAAATGGTCGAACCACCAAACCCTCATACTAAGGTTGAACTTTCATCACGGTTTGAACTAGCGGTCCAACCGAACCGGACAACTTTCGGATTTGGTTTGCGGTTTAATATGTTCCTCAAAACATTGATTGTGTTGTGTCCATTGTCAATTGAAGTAAGAGTGACCAATGTAGATAAATATATTGTCTAGGGAGAAGTATGTGTTGCGGGTTCGCGAGTTTACGTCCAAGAAGGGATCTATGAGAAATTCGAGACGAGGCTCGTTGAGAAGGCAAAGAGTTGGAAGCTCGGGGATCCTTTCGATCCGACCGTTAACCAAGGACCGCAGGTAATTACGAAAGACAACAAAATTAAATCGTTTAGTCGAGTCGAATCAGATTAATGAAGATTGAATATATATTACAGGTTGATAAGAAGCAATTTGACAAAATATTGTCTTACATTGACATTGGTGTTAAAGGCGGAGCTACTGTGCTAACCGGGGGTCGGCGATGGGGAACCAAGGGAAACTATGTCGAGCCGACAGTCTTTGTTAATGTTAAGGTAATGAATACCAAGAATAATGAAAACTTAGGGTAAAACACTTCAACATTAACTTATGTGACTTTTTGTTAAACTTGTCATATTCAGTCACTTATGTTTTTTTTTGTAGCTAAACGACCACTTACGTCTAAAAAATGTGACTTTTTGGTTAAACTTGTTAGATTCAATCACTTTTTTTTATTATCTAAATTGTCATTAAAATGACGATTTTACTTTTCCATTTTATCTTGTTCTTATTGTTCATATCCGAAATATGATTTTGAACTTAATTTTGCGCAAATCTGAGTTTGAATCGAAACTAGATTCACGTTTCTGAGCTCAGTTTGGACCTAAATTTGCCGATCTAGGTTTGAAATTAGATTTCGGGTTAGAATCGAGGAAGAAAAGTTTGAATATAAGGAGAACGGTATTTTAGGTATTTCTTCACATTTTTTATTATGTAACCGTTTCGTCACATTTTGAAACATAAGTAACTGTTCAGCCCAAATTTTAATTATTCAGCCAACATAAGTGATTGTTGAGATAATTTATCTGAAAACCTATGATATCTCAAACTCTAGGGTATTAAGTTGAATGTTCATTCAAGTTGACGATCTGAAATAAGCTAATTGAAACTGTAACACTAAGGCGTGTTTGGTGAATGCTCATTTAATATTTTCTCCAACCGTAAATTTTGAATTATATTAGGAGGATATGGACATTGCGAGGGACGAGATCTTCGGACCTGTTATGTGTTTAATGAAATTCAAGTACGTATAACACAACTCATACTCAATACCTAACGTTCAACTATAATATTTCAATTGCTCATACCGATAATGAATTCTTATGGTACGTAGGACGGTCGATGAGGCGATCAAGAGGGCAAATGACAATAAATACGGTCTCGCGGCCGGGATTGTGACAAAGGACATAGACGTAGCAAACACGGTCTCGAGGTCGATTCGTGCCGGAGTTATATGGATAAATTGCTACTTTGCTTTCGACTTCGACGCCCCTTACGGGGGTCGTAAATCGAGTGGATCGGGGTCGGATATGGGACTTCATGCACTTCACAAGTATCTTCAAGTCAAGACTATTGCAACCCCTTTATATAATTCGCCTTGGCTTTGAAAAATCCGAGATATGGATGTATGATTTATGTATTTGTTTATTATGAATAATAATAATAAGGGTAAATAGATTTAATGTGCCCACATGTTTACTCATATTGTTATTTGCACTATTTATGTATTTATTTACATTCATATGTTATTAATTGTACCATCGTTACTATTTTATCTATTTTGTTTGTTAAATATGTCAAAATGTCAATTTTATTATTATGTTCATCAACACTAATTCAAACTTTAAAATGCAGATTTATGTTCGAATTCAATTCGAATTTGTATTTTGGGGTTTGAATTTGAACCATAATATGCAGATTTAGATTGTACTTGAACCCAAACACGCAATTTTAATCAATTTTATCCCAAAAATGCACTTTTGAGCTTGAATTTAATAAAAAAAATAAAGTTTTGAGTCGAATTCAATCGAAATATGTATTTTTGATTGATTTTGAACTTAAACTTACATTTTTTTTATTGAATATGAATAATATGTGAAATAATCATTTTAACATAAAATAATAATGTTTAATGAAAAAAATGAACGACAATTAATCAATGGTTTATTTAATATCTTCTTATAACTTATAAATACACAAAATAATATTTTTAAATAATTTAATGTATTTAATAATAACAATCAAACATGTTATATAAACATTTATGTAATAATAATAAAATTTTGTTTCCAAAGTTTTTTTTTTTTTTTGGCCAACTTCCAAAGTTAATATATGGAGAATTTGAAGAAAAAAAAGGTACTTTTTTCAAATAAATTAATTATTTAATAATACATCTCTCTACACAGTTATTATATAAATTCATTAATGAATGACTTTTCCTAATCGAAACTAAAATTATTATTTTATTAAATTGTTATGGCCAATATTTTTTATATATATTTAACAGGTCACACTAATTGTCTTAATCCACTGAGGCATCCAATTGTAATAACTAATACGTTTCTTTTTTTTTTGGCCAAGAATAACTAATACGTTTCGGTTGGTAAATTATAATCATAAATAAAATTAATCATGGTTGGTCGATGATGCTTCCAATTATGCTGCTTATTTCACTAATGATATATAACAATAATAAATAACTGAAAACGTGCAATTTTCATATATAAATTAAATTATTATTTAATCTGTCCGATTCACAATGTATGACTTCACGTCTTCACTAGTCTATTAATTTAATCGCATGAAACATGAATATCTCTTTTATTTATTTTTATTTTTTTTTATAATTATGGATTAAATAACCGCTATAGGTGACAACTAATCACTCAAGTTCAAATTACACAACCAAAATTAGATAGTTTTAACAATTCACGAAACAGAAAAGTCAACAGCGTCTTTTCGGAGCGCGTTAATAGTTTCCTTAAGAGGTGAGCTATGGATTTCAAACACATGTCGTTGATTGAGCGTCATACCCGCCATGGTATCCGCTATCGCATTTGCTTCCCGAAAAATATGTCTGAACTTCATTCTTTCGAACTGCATCAATAGCTTCCTGCAATCCGCAATGATCGGCATTAGTTTTTGATATGACATATTTTCGTCAGAGATTACCTTATGGGTTGAGAGGCTGTCCGTTTCAAGATGAATAGATTTTAAACCGAGTGCCTTTGCCAAGAACAACCCGTCTCGGATGACCCAACATTCTGCAGTGAGACTATTTGAGCAACCCAAATTCCTTGAAAATTCTGCAATCCATTGACCCGTGTAGTTTCTGAATATCTCTTTGATTTAGTCATTGATTTTGGAGTACATAAAAAACTATACATTATTTATGTTCAACAGTATTATAATAATAATAATAATAATAATTTTTTTATGGTTAATTTTTATTTTGTAATCAAAAAATGATAATAATCATCATAATAATAAGGGAAAAGTATGAAAAAGATGTAACATGTTTGCCCAAAGTGGTGAATGCGGCCCAATGTTTGTTTTTGATGTAATATGTTTGTTGGTGTAGGTTTTTGATGAATTCCGTTTGTGTCCGTCAAAAAAGTCTGTTAGTTGCCTCCATGCCTTGCACGTGAGTTTCAGTCCATTTGAAAAGACAACAATGCCCCTTAATACTTCACCTATTATAACAGTCTTCTCCATCATTGAAGCAAATTGGTTTCTTCTTCAAGATCCAAGAATCTTCTCCAAGTGTTCGTCCGTCGATTCCCGAAGACTTTGTCCCGCATTGTCGGATCTTCTGGTCACATGTTTCAGTCGAATGTTTTATGGGTGTCCCAATTACAAGGTTTGTTTGCCAATTCGTTTTGTTTTGAAGCTTAATTTTGAAGCCCTAATCTTGAAAATCACTAATTTTCGAAGCCCTAATTTGTTTTTTTCAGTTGTAGAATCACGGTTGTAGTTATTTTGAGTGGTGTGACCCGCAAATGTGCATATACGGAAGGAGAGCCGTGAACAAATTTCGAGATATGTATGTCAAGATTGAAAGGGAATGAGAATATGTTGATTACTGATGTTGGTGTTCTTGTGGTACTGCTGTTTGCTGTAATCCTAAAATTGGTGATTGGGTGAACGTGCTTTAGGATTTGTATTTTAAAGACTTATGTTTGTGGGTCAGGATGTTTTACGTTAAGTATGTCTCTGTTGTCTTAATAGCAGATGACATATGTTTTGTAATTATTGGTATTTAATGAATCACGTTTGTCCACTAGTTGAGAATAGATGTACTATGTTTTGACTGACTGACAAAAAATTATCGACTAAATCTCAACGACATTCCACCTGCAATTAAACACCTGTCCCACAACACACACACAATTCAGACAACCTCCACAGAACCAAGTATTTCCAGAGTTAAATGTCAACTTACAATACCAAGTTCATCCTAAACATAAAACAAAATCTAATGTTCACAAAACGAAAGTTAACGCCTCAAATTGACAGCATAACCAACATTATGCGTCATTCCAAAATGGCATCCAAAATAAGTTATACTACTTTAGGTCTTGCATACAAAATATCTTCATTGAGTCGGATATTTTGTGTACTTGCTTGACTTGAAACGAGGGGAGCTCCTCGGCGGCATTATCGACTTCTTAGGAATAGTCTTCTTATTCGGTGTGATGGTCAACAAGGTCGTGTTGGGATGTGATTTTCACAGTGGTATTAGCAGTATTAACTTCTGCAAAATCAGGCAAGATATCAGCATCACCAACAATGTCTCCAGGGGTAGTATCTGCTAGTGATAATGGGCTGTGATCATTCCTCAATCTCCAAAAAAGCAGATTTAAGCATAAACCCCAATCAGTGATGCATATATGAACCTTTCGAAGCGTTTCAGGTACCGCTACTGAATTTGAAAATGCAACCAATGGGGCCCTACAATCAACAACACAAGTCATGAATTGAACAGAATAATGAAACGCAACCACATCATTCGCACAACCCACCTATTTTTTTCCTCTAGCATTTCTACACAACAAAATTAGTCTAAATAAAAAACATTAATTATGAAGCCTACACCCACAATTGGCAAGTCAGTTTGACAAAATTAAACCCAGTATCAACTACTCTTCATCCATCCTATACGTGAGTCTGCAATCTGCACACAAGAAACTAGAAACCTCTTGTGCTACATCTGATTAATCAGTATCATGCAGCCTGGTATGCATAATAAAAACCTCTCCAAAGTTAACCTTTTAGGGGAATGACTTAATACTTGATATGGTGGTGTCAAATTCAAGTTCTGCACATATACTAGACAAAAGTGCGCGCAAGCAAATTGATGTCAAATAAACCTAACTTGACCCCATGAGAGGGTCAAATGTGCTGTTTGAAAGGCAAACTACTGTACTTCAGCAAGCACAAATCAGTTGGAATACAACAAGTATAAATACAGCAATAAAGCTGTTTATCTGGGCAAACAATAAGGTATAACAGCTGTTTATCTTGTCACAGCTGCTGCTATAACAGTAACCTTCTGCATTTTAAAAAATAAGGTATAGTAAGCAACAAAAAATATGCAAATGTAAAATTCCCTTTGCACTTATTGCATATGAAAGCCGGAGGATTCCAATTCAGGCAGGTAATAAGCAGAAAAAAAATTGGATAAACAGAAATTGTAAAAGTACACTCCCACTCATCAACACTACAAAGCACCTCAAAGCACCGTAGCCCTACAGTGGAATAGATTGTAGGCCTCAAAGCACCTCTCTTGCTCTAGACATTCTTCTACACTTACGCAAGAAGGTGAATTGGAGTTCAACCAAGTAACCTTAATTTCGTTTCGAATAAGAGGGTCTAGGAGCAATCAGACAAAAATGAAACATGAGGTGGTATGAAATTACTTGCCTCGATAATCTACTCCCGAGTTCAGTTTAACGACGACTGGCCTCCCGCGAATCGACTTCAGGAAATCCGCAGGACTCTTCGTTGTGCTTGATCCGCAGGACTCCAGATCGGCGATTCTCAGAACTGGAAAAGAAAGATGTGGGATCACATTTTTTTTTCCAAAAGAAAATATAAAGGGTATTATGGGTATTTACGTTTTTTGTTATTTCCACGGTTAAATTATATGTCACGTGAGCAGCACGTGCCAATTTTTAACGGATAAATTAACAGAAAAACTAACGTTTCTTCAAAAACCTACAGAACTAAACGTTTTACATCAAATACCCGCGGCCCAAAACAAATTTCATCGATTACCATTTTGGGCAAACATGTTACATCTTTTTCATACTTTTCCCTAATAATAAACCTTTCGTGTAATACTATTGTAAGATGTACATAGCAATTCCTTGCGTGCAAACTCAATGACGTTATATCTATTTATTATATTGTAATTAAATTATTTATCTACAAATTTTTAGTAAATATATAATTAAATTTTGTTTCTTGTATCCGTTTGTCCATTCAATAAAATTATACAATAAATGATATTAAGTTCAAAATTTAATTAGAAAAATAGTAAGTAAATAATTAAGTTGGAACATAAATATCGTTAATTGCGTTAATTTTTTACTTAGAGGGTTTAAGTTGAATTTATGTAAGTCAAACTTTCATATTTCAATTGATAGAAAAATGTACGCTTAATCTGTAAGTAGAAATTCAATATCTTTTGCAGCATTTGAATCGCAATTCAAATATTTATTCATTATTTTTTTTATAATATTTTTTGAAAGATACATAATTTAATTCTAATTTTTTGGTAATTGACATGTGATGAACATGTGCATATATCTGTCACTATTTAACAACAAATTAGACCGAACAAATCATTTGTATTTTTTTTTTAATAAAATCAACATTTTATTTAACAAATTGTCTAGACTATGCAAGTTTAGATAACATAATTAACCCTGAATAAAATTATAATTTATTTTCTTAAAAAATATGACGTCAATCATTGTATGTGTAATAGCATTACTTGACTCAAATACATACATTAAACGGAAAAAAGGACCCCGATAACTACTGCGTGTATGAGTAATTTCATGCGGTAAATCCCGTCATTTCATAAGTGTGATGGAAGAGGTTATTTATTCATGATCTGCTGAGAACTACACGCAATTAATTATATGTAGTATTTTTTTTTTTAAAAATCAATATTTAAAAAGTAAAAACTTAATATAATTTATGATACTATTTTTTATTTAATATAATATTTTAAAATAAATAAATAAATATGAGTTGCTTGCCTCATAATCCAACACGCTACCATCTACATTTCTATATATATATTAATTTGGTTAGAATGTGTGATGGAAGAGGTTATTTATTCATGATCTTCTGAGAACTACACGCAATTAATTATATGTAGTATTTTTTTTTAAAAAAAACAATATTTAAAAAGTCAAAATTTAATATAATTTATGATACTATTTTTTATTTAATATAATATTTTAAAATAAATAAATAAATATGAGTTGCTTGCCTCATAATCCAACACGCTACCATCTATATCTCTCTCTATATATTAATTTGGTTAGAATGTATGCAATTGTGATAAATAAGTTTTTTGATGCATTTTCTCACTCCTAAGTTAAAATAATTAATTTTGATTAGTCCATGTCAAACATATAATTCTCACTGCTAAGTGGCATGATATGTAATCATTTTAGAACCCTCCAAACATTCTCATTCACTTTTAAGATAAGTTACAAAATTTTAATATTTATTTATTTATTTTTACATGTATATTTATAATTTTATCTTAAATATATTTTATATATTGAATTTTATAAAATACTAAAATAAATAATATTATATTTGATGGATAACAAGTATGAACATATAAAAATTTACAATTAAAAATTAAATAGACTAAGTAAGTATAAATTTTAGATTATTATATCATATATCAACATTGTTTACCTTATTATAATTAAAAAATTAATATAAATTTAACATATGAATAATAATAATAATATATTTTTTTGACATTTTTATGTAAGTATATAAAAGTAATAGAAGTCATAAAACCATAATAGTTAAGTTAAAAGTATTATACATACATTAATCTATTAAAACAATATGAAAAATATTTGTTATATTTATAGATTCTACAAATTTTATCAATTTAAAATAAAACAACATTTTAAAAAAAAAAGCGTTATGTTTTTAAATTAACCCTCAACTTAGACTTTTTTCAAAAAGTAACCATATTAGAAAAAAAAAATTGAAAAAGTATATATGTAGAAAATATATTTAGCAAAATGTTTATCTGCGCAGGTGGTAGTAGCGTTTTTGAAAAACGCTACTATCACCTGCGTTTTTCCGAAAAACGCCACTGGTACCTGCGTTTTTCCTTTTTTTTTTTTACGTTTTTTGTTTTTTAAAAGCATCAGAGTGTTCATTATCTAGTCTAGTCTCACCTGAGGTAAAACATTGAAACAAAGCTGTTTATTAACAAGTTTCTGAATGAGACTTTTCTTCAAATACCATAGCTAGTTTGACATTTTCAGGAATTACTGCTGCGAAATAGCTCTTTGGGGTTTCCACTGCCTTTTTCTTCGGCATCTGAAGACTCTTGATGAGAGATCTAATCATGCGTCTCTACATCTTGCTGAGAGATATAATCATGCGTTGCTTCATCTCAGTATTCATAGATCCAAATTCATCTAGGCTAATCTCACCAAATTCCTCGACTGGTTCTCTAAAAATGTGAAGTTTAGATACTAACATGGTACAACAACCAAGGTCTTTCAAGCGAACTGATGCTTGTTCATTCTCTAGGCTAGTCTCACCAAATTCCTCAAGTAAACATGAAAGGAAGTTATAAGAAGTTAAATATTTTTTTTTCAAGCGAACTGATGCTTGTTCATTCTCTAGGCTAGTCTCACCAAATTCCTCAAGTAAACAAGAAAAGAAGTTATAAGAAGTTAAATACTTTTTTCCTAGGTAAATATTACCTGTCCTAAATTTTCCAACTTGTTCTGAACAACATCCGCGAGGTAAAACATTGAAACAAAGTTGTTTATTCACAAGTTTCTGAATGTGACTTTTCTTCAAATACACTAGCTAGTTTGACATTTTCAAGAATTACTGCTGCAAAAGAGACTCTTGATTTTCTGCATAGTATACTAACAGCAACTCGTTGAATTCTTTCATCACAAACTACACTCTTCTTCGTATGGTGATTCAGTTTGTTGTCATTGATATACCGCTGTCGGACGTCGGATCCGACTTTCCCAGACCCGTTTTGGAAAATATTTTTAAATTTCCACTTTTGAAAATGTCGGGTCTTGGCGAGCGAAGGGTCCGGTCGAGCGGGGTCATCAACCGGACCGAAAATTTCGTAAGAGTCGCCACCGATTAATTGAATGCTAATCGGAATCCTAAAATTGCCTAGGGTACATGAAATTAACATCCTAGGGCTTAGAAAGGTCTACGTCCAGAGAATCGAGTTCGGGGGTTTGATTACGTCTTAAAAGCTCGCGAGCTTATAATCCGCCCTTTCGGTACTTTAATTTGCTTTTGAAATGTTTTTTCAATTTTGCCCGAATTGCCCGTTTTAATCATGCTTGGCCCAAAAAAAAACTACATGCATTTTCTTTAAATTAAACAAACCATGTACAAACAATTTTTTTTTTTAAATTTCAAATAAACAAGAGAGAACTAAAGTTAATCGTGCTCCAAAGAAAATGGTTTAACTCTCGAGCCATTTTAAACGTGTCAAAACATGCACGAATAATTTTTGAAAATATTAAGCTCGTTGGACTAATTTGTCCCATTTAAGAAGTTATAGGATGTCAAAAAAAATATAGGGACCAAAATGCAATTTATAAAAATTTGAGCTGAATTGGACAAATATTTTCGAAAATTGCAGAAATGACCCTAAACTATTCTAGACTTATTTGTAACACTTGGTAAAGTTCTAAAATAACTCGAAAATTATTCTATACTTATTTGTAACATTTTGAAAAGTCATGGAATGTCCAGAAAAATCTAGGAATAAAAATTTTAATTTTCGAAAAAAAAATATAACTTAACTGAAAATATTTTTTAAAATTACAGAATTGACCCTAAACTATTCTAGATTTATTTGTAACACTTGATAAAATTCCAAAAATAACCCAAAAATTATTCTAGACTTATTTGTAGCATTTTGAGAAATCATGGAATGTCTAGAAAAGTTTAGAAATTAAAATGTAATTTTTTTTAAAAACGAGCTGAATTAAAACAAAAAACAAAATTTGCACAAATGGCCCAAAACTTTTCCGGTTTGGTTTATAACACTCGATAACGTCCCAGAAATGACCCGAGAGTCCAAGGACCGAGTTGTAACCTTCATCAAAGTTTGGGAATGACCTAAGTCAATTTTGAATTTTTTTTTCACATATACATAATATATATATATAGTATTACATAGACATAATATAAATAGATATTATACATATAGATAAATAGATAACATAAACATAATATAAATATATATTATACATATAAATATATATAGTATTGCATAAACATAATATAAATATATATTATACATATAGATATATATAGTAATTAGTAATACATAAACATAATATATATTATACGTATAGATATATATAGTAATACATAAACATAATATAAATATATATTATACATATATATATAATAGTATAAACATAATATAAATATATATAGTAATACATAAACATAATATAAACATATATTATACATATATATATATATATATTAACAAGTATATTATACATAAATAGATAATATATGTATATAAACTCTCAATTTTATTTCACATTTAGAAAATACAAAATATGATATTGAAGATGAGAGATATATACCTAACTCATGGGAGGATAAAATACCGTATGAGGAACCGAGTCCGATAATTATCGGTATTTTTCACTCTTTTTCTCTTCTTTTTTTTTCATTCTCTCAAGCTCACCACCGTAGCCTTACCTTCTTGAAGCCTCCCTTTCATTGAATTCATTCATCTACCTTTTATAGAAGAAATGTGTAAATATTTAATTAATTAATAAAAACTTTTTTTGTTTTTTAATAATAAAAAAAAAACGTTTTTTTTTAATAATAAAAAAATAAAATCGGTGGAAAAGAGGCAATTTTCCACCGTTAGAATTTTTTATTATTTTTTTTAAAAAAAATTATTATTTAATTTTTTTTTTTTTAGTTTTCAAATATACATATGTATATATGTATATACTATATATATTTTTCAAACCTCGATTTCTCTCATACGGTATTTTTATCCCGAGCCAAAATCAGGTGTTTACAACCGCGCTATAATTGCTCCAACATCTTGGGAATGGGTTCTAATCATGAGTCTCTATACCTCGCGGATGTTGTTCAGAACAAGTTGGAAAATTTAGGACATGTAATATTTGCCTAGGAAAAATGTATTTAACTTCTTATAACTTCCTTTCTTGTTTACTTGAGGAATTTGGTGAGACTAGCCTAGAGAATGAACAGGCATCAGTTCGCTTGAAAGATTTTGTTTCTGATATACCGTTGCTTCGGCGAGTGTCACTTCCACTCACTGCTTGGAAGAGAGCAACGATGGAGCTTGCATATCCAACAACACCAGCAGGGTTTATGGTTTTAATAATTTATGTTGCAGCATTGGACCTATGAATATTGAGATGAAGCAACACATGATTATATCTCTCAGCAAGATGTAGAGACGCATGATTAGATCTCTCAGCAAGATGTTGGAGCAATTATAGCGCGGTATATCAATGACAACAAACTGAATCACCCTATGAAGAAAAGAGTAGTTTGTGATGAAAGACTTCAATTTCTTTAGAAACAAAATTTTAAAAAATTCATTTTCCTTGTTTGATACTGTTGTGAATGGTTGTGTCTTCTCAAAGTAGCAATTCTCCAAATTCATTTGCACTTTGATGAGTCTAAAAAAAAAAAATGAAAAACGTAGGTGATAGATCTGCGCACATGCACATTTTGTTAAATATTTATTTTATATATATACTTTTTCAAAATTTTCCTCAACTTAGTAACTATTTGTTATCCCTCTTATTATTACCCCAGCCTTTTAAATATTGCTAATAAGATAAGATGGTTGTCTTTTTGTCTGGACTAGTTGTCCCTCTTAATTGATAATTGATAATGGGGACCCTTATCAGATGGAAGGTCATGATCTAAAATAATTTTGGTGGAAAATATAATATTTTAAAAAATTAATTGAAAATAATTACATTTTTTAATATCAAATTTCAACCCTAAAAGTTGAGGATATTTACCAAAAAAAACACTAAAAGTTGAGGATAATTATGCTTAAAGGTCCAATTAACCCTAATTGACTCTATATATTTTGAACAAATAAAAAGTCAAAGCCATCTTTATGGGTTCCATTTGTTTTTAAAAATATTTTAACAATTTTGCAATTTTTTTATATTTTATAAATAAACTTAATTTACGATGAAATTTTGCAATTTTTTTATATTTTATATTCGAATGGTAAGTTTGTAATTACATTTATTTAAAATTTCAAATTGCTTTATTTAGTCTTCAGAGCTTATAATTTATATATTTTTATGTAATTACGTTACTAACTATTTAAATACTCCCTAAACTTATTAGTTCCTCAGACCTCAACATATTAATTTTCTTACTTTAGTCCTCAATCATTTTAATAATTTAATATTATTAGATTACCTTAACATACTTTATGTTAAAAAAAAAATACATCTCAATTACATTACTAACGAGGAAGTTTATAAATTTTTTAAGTGATTTACATGACATGATACTTATGAGTGAAAATTGTATGTTAGACATTGACTAATTAAAAGAGGTTATTTTGACATTATGAGTGAAAATATACATAAAAAAAAATTATTTGTCACAGTTGCATACATCATAACAAGATTAATAACTATGCATATAATTCCAAATTAAATGTTCAACATTTTGACCTTAATAAACTTTCATTTAATTTTGGTTATAAATTGGTACCTTTCAAAACAATTTTCATTTTTACATATTTGCCCCTCAATCTTCTTTATTTATTTATTTATTCTTATCCATACAAATCAAAATTTATTTTCTTTATTTTCATCATAAACTCAAAAATCAAAACCAAACTCTTCAAAATTAATTATAATTTTCATTATTAATAGAGCAGCACACATTAGAAATGAAACCGGTCCAGTTGAATTGATTTATGTCTAATATGGTAGGATAAATATATTATTTATCCGTTGGCCAAATAAAAAATATAATTATTTATTTATTTATTTATCCAATTTTCCTTTATAAAAATATCCAACAAAAAAACAGTGCAAATTGCTTCTTTTTTTTTTTAAGTCCATACATATAACATAATACATTTTTTTGGTTTGATCGAAAGACTCATTGAAAATTAAACTGCAGTGCAGTTACATCGCTACCATATGGGGTCAAGATCGAGAATCAAGTGCTGTGACTGCAACTCTTCTAAAGAAGCATCTTTTCAAGTAATGCATCTCATCCTGACCATTTTAAATTGTATTTTTCAATTTTCACAAGATATCATGGGAATCGGATGATGATGGAGCTCATGTGCTTCTATGGAATGTACACTGTGCTGCAAATAATTGATTTATAATGTATGGTTATTTGTAATGAATATGGTTATTTATAATGAAATATGATATTTCAGATATTATTAATTATATCATGGTTTGGGATGGATTATAGGGTTGATGGGTATTGGCAAAAGCCAAAAAGAATGGATTTATATTAAAATTTATATTAATTTAACTATTTAATCGTAATTAATTAATGAGATTTTTTTAATATTAATTAATTAAATAAATTATTTTAATTAATAATTAATTATATTATAAGTTTTTATAATTCTTAATTTTTAAAATTAATTAACACAAATTATGTGCATTATATACTATACATATATAAGGAGGGGCAAATGTGTCATTTTACCACATTTCATTCCGTTTCTATATACAATTCCATAAAAAAAAACAGAATTCCTTATTCTATTCTACCCAAAAAATAATTTCATATCATTATCTCTTATTCCTTATTCATATTCCCTATTCTTTATTCAGAAGTACGTGAAATAAACACTTCGTAAGAGTTTAGTAGCAATCTTCTATTATATTAATTTCTAAGTAATATTTAATGTATTATATAATATATATACACATATATAATTATTACAATTGGACCTCCAATACCGAAAATTCAAAATAAAAATATAAAATGTTATCGTAAACCAAATTATATATTTCAATTTCGAAATTTTCGGTCCGGTTCTTGTTTGAATTTTTAGACTAACCGGATTAGGGTTGTTCAAAAAAACCAGTTCGACCAAACTGAACCAGTTTTGGTCTGATTTGAATCGGTTCGAGTAAGCTAGTTCCAAAATAAAATTACCTTTTAAGGTTAAAGTAAGTCTATTTAAAATAATAGATTTAATTCAGTTCAAATTAGTTCGAATCGACTCAATTTTTTGTACTAGTTTATACTAAAAATTCAAACCAACCGGATTAAACCTATACAATTGTTGAACCGATCACGACAAAGTAAACCAAACTGATCTAACTTAATTGATTAAATAGTAAATATGAGTCTTTTTTTGTGTAATATGTGTAGTTCAATGTTCAAGGACATCTATTTATTGTTTTGGTTATGTTTTTAGACCAAACCAGTCTTATATTTTTTACTTAACCAGTTTTTTTTACTTAACTGGAACTGAATTTGTTCTTGTTTAAAAAAACATATCAAACCAGTTTGAACCGGTTCATGAACCGATTCTAACCATATTTTTATTTATGTGTTTAATAGACCAGTTCTTTTAGTGAGCCACAAAATATTGGTATGCTTTAAACAATTCTAGTTTAGTTCGGAACCGGTTCGGAATCAAACCGGTTCATAAACAAGCCTAAACCGGATTTTTGTTTCAACCGTTTCCATTCACGCTAGCTAGTAAGTAGTATGTACGTAGTTTACTGGTGGTACATATAGCCACGTCTCTCATTTATTATATATATATATATATATATTGGTAAATAAGTTTCTCTATTATATATATAAGGGGTGCATGCCCTTAGTTGAAGTTGAAGAGTTGGTCTATATATAAAGAGTTAAAACCACTGCAGAGGCGTCGAGCTCGAGGGAGAGGGATGGATATGAACAATGGAGTTGCAGAAAGCCCCCATGCCTTCATTCCAGAGATCAAGTTCAACAAGATATTCATCAATGGAGAATTCGTTGACTCAATCAAAGGTAGGTTTCTTCTTCTTCTTCAGGAGTTATACTGTGTATTTAATTTTTATTTTTTTTTAAATCAATTATAAGTTTATTATCACAAAAGTATTAAAATTGAAAATTGAACTCTAAAAATTTTGAACCTTCAATTTTAGCTGTCTATATGATTAATTCGATTATTTTAGGGATAAAGCAATATGTCCACCGACTCAACAGTCAACCCCCACCCCCACCCCAATATTACTTCATGAGTAGCATACTACTCTTGTAATACTAAGTGGTAAACAAACTACATTACCAAAGCTTCCGGGTAGTAGTTTTAAAAGCAGGGTAGGAAAAAATTCAAAAAACTATTTATTCGGTTTTGGTTTTCTTATCTGGGTACCCTAAACTAACCGGAACGAGAGTCGGTTCTCTCTCTCTATATATATTAAAAAAACACTAATGAAA
The DNA here is from genome assembly GCA_946814005.1 of Chamaenerion angustifolium. Lineage (NCBI taxonomy): Eukaryota > Viridiplantae > Streptophyta > Magnoliopsida > Myrtales > Onagraceae > Chamaenerion > Chamaenerion angustifolium. The sequence goes on from OX328272.1 coordinate 34,508,951, forward strand.
TAGAATGACAACATTTCATTTCTCCATTCTTAGTACGGTAAACCAAAATATGACATGACCTGTTTGCCTGTCATTTAACCAATTTCTTGTTAAATGTGTTGAATTATGTGTCTTCCATAACTAAATCAGAATGTGTTGTTTGTCTCTTAAATGTGTTGTATCATTTAACCAATAATCGAACCAAAACTGGATTTAAAAAAAAACAGGTTCCTAACAGGGTACCCGGAACCGTTTATACAAATATGTTTCGGGTAGGTTCCAGTTCCAAAATTAAACGGGTAGGTTCCGGTTTCAAATTTGTCAGTTTCACAAAAATAAACCTGAAAATCATTTTCATTATAATATGGATAGCAATTTATTTTTTAATCTTTTAATTAAAATTATTTGGTTTATGTACTGATTTCGGTTTTGATTGTGTAATTTAAAGTTTAAACTCTGTTTGAAAATATGGAACTTTTTATTTAAATAAGATAGTAATACATAGTAAATTCAATCATTAAAATTTAAAATAACTCTGTTTTAATTATAAGTTTCTAATATTTTATTTTCATAACAACCGACAAATTTAAACTCTAAATGATATCGAAAATGTTACTATATTAAATGATAATATATTATTTTAATGTGTATAAATATATTTATTTTTATTTAATATAATATAATATTATTTAATTTTAATTATTATAATCCATGTCCAACACGTGAAATTAAATAATAATTTTCAAAAGAGACAGATAAAAGAGTTATAAAATCATTTACGTGCTTATGAAGCTTCGCCGTGTTAGGAACAAAGTGTATGTCAACTGTCAAGTGCAATTAATTATATTAGTGTTTATAATTAAAATATATAATAAATAACTATTAATGCCTATGGGCCCTTCCATTAAAGTCAGACCAATCATATTTAATTATCCGTAATTAATCACACAATAATTTATGGCTAATTATAATTTAAACTATTCTGGTATCCCGTTACTCATAATTAATGACGATCTACCTGTCACGCTTAAATTATTGTGTCGGTATATGTTAAGAGTTTTGTTTACCCTTAATGTTTCGTGTAGTTTATGTTCCTAAAATTAATTTTATACTGAATAATTATTTATATTTTATTGAACAGTTACAAGAGTAAAATATATTTTCTCTTATTTATTCTTCCTCATTTTGAATCAAAAATTGAATTTCGAACTCATATTTGCAGATTTAAGTTAAGATCGAACCCAAATCAGCAAATATAGTATCGAATTAAACATATATTTGCATTTCAAGGTTCAATCTGAATCCATAACCGTTAACCTAAGTTCAAATTGAACAAAAAAAAATGAATTTGAATTCAGTTCGAACCCAGATTGACAATATGAGTTTAAACTGAACCCAAATTTGTGTAAATTTAAGTTTGAAATCATATACTCATTTAATCACATTTGTTAAATATAAGTTAGTGAATATGATAACTTTAACAAAAAAATCATATTTAACTGTCCAAGTACACAAAAAACATAAGTGATTATTTAATCATATAATATTAATAAGTAACTGTTGATATATTTAAATATTTAGAATTTCTCTTAAAATATTAATTATATATAGGTCGGACCTTCGACACGTTAGATGCAAGAACAGGACACGTGCTTGCTAGAGTCGCAGAGGGAGACAAAGAGGATATCGATTTGGCCGTGAAAGCCGCCCGAGAGGCGTTCGATCACGGTCCATGGCCCCGACTGCCCGGCTACGTATGCATTTTTATTATATTTAATTTTGAAATCGTAATCTATTTTATAAATTCTTACTAATAATAACATAAAACCACGAATATATATATATATATATACTTTACCATCGTTGACAATTGACATTTCATCAAACAGGGACTATGCATGCCCTAGCAGCTGTCCAACTAGTAACGTGCTATAATTGGAATCTAAATAATTGTATGATTTAGCATTTAGTGGGTCTATTAATAGCAACAAGACAATATGTGCCCAATTTTTTTTATTATTACCTTAAATATTATTTTTTTGTTAGTATTAATATTAGTATACATATTACATAATGTAAATGGAGATAACTATAAAATAGATGATTGATTTTATATGTTTTGATAATTAAGTAGTTGAACTTTTATTTGAATGAAATAGGTAGTTAAATTTTTTTTTTAAAGTAAATAGAAACATTTAATTATTCTGTTAAAAATAAATTGAATATGATAGTTCCAAATCGTTCAATTATGTTTATTTCGTAACTTAAATATCTATAGTTTCATAAAGAAAAAAAATGATCAAATCTATTTATCATGTGATTAACTGATTCAGTTTGTTTTTAAAGTAAAATAAAATGAAAATCTGTATCTGCTTTTTAAAAAAAATGCTTCAAAAAAAAGTTCAATTACTTAATTGTCAAATCATATGAAATTCACCATTATGAAAAATCATTGTTTATGTTTAATGAATTTAACACATTACACCATTCTATTAAACTTTTATACATAGAAATAAATATGAGAATTTCACACATGCATTTTTCTTTTATTAATTAATAAAGTATATTCTTTAAAATTCAATTTATGATATCTTTTTACTTCAAAATAATAATTATATTTTAAAAATTATTCTGTTTTAATGATATGTATTTAATCCGTAAATGCAATTCACGAGTAACTTTTATTTTATTTAAATTTTTTTTTTAATATTTATTTAAGGTTATTAAAAAATATATTAATTTATGATTTTACTACTAATCCATTAGGAAAGAACAAAGATCATGTTAAAGTACGCAGACCTAATTGAAGAGAACGTTGAGGAACTGGCTGCCCTCGACACTCTCGACGCGGGCAAACTATTCAAATTCGGCAAGACCATCGACATCCCCGGAACGGCTCGGTTGCTTCGTTATTACGCCGGTGCGGCCGACAAGGTCCATGGCGAGGTGCTTAAGTCCTCACGTCAGTTGCATGCCTACACGTTACTTGAGCCGATCGGGGTGGTTGGGATCATCATTCCATGGAACTTCCCGGCAACCATGTTCTTCATCAAGGTTGCCCCGGCCCTAGCCGCGGGTTGCACCGTGGTGGTGAAGCCTGCCGAGCAAACACCTCTTTCTGCGCTCTTTTACGCCGATCTAGCAAAGAAGGTAAAAATAAAATTACTATCAAAATCTTGTACGATATGGTCATGAAATTAGGGTTGATCATGGGCGGGGCGGTCCGGCCTTGGAGGCAAGACCGAAACCGAAATTTTAATCTTGACATCTGGAAGACCGATACCAAAATTTCGGTCTTGACATATGTAGGACCGATACCAACTTTGGACAAAAAAGCATGCCCGAGTCGGTTTTGCTTGACTCGGGCCGGTCTCAGTCTTGGACCGATTTTTTTGGTAAAAAAACAGCTGGATTGACCAAAAAAATCACTGAAGTTTTGGTCTTGAACCAACTCGTTTCTCGTCTTCTGTCGCTCTTCCCTTATGTAACCGATCCAATGGTTGTTGAATGCTTCAATGTCATGAATTATTAGTGTTTCAAGGGTTACACCATGAATTTTTAAGATTTTCTTTAAAGTCGTGTCGACCCGGTCCTAGCTAGTTGAGCTTTTGAGGGGAAACACCCGAGATTGAGACCGAACTTGAAGAAAAAAATTCGTCCACTCGGTCTCGGTTCTAGTCGTGTCAGTCTTGTCGGGAATTCGGTCCAACCGGTATTTTTTTATCACCCCTACATGAAATTGTATATCACATTTGCGACGCGTTTGGAAGTGTTGGTAGTGTTTAGGATGTGTCTGCCAATAGGTGGCGACTCCAAGAGAAGTGTCGCTATAGAAATTAATAAATCATCACTCTGTTAGAAACATGAGGCTTAGAAACCGTGCTTTTCGCGTCGTTTTTCCAAAAGTAGATAATACTTAATGATAGTAAAGTTAGAATTTGTGAAAAAATGTTTTCGATATAGTTTTAAATATGTTTTAATAATAGTCATATCGATTAAGTTTTTTTATAAAATTTCAGGCGGGTATTCCGGATGGAGTGATCAATGTCGTACCAGGATTCGGACATACGGCTGGTGCAGCCCTAAGTAGTCACATGGATGTTGATATGGTAACTCGATGTATCAACTCTAATATTGATTTTTACTTGATTAATTGCGTACATATTTGAAATGCGATGTGCAAATTTGATAATTTTTAAGGTGAATTTTACGGGTTCGACGGAAGTTGGACGTCTTATAATGCAAGCATCGGCTACAAGTAATTTGAAAGCAGTTTCACTCGAGTTAGGAGGCAAGTCTCCGATCCTCATATTCGACGATGCCGACGTTGAAAAAGCAACGGACCTTGCCCTTAATGGTATACTTCACAACAAGGTATGGAAACTAAACAATATATGTCTTAAAATAAGATATTGTCATCTAATTTTTTATCAGATTTCGATTTTTTCTCTAAAGTTTAAATTATAATTTTTCTTTCTCTAATGTTTGACTAAAGTGCAAATTTGTTCATTCCGTCATTTTTTTTCATCCAAATTTAACAGAATAAGTTCTGAAAATTGCAAAAATAGCAGAAAACTTTCAAAAATGTCACAATTTAATTATCGCAAATATTTTCAAATGTTACGATTAAGTCCCGATTCGATGAAGCTTGAATGAACCTCAATCGAGAGGTCTCGGTTCTAGGTCTTGACCTAAACTGACCCTCCATGGGTGGGGGCCATATCTAGGGTAAAACCCAGACCCGAGTCCCCTCGATTGGAGTTGAACCAACCCCTAATTTGATTGAAGTTTGAGTTTAGGTCTTGACCCAGACATGATCGCCCATCCATGGGGGTCAGTATGGGTCAAGACTCATACTCGAGTCCCCTGATATGGGCTCAATAGAATCTGAACTCAATTGTAACATTTGAAAAAGTTTGGAATGGTTAAATTGTGATATTTTTAAAAGTTTTCTGTTATTTTTGCAATTTTTAAAACTTATGATGTAAAATTTGGATGAAAAAGTTAACCAAGGGAGTAAATTTTCATTTTGACCAAACATGAAGGAAAAAAATTTACGATTTAAACTTTAGGGGAAAATCAAAATTTAGCCAAACATTAGAGAGACAGTGTCATATTTTACCCTTAAATGGGATGAATCGTAGTGATAAATTGTTTAGTACACTTTGTCTAGGGGGAAATATGTGTTGCTGGTTCGCGAGTTTACGTCCAAGAAGGGATTTACGAGAAGTTCGAGAGGAGGCTAGCCGAAAAGGCAAAGAGTTGGAAGCTCGGGGACCCTTTTGATCCAACCGTAAACCAAGGACCGCAGGTAATTACACAAGTCAAATTGTAGGACTAGATTGTTCAATCGAGAAAGTTGAATAACACTTCAAAATATATTTATAATGTTAAGCTAGTCCGACACTAAATAGGGTTGCATGTCCTGAACTTTTAAAAATGGTTAAAAATACTCTTTAAAATGCAAAATAGTTCAGTTTTATTAAAATGTTGATTTATTATTTTTCCATCCTGAATTTTATTCCTGACTTATTCGTGTATAGGTCGATAAAAACCAGTTTGAGAAAATATTGTCGTACATCGACATTGGAGTCAAAGAAGGAGCCACCTTGCTAACCGGGGGTCAAAGGTGGGGCAACAAGGGACACTATGTAGAGCCGACAGTCTTTGTGAATGTTAAGGTAATTTATTAGAGTATTGATAAAAAAATTAAAATAAGTTTTTTTTTTTTTTTAATATTTTTTTTTTAATAATTAATTTAAAAATGATTATATTTTTACGTTTAAAATTCACGAATATTCGTCTATCTTCAACATTAATTCACGAATCAAATTATAAAAATGTTGAATCAAATTATAAAATGTTGATTGAGGGAGTGATTTGAACCTAAAAATGCAAATTTAACATCGAATTGAACCGAAAACACTATTTTCGAGCTCAAATTCAACTTAGAAAGGTTTTATGTTTGTATTTGAACTCAGAAATGCAATTCTAGGTTTAAAATTAATTCATAATTGTTATTTTGGATTGATTTCAAACTTAAGAATACATTTTTTTGTTCTTATCACACTCAAGTACGTATTTTTTATATTCGTAATTTAGTGTTAATATAATATGAATATGAAGGTAAAATAGTTTTTTTAACGTCAAATACATGTATTTAACGAAAAAAATGGACGGAACAACAATAACAATACAAATAACAACATACAAGTATAAATATCAACATGAGTACTGCATATAACAACATGAGCAAACATGTGAATTCATTAAGACTATTTACCTTTATATATAAAAAAATTATCTTTTCTAATTCACCGCACGACATGGGAGCACCATATTGGTCCATATTGACTGTACAATAATTGCTTATAGCCCGACACGGAGCCAAGTGAGGACTAGGAGGAATTACCCCCTCAACTTTCAATTATGTATAAATTTGACCATAAAAATGTAATAATTTTCAATTTAGTCATTTTAAATCATATATTTAAACCACTGATTTTTTTTACTTCAACTATTTACCTTTACTCTAATATTTAACTCAATCAGACAAGTTTTTTGACTTCGTACCTGCTATATGCTTACCTCACATTTGTACTTAATTTCTCTGAATGTTGATATTACATTACTAGGAGGATATGGAAATTGCGAAAAACGAGATATTCGGTCCGGTTTTGTGTCTCATGAAATTCAGGTACGTAGACTCGTAACATAACTCAATACCGCTTATTTACCATGTTTTCGGTTGCTCATGCATACTACTAATTGTTATGGTAGGACGGTCGAGGAGGCGATCAAAAAGGCAAACGACAATAAATACGGTCTTGCTGCCGGAATTGTGACAAAGGACATAGACATAGCAAATACGGTCTCGAGGTCGATCCGCACCGGCGTTGTTTGGATCAATTGCTACTTCGCGTTCGACAGTGATTTTCCGTACGGTGGTCGTAAACTGAGTGGATTAGGGTTAGATATGGGGCTTCATGCTCTTCAAAAGTATCTTCAAGTCAAGACTATTGCAACCCCTTTATATAATTCTCCATGGCTTTGAATGTTAAGAGATGCATGTCTTCTGTTTGGAATGTATTCATGAATTCCTTGAATACAGATGTTGTGAACATGTTATAATTAAGGTTGACAATGGTTATGGTATTGTATATATATGACGTATGACTAGAGGTGTCAATTTTGGACACAATACATGAGTGACCTGCCCATGAGTCATGTCTGGGTCGAATATTTTGGATCTGTGGGTTATTTTGATATGACTCATTCAATTTGTATGAAAAATGGAATTGAGTTTGGGTAGTACCTATCGATCCGTGGGTAAATCTGTGAACACGTATAGCTAAATATATATTATAATAAATTATATAAAAGTTTATGGGTCGCACGGGTTGTGTGGTTCATATGAGTCTCGTGGGTCGCATGAGTCACTTGAATTGTATGAGTCATGTTAGTTGTATGAATCAGTGAGTCATATGGGTCGACGGGTTGCCCCGCAAATTTCATATTGTACAAATTAAAATGACACGGGTCCACTGGTCAAACAGGTTGACCTGTGGACCTGCGGGTCATGTTTGAGTCTTGAAAATTGACCCATCATGAATAACGGGTCGTGTTTGTGTTGAGCATATTTTGACACGACCCGTACTTGACACAACCCATGGTTGACCCGTCGACACGAAATGACACCCCTAGGTATGACAAATACCATAACCGTACAATATTTCTAAACTACGTACCATAACTGTAATCATTACGGCATGTAAAAGTAATACAACATCATGAATATTATTTTAATAAATATATAAATTTATGTAACAAACAACAACAATATTCAAAACTAACACCATTTAATATTAACTTTAACATCATTCAACATTAACACTATTTAATTAATGTTCGTTCTATAATTTTGAATTCGTGAATTTTGAAAATAGAAAATTCTCTTTCTATTATTAATATATACTAATATATTAATGGGTTAATTGTCAATTTGCCCCCTAATGTTTGGACCGAATTTAAGAATCCCCCTTAAAGTTTAAAAATTTAAATTTTAGTCCTAATGTTTGTACGAAATAAAAAATCACCCCATTCCGTCTTAAGGCCGTCTAATTGAAACGGAAAACCCGACACGTGCCTTGCACATGCATTTTCTTAAGAAATAAAGACAAAAATGCCCTTCCCATGTACTCCTTGGTTCATCAAATTCATCCATTCCCGTGGCTACTTCAATATCTACACCAATTTTGACCACGAGAGGGCATTGAGTGTCTCACACAGAGATGCTGGTGTAAATTACGGTAAAACAGTGGGGTCTGACTCAGAGCTAATTGATGAATTTTTTTTTGATTTTGACTATTCGGAGCTGCAGCCTTTGAGTAATTTGAAATGGTATGATTTTTGCTTTCGGGAGGTAATTCCTAGGAGAATAGTGGGGAGCTACCACGAATTAGGATATGTTCTACACTCTGTGCAGATAAATAAGAGCATTGTGCTTGTAAACATTGCCGGAGTGTCACAGATAGTTGTCAGGAACTTGCTCTGCCATTTTGAGAAGGTAAATATAAGGAATTATTTACTCGCGTGTCCCAAGTCAGAATTTTTACTTGATCTTGCTAGAAGGGGAAATGCCGTGATTGACACAGACCGACTCCTCAAAGATGTGAAAACTCAGCACTCGAGCTCTTCTCAACATATTATGGTAAAGGCTTATGTGGTTAAGAAATGCTTGGAGCTCGGTTACAGTGCATTAGCTGTGAATGGGGATATGACGCCTTTTGATGCTGAAACCGTGACTCAGACATTTAACGATCCAACATTTGACATGGCTGTTGTTAAGGGTCCAGGAACTGTGTTGGTTGAAAAACGGAGAAGTTTAGCTCTGTTCATGGGAATGACATTTTTGTCTTTGTTTCTTAAGAAAATGCATGTGCAAGGCACGTGTCGGGTTTTTTCGTTTCAATTAGGCGGCCTTAAGACGGAATGGGGTGATTTTTGATTTCGTCCAAACATTAGGACTAAAATTTAAAATTTTAAACTTTAAGTGGATTCTTAAATTCGGTCTAAACATTAGGGGGCAAATTAACAATTATTACAGAAGAGAAATTCATCACCATAACCACACCACACTGTAATGGCATGATTAACCATATAAAAAATAATGGTTATAACTATGGTTTTTGGGTTTTCAGCGCACCATTGCTGACCCTAGTTATAATAATGTTGCATTTTTAATGGGTTAGGCCCAATATAGTATATGGGCCTACACAATGGCCTAATAATGGATTAGCCCAAAATACGCGTTGCGAAAATTTGGCGGGAAAAGTTCTTCAATGGATGTTTGATCTCTTTACATCGACTCTCTTCCTCCCTTTCTTTCACTGTGTTACAGAAGCTGAAAAGATGCAGCGGCAGAAGTCGATTCTCTCCTTTTTGGGACCGTCCTCGAGAAACCAGAGCTCAGGCGACGACGATAGTTGGCCAACGGTGAAGGATCAGCAGCCTAATGCCACTGCTTCAGACCTGTCGATGGAGGTGAGAGGGACTGATACGCCGCCAGAGAAGGTTCCGTGTCGATTTTTACTGCCGAAATCCGGTACCGGGGACGCTTCCCTTGTCACAAGCATCATGAACAAATTTATGAAGGTTGATGACGGAGAAGCTGCAAATGGGCGGTATCTACTGTTTTTTGGCTTTCTGTTACTTTGATATGTTAGGGCTTGTAGTTTGATTAACGTTAGTAGTCACATGACTGAAATTTCTTGACACGAGACATAATAAATGGATTTTTCTCTCGATTCTGTGATGCTTCATTGCACGTTCATGTAATCTGATGTTGTGTGGTTTGGTATCGTTGAGTGATATAATTGGTCGAAGTACAGTTAATAAAATTATACATCTGATTTAGACATTCTGTTTGTTAGGTATGTATGCTCACAATGATTGCTAATACAATTTGTAGGAACCAAGGAAAAACCAACAGTTTCAATTTACATCCAGTATCAGGTGGTCTTAGTATCCACACGGCTACAGACTGTTTTGAGAAGGGAAAAGTTAACAAGACAACCATGGTGGGTGATCAGGACAGTGGTGTGGACACAGGTAGAGCAAGCTTTGATGACATTCTTAGACCAGAAACACAAGGGATGAGGCCGCTTGTTCCCCGTTTTAAGCGAATTCAAGAGGAAATCCCAAAATTAGGGTTAGACATTGACGGATCGTCACCAAATTACAAAAGAGTGAAACTTCTTGGTCACTTCAAAGACCTTAACGAGAATGATACACAAGTATGTGATACTAGCAAATTTGATTGGCTCAACCCTTCTACAATCCAAGATTCAAACGGAAGAAGGCCTGGGGATCCTCTGTACGACAAGAGCACACTTTATATTCCGCCTGATGTTCTCAACAAAATGTCAGACTCTCAGAGGCAGTATTGGAGCATCAAAAGTCGATATATGGATGTTGTGCTTTTCTTTAAAGTGGTCAGTGGATCTTTTTACAAAATTTTGCACTGTGTTTCCTATCTCTATTAATCGATGATTTAGGTCTAGCCATGCTTAAAAGTTTCTAGCTTAGGTGGTAGGAACTTAGAACTTTCACATTTATACTATAGCATTACCTTCTTAAGTTTAAATGCTGGAAACGTCTGTCCTTATGTTCTAATCCGATGTCTCATATTTGTGCCTAATTTATGCCATGTTGCTTGTTTGTACAGGGAAATTATTATGAGCTTTATGAACTGGATGCAGAAATTGGGAATAAAGAGCTTGGCTGGAAAATCACACTAAGTGGTGAAGGAAAATGTCGTCAGGTTGGTTTGAGTTTATTAAGTTCTTTTTTCCCATTTCTGCGACTTCGTTATAAACTTGTACTTAAATAATCTAAATACATCCGATGCATCTATTAGGTTAGCATCAGTGAGAGCGAAATTGATGATGCTGTACAGAAGCTGGTCTATCGAGGGTGAGGGAGACTAATCCCAACTTAATCTTCAACTCTGTAGCTTTCACAAAATGTCAGTTTTAATTTAGACTAAGGAAGATCAATCCTATCTTTTCATACTAAAGTTTTTTCTTCTCTGACCCCCTGGAGTCAAATAAGCAAGACTGTCATGCAAGAGTTCCCTTCTTGATTACCATTTCAGATGTTCAGTTTGGTTTGAGACTTTGAGTACATACAGTCATGGGGTCTACTGAGTTAAAGCCAGAAGATATTTTCTATCATCCCGTTTTTCTCTACTTTGCTGTCTCTTTCATTTCTGGTCAATTTTCCTGTGTCCTAGTGTAGAAATAATGTTATTTTTTTGTTATCAAAGATACAAAGTGGATCGTGTGGAGCAGTCAGAAATTTCTGATCAAGCAAAGGCCAGAAGTGGAAGTTCTGTAAGTATTTGTTCTCCAGACGGTTATATCCTTTTCAGAATAGTAGCTACTACTCACCATAACCATATGAACATGCCTTCAAAATGCTCGAGCCTTTAGTTAAATGGTGAAAATTATTAGCTCCCAAAGTTCAATTATTGAAACTTTTCAGTTATGCTGATTAGTCATTGTTGCCCCCTTAGATCAACATCAACTCCAGAAAGATTTTGTTTCTTCTATGTTTTCCCAAACTTGTGAATATTTAATTTATTCAGTTTATTAGCCTAGCCTGCTCATTTACATTCATGGAAAGCTGACATTCTCTTTACTTTCTGTATTCTAATACATAGACTATTCAATTCAACTATTTTCAGGTAATCACCCGAAAATTTGTTTATGTTATTACGCCATTAACACTAGTTGATACAAATATTGGACCTGATGCTGTTCATTTTCTTGCTATAAAAGAGGTGGGTTCTTTTAGTAAGTTCTGAGGTAGATGTAACAGTTTAGCTAACTACATTTATCTAATTGTTGTCTTTCATGATTAATATCCTTCAGTCGGAGTCAGGACCTGAAAGTGGTTCAACAAGCTATGGTTTTGCTTTTGTTGACTGTGCAGCTTTAAGATTTTGGGTTGGTTCCATAAATGATGATGCCTCCTGTGCTGCTCTTGGGGCTTTGTTAATGCAGGTAATTCTCCTCTATGATCCTTCAGCCTTGTATGGCCTTACCCTTATTTGAAAAAGAAGTGGTTTGTTCTTGCAGGTCACACCTAAAGAGATTATTTATGAGAGCAAAGGTCTGCCTCTCATTTATATTCTGTATGACCTATTGCTGTTTCTTCATGTTCATGCATGACCCCTTGTGTATGAATCATTGATTACATTCCGTGGTGTATATGCATGGTCGAGAGACATTTTCACCGCATTCTTAGACGTGGAAGTACTTTAGAAGTATGTCATTCGTTTCAAACATTGCAGGATTGTCCAAAGAGGCTCAGAAAGCTGTTAGAAAATATTCATTAACAGGTACGTCTCTTGAGTATCTAACTCAAAAGGAGTGCACACGAGTTGTTTCATTCTGAACTTACTTTCTTATTCCTCTACTATCAGGTGGGCTTGGTGTTTAGACCAGTTAACCAAAGTGTGTATTGTGTCTCATTCAGTCCTTAGGGTTCACCCATTTCTGTATGCTTTAGAAGAAGAACAACACAATCACTTAACGCATGTTACATTTTGAGTTTAGTTTAAACACCAAGCTTTCCGAAGAATCATCCCTATCATTGTACGCTAGCACCCTTGGTTAAAAAAGACAAGTACAATATGGATCATCAAAACAAAATAGTAGTATGTCAAGATGTTTCTATATGAACTAATTAAGCTTGGGCCAGACCTTCTGATGGGGAAGAAAAGCAGTAGCTAATGCAATTTTTATTCTTTGTTATTTAGAGATGCATTCTTACACTTGAATTTAAAATTGTCAGGTACCATGGGAGTGCAATTGACACCAGTACCACCAGCCAATGCTTTTACCAAGGCTTCTGCTGTTAGAAATTTAATCCTCTCCGGTGGCTACTTTGAGAAATCCTCTATCTCATGGAATCACGCAGTTGATGGAGTTGCCCACCAGGATCTTGCATTGGGTGCATTGGGTGGACTTACGAATCATCTGTCTCGCTTGATGGTAAATCTGCATGGCTTATTGATATCTAAGAATCTATTTTTTCTCCTCGTGTGCTGTTAGACATGACAATTTACAAGTGCAATCTATGCAGCTTAGTGATGTTCTGAAGAACGGGGATGTCTCTTCTTATGAAGTGTACAGAGTCTGCCTCCGTATGGATGGACAAACATTAGTAAATCTGGAGATTTTTAACAATAATATTGATGGCAGTGCATCAGGCAAGTATTTTGTGACATTGACTAACTTGTTCACCTGCAAGAAACTTTATTAAAATGTTATCAATAAAAGCTTCCTTATTGTGAATTGTATTTCAGGTACATTATATAAGTATCTCGATAACTGTGTGACATGCTCCGGGAAACGCCTTTTAAGGAGGTGGATCTGCCATCCATTGAAAGACTCTGAAGGCATTAATAGCAGACTGAATGTTGTTGACGCTTTTGCTGCTCAACCAGAAATTACGGTCCATATTATGGAAACTCTGTCTAGACAGGCCGACCTGGAGAGGTTGCTCGGGCGTGTTAAGTCTAGTGTTCATTCATCAATATCTTTCTTACTTCCAACAATTGGCACCAGATTGTTAAGACAACTAGTACGTCTTTTACTCCTAAATTTACACAATCATTGTCGTTTGAACTGCTTTGACAATTATCTAGTGTACATTATGTTGCAGATAAAAGTTTTTGGGTCACTAGTGAAGGGCCTCGGGAATGCATTGGACTTGTTGACACTATTACAGGAAGATAGGAAGTTGAACTTACTATTGTCCAAGATATTTACACTTCCAGTTCTGGAGGGTGCTGATGGGCTTAAGAAGTTTCATGCTCAATTTGATGCTGCCATGGCCAGTGAATTCCCAAACTACCAGGTAATCTTTCTTTTCATAGACTTCTCATAAAATGTCTTCTCGAAGTCCCTCAAGAGATACACTAATAAAGTGCGCCAACTAGGATTTGGTAACACTTCCGTATGAGGCTCGACTAATATGATTTTCACCATCACTCTATCTTTGCTGCAGAACCATCATGTGGTAGATTCTGATGCTGATATGCTCTCTGCTCTAGTAGAGCTCTTTGTCGAGAAATCAACGGAATGGTCTGCTGTAATCCACGCCATCAACTGTATCGACGTTCTACGATCTTTTACAGTGACAGCAACTTCTTCTTGCGGAGCAATGTCAAGACCGCATTTTTTACCCCAATCAACAACCGTAAGCTCGGGTCAAGTGTCTCAGAGGGGTCCAATTCTTCAAATCTCAGGTCTATGGCATCCCTATGCCCTTGGTGAGAATGGAGGGTTGCCTGTTCCCAATGACATACTCCTTGGTGAAAGTAACGAAGCCTACCATCCCCATGCATTGCTATTGACTGGCCCGAATATGGGCGGGAAATCAACGCTTCTACGTGCAACATGCGTTGCAGTAATATTGGCTCAGGTTAGTAAATTTGCTTTCATTTCCTTTTTCCTAAAAAATTAAAAATACCGTTTATTTTAAATTTAAACAAAATACATATATATTTTTGCTAACCTGCAGCTTGGCTGCTACGTACCTTGTGAGAAGTGTGTTCTTTCGCCTGTTGATAACATCTTCACTCGGCTTGGCGCAGCTGACCGAATAATGACAGGGGAGAGTAAGTTCTCTTAACTTGAAAATAATCATGAAAAAGTTGAGTTCGATTTGTATTGAAACAATCGTGAAAACCGATTTTACAGGCACGTTCTATATCGAGTTCTCCGAAACAGCTTCCATTCTCCAAAACGCCACTGAGGACTCGTTGGTCATCCTCGATGAACTCGGCCGAGGAACAAGCACTTTCGACGGTTACGCCATCGCGTACGCCGTGTTCCGCCACCTGGTGGAAAAAGTCAACTGCAGGCTGCTTTTCGCCACTCACTACCACCCTTTAACCAAGGAGTTCGGGTCCCACCCACGAGTCAACCTCCAATACATGGCATGCGCTTTCAAACCCAACTCGAAGAACAAAATCGAGCTCGTGTTTCTTTACAAGCTAGCAAATGGGGCTTGTCCGGGGAGCTATGGCCTCCAGGTGGCAGTCATGGCAGGGATCCCGAGACGATTGGTCAGGAAGGCGTGGCGGGCAGCTGAAGCAATGGAGAGTTTGATAGGTGAATACTTCAAGTCGAGCGAGCAGAGGTTAGAGTTCTCTTCTCTGCATGAGGATTGGTTTAGGGCTTTGTTGGGTTTAGCGCAGGTTGGTATGTGTGTGGAGGAAGACAATGATGATGTGGATACCATGTTTTGCCTTTGGCATGAGGTGAGAAGCCTTATGGGGCGGTGAAGAAGTTACTTCAGCGACGGTGAGCGCGACTGTTCTCTAAACCTATCATTAAAGCGGGGAGTAAGTCATTGTTTCTTGTTCTAACAGACTCTTCTCCCTCATTACCAGAATAATCAGTCCTTAGACACAAATGGACGGAGACCCCCCCACCGATGCGCCACCAATGAGTCCCACCGCCCACACTAACCGCTGTGAGTTCCGCCTCTCTTGCTTGCTCACCTCTGAAGTAATTAGATAAATGCATGCAAAGCAGACTACGTAAGAGATGAAAACTATATAGATAGATTAGATTCCAAATTCTATATAGGATCCAAACAACTAATATATATATATATATAAACTAAATATCACTTAGTGGAATTTGATTCAATTCAACAGCAGTCAGCTACCTTAACTGTATCTCTAATAATACAGACTACATAGTTCGGTTCGGCTACTCCGTACCTAATATTAACATCAACTGATCTGATCTGAGCCTGCTGCTCGACTTACAAAAATGAGAATAATCTTACTGTATGTACCTACATTAGCTACCTACACAACAGAGATTAGATTCAGGTTTAGGGTTTTCGGGTTTGTGTTCTTCTGAACACTGCACATCTCTCCATCTCTCAGTTACTTTCTAACAGATGCTACAGAAGAACAGAGTAAGGGAGGATATTATGGTTAGTTATCAAAAAACAAACCGAATTTTAAGGAAAAACCAAACAGCAAACCAAACTTTTTTTTGTTGACAAACAACAAACCAAATTTTTGGAATTGAGTAAACAACAAACCTACCTCAAATTTTCATTATGTTTGAACGTATTTTTCAATGTTTGAGAAAGTTATTAAGTTGTAATACCCTTTCTTTAGAATACTTTAACTAATGTTGACTTAATAAGTCTCTCAAACATTGAAAAATCTGTTAAAACATGATGAAAGTTTGAGCTAGGTTTGTTGTTTACTCAATTCCAAAAGTTTGATTTGTTGTTTGTCAACAAAAAATGTTCGGTTTGCTGTTTGATTTTTCCTCAAAGTTCAGTTTAGCCTCAAAGTTCAGTTTAGGATATATATCATCTTTGATAAAGATTGAAAGAGAGCAAGTTGCAAAACAGAGTCAAATTTTTGTACCTTCTTCTTAGTAAGGGAGGATAAAAATAGCATCTTTGCTGTCTCTCTAAGATGTTTGACGCAGCAACTCATCGCTGGCCCAGTTGAAAGTCATGTTTGAGCTTCTTCTTCGCCTCATCCACATAAACCATTAAAGAATCGAACATTTCTGGTGAACTAGCAGCAATCTCAGCAGCTTCAGAGAAGCTCCCTAACAGTTCATCAAACCTCATGTTCTTCTCATTAGCATCCCGATCATCATAGCTCGTCACACAATAATACCAATGCTTGATACCTTTGCACCACCGGTTCAGAATATACCGCAAAGGAATCTCCTTTATCTCCTTCTCAATCAAAATCTTTGCCATGTGGCGACACAAGATGCCTTTGCATTCAAGTAAATGGCACGAGCACTGAATATCGCATCCATCTTCGCTGTATTTGACTGTGTAAGTGACTTTCTTCTTTGTGCTTCCATCTTTGCCTTTGAAAAGGTCAGTGACACTGAATGTGGACACTGCCCCATTTACTCCGTCCTCCATGAAGTTGCAGAAAAGCATTCCTCTTAATTCGTCTTGGAACAGCTTGAAGATGTTGTTGGTGTACGCATCTTGGAACTGCTTTTCAAAATAACACCCAGTGATGAGCTTGTAAGTAGAGTTCAGTGAATCATAATCCGCCTTCTTTTCCTTCTCCACTCTGCTTCTCACAGCATCATCGTAGTGATCCAAGAATTGCTTTAGAGTTGTTCTTGAATTGATGTGGTCTTCGAAGAAAGAATTCACGTTCTCCCCTCTCTGAGTCATCGACATCCCTGCCCAGAAGGTCGTCCTGACATAAACAGGGACCCAGAAACCCCGATCTTGGAATAGGGAATTCAACCATTCATTCCCTCCAAGATTGAAATCAAATACCATTTTGGACCATCCTTCATCAAATTCTTCCATTTCCACGGATTCATACACTACTCTTTTGAACGTCTTTTTTATCTCATTAAATTGCTCTAGCCCTCCCAGATTTTCATTAAGCTTTTTCAAGATGTTCCATATGCAGATACGGTGGTGAGACTGCGGGAAAACCTCTGCAACTGCTGCTTGGACAAATCTGCATTGGGGTATGATGAACGCATTGGGAGAATTCTCCCTCATGCACTCAAGCCACGACCTAAACACCCAAATATAGGCGTCTAAATCATTTCCCGATAATAAACCGCACCCAAATAACAAAGGCTGTCTGTGGTGGTTTGCTCCAACAAAAGTAACCAATGGAACATCGTACTTGTTGATCAAACCCGTCGTGTCAAACATCACAACATCGCCGAATGACTCATAAGCAGCCCTGCCCCTCGGATCAACCCAAACCACATTCCGCAACTGACCCAGATCATCGAGGTCGATTGCGTAGAAGAAATTTGGATTTCTTTTCTGCATACAACGGAAATAATCACATAGAGCCTGTGCATCCCCTGCCCCGAGTCTTAGATGTGACACTCTAGAGGTGGAATTTCGAACACCATTCTCACTAGACAGAGAGTTCTTCACGGTTTCTTGATCATTCAAATGGAGGCCTCTCTTTAGAGAAGATTTACGAACTCTTTGAAACCGCGCCTCCTTTGGATTCAGCGTGTGGTTGTGCTCAAGGCAAGCACGGGAAATCGTGCATCTACCGTCACTATTCACAATCACATTGATTTTGGCCTTGCAATCGGTCTTGATCGATGGTCTAATACAGAAAGCTTTCTTGGTCACCGACACGTATTTACCTCCTCGAACACACGCCAATGAATAGTACTTAATTTGCCCAACATTGTCACTCTTTGTGCTCATTTTTTGAACCCCGAATCCTACCTTGGTAGCATAGGCCAGAAAGTAATCACGAATCTCATCTTCTGACTCGAAAACCATTCCTGACTTTGGTATACCATCATCATGATTAGTAGACTCATGGTTTCCAAGATCCACTGCAGTGACTGGAGCAGGGTTTTGAGCCTCGTTCTTTTCAAGATCCAGAACAGTGATTGGAGCAGGGTCTAGAGCCTCATGCTTCTCAAGATTCATAGGTGCTGCTTCTTCTGCACTGGAAGCCACACTTGCTTCCTCTTCAACAACTGGAGGCTCCACCCCCATTGTTTCTGCAAATCAAAATACAGAATACTATTTAAGAAACAATTTTCAACACAGATATCAAGTTTTCTCCAGACTCAACATGGTCATCATCTAAAATCCAATAGTTGCTTCATCAAGACCACCAAATTTCTGACATTTTCACCCACGATGACTAACGACGAATTACACACTCACCAGTGTATATGCTACAAGATGGTCGATCTTCCTGTTTCAGCTCATTTTTCCAGAAATTTAACACTTCGCAGTACAGAGCCAGCAGGAATCATCAAATGCACGAGATCTACACAAAATGGTAGCAGCATACAGATAAATGCCACAAGAACGGAGCAAAAGAGCGTATTTTGACAGGAATGTAAAACTAGATTAGGAAATCGGGAATAGAGACTCTGAATTTCCATCTCCTCTCGATTTTGATGGAAGTTCCAATGTCGATTGAGTCAACAGCTCATGCTCCGCTTCAATACCTTCAACAAGAGTAAGAGAAAGAGAGAGATACCTTCAATGGAGACTCCAGTGAAAGAAGAGGAATGCTACTTCAAAAAACATTAGAGTGGATTTCACTGTCAGTGAGATTAGGGCACAGAGCGACAAGGATAGGAACTAGGAAGCTCTTGAGCTTTGGTAGCTTTCGGCTACGCTACAGTCGAACTTACCGTACCTCAAGTCTACGGCCCACGACTTCCTCAGTTCCTCTGCCAGGTCCGGTCCGGTCCTGAAAGCAAGACCGAGACCGACCTCGGCCAAAAAAGCTCGTCCGAGTCGGTCTTTCTTGACTCGGGCCGGTCTCGGTCCTGGACTGAATCTACACCCCAATAAAAAACTATGAGTTCACGGTATTCTTTAGTAAAAGGCGAAGGAATAGTTCATCTCTCAAAGAAACATTATGAACTCACTATAGTCTGTAGTAAATTTACCAAGATGCAGCTTTTAATAAGATAGAAAACCTCCAAAATCCACATTCCTTTCGGTGTGGTATTATGAAAATCTCAAATCCACATACATTCGGTCTGGACCGGTCCTAAACGGGCTTTCGGGAAAAAAGACCGAGACCGACCTTAAAGAAAAAAACTCACCCGTTCAGTTTCAGTCCTAGTCGGGCCGGTCTCAGACCGATCTTGTCGGGAATTCAGTCCTACAATCTTTTTTGATCACTCCTATTGCCAGGCTACCAGTTAGGAAATATATCATGGAGATTGACCATAGTATACAAGTAAGATTATGTTAAATAGATTATATATCACACCGGTCGTATACAACAAATTTGAGCACCATATATACAACAAAACTAAATCCTCCTATCACCAATTGGTTTTAGAATGAAACTTGAGTTGTATATTGTGTTTGCTATTTGGGTGTGCCTTGACCCCGATATTAAAATTTAGCTTGGTATCAGAGTTCGGTTTCGTTTGACGATGTTGGGTTGTTTCCCGATGTGGATTTGTTGTGTCCAACAAATTTGGGCATCATATATACAATAAAGCTACCTAACAAATTTGGGCATCATATATACAATAAAGCTACCTCCTCCTAGCACCCGAGTTGTATACCAAACTATAATCCAAAATTGTCAAAAATTCATGCTTCTAATAAGTTTTGAACTATAAACCTTTGACATACTATCTAAAAGTTCGAGTCAACGACCCACCACCATACCATTTTATTTTTCGGCCAGAACCACTATATCATTTTTTTTTTCTGAAACCACTATACCATTTTATTTATTGGAAGTCAGGACATTTCGAAATCTCTATTAATATTTGATTTTGATATTGATATTTTTTTTCTTTAAAATTTGATTATGTTTCAGTTTCCTTTTTTCGTCAAAATTTTCAACTCAATAAAATATATTATAAAAATAATATATTAATTTTAAGAATGTCATTTAAACTCTTCAAAACTTTATATGTGTCAATTGAGTTTTGATTCAATCGAAACAAATCAAAGTGGGTTAAACTGATTTTCAATTCGATTGATGATGGATTGAGACCTAAGTAAGTGGGTTCGAGTCTGAGTTTTGACCCAAACTAATCCATGCCCATAAACGAGTTGATCTAAATCAAGAGCTACAGTTTACCCTTTCGATTGGTCTTAATCAAGTTTGGATTGAATGACTTAATGATCATAAATAGAAATTTTTTGAACGATTTAATTGTAATATCATTAAAATATATTTTATTTAGTTTGGACGAAAAATTTGACAAAATTGAAAAATATTTTTTCAAAAATAAATATAAAGGAAATTTTCAAAATGCACCGACCATTACAAAGTAAAATCATATTTACCGTTAACAATTACGTATAACATAATCTCATTACTCGGTTTAATCTTTATATAATTGTCAATCAAACTTTATCTGTTCTTGGTGGACTTTTCTCCCTTGTAAATGATATATTTTAAACAATAAAAAAAATCAAAGGAGAATGTAAAAGTAAAACAAATATTGATGAAGATGAAGAGAAATCACGTGACCACACCACATGCCTAACATGATCCCTCCAAATATGCTTTCCTCAAAAGAAACCAATTATCACGTGCTCCATCCCAATACACTTCAACACTACATAAGTTTAGACATTACAGATCAAAAGTCATCGATGGATTTTAAGTATACTTTAAAAACATGTTAAAAATGTCGGTGGAAGTTAAAAAAATGTGAATTTGGGGTGAGTTCGGTCAAAACGAGTTTTACCTCTAAGGTGAAAACCCAACCAAATAGTATCAAAACATAACTCGGAACAATTTAATCTTTAACATTTGAAGTGATTGTAAAGAGCACCTCCACATGAAAGTATGCCTTTTCTTAGGATCGGCAGTAGTGGTGTGGTAAAAAAATCGAACACTGTAATTTTCAGAGTGTTTTAATAGTTAGATTATTATTTAACGACTAAAAAATCTAAATTTTGTTTTATAAGAAATAAAAAAAAATATATAAAAAAAAAATCGAATATGAGTGTATAGACACTAGAAGAATGTTGCTCTATAACATCGGCGTTAAATAGTTGCTAAAGGTGTATTTGCCGTCACTAACCTTTAGCAGCGGGCTAAGTCTCGTCATGGTAGGTCCCGTGGCTAAAGGTCACTTCGACGGTAAAGTGCCGCCACTAAAAGGTATGCCGCCACTAAAACCTTGCCGCCACTAAAACCTTGCCGCCACTAATAGGTCGATGACATTCAGTGACAAAAATTGTCGCCACTATATACACTATATTAACTACGACAACATTTGTCACTATATAATGCTATCAACATCATAATATGTTGTTACTAAATACATATATTTAGTGACTACAGACCCACTATTAAAAGCACTTGATACTATCAACTAATGTTGTTGCTAAACTCATGTTTTTAGTGATAACAAGTCCACACTTGATAATATTAATTTATGCCGTTGCTAAAGACATGCTTTTCGTGGCAACCACTAATCATTGCTAAATACAAACTTTTGTAGTGTATTTTTATTAATCATCTAGTTATTCCTATATGATATGAACTACACAATACATTTTAATAAACAGTATATTATTTATCAAAGTATATATATACATCTTAATAAACATCCACAAACTTACAATAAATTTGAATGTAAACATATAGTTTTCTAAATCAAATGAAGACCTAAAACAAATATGCTTTTATACTTGAGATGGTTATGAATTCGGAATGCCGGAACTACGAACTTGATCTCCGTCTCCAATTCACGATCCCCTACAAGCTCCAACAATATCATGTAATCATATATAAAGGAATCACAAAATGGCCACACCGAGTGTGTGGGTATCTCGTATCCACTTGGCAGTGTTCTATTTGGTCAATCCACACTCGGCATATCTGCTTCTTCCAAAAACAAAAACCAGATAAAGGAACATGAATTATCAAATTTGCATACAGTAATGATGATCATAAGTTGAGATGTGAAATATTTACGTATGTAGAGCTGCTGCTGCTGCTGCCTCCCAAACATAATTCGGAAAGGCTAGACCAATGACGCAGACACGGGGAATTCAGAATCGCAGGCAGGCTGCTGATATTTACAAGTGAAGCTTCAGGGTTGTTCTCATACCACACTAGTTCAAGGCTACACAAACTGGTCAGTCTTGGTACCCTAGTTAGCATTATCAATCACTACGTATCAACATTATCATATCAACTTTAGATGATTTAGTAAACAAATTTAACACAGTGCGATTACAACATCAAGTCTCCTCCAAATAATCACTAGTAAGAGAGATGAGATGAGCTTCTCACCATTTAGTTTCTGTTGCCGTGCATGTCAGCCCTAAGATGTACACAGTGTGACCCAGATTCAATCTTTTCAAAGTCCTGAACATTAGAATATACTGATTTATGATCAACTCTACGATTTGATACATTAATTTACCTGCCACTGTCAGACATTATTTTACCAGAATTTGCAAAAATGAAGTTTTACACAAACAGATCCACTTGTATCTTCGATTCTCAGACAGAAGACAACCTCCAAAGAGTTGTCTTCCCTGTACAAGTCCCTGATAACACCGTACAGGCCGATGCCTGTCATCTTGTCACGCAGGTCAACCACAAAAGGCTGCAGCAGCAATTCAGTACAGAGGTTTATCAACAGCAATCAAGTAAATACTAAGGTTATTATTCATCAACTACTGAACTACAAGCTACTATTATTATTCATTACAAACAGAACTACTGAACTACAATCATCAATCACAAAACAGAACTACACAATCATCAATCACAAATCAAATATAAACAGAACTACACAATCATCAATCACAAATCAGTGAACAAATACTGCAATATTTGAACAAATACAGAACAAATACAAACATCAATTTGTATCACAAATCAGTGAACAAATCAGTTCAAATACAAACAGCACTGTCTTCTCCAAAAATGAATATGAATACACTCTAGAAATACCACACTTAATAACACAAGGAATCCATAGATATTTTATTTTGACAGCATCATGTAGTGGATTTTAATTTAATGTAAGTTCAACATTTGTTGCAAATCACCTAACAATGTATCGTTTACTTGAATAATGAAACTTAAAGTGCACTATTACTTCCTTGTGGATTCCCCCATGCGTTGGCACTATTACTTGAATAATGTCTTGATGCAATGACAACCTTCTATCAGATTAATGTAGGCTATCAACAAAATCAAGCAAGGACAATGACAGCATCAAACATCAATATCAGTAAAGATACCCATACTATTATTATTTTATTTTCTGATTAAAACAATAAATTGAGTCTTGATTTCATTTCTATATCTTCATTAAAGAGCAGCACTCCCTTAAGACAATGTGGCAGATTAAATGCAGCCTCTCAAGTCTCAATGCACAAAATATTCCTTTGTTTTATACCACGATTGTAAACCAGAACCAAGCTCAATATTAAGTCTTCCTTATACTAAAGAGAACAAAAGGTGAAACTTAAACCAAATATTCGTGGAGTTTGATAAAAAAAAAGAGCTTTACCTGCTCATGACCAGCTCGCACGAATCTTCATGAAACCTCGAAGGAATCCCCGTTTATAGTGACAGTCTCCACTTAAATGGCCAGCTCGTATCTGCTTGAAATATGCACATGTAACTAAGAATCCAAAACGATTATGGAGTGTCTTATAGACTAGGATTAAAAATGTAGGAACAACTACCTACCTCACTACTTGATTGACATCATCTGGCATGGTCATGTGATTGCTGCAAACTTGTATCTGAAAAAAGAAAAATAATTGTATGTTTTACCCTCATTCATTAGAAGAAATGAAAGGATTGAATTTGATCAGCAAGGAATCAAATTCAAGTTGCACGACAAGCACGGATGACTATCAAGGCTTGAACAAAATCCTCACCTCCTGACCCAATAGCAGTAAATCCCCTAACTGTCGGATATTTATTAACCTATATTATAGCATGAAACAAACCTGTATTAGCTTCATGGGCAGCTCAAGAAAGAACACAGTTAAGTCCTATGTTGCAGCAAATCATGCTTTCTTCATACATTTGGAACATTTCTGCATGTTCAATCTCAATAAGAGAATCTGACATTAACTTACTTAGGGGAGACTAATGCAAAGAATATACCAGAATGAAGATACCTTGAAATGCAGTTGATTAAGATCCAATTATAATCTACCTTTTTATCCAAGGCAAGCCATTCTGTGGTAGAGTCATCCGTGATAGTACCGCCAATAACCACATTGGTAGTTTGACCAACTCTCCCTTCGCTCTTGGAAACCTCTGGTAGAAGTAGAACACCACCCAAAATTCTCAACTCGAGGATAATTAAGGACGTCAATGAATTGGCAATGGTGAAAACGAGACATTCCAGTCAATTAATAAGAATGGAAATTATACAGTATCATAACAAGGCCTACACAATTTCATTTTTCATCTACCTCACAAAATAATCAGCCAGGATCATCAGTAGGCATATTATTACCCTTGTAAGCAGAAGAGACTGTACTAACCTATGCTAAAATTACAAATTTACAGTTTCTATGGAGAGAAATGAAGCTGGAAACATCGGAATTAGATTGATTATTTCAACAAAATTCATGGAATTTATGCAAATTGTTAGCATTGAATCTATGGTACATAAATATGCACCTGATATGGCCTTTAGTACTGCTTCTTGCGGAGGGCTCTGTTCTTGATCGTTCCCATAAAAAATTGAAGACGACGGAAGGCTCTCACCGGTCGAGCAATTAATCAAGAACAATCGTGACCTAAATGGACGGCAAAGTACAGTCACTGAATCAAGAACAATCGGAATAAATTTACCTGATACAGACGGAGGCGAGAGTCACACCACGGACGGTGGCGAGAGTCACACCACGGACGGTGGCGAGACGACAAACGGACTAAGACGGACGGAGGCGAGACGACAAATGGACAGAGACAGAGAAGAGAGGAAGAGAGGAGTCGAGGACTGAAGTTGAAGTGTCGAGAAGCAGAGGATGGCTCTGGAGAAGGCTAACATAAAAGCTAGGTCACAAATATGCTCCGCCTGTGCCTCCCACCATTCGCCTCCTCTGCTCGTCAAACAACTGCTCCGCCTGAGTTAAACCACATAAGCATGTGATATAGTTCAATTTTTTTTTAAAAAAAAACATTAAATTGTGGTTCAATTCGGTTTAGTGGCGGTTCTATCGGTTTAGTGGGAGTTCTTAACATTTTGTGACGACAACGACTAATGTTAGTTGACAATCTGTCATAGTTGTTTGTGCATTATTGACATCAACAATAGTCACCACTAAATAAATTATTTTACCAAAATAATTGAATCTGTTGTGGTTGTAGCTACATCAGCGACAATAGATTCCGTTGATTTACCAAACGCGACCGTTGTGGTTGTAGCTACATTAGCGGTGAACTTTCAAAGTAACTTTCAAATTTAAATTATTTCAAATTTAAATTAGTGACGCCAAATTCATAATGGTGACGGATAGAAACCGAAGTTGTTTATACATATATAAACTTATAACAACTACATTAGACACTAAATAGACGTTTTTATAGTAAAATTTTCGTCTGTTACGGATTGTGTGTATTAATGTCGATGTTGTGTTGACAATGATTTTTTTTCAAGTTAAACTATTCTACAATGGAAAAAGTCCACACAAAACATGAGTTTTAGTTGCGGCAAATTATTTGACACTAAATCAGTTGTATAACTACGATACTAAATGTCGACACAAAATACTCTATCTAACGATAGTATTTAGTGACAAGAAATTTAGTCTGCAGTTGTAGACCAACATTCTTGTAGTGAGATAAATTCAGAGTTATGAGTCTAATTAAAATATTAAAAGTTATATCCATGATAATTGTAATTATCATATTTAAATAAAAAAATTGGATAGAATTATAATATTTTTTTTATGGGTTAAATACGATATTGCTCCTAAAGTTTATGCCGATTTTAAAAAATTTCCTTGAATTTTAAAGTTCCCTAATGTTTAGAAATGATGAAAAATCTCACCTAAAATAGCATCTGACAAGGGAGGATGTTTCATCATTTCCAAATATTGTGGGAAACTTTAAACTTTAAAAAGAAATTTAAAATCGACGTAAAATTTAGGAAAGAATGTCACATTATTCTCCCTTTCAACCCTAATAAAGTAGTCATCAATTTCACTAGTCTTTTGTATGTTGATCTGCCAATAATTCAAGGCCACCTGTCCCTCGCCACTCTACATCTCCAGATAAGAACATGCAGAGTTGTCCCATGCATGTCATGTCTTTCGTAAGTGGTGTATTATATGCAATGCACATTCAACCAATAATGAGGGGCATTGCATTCAATTCGCAATCCATCTTTATTGTTTCCCTAATTTCAGATCGAAATTAATAAAGTTTAAACTCTTCGTAAAATGACATCTTTAATAGAATCCAGATTCAGTTAGTAATTATAGATTTTAACTCAATTTACCAGTTGATCTGATTATAATTATTTTTGCGCCAGAGACACATAAGCAATCCACTCTAGTGTGTGACAAATAAGGGTGTCAATTCGGGTTAGTGGATCGACCGTGAGTCGTGTCAGAAATTCAAACACGACCCATCTATTTCTATGGGTCAATTCTTGTAATATAGACACGACTCACAGGTTGGTTGATGGGTCAACCCGTGTAACTTGTGACAAACCATTACTCACTAAAGGCATGGGTCAAACTGACATGTTTGACCTGCGTAACCCCTAACTCCTCACATCATTTTAAAAAAAGTATATCTTTTAGATATATTTTTTATATAAAATAAATTATTCAATGGGTCGGCGGGTCGACCCATGAGTCCAAGATTTTGACTTAAACACGACTCGTTTATTAGACCAATCTTACATATTGTGTCAAAATGACCCGTGAGTCAAAAATTTCAGACGCAAACACGATCCGTGCACTGGTCATTCATGGGTTGGGTCGAAAGTTGACACCCTACTGACAAATAGGAACGTAGTCACTTAGAATTTAGGGAGGATAATTTTCCCGCTTAACTTTTAACTTTGTGTAAATTTAATCATAAAAATATATTTATTTTCAATTTAACTCTTTAAATTCTTACATTTACCCTTAATTATTTGTATTTACTCTAATTCTTATTCCTACTTAACTAAATTCTTGGTTTCGTGCCATAAACCTTCTCTGTGAGCTTCCTTATTCAATCTCTTTTTCAGAAACCCTAGACAATGGAGGATCCGAGTCCGACCATGATTAAGGTTTAATCTCAGAGAAGAAACGGTTATCGTAGAATATACAGTTGATGCCACTTTATGCGTGATGGGGTTTTTGTTATGTGCTTTATAATGCAGCAAACAGCGGTGGAGGCACATGAAAGGAACTAAACACAGTAGAGATATAATGGTTGGTGAGTGTGAGCTAACATTTTTACAATTATTATTATGTTCAAATATTTTTGTAAATTTGAACTTATAAAAATTATTTAGTTAGTAAATTTTATTTCAGGTAATATCAAATTAAATACATGTAGTTCAGTTTTTCAAAACATTTTCAAGACACATTATGTATTTTGATTCGAATTAATGAGGATTTTTCATACTATTTCAAAAAAATGATTTAACAAATATAAATGTTGTAAGGGTTAAATATCAATGAGCTACCTGACCTTTAGACGTTTTGCAACGAGCTACCCGAACTTTAAAAATTCAAAACGAGATACGTCAACTTTGAAAAATGTGCAAATATCTAACTTCGTCCAATTTTCCGTCAACTGTTGACGGAAAGTCGTCGAAAATTCGTCAGAAATTGGACGGAGGTAGCTATTTGCACCTTTTTCAAAGTTGAGGTAACTCGTTTTGAATTTTCAAAGTTCGGGTAGCTCGTTACAAAATGTCCAAAATTCATGTAGCTACTTGATATTTAACTCATATTGTAATGCATATATATATATTATTTTATTTTGATATTATAGTACCATACTACCATGTGAGGGACGGAGCTATGAAGGGAAGAGAGTGGCAATTGTCCTCCCTTAATTTTTGATTTTGTGTAAATTTGACTCTAAAAAATACAATAATTTTTTAATTTAGCCTTTTTAAATTATACATTTGGCCCCACTAATTGTTTTTAGTTCAACTATTTGTCCTTACTCTAATAGTATGTATATGTTATTTTACATATTTTTTTTTCTATTTGATACTACTAGCTTTAAAATATTTAAATTTATCACTAAAACTCTTTGATTACTGGTTGTCTTTATTACTTCATTATATGACTAAATCTAGTTGGAGTGGTTGTGAATTCAGCTTGCCAAAAAAAATGATCTCTCTCTCTCTCTCTCTGCTATTTCTACTAACCTGCATCCTTTCTCTACTGAAGTTTCCTCTGTCTCTCTCCCTCTCTCTCTCTCTATGGGGAAGATGGCTACTCTAGGGAAGATGCTCGATTGTTTCTCTGTAAATCCATGCAGAGCCTCCATGGAAGAAGATGAAGAAGAAGCTGAGCAGCTGCCACTGATAACAATGGATGATGATGGCGGAACCAAGCTGCAGAAGAGAGTGAATGACATCATTGTTGCTGACCATCAAACCCTTGCATTTCAATTGAAGCCAAAGGTCAAACTTTTCACTATCACTTTGTTAAATTTTAATAACGGTGTCGAGCCACACCCAAATAGCAACCACATTATACAACTCGGGTTCCATCCTAAAACCAATTGGTAATAGGAGGAGGTAGCATTGTTGTATATATGGTGTCAAATTTGTATTATACCCACCGGTGTGGTATAATATCACATTGACTTTCAACACTCCCCCGCCCTTTCATGTCCAGGCTCGACCCGAACTCTGGTACGTGGAGTAAACGGGACACAACAAATCCACGTCGGGTACCCACAACGGGAAACAACCCAACACCGTCAAATGGAACCGGGCTCTGATACCATGTTAAATTTTAATATCGAGGTCGAGTCACACCCAAATAACAACCACATTATACAACTCGGATTTCATCCTAAAACCAATTGGTAATAGGAGGAGGTAGCCTTGTCGTATATATGGTGTCAAATTTGTATTATACCCATCGGTGTGGTATAATATCATAGTGACTTTCAACAACCTTCATTTGAACTCCTTTATATATACTTCGGAAGAAAAACTATATTTAGTTGGTTTAGTCGTCCGTCTTATTTCTCACCAGATGGTGGTGTTGAAGGTATCCATGCACTGCAATGGGTGCGCAAGGAAAGTCGCGAAACACATATCCAAGATTGATGGTACGTTTTTTCGTATCGTATTACCGTAAAAAAAAAAAATTAATGTTTGATATGATTATTATGTAAAATTTGTAGCCGAATTATATTTAAAAATTTGATGAACAAACAGGTGTGAGCAAGTACAAGGTAGATTTGGAGAGCAAAATGGTGATGGTGATTGGAGACATAATGCCATTAGAAGTGGTGGAGAGTGTATGTAAGGTCAAGAATGCTGTGCTATGGACTGATCCTTAGCTCATCAGTCATGATCAAATTATTCTCATATATATTATTTAATATTGCTAATTAAAATGTATGATATTATTATGATAAATAAGAATTATATATATATATATATATATATTGTAAAGGAATATATTCCTATGTGTAGTTATATTAGATTAAGTGTATGAGGTATAGTGGTTGAAAGCGCTGACTCCCACGTGATTTGATTCTGGGGTCACGAGTTCGAAAAAAAAAAGTGTGTGTTGTCGGTCAATAATCAACAATTATACGTTGACCAAGTAAGATATGTCATTTGAATTTATTTTTTTTTTCATACAGAATTATGGATCTCATTATCTTTTAATTGGGAAGTATACTTTTAATGAAATTTACTTGTTTTTGTTAGTATGCTAACAAGTTTAGTTAACAAACTCCATCAATAATTAAATAGTTGAACTTTTTTCTTAAAATAAATAGATAAATAGATCTTTCTAAATGAATAAATATAGATATTCGTTTAACTTTTTCCTAAAAACAAACAGAATTTAATGGTTTCAAACATTTCAGTCTTGTCTATCTCGTAATTTAAACATCTTTAGTTACAGAAAGTTGACCAAATTTGTTTATCACGTGATAAATAGGTGATTGTTTTTATTTATTTTTAACGTAAACTTAAACATATATATATATATATTTATTTATTTGTTCATTCAAAAATCTATTTACTTAAAAAAAGATCAACTACCTAGTTATTAAACAGATTTTTTTTGTACGATTTATCTTAGTTTAAAAAATATATTTTTTTTCGTAAAAAAGTAGGTCTGAACTTAGTTTCATGTCCTCATTAGACTACGTTGCAGCGCAACCTTACTTAACCCCCTCTATGATTGAACTTCACTCTTTCTTTAAGGGCAATATATTCAATGATTGGTTGTCTATGTGGTTATGAATTGATTGGTTGTATTAATTTATAATATTTCAAATGATTATACACTAACATGGAAAAATAGTTATTGTAGTTAGGGTGAGCGGTTCTAAACAGTGTTATCAGAACCGGACCGGTGGTCCAATCGGGTTTGACTGGAAATCGAACCCCTCTACGGTTTGGTTCAGCGAAAATACTGAAATGCATATAAACAGTGTTTGAACCGAGTTGGATCAGACTATTTTTAAAAACCAGTCGGTTTCTGGTTCTACTTTTTGGGGGGATGGTTTAAATTTTTTGGGTGGTTCCTCTTCCGTTTAAATCGACTTCTTCAGTATAGAAGTTATGTTTAAAGTTAAGACATATTGTGTTTGATTTTGAGATTATGTAGTTTATGCGTGTTTGAGACTATGTAGTTTGAGGTAATTATGTGTGTGTTTGAGACTATATAGTTAGAATTGTATTTTAAGTTTTTTGTTTTATTGTGAACAGTAAACCGCACGTCGAATCGGGAACCGACCCCCTCGCCGGTTCGAGGGTCCGTCTGGTTCTGATAACACTTGTTCTAAATATCTTATAATTTTTTAAAACTTTTTTTAATATAAATTTTATAACTAAATTCTAGACCCAAGTGAGTAATCAAATCGGACTTTACCCAAAATCTGTTAATACCAACAAGTTTTGGGTATCTAGTTAATCCTATTAGAATTAGTTTTTCTAAACTGAATACTATTTGTTTTTACAAATTTGGTTTTAACTGTGTTTAAAATAATAAAAGAGAAAGATATAAGTATAAGTATACAATGATTAAAAATAAAAATAACAAAATAATTAAGTATCAATAAAAAAACTACTTATAACATGTTAATATATATTTATTTACATATAAATTCAGTTATGATTCCCAAGTGACTACTCCATTAATAGTTCTTGATTTAAAACTGATTTAACCAATTTTTATAATTTTTTTTCTCCAAACTCTACTTAAATACCAAACATCCTACATACACCTTATCAAGTAAACCATTTACGAGTAGGTTTTGAATCCAAATAAGTATTTTACTTAACTTAATATATAAATACTAATAATTCAAATATATTAATTTGATTAAACTCATATAATATACTTTTAACTTAATGATCTTAATTTTCCGTACAAATATATAATAACAATAACAAACTTCATAAACAAATAAAATATTTTTTAAAAATATTTTATTATTTTCAAATATATTGTACTATTTTAATAGGGAAACTACCAAACTGGTACCCAAACTTGTGGGTGATTAGCAAGTAGGTACGTAAACCTTTTTTTTAGTAGCAACTAAGTAGCCGAACTTATGAAAATTAGCAAATAGGTACCTACCGTTAATTTCCGTTAAGAATAAACGGAAAATATCACGTAAGGAGCAAACAAGTACCTGAAGTTACACGAATGAGAAAGTAGGTACCTGAACCGGTTTTGAACCGGTTCGGTCGGATAATGTTTTTTACATAAAAAATAGGGTTTATACCAAACACATGCATGACTCAACTTCAGACGTTCTCGGTGCATCAAGGAACACTCCAAAAACGTGTGGAGTTGAGTCATGCATGTGTTTGGTATATAAACCTCACTTTCTTCAAAAAATAAAGTGGTTCGGTCCAACCGATTTTGAACCGGTTTAGGCACCTATTTACTTATTCGTGTAAGTTCATGTACCTGTTTGCCCATCATGTGATATTTTTCATTTATTCTTAACGAAAATTAACGGTAAATACTTATTTACTAATTTTCATAAGTTCGGCTACTTAGTTGCTACAAAAAAAAATTAGGTACCTATTTCCTAATTACCCACAAGTTCGGGTACCAGTTTGATAGTTTTTTATATTTTAATAATTACTTGAAATTTACGTTTATTTAAATTCATGCTCTCCAAGGCAATCCAAACATTAATGACTGAAGTCTGTTCACATGAACATCCGACCGTACAAACTTGTAAATGATTATCAACCATTGGATTAAAGTTTGACCCCTTTCCTTTCGTTTGAAGCAAAGTTTTTAAGGTATGCCTCTGCCAGCAATCGACCTAACCGAACCTGCGCTTCGGTGGTGAGGTGGAGGTTGTCTTCCTTGAGTGTCAAGCCTTTCGCATCTACACAAACCACATTGGGAAGATGCTCCACTCGGAACTGCGCTGATCTCACGCTCTCAATGTATTTAGCATCACCCGAAGCAAGTGCCACCTGGAAATATTAAAAACTAAATATCACGATTTAAGAATCTTTTTATCACATTTTTATATAATGTTTGACAAAATTTTAAATTTTTTTTGTAATGTTTAAAGGGAAAACTACCAAACTGGTACCCGAACTTGTGGGTGATTAGCAAGTAGGTACCTAAACTATTTTTGTAGCAAATAGGTACCTACCGTTAATTTTCGTTAAGAATAATAGAAAAATATTACGTGAAAAGCAAACAACTACATAAAATTACACTAATGAGCAAGTAGGTACTTAAACGGGTTCAAAAATCGATTCGATCAAACCAATTTATTTTTTTTAATAAAAAGTAGAGTTTATATATCAAACACATGTAAGACTCAACTCCTGACGTTCTCGGTGCATCAAGAAACACTTCGAGAACGTCTGGAGTTGAGTCATGCATGTGTTTGGTATATAAACCTTACTTTTTTTAAAAATAAAATGGTTAGGCCGAACCGATTTTTGAACCGGTTCAGATACCTACTTGTAAGTTCAAGTACATGCTTGCGCCTCACGTGATATTTTCTGTTTATTCTTAACGGAAACTAACGGTAGGTACCTATTCGCTAATTTTCATAAGTTCGGCTACTTAGTTGCTACAAAAAAAAGGTTTAGGTACCTACTTACTAATCACTCACAGTTCAGGTACAGTTTAGTAATTTTACCATGTTTAAATAGTAAAGTTTTATTCTCTCATTTTTAACCAAAATTCAAATTTGTCCCTCCGTCAAATTTGTCATTCAAATTTAATGTAAATAGTTTTGAAAATTACAAAAATAATAAAAAAAACTTTCAAAAACATTATAATTTTTTTTTCAAATGTTATAATTGAGTCCCGATTCGATTGGAACTCAATCGAACCCCAATGGGGGCTCAGATTTGGGTCTTAACCATGACAAATCTCATGGTAGGGGACCAAATTTGGTCAAGATCTATACCGAACCCTCAATTGAGTATTGATAATCGAGATGTAACATTTGAAGTTTAGGATGATTAAATTGTAAATATTTTGAAAGTTTTCTATTATTTTTGAATTTTTTCAAAATTTATTATATTAAATTTGGATTGAAAAATTGACGAAAATTTAAACTTTATTCAAACAAGAAAATAAATTTTACAATTTAAAGAAAAACTAAAAATTAGGCCAAAATTAGTGGTAAATTTCGTATTTTATATTTTTTTCAAATACTACTTCATTAGACCAACCTGTATAATTGGAAGGTTAGGCAAATGAAGATCTTCTCTCACATTCGAGATGAGCCTCTCCATGTTGTTTTGGTACACGTCAGCATCGTGCTGAGATGACGTGTCGCTTTCTCCTTGGTACCACAGCAACGCTTTGATCTCACCGCCGTCTTTCACGCTCGCCGATGCCCTTTTCACCATGTTGTCGTACAGGTGCTCACCGCGGGCCCACTCCTTTATCGCCGTCCCGCCCACCGCGCACGGCACCAGACCCACGACCGCTGCATCCTCCGCTACGCGTGGCGACACGGCGTTCGCGAATGCCATCCCTGGACCTACCCCGCAGACCTTCCTCGTGTCGATGTCGCGGTGGAGCGGCTCGTGGGCGGGTTCCCATTTGAGGGATGAGCTAAAGCGGAGGACGGAGGGTTCAGGGAGGCACTCCGGTGGGACGATGCCGTCCCAGTGGTGGTGCCTTGTGACGCCGCCGCGGCCCGCCATGTTACTCTGGCCGGAGAGGATGAAGATCTGTTTTTTCGTAGTTTGTGGTGGATCTGAGGTTGAACTAACGATGCCCATCTGGATTGGCAACGGCGATTTGATCGGAGGGTGGAAAATTCGAAGCCGAAAGGATCGATCTTCAAGAACTACGAGAACATGAGGTTTGGTGAAGGAGTGTGAGCGGTGGTTGAGGATGAGCTTTGAAGGGAGAATGCTGAACTATAAGTCAATGCAATATTGCACTCACACCCTTACGAATTTGGAAGTGATAAGTGCACCCTAAACTTTACTCTATAATTTTAGTTGACTTGTTTAGTTCGAACTTGTTAAGTATCGATATTGACAGCCAATACGGGTAAGGTATCAAAGACCCAATAATTTTTCAGAGGAGTAAAATCCAAATCATTTAGAACTGGGTCGACCCACAGTATGGGTAAGCTGACACCCATAAAGCGGTTCAACATCAAACTCAAAACTAAAGTGGACGCTAAAACCCTATTATAGGTCGTCATCGGTCAATGCCAAAGTCTCCTACTATTCGTTATGGAAGCGCTCGCCAAGAGAGTCAAACCTCTCAACTCTGATCCCACAACCGACACCGAATATATAGACACGATATCCCGCGTATATTTGGAACATATTCTACAAAAATTGCATAAGACAACTGTAATATTACGTGATAATCGTAATATCTGCTATCTTTATATCTAATATAACAATATTCGCAAAGATATCCAGATGCGTAAAACGGTTTGGTATTTCATCCTTATAAATACTCTTGTTTTACATACGTTCTATTACGTTTTTCAGTTCATACACACAATATACTCATTTAAACATCAGAGTGGAATTTAAAGACACCCCCTCTGTTTCGCTCTCATGCATGCCGGTTCATCGGAGCTCCGACGAAAATCACTGTTAAGTTAGTATTCGAAAAATTCAGACTCAACGGAACTTGCTGAATTTCTTTGGATATCTGAATTATGGAATGCACTAAAGTAATAATTATGACGAAAGTAGATGAAAGAGAGATTGGAGTTTGGCTAATATAATACAAAATTCGAAGTTTAGGTGTATATGAGCAGTATTCGATTTGTACTGCCCTTCTGTGCAAATTATTATGGGCCCTTTTATGTAAATTTTTATGGGCCTGATTTTGTTCAACCTTTTGTTTTGCGGCCCAACCATTTATTCTTCTTTAAGTTATAGGCCCATAATAGATATGAGCATTTCTCTTGCTTGCCCTAAATTTGGGTTCTGCTCTGAAATCTCCTACCGAACGACTGATCGACTGTGAGAAGTTCCGATCCCCAGCTCCGTCAACGTCGGCAGGTGAGCTCTAGACTTCAGTTCGAAACACCAACTGAATTGTTTATGACATATGATTCAACATTTTAGGAGCTTTGATTCTATTGAATGATCAATGTTTCTTCAGTTGTTATGGGGTGATTTCTGTCTGCTGATCGATTTTGAACTCCATTTGCTTTTTACCTTTTGGTTTGATCTCTTGTAGAATCAAAGTTGAGTTTCTGAAGTTGCGTAAGTCAATGCACCTGAGATGCTCGATGAAATGTCAGATAGAGTTTCTCTAGGACCCATTACGTCAGATAGAGTTTCTTAATTGTCTTAGGAACCGGGATGATGAATGGGTTCTTTTCATAATTATCCGCATTTTGCCCATTTTATATCATTCTGAGTTTAAAGCTGATCCAATATAATCCAAAATCATTTGTACCCCTTGACCACAGGGGAGACCTAACTATTCTCTCTACATCAGGATCCAAGCAGTTAGTTCTTTCGATGCTGATGAAGGAAGCAGAAATGATGTCAAGTCTTCTTCCTTTGTATTCAATGATTCATTTTTTTTTCATTAATCAGGAAAGATTGGATGGAAATTTCTTTTCCAGGAAGCAATTTTTGAGGTGGACACGAATTGTAGGAAACAAACCACTGAAATTTCAAACACAGTATTTCCGATCAGGCCAATCCTGTTTTCTCATTTCTTCTTATCTTCATTACTGAGAGTCATCTGCTGAAAGCAAATGTTGAAGCTTTGGCTTCAATATTATAATTTCATAGATTAAAATAGGGTTTGATTTTTTTCGTGATGAAGTTATTTGATGCTATTTAGATTGGGGCATACTACCATAAAAATCTCCATTTTAACTGCTATCTGCTTAGTGAAGATCTATAGTTGTTGAATTTCTCAGTTTATGTCTTCTACTATAGAATCAGTTCGGATTGCTTAGTAAAAGAGCAATGATACTTTGAAACTTTGAGTGAAACCTATTGTGAAAACGGAATCTTTTTCATTTTTAAGAGATGTTAATTATCTCAATCGATCACTTTTTTCTTGAAAAATGTAATTTTTGTTCACTCCAGTCTACGTTTCACATTTTCTTAAGTGTTTTCCAAGTAAAAAACCTCTAATTTTGCTTCTTATTTTTATGTCTTACAGCAGTTACTACATCATCAGAGGATTCGTTGTTCATCAATCTTGAACAATGGGAAGCCGATTGGGAAGACGAGTGGTCAACTTTGCGAACTTACCCATCAAACTCTTGATGCCTACTACCTTCACCAACATTCACGAAATAGCACTGAAGACCATCTGCTCTGCCACCAAGATCGAGATTAAGCGTGTCCTCGAGTCCATGTACGGGTTCGACGTAGAAAAAGTTCGCACCCTTAACATGGAAGGCAAGAAGAAGAAGCGAGGTGGAATATTGCTCGCCAAACCCGACTACAAGAAAGCATACGTCACATTAAGGACACCACTTTCCATATCCCAAGATCTGTACCCTATTCGCATAATCGAAGAGGACAGGAAGAACATGAACAAGAAGGGGAAATCAAGCATCGTTGAGGAAGGTGAGAAGACGAAGCATTGGTTGGAGGGGGATGGCAACCATAAGGAGCATGCAAGAGGGTATGTCAAAGGCAGCTACAACAAGGAGCAAGGAAGAGCTTATGGAAGCCACAATCGGGAGGGGGTGAAGGCTTTCAATGAATGGCGCAGAGGCGGCAATGGTGATGGCAGTAATGGCGGTGCAAAGTTTCCTTGGAGCTTCTTAAAGCCCGGAAAGTAGAGATTTTCAAGGTACTTTTCTGTGTTTCTGAAACATGGGTTTGATTGTTGAAAAGGTTGTTTGGGTGGTTAGTTGGTGACACTGTATCAGTTCTAAGATGTGAAACTCTTCTTCATTGAGTTCTAAGATATTTTTTGAATTAAAAAAATGCCCTTTTGTTCGTGTTGAGTATCGATGTGAACTATGGATGTTTCTGTTTTGTGTTAAAGAGCCAAACTAAGTCTCCATATAGTATATGAGGAACCTCAAGATTCAGTTGAGTCTATGTTGGAATTAGGGTTTGATATGATTGTGGTAAAAATTCGAAAATTGTAGTTTTTGTACAGTTTTTTTTTTTTTAAATATAATTAACTGTACGATTATAGTGAGATGCAATTTTAGTAATGAATTTTTTAATCGTAATCTCAATATGTATGTTAAATTTGAATTAAGCTCGACTAGTCGAAATTAGTTTGTTTTAATAGTTAAGTTAATATTTTACGATTAAAATATCCAATTTTTTTATTTGGAAATATTAAAATAAAATATGATATTTTGAATATGGATATAAGATTAAAATTATGATAAATAATTGCAATTATGAATACGTTTATAATATTAAAAATTGTATATTTTATGATTATAATTATGATATATAGTTAAAAAAAATATGATGTAGTTATAATATTTATTTTACACGGACAATCGTCGTCATAGTTGTAATAGTTCAAAAAGTTTTAGTTTAAATATAAAAATATTTAGGGGAGATTTTAATGCTTTCTTGTTACGTAATCACGAGTCAAAATTAAACAGACGTGAGTTTGTGATACACTAGAACTCGTGAACAGTTAACACCCCTTAATTAACCCATTAATACTAGCACGTA
This sequence comes from Chamaenerion angustifolium, assembly GCA_946814005.1. Lineage (NCBI taxonomy): Eukaryota > Viridiplantae > Streptophyta > Magnoliopsida > Myrtales > Onagraceae > Chamaenerion > Chamaenerion angustifolium. Next base: position 34,547,758 of record OX328272.1, read on the forward strand.
TAGAGGCTGATGATACATAAATATACTTTATTTAACCTTAATATACCTCATTTGATAATTATATACAAAAATGTCATTGTTATTATACCTATTCGCGAATCAAATTCGGTTGGCTATCTTTTTTTTTTGGTCAAGTAACACGTACTATGTCATTTCATAAGCTGAAGGAGAAACCGCAAACAAAATATTATCCGATACAATGCATCTAAGTAAAGGGGTTGGGGGTGCAAGCACCCAATCCTGAGGACACAACCCAAGCAAAGCGAATCTCGCTATCCAATCCGCACAAGAGTTTGCGGATCGTGGAATAAGCACCCACGATACGGCCTGTATCTGAGATGATAAGGTCGTAGCGTTAGACAAAATTGGTGCTATTCTCCAAGCGAAATCAAGACCTAAGAGGTGAGATATAATATGCGAAGAGTCCGACTCAATAATAATGGGCGACCAACTGTGTAGGATAGCCAGCTTGACCGCAGCCAGAACCGCCTCCGCCTCCGCCTCGTCCACGGATGCTGCTCGAATCAAGGAGGAGGAACCCGCAATGACCGATCCCGTCGAGTCTCTAGCAATAACACCCACCGCTCCCATGGCCGACGAATCTCTCCAAGAAGCGTCGCAGTTAAGCTTAATCGTTCCCTCCGGTGGTCTTGTCCAAGCCGTGTAAGTCTCCTGCGGTCGGGCCACGTGAGATGGTGAACTGATCTCCTGAAAGACCCTGCCAATCTCCTGAAGTAAGGCCTGAACGTACGGAAGTCTATTTTTCATAAACAACCTTACAACGCGCCTTCCAAATCACCCAACAGACAATCATGCATAGCCACCACGATTGATCGTTATCTCTCCGGATCCGACCTGATCCCGAGGAAGAGCACAAGAGCCACTCGTCGATCGAGGAGAGGCCACATGCTATCATCGGCCCTGTGAGGAAAGACTCCCAAACCTGCAATGACCAAGGGCAGCCAAATAGAAAGTGTTCCCTAGTCTCCGCCACGCCACATAAAGAACAGAGGGGCGACAGAGGCATGCCCCTCCTCCAAAGGTTATCACACGTCGGGAGGGCATCCGACGCCAACTTCCACATGAACGCCTTGATCTTAGGCCAAACTCGAGAAGACCAAATACGGGACCAGACCTTGGAGATGTCAGGCCTAGGCCGCCTATTGGAGATGTCAGGCCTAGGCCTAGACCAAATAGGTTGGCTCTCTTTATTATGTCATCTCTCCAAACTGGTTAAGGTATTTTTTTAGATATTTTTATATCACGTGTACCCCACCTACTTAAATCATTTTTGACAGATGAGAGTTCTCCATGTGGTAAAAAAGTAATTCTCCATCCATGAAATTCATTCGCGGATATGTATATTTTTATTTATTTTTTAAATAACGAGGACATTTTCATCTAAATGATGTATATTAAGGTCAAAAAATTTAATTATTGCTATTGGATGCCATAATAATTCATCCAATATAATAATGATATATATCAATCGTCGTGACAATCTATACATACTAGTAATAATATGTCTTCCCGTTACGACATAACTAGCTATGAAGAATCTTCCCTTATGGAACTTTAATGAGAAGAAAAAAACAAAACACCGCTTTACGTTGTTGACAACCAAACATTTGACCAATTCATTCGGTCATAAATAAACATGCATGAATCTGTCTATAACATAGGTGGAATAAATAAATAAATAGAAATATAATGATTTGAAAATTGGGGAAATTTTTTAAATACACATATAGGACGAAAAGAGGAATTTAATTCGGTGTAAAATTAAAATACTACATTTTTAAATCCATAAGGAGCCAAAATAATTGATAGAAAAGATAACATATCATTTTGTGCATTTGATTTTTCTCATATGTTTTTTTGACTAATTATTGAGTGTTTTTTTTTCATTTGTCAGATTTTTCATTCAAATTTAATAGTTTAAAATTTAAAAAAATAACATAATACTTTTAAGAATGTCATAGATATTAATCTTCAAACATTTACTATATATTACAATTAAGGTCCACATTTATCTGGACTCAATTGAACCCTAATAGAATGAGATAAAGTTTGAATCTTTACCGAAATCAACTCGTTTATAGGGGTATCAAAACGGGTCATGAGTCGACTCATGAGTCGTGTCAGCCTTGGGTCGTGTCATGGACCCTCTGCTCCAAACCTGATTCGTGTAATAGTATGAGTCAATTTTTGAAATTCAAACTTGCCCTATCAAGAATAGTAAAGTTTGGGTCAGACTGACCCGTTCGACCTACATGACCTGCGGGTCAGTCTGACCCGTTCGACCCACCAATACATAAAAACTCGGAAACAAGCTGACCAATGGGTCAAGACTACTGACTCATGAGTCAGAATTATATATATTTAATATAATATACAATTCAAGACGGATCATGGATTGACTCATGGGTCAAGACTACTGACTCAAACTTGACCCGTGAAAACACGGGTCATTCATGAATCGTGTCAAAATGACTCGTATGTTAAAAAGTCTGATCCAAACACGATCCGTGGACGGGTCACCCACGGGTTGTGTCAATTTTTGACACTCCTACTCCTTCATGAGTAACATCTACTAGTATGAATAAAGACTCAATCCTAACTCTCAGTTAGAACTCAATCGAATTAGAGTTAAAATTAACATTGAGTCTCGTACCTCTTAATTTTGAAAATAGCTTTTATATTAAATTTATTTTATTTAAATAGTAATCACCTTTTGGGCAACTCCAATGATATTTATTCTATTATTTTTTTATGTGGTCCCAAAAAATAATAATTTTTCAGGTAGCTTTCACAAATTAGATTGAAATGCCTTATCAAATCTGCAACTATTGAAGAACACAAGATAAGGGTAAGGGAGCCCAAAATATGCAAGTGGACAGGTGGAATGACAGGGATAGAACAACAAATTAAAACACAACACGTGGTGGAACATTTATGGTGAATATTGTCTCTTAGACATATTTCAGGCTATAATTTATGATCATGTCACATAAATTTGGTTGCATTTCAGTTGGAGGATGACTACACATAATAAATAAGAGGGTGAAATTTGTTTGGAGTATCCAATTTCTTTGTGGATTTGAGGATGTTTCGGATAAGAATGAAGTCAAAAATTTATTTTAAAATGTTAAAAATTTGATTATGGGTCAAATTTTAAAATTATCATTTTTTATGTATATATATATATATATATGTGTGTGTGTGTGCGGTTTTTATACTTAAATGAGGTCGGTTTTACCAAATGTTCATTTTTCTATATTTAACTTTTAACCTAGTTTTGAATATGCTCACACAATCTAGTGCCTTCGTTTTTTAAGTTTTGAATATGCACACAAAATTGGTTTGGTTCATCTAAAAAATTGACATGCATAGCAACAGTGTTTGAACCAGTGTGAACCGATTGACTTTCGGTTCGTTTTTTGGATTTTTTTCGGTTGCTTTTAAGTTTAAATCTATTTATTTTGTCCACTATATCTGGTTCGACCGATTCTCTTCAGCTGATCCAACCAGTTTAAGGTTTGTCTTCAAAGTTCATGAAGGGAGTGGGTGGACTGAAGGGGGGAGGAGTAGGAAGGGTGGGTGGGAGGGAGGGCGGCGAAAGGGGGTGGGGATGTGCGGATTGAAAAGAGGACGAGGGAGGTCTGGAGGGGGCGGTTGAGTTGGACCAGACGAATCGAAAACCGACCCCCTCGCCGGTTCGTGATCCAATTCTGATAATATCGATTCAAATTGTAGTCGTTTTATGGGCGGTCTTTCTAGATTGTCAATTGTCATCTACCACTATAATTAGTGTTAATATATCATTTTGTTAGTTAACTTCCATCATCATGATAGAGAGTTAAATGTATTCATTTAAATAATGAAGTCAACATCATGACTAGATTTTAAAAAAAAAAAAAATTAGGAAAATGTAATGTTGGGAAATGTATTTACATAAGTGAATTTGATTATTTTTAGTAAAATACTAATACACGCTCCATTTACGGGAGGGGGGGTAATAAAAATTATAGTCGCTATAACGAGAATTATAAGTCAAACCCTATAATTATAAATGAAATTGAATTTTGACTTTCGAATTAATTGCATATTTCGATCAAGTTTAATTTTAGATTAAACTTTTTTATCTGACTAAGTAAATGGCGTTGTTTCGGTTTGCGAAATTACTACAAATGTCAAGTCAAAAAATCGTTGAGCCTCAATCCAAAAATCGAAATTCAAATTTTTTTTTTTTTTAAATATTAACTTTGTTAATGGTTTGGTCTTAATTAAAATTAACTACTCCTAAGGGCACGTATGGTATTTTGTGATTAATAATGTGACCTAATTTACAAGAGAGGAACGTGGGTGGGATCCACGTCATTAAATAGCGGAAAAGTTGGACTTTGGACTTATCTCCCGACAAGACATTCAAATTAAATAAAAGACAAAAGGTACCTTTTCCATATTTATTAATTAATTTGTATATTTTATATAATATTATATATATATATATACGTTGCGGTCCACGTCTTCCTTGGGAGCTATGGATCGTGCTTTGTTTTTTGGTGATGTAATGGAAAATTATTATTATTATTATTATGGATCGTGCTATGGTCCACGTCTTCCTTGAAAGCAACTATTCACCCGCTAGGGTTGAAAGCAAAATCCGGGCGATCCAATAATAACGGTTCGGTTCGGACATTTTTTGCTTGGAAAAGTTTTTACAATTGTTCGATGTATAAATTTAAAAGTCCATGGAGTCTGGTCCGACCGTTTATACGTATATAATTTTATATGTTATATTAATTAATCAATGAATAAAATAAATAATAATTTTGTTATTTAATAGTTATTTAATCGATTTAGTAGAAAGTTATGTAAACATTGTTAAATCAAGTTATTTTGTTATTTAATTTAACTTTGAATACTTATTTGGGTTTTGAATATGTATTTTTTTATTTTTTCGATTTAGACTGAAAATCCAGAATTCGAATGAAGTGTTTATTTTTCCTTATACAGTCTTTTGTTCAAGCTTTTTTTTAAAGAAAATTCGATCCAAAAATATAGGTAACTAACCGAAATAGTAGAAACACTGATCTGACCGATCCGGTTTCACACCTACCACCAACTCTATATATCATTTACAAGACGGTTGGTGGATGCCTAGCTAATTGAAGTTATGTTCTTCAGATCACGATAATCATGTGAAACGGTGAAGTAATCGTAATTATGACTTTAATAATTTAGAAATAAGTTAAAAAATGATTTTTTATAGAAAAATTAAAATCTATTCCGTCCAAATTTATTAAGATATGAATAAAATGAGGAAAATTGTTCAAATACAAAAGATCTAAACTTTAAAGAAAACATTAAGAGGATTTTATTTATAAAAAAAACGTCCAAACATTAAAGGTAATTTCTAATTTACCATTGTTATAAACCAAAAATATTTTTATTATAATTAAATTCGTATTGGATTTATTGTTTCACTTTTAATAGCAATTAAAAAAATATATGTTATAATTTCTTCCAACCTTTTAGTTAAACATTAATATTTTAAATATATAAAACATACATATTAAGCGTGTCTCGCCATTCTGATGGACCACCTATAGCGTGAAATAAATAAAGAAAAGGTATGATGTGAATTGGCACCATTGCCGTTATGTTGGAATCTGTTTTGGAAAATAAGTTTAATATAAAATATTAAAAATTAGGTTAGGATTATATAAGCTCGAGACTAATAATTAATAAAGCGAATTATCTATTTTAAATAGTGATTGTAATAATGTAGCGAAAAATACTGTTTTTGAATGAATAAAATTTCTCCTTCGACAAAAAATAAATAAGTTATATATATAAATGGGTAAAATATAACATTGTCTTCTAAAGTTTACGCCGATTTTAAAATTTTTCCTTAAAGTTTAAAGTCTCCCCTAATATTTTAAAATGATAAAAAAAAATTATATCTTTGTCATATGCTCTTTTAGAGAGGATTTTTCATTATTTCTAAACATTATGGAGAATTTTAAACTTTAAGGAAACATTTTAAAATCGGCGTAAACTTTAGAGGACAATGTCATATTTTACCCTATATAAATTTATGGTTTTTTCTTGATAACTTATTATTAGTTGATGTGTCATTCGAATTCCGTTCGCCCTTAGAGTCTTAGACACGTGATAAAACCTTGGGTGAATTTTAACATTTACGCTTTCAGTCCTACAAATAATAATGTAAATTATATATATATATATAATGTATTATTATTATAGTTAAAAAATATATAAAAACGTGGATGGTATATATAGTGTTTGATCTGATGACCATGTGATATAGACTTGAAAAATAAATATATACATTATGGTTGAGTGGTTGGTACTAGGTGTGTAAGAATCTTGGTAAATCTAATAGAATAAAATAAAAATTTGAATATATAGAAAGGTATATTTTTTATATCCATTAATTAATTGTTCCTATTTTAATGTTTATTTATATTTAGGTCGGCGATGGTTAGAGTACGATACAGGTATAACAAAATATCATAATCATCCCAGATTTTTAAATTGCATATCATAACCATGAGTATTATCAGAACCGGACCGACCCTCAAACCGACAATGAGTCGGTTTCCAGTTTCCTATTCAACCGGTCCAACCTGATCGGATCTGGTTCGACATGTGATTCACTGTTCACAAAGTGAAAAATCTACTTTTGTGATTAGTATTTATTATTATATTTATATAATAACCATGGGTATGACTAAAATACCATAATAATTACGGGTAGAAAGTTTATCACCATAACTACATTATACCATAATTGTACGGTTAACCATATAAAAAATAACAGTTATAATTATAGTTTTGGATTTTTTTTCACTGCACCATTGTTACCCTATTTATATATCTAGAAGTCTAATATGGAAAATAAGTATATTTATATGAGGCTATAAATATAATTTTAATAAAGTATTAATTGACGCATATTGTTTTTGTGGACCTCACTAGGGCATGGAGTCAAACTTCTACACATATCTTCCCAACTGTTAGCAATAAATCAATAGCCTTTACATGAGATATTCTATCCAAATTTATCATAGCCTAAGTTAGTTAGTTGTCATTACGTTATAGTATAAGTATATTGGTATAAATTCAACTAAATGAGGAGAAAGAATTGACATTCAAATTTTCAAAACATATCATATGTTAGATATTTTAGTGTAATTGGATTGACTAGTTGACCAATAGGATCATAGTATCTCATTAAACAAGTTAGGAGGGTGCGGAGTGCACGCTTGGTTAAGTAAATTATGATTCACTGTATCGGAGATTCATCAGTTGATTAGAGACGAGACAATGGGGGTCAAAGGGGCAGCGCCCCTTGCTGGGGTCACTATTCTAAAGTCACTATTCTAAAAATTCATTGTAAATTTGAATTTTTGGAACTAATGACTTAACATTTTAACCTCAAAATTCCCGTTTTTTGTACACTTGCTTTAGAGCCAAGTATTAGGTCGAACCATTGCAATTACTTCGGCTCCAAATCATCATCCTAAGGTGTCCCTTTGGTTTTGAGCCAAATTTTGAATCCAAGAGACATGTTGTGGCTGAAATGGTACTTTGATTGGTCAAAGGGTGTAGTGTCTCTTCCAAATGGCATATTGTCTCTTCCAAAGGGTGTGGTGTCTCTTCTGAAGGGTGTGACACACACTATAGGGGAGGTCCGAAAATTTGATCTCAAACATTCACAATCATTTTCAAGTTCTAGTTCAGTATTATGATTTTATCCGATTGAAAGTTTGGGTGCCTCCAAATTGTTTCAATCTGAAAGTGTCGTCACGACTTCAGAATAATCCAAGCAACCATTTGAAAGTTCAACAACATCATATTCAAGACGCAACTCGTAGAGTTGGTTATAATATCAACACTTTTTGAGCAAACTCAAAAAATACTTCACATATACAAGATGAAATTAACAAAATTCATAGTTCATTTTTGCAACCAAGTTCCAAAATCCCAAATTTTGGTTTAATAAGCATGTACAAAAAAATCAGGTATAATTTAAATATAATTAGGCATGCATAACTAATCGTGTTTATAACTTATTTAAACACTATTATTAATTGTGTTTCTACATGTAAGACTTGTCTAAAACACAAAATATGTTATTCATATGTATATAAGTACATATTATGTAATCTATTTAAAATTACAGATTCTACCCTATAAAAATAAAAATAAATTTTTTTTTTCTTTTCTCAATAACAACAAAAAGGATCATAAACTAACTTGTAAAAATTGTATAGAAAAACCTGAAACTAGATCTGAGTTTTGATACCAAATAATGTGATTCTCGTCGATCTGAGATGAAAACTCTAGAAGTTGATGTTGTTGAACCGTTACTTAAAACCCTAGATGCATGGAGATTCATTTAATAAGTCGATGATTGAACGCCACAAAAAAAATCATGATAAACACTAATATTTTCAATTTAATTTGTTGTAACAATTTTTTGTCTAGGCATGAAATATTAAATGGCTAGTAATTAAAATTGTACCTATATTGCAATTTGCACCAATAAAGATACACATGCATTAATTAGCAAAAGCTATTCTAATTTCTATGGTCCCTCACTCCTCAAATTTCTACATACATACAATTTCTATATAAGAGACCCCAAACCAACCCTAATCCCACCCCAAAGAGTTCTCTAAAGTCTAAACCTCCTTCATTTTTCTTTCTCCTCCAACAACCATGGTTGCTAAGCAGAAAACCCTAGCCACCTCCATGAGCGCAAAGCTTGTCGGGTCTGGACCAGAGACAGTGATCCTGGCTCATGGGTTCGGGGGAGACCAGACCATGTGGGACGAGGTTGTCCCATTCTTGGTGCAGCTTAAATACCAAGTTCTTGTTTTCGATTGGGCCTTTGCGGGTGCGGTTGATGAATCCGGGCTCTATGATCCCGTAAAGCACGGTTCATATGACGGGTTTGTGACCGACTTGGTCGGACTACTTGACGAGATGAAGGTCAGCTCGTCGGTGTTTGTGGGGCACTCCATGGCTGGAATGATTGGGTGCCTTGCTTCCATGAAAAGGCCTGAACTATTTCAGAAACTTATACTTGTTGCAGCTTCACCAAGGTAACCTTTTTTTTTTTAATATGCTTTAAAAAGTATTTAGTAGAATTTTAAGTAATTATTTATTAACCTCTCGACCAGAAATAATGTAAATATTTTTCAATATTTTTGACTGAAAACTTTGAATTTTTCAAAAGATAAATAGTCACATATTCGGTCGTCAATGGTACGGTGAAAAACTCATAACCATGGTTATAACAATTACTGTTTAATATGGTGAACCATACCATTATGGTGCGGTTATGGTGATGAATTTTCTAAACATAATGATTATGGTATTTGAGTTATACTTATGATTATAATCATGGTTATTATATAAATATAATAATTATTTATTATTAATAACTAATATATACTAAATATAATTGAAGTTGATATTATTATTAATATAATAATGGGTTAATGTTTCATCGGTGTTAATGTTGAATTTTAATGTTAAGTGGTATGAATGTTAATATTGAATTAGTGTTAATGTTGAATGATGTTAGTGTTATATATTTTTATTGTTGGTAATATATATATATATATATATATATTTTTAATAAGATTTTAGGTATTTTATTATATTACATGTGTAGAATGTATATGTGTATACGGATAAAACTGTGGTTAATAACCACAGTTATTTTAATGGTTATGACATTGAGAACTGTATGATATGTAATTTAAAAATATAGTATAATTATGTTATTTATCGTACTCTTACAATATTGACTATAGAGAAACCTACCCAAATAATAGTCTTTGTTTAAATTAATTTGATTTATTGGTAATAAATAAAAATATGTAGCTTTGTGAATACTTCCAAAATACCACTTTTTCAAAAGGTAAGCCGCCGGTCTAAATTAACAATAATTTAAGATTCACATCCTTTATTTTATTTTATTTATAAATAAAAATAAAAATAATTGTGTTGTCAATTTCAATGGTGCGGGTCGGGATGAGTTCGGTTAATATCATTTTTACAGTATTACCGGATTGCAAGGTAGATATCGTTTGGCAACTTCATACCGTAAGGATGGTAAATTGAGTTTCTGCTTAAAACTTATGTAACTGGTTGACTTGCAGTGTTAAACACCGTGATTTTTTACGATATATATGATTTAATCTTTTAATGAAAATATTAGACATTATTATGCAATATGTACGAGTGAATTTAAATCAATCCATAACATTTTTGTAAGTAAAATAAGACCTATATTTTTTTAAAAAAAGTTATATAAATCACTAATGAAGCGGGTTGACTCTCATACCAATAGGCTTGTTCATTTAAATTGGTACAGTTGAATTGGTTTGGTTCGAATCGGTTCTGTCGAATTTGTATCAAAACCAGACCAGCGTTTTTAGGCTTCAAGTAGACTAGTTCAAAATAGTACAAAAAATTTAGTTCGAAACAGTTTGAATCGACTAGTTTTTTTATACTGTTTATACTTAAATTTAAATCAAATCACTTTAAACTTATATAATTGTAGAACTGGTTTGAAGCAAAATCAACTAAACCGATTTGAATTTAAGTCAAACCTAGAAATGTCTTCAATAAATCAAACTCAAATGTGTATTGGACTCTCGTATATTGATGTTGGACAAAATTTCTGTTGGTTGTGGAACATATTTTCAATCGGTTCAGTGTGTTTTTCAGTTGGTTCAGTATTTTTCCAGTCGGTTTAGTATGTTGGATAGGATTTTTAGCCAGTTCAGTTTCAGTTTGAACCGGATTATTTCCGAACAAAAATGGTTATTAAAAAAACAGACCAAACCATTTTGAACCGGTTCTGAATCGGTTCGATCCATACCAATTTTTTTCCCTAAACCATACCATTTTTTTATAAACAAAAAAAATACCTTTTTTAACAAACCAGACTAGTTCAGTTCTAAACCAGCCGGTTCATGAATAAGCATACATACCAAGACTCAATATGCATGCACGGAGCCTTGTGAGGACTAGGGGCAATTGTCCACCCACAACTTTTAATTATGTGATAACTTTTAATTTAGGCCTTTTAAATTATATATTTGTCATCAGTGAATTTTCTTTTAGCTCAACTATTTTTTCTTATTAATATTTGTCATCAGATAATTTTTTTGACTTTCTTACCTGCCAATATGTACAGCGATGATAGTGACTTAGTCCGACTATAGCCATCTCGTAATCCGCAAGTCACAATACAACAAGTCAAATTTTGATGATGCACCACAACCGATTTAACACTCCTAATCACGTTATAAAGTTTATTTTAATCAGCAATAATGACAATACATAATTTTACCATATTATTCACATAAATAAATTGTTAAAAAATAATTAAATTTAATAATTTCACCCACTAATTAATTTATGGATCTTAATTTTTCCATTCAATCCTTTCTAATTAGGTATTTGAACACGGACGATTTTAAAGGTGGATTCGACGTTACAGCCATTGAGCACCTCATCTCCAACATCGAGTCGAGTTACCTCGACTGGACAGCTGCTTTCGCGCAGCTCGTGGTGGGACCCAGTCATCCAGACTCAGTCGAAAGGTTCCTTCGGAGCCTTCAGAAAATGCGACCGGAGGTCACCTTGTCTCTAGCTAAGACAGTGTTCTACGTCGACTATCGGGACATCCTCGACAAGTTATCGGTCCCTTGCGCGATCATCCAGGCATCGAATGACGTTGTGGTCCCTAACTCGGTCGCCCTCTATATGCATAAAATAATCAATACCGGCAAGAGTGTATGCACGTTCGATACGATAGAGGTCGATGGGCACTTCCCTCAGATGACTGCACACGAGCAATTTGTCGACTTGCTGGCTCGATTACTCGAGCCCTCGACCTTGGTTCTCGATCACGAAGTCGATTGTCCCTAACCAAGTTATGTAGGGTAACTGTTTCACTTGTGTGTGTGGATGATAGAAGTGGGGTCAATGTATAATATAGTAAGAAATTGGGGGCAGGTAGTAATTAGAATGTCTTTCCATTTGTTTTTGTAGTTCTAGAACTTCAGTTCATTGATCCAAATAATGTTTCCCATATATAGTTCTATTCTTCTAAGTGCTATAAAAAAAATGTGTATTCATTAAAAAATAAGTAATAATCCAAAATTATAATTGAAAAAATTATAAACATAGTGAAATTATTGAATTTTTGACCATCATAAACCTAAATAAATAAATACGAAAATGTCCTCAATTGTTAAAAAAATACAAAAGCATACCTACTACGAATGAGATTTGCATGTGGACATAAAAAATATCACCTATGAATGTTATTCCCGTGTGTAAATCTCACCCCGCGAATCAGATTCGCGAGTGTCTTTGGTCAATGAAAGTAGTTGTCTCCTCTCTACACCTTTTGTCTTTGGTCGATGGATGAAAGCAGCTAAAGTAGTTGCCTTCTCCTCTCTCCAACTTTTATCTTTTGTCGATGAGAGCAACTGCCTGCATTCGCCAGCAAATCTCAATCGCAGGTGGTAAAAAAATAATTTTCTACCGGATAAGTATATTTTTGTATTTTTTCAAAAAACTGACATTTTCGTATTTATTTTTTTCATGTATATGTTGGTCAAAAAATCAAAATTATTAGATAATGCCTCTTTATATTATATATATATATATATATTAAAATGTCATATATTTAAAAATACGATTATATTCATAATTATGTCTATATATATTATATAAGACCAAAACAAATTATCTTATAAATTTATCTTACAGACATTTTATTAAAAGAAAAAATTCCTTCGATACTTTTATATTCTTGATTTCATTATCCAAATTTTTTAAAGCAAAATATGCAAAACTGATAGAATATTATTTTTACAGTACTTAAAAAAAAATACCGGCAAAAAAATTCTATATTCACCAAAGTAAAATCATATTTAGCATTGAGAGACGTCTTTCAATGATTCCACTCTCCTGATCACCATTCTCCTCATCTCTTCAAGCGCCGTCGTGTACTGCCGCAGCTCCTCCATGGCCATAGCCTCCACATTAACATTCTCCTCCCACCAAAACCCTAAACCACCATTTTCATTACAACTTTTCTGCTTCATCTTCTCCAGCTCCAGCTCCTGCATCGCCTGCTCGTAGTGACGGTTATACGCTTGTATGATCTGAGCTTCGTCGCCACCCATCCCCGTCTGGGTTAGGGTTTGATCCATGGAGAAAGTGAGGAAACGGTTCATGGTGGCTTCTGCATTTGGGTGGCCGAAGCAGAAGATTTTGCCTCCCGGTGAGAAGATGATGATCGCGATTTCCACACCGCACAGAACGCAGAGCTCTCCGGCTTTCTTGAACATACCAGATCTTCGTTTCGAGAAGGTCACCTGCAGTTTAGGGTCGACAAAAACACATGTGAGACATAAGACGTACGTCTTAACCAACTGTCTCAAAAGTCCGAACTTGTGAGTGAAGGCGATCGGTATACTCTTAATTCATCTTAACATCCTCCCTTAAACTGATGTTTATGAACATCGGTTTACCCATGGGCTTTGTGCCCGACCTCGGCCTTTAATGGGAGTGTATCAATATTTTCAACGTCGCCAGGATTTGAACCTGCGCGCTCTGATACCATGTGAGACATAAGACGTACGGCTTAACCAACTGTCTCAAAAGTCCGAACTTGTGAGTGAAGCCGACCGGTATACTCTTAAGTCATCTTAACAACACAGACATCGATGCTTGCGTGACAAGGTATATATGTTACCTGTTGCTTGTTTTTGTCGGGAATTTGGGCGATCACGATCTTCTTCCTTCCTTTACCGCCGGGTCTTCGTGTACTTGAAGAAGGAGATGGGTCCGTTTGATCCAATGTCGGCTCCATGTTGAATTCTTTCAATAAACTAACAACGTTTAATTGATGTTTGTATTAAAACTATATATATATATATATATATATATTGTTTTTATTGAATTAAATGTTTATGTTGTATATATATACTATATAGTTTGACTGGCCATAAAAAAGGAATAATTGTTTATTTTGTATATTTGATTTCCTTTTTCTAATGTCTACTTTAGGAAGAAAGAAGTATATGTGTGTATATATACATAAATAAATATAAATCTATCTTTATTATTATTAAAAAATAAATAAAAATACACCATCTTAGTTTCCTAATGTATAAAATTATATTTTTACAAAATATAAAATGCTAGAAAAATTGTTCGGAACATTTTCATGGCATAAATTAAGCCCAAAATATTTCAGGCCCAGTCCAAACTGAAAAGCCCAATAATATAAGGATCTAATTGTAAATAATCTTATGTATAGGGGCAAAATCGTCTGAATTGAGAAACGTTTCTTTCGGACTGAGTCGGATTCTCCGTTCCAGTCGCTCTGTAACCAACCATCGACGTCGGTATGAGAAGCCTTCTCGGTGTTTATCAGTTGATCCATAAATCGTCGACTCTCCTCGTCAGTCGGAACTTCGGCAGTACTTCCTTCAGTTTCAAATTCTCCGGCTTCACCGTCTCTCTCTGCCAACGGAACCTCGCTACCATGGCCTCCGCAGCTGAAGAGTTCGTCAAAAGCTGTGTTCACCCGAACGGAGTGGCGATCATCACTCTTGATCGCCCAAGAGCTCTCAATGCCATGAATCTAGGTGATTTATCTGTTCATTGTGCTTAATATTACGAAAATCGGAGAGTTTAGAAGCTTCATGTCGAACTGCCACGAGCGGCTGAGGAAGTTCCTTCCATGATTAGAATTGAATTGTGTTTTGTTATGAAGTTCTTGGATAGTTCAATGTATGCTACGGTCATTTTGCTTAATTTTAGTGCAAATTGAAGTATTTCTGCTGCTGATTCAATTACGATAATCTCGACGAAGTTCCATTTTTTGTTTTATTCAAGGAATCAATTTTTTGTTCCTTTCGTATTAGTAGTTCTCTTGGCGATCATCGTTGGGATAACTTATTGTCTAATTATGTTTACTATTGATCGTTTGATATTTTTCATTTGAATTTGTTGTTCTGTTATGTAGGCTGTAGCTGTATTTAGTGTCGTTTCTTCTATTGCAGATATGGATGTGAAGTACAAAGGCATCCTTGATGAGTGGGAATCTGACCCGAAAGTCAAATGTGTACTCGTAGAGGGCAGCTCACCTCGTGCCTTTTGTGCCGGTAATTTGAGAATTTGAGGTTATTATGTTAATTGTTTTCCTAATCATATATGTGAACTGACGTTGGGTTCTACTCTTGAACTTTGATTTCTGTTAAGTAAGTTAGGGGAGTATTGGTAACCCGTTATTCATTATGCAGGAATGGATATTAAGGTTGTTGTTGCTGAAATTCAAAAGGACAAAAATACACCACTTGTTCAAAAGGTTTTCTGTTATTGCCTGTTTGTTCAAATATTTTGCATGCATCCTTCATTTTTGTCTATACTTTGTATATTGTTAGGTCTAGTCAGGCCATCAGTATGTAAACTATTTGATGAACTGGCAATTGAATATATATTTTCTTTGCATAACTACCTTGGAGATCAATCATTTATGACATTCTGCTGTACCCAAATTAACTGATCCATATTTGCCTCAGGTATTTGGCGCTGAATATACATTAATATGCAAAATATCTGAGTACAAGAAGCCATACATATGCTTCATGGATGGCATCACAATGGGCTTTGGAATTGGCTTATGTGGTCATGGACGTTTCAGAGTGATAACAGAGGTAGACATCTCTCTCCATTCTGCACTATTATCAATAAATCATCTTGGTGTTGCACTTCTTTTTTCTTTTTCGGCATAATGTTTTAATATTTTATCTTTTACAAACTCAGAGGACCGTGCTCGCTATGCCTGAAAATGGAATTGGCCTGTTCCCTGATGTTGGCTTCGCATATATAGCTGCCAAGAGTCCAGGAGAAGGATCAGTGGGTACAGTCTTTATCATACTGATGACACTTAGTCAATAAATTGTTAATATACACAACAGATTCATTACATCATCGTTGTGTATTACATTTTGTTTTTCAGGTTCTTATCTTGGTTTGACTGGAAAGAGAATCACAACGCCCTCAGATGCTCTGTTTGTTGGATTGGGAACACACTATGTACCATCTGGAAGTTTGGGATCACTTAAGGAATCCCTTTTAGCAAGTACCTTGTAATTTCTCCTCCTTTATCTGTTCATTTTACCCCAGATCGGTATCTTATTGAATCTGTTTCTCTTCAGTTAGTACTCACCTATAAATCATCCATTTTTTGAATTACAATTCCCTGTTTTCTTCAGTTCTCAAGATCCGTTTGAGGAAGTTGGAGCATGTTTGTCAAAGTTCAGCAGTGACCCGGGATCTGACTCCCAGTTGGAATTGCTTCTGCCTCATATAGTTTCTTGCTTTAGTGGAAATAAGTCGGTCATACAAATAATTGAAGAGCTGAAGCAGAAGCAATCAAGTTCCGATGCTAAAGGTTAGTGACTTTCGAAAGAAATCTGGATATAATATCTTCTCTGCTAAACTGTTTATAAACAAAAATGAAAATTCTACAAAGTTTGTAACTTACAGTGAGACTTTGTGAGAAAGTGAAGAAGTTTAATTTTTCAAGAACATAACTGATTCAATGAGATAATCAACAGTTCTCTGAAATTAAAAAATTCCATTTTCACATTTTTTTAAAGCATTTGCTCAGCTATTTATTTCATGCTTCTTTGGATCATAAATTACCTCAGTGGCTGAATGGGCAAATGAGGCTCTGCAAGGTCTTGCAAAAGGCGCCCCTTTCTCACTTTGCTTAACCCAAAAGTATTTCTCAAAAATTGCATCTGCAGTTGCTAAGAACGACCAGAATTTGTCATCGGTGAGTTTCATAATATGATCTCTTCATCATTGTCACTTCATTTCCTTTTTCTTCTTCATTGAATGATATTTATTTCTCGATTTTTATGCAATGCTCAGCTACTCAGCGTAATGAAAACCGAGTACCGTATCGCTCTTCGATCTTCTCTGAGAAATGATTTCGCTGAAGGTGTCCGTGCTGTACTTGTGGATAAGGATCAGAACCCGCAATGGCATCCGCCAAGTTTGGAAGAAGTCGATGGAAGTGAGGTGGAAGGTCTTTTCCGACCTTTGGGATCCGAAGCTGAAGAGTTGCAAGTATGAGCTTTTTCTTAAGGTGGTAAGCAATATTCTGAAGCTTATGGTAAAAATAAGATGAAATCTTCGAATCTGTACGAGGTTTGCTTGATGTCTTATGTCTTGTTTCTCTTTTTATGGGAAAGACAGTAGTTGGTGGCAATGTGGTTGTTTTCAGCACTTAAGAAGGTAGAAATTTGCATAATGTTGATGAAGAATGGATGGTTGGTTAATTTATTTCTCTCCTACCGCCATAATATATGACAGTCTATTGGTCACAGTAAATTTTAAAGAAAATTATTACATTTTGGGATAAATGATGTTTGGAAATTTCAGTATAATGATCAATAAAGAGTTATGTGAGATGGAGGGGAGTAGGGAGGAAGGAAGAGGAAGTGAATTGAAGGGATAAAGGATTAAAAAAAAGGTTAAATTTTAATGAGCTAGCTGAACTTTGGACGTTTTGCAACGAGCTACTTGAACTTTGAAAATTCAAGACGGGCTAACTCAACTTTGGAGAATGTGCAAATAGCTACTTCCGTCCAATTTTTCGTCAATTGATGACTGAAATTCGTCAGAAATTCGACGGAGGTATCTATTTGCACATTCTACAAAGTTGAGGTAACTCATTTTGAATTTCAAAGTTCGGGTAGCTCGTTGCAAAACGTCCAAAGTTTAGATAGCTCTTTGGTATTTAATCTTAAAAAAAGGGCATAAGAGAGTAGGATGAAGAAGAGGAATAAGAGATGAAAACAGGAAGGGGAATGGCAGGAAGAGAGGAATCATAATTCATGGAGAATGATAATACGTAAAATAGAATTATTTATTATTATTATTGTTAAAAATGGCATCTGAAAAATAGTGGATGATCTTCAAATATAATTTTACTTATTTATTATTATTTTTTTTTAAATTAGCTAGTTGAAATTTATAATTTTTGTTAGCTGAACTTTATAAAATTTACATTTGTTTTAGGAACCTTAAAAAAAATCAAATTGGTATATGGCAGGTGAAATATATATGTATGTCATGTTACTATTTAACAATAAAATAAAGAAATTGTAATGTTTGAAAAAGTGAATAATAATCTATTGAAAATGTAACAAATTATTAAAATTTTCAAAAAAAAATCTACTAACAAAGAGATGTATTTTTTTGGCCAATCAAAGAGAGGTAATTAACTTTATATTTTGTAGGGTTGATCATGGGCGGACATGACCGATATTGGAGACAGAACTAAGATCGAAATTTTGGTCATGAAATTTGGAGGATCGGGACCGACTTTGATCAAAAAAGTCTGTCTGAGTCGGTCTCAGTCTTGGACCGAATTTGTTGGTAAAACAAAATCAGCTGGATTGACAAAAAAAAAACTTAAGTTTTGGTTTTCAACCCGCTCGCTTCTCGTCTTCCGTCGCACTTCCCTTATGGAACCGATCCAATAATTGTTGAATGCTTCAATGTTATGAATTACTAGAATTTCAAGGGTTACGCCATGAATTTCTAGGGTTTTCTTTAAGGTCGGTCCAGTCCAATCCGGTACTATTTGGGCTTTTGGGGAAAAGACCGAGACCGACATTGAAGGGAAAAAAACTCGGCCGCTCGGTCTTGGTCCTAGTCGGTCTAGTTTTGTCTAAAATTCGATCCAACCAGTCTTTTTTATCAACCTTAATATTTTCTATATGAGTAATATAATAAGGTCTTTAATTTATGTCGTAATCCTAATAGGAATTAGGAATTAGGAATTAAGTCATGTCGTAATCCTAATAGGAATTAAGTCACGATACGGCAGTGCAGTGGGAATCGTGTAGAATCGATCCACTGCCTTGTTCTGATTCTTTATTTATTATTATTTGACCCTCGAAAGATTATTCTGCGCTGTTTCTTCTACTTGATGCTGATTGCTGACAAAACTCCGCCCTTTCAAAAATAAACTGCAGTGTGTAGGCCAACGTTCTCCTCTGCGCCACTTTCCAGTAATCGGAGCTTCTCTCGTTATATTTCTCGCCGGAGCATGTCTTCGCCAGCACCTAGAGTTTCTGTAACTACTGTCAGACCCGTCACCATCCCCTTCTCCGAGATCAAGGTTGGTGTAATTCTTAATTGTTTTGGGTGTTTCTTCAATTTCTGAAATCCAGATTCGGTTCTCTGACATGCTTGCGAATTTCATTTTTTTCACTGATCAGATAAATGTTATGAGTCTGTGAAATGGGTCACTGTTGCTTAGTTCTTAGAGTTGACGGCTTATATAAAAAAAATGATTTTTTTCTGACTGTCTGGACTCTGGAGTGTGATAACAGTTTTTTTTTATTTTTTATTTTAATGAACTGTAAGATTCCAATTATTGATGTTTTGTAAGTATATTGGCTCGTGTGTTCATGTTGAGAATGATGAAGCAGGATAGGGATGCTGATCTCCTGATGAAGATTGAAGAGGGATTTGGACCCAATGGCCTTGGGATCTTATCAATTTCAGAGGTATATGTTAGGTATTGGAGTCTGATTAGTATTAATGTACCCGTAGACTGTACTGCACTGTATTTCTCCATGTATACGTATTTTGTAACAGTAACCATCATTAATACAAAAGTCAAACCGCGCTAATTGGGTGTTACCACGAAAAACAGTATTCTTCTTCTCTTCCTTTCCTCTCTGGAAAACTGAGTTGCTTCTCAATTTCTTCATCAAATTGAGTGTTCGTTCCTAACAGTATAAACATAATTCGATCGGTTAATTAAAAAATCCCCAACAAAACATGCTTTTATAGTTCGTGAGGCGTCTTGTACCTTAATTCATCTGTGTTTTATCCGTTGTTAGTCTGAGTTACTCTTCGGTTTCTGTTCTTTGTTTAAATCTGATTTCATTTTCTTATAGGTACCTGGTTACTCTACTCTGCGTAAAGATCTCCTACGCCTTGCACCTAGGTATAAAGTTAGCATTGCTAGCCAAATGGCAGTACCTTCTTAAACTAAAGCCTTTGCTGTTCAATTCAATTCGTCTTTTTTGCCTTTTCAGTTATATAAATGTGTTCTAACTTTCTTTGTGCAAGACTCGGCTGCCTTCCTGATGATACAAAAAAGGAGCTTGAAGATCCGAGTAGCAGGTAAGAAAAGGATTTTAATGTAAATGTAAGTGATTACATTTGATTGATACACTTTTTTCCCAGGTACAACTTCGGATGGAGTCATGGAAAAGAGAAGCTTGAATCTGGGAAACCTGGTAACTGACTGAGCCTATTGAAATCCTGGTATCCTGTTGATTTCATTGATAGCCTATAAAAATATGAGCTTTGCGTGTTCAATGCGATAAAAATATTTTAAATGGAAGAAATCATGTTATTTAGCAAAGGGATAATTATAAAAAAAAAAACGAACTTTAAAGAAAAAACAAACAGCAAACCGAACTTTTTTTGTTGACAAATAACAAACCAAACTTTTGGAATTGAGCAAACAACAAACCTACCTCTTGAACAGATTTTTCAATGTTTGAGAGAGTTATTAAGTCGTAATACACTTTCCTTAGAATACTTTAACTAATGTTGACTTAATAACTCTCTCAAACATTGAAAAATCTGTTCAAACATGATGAAAAATTGAGGTAGGATGTTGTTTGCTCAATTCAAAAAGTTTGGTTTGTTGTTTGTCAACAAAATAAATCCGGTTTGTTTTTGTTTTTTCCTCGAAGTTCAGTTTGTTTTTTGGTAATTAACCTTTTAGCAAAACCCCATTTGCTTACTCTTTGATTTAATGGAATTGAAAATGTTATAATCTCAAGTTTCTTTATTGGTATATAATGCTCATAAAATAATTTAAATAGCACCTTGATTTAGATTGCATAATCTGATCTATATTCTTACTGTTCTTGCTATGATTTTCAGATATGTTAAAGGGGTCATTTTATGCGAATCCAATTCTAGATGTGCCTACAACTGATGCATCTCTAATTGAACGGTAAATATAACATACAGAATTACAGTAGTTCTGTAATAAAAATCAATCTTTTAGTGTAATAAACTGCCATATCAATTATCATTAAATTTCTCGGAGTTGATTCATCTTCTTCTGTTTTATAGGTATCCATCCTATTGTGGTTCGAATATTTGGCCAAACGGTGCCTTACCGGAGCTTGAACATGGTTAATAATTTACTTTGACGGTACCTTTGTAATTCCACTTATTACTGAGACTAACTTACTCATGCTTTGTAGCATTCAAAGCTCTCGGAAAACTCATCCTCGATGTTGGTTTAATGGTGGCCTATCACTGCGATCAATATGGTAAACCCTTTCATAACATAAAAAGTATGGGAAATTTAAAACGGGTGAATTCAAATTATTAACTCAGACCAATGGAATCTTATAGTGAAAATTGAATCTTTTACATTTCCGGTAACTCTTCACGATCTGACTAGATCATTTTCCCCCCTGAAAATTTAACTTTTCACTTTTACTGTAAGTTCCACAGTTTGTAGAATTTGTCATTAACTAATTCAACTTTCGGTGTGCATTATAAACAGTCAAGAAAGATACAAAACAAGAAGAGGGTGGCCTCGAACAGACACTGGCTCGCTCTCGCTGCCATAAGGGCCGTTTGCTCTATTATTTCCCAGCAGATTCAAGGTGATAATTATGAATTAGATAAAATTTCTTTCATATGAGTTATGTTCGAGGATATATTATCGATGGCAATCTTAATTTCTGCAGTAAATGTACTAAAGATAGTGATTCAATGTCATCTTGGTGTGGGTGGCACACAGATCATGGATCTCTAACAGGTAAAAAGCTATCTCTTTGATGAAAAAATGTTTTTTTTTACTAAATCTTTGTCAAAATAGGTTGATGATTATATGTGGTTGATTAGTTACTGGGGTAATTTTTACCCTTCTCTTTTTGAAGGTCTTACTTGTGCCATGTTTACAAAGGATGCTGCTCAAATACCTTGCCCTGATAGTACAGCAGGCCTTTACATTAGAACCCGGAATGACCAAATTGTTAAGGTAATATTTAAAAAAAAAAAAAAACTCTTAAAACTCGATTTTTTTTAGGGTTAAATACCAAGGAGCTAGCTAAACTTTGGACATTTTGCAACGAGCTACCCGAACTTTGAAAATTCAAAACGGGCTACCTCAACTTTGAAAAATGTGCAAATAGCTCCCTCCGTCCAATTTCCAATGACTTTCCGGCGAATTTCCGTCAACAGTTGACGGAAAATTGGACGGAGGTAGCTATTTGCACCTTCTTCAAAGTTGAGTTAGCCCGTTTTGAATTTTCAAAGTTCAGGTAGCTCGTAGCAAAACGTCCAAAGTTCAGGTAGCTCCTTAGTATTTAACCCTTTTTTTAATGGTTTTTCGTTGTTATTTTTTTTGTGTGTGTTTCTACTTTAAGGTTGTATATGGTGAAGATGAGATAGCTTACCAAATTGGTGAAACCACTGAGATACTCTCAAGAGGTTATCTTTGTGCAACTCCACACTGCGTTCGGGTATTTATATTCCATCTTTTAGGCAATCTCTTTCTTTTTCTACAAAAAAATTAAAGAACTGTGTGTTTTTTATGGCCATTTTTTTCAAGAATTGTAGAACTAAGCAAAATCTTTGCAATTAGGCACCTCGTGATGAAGAGGCAATTCATGGAGTTGACAGATCAACCTTTGCCTTGTTCATGCAACCTGATTGGTATTTCCTTTTTCAGCAACAAATGGATGTTGTACAATGCAAACACGATTATGATCGGATAAATAATGCTGAACTTTTGCAGGAACGAACAACTCAATTTTCCTGCTGAAGTGCACATTCATAAAGAGGTAGATAGAGTTTTTCATAGGGTTAAATACCAAATAGCTACTCGAACTTTGGACGTTTTACAAATAGCTACCCAAACTTTGAATTTTCAAAAAAGGCTACCTAAACTTTGACATGTGGGGCAAATAGCTACCTCCGTTAAATTTTCCGTTAAATATGGACGGAAAAGGACGTGGCAACACATGATTGATCTATAATTTTAAAAACTAGATTATTTTATTAAAATACTAAAAAAATCTTTAAAAAACTGAAAAATTAATAGAAAAAATATGAGTTTTAAATATAATATTTTTATTAAAATTATGAAATAAAAATAAATGATTAGGTTTTTATTCATTTTTTTCATATTTTTCAATACAAAAATTATATTACAAACTCTTATTTTTTCTATTAATTATCCAGTTTTTTAAAGACTTTTTCTGATTTTTTTTAATAAAATAATATAGTTTTTAAAATTATGGACCAATAATGTGTTGACACATTATTTTTCGTCCATATTTAACGAAAAATTTAACGAAGGTAGCGATTTGCCCCATGTGTCAAAGTTGAGGTAGCTATTTGCACATTCGTCCAAAGTTTAGGTAGTCGTTATTGAAAATTCAAAGTTCGGGTAGCTATTTGTAAAACGTCCAAAGTTCAGGTAGCTATTTGGTATTTAACCGTTTTTCATATGTTAGCCACCCCATCTTTTGCTCGGTTTTGTGCAGTTGATCTTATCGAAGAAACGTGCCCTTACGTTTGGAGAATACTCGGAACTGCTTCTTGACAAATATTATCACACAAGGACATGAAATTGGTGTAAGTAATTGATGTTTGGCTTTTCTTTCATGTCCATTGTTGGCCAGATAAGAAATAATTTCATTCCTCTAGCAGTGCATCTTCTTTGTTTTGGAGCATTCAATGATAGGTATATGCTCCTTCTTTTTTGCACTATTTGAGGAATTTGGTGTTACAATAAAGTAATTAAAGTAAAGAAAAATGTGTTGAATGTGGTCTTGATTTAGGGTTGACACTAGTGCGGATATGGTAATTACCATAATTATATCATATTTTTAACTACATAGCGTAACTATTGCGAGCATAATTTTTTTTATATCTTAACTGCGGTTGTTAACCACAGTTTTATCTATATTCGAATTACCTATATTTTATGCTACTGTTTGTAAATTAAATTTTAAATTTGTTGGTCCTAATATATATAAATACAAGATTACGTTTATAATCACGTTTATGAATCAAATAATATAATCATAATCATTACGGGAATAAAATTTATTATCATAATTGTGTTGTACTATAGCAGTGCAGTTAACTATATTAAAAGACAATGTGAAAACTACAGTTTTTATATTTTTATCGCACGATTGTTGTTCTTTCATGTTTGGTCATCAATCAAGTTATTCCTAACGTCTGATTTTTTTATCGAAATTTAACATAATAAATTTTAAAAATTACAAAAATAGAAAAATAGAAAAGGGATTAGGATTTGAGTCTTGACTCGTACTATACACACAATGGTAACGTATAGAAAAGTTTAGAAAGATTTTGTTGTGTCATTTTAAAAAGTTTTCTATTATTTTTGTAATTTTTAAAACATATTATGTTAAGTTTTGATGAAAAAACTAACGGAATAGGTAAATTCGATTGACAACCAAACATAAATAAATGAAATTTTCAAAAATAATCTTTAATGAAAATTTCTATTTTTACTCGAACATTAGAGGCACAATCATATTTTATACCCTTATTAATAATATAAATTATTAGTTTTTCTAGTATATTTTTAAAAATATGTAAATAATATTTCAGCAATATTTTTTTGCAAATAGCAAGTTACAAAGTATGTATATATAATATAATTTCATATAAGCTAAAACTGTATTTTTGTTTTTTACAATTGCAAATACTATAAAATTGGTATCTCCATTTTTAAATGCAAAATTAAATAACATAACAAAAAAATAATAAGTGTTGGATATCACTACCTCCTGTGTGATGCCATGACCAAATCACAACTTTTCAATGACCAAACAAACTCCATTATTTTTTCTAACTTCCTTTTGACTCAAATGCAATGCAATATCCACCTTTATAATCATTTCCTTCTTTCTTGCAGGAAATTATTATAGAAATTAATTTTAAAAAATTACTATTTTTTAAAAGATGAGACTTTACAAAGGAGAATGCTACAATAAGCTATGAGAAATTATTTACATAGAAAATCAATAAAACAGTTGATATATAAAGATTACAACTTATAATTTTATCCTTTACAGATTCTATATGGAGAAAGACATTTCCTACTTAAAGACCAAATTTATAATTTTACATTCTAAGTCGTATTGTTTTATTTTAAAATAAGATTAATTACCTATTGGGTTAATAAAAAAAATACATGAACTTTGACTATTTCACAAAAAAAAACATTAAATTTTAATTATTATTTTTTAAATTTTACTACATGTAATTTCAGAGTTAAAACAATATATTATCTCCATTTTTTCCAATTAAATATAGATAAAAAATGACGTGATGATAAGTGAAGTTTAATTAACACTTTTAATTAAAAAAATGTTAACAGCTCATTACTTTCTCAAATTTGTAGATATTTTTATTTATTGTATTTTTTTCAAAAAAATATAGTTCGTTACAATTTGGACCAATGACGTGTTGTCACATATTTTTCAGCTATATTTAACTGAAAAACAATTGGAGGTAGCCTTTTGCACAATTTTAAATATACAGGATGTAAATTTTGAAAAATCAAAGTTCGGATAGATTTTAGTAAAGTAAGAAAAGTTTGAGTAGCTTTTTGGATATTAACCTTTACCTATTAGTTGAACATTGAGTGTTACAAATTTCTATGACTTTTCATAAAATTATATTTTTGTAATTTCATCTATTTTGTTCTTAAATGGTGATGAAGACATTCACGTGCACATCACGTGTTAAGTAGTAAATTGCAATTTATTTTTTAAAGTTTAACTAGTAATTTGCAATTTTTTCCGAAAGTAAACTAACAATTTACACAGAAATAAAGTAAAATTATAAATAAAATATCATTTTTATTAACAGTAAATTAGACGGAGGTATCACAACTTTATAAAAAGTTAAATTATATTTTATTTTTAAAAAATAAATTAATAAACTGTTTAGTCTCTTAAAATTTAACTAATAAATATATATTTAACCCTTTGAAATATAACTATTTTTTGTCAAATTTAATAATAAAAATCATGTAATATTTTGTATACAAAAATATATAATGTAAGATATACTAAAAGTTGTGAGGACAACTTCTTTTTTTTTGGGTGTACCAAATCAAGTGAATTGATTTTGTGTGTGTTTATAATTATAAACGTTATCTGCCATTTCATTGACCCCACACATATGAATCCTCACAAAGCTTACCTGCAAAAAGCCCTTTATTCCTCAAATTTGTTAATTCCAACTAGTAAGCATTTGTCTTAATTAATTAATTAACCTTTAATTGGCCAAAAAATGTATATTTAATTGACCTTTATAGTTATGTTGTTACACTTTTTGAATTTATATTCCAATTGGAGGGTTTTCAATAATTTCAGAGGTAGAACTTAGAAGCTCATTTGGTATCTTTTCTATTCCTTTCATATTTTTTATGGGTAAAATATGACATTGACACTTAAAGTTTACGCTGATTTTAAAATTTCCACTTAAAGTTTAAAGTCACCCCCTAATGTTTGGAAATGATGAAAAATTTCCACTTACCGAATGACTGACAAATGCTATTTTAGGGAGAATTTTTCATTATATCCAAACATTGGGGGACTTTAAACTTTAAGGAAAATATTTAAAATCGGCGTAAACTTTAGGGGGTAATGTCGT
This sequence comes from Chamaenerion angustifolium, assembly GCA_946814005.1. Classification (NCBI taxonomy): domain Eukaryota; kingdom Viridiplantae; phylum Streptophyta; class Magnoliopsida; order Myrtales; family Onagraceae; genus Chamaenerion; species Chamaenerion angustifolium. Next base: position 34,574,611 of record OX328272.1, read on the forward strand.
ATTTAACCATTTTTTATTTACTATAACTAATATATATATATATATATATATATATATATATATTATATATATTCATTTAAAAACACATTTGTTAATTTATATTTAACTATTATATATTTATATAGGTTAAAACTAAATTGCTAGATGAACTTACATTAATTTATAATGGGTTGTTCCGTCTGATTTTTCATTAATCTACAATGGATATATTTTTAAAAATTCCGTAAAATTGCAATAAGTGACCTCGAATTTTATATAAAAAAGGGAAAAATTGACATTAAAACTATACTTAAAATAATACATGTTATAAATTTCTATGTAAGGTAAAATGCGTATTTGCTTCCTAATGTTTGGATAATTTTTTAAAATTTTTCTTAAAGTTTGGTTTTGCAAATTTTCATCCATAATATTGAGGCAAATTTTGAGTTTTCCTATTCCGTCAATTTTTCTATCCAAATTTAATGGAATATATTTTTAAAATCTTTAAAATAATATAATATTCTAAAGAATGTCATAATAAAACACTTCAAAAAAATGTTATAATTGAATCTTGATTCGATTAAGTAACAATCGAAATGAAAATACGTATAAACATTAAATATAGAATACATAACTGAACTTTAAAGGAAATTTTAAAATATGCTCAAATACTATGAAAAAAATGCATATTTGACCCTACTTCAACCAGATAAAGTGGGGAAAGAGTCACAAAGGGAAGAGATGAGGGATGAATTTTTTATATATGTAAAATAATTATTTGTCTGAAAATATAATTTTTCATCTTTAATAGTATTTTGTAAACATACGCACAAAATTAAGTCATAAAAATATTTAACTTAAAAGTGTTAATTATTGTTTTATTATTAATTTTAATTATTGACTCATGCATTTTAAATTAATTTTATGAACAAATGCACTTAATATAATATATAATTTTGTATTTTATATATAATTTATAGTAACTTATCTATATAATTAATTATTTCATGCATTTTTAAGTTTTTTAATATTTTTATGGTAAACATATCAAACTTACATCAATGAACTTTTTGAAAAAATATTATAGTGTATATTAACTTAAAAAAATAATTTTTTAAACCTTATAACAGTAAACTTATTGTTTTATTTTTTAAAATTATTTTACACTATATTCATTTTAAAATAATTTAAATATGTTATACTATGTACCATAAAAAAATAACTTATATTAAATATAAAAAATAAAACATACTAGTAATTACGGATAGCGCGAACTGAAATTTAGGGCTGACAATGGTTAGGGTATGGTCAGGGTATGCCAAATAGGCAAATACCATAACCATACCATATTTTTAAACCACATACCATAACCATAACCACAACCATTATGGGTACAATTTTCAATACCATAACCATCAAAATAACTGTGGTTATTAACCATGGTTTTAACCGTATAGCCATATTTATTCCACATGTAATATAATAAAAGACCGAAAATTTAATTTTAAAAAATACATCTATATTTATTACCAACAATAAAAATATATAGCACTAACATCATTCAACATTAACATCATTCAACATTAACATTAACATCATTCAACATTCATATGATTCAACATTAACATTCACACCACTGAATTAACATTAAAATTCAACAAACACCCATAACGAGTAATGATTCAACACCCCTAACCATTTCACACTTGTCGTATTTGTTTCTATCAATCATCATCTTCCTCAATATCATCAATTGATTTCACTTTTATGCTGTAATTTATATTTAGTATAATATATATATATATTAGTTTATTAATAATATATAATTATTATATTTATAAAATAACTATGGTTATAACCATGAGTATAACTCAAATACCATAACCATAACAATTATGGGTAGAGAATTCATCACCATAATCGCACTGCACCATAATGGTACGGTTAACCATATTAAAAAGTAACGGTTATAACCGTGGTTATGGATTTTTCACCGCATCATTGTCAGCCCTAGACTAAATATATAGTTTATAATATATTTCCATTTTCTTTGAAGTCCACCAACTTCCACGTGTCTATGTCTTCTTTAGCGACAATATTTAAAGTTGTGGGCATAAGGGATTTGCAAAGGAAGATATGCACACGTCGACTCATGCTGTAAAGTTTCCTTCCGACGCCTACTCTTATATAATATAATTTATATATGTATGTATCTGTGTATATCTAGCGAATTAAGCAACCATTTGCATTGGTTTTCTTTTCTTTAATCTATTCCCCACTCTTATAAAGAGACCGATTAGTCTTCTCTTGAGTTAACAACACAGTTAGTCCAGTAATAGTCGAGGTGAAGGGAAAAGATGACCAAATAGTGTAGTAGCAGTACAGTAGAGTAAAGGTTGGCATAAACTGATTCACAATGATCTAAATATGCTGGGGGAAAATACGACAGGATACCTACGCTCGAATACTATTTGCGGATAGGAGTTTGTTTTTTTGTTACCTGTAAATAGAATTCATGGGTGAGCATTTAAATTGTACTCACGAATCTCATTTCCAGGTAGGGGTGACAATCGTGTCGTGTCTAAACATGTCTCGTGTCTAAACGGATAAGTCTTAAACGTGTCTCACCACTTCAAACACAAACACGGCACGATTATTAGTCGTGTATAAACGTATAAAAGTTGTTTAGACACAAGATCTGTTAATGTTACACTTTAAAGCAGATATATACACAAATTCATATATACAAAGTAAGGTTTTCATAGTTCAATATTATAGTAAGTGAGCATTTTAATATTTTATTATTATTATTCTACTTTAAATGTGTCTAAACGTGTCACATGTATACACGAGAGGATTAGTTAATCGTGTTTATACAGATATTTACGGATTTGAGGTGTTTAGACACGATTATTAATCATGTCTAAACGTACGTATAAGAGTTGTTTAGACACAAGATCTATTAAAGTCAAACACGTATACGTTTTAAAGTAGATCGTGTCGTATTAAAAATTATAAGACCTATTTGCAGGTGGGAAACTCCACACGCGAAAGAGATTCACGGGTGGAGCTTCAGATAAGAAAGTGAATTTGCATCACCGAAAACTGAATGCATTGGGGGAGAGAGAGCGAATGGCGGGTGGGTATATATATATATATATATATTTTATAAAATTGAGAATATTTTAAGGTATATTTGTAAAATAAAATGGATTCTAAATCGTACTATACATAAAAGAGGGTAAAATGTATGATTCATTTCTATAAGTTTGACCTGCTTCATATTTTTTAAATGGTTTGAACGGCTTCGTAACTTTTGTAATAGGAAAAAAATGTATCACCAATATAAAATATTTTAAGTCTCCAAAGTTTAATAATCAATTCGATAATATATGAAATATTCAAAATTAAATATTATGATTAAAACAAGTAAATATTATTGAAGATGAATATATATTTAATAATTTTATTTACATTGTTAATTAACACTGATTCATTTAAGATGATTTTTTTTCGTCCCAAAAAAAATATGATTTTATGCTATTTTGTAGTATTTTTTCAACTAAATAAAATATGTCTCCACTATAAGAGAAATTTGAATATATTATTATATTTAATTAAAATTAAGAATGAGAGGTCTAGAATATCTGTAATTTTAAAAAATCAATATAATTCTATTTAAAACCTATTACTATTAGTCGGTTTCGAGCACCTTCTTAATTCTTAATGTTTTATTATTTCAAATGAATATTAAAATTTAATGCAAAGTTTTGTTTAATCATTTACTTTAAAATAAACATATCTTACTGCTTACAAATAAAAGTAATTATATAAATCTAAGCAAATAACGAAATATTATCTATATAATATACTATTATAATTGAACAAGAGACTATTTTGCAGACTTTATATATATATATATTTCGAATCCTACAATAATATCAAAATATTGTAGTCGAATTTTATTTTATGGACCGAATTTAAATAAATTACTATTATAAATGTGTCTTTTGCTCGCCCCAAATACTAGAAATATACAAGTATTATCAAATTATTTCCTTTTTTATGAAAAATATAATTATTCAAGCAAATGACCTCTCTTTTCGAATCTATGTATGCATAGGGTTAAATACGACATTGCCCCCTAAAATTTACGCCAATTTTGAAATTAACTCTTAAAGTTTAAAATCTTTCATAATGTTTGGAAATGATGAAAAATTTTCTTGAAAGAGTATATGTTAAGGAGATATTTTTTATCATTTTCAAATATTATGAGAAACTTTAAACTTTATTTTTTTAAAAAAAATTGGCGTAAACTTTACAGAGACAATGTCGTATTTTAACACTCTAATATATAAAGATAAAAAGTGTGACTATATCTGCACCACCATGCAAATGAAAAGTATGCATAAACCAGTGAAAGTAACTGCTCTAACTTCCTCACCCCCTCCCTCCCTCCCTCCCTCCCCTCTCTTCTTCAACCTTTCCTTTCTCCATCAATGTAAAGATGCAGAAGCTTTAAGAAAAGGGCGTACAAAAGCATGGCATCCATAACCGCCACTGAATCTCTCTTCTTCTGCATGATGATACCTGTCATCTTCTTCTTCTTCTTCTTCTACATTGACTATGTCTCTGCCGTGGGAGTCAACTGGGGAACCATGGCAAGCCACGAGCTGTCACCTGAGAAGGTGGTCAGAATGCTGGAAACAAATGGGTTCACGAAGCTGAAGCTATTCGAGGCAGACGAGAGGATTCTGAACGCGCTCATTGGGACAGACATCGAGGTCATGCTCGGGATCCCCAACCACATGCTGAAGAAGATGAGTGAGGATATAGACTACGCTGCTTCATGGGTGGAGGCAAATGTTACCACTTATAAGTACAAAGGAGGAGTCAATATAAAGTAAGAAAACAAAATCAAGTTTTTCGTTCGTTTTGGATTTTGGGTGGGGAATGCGTTTTGGGCAGTTGAAGTTATAAGGATTTAGCGACGTTTTATAGATTCAGCGACGGGGAAATGTCAAGTAAGGATGTAGCGACGTTTTTTATATTTAGCGACGGAAAGTGTCTTTTAGGGACATTTATTTCTTCCTTTTTTTACTACTTTTTACGACGGTATCCACATGGTAAAAACATTTCATCCACATAGGAGCCGAATTGCATATTGAGTTTGAACAAATTGGTTAAATTATATTGAATTGTTATTTTTCATAAATACAAAAATGAATTTAAGTAAGATTTAAAAAATTACACTTTTTTTATTGTTAAATGTGAAAATTTTATTTTATTTTTTTAAAAATAAAAATATATAAAACAATGCAACCAACCTGAATTAAGTGAAAACTGCATATGATTTTTTTTTCATTTTTAAATAAATATATATTTATATATTTTTTAATAAAATTGGAGAAAAAAAGAACATGGTATTTGAAAAATTAAATTTAAATTCAATTAAGTATTTGTATTTTTTATTTGTCATTTGGTCAAAAGTTGGATATGCAATTTGGTAATTAACACGATTTTAAGTGAAAATATTAACAATTTGAATTGTACAATATTCTTGAATTTTTATGATGTCTTGGATTAATTATATATGGGTTAAATACCTAAGAACTACTTGAACTTTAGACGTTTTACAACGAGCTACCCGAACTTGGACGAAGGTGCAAATAGCTACATTCGTCCAATTTACCGTCAACTGTTAACAAAATTTCGTCAGAAATTGAACTATTTACACATTCGTCCAAGATGAGATAGCCGTTTTGAATTTTTAAAGTTCGGGTAGCTCGTTACAAAACGTCAAAAGTTCAGGTAACTTATCAGTATTTAACCAATTAATATATAGATGTAGCATTTATTTATTTATCTTTTTTTATTTTTTTTCTTGCTAGATATGTGGCCGTAGGTAACGAACCCTTCCTTCAGAGCTACAACGGCACCTACATTCCTTACACCCTCCCCGCCCTCCGCAATATCTACGAATCCCTCCGCCACGCCGACTTCGCCGCTGAGGTGAAGGCCACGGTCCCCTTCAATGCCGACGTCTACGACTCACCGTCCTCCAACCCAGTCCCATCATCGGGCGATTTCCGATCAGACGTCAAGGACGATGCAATCGAGATCCTCCACTTCTTGTACCGAATCAACGCACCCTTCACGGTCAACATCTACCCCTTCCTCAGCCTTTATAGCAACGACTATTTCCCTCAAGAGTTTGCGTTCTTCGATGGGCTAGCCAAGCCGATCAAGGACGGGAACAGGGTCTACACCAATGTGTTCGATGCGAACCTCGATACCCTAATCTCGGCCTTGGCGAAATCAGGTATTGGAATTTATAGGGGAAGGAAGGGGAGGAAGAAGATGAAAGAATGGTTGGGTAGTGGTTTAGGGTTTGAATCACTTATTTTAAAAAATATTAAATAAAATTAATTAATTAAGTTGGAAAATTACCATATTAAATTATAAAATATTGATATTAATTATAAAATAAATTACATTAAATCGGTATAATACTAATTTTAGTCACTTTTGTTAAAGTGTACTAAAAGAATCACGTTATTAAATAAAATTATATTATATTTTAGTTTAATGTATATGTATATATTTAAAATAATATTATATTATTTAGATAATTGTATTATGATATTTTTATTTATAATATAATATTTTTTAATTTTAATATTGTAATTAAATAAATTTAATTTTTTGTGCATTATTTTGATTTTCGAACTGTTTATATGAAAATTATTTACAAATTACATAGTAAAACAAATCAATCAGTGCAGGTATTTTGCAATATTTTATTTTAACATATATTATTTTTACATAAATATAAATTAACAACAATTCCTATTATAGTTTTTGCTCGATAAACATCAAATAAGTCTCTCAACTAATAGAGTCTTATAAATTTAATAATTGTGCCATATTTTAAAATTACAATACTATAAATATATTTATAACCATAATTTTATCCATATATTTATATTCAAAATATCATATTTTATTCAAGTTCCTATAAATTAAATTTTGATCATTTCGATTCAAAAAGATTGATTTAACTATTAAAACATTGTAATTTCAACATATATAATCTAGACGTGAAATATATATATACACACTTATAATTATATATAATAACCTAAGTTATAGATATAACTAAGGGTAAAAATCAAATAACATAATCGTGACCATAACCATTATGAGTAGAAAATTTATCATCGTAATTGCACCGCATCATAATAGTACGGTTAACCACATAAAAAATAGCAGTTATAACCACAGTTTTCAAATTTTCACTGAAATATTATCGACTATACTGTATATGATTTTACTATTTGAGTAGCTAATTATATATATCAGCGTATATCTAATTATCTTTCATATTATTAGGGTACCCTGATATGGAGGTCATCGTAGGGGAGGTCGGGTGGCCTACAGATGGCGATAAATACGCAAACATCCGCAATGCCCAAAGGTTCAACCAAGGTATGCTCCAACACGCCCTAAGCGGGGTAGGGACCCCCGTGAGGAAGGGCATTATCAACATTTACATGTTCAGTTTAATCGACGAGGACGCGAAGAGCATAGAACCCGGAAACTTCGAGAGACATTGGGGGATATTTGAGTACGACGGCAAAGCGAAGTACGTGCTAGACCTAACAGGGTCAGGGAAGGTCAGAGGATTAGCCCCAGTGGAGGGCGTGACATACATGCCCCGAAAATGGTGCATTCTTGATCGAAGGGCGGATTACGTGATGGAATTATTGCCTTCTGGTGTGAACTACGCTTGCAGCTTGTCAGATTGCACTGCGTTAGGGTACGGTTCGTCGTGCAATCGTATGAGTTTGGAAGGTAACGCGTCTTACGCGTTTAATATGTACTATCAAATGAACAATCAAAAGGACTGGGCGTGCGATTTTTCGGGGTTGGGGGTGGTGATCAATGAGGACCCATCTGATTCAAATTGTCGATTCCCGCTAATGATATCGTCGGGGAACTCCGATCGGAGAGTGTGGGGGACTTTAGGGGTGTTGTTGCATTTGTTGATTTTATTATAATAACTTTTCAAGGGTTTCATTTTAAAGATATATTTTTTTTTAAAAATATAGTTGGAATTAATTAAGAAAAGTCATTGGGTATTGAGTGGTTAAGTGTGTGGATTGGTTGCGACAATATTAAGAATAGTGTTACATAAATTGAAGGGTTAAATACCAATGACCTACATGAACTTTGAACATTTTGCAACAAGTTATCCGAACTTTAAAAAAATCAAAATTGGCTACCCAAACTTTGGACAAAGGTGCAACGAGCTACCTCCGTCCAATTTCTGACGGATTTTCGACGAATTTCCAATGAATTTTTGACGAACTTCCGACAAATTTATGTAAACAGTTAATAGTAATTTGGACGGAGGTAGCTCGTTGCACATTCACCAAAGTTAAGGTAGTCCGTTTTGATTTTTTAAAGTTTGGGTAGCTCGTTGCAAAATATCCAAAGTTCAGGTAGCTTCTTGATATTTAACCCTAAATTGAAATTACAGTTTTACGACACTATTTAACTAAATGATTACTTATATTTTTTTTATATAGCTAAACAAATACGTATATTTCAGAAATTTGACTTTTATGTTAAATTTAACATATTCCGTTACATATGTTTGACAAATGTGATTAAATAATTATTAAAATAACAATTTTACTCTTCACTTTAATCTTATTCTTCATGTACATATCTGAAATTTTATTTCGAACTCATATTTGCACAAATCTGAGTTTGAATCGAACCTAAAAATGCAGATTTGAGTTAGAAATTAGATTTCAGATTTAAATTAAGGAAGAAAATAATGAAGATTAAGAAAGATAAGTGAAAAAGTATTTTACTCATTTTTTTGCTAAATTATTTTTATAATCGTTCAGTCCCATTTTAAAACATAAATAATTATTTAACATAAGTTTCAACTGTTCAGCCGTACGTGCAAATATATGTGTTTTTGAGTAATTTACCCTTGATGGAAAAAAAAAGAGAGTAATTTTAATTTACCCTTGAGATGAAATTATGTAAAAATCTGAGTACTCTTTAGTAGTTTTGATATTTTCCGGGGGCCAACTCGCCGACAAGTAACGCCTGTAAGTGGACTCTCTCAACGAAACTTATCGTTGACAGTAAGGTCGATCCCAGCAAGGCGAAGGCAAAGTTCACCTTCTTTCCTTCCCCGAAGCTTCGGCGCGTTCAATTCAATCTACCACCTCCATTTCGATCCGAATAGGCTTCGGATCATCGCCTGCGGCTGATCAGATTCCCGCGATCGGAGATAATTAGGGCAAGAAAGATAGTGTAAAGCTCGCGATTGGTGTCCAAAAAGTTGCAGTGGCAAATTCACGAACCAATCGTCAGAGCTGGGGGCTAATCAGTCCTCGCAGCCCTACCACGGAGCGGCGTCGGTGCAATCTGGAGGAGGCAGCGGCAGCGTGGGATTCCGGTTCTTCCTCCGCAGCAACAATGCCCCCAAGTACCAGTCTCTAGCCTACCTCCCCCAGTACGAAACGATAACCAGGCACGGACCCAATCGCCGTCCAATGGACTCATCGGTTTCTGCCCCTTCTGAAGAGCCTGAGTACCTAGCTCGGTACCTGGTTGTGAAGCATTCCTGGCGTGGGAAGTACAAGCGAATCCTCTGCATCTCTAATGGCTCTGTGATTACACTTGATCCCAACACCCTTTCTGTGACCAATTACTACGATCTTGGAAGCGACTTCGAAGGCGCAACACCAATTCTGAGCAGGGATGATAACTCGAACGAGTTCAATCTCAGCGTGAGGACTGATGGAAAAGGGAAGTTCAAAGGCTTGAAGTTTTCCTCGCGGTATCGAGCGAGCATATTGACAGAGTTACATAGGATCCGATGGAACCGACTTGGTACTATTGCTGAATTCCCAGTGATGCATCTGCGGCGGCGTAATGCCGAGTGGGTCCCTTTCGTAAGTGTTCCTGTATTATTGTTTCTACTCTCTTGCTCATTGTCTGTTTGATCAGCTACTGAGCAGATATCAGTCGAATCTTGATTATCTTGCAAGATCCATTTAGTTTGAGTATCAAACTTCTAGTTGGATGTAATGTAATGCCACTTCAGAAAGAGTCAAGCTGTTCTTTTATCGTATCGGAATATGTTCCGTTATAGTCGATAATAAGAGCAAAACAGGCAACATTGGGTCTCGCCTCTTGCCAGAGTTGTTTACGTCTATAATCCTGCTAAGCACTTGATTACTCAACAACTTAACTGAAATACACCGTATAAGTTTTGGTGCATGCGTATTTGAAACTATTTGTGAAGAAGAAATGATTTTAAGAAATTTCCTATAGCAATTTTTGAAGCTGATGAATGTTTGGCTAGCATTTCATGTGAATGTGCTGATTATTCAGAATATTAACTTGAACTAGGCAGTGATTGAACAATCCAAATTTAAATATAGTGGTTGGCTTGTGGTGTGGGATTTCTTAGTAGAGTAGATACGAGATGATGAGAGTGTCGGTGAAACTAGTTGTTTCTCTCACTGAGTTTTTTCAATTCTTTTGTTCTGTTCCAAAGCTCAATCACTTTGTAAGATTTGAAATATCGCTTTGGTCTAATTTGCGCAGAAACTGAAAGTGACCTATGTTGGAGTTGAACTCATTGAGTTAAAATCAGGCGATCTTCGATGGTGCCTTGATTTTAGAGACATGGATTCTCCAGCCATTGTCCTCCTTTCTGATGTTTATGGTAAGAAAAATGGCCATGGTGGTTTCATTCTTTGTCCTCTATATGGGAGAAAGTCGAAAGCTTTCCAAGCTGCATCAGGGACAACAGATGCTGCTATTATCTCAAACCTGGTATAATGATACTCCTTATGTCAAACTTGAAAGATTGCAATATATCATTCCACAACCTTAGTCATTGTTTTTTACTTTAACCTTTTAATATGTGTTGGTCTGTGTTGAGCAGACTAAAACTGCTAAATCTACAGTTGGCCTATCACTTTCTGTGGAAAGTTCTCAATCTCTCAGTGCAACAGATTATCTAAAGCAAAGAAGTAATTACCATTTAAATTATTTGAGCACAGTCTATCACATTTGTCCTTTCTTTCCTCTATATTCTTAAATAAATCTTCAATGTAGATAAAGAGCCTGTTGGAGCAGAGCAAGCCCCATGTGGGGGGTGGCTGGTAACAAGGTTGCGATCAGCAGCTCGTGGAACTCTAAATCTTACAGGATGGACTTTTGCTATTGGTCCTAAAGGTGGTCTTGGAGAAAATGGGGATTCTGTATCTCGTCAACTCATTCTAACGAAGGCTTCTCTTGTTGAAAGACGTCCAGAGAACTATGAAGTAAGCAGTTAATTTCATTTACTTCTATATCTTTTGACTCATCGGTTTGCTTAATGACATGCTTCCTATTTTGAAAGAATTTACATAGCAATAAGCTTATCTTATATATATATATATATATATATTAGTTAAATGTTAATGGTAAACACTGATAATAAGCTATCTAACCAGCATTTGCTTGGAAGTTAGTCTCAAATTGAATGATGTGAATGAGATGTACTTGAAAGTATTAACTGTATAGTTGATTATTTTTTATGGTTAGAAAACTAATGAATAATGTTTCTGGGTAGAACTGTGTATACTGCATACTAGTGGTGCATCTGCATGCTCTTGAAGAGCATGCATACTCTTATGTTGAGAATCATTCTTAGATTTGTGTAGGCTGTCATCGTCCGACCTTTATCTACTGTAAGTGCTCTTGTTCGATTCACTGAGGAGCCCCAGATATTTGCTATTGAATTCAACGATGGATGCCCTACCCATGTAAGTGAATATTTCCTTTTTTAGTGCAACATTTAAATTTCTAAACCCATCCATCGCTTAAAACTGTTCTATTTCTTAGGTTTATTCAAGTACATCGCGTGATAACTTGCTTGCGGCCATTCGCGATGTCTTGCAAACAGAGGTGAGTAGATTCCTCTTTGCTATGGCATTGCAGTACTTCTTGTATGGTAGCTATTTAATGTGTAATGCATCTGCACACCTTTTCTCTTGTGTGGATCTAGAGCCTACTGACACTACGAGGGACTGATGTCATGTATATATAGATAATTTGATGTTGATATCCAGAAAATAATTTACTGACAATCTTGCTAATTTACAGGGTCAATGTGCAGTTCCTGTACTGCCAAGAATGACATTGCCTGGTCATCGAATTGATCCACCATGTGGAAGAGTTCATATACAATTTCAACAATCTTTCTCCGCACTGCAGCGGTCAGTTACCGAAATGGAATATGTGTTAATGCATTTAAAGCACTTAGCGGCAGCGGCCAAGGATGCTGTCGCAGAAGGTGGTTCTATTCCAGGTTCCCGAGCCAAATTATGGCGTAGAATAAGGGAGTTCAACGCATGTATATCATATAATGGGGTTCCTCCAATGGTCGATGTGCCTGAAGTCACTTTAATGGCTTTAATAACTATGCTTCCAGCTGTTCCAAACCTTCCTCCTGAGTCTCCTCCTTTACCATCACCTTCACCAAAAGCAGCTGCAACAGTTATGGGTTTTATTGCCTGCTTACGTCGATTATTGGCATCCAGAAGTGCAGCAACACACGTGATGGCTTTTCCTGCTGCAGTTGGAAGAATAATGGGCTTACTTAGAAATGGGTCTGAAGGCATAACTGCAGAAGCTGCAGGGATTATAGCTTTTCTTATTGGCGGTGGCCCCGGTGATTCAAATTTAGTAACGGATTCCAAAGGAGAGCAGCATGCTACAATCATGCACACAAAATCTATATTTTTTGCTAATCATGATTATGTTATCATCATTGCTAACAGACTTAAGCCCATGTCTGTATCGCCTTTATTGTCGATGTCTGTTGTTGAGATTCTTGAGGCAATGATATGTGAACCTCATAGTGAGACAACCCAATATCCTGTGTTCGTTGAGTTATTACGGCAAGTTGCTGGTTTGAGGCGTCGCCTGTTTGCATTGTTTGGTCACCCTGCTGAAACTGTCAGAGAAACAGTTGCTGTTATTATGCGTACTATTGCAGAGGAAGATGCAATTGCTGCGGAATCTATGCGTGATGCTGCTCTACGTGATGGTGCTCTTCTGAGGCATTTACTGCATGCATTTTTTCTTCCTTCTGGAGAGCGTCGTGAGGTAAGTCGTCAGCTAGTGGCTCTTTGGGCAGATTCTTATCAACCAGCTCTAGATTTGTTATCAAGAGTTTTGCCTCCTGGGCTTGTCGCTTATTTGCATACAAAAACTGGAGTTACTTCAGAAGATGCAAGTCAAGAAGTAGCAGCTACCTCAAATAGAAGACGTAGACACCTACTTCAACAAAGGAAAGGTCGTATGGAGAACAAATTTCAAGAGCATCCCTTTCATTCCATGAATACTATTGGAGCTGGCCCGAATGCTGTTAAAGGGGGTGATAACTACCAAAACACTGCATTTGATGGCAATTCAGGACAGGCATTGACAACTTCTCCTGCCACTGCACAAATGGGTGACAACTTGAACAGTAGCACATTCTCCTCAGGATCGCCTCAAAATGACCTTTCTACCTCAACTGCTTCATCTGACGCTCAGTCACAAAGAAGGCATGAGTCGGTAGAGCCAAATGCTTTGAGCTCAACTGATTCTGATGCTAATATAGTTGTTACGGGTGAGACTGGTGTTCCAGCTCCAGCTCAGGTAGTTGTAGAGAATGCACCTGTGGGATCTGGGAGGCTTCTATGCAATTGGTCGGAATTTTGGCGTGCGTTTAGTCTAGATCATAACCGTGCTGATTTAATCTGGAACGAGCGTACGCGACAAGAGTTAAGGGAGGCTTTGCAAGCAGAGGTTCATAAGCTAGATGTGGAGAAAGAGAGAACTGAACATATTGTACCTAGAGGTGCAACTTTGCAACTAGTGACTGGACAAGATGGTGTGCCACAGATATCATGGAACTATTCTGAGTTTTCTGTCAGCTATCCCAGTTTATCCAAGGAAGTTTGTGTTGGTCAATATTACTTGCGCCTGCTACTGGACAGTGGAAGCAGTGGCAGGGCCCAGGATTTCCCTTTAAGAGATCCTGTTGCTTTTTTCAGAGCACTGTACCACAGGTTCTTATGTGACGCAGATATAGGGCTTACTGTAGATGGCGCTGTACCTGATGAATTGGGTGCATCTGACGATTGGTGTGATGTTGGAAGATTGGATGGCTTTGGTGGTGGAGGCGGCTCTTCCGTAAGAGAGCTTTGCGCCAGAGCAATGACTATTGTTTATGAGCAGCATTATAAAACTATTGGTCCATTTGAGGGCACAGCTCATATAGCTGTTCTCTTGGACAGGAGTGATGATAGAACTTTGAGGCACCGCCTCCTTCTCCTTTTGAAGGTACTCCAAGACTTACTTTAGATTATCTCATTTTCTTCCCATCTCCTTTTTTCCTATCTATGCACTATTTTGCTGCAAATCCTTAGTAGTGATATTTGGGAATTCTAAAGGGCCCGTGGGTCATCTATATGCAGGTTTTAATGAAAATTTTAGCCAATGTTGAAGCGTGTGTCTTGGTTGGAGGCTGTGTATTAGCTGTTGATCTTTTGACAGTCGTTCATGAAGCATCAGAAAGGACAGCTATACCTCTGCAATCTAACTTGATTGCTGCTTCAGCTTTCATGGAACCTCTCAAGGAATGGATGTTTGTGGATAAAGATGGGGTGCAAGTTGGACCTGTCGAGAAGGATGCAATTAGAAGGTTTTGGTCAAAGAAAGAGATTGATTGGACAACTAGATGTTGGGCTTCTGGCATGGTTGATTGGAAGAGACTACGTGATATTCGTGAGCTTCGTTGGGCGTTGGCTGTTCGAGTTCCTGTTCTTACACCAACACAGGTAATCTCATCTACGCAGACGTGGCTTAGTTCAGTATTTTGCCTGGTGTTTTCTCTTAGGCCTGAGGTTTCTTCTTAGAGGATTACTTATTCCACAGAATCTTGGTTTATGCTCGTGTATTGATGCTCTCTGGATTCATTTATCTATTTGGTACTGTTTCAAATAATATATCATTTAAAATTTGGTTCTTTACCTTCTTTCTTCTTACATATTTTGATTCAAGTTGAACCTTTATTTATGTATTTGTTTTTCTTGCTCTTGAGATTGAAATATATGATTATCTTGCCATTCATTGGAGATGCTTCAGCTTCTCATATGTGTTCTTCTAAAGAAAGACAACTGATGAATTCACAAGTAATCTACACTCCTATGTCCCATGTTCCCTCTCTTTTCTGTCTCAACAAAAAAGTGGATTCTATTTTGTACTCCCTCATTTCATCAGAATAATAATTTACCACTTTATTTTAGGTCGGGGAGGCAGCTGTATCAATTCTGCACTGCATGGTATGTTCCCATTCTGATATAGATGATGCGGGAGAGATTGTTACGCCAACACCTAGAGTAAAACGGATTTTGTCAAGTCAGCGCTGCCTTCCACATATTGCTCAGGTGCGCAAAAGAATGACTGAACTTTCACTAAGCGTTTCTTACTTTCGTTTTCAATCCCGCTTCTTATATTCATATGCCAGAGGCCCAGAGGTGATTTAGTTCATTTTGAATATGTATTTTGTGCATGTTACTAGAGTTTGATTACATTCATATTGAATTTATGTTCATGCAATGAGTGGTTCTCTGATATGCTGCATAACAACTTAATCTGTTAATTTTTGTACACATCTATTAGTGGTAGTGGTTTCCATCTGCTTTCTTGGCTTTTAGTTTTCACATACTAGCTATGCTTATTCCCTCAAGCTATATATTACCTTTGATTTCTTTGCTTAAATAAATTTGCAAGACCTTTTTTTCCTTGACCAAAATTTGCCAGACCATTTAAGTTTTCAAATCATTCCTTGGCATTCTGACACTGTACCCACTATCAGGACTAACTACTTACTCCATTGCTGAAGCAATTGCATTTTTATATAAACAAGTTCAAGGTTATGTTTTTGGGTTAATTACCCCTATGGTCACTTATGTTTGGTCATGTGACTATTTGGTTCAAATTTGTGTTATTTAGTCACTTATGTTTGACAATGTGATTAAATAGTTACAATGACTTCTTTATGAGATGAAATGACAAAAATCTCTTCTTTTTCATGTTTTTCGTCTTCAAGTTCTTCACTAAATTTTGAAATCGAAACCTAAAATTCAGAACCCTGCTCAAAACCTTGAAATCGAACCCAGAACTTCAAATGAACCTAGAAATTCAGTTTCTGTTCAAAACGAACCCAGAAATTCAGTTTAGGGTTCAAAACGAACCCAAAAATTTAGTTTCTGGGCTCGATTTCAAGGTTTCGATTAGGGTTTGATTTCAAGGTTTAGTGAAGAACTTGAAAAAGAAAAATAAGAAAATAAGCGAAAGGGTAAAACCGTTATTATAGTGCCCAAATATATGTGACTAAATAGCACAAGGTTTAACCAAAAATTTACATCCTGAAACAGAAGTGATCACTTAACTACATTAAAAAACATAAATGACCAAACACTCACATTGGGCATACATTAGTGATCATAGAAAATTTACCCTAAGTTTTTTGCATTGACTTAGATCCTGTGTCTCTTTCATTATTAGCAGGTCCTAGATAGGGCTGTCGATGGTTAGGATATGATACGGGTATGACAAATACTATAACCAAACCATATTTTTAAACCACATACCATAACCATTAAAATAACCGTGGTTATCAACCACGGTTTTACCCGTATACCCATATCCATTCCACACATGTAATATAATAAAATATAAAAAATTTTATTTAAAAAAATACATAAATCTATATTACCAACAATAGAAATATATAAAATTAACATAATTCAATATTAACACTAACATCATTCAACATTCATATCATTCAACATTAACATTCACACCACTTAACATTAAAATTCAACGTTAACGCCGATGAAACATTAAAGGCGATTTGGCGCCCTTAACATAGTGTTGTATAACCTGTATGTACAGTAATTTCAATTATTTAGTATATATTAGTTTATTAATAATAAATAATTATTATATTTATATAATAACCATGGTATAACTCAAATACCATAACCATTATGGGTAGAAAATTCATCACCATAACCGCACCACACCATAATGTAACGGTTAACCATATTAAACAATAACACTTATAACCATGGTTATGGGTTTTTCACCGCACCATTGCCTACCCTAGTCCTAGACAGTGTGTTCTTTTTTCATTTGATGATGAGCTTAGTTACTTGGTTGACTAATTAAGTACATGTTTGTATTTTTGCATAATATATATATAAAAGGATAATTACATAGTTGGTCAATTATGTTTGTCAATATTTGTTTTTAGTCCAAATTTGTGATATTTGATATTTGCTCACATTGACTATTGGAAGTTGACAAAAAATTGACGTGATGGAAAGTTGATGTGATACTGCTCATGAATGTTCATCTTAAAAAATTTCTAGTAATAATCGAAGCCATGCAGCAAGAACCTGGAACAAGCTGCTTGGGTTTGATCTGATTTTACAAAAAATAAATAATAAAGAACATGATGAACACTATGAAGGACACATGAATAGAATATAAGTGACTGGTGGAAAGTTAAGGGAATGACTAATTAATAACATCTTGGTACTTAAGTGACTATTAACCAATGTAAAAATGATAGTGTACCAAAACCTAAATATGAGGCAAACATAAGTAACCAAATGATATTTGGCAATATATATATATATATGTATATTTCAGAGTGTGTTAATCGAATACTTATTCTTAATCAGGCTATGCTCTCTGGTGAACCAAGTATTGTCGAGAGTGCTGCTGCTTTACTGAAGGCAGTTGTTACCAGAAATCCGAAGGCTATGATTCGACTTTACAGCACGGGTGCTTTCTATTTTGCTTTGTCATACCCTGGATCTAACCTTCAATCCATTGCGCAACTCTTCTCAGCTACTCATGTACATCAGGCATTCCATGGTGGTGAAGAGGCTGCAGTTTCCTCATCTTTGCCACTTGCAAAGCGAAGTGTACTGGGTGGGCTTCTTCCAGAATCGTTATTGTATGTATTAGAGCGTACTGGGCCCACTGCATTTGCAGCGGCTATGGTATCTGATTCTGATACTCCAGAAATTATCTGGACCCATAAGATGCGAGCAGAAAATCTTATCCGTCAGGTACACATTTTCAGAATTAACTTATTATGTGTTTAAGAACTTTTGTGTAAGAAACACACTGATTTAGTGACTAGGCTTGTCTTTTGAAACGGTATCCGGATGTAATAGTTTGTTCTAAACTTCTAAATACCTCGGAGTTTAATCTATTACCATATTATTTTGCTCTAGGTTCTGCAGCATCTGGGTGATTTCCCCCAGAAACTGTCTCAGCACTGCCATTGTTTATATGACTATGCTCCTATGCCTCCAGTGACATATCCAGAGCTAAGAGATGAAATGTGGTGCCACCGATATTACCTGCGAAACTTGTGCGATGAGATCAGGTTTCCTAACTGGCCAATTGTTGAACATGTTGAGTTTTTGCAGTCATTACTTGTTATGTGGCGAGAAGAGCTGACAAGAAGACCTATGGATCTTTCTGAAGAAGAAGCGTGCAAAATACTAGAGATATCGCCAGAAGATATATCAAGTGATGATAATTTCAGAAAGCTATCTGAGGAAACTGACATATCCAAGCGTATTGAGAACATCGATGAAGAAAAACTCAAGCGCCAATATAGGAAACTTGCAATGAAGTACCATCCTGATAAGAATCCTGAAGGAAGGGAAAAGTTTCTTGCTGTACAAAAAGCTTATGAGCGTGTTCAGGTGAGACAGCTGACTTCATGTTTTTGAATCATATATGATGACATCCTACTTACAAGTTTTTATTTAGACTGCTAAGAATTCAGAAAAAATATTTCTGCTTAACATGTCTTGAGATACATATCTCAGAGCTAAATGATCAGACCTTAATACTGAAATTCTTAATTTTAAGTTCAAATGGAGCATTTATCTTTTTGCCTAATACAACTGTATTTAGTTAACAGTCTGAACAATCTTTGAGAGACTGTCATCATATAGAATCTTTGAGAATTTCTGATAGGTGATGATTCTGTTTCGCATTAGCTAGCTTCAGTATCTAAAGCTATTTTCTCATAACTTCCTCCATAGTCCATAGTAGTTTCTCTAACTCTTTAACTTGTTGATGCCAGAATTAAGAAGTTTACAGTTGTCGAACTGAAAAATGTACTCTACAGTGAACATTAGCCGCATTGCTTGATGAAAACATCAAGGTGGACACTGTGAAGTTACTGCTTTCTACCCTTCTAGTTGTGATTATATGTCTAGAATGTCCGTTCATGGTTCAGTTGTGTGTTTATTGTGTAGTCTTTGAGCTCATATGGTGTACTGTTGCCCCTTGTTTTTTTTACAACTCATTAATTCATTGGTTCTTCTGTCATCTATTTATTGAAGAATGAGCATGTCTAGTATGGCATGATCAGGTGCAAAGTTTTTTTAGTATATGAGCCGTTGTTGCCCCACAGATATTTTGAGTTGTGAAGGAAGTAAATAAATATTGTGGGCTCATTTAACAAAAAATGCTCACTGTGATAGGCCACCATACAAGGATTGCAAGGTCCTCAGGCATGGAGGCTGCTGCTTTTGCTGAGAGGGCAATGCATTCTATATCGGCGTTATGGAGATGTGCTTGAGCCATTTAAGTATGCTGGTTATCCTATGCTGCTCAATGCTGTTACTGTTGACCAAGAGGACAACAATTTCCTGTCTATCGATAGAGCTCCTCTTCTTGTTGCTGCTTCAGAGCTTCTTTGGTTGACGTAAGTTTCTCTTCTGTTGCTATATGATGTTGAAGTGGGGTTGTTTCTGAACTACTATCAACTTATCTATCTTACTGACAAATTGGGCAGTTGCGCATCATCTTCACTTAATGGTGAGGAGCTTGTACGAGATGACGGTATCCAACTTCTAGCTACTCTTCTCGCACGATGTATGTACGTGGTTCAACCCACAACTCCAGCAAATGAACCATCTGCCATCATTGTTACAAATGTGATGCGGACCTTTTCTGTCTTGAGCCAGTTTGAGAGCGCTCGACAGGAGATGCTTAAGTTTTCAGGTCTGGTTGAGGATATAGTCCATTGCACTGAGCTTGAGCTTGCACCTGGAGCAGTTGATGCTGCCCTTCAGACAATTGCCAATGTTTCCGTATCTTCTGATATGCAAAATGCCTTGTTAAAGGCAGGCGCCTTGTGGTATGTCTACTTCAACTCTTCCATTTAATGAAAAATGGTGTTCTTCTGGCTGTTGTGTCATCTATGCTTTTTTGCTGCTTTAACTGATCATTGAAAATGGTAGTTTGGTATTAAGTCTTAACAAATTGAAAGGCTACGAGGGATGCATGAATTAATTAAGTAGCTAGCATTTTTCATGTAGTAACAATAGTATGCTAATATTGTAGAATGAGAACTTGGCACGTAACTGTATTCGATAAGATAAGCATAAATAAGTGTTTTTTGTCATGATTATGTCCATCGCTATCTTCTGGACTTACTAGAGAGAAGAAGAAATGGGCTTCAATGAGCAATGATAGTAAAATTGTAAAACCAAGAGTAAAGTGAAAATAGTTCAATATGTTTTCACAAACCTTTGTTGCACTAACATGTTTTTTTGTGATAGTAAATGCACAATCATGTTTGAAAGCTAGAGTAAATGCACCTTCGTCAATCCTCCGTTAAATAATTTTCAAAATTAGAAAATTAACTAATTACCTTTTCAAATGTCACAATTAAGCCCTAAAAGCTTATATTAATGTTATAATTTAACTCTAACTCAATCAAGCACCGATTTAGTCCAGACTCAAATGCAGTATAAGATATTAGGGCTTAACTGTGCCATTTGAAAAAGTATTTAGTTAATTTTAAGAAGTATTTAACGATAATTTATAACGGAAAATTGACGGAAGTATCAGTTACCATTGTTTTTAAACATGTTGGACCACGTAAAACATTTTGGGTTCTAAAACCATTATGAGCAAACATATTGAACCATTTTCAGTCTTTTCCTATTCGAAAATGGTAAAGATACAGAATATTAGTCATTTGTGAAATGTGTTAGGGCCAGGAAGATAGTCGTTTATCATGAATAGGATTATAAAACCTTTGTCACAATAAACAGTGGATTTAAATAGGTCTTACAAGGTGAGTGAAAGCTTACATGGTTACATTTCTAACATACATGTAACGTTTAAGGAGAGGACAGACTATTAGATAGGATATGTATAATATGTTTGTTACTATGTTTCAGGTATCTGCTGCCATTGTTGCTTCAATATGACTCCACTGCTGAGGAATCCGACGCTGGTGAATCCCCGGGTGTTGGTGTTAGTGTTCAAATTGCTAAGAACTTGCATGCTGTTCGAGCTGCGCAAGCCCTATCCAGACTCAGTGGTTTGTGCACTGATGGAAGCTCAACACCTTACAATCAGGATGCAGCTGAAGCTCTCAAAGCTCTGCTAACTCCTAAACTAGCAAGTTTACTGAAGGACTACATTCCCAAAGATCTACTATCTCGTTTGAACTCAAATTTGGAGTCTCCAGAGGTATTATTGTCATATTTTTTGGAGTTAACTAATTCTTACATGTCATGTTGCACTTTCAATTTTCAAAATGATAGTCTACCTCTACAATTTAACAATATTCAGCAATACGGTTGCAACTGTGCAAAATTTGTCATTACTCTTATCTACACATATTAAAATGAGTTACTGGTTATTCAAAGGTCAATTGTGACTACTGATATATTTGGTGCTAGATTATATGGAACTCCTCAACACGGGCAGAACTTTTGAAATTTGTTGACCAGCAACGTGCAAGTCAAGGTCCTGATGGTTCATATGAATTGAAGGAGTCACGTGAATTTGCTTACAAAGCACTGTCGAAGGAGCTCTTTGTTGGTCAAGTTTACTTAAGGGTGTACAATGATCAGCCAGATTTTGAAATCAGCGAACCAGAACTCTTCTGTGTTGCTCTAGTTAAATTTATAGCTTCTCTGGTGCACACTGAGAGTGGGGAGGATTCAGATGTCTTGAGCAAAGCGGAATCCGGTGGCCCATCCTCTGAGACTTCTGATTTGCAAGTTGACAGCACAGATGAACAGATTGATGGGGATATATACTCTGAATCACTAGCAGTGTCCGATAAACCTGTGGGAGACAGGGAAGAACTCCATTTAGTTAAAAATCTTCGTTTTGGATTGACATCACTTAAGGTAAGTCATATTTGTGTTTAGTTTAGGTGGCCCTGTTTGTATGGACATTAGCCATTTACTTATTTGTCCCGGGATCAGAACCTAACACACACTACTGCTTAATTGCAGAACCTACTCATAAGCAATCCCAATCTGGCTTCAATATTCTCAACAAATGAAAAGCTTCTACCGATCTTTGAATGTTTTTCATTTGCTGCTGTATCCGAGAGTGACATTCCGCAACTTTGCTTGAATATTTTATCACTTTTAACTACCTATGCTCCTTGCTTGGAGGCTATGGTAGCAGATGGGTCAAGTCTCCTCCTACTCCTGCAGATGCTCCACTCTGCATCCAAATGTCGTGAGGGCGCTCTCCATGTTCTTTATGCATTGGCAAGCACGTCAGAGCTTGCTTGGGCAGCTGCAAAGCACGGTGGAGTTGTCTACATTCTTGAACTTCTCTTGCCTAGACAAGGTAAAGATTTCTTTCAAAGTCCTACTTTTTTCAACATTTTAGAAAGGAAACTTCTACGAAGTGTGAAACTAAAGAGTTAAATATATAGTGAAAGTGAAAAAGGTTACCTTATCAGGAAATAAGTGATTGAGTGAGGTGGTCAATGTTTTCCGGAGATGGAAAGGATTTCATTTTCAAACTTAGTTTGCTCTAGGTTTCACACTTTGTATCATTGCTTTTAGAGAAAACTTACATCCTTTTGGAAACTTCTTGAGTTCTTGTACAGAAGAAATCCCGTTGCAGCAAAGAGCGAGTGCAGCTTCTTTGTTGGGGAGGCTTCTTGGGCAGCCAATGCACGGTCCTCGAGTTGCTATTACACTGGGGAGATTTTTTCCAGATGGATTAGTCTCGATTATCAGGGATGGACCTGGTGAGGCTGTTGTTTCTGCCCTTGAACAGACCACTGAAACACCAGAACTTGTATGGACACCTGCAATGGCAACTTCTTTATCTGCACAAATTGCAACAATGGCATCAGTACTTTATCGAGAGCAGATGATAGGACGAGTTGTTGATTGGGATGTACCAGAGCAAGCATCAGGGCAGCAAGAAATGAGGGATGAACCGCAGGTTGGTGGAATCTATGTGAGGTTGTTCTTGAAGGATCCCAAGTTTCCTCTCCGAAACCCTAAGAGATTCTTGGAAGGTCTGCTTGATCAGTACCTGTCATCAATGGCTGCAACTCACTATGATGCTCCTGTGGACCCAGAGCTTCCAATGCTGTTATCTGCTGCTTTAGTTTCTCTACTGCGTGTACACCCTTCGTTGGCAGATCATGTTGGATACCTTGGCTATGTGCCCAAGCTTATTGCAGCTGTTGCCTATGAGGGAAAGCTAGAAGCTATCCCGTCAATCGATGTAAATAATGGCCATGATGGAGATCGAGCGAATGAAACCGAGGAAGGACCAGGCCAGCTTGTTCAAACTCCTCAAGAACGTGTTCGCCTTAGTTGTTTACGTGTTTTACATCAGCTTGCTGCTAGCACTACTTGTGCAGAAGCTATGGCAGCAACAAGTGTTGGATCACCTCAGGTATAATAAATATTATTTCTATAAATGCCTTTTAAGTGGTGGACGAGAGATATTGTAATCTTCTTCCATTTGTAATGTTCCTAGGTTGTTCCACTGCTAATGAAAGCAATCGGATGGCAAGGTGGAAGCATATTGGCTCTAGAAACTCTAAAGCGCTTAGTTGTTGCTGGAAATAGAGCTAGGGATGCTCTTGTTGCCCAAGGACTCAAGTGCGTATTCCATAAAACTAATTTCTTATAGAATTCTATAGCTTGGAAGATTCTGTTCCTTTTGAATTGAGAATCATCCGTAAAGCCTGAAATAATATTGATATTGCAGGGTTGGTCTCGTAGAAGTACTTCTTGGCCTTCTTGATTGGAGAGCTGGAGGTAGAAACGGACTTTGTGCTCAGATGAAGTGGAACGAATCTGAAGCGTCCATTGGCAGAGTCCTTGCTATTGAGGTACAAACATTTCCCGAGTTTGTAGAGATTGTCGATGAATAATAATCTACAATACCTTCTGCTAGTTCTGCCTCCACCTTTTAGTACCTCATTTAGCAACTGCATTTTGGTTTAACATCATAAAATTCACATAACGTGCTATCGTTATCTGAGGTTTCATGTCTTGATTTGGTTTTGGTGACTCAGTCACATACCGAAACCAAATGAAGGCATGAAAATTCAGATACCCCGATAATGCATCAAGCAGTATGCAAAACTAGACATGTTTAATATTCAAAAGGGAAAACTACCAAATTGGTACCCGAACTTGTGGGTGATTGACAAGTAGGCACCTAAACGTTTTTTTTTAGCAAATAGGTTGCTGAACTTTCTTAAATAAACAAATAGATACCTATCATTAATTTCCGTTAAGAATAAACGGAAAATATCACGTGAGGAACAAATAGGTACCTGAACTTACACGAATGAGCAAGTAGGTACCTTAACTGGTTCAAAAGTCGGTTCAGTCTCGGTTCGGTCGAACCATTTTATTTAAAAAAGTGAAGTTTATATACCAAATACATTCATACACCAGACGTTCTCGGTGCATCAAAAAACACTCCCGGAACGTCTGGAATTGAGTCATGCATGTGTTTGGTATATAAACATTATTTTTTAAAAATAAAAAATAAAATGATTCGACCGAACCGATTCTAAACCAATATTTGAATCGGTTCAGGTACCTACTTTGCTCCTCACGTGCTCCTCAAGTGATATTTTTCATTTATTCTTAACGGAAATTAACGGTAGGTACCTATTTGCTAATTTTCATAAGTTCGGCTACTTAGTTGCTACAAAAAAAAGTTTAGGTACCTACTTGCTAATCACTCACAAGTTCGGGTACCATTTTGGTAGTTTTCCCTATTCAAAATGGTATCTTTTCTACTTCTTTCTTGAAAAAGTAACATTTTTTTCCGCTTGGATATCAGTTATAGAGCTCTTCCCTCTTAAAAATACTTGGTGGATCATCTTCGATACAAAATCCACATTTTTGCATGTTTTTTTAATTTCCAGGTCCTGCATGCCTTTGCAACGGAAGGTGCCCATTGCTCGAAAGTTCGTGAAATACTGAATGCCTCGGATGTAAGCCCTCCTCCCTCTAAATAAACCGTGTTTTCAAATGAGTCTTAATCATGGTGTGTGTTTCCCTGCTTCATTTTACAGGTTTGGGGAGCATACAAGGATCAGAAACACGATCTCTTCCTTCCCTCCAACGCGCAATCCGCAGCTGCAGGTGTTGCCGGTCTGATCGAACATTCATCATCCCGACTCACATACGCCCTCACAGCTCCACCACCACCACCATCTCAGCCGAGCCGTCTTCCTTCCTCTTCAACCTCTTACTCCAATGGAAATGAAGACATCTTCCATATCTGAAAATAAACAAGGTTTTTCTCTCTCTCTACTACTACACTGTACAGTTTCCCTCTCTCCATCTCCACTTTTCCCCCCACTCTCCCTATCTATCTATATCTCTGTCGGTTAATTGAAGTGGTCCAAGAATGTTTCTATCAGTTTTTTTTATTTGTAAAGAGTTGGTCGGTTGGTCTCGATCTTTTTGTAATTGTGAGTCATTTTGATGCGAATTGCGTATTGAATAGAGTTGAGTGATGGTTTATGTATATACTGCGATGTATCTACTATCAATCATTTCCATCCATGTGTATTTATTTGGTGCAACTTTTTTGGTATGCATGAAAATTTGTAACAAATAATAAATATTTTTTTTTGATAATATTAGAGAACTAGGAACTTTAGTAATGTGAGGACCCTATGTGAAGTTGAATGTTGCACCATAACAAGGTCTGTTTTAAAAGAAAAAAATTACATCCTTAAAAGTCTTGATTATTTTCTCACTGGACGACAGAATCAAATCTATTATTCATAGATTTGTTTTGATTTTGGGAAATTTATATGTAAACCTTTTTTTTAAAGATCACAAATTAAAATTTTAATAAATATACCCTTTAAATTATCTTAGTTTTTTTTTTTCTAAAAAATAAAAATAGGTAAATTTGAAAAACAATTAATATAAAAAACTATATTATATATTTAAAAACAAAAACTTTAAAAATATAAATGGTTCATTTTTCTTTATTTTTTTGCAATTATTTTATTTTTTATTATATTAATATGAATATTATTTGCTGAGATTTTAATAATTTTTTTATTTTATTTTGTTATGTTTTAGTAAAATAATCATAAAGCGTGCTATATAAAAAGTAATGAGTGATATGTTTTGTGTTCTATAATTAAATTTATTTAGAAATGAGTTCCCGAATCACAATTTATTTTTATATTTCTGAAGGCAATTTTTCGGATTTTGGCTATTTTTTCTCTTTTCAATGTCTTCAAGTTCGTTAGTCATTAGAAATCAGTTTGACTTGCATTATTATTAATATATATGATACGAAGTATGAACATTCTATTTTTGAAAAATTATTTCTTATATTTCTATTTTGGTTAATTTTCTCCTTTTTTAAAATTATTACTTGGTGCTTCATTTGCCACAAAATTAATTTATTCGTATTATTTAACATATCTGTATACTAATATTTAAATTATATATTTATATCAGATATTGAAATACATTTATATATTGCCAAAAAAATATGTCCGAGTCGGTCTTGTTTGACTCGGGTTGGTCTCGGTCTTGAACCAAATTTTTTGGTAAAACAAAATCACTTGGATTGACCAAAAAAATCACCGAAGTTTTAGTCTTGAACCCGCTCGCTTCTCGTCTTCCGTCGCATTTTCCTTATGTAACCGATGCAAGAGTTGTTGAATACTTCAAGGTCATGAATTACTAGTATTTCGATGGTGACACCATGAATTTTTACGGTTTTCTTCAAGGTCGATTCGGTCCTAGTCAGACTTTTGGGGAGGAACCCGAGACCGAGGCCGAGCTCGACCTTGAAGAAAAAATCTCGTCTGCTCGGTCTCGATCCTAAACGGGCCGATCTTGTCGGAAGTTCGGTCCAAAAAACCCTACATTTTTCCATAACTATTCTTAAGTTTAAACTTTTTTTTTTCCTTTTTAATATCTTTTTACCTAGTAATGTTATTCGTATATTACAGTTAATGTGATTGTTTCAAAGTTAATTTTATTTTAGAAATATGATTTTGAATTGTATTTTTTTGTTATTATCTAAATGAGTACTCTGGTTTTTATAAATTTAATTTTTATTTGTGTTATTTCTTCAAATATATAAAAGTCCAATTGTTTGAATTATTTCTATCTACTAGTATTAATTGACTCTTTCTTTCTTTCTTTTTTCTTTTGCCATCGAAGCTCTCTTTCTTTCTTCTTTAGTTGAGGTAATTTTGAATATCCTCATTAAATCTGATTTCTTAAGAGATCATTAAGTAGAATATATAATAATAATAATAAAAGTATATATGTCGATTAACCTTTAACAGCTTCTGTTATATCCATTTAGGGCTGATCATGGGCGGGCCGGTCCGGTCCTGAAGGCAAGACCGAGACCGAGACCGACCTCGGCCAAAAAAGCCCACCCGAGTCGGTCTTTCTTGACTCGGGCCGGTCTCGATCCTGGACCGAATCTACACCCAAAAAATAAAAAAAACTATGAATTCACGGTATTCTTTAGTAAAAGGCGAATGAATAGTTCACCTCTCAAAGAAACACTATGAACTCTCTATATTCTTTAGTAAATTTATCAAGATGCACCTTTTATAGAGATAGAAAACCTCCAAAATCTACATTATTTTCGGTGTGGTATTATGAAAATCTCAAATACACATACATTCGATCCGGGCCGGTCCTAAACGGGCTTTCGGGAAAAAAGCCCGAGACCGACCTTGAAGGAAAAAACCCGCCCGTTCGGTCTCGGTCCTAGTCGGACCGGTCTCGGGCCTAGTCGGACCGGTCTCGGGCCGGTCTTGTCGGGAATTCGGTCCTACAGTCTTTTTTTATCACCCTTAATATCCATAAACCAAACTTACATTGGATGCCTCTAGTAAAACTCAAACAGATAATTAATATTCTCTAAACATATTTTATATTTTTTAATCCGGTAATGCAGAACTGAATGATGCGGTTCCCTTCAGATCATGTTATGTACTGAAAAGTCAAGACTCAAACAAAGACAGTTTTTTTTTCACATTAAGAAATAGTAATAAAAATACTTATATATATATATCATTGTTATAAGAAACGGGCCTATCCATCGAACCCGGTTGGATCCGGTTCGATATGCAGTTCACTGTTCACAAAATTTGAAAATAGAATTACAAACTACATATTCTCAAACACACACAAACTACATAGTCTAAAACATACACATTACTCTCAAACACAATATATTACCTCAAACTTTGAATATACATAACACAATAGTCTCAAAATCAAACACAATAGGTCTAAACTTTAAACATAACTTATAAACCAAATAAGTTGTATGGTCGAACCGAATAAGTCGATTTAAACCGAGAGAACCACCTAAAAAATTTAAACCACCAACAAAAAAACTAAAATCGGAAATTGGTCGATTCAACCCGATTCAAACACTGTTCATATGCATTTTGATCTTTTAGCTGAATCAAACCAGACAGGGGGCCGATTTCCGATCAGACCGCCGGTTCGGTTCTGATAACACTGATATATATATATATATATATAAAGTTTAGTACTTTGTTTTTGGCTAATATAAAGTTTAGTCCTTGAGATTCAATTTTTTGTATTGGTTAGTTTTACTTTAGTTGGTGGCTGAGACCCTGAGATGACTGGTACCTGCAAATTTCTCAGAGAAATGCCATATCAATATATCATCACCTCACCACTCATCTTCTCTCTTCTATCGAGGAACCTTAATTGATCTCCATTATTGCTCTGTTCATGGAAGATCCAACACAGTACACGGCTCTTCTCACTTCTCACACACAACAACAAAATAATATCGTCAAAAAAACTAAGTAGAAAAAAAAGTTATTTCTCTCTCTCTCTCTCTCTTAAGAGTAAGCAAGCACTCTCCTTCCATGTGGGGACTCCCTCCAATGATATAAAGTGAAATGCTTTTGTCTTCCCTGTGTCTCTCTGTCTTCTCTTCTCTCAAAAATCCCAAGAAATTCAGTGAGACTATGAGCTGCTGCTCGTCCTACTTCATCCTCACTCCATTGTGCTAACCAAGGCTCTCTCTCTACATCTTGAAGAAACAGACCCACATATTCAAATTGGTAACTTTTTCTTGATTTGTCTCTGTTCTAGGGTTCTGTGTTTATTGTTCTTGCATTGTACTTCAAGTATTCAAAGATTGCATTTTGATTGTTTAGATCCACCTCTATTGATGTTCCTGTTCTGGGTTTGCTTAATTAGTTTTGATCAATGAAGAACAGATCAGATCTTGGTTCATAGGGTTATGTATCAGCTCAAAACTAGGTCCCAGATCTGAAGTTGCATTTCTTAGAAACTTCGATTTCTCTGCAAGATTCGTTTTTTTGGTTTTACCTTTTCGAGCTCTAATCGATGCTGGATCTAGTGTCGGATTGCGATGTCTGGATTTTGAAGCCACCATTTTTAGAACAATGCAGCATCGTAGCGATTAGAGTCTTTGGTCTTTGCAAAAGAAAAAAACAAACCTGAAAGTCAAAATGAATTCTTGCACATTTGCTAGTTTATGGCCCTTGTTGTGTTGACTGAGTTCTTCACATGCAAGATTAGACTCAATTCGGTGACCAAAATCCAAAATTTGAGTTTTCTTTCTCAGATGAAACATTTTTCTAAGAACTTGGGTTCGAAAAAAAAATGTAATTTTGATGATTTCTGTAGGATGATTTTGATTTAAGCTATTTTTTTTCCAGTGACTCACGTCAAATCTCTCCAAATTCCAGGTGGAGAAGAATTTCTTGGATTGCCCACAATGCTGAAGCAATTTCTGAATAAACTCCCGCGAAAATCTCCTAAACAAGAACCAAAAGAAATCGATGCAATTGATCCAGGCGACCATTCCAATGGATTTCAATGCACTATTGGCGGAACTGCATTTTCAAGCAAATTCAATGTGGTGAAGAGAGTTTCATCTGCAGTTTTCCCTTCAAGTCTAACAGGGGGAATGGAGGCTGTGGAACCACACATGCCCTTTAAGGATGTCTCAAACTCCCAGAAACAGAGCTTGTTCATCAGTAAACTCAATCTCTGCTGCGAAATTTCTGATTTCAGTGACCCCGACAAGAACTACACCCAAGTTAACCAGAAAATTCAGATCTTGAACGAACTTGTGGATTTTATCTCAACTGGGTCGGTGAAATTCAACGAGGCAGCTATAGCTGCAACCTGTAAAATGTGTGCTGTTAATCTTTTCAGAGTCTTCCCTCCAAAGTACCGATCTTCATCCGGAGGCGAATCTGATGATATCGAAGAACCGATGTTTGATCCTTCGTGGTGTCATCTACAATCGGTCTATAACATACTTCTTCAATTCACAAGCTACAATTCTCTTGAAGTGAAGGTAGCGAAGAAATATGTGGACAATTCCTTTATTCTGAGACTGCTTGAATTGTTTGATTCCGAGGACCCCAGAGAGAGAGACTGCTTAAAAACACTTCTTCACCGAATTTACGGGAAATTCATGATCCACAGACCCTTTATTCGAAAGGCAGTCAGCAACATTATCTACCGATTTGTTTTTGAAACCGAACGGCATAACGGGATGTCAGAGTTGTTGGAGATCTTTGGCAGTGTGATTAGTGGGTTTGCTCTTCCATTAAAAGATGAACACAGAGTCTTCTTGTTAAAAGCATTAATGCCTCTTCACAAGCCGAAAACTCTCGGGATTTATCACCAGCAGTTGACATATTGTGTGATTCAATTTGTTGATAAAGATCGGAAATTAGCAAGCGGGGTGGTGCAGGGTCTGTTGAAGTATTGGCCAATAACGAATAGTCAAAAGGAATTGATGTTCTTGAGTGAATTGGAAGAGGTATTGGAAATGATTAGTGTGCCCGAGTTTCAAAAGATCATGGTTCCTCTGTTTCGGCGCATAGGATGCTGCCTCAACAGCTTGCATTACCAGGTAAAGTTCTTGCTTCACTTATATATGCTGGCTTGCAGTTATAAACAACAATTTTGCATTAACAAAAAAAAAATCTTGTAATCTACTTAGGGGTGATAAAAAAAAGACTGAAAGGCCGAATTCCCGATAAGACCGGCCCGACTAAGACCGAGATCGAGCGGGCGTTTTTTTCCTTCAAAGTCGGTTTCGATCTCGTTTTTTTCTTCCCAAAAGCCCGTTTAGAATCGGTCCGGACCGAATGAATGTGGATTTGGAATTTTCATAATACCTCACCGAAAAAAATATGGATTTTGGAGGTTTACTATATCTATAAAAGCTGCATCCTGATAAATTTACTAAAAATTATAGTGAGTTCATAGTGTTTTTTTGAGAGGTGAACTATTGTTTCGCCTTTTACTAAAGAATATCGTGAACTCATAGTTTTTTTTTTTTTAATGATCCAGGACCGAGACCGGCCCGAGTCAAGAAAGACTGACTCGGGCGAGCTTTTTTGGCTGAGGTCGGTCTCGGTCCTTCAGAAGGTAAGACCGAAATTTCGGTCTCGGTCTCAGTCTTGCCTTCAGGACCGGCCCTGCCCGCTCATGATCAGCCCTAAATTTACTTTAAGAAAATACAGTATTTTTCACATGATCTTTTTAAGAAAATATACTATTTTTTGTAATATATATTGACCTATTCTTTTAGTTGGTGTGGTTTATTGGTTTTCTTTTGCATATATATCTGACTAAAAACATAACCTTTTTAACAAAAGATGCTATTTCTTACTATATACCAACATTGCCTTGTAGGAAAGCTTCAAATATGAGCATAATCCTCTAATCTATCTATTCACAGATTTGCAAGAAAAAGTTATTTTTTTTCCTTCAGTTGATCAAATTTGTAGTTGGGTTTTTTAGGTCCTTTTTAAGAAAAGATGTTATTTTCTGTTATATGCAAACTTGTTTTATAAGAAGCTTAATATGAACATAATCCTATGATATATTCTCAAATTTGCATGAAAAAAAATGACTTTCTAGGTTCTGGGTTGGTCTTTTTGCAAGTATATGTAGGGCTGAGCAAATTACCCATTTGGACCCGGAACCGACACTTCGTAGGTTCTGGGTAGACGTTTTAAAAGTTGAATAGGTTCCGAGAAAAAAAATTGAGAACCTATTTATTCGGTTTCGGTTCTCCTATTTGGGTATCCTAAAGTATCCGGAACCAGTTCTCTCTCTATATATATTTTAAAAAAATAAAAACAAACCCTAAAACTTTCTCTCGCATTCATAGTCATGACAAACAAGGTATTTAATATTCATTTGTGCGCAAAAAAATTTCGTTCCGGGAAAAAACAAAGTTCCGTGTATTAATCTCTTCCCTAGTGAACAAACAAGGTATTGAATATTTTAACCCTATATCGGAACCGAATCAGGGACGAAAAGAAACAGATTCCTAACAGGGTACCCGAAACCGTTTGTACAAACAGGTTCCGCTAGGTTCCGGTTCCAAAATTAAACGGGTAGGTTCCAGTTCTAAACTGGGTAGATTTCGGTAACCCCTAAATTTAAAGGGTACCCGGAACCGCTCACTATCTTTATAAGAAAAATGGTAAAATACGATATTAATGTTCGACTAAATTTTGAGCTTCCCTCATTTTTTGTCAAAGTTGGAGTTTGCTCCTCTGATAACTTTTCCATTCAAATTTAACCGAATAAATTTTAAAAATTACAAAAATATATCACAATTTAATCCTTTCAAAGTTTTTATATTCAGATAGCGGAAAGAGCGCATTTGTTATGGAACAACGAGCACGTCCTCAACCTATTTACCCAACACAGACAAACCATCCTTCCTCTCGTGTACCCGGCTCTCGAGCGCAACACCCAGATTCACTGGAACCAAGCAGTGCTCAACTTAACAACAAACCTTAAGAAAGTTCTGTCTGATATGGACGAACAACTGGTGCAGACATGTCACACAAATCTGCAGGAACAGCAATCAGCCTTGGGTGTAGAATCCGAAAAGAGGAAAGCAGCATGGCAGGAATTGGAGAATGCGGCTGGAATCTTTTTAGTTCCAGTTGATATTTCAATCTGCTCGGTAGCTTAAATCGCGATCTTGAATGTCTGTACATGTCTCAGACCAAGAGTTTAGGATGTCGATGGAGTCGAAGATGAGATCTCTCTCTATATATATGGTGTGGAGGGTAGTTTGGAGCTGTTATTTGTCCATATATCGATCTGCAGATGATCGTTGAATCCTAGAATCTGTCTCTTCTATATAAAGTGTTTGGTGGTTTTGTGTTTTTTGGATCAACAATATTGTATAGTAAGTTCTTGTGTGATTCATTTGAAACATGGGGTGTGTTAGTGTTTTTTTTTTCTAGAAATATACCTCAAAATAAAAGTAAATGCCGAAATATTCTCAGTTTTTTTTAAAAAAAATAAGAAAGTATACCTCGTTAATGGGATTTGCAGATGGAAACTTACATTTTTACCACCTGCGAATCTGATTCGTGGCGGGCGCGCATTTAAGCTCCACCTGCGAATGAGATTACGCGAAAATGTGATTGGAGAGAGATGGAAAAAATAAAAAAATATTATCGGGAGACATTCTCGGGTGATTTTTTTATACCCATGATTGATATTTATAAATAGATATACGTTAGTATTTTTTTTTCAAAACTGAGGATATTTCAGTATTTATTTTTATTTTGAGGTATATTTTAAAAAAACTCCGCGTCATATTCATTTTGGGTTGGATTTTTTCGAGACCGATTGAGGTGTGTAAATTACGCACAACGTCAAGGGCGTTAACATGGTAATTGGTGCTCATTTGGTTGCATACTTGCATTACAAGTTATTGTATTAGTTAGTTGACAAGATTAACCTTAATTATGAATAATATTGATACAAGGTTATATTGAACACTCATTGTATTTATAAATAAATTATACAAAAATTAAGAATTAATTTCTCTAAATTGGATAATAGATTTATCTTTTACGCCAAATTTGTATATAGAAAATTTGTAGACTTAATTCTCCCTAGTGTGGTTTATATAGAATGCACCCTCAACTTGTATCTGATGATAGAAGAGTCCATAAAATGTCATGTTAATAATAGACGACATAAGGACAAGAAATGTATATAATAAAACTGTCGGCTAAACCTTTCCTACTTTTGTAAAATCAAGCTCACGTTATGTTCTGCTTTTGAATTTGTGTTTAATCAGTCACCTATCAAAGGTCACTATAAAAGGTCTCCTATCAAAAATTAAAAAGTATTTTGAAACTTATATAAAGAAAATACATACTACTCAATAATTTATTTATTTTTTCCCGAATGTATATAACGACCCAGTTAGTCCAGAGACAGTCACTCAAATTTAAAGTGTTACAAATGATATCAGAATCATCATGGAACAGTGATCGGACTTATACGTGTGTATAAAACTGATTTTGTCTTAAACAAAGTTATGAGGAGATAATAAAATCTAGCACATTAGACGAAACTTAAAGAGGTACCATAACCATAATCACCCCTATTAAACGTAGGGGGTGCACTATGCACATTTTCAATAGCATAGGGTAAACTCTTTTAATAGCATAATATTATTCATAATTAAGATTATTACTAACTAATCTTCTTGAATCATCGTCCTCCCTCTCTATCCATCAAAATGATGCGATTTTGGCCCCACATTACCACGAGAACTGCCACAGTATCATCTACGTGACAGCTGGCAATGCTCGAGTCCAGATCGTTGATGACTCAGGTCGGAACGTGTTTGACGGAGACCGTCAGGAAGGTCAATTCCTCGTGGTTCCCCATAACTTCGCTGTGGTCAAGAGGGCTGGATCCCACGGGTTCAACTACATCTCCTTCAGGACCAACATCGACGGTTTGGTGAACCCACTTGCAGGACGCTTATCAGTCCTGCAAAGCCTTCCCATACCGTTGGATCTCAAAGTCACAACTTCGTTCTTCGGGATCTCGTGCTGGGCGCTCCACAGACCTACATGAAAGGAAATCTCGGGGTGTTCCCGTCGATTCCCCTCCGACGCCTTTGTCAGAGGTTGTGTTTTGCAGTGAGTATATGTAATGTAAAAATGTCTGTTGTCACATTAGTTTTAGAGTGAAGATGGGTGAGGGTATTTATAACCCTCACCCCTAACCTGATATGAGTTACTTCATACCACGGTTGTCCTAGGTGGCGCTCGGTTAACTGGCTGAGTTGTCTCAAGTCCTGTGATGTCTGGTATCCAGTGCATAGTGACATTGTGCTTCGTGCCTCTATTCCACGTCTGGCGCTTTAGTGCCCCATTCCCTTCTGTCGGACATCGAGTCTCGTGTTGCCGAAAAGGAATATAAAGGAGGACGTTCCTTCGTGGCGCGCCTTTATGATCTTGGCACACCCTTTCATAGAGGCATCCGAGAACTCCAGCCCTAAGTGGTGTAGTGACAGAGATATGTTCTATGTTAGAATGACGCGCCTATAGTAGATGAGCCTCACTCTTGGGCCGGATACCCAAGTGTCAGGGCCCAAAGGACAGGATTCATCACCATAGAAGTGATCATTAATTCGTATGAGATCTCAAGGGAGGAAGGCAACAGGTTGAAGAACAACAGACAGGAATTTGCTGTGCTTAGCCCAGGTTTGCGTTCAGGGTCGCCTTGAGGAAGAAGAGATGAGGCTAAAACCAACTAAGTAGTTTAGCTATAGTGACGGTTCTGTTATCGTCGCTGTAATAGTAAAAGAACATCAGAAAGAGAGAATAAACTTATGGAGGTGAATAATGTGTGCATCAACTTCTGAGTTCCACTATGAATAATAAATCTAGCCTTCTCTTAATTATTATTGTTCTTAATAATGTTTTATTTAGCATAAATTTCATAATTTTCAGTATATTTAGAAAATGCAGTATAGTACCCATTACCCAACAAAAGACATCAACCAAAATTTGCAGAAACAAAGACTAAGTAGTATTTACGACAACCTAGGAAATCAAACAGCATATCTTACATTTAGAAATCTAACCACTTAGTATAGTACTCACATGTCTTTGGTGAAATGATGCCATCGGGTGTACACTCATTGATCCTCAGACAGACCCCGCATGGAATCGACGCCATTGCTTCAACCCTAGGCGCTTTTGCAGCACCACCCTGTTGCTTCTTACATCTATAACACACAGTCCCTGCTCTAATCGAAGCGAACTCTCCCATCCCTGTGCTCTTAACCTCAATCACTTCATTATCCAGTACCAATGTCCTTAAAATCTCTCCCACTTTCTGGGAACTATACTCGTCTTTGAACAACTTAGACTTTGCAATATCTTCCGTGACATCATCGATTGTTGCAACTTTACGTTTGGAAATGTGGGATACACACTGGTATTTGAGTAGGTTTATGAATTCTGTATCGAGGCTGCCTTCGCTGTACCATGCCCCGCCTGTGACCTCTGAAGAGGGCTCAAATTCTATAGCCATGTAAAACTTTTTACCCTTGAATTGGATGTTTGGGACTTCTTTGATCAGTTTTTTGGAGAGGAGTGTCTTGAGGGATTTGGTGACGATGTTGTCAGGGAGGTTTGCTTCCCTCTTGATGTCTCGAGACCAAATCCCCATGTCTTCTTTGCTTTTGATTAGGCCATATAGAGTCTCCTCTTGCTTGGACAGAAGCTGAGAGGATGTCGTGTCTGGTCGCTTCCTCTTGCTCATTTCTGTTCAAAGAACGATTATTTAAAATAATGAATAGCCTTCACCATGAAGCAACTTTTTTATTAAATCTCATTACCAACTAATGTAATTATCGAATCTGCAACAGAACCTATACCAACAACTAGCTTCTTTGGCCTAACAATATCTAAATCTGCATATGAAACGATTTCAAATATGGTAACTAGATCAACATCTAAAACGATTCTAAATTCAACAAGAACGCAGGGAACTTAATAACTACAGGAACGCAAGGAACCCTAAACCTAACAGCAACAATTTTCAGCAATTTCAACAATTTTAACAACAACAATTTTCAAGGCAACCTAACCTAACCGAATTGAAGAAGCGGAACGAATACAAGGTAACCCAACCTAACAATTTTCAAGGCAACCTAACCATAATTGAATTCAAGATAACAACAAGGAACAGAACACAACAACAAGGAACGATTGAAGAACCTGGAAGCGAAGGCTGCGGCTGGACAACTGAAGAACGAAGGCTGCGGCTGAAGAACGGTGAAGGAACGAAGGCTGCGGCTGGACCGAAGAAGAAGCTTGCGAACGGTGAAGAAACTGGAAGCCTGGAACGGACCGACGACGAAGCTGCTGCGAACGGAGAGAAGAAGCTGCGGTGTGGTGCTGAACAAATCAAGACTGAATGAGCAAGAAGAACTAGAAGAACAACTTAACCTAGTCGACCCCGCTTAAAACCAATCGGTTTATGAAGAATAAAACTAATCGGTTTAAATACTTTAAACTGAAAAAAGTCAAAAACTATTGGTCTGTAAAAATAAATCCTAAAAAATGAATCCAAAATCGTCCGACTGTTCATTTGCAAAACGGTCTTTTATCTGAACCAACCAGACAGAGATTCGGTTTCCGATCGGACTGTCGATCCGGTCTGATTCTAATAACACTGGTTCCGAGTGAAGAGATATTAAAAAATTACGAACTCGATCGAAAATAATAAGAATACCATCATATAAAATTGTTGCTTTGAGGTAGGAAATAAAAATAATTTATGATTTGGTATTAACCGAGTTGATTCAATCTGAACCTATTCGATTCGAATTGAATTAAATATACTGTTCTGAACTGGTTTGTTTTAATCTTAAAAAACTGATTTTATTTTTAAACTAGTTCGGTCAAACCGATTCAAATCATATCATAACCAAATCAGAATCAATTCAGTTCGACCGAACCGTTTTTTTTTAACAACCCTACGAAACGGAACCATGTGTAACTTTCGATTTGTGATATGACTAGCTTAAGACATGTGATACAACGTACTGCCCCATGAAATAATACTAGTTTGGAAAAATCTAATTAGATTTGAAATAAACACAGTCATATAACACGTATATTAAACCTACAAGATTTTATGTTGTGTTAATATAATTAATCTCAAAAAAAGTTTGGATCTATAAATTATATAAATTGACCCATGAATTCAGTAAATTTAGCACATAATTTTTAATTATATAAATTCAATTCAAAATTTTAAATTAATAAGTTGAACATTTTTTCCAAGCTGTACACCACAACTGTACAATTATTGGAGTATGAATTTTTATTTATCTATCCTTATAAGACCATGTGATGCTCAATAAATTCCCCAACCTTATTTCTTCCCTTTTTTTTTTCCATTTTCTACATATCCATTAATGGCGAAATTATGACTGTCAATAGCCAGCACAGAATCTCTTGTATGAGTAGATTTTATTTTTCGGTCGATTGTATTAGTATTGATTATAAATATATTTTTTATTTTTAAGGCTCGAACTTAATTTTTTTTTGGGTTAAATACGACATTGCCCCATAAATTTTACGTCGATTTTAAATTTTTTCCTTAAAGTTTAAAGTCTCACCTAATGTTTGGAAATGATGAAAAATTATCCCTGTTATATGCTCTTTTATGGGGATTTTTCATTATTTTTAAATATTATGGGAGAATTAAAATTTTAAGGAGAAATTTTAAAACCGACCTAAATTTTAGGGGTAATGTCGTTTTTTTTTATTAATAGACAAAATATTGAACCTCTACATGATCTTGTAAATAGTGTGTGTGAGTGGAGATTGCATTACCATTAAAACGGCAAAGCGGTTTGAAATTTTTAAGGACTATTTGGTTGATGGAATTAAAAAAAAAAAAAATACGAAATGATTAATAATTTTTTTAATTTTAATAAATAAATACTCTATATTTATAAAGTGTTTTAATTTTAATACTCACTATCAGAAATTATGAGAATAATTCTCTATATATATAATATCCTATTTTTGGTTGGATTATTATATATATTTTTTTTAATTTGAGGTGTTTTTGTTTGTACTTTGTAGTGTATTACACCCAACAAAATAGACTAAGTCGTGACTATTTATGTTATAGTTGAGCTACATAAATAAGGCTAGCTACTATAATGGAGAAAAAAGACTTACTAGCTTGAAATCGATTGAATTTAGTTACATTATGAATATTTCTAGATTATATTAAAATTAATAAATATACTTGAGTTAAATTCACCAGCTTTAGTTAGAATTAGCAGGGATTTTAATTTGGATTCAACTCGTGGGTGACCCACTCACGTGTGTTTGAGTTAAAAAAATATTTAGATTCGGAAATCATTTTGACACAACTCGTTTAATATGCACGAAAAATGAATCATGTTTGGGTCGTAATGTTAGGTATTGGAGTCTGATTATTAATGTACGTGTCTTGCGGTTCAACTCATAGACTGTACTGTACTGTATTTCTCCATGTATACGTATTTTATAACAGTGACCATATTAATATATTTTGCCAAACCGCGTGGAGGTTACCCAATTGGGTGTTACCACGAAAAACAGTCTTCTTCTTCTCTTCCTTTCCTCTATGGAAAACTGAGTTGCTTCTCAATTTCTTCATCAAATTGAGTGTTTGATCCTAACACGTAACACTCGATCCACGGAGTCAACCTGTGGATCCATATACAATAAATATATTATATAAAATCTGTGACTTTTCCTTTAAAATATTTGTGTCTAAAATTTCGGGTTTAATATTTTTTGGGTCGAGATAAGACCCAGACTGAGTTCATTCTAAAAATTCTGTTTGAGACGATTTTGTTTGGTTTAGGATGGTCTCTGTCAATACCGATATTTTTTATATTATTGGATCAATAATTTAAAATATACACAACATTTTTAAAAAAAAAATAACTAAAATAAATTATTCGACAAATAATTAATATATATTCATGATAA
Organism: Chamaenerion angustifolium; assembly: GCA_946814005.1. Taxonomy (NCBI): domain Eukaryota; kingdom Viridiplantae; phylum Streptophyta; class Magnoliopsida; order Myrtales; family Onagraceae; genus Chamaenerion; species Chamaenerion angustifolium. The sequence goes on from OX328272.1 coordinate 34,614,902, forward strand.
AAATGGTTAGTTAAACTACTAAATTACCATGTAGAAATTTCACAATGTGATTATGCCATAATAATTTAAATATGTGCAGTTAAAGACATCAACTAAATATGATTCATATATATTATAATTAGAGTTAGTAAAATTGAAAGAGACTTGATCCAAAACTAAATTAACTAGAAAAAAGTCAAGACCAAATCCAACCTATCCAAATAAAAAAAAAAGTTCGATCGGTCTTGATTTTAAACTCGAAAATAACCTTTCAAATAATCTAGTGTCAAAATTTAGGTCTACCTAAAAAAATCGACAATAAATCCTACACTTTGATAATCAATCTTCCGTACACATTATGCATTCATGAATATTTAATTTTAGGTTGAATAACGATATATATATATATATATATTTGCCGTATGATTTTGGGAGGACATTGTAATGTTCTGTGTGGACCTATATAGAGAAGGTTCTCATGTGCTCATTAAATTGTCACTTATTTACCAAAAAAAAAAAAATTGTGTGTCACTTTCGTCAACCAAGGCAGTACTTAAAACGTTTGACGATCGGGGCATACACCACAAACTGAAAATTCAGGACAGGCAATGGATTTTTTTTTTAAATATACTTCAAAATAAAAATATATACTGAAATATCTTTAATTTTTAATTTTTTTTTTACAAAAGTATACATATTCGCGTGTGGAGATAAAAAAAAAATCATCCGCGAATGACATTCGCAGGTGTAAATTCCACACGTGAATTCAATTCGCGGGTGTATTATTTGTTTCGTCTCTTTCTCATCATGATTGTTGTATTGTTCTCTACCCGTATTCGCGGGTAGGATTTACACTCGCGAATG